>JAZDUH010000084.1:29195583-30426166 GCA_036419115.1 Scarus forsteni | reverse complement strand
TCTGCTGCTGTTACAGGGTAGGTGTCAGCCAAAGCTGAATCAGCTCCTTTTTTTCTACCATAAATATTCCTTGGGGGCAATAATTCTGACTTAAAATATCCAATAGCAGCACAAAACAAAGTTATGAATGACAGGAACTAAAGCATCCTTAGAGAAAACTATAGTACAACATGGAACTTGCTCATATAAAAAAGCAATTTTGTAACCAACCATGACAAATAAGACATTAAACAGCAGGAAATGATTTTTGTCTTCTTAAAATTTCATTCATTTATTGTTACATCTGGAACTGCTGCTTTAAAGATGTGTTAAGATTAGGAACAGATTAATCAGTGGTCCTTTGCTTTTGGTTCTTCATGAATAAAAAAAGTTACTTGATGTATGAGATATTTTGCCACCCCTAAAAAGACAAACGGCCAACATACAAAAATGCAAAAAACACAATGGGTGCCATGACAGCAAGAATTCAAGTTTTAAACAAGATAAACAATGTAACGCTCCTTAATATAACAAAAACTGTTATGCAACTGACTGAAATTAATAGAGTTGTCTAAAACATCCACAAAAAGCAAATGAGATGAGGATCAGGAGTGACCACTTATCTGTGGTCATTTTTGATGCCTGACACTGTCGCTGCCCTGGGAAATGTGTCATTCAAAATTTAAACAGCATTAGTGTGTGTTTTTTCCCACTGTTTTCTATCCATTACAGGAAGTTTGAACAGGATAAACATTTTTGGAGATTATACTGATAGACCTTATTGACCCACAGAAACCAGAGACAATCTATATATATATATATATATATATATATATATATATATATATATATATATATATATATATATATATATATATATATATATATATATATATATATATATATATATATATATATATATATATATATATATATATATATATATATATATATATATACATATATACATATATATATATATATATATATATGTATACACAATTTCAAGGTTGAAATGCCAAAATACTCTGCCTTGTCTAACAGGGCTGTGAGCCGGCTCATATTAGGGTATAAAAAGGTGAATCAGTTTGAAGATCGAAAAAAAACCAAAAGTTACAAACATGGCAAAGAATTTCAAATTCATGAGAGTTTCTGCAGAGGTTTCATTACATCTACAGCTACGACTTTTCAACAATCTGAACCTGCATTTATAGAAGTATCCACCTCTGATAATCAGTACCCAGATATTTCATTGTTTAAACATCACTGGTGAGAATCTTCTGGAGCTGCCAAATAAGATGAAAAGTTTAACACTGAAACACGGAGCAAAGGAGAAAATAATGAACACTTTATTTAACAGAGGGCAGTAAAAAGTCAAGTTAATGTTTATTTAAGGTTGTTATTCTCTTGCATGAGTGTATTACATTCAATGAATGAATGTTAACCAAAGAGTGCACACAAAGATCATGACTGGAAGTCAGATAATAAAGATACTTATTTGTAAAGCATTGCTGAATCTGGATATTTATATATTATCATTTCTATAAAAGAAAAAAAAAACATGTTCATAGCATGCTACATAGAAAACACATACATGGGCAAAAAGATGTGTGACTTTATTTTTTTACAATAAAGTTACGTTAGCTGTACACGGCAAAATAAACTCGTCAGCACTGACATTTTCTTCAAGATGCGATCTTGTGAACAGCAACTGTGATGGTACCGTGACTCCTCACCAGAATGTTTCTACAAAAAGAGAACAAAATAATGAACTTCAAAAATACGGTTGCATGTCAAACTTTATCTTATCACTGTCCATAAATCTGGGTAAAGTTACAGTATTTTACAGAAGACATGAATGGCTGAGTCTTGAGTTGATTTTGTTTGTTCAGACACTTCAGAATAAACCTGAAACCTTTTAAGAACCAAACTAAGAAGAATCAGAGGCTGCAGAAAACACGGACATCAACATAGATTTGTTTTTTTCTTTCCATCCTATGCTAAAATACTTGTTGGTTAAAGTAAAATCTTTATTTACTTGAAAATGTTACATATTTATGACATAAATGTTAAATATTTATCCAATAAAAGGACATCAAACTGCATTGCCTCCCCTGGAAAGGGAAAGAAACACAGACATGAGAGAGACTGTGCATCACATGGACAGAGAATGTATTAATGTTTACCGTACAAGCATCACGTTGCTGCTGCAGTCTTCAGCACTTTGTTTTTTTGAAGCAGCCAATCAAGTAGTCCAAACAGATTTGAGAAAGGCAGCAAAGTCTTAGCCAAGGTACAAGCTAAGACCTTCACGACCTTGACCAGGTAAAAAGATGTCTTATAAAGACTTTTCGTGGCCTTAAAGTTTGTCCACAGGTTTTGTGATTGTGGTTAATTAAGAGCACCCCCCCTCCCCCATAGCACAAATTGCCCTCTGCCCCTTCCACCTATTGCTCTCGCTTTGACTGCAATAAGGAGCAGAGGGAACCACAGCAAGTAACCTGGTTAGTTTGATAATTCAGAGAGATGAAAAAAATGACAGAAAAGCAAATACAAGCAAATTGTAATGACTGCAAGAAGTACCTGATATAATCCAGTGTATTGTAAATGTAAAATGTAGGGACTATATACTCAAAGCCTTAAATACTGTCCACACAGTGAAGCTTGGCACAAACTGTCACCTCAGTTTTTTTGAACCGATTCTCTTGGTTGTTTTTCTGTAAAGTAATAAATGTGATCTCAATATCAGCCTCAATCATTTTCTTACTGATTTGGGGTATAATCAAGCAGACTTATTAGAAAGTACTTTATGTCCCATATCAACTTCAGGACAAAACATTTAATTTACTTTTTGAAGGTTTAGCTTCGTTGATAACGCAGGATGTTGCCAACAGTGAGAACTGGCAGAAGAGGGGTCTCACACGTCAGGGAGAATGTTTAATCATGAGACCCCTGTCCCCACTTGACTCGGAGCAGTCTTTATTCTTTGGAGTCCTCCAAAGCAGGAAGAGGTGGGAGCTACGAGATGACAACAGGAAACCACTGCTGGTCCAGAGATGATCATAGATGCTATCAGCTTCAGTAGCAGTTTTATCAGACCAGAGGCCTATACCACGAAGCACGGTCAACTTATCCCCGGTAACTCACATCTATCCAGGATTAAGTAACCACAACAATGGCAATAAGGATAATCGATAGCACAACGCAAGTTATCAACACGGTAACTCAAACCAGGATTGTCCCTTCAAGAGCCATGGACGCGCACGCGTAAGGGGAGGGCGCAGAGGCAGCTGACCAATTGCGATCATGAGCGAGAACACGCTGAGAAGCGCCGGGAATACACTGACAGAGCTTTATATTTAACATGTGAAGAGCGGCGTCTGATAATGTTAAAATATGAGGATGAAAAAGCCAGTGTAATGGAGAAAGGAAACACTGCAGCAGCTGTCAATCACAAACAGACAGTGAAAATGCGCAAATTACTCATCATTGGCTAAATCTGACACTTGTGAATCTCATGAAGCAATATACTGTGAAACTGTGTTGCATGTCTGACAATTATCACCCCATTCCCTCAGATGTAATCCCTTTGTAGTGAGGAGGTCGTGGGAGCAGATAAAAAAAAAATACAAAAGCATAACTGTGTCTGGTAGGTTGGTCTGTTTCATGTCATAGTAGCTGCATTTAAGATTTGAATCGTCGCCTCAATTAAATCATAAAAACACACCGATCTGAAGTCTGACCCAAATTAACAATTTAAAATCAGCAAGAAAAAAAATCCCTCAAACACATGAATTAAGTGCAGGAATGACATGATGGACATGATATATAATGTGGAATAATGTGATGTTTCACATAAGAATTACATCCCTTTTATTTGTCAAGCACTTTATGGTGCATTTGAATGGATGAAAGGGGCTAAAGAAGTGAAGTTTATTGAGCAGGGCGATGCAAAATGATAGCGGGACAGTCGGTGCACCGCTCCTGCGGGTCACACAGGGAATAAACGGCTCCAATATGTCACACAGGTAGATAATTCGGGGCCACGAGAACCAGTACGTCTCATATCACATCGCCAGGTTGATCTAGTGGGTCAAATCGGTATTGTGACACTCTTTCTCATCTTCACGCTCGTCTCAAGAGTTGTGCGCCTCCTTCTACCGGGTTCAGGAGAAGAGGGCAGGGCATTGATTCAGAGAAGCTGATTGGCTAGTGCGATGGTCATTTTGCAGGATCAGATGCAACTCCCAACTTATCCTGCTCCGGAGCAGGATAGCCGTTCAGAGTAAGTCACCATGGTGATCTACTCCGATAAGAAATGAATCGGCTTCGTGCTATGGATAAATCAGGGTTAAACCTGAAGCTATCTCACTAAGACATTAATCCTGCTTCGTGCTATAGGCCTCTGGACAGCATTTCTTTATCAAATGAAAAACAAATAACAACACGACAAACTTCTCTAGAGAAAGGATATTTTTCACTTCACCTCTGACATGTTTCACCAAGGGTTTGTTGAATAAAGTGACCAACAGTCTGTTTTTTTACAATGCCACAGTGGCATCCGCCTACTACATTGTCTAGTTGCTCCAAAATGAATGTGACTGACAAAACGATCATCCAGTCATCTGCTGGATTTGCACATGAAATGTTCTGCCCATCCCCGAACATTTTCCACGGGCTGTTGCCAGGATTGACTACTGAAGTAAAGTGAACAGTCCATCTAAAATATTTTTTTTGCTGTGGATTGTTATTCGTCAAACCATTTCCTTTTTATAAGTTTAGGTTAAAAGGATTATATGTAAATTGTTTCATGGAAATTGTTCACAGAAGGGAAAGCTTCCTGCCACTGTCATTCTGAAACATGCTGATCAAATTCAACTTGGTATTTGATTTCTCCAAAACAACTTAACTCCTGTTTCAACATATGACATGTTGTCTTGTGTGTTTTCATACACTGGTTTATAACATTTGGCAAATCAAGTTATTATTCTGGATTTAATCATTTTATTGTTATGTCCCAACTCTCTTAATTTGGAGTAAATTTGTGTATTGCTCTTTCCATCATTTTTCATTAGTTAAATAACAAGGTTTTGCTTGGTATTCTCACACAAATGTATCATAACTACACACTAAATCTGAACAAAAGATCTCCATGAATGTCTTTGTACTGTCAGCAATGGCACAAGAATAATTCCAGACATCATCGCCATCGTGAGCATCAAGCAAAAGATTATAATGTAGCTACAGGTAAATCTTTCTATTCAAAAATAAACATTTGTATGTCTTAGACTTTATGACAAAAATAACAATAACAATAATAATAATAACAATGATAATAATACGGGTGAAGGTGATAATAAGGGCAGTATAATCAGCTCTTGCATTGAACTGTCATAGTTTGGTCTAATATCAGACATCTGGCTTGATGCACTTGATATCTTAAATGACTCCTTTTAAACTGTAACAAACACTGATAAAAATGGTTGTTCAATTGTTGATGCTAAAAACCAAGAAGATGATTTTGTCCAGAAGAGGGCGCCACAGCCTTGCATGTGACAGTACAAACCTCTACAAGACTGGGAGCAAAGCCTGAAGTAAATAATGGATGCTCAATCTCAGATTTTGGATCTCTTTCAAAGATCTTTTTTTTTATTTATTGATCCTCCATGGTGTTCATCAAACCACCACACCCAGGCCTCCTAAATTTACTGAGAAAGAGAGAGGAGAGAAGGGAAGAGGATTGTGTGTGTGCGCTCACCCTGACTCTGACTCCAAACACACAGTCGGAGTGTCTGTTGGGTCTTTGGTGAGAGCTGCAGCTTGTTTGGCCAGCACTGACACGACACCGCCATGTTCATCAGACAGAGACCCCCGACCTGTTGGAGTAACATAAAAAATAACACTGAGACAAACTAAAACAATCAGTAAACATATCTGTAAATACAATTGATTTTTACATCCATGTGTCATATTCACAAAGATCTCACACCTGAAAATTCTATTTTTTTTTTCAGTCTACTATTTGGCATATTTGGATCAAGATCTAAAGGAAAATAACACTTTATTCTCTGTGGTACCCAGGGCCATGGACACCTTCTGTGAGACAGGCTCTGAGACATCAGAGACATCTCAACTACGAAAAAGAGGACATAATGTCAGCAACCCAGAGAACAGGACTCAAAATCCCTCTATGATTTGTTGACTTTACAACTTTTTATTAAGAACTTGTAAATGTGCTACATAACATCTAAACTGTAGTGTTTTACTTTTCATAGTATACAAGTATATTTCCATTTTTTTCTGTTTTGGATGTGATTGGTCTAGGGAGACCTACTGCCCTGGCCGATGTAAAGGATGATTATCACTTTAATATTGGGATAAACAGACTCCATTTATTTATTGCATTTATTTATAAGAAGGAGAAACTACGAGGTTTCCAAATCAACAGCTCTACAAACCAGTCAGTTTTACTTTTTACTCTTTGTTTCACTGACAAATCAGAAAGAGAAAGTTGAATCCAAAAACTGGGCATATCTGTAAAGTTCTATAAACTGTTAGAAATTAAAGAAACACACTGTTATCTAAATAATATTACAAACCCAAAACCAGTGAAGTTGGCACGTTGTGTAAATCGTAAATAAAAACAGAATACAATGATTTGCAAATCCCTTTCAACCTATATTCAATTGAATACACAGCAAAGACAAGATACTTAACGTTTGAACTGGTGAACTTTGTTATTTTTTGCAAATATTAGCTCATTTGGAATTTGATGCCTGCAACATGTTTCAAAAAAGCTGGCACAAGTGGCAAAAAAGACTGAGAAAGTTGAGGAATGCTCATCAAACACTTATTTGGAACATCCCACAGGTGAACAGGCTAATTAGGAACAGGTGGGTGCCATGATTTGGTATAAAAGCAGCTTAAATGCTCGGTCATTCATAAACAAGGATGGGGTGAGGGTCACCACTTTGTGAACAAATGCGTGAACAAATTGTCCAACAGTTTAAGAACAACATTTCTCAACGAGCTATTGCAAAGAATTTAGGGATTTCATCATCTACGGTCTGTAATATCATCAAAAGGTTCAGAGAATCTGGAGAAATTACTGCACGTAAGTGGCAAGGCTGAAAATCAACACTGACTGCCCGTGACCTTCGACCCCTCAGGCGGTACTGCATCAAAAACCGGCATCACTGTGTAAAGGATATCACCACATGGGCTCAGGAACACTTCAGAAAACCACTGTCAGTAACTACAATTCGTCGCTACATCTGTAAGTGCAGGTTAAAACTACTATGCAAAGCCAAAGCCATTTATCAACAACACCCAGAAACACCGCCGGCTTCGCTGGGCCCGAGCTCATCTAAGATGGACTGATGCAAAGTGGAAAAGTGTTCTGTGGTCTGACGAGTCCACATTTCAAATTGTTTTTGGAAACTGTGGTCGTCGTGTCCTCCGGACCAAAGAGGAAAAGAACCATCTGGACTGTCATAGGCGCAAAGTTCAAAAGCCAGCATCTGTGATGGTATGGGGGTGTATTAGTGCCCAAGGCATGGGTAACTTACACATCTGTGAAGGCACCATTAATGCTGAAAGGTACATACAACATATGTTGCCATCCAAGCAACGTCTTTTTCATGGACGCCCCTGCTTATTTCAGCAAGACAATGCCAAGCCACATTCTGCACGTGTTACAACAGCGTGGCTTGATAGTAAAAGAGTGCGGGTACTAGACTGGCCTGGTGCTAGACTGGCCTGCCTATAGTCCAGACCTGTCCCCCATTGAAAATGTGTGGTGCATTATGAAGCGTAAAACACAACAACGGAGACCCCAGACTGTTGAACAACTTAAGCTGTACATCAAGCAAGAATGGGAAAGAATTCCACCTGAAAACTTCAAAAATTGGTCTCCTCAGTTCCCAAACGTTTACTGAGTGTTCTTAAAAGGAAAGGCGATGTAACACAGTGGTAAAAATGCCCCTGTGCCAACTTTTTTGCAACGTGTTGCTGCCATTAAATTCTACGTTGATGATTATTTGCAAAAAAAAAAATAAAGTTTCTCAGTTCCAACATTAAGCATCTTGTCTTTGCTGTGTATTCAATTGAATATAAGTTGAAAAGGATTTGCAAATCATTGTATTCTGTTTTTATTTACAATTTACACAACGTGCCAACTTCACTGGTTTTAGGTTTGTAGTATTATCAGATGGTTGCTAAAGACATATAATATCAGTATCAGCAGGTATGGACATTTAGCTGATATTTACAGTCAACATATTGGCCAGAATGCCCACATTTTGGCTGTAAAATTGGCAGAATGCATGTGTGTACCATAATGGTTTATATGAATGTCCACTTCTATGAATCAAAGTATCAAGAAAATTCAGACAAAACAAAACAATAACATTATGTTTTTATTGCTTCACATCTGTTTCTAATGCAAACAGACCGTCACCATGTGAGGAACAAGTCAATTTTCAAAAAGAAGAGGCTTTGTGCTCCTGTCAAAAACTTTTGGTACTGATAAAATGAGTCTGGAAATATCGACATATTGGATAAAAGTAAAAATTCAGTGTCCTGCATTCCTGTTATAAATAAATTCTTTATTGTACTTTTGCTGCATCAAATATTTTCACCAACTGCAGTCCTTAGTTTGAAAAGCACAGACTTTTAGAATATGACTTCTTTTTTGTGTGTGTTTTTTGATTACTGCCAAACTGTGCTCTTACTGTCAAAGAGTGTTGTCATATTTCTATTCTTATTGTATATATTGTTAATGTTTACCAGTGTAAATTCATTGGCCTTTTCCAAGGTCTCGGTATAAAATATTTCATTTACTTTTTCTTCTTTAAGGAAGCTATGCCTTAGAGATTCTGCACTAAGTTACTTTGCTTATTCAAATTCTGTTATACTCTTATCTTATTTCTGTCTTTATCTGATATTCTTACTGCTGTACTGTGCATGAGAGCAACTAAAAAAAACTATAAATTATAAAGTATTTCTGATTCTGAGAGTATTTTCAATCATTGAAGCTTTTAATATATTTAAGTATTTGTGTGTACATAGACACTAAAATTGTGCTTGAGTGCTGATTTTTGTTCTAATTTGATCATATTTAATAATCTGTCTTCTGTCCATTTAAACAGTTAGTAATTTATGACAGACAGTTACAAATTCTGTTTTTCTAAGACCAGTACATTCTAGTCTTAAGTGTCGGACAAGTGATTGAATCATACGCTCTCATAAAATAAGGGAAAAGACCTGAAAAAGAATCAATGTGTTTCTGTGCATTGTTTTTTGTCATTTGAGTCACAATGTTCAGTTGAGTGGTATTCTGTATTACAATTTGGTCCACTCCAAAGTATTTTAAATTAGTTTACTTGAAACTGCAGCTTTTTCATTGCAGCACAGCATAAGTTATCATGAGTCATGTGTTTCACATCATCACCACTGGAAACCTATGATGGCCAGCATTTACACACAGATTATCAGCAGGAATCGATAAAGGAATTGTCTCAGATTCAAACCAAATTCATGTTATTTGGGAAATACAAGTCAGATACAAATGTTCAAATACAAATAGAGGGTTTTAATATCGAGAGAGTGCATGAAAACAAATTTTTGGGTGTGATTGTGGATGACAGGATTTGCTGGAAGCCACACATCAAGCATGTTCATACTAAACTGTCTAAAAGTATCTCTGTCCTGGCCAAAGCAAAACACGTCCTAAACTATAAATCAGTTAACATTCTGTATAACTCACTGGTGACTCCATATTTAGATTATTGCTTGGAGATCTGGGGAAACACATACAAGAGCTCACTAAATCCATTATGTATTCTTCAAAAAAGAGCTATAAGAATAATGCAAAAGGTCGGCTACTATGACCACACCAATCAACTTTTCTTACAGTCAAGAATTTAAAAAGTTCTTGATTTAGTAGAATTGAAAAACAGCACAAATAATGTGTAAAGCAAGGAATAATATACTGCCTAGTCACATACAAACAATTTTCCCTGACAGAGATGGTGAATATAAGTTAAGGGGTCAGTTAAATTTAAAATCCCAAGCATAAGAAGAACAATGAGGAGTTTTTGTTTAACAACACAAGGTGTCAAAATATGTTACCGTCTAGATGATGATCTGAAGCAGAGCAGAAACTTAATTCAGTTCAAAAAGAAATTTAAATCTGACATATTAAAGAAATATAGGAATCTCGAGGGGATCAACAAATCTTATGAGTGTAGTAAAAAAAAGTGCTTTAATATTTAAAACAAACAAACCAAAAGGCTAAACAAAAAAAAGATGTCTGTGTGTGTGTGTGCGCAAAGGAAAGTATGTATACAGTCATGTATGCATACACAATGCATGGATATGTATCTTTATATATGAATTAAAGATATCTTCATGTATATAGGTGTACATAAAGGTGTGGTGTTTAAGTTTATATGGATAGGTAATCAGATAGGTAGAGAGGTATTTATATGTGTATAATAATGGGTAGGTGAATGTTTAAACATATTTCATAAGCCCATGTACTTTGCTTTCATGAGAAGTCTATTGGAGTACATATGTTGAGTACAAGTCAGATATGTAACTGCCTACAGTGAATGGGCAGTTTCAAGAGACTCAGTATGCAAAACATTTTCATAATATTGTTTAAAAAAAGCTGGGATATTAAAATGCTCTCTTACAGCCCAGGTTGTGTCCTTGTTGGTCGGTACACAGCACTCCGACCACTGCTGGGTTTTTCATCCTGCCAACAGCAGACACAAACAAAGAGCCATGAGCCGATGCACGAGACGACATCAACATACAAACATCAACACTGTCGGCTGGTAACTCACGTATCATCCAGATGCTGTTCGAGGGTCGACTCCATTTTATAAACTCTGAACGAACTTTAAACCTGTTTTAGGGAAGCTTTGTTTTTGTGGCTGCTGCTTTTAAGCTTCCGGGTTGAGTCAGGTGTTCGTCACGTGCAGTACGGGCCACCGTGAGGACCAAGACGCGCGGTGCTGATATTCTCTTTTTTGAGTTTACCTGTCAATCTAACGATGTTAAATTAGTCCCCGTAGCTTTGGTGTTAGTGTTTGAATAATTGGTGATTAAAAACAATCAGAAATGCTTTCCATTGGGTCCATGGGCATTTTCAGATTAGGTTAGATTAGTTATAAACTTTATCAATCTATTTGGAAGACTCCCTCTGGAAATAAAGGTTCCAACAGCAGCACCATTTTATAGCACACACACAAACACACATATGTTGTCTTCCTAGTACTCTCCCTGCCTCTAAATGAGGTGCTGTACAGTCTGAGGACCTGAGGGACAAAGAGTTTCTCAGTCTATTAGTCCTGCATTTGGGAAGAAGCAGTCTTGGGCTGAACAGGCTCCTCTGGTTGCAGATGAGGGTGTGCAGAGTGACTGGCATTGTCCAATAATGTCCAGCAGTTTGTCAAGAATCCTTTTCTCTGTCATCATCACCAAATAGCAGAAAATTGCCCAAGTCCCTCCGATCCGAGTTCCAAGAAAGTCTTAAATAATTTGATCTGAGTCTCAAGCAAGTCCCAAGTTTTTTCTGTTGTGGGCAAGTCAAGTCGAATCTAGTCACAGGTTTTGTAAAGTTAAGTCGAGTCGAGTCACAGGTTATGACGGGTCGAGTCCCTCACCATTGTTCCCCAGTCCACCCAAAAAGCACTCTGATTTTTATCTTGAAGAGAGAAACCTTATCTTCCCACAAATACAACACACGTACACCCTCTTTACTAATGTTAGCTTTGCTAGCTTCATATTGACCACGTCGGGCTAACGTTCTGCCATATTGACCTATGACAGAAACATTAGCTACCTGGCTAACGTTTGCAGGTTTCACTTACTTGGCCATATGTGTCCTCAGGTGGTGGATAAAGTTCAATGTTGTGCCCTCTTTTTCACTTATCAAAGTGTTGCAGGTCGTGCACTTGGCGTGTCTTTGTTTTCCATCGGATTGAAATTCTTTATATGCAAAGAAAATAACTTTGGGCACAGAAGACATAGCGGCTCCCAATTTGAAACCCGCGTCCCGCGCATCCTGCCCACTGATCATCATTGTAGCAGAAGCAGGTGTGTGGTAGGAACCTATGTGTGTGGTAGGTGTTGGAGCATCAATAAAGTGAACCTAAAAAGAAAGAGTGGCGTATATCTCCTGTCTGGCTCTTCATGTAACGCCTGAGTAGGCCTACGTGCAATTGTCTCAAGTCAGGTCAAGTCTGGAGACATTTTCTCCTGAGTTGAGTCTCGAGTTTGTACCTCCCGAGTCTGAGTCGAGTTGCAAGTCATCTCATTAGCAGCTCAAGTCGACTCGAGTCCGAGTCCCTTTGACTCAAGTCTAATTGTCTGCCAAGTAGTCCAGCTTCAAGCTGACCAGGTAAACAGCCTGCCTGATCGGTTTCTCCTGCCTGGATACATCCTTCTTGGATCCTCCCAGCACACCACGGTGTAAAAGAGGACACTGGCTACCACAAACTGGTAAAACATTCTCAGGAGTTTTCTGCAGATGTTAAATGACCCCACCCTCCTCAGCAAGCACAGTCTTTTTTTTCTTAGTCCTTGTCAGCAGTTAGTAAGCAACCATCCTTGATAACACACAAGGGTTTGAGATTCAAAAACAGGCAACATCAGATGCATTTTATTATTTCTCATGAAACACAGAAATCTCATCTGCGTATGCTCACCACAGACCTTATTGCAGGCATTAACCCAAAACCAATATATTCGGAATCCCATATGCTAAATGCTATCTTCCGTGTTGTTTGGCTCATCCCTGCACAACTCTATAGGCTACCCACACTTTTTAAGTGACATGATGGTTGATAGACAAATAATTAAAACTTGACAAAGTGCTATGTGTAATTTTTTTAGATGAGACAAATTCTCATCTATTGCCTCCATTCACAAAGTGTGTGATGGTGTTAAGGAAGACCCAAAAAGAAAGGTTCTTTATTGAAAATATTCAATATATACTTTATATTTCGACTTCAGGTCTCTGTCATAGACACCCGCTCTGCTACATGGACTGTTGCCCTTGTTAAGGGGCAGATACAAAGGTATGGTCTGAAATGAGACTTTTTCTGCTCCTTCCATTTCACACGTAAAGAATGGCAGAAAGAGAAATGTTGATTAAAAACACATAGAAAAGTCCAAAGAAAGAGGAGGTGCAGTAGAATTAGGATGTGGTGGCCTGATAGGGGCTGGCACTCACCTCCCATTGAATCATGTTCTTGAAAACCTTTATATTGAGAAAAACAACCAACATATACTTCTTATCACAGGAAACAGAGTAAGATAAAATGCAATTCTAAGTTTACTTTATGCTTTTATAGTGTTAATATGCCAAAGCTAGATTTATATTCCACCCCACGCACTGTTAAGTTAGCGTAGAGGTGGATGCATTAACTTTCCATGATGTCTTTCATTAGGTGAGGTCTCCAGTCTTTTATAAATGGGATTGATATCTAATGAAATTTATCCATTCAGCTTATTGCATCATTCTCCAGGAACCAGCCCCAGTGAAAAACTGTAGATGGATATTTACTGTGACATAAATACACAATAAGATTACTATGGCTATTTTTCCTCTTTTATTCTCTGTATAATCTTTATTGATATTCCACCTCCTGCTGATGATTAGCATGCACAATCATATGACTGTAATGTCTGGAGGGATTCAGCAGCTCGATATGGCACATTGGTTTGTTTATAAAACAGATATCATAGTTTCTAAGGGCAAAGTCCAAGTGACTTTTACAGTTACCAAATTTATCCTAGTAGACAGGTGAAGACATTCCTCAGCATGATTGAGTGAATCCTTGTTCCAGATGTCATGTAAAATACAGAATTAAACCTCATGTCCCATAAAACAATATCTTACATTAAGTTCAAAACCTGGACGAATAGCTCAAGTTCCATGGCATTGCTTTAAATTGATAATAATTTCTACTCAGGTTCTTCAGCAGCTCATCTGAATTCCTTCTGTATGTTTGTGCCCTGGAGTATTCTGATGAGGAAGGATAAGTTGTTGGAAGGCTGTTTAATTAAAAAACTTAATAAGTCATTGTATGCTTTAGCATGGTTTAAAGTGGTAGTTCTTTCCCTCTGATTGTTTTGATCACACAAAGCGCTGTAACAGATGAAGTTTAAATTTCAAAATTTGTTCAACAAAGGCAAGTTTCGGTCAAATCACATTGGATGATGAGAAATAATTAACCTGAAGAACAAACATGTGCATCTCCAAGAGAGACTAGTAGGACTTTAAGTTAAGTACCATAAGTATTACATAAGGAACTTTTTCCTCTCACAGCTTTTTGTTGATAGATTTTTGTCAATATAATATCTTCCAAAGCTGTCTTGAGGCAGCTGGGCTGACTGCCCTGCATGAATCCTGCTGCCTGTTCCAGGACAGGGAGGCTTCACAGTTCTTGCTGATGGGGCAGAATTGGATGGATGTAATTATGTGGCTGCTGCACCAGAGGAATCCATCACCTACAGGGTGGCGAAGTAATGTGCTGCTGACTAACTCATGGGGTGCGCTCCCTATCCTCTTCTCTAATGCTCATCGTATTCCCTCCTGTCTCACTCATAATTCTCCTTTCAAATCTTAAATCAAAGAGTAGACGCCTCTGCTGACAGCAGGCTGCCCATCAATGTCCCTGAAGCTGTGCAAGGTTGTACAAGCAGGGTGTAATATACAGTCATAAGCATGCATGACCACACAGCAGACATACAAATCATGTCACACCAAGAATAAAAACATGCATGAGCACACTAAATCTGAGTAACAGATGCAAAATATATTTGAGTAACAATTTTCTCTGAAATAACTTTTAATTATTATTTCATTTTTTTATACTCAAGGCTCTATTTTGATGGGCTAAGGCCCAGTGAATGTGAGGGCATGTCAGGCTATTTTTTTCCTCATCACAAATTCCCAGCAAAAAGCCAGACATGAGACCCAAAGTGGATTGATTATGTTGTGTTATGTGTTGCGTTTTGGGTGAAATGAGTAAAAACAATCAGTGTGAGCTCTTTGAAGCTATGTGGACCAGCAAACTGGTGTCTTGATATTTACATGGCGGATTTCATTGTTTGGTTCCAGATTCAGCTGGATCATTGAACAAATATTTACAGAACATGTCTTTAGACTTCACTTCAGCATTACCACAACATGTGAAACAATCAAAATGAGTTTTGACTCTTTCACCTTACCAAAAAGACAAAACCTCATTCACTTCCTAAATATTCAGATAAAACTGTCTGACTCAGACTTGTTTCTATATATGATAGACCTGTTAGCTATACATCAAATAACTCTCTGCTCCATTTTTTTTATTAGTTTCTACCAGAATCTTTTTTTATTTTCTTTATCAAAAACACTGCACAATATATAGGCTACAACACTGTACAGCCTATATTATTGTCTTTGAACACAATAATAAGTGGCATTCAGATTAAACAGCATTTATCAACAAATGCTCTGGAGAAAAATGTGAAAGGTGTGTCATTTTGTGTATCCTTTGTGAATGAAAAGCACTCTGTAAAGTGTATGTTTTGATATCTGGGATATATGTCCTTCCTGGTGTGTCTTCAAAAAAGAAAGAACACACAAACTAAAGACATTGGACTAGAGTTTTTTTCAAAACTGCCACCTACATACAATACCATGCAGTATGTATACTGCACACTGAATAGCAGTATGTAATATGACTACCAAAAGGCTGTTATATTGTAATATGCTGGACCCGATCAAGCTGATTTTTCTTCTTGTTTCCCTGCTGAAGGCTAATATTGTGTAAAGCTCATTACTGCTATCAGCTGTACTAAGATTTGGATCAGAGCAACTTTTTTGACAATATCAAAACTATTTCAAACACATGCAAGAAGTGATGTTTCTTCTAGTTATGAAAATATTGCTATGCATTTACCTTCCGGTACCAAATAACTTGGCTGTTTTCTGTTTAGTAAACAGAAAATAAAGGTAAACAGCAGTTTAGCTAATGGCACGTGCATCTATGCTCATTGATGGAATAAAAAAAGTGTAATGAGGGATGTAGGCACTTTGTACTGTGGGTGACACCAGGAGAGGTAGACTGGTCTGATGCATAGACTGCTGCTATTGTTTTTTTTCCTGAAGTAGCACAACGTCTGGGCAATTACTAGGCTTATACTGCAGATTTCACAAATGTTCACATACAGCATCCTACATTCTACAACAAATCTTGGCAAAGTCAGCATTATAGCATGCTGTTTTGGAAATGTTATTTGTTTTGGAGGTTTAAGGTCATGTCGCATGCTGCATCCTCAAGATAAAGAAACATCATCTTTACACCTGACCACCCAAACACATCCCTGAGTGTGCATGTTCATTGACTATGTAAACAGCAGGGGCACTGGGCATAAGCATGACAATTACATCAGGTGGAAATATAAACGACACATGCAATGTTTGCCAAGACACTTTCCTGGGCAAACAATATCATACTTAATGTTAAAAGTAAACACTGGAATGAATTTCAAAAGGACAAACTTATGTGGACTCCTGGTGTCTGATTCATTCGACATTGAGCGTCAAACCAGTTTCAGTCTCAGGTATTGAACATCATTATTCCACTGTCTTATTTGTTACTGTGACCCTTTTCAAGGTTTTGCTGACACAAAAGCATCACAGCAAAGCTCCATCATCACTAAACATCGAGACATTCACATGAATTTTACAAGGATGTAATTTTTGTGTTGTGCTGTGTTACTGCAGTGGAGGAGCATAATAGGTTGACATAGCACGTTTCACATACACAAATGCAAAAAAAAATATCCATACAAACAACACTGTCATAATGTGGTGAGTCTGTGTGCCCCCTTTAATCATTAAATATCACTGATGCCACCTCTGGAGACAAAGCGCAGGGCGGATCAACTTGTACTACAATCACAATAGAGGTGAAATGTCACAGGGACAAGTTGGCTTGAAATGGCAGAATGAATGGGATATGTGCTTTCTCATTTTCCTCTGTTTTGCACCTCAGTTCAAACATTTGCACGTGTATCACAGTTATATTCAAAGATTATGCTGTTTGACAGTCAGGATTTCTCTTCCTCAGTCTGACAGATATCTGGATTTCACAAGACGTGAAGTGTTGCTTACAAAATTTGAAGTTAAAGTCCTCAACACATGTGCAAGTGTTCTTCATTTTTGTCTGACGTTGGACCACTTGATTTATTTGAACCTTAAAACTCTATAAATAAATCCACCAACTCTGTCACTCAGATGATTAAGATGATGAAGCTCCTGAGATGACGGGCAAAGAGGGCGTGGGGAGACTCAGACGTGGGGAAGGATCACAATGGGTGGAGGTCTGAGGTGGATAAAGAGAGGGAGAGGGTGTTTCTCCCTTCTCTGAGGAGTGCAGGATCCCTTCATGACTGACTGAAGAGGTGTTCAGGCTTTTGTAGAGACCTCTGTTGATCAGCACTAAGAGCTGCAGAAAGAGTCTGGCAGTGGTGTTGCTGTGATGAGCTGCAGGGCGGTGCTGCTTTCCTTCCTGCTGCTGCTGTCCCTGAGCCGCTCGAGAGGAGCAGTCATCACAGGGGTGAGTGTTTTTAACTCAGTTTCTCAAATTCTGTGCTAGTTTTTAGTAGTGTCTCATTACTTTAAATAAATGATAACTATTTTTGTTTCTCTTTTTGTTTAAGAGTTTTGTCAAGATTATTTGAGAGGGAAACAAATCTTAATTTTGAGCCTCATTCTATCAGCAACATGCCTGTTTAGTCCATCAACAAATACGTGTCCCTTGGCATCCAGTGTTACAAAATGTATTGATTTTGACAGTATAAAACATTTCCCTCAAGATCAATAGGGCTTTTTTATGATCAATAATCAATAATGCTGTTCTAGGTAGATTCATTCCTCTTTCCCTTCTAGGATATGAAGAGAGGAATATATTTTATGTTCCAGAACTTTTAGTATAATTAATCATAAAAATAATGACCATTGTATTGATATTTTAACATTGGTTTGAGAAATATAAAAATAAATGAGAATTCTGAAACTACGAGTACAATTAACAGTTTAACAACATTGTTATACTTTTTTCACAAATCAAATCCTGCCTTTTTGGTCCAAGATAATTGAGAGAACCACTATGCAACAAAATAAAAAAAGAAGCAAAAAAGCAGTTAGTAACTCCAAATTATTTGAGTTAGTCTGATGTAAAATTACAACAAAGAATTTTAACTTTACACCTGAGAAGAAGTTAGCAGGTTTGTTTTAATTTCATGGAAATTAGTGAAATAATCCACCTTTCCTTTTTGTCATGTGTATATATTTTGATGACTTAACTGACCAACTCGTTGACCAACTTTCTAGACTCTTCATTTTCTTCACTTGATTAGTTATGACTGACAGGACACCACATCCTCCCTCTGCTGGAAAAAATAAGAGGATATAATATCAGTGATTGATATTCATGTATAAATATATTAGGGAGATGGCAGGCCATGGATTGAATGCTAAACAGCTGTTTCTGTGTAAATAAGAATTAAACTGAGTCATTGTTATTTTATGTGTCCTGTACAATGCTCCATATTTCATTCTACCTCTCTGTTTTGTAGGCATGTGAGAGGGACCTGCAATGTGGATTTGGTCTTTGTTGTGCAGTCAGTCTGTGGTTGAGGGGTCTGAGGATGTGTGTCCCCAGAGGAGAGGAGGGGGATGAATGCCACCCCTTCAGTCACAAGGTAAGAAGAAATATGACCTTTTTTGACACTAATCTGCCTTCAATGCTGTAACACATGGCACGATGCAGGCAGTAATGTCCTGACCAATGTCTTAACACCCAGCTACCTTCTGACCTCTTCTTAGCAAACTATTAATGGTCCCATGTCCTGAAAAAACATTTTTCTTTGTTTTTAATGTTGCTGAGGCTAGGGGAGCAGATGAACATGACCTTTAACTCTGAGTTCATGAAGAAATGAAGTGTGTGTCTTTAAAGAAAATGCCTCTTAAATCTTTTACTTCCTGGGATTGTTTTGGAAATCTGTCCCGTTCTTTATCATAGCCATGTAGTCTCCCTGCTCCCTAAGATCTGAGTTTCCAAAAGGGAGGGAAAAGACTGCATCTGATCCTCTGCAGCAGTGTTTCTGTGTACCCCCTTCAAGATAAATAATATTTTAAACCTTCTCTTCTCTGCCAACCACCCAGGGAGTTAAAGAAAGAGCAAAGTCTGGATTTTTAAGTTTAACCTAAGATGTGATTATTAATTTTTACATTACGTACTAAGGTGTAAAATAGATGAACATAATTTATTGCACCCTTGTCATGTCTCATTCATTATTTTTTCCGCTTCCGTGCCACCTAACAAACAATAAATCGACCACATGGCAAGTCATGTTTTGTTTTTTGGGAGACTCAAAGAAAAGATTTGAGTCTAGAATCACAATTTAAAGGTCTAAAAGTATAATTTTCACAATAAACAACATTTACCATAGAACGTCAACAGAGGCCCGTTGATTTTTACGTAAATATTACCTCTGACATGTCAAATAGCCAATTACAGAGCAGGATTCAGGATTGGCACATTAGGTGACCAATCAAACTTAAATTTGTGTCCTGCTATCTCAACTTCAAATTCAACTTCAACTTTTCCATTGTCTTGTGGAAAATTTATTGAAACACTGCTTCTATGGAGATTTTTTTTCTTTTTTTTTTTAAAACAACTTAAATAAAATCCTTACTCCACAAAAGACATGTAAACAGTGAGTCACACCATGGCATTGGACCTTTAAAAAAATCCCCAGAGTTGTTTCCATTGGTTTAGCTTGATTAAAGAATGTCAAAGTGAGGACCAGAAAAATTCCCCTTGTCAGTTGGCAATCTACTTTGTGGTGAGCGTGTTATGAAATCAAACACCTCTGTTAAATGATTTTTCAAGTGCCGACCCCCCACCCCCTACCCCCACCCCAAACACACACACTGTGATTTTATTTCTCTATTTTAGCTGTAAGGGATCAGAGGCTGGGTAAATGTTTAAGGCCTTAGTCTGTGTGAACACACACACTGACTTTTTCCTCCCTCACCCACTCCTTTTCTTTGCATTAGATGAATTCAGATTACATCAAGCTCTGGCAGGTTTGGCTCAAGCTTTAGAAAAGCTGCTGATAACTGCAGTATTGATCCATCTTTCCCCACAGTCAGGCGGCCAATCAGAGCCGAGTATCCTTTTGAGACTCTGGAGGGGCACCACTTACTTCTCCTAACACCAACCCAAGCCTTTATATCCGCACTTTCACATGTCAGCTGATGGAGGTATCAAACTGTCAGATTATCTTTCCTCTTCTCTTTCCCATTTTCAGGTGCCATATCTAGGAAAGAGGCAACATCACACCTGCCCATGTCTGCCTCACCTGGTGTGCACTTGGTACGCTGAGGGCAAGTATAGGTGTACTGATGACTTCAAAAACATGGACTTTTGATGGACACTGCTACTGAGATGAAGCAAAGCACAGCAGAAAAAGCACATATGTAATAATCCTTGCTGACTGTAGTCTTCATTTGTGTACTCTTTGCAGTGCAATACAATGTTTTGATTCTTACCATCTTCATGTCAAGAACAGAGAAGGAAAATACCAAACAGTGGTAAAACGACCCACAGGAGACAGGATGCACTTTTTTTTTAAAGTGTTCATTTACAAGTACAAATGTGTTGTTGTATAAATGTGCACTTATGTTTATTTGACAAGAGAAATGTAGATGTAAATATAATTATAAATAAAAGTCCAATAATAAATGCCATTTTGTCTGTGATTTTTTTTTTTTACATTTATTACCCCTGCCAAGGGGATTATGATTTCACCAGGGTCTGCCTATATGTTTGTGTGTTTACTTGTTAGTCTGTCTGTTAGCAAGGTTACAGGAATACTACTGGGTTGATTGTCACGAAAATTTTACCAGAGGTCTAGTTTGGTCCAATTAAGAGGCCAGTTTTGGTGGTGATACAGATATTGACCTGGATTTAACAATTGCCAAATAAAAGAAAAGTACCATAGCACTGGGCAGAGTTTTTGAAAAATCATATCTCTGCCATTTCTCAACAGATTTGATTCCAATTTCACAGGATGATATGGGGTTCATGTCTCTGTCATTCAGGCAAAATTAAATCTGGGCCCATCCAAAGTCACTGCTTGACCAAAAAAAGTCACCACCTGAATTCAACTAAGCAAATAGGAGTCTCATGCCCATGCAGACAAGTACTGTATGGGCAATTATGTTTCAGCTGGCAACAAGTTATTTAACCCCTGCTGATGCAATGAGTAGCTTCTAATTTCTTAAACAACCATGGGGCAAGACACATCCTGTGGTCATAGAAAAGATGTTAGTCTGTTTAAAAGGGTCAAATCATTGACATAGGCTACATCAAGCAGAGAAAACATCTAAAGAGATTGCAGAAACTACATAAATTGGGTTGAGAACTGCCCAACGCATTATTAAAAACTGGAAGGATAGAGGGGAACCATCGTCTTTGAGGAAAAATTGTGGTTGGAAAATAATCCTGAACGATTGTGATCGGCGATCACTTAAACCTTTCGCTGAATTAAATCAAAGAAAAACCACAGTAGAACTCAGGGGTATGTTTACTACTGTAAGTAAGAGCATTACCACATACACAATGCGAAGGGAACTCAAGGGATTGGGACTGAACAGCTGTGTAGCCTTAAGAAAACCACTAATCAGTAAGGTTAACCAGAAAAAAGGCTTCAGTTTACTGGGGAGTATAAAGATTGGACCCTGGGGGACAAGAAGAAGGCCATGTGGTCTGATGAGTCCAGATTTACCCTGTTCCAGAGTTATGGGTGCATCAGGGTAAGAAGAAAGGCAGGTGAAGTGATGCACCCATCATGCCTAGTGCCTATACAGGCCTGTTGGGACAGTACCATGATCTGTGACAAATCTTGTGACATTGCAGAAGCTTATCAAAACAATGCCACAGAGAATGTGTAATCAAGCAAAGGGCAGTCCAATGACATATTAGAGTGTGTGACCTTTTGTTTGGTGGTAGCTTATCTGAATCAGGTGATCCAGAACTGCCACTGCTGGAGCTGAGCTACTTGGCAGAAGTCTGTGCTCTATGAGTACTTTTCTAGTTTTAAATCAAATTGAGTTTCAATTAAAGAAGGAAAATGTGTTATAAATAAATGCAGGAAGCTTGGTCAAATGAATAAATTGTGAATTCATTGCTCTCAACAATGTGATAGATAGACAGATAGATAGATAGATAGATAGATAGATAGATAGATAGATAGATAGATAGATAGATAGATAGATAGATAGATAGATAGATAGATAGATAGATAGATAGATAGATAGATAGATAGATAGATAGATAGATAGATAGATAGATAGATAGATAGATAGATAGATGTGTGGGTAGTGCCCTATACAATTTGCTAAAATCACCAAGAGTGAGAAACCCATTTTCTTGGGGTGTTGTCTTCCTGGGTTGCTCACTTTGATTTCACCAGTCTCACAAAACCTGGCCTTACTTTGGAAATGATACCAGGGCTCACACCAAAAATTGGGGGATTTTGCAAGTTGTACCCTGTCTTAAAGGTATTTACTCAGGCTTTCCACTGTCATAAAAAGACAATACAAATTGTTATAAAAAAAAAGGGGGACATTTTCAACCAAAGTAGCATTTACTAACTTTATTTGAGGAGTATAGATTAGTTACCCATTGAAATCAAGTACTGCTGTACTTCCAACTTTTTAAGTGTTTTGTCACTTCCTCAGGCAAAAACACACCTTGCACTTTGCTGTTTGAGACTTTGGCTGGATTTAGGCCTTTATTACCTCCGCCAAGGAGGTTATGTTTTCTGGAGAGATTGTTTGCTTGTCTGTTTGTCTATGAACAAAATAACTAAAAAGTTGTGGATGGATTTTGATGAAATTTTCAGGAAATGTTCATCATGGGAAAAGAAAGAAGTGATTCAATTTTGGTGTTGATCCGGATCACCGTCTGGATCCAGGAATTGTTCAAAGGATTCTTTATCATTTGGAGATATGGAACTGTGCTGCTTGGCAGAGGTCTGTGCTCTCCGAGTGCTTTTCTAGTTTTCTTTACTATTCTCATACTTGTTCCATTTTACTTTATACTTAAACTGGTTTGCATCCTGGATGGCTTCCACACCTAACACATTTGATCTGGAAGGAAAAGACACTAGCTCTTGTCTGGAAATACCAAGATCTATTTACACTTTGACCAAGCATATGTCTGCACTCTGTTGAACTGTGACTGTCAGCTGTCTGCTGTGTTGAGGTCCAGAGCATCTTCGTGTTCGTCCAGATGTTAAGAAAAAGACAGACAGAGGCCTCCTTCATAGTAGAGTGTGATGTCTGTCCTTCCCATCATTTCTAACAACACCTCCCCTGTCATGTAAAGAAAAGCCACGTATGTACTGTGGAAAAGTAGACTTAAAGTTTGATGTCATTTCCTTTGACACTATGTGTCATTTGACATTTTATTTTTCTGTCTTGGTAACAAGAAACAGTGCAGAGGAGTGTCACAGAGACTGCTACACTGGACAGATCTAAACAAATACAAACACAATTTCTCAGAGCTTTCCCCTTCAGCTGCTCCTGTTGACGTGTTTCCATTAACAGTGACATCAACAACATCAATGGCTGAGTTAAATCCTCAATCAACCAGTACAGAGCCCTGAGTCATACCATCACACTGTACCATCTGAAGTTCATTTTTCCACAGTTGGTGATCCAAAAGTAAACATAGGCTACATCTAATGCTGTGATGTCAAGACGCTCAAATGAAAATAATTAGGGAGGATTTGCTTACTTTTCTTTAGCTGGCAAACTACAAAATACTAATGTTAGTTGTTCCAACCGCAATGGAAAGTTTTTTTTTTAGCACATCAGGGGGATTTTGGAAATAAAATCTGTTTTTTCATGTCCTTTACAGTAGACCTTCTAGGAAAAAATAAGAGAGTAAAAATACTCCAGCAAAGATAAATTATGAGGCTATTAGTCTCAAAATACAATACAATTATCTTCAATAATTGTGTTTTTTGATGGCATGACCTTTGTTGTGGGCATTATTCAAAATGTATCAAATCATTATTCTTCATTTATTTTTTTCATCCAGTTTGGTGTAAACCCTATTTTTCAACATCAGGAATAGAAAAATACAACAAGAACAACCATAGAAGGACATTTTAGAGGAACTGGTAAACTTGAGCATAATCTGACATTTTCCACTTAAGGAGATTCAGTTATTTCTAGTACAAACAGTTTGTGTCATATTGAAACAAAAGCTGTTTTTTAATACTTTTTATTTTGTGGACCTTTTGTGGACAGACAGACAAAAAGACAGACAGACAGACAGTCTGCTAGCTAGCTAGATAGATAGGTAGATGATATTTTAAGCCTAGTGTGTGCAGAAGTCAATCCAAGTCTATGTACAGTGAATAAACTGATGTCTGATGGGTAATCAATAGAATTGTAATTAATTGTACCTTTATACTGAAGTGAAGTTGTAGTGATGTCATTGTGGTGAAGTCAAATCTCATTAACATCCATACAAGAACCCTCTATAGCAGGGAACGTGAACTTCATTTGAACAAGGGCCAGTTTTTTCTCTTGAAGAACATCTGAGTGGCTGCACTAAAAAAATAATACAACAAATACAAATGTTTTGGTGTGACTGGAATATTGTTTGTCAAATATCTTTTCTTTCCAATTGATTTTTTCCTTGCATGTAAAAATATCCCTTTCACCCATAATGCTGCAAGCCCCGTGAAGCCAATTGAGATATCTTTGTGAGGAGTCTCCCTCTCTGTCCTGTTCTCCCCCTCCCTCACTGCCTTCCTGCTCTCTGCTGCCCTGAGCGTGGGCGTGGCTGACCCATGTGGCCCTTTTCCACTAGCACGCTTTGGCCCTACTCTACTCGGCCCTACTCGATTTGCAGTGTGTTTCCACTAGCCTGGTACCTCCTAAAACATGCTAGTTTTAGTGCCTACTCTGCTCTGGTTCCAAGCGAGCTGAGTCGATACTGGAAGATGACGTTACCGACTGCTGGCTACTGATTGATCAGACAATGTCGTCATCGATGAGTCATACAACGACCTAGCATGCTAGCGGTAGCTACCATTAGCTTACCCTCATATGTCTTGTCTTTATAGCTTGATTGCTCTCGTCCTCGGCTTCATTCTGTTGTGTAGCTTCCAAAACTCCACTGTGCTTCTCAAGCGGTATTTCTTCTTGCCACCTGCAGCCTTCTTCTGCTTTCCTTTTTACTCGGTTTGTGACAAAAAGCCACAAATTGTTGTGTCGCGCTCAAAAACAGCCGGGTAGAGTCGAGTAGAGTAGAGTAGGGCTAATGGAAAAGGGCCAGTGGACACCCTGCTGCAGCCTCACACCTGACCACCTCTCTATATTCAAACGGCTTTTCTGCCACGCCAGTAAACTTCCTCTCTTCCTGTGTGCTCTCAAGGGGTCCCCACCACTGCTATCACCTGTATATATGTCTACACTGGATCACTGGACTTAGCTTGAGTTGTGAAAGCAATAAAGTCACTGTCAGCTTTTACCTGCCTCGATCGTTGAAGCTTTTGGGTCCAACATTAAAACCTTTAAAGGGGCATTCCATAACAATCTTGGCATCTTGATTTTTGGGCTGTCATGTTTTGACTTGATTTGGGGGCTATCTGACTCCAACATACTCACAATCTTAGTAGAATATTTTTTGCTGATATTGACTGACGTGGATTTATTTAAAACAATCAACCATGAGGACATTCCTGATAAATAAGTTTAAATTGCAGTTGTTGTCGGTCAACACTTACGGATACAAAATGACAAAAAGATATCTATTAAACCACAACAGATTTTCCCATTATATTTTCAAATTTTAATAGCACTCTGAGGGCCATTCAGGAAGCTCGGGGGGCCTGATGTGGCTCCTGGGCTGCCTGTTAATGATCATTGCTTTAAAGCACATTATTTTGGGATTTTTGTTTCAATGCCAAATCCCCACAGAGAGAGTTGGCAACCAGCTGCCCATGCATTGGACATTTAGAGTTCGACTCCAGTGTCTTACTAAAAATGGATTTCCTTTGTCTTGGTGTTACATTTGCATATATCATGATGTCAGTGTATTTCATCTCACCTGCTCATTCATCTGAACTGCTTTTGATTCTGTTATAATGTACACATTAGCTTTTTAAAGGTGCTATGAGGAGAATCTATTTCCGGTGACTTAAAGACTCTGCTACCCATGAGCACGGGCGGCGACTGTCACGACGTGACCCAAGCCAAAGCGCGTGTTTGTTGTAATGCTAATGAATGCAGCTCGGACCTTCCTCAGAACTCTGCATTGCTTGACAACTTCTTTTTTCAACAACTTACAGGATGCAAAGTGACGAGGTAATGTATCTCTTTCTAGTTACGTAGCGGTAGTTTATGATGTGTGACAACAAGCAATTTTTGGAATACTTAGTATCGTAGTTTTGTAGCCGGCTATATTTCGCTACTTACAGCCCGGTGCTCTAAGACATGTCTGAATAATGTACATTTGCTCTAGTTTTAATTGTCTCGTTCCTGAAGTTGAGTATCCAGGCCAGTCCAGCCCTGCTTGACACAACCGCAAAGCTAAAGAATAGCATTTATAGATAACCTATTTTGATGCTATAAAACTCATCTTAAAGTGTGTATTTCGATCAGGCATATATCTAAAAGTGAGACTTTTTTGTAATTACTTAGAAACTCCTCATAGCATCTTTAAGTTAGAAAGTAAGGTTTATTCCTGCAGACTTTGGGACAGATTTCAACATTGGAAAATTATTTTAATCAATGAGACTCACAGAGTTATCAGAGAGTTATTTTCAAGCTGACAGTCATAAGGTACGGCATCCTGGTTTAGGGGCCGTTTGCACAAGGCCTAAGAAGGACAAATCCAATAAGTTTTCATTGCGTTTTGGCCTTCCATGGGAACTCTTCTTTGCTCAAATCTGTAAACTTTTGACACCAGGCTCCAGAGTAAAGAGTTTTCAATCCGTTCTCCATGCAGCGCCATGTAAACCCATATCAGAGTGTTTCAGGGTGAAATGCTGACATCACAGCATGCGCAGTATTCTCTCACATGAAGGCTGC
The DNA here is from genome assembly GCA_036419115.1 of Scarus forsteni. Lineage (NCBI taxonomy): Eukaryota > Metazoa > Chordata > Actinopteri > Labriformes > Labridae > Scarus > Scarus forsteni. Next base: position 30,398,997 of record JAZDUH010000084.1, on the reverse strand, counting down.
GCATACCAGGAACAACAACAGCGTCAGATGTCTACCGAATCACATGTGTGCTGCTTAACATGCTCGGTTTATTATCCAGACAAAACTATCCAGACAGATTTGTTGTCCAGAAAATAAACTCCTGTGACTTTGTGCGTCCACTCGCCATTGTTGTTTGTGAAAAGTTTTTCTTCTTCTTTCGTTGAAGAAGAAAGTTTTAATTTAATTGTAGCAGCACTGCCTCTCTGCAAACCACCACCTACTGAACTGGCATACATACTACAACAGTTTCATTTGTCTTCAGTGTCCCCATCTGAACGAAGATTGACTTTCAAAGGCAAAGGAAAAATTTGCGTTTTAAGTCAGAGTGTGTCCATGTAAACGTAGCCTAAATTTGATGCACAGATGTATCTGTGTGAGCCAATGGTCTGATAAAATAATATTAAAAGTAAAGACTGATGAGACTTGACAGCAGTATAGATAAGAGTAACGTTCAAAGTTTTTAATACAATTTTTCTTAAACTCTTTTTGGTGTTGTTGGGATTATTTTCAAGTACAATTGAATATAAATTTAAAGCATTTAAAGGACTGAGAGTATATAAAAATTAATTTATTATTTGTATATATTATTTATAATTTATAATTTTATTATTTGCTCTTAAGTTGCAGTCATGACTCATGGTTGTACAAATTACCACAGCACACTTGACTCTCCTCAAGGCACACCAGTGTGTCTCACCTGTGAAGCAAAGCCAAAGATTTTCTACTCATATAATTAATAAGTCTTCAGACACTACTTATGTCTTGCTACATCACTCCAGCATTGCACTTAAATGTCACAGAAATAAGAATCACTTTTATCTGCTTTGAGGAGAAACTTGACCTTTTATGAATGACTCACTGCCCTTATATCTCGGTGAGTGTAAATGAAGGACAGACCAAAAATAGATTATCGAGTGGCCCCGAATAGCAGAGACAGTTTTCCTCAGAGGGTGAAGAGAAGAGATAAGGACCAACATGGACATAAGGAAGAATAACCTGATAAAAAAATCTATCAGCTTGTCTGCAGTTTGAACACAAGAACACAACCAAAATGTTAATACAAATAAAAAGAATAGATGCAAGAAATACAAGTGCTTAAGAGCTATCTGCTTTATAACAATGTTTTTTTTATTTAATTTCTTAATTATTTTTAAGCCTTTCATTTTGTCCAAAATGCACAATAAAGGTAAGGAGGCTTAAAACAGGCAAAAGAAAAAATTCAAACTGGGCATAAAACGTCTATAACATTTTCCACCATCTTCAGATAACACGTCATTTTAAATTTATCCAACAGCAAGGTCCTAGCATGATCGAGGCTGCTCTTATAACATAACATTCTGAGGTTATTTTTTCCAAACTTTGCACAAATATACAACCTAAAAACATATCAGGAGTTTGCAGGTCATATAGGTCAACGATCATGGTCATGGCTTGATGTTCATTTCTTTCTAGAGAGGGCATTTTCTAAAGAATACACTTACAAAAATGTTCTTTGTATATCAAGGATGTATTGAATACATTAGGAAGGGAACACAACAAAAGAGAAAAACTTTGTACACATCAACCGGGAACACAAACTCATAAAAAAATAAAAGTAACCACAATAACAACTAAAACTAAACAAACAAAAATTAAGAAAACATAACAAATAGGAGAAAAAGGGGAAAACAGCATACACTCCAAAAAGTCATTCAGGGCCCTAGTATATATCACGGTAAATAAAAAGTATATTATACTAAAAAAAATCTCTAAAAACCAAAAAGTGATTGAGTTACACATATCAAAATAAATGCTCAAAAATTCAACAGTTAATTTTGTCTCACATTTACATCTATTATTTAAGTTTATTTTACAAATGAAATAAGTATTTGACAAACACAATATAATTTGAAGATATCTGTAATATTTTCAGTAAATATCAGTCAGAATTTATGAGTATGACGCAATTATATCGATTGGTTTTAAGAACACTAATTATTAGTGATTCTAACTCAATAGTTTTGTCTTTTAACAAGAACTTAAAAAATTGAGTAGTTTTTGCCACATCACACCATGATATCCAATTATACACATCTGGATTGTCCAGACCAAAGTTTTTTTTAATTTTATAAAAACTTTGAAAATAAATAAAAAGACATTATTTCATAAAAACATATAAAATAATTAATGATCATAATGACATATTTAATTATAACAATTAGATATTAAAGGAAAATGAAACACAATAATTATGTTGCCTAATTTTACAAAGTAGTGGCGATATTATATATTTCTTATTTTTCAAAATGGCTCTTATTTCAAAATGTTGTTTTTATTTATTTGATTATGAATCATTGGGGTTCCATACAACTGCAGTTATATTTTTATAATGTAAAATACTATTGAAAAAGTTTTACATAAAGGTTTTTCCAAAAAAAAAAGTTCTGCTGAAATGTGTTTTGCGTTGTATTAATTGTTAAAAATCTGTTTTGCTCTAGAGTGGAATCCCTATTCAAGGACGCAACGGGTTGTGATCTGATGTGCCATCGACCATCTCGGAGAAGTTGCCAGTGCCTTGCTCAAGGACTTTGAGGTAGATATAAGGCTGTAGGTTTTTGCCATTTTTAACAATGTATTCATGGGTGATTGTAGAGTTGCTGCAGTACAGTTTGTTCTTTCCTTGCACGCATAATAAAAGACGATGCTATGCATATAGTATGAAGTAACTGTAGACATTAGACACTGTATGCGTCACATTCAATGCTAAATGATTTAAAGGGGGACAGGCAGTGAAATCAGTCAGCTTTCATAGATCAATACTGACTGATTTCACTGTCTGTCCTGCTTTTAATACATCAAATGTTATTTTCTGTGTCAAATTTTGTTTGGAGGGAGAAATGAATTATGTGGAAGCAATATTTATTTTTGTCTGGCTTAAAAAGAGATAAAAAAAAAGCAAATTTGGCTCCACCACAGTAGGATTATTTAGGTTGTCCACTTCATGTATGTGCTGCTACACTCTTTAATGTTAGTAGGTGGTATTTGTCAAGTTCCATGCAGGTTGTAAGTGAGCTCTAACAGTTATCTTTATAATGTCTGCAGGATGCTGCTGATGGATCTACCAGTGTTCAAGAGAAGTTGGTAGAAGAGGTGATGAAGATTTATCTGCTGCAGAACCAAGATGGGTCAGTCGATGTCGGGATTGTGATTGAAGGTAGCACTGTCCTCAGGAGTCTTGGGGATCTAAGCAGAGCTTGCTGTTACGTATCTGTTGGGATTGACCTATGCGCTAGATCTGTGATACCCCAAGAACCTCAAATACAATTGAGGTATTCCAGAAAGTACTGCTGGAGTTGGATTCTAGAAAACTATCCAACAAGGTTCAAGTCTGAAGAATTACCTCTGTATATACAGTAGTTGCTGGCTACTGTTCAGAAAGATGCTCTCTTACTGAGAGAACTTTTCATTGGCAAGGTCTATCTGTCTGATTTTCAGCTGATGTAATGTTGTCTTAATGTTTGCATAAAAGTTGAGGTTTCATGTTGGACTTGTATTGGTTGCTGTTGTGGAACTGTAATGTGAAATATCACTGTTCTTGGTACATTTTAATGAGGATGCAGAGTGTTATTCTTGGTGAAATTTAGACAAATACAAACTGTCATTATTCTTGGTGCATTTAAGCCATATGGAGTATTCATATGGAGTACCCCATATTAATGTGAGTTTAATTCAGCTGTTTTTTATAGTGGGGAAGTTTTGTGTCATGTGCAAAGATAAACTGTTCAGATTTTAACTTGATATTTTATGTTTGTCAAATCCCACAAATGTCTAATAAAAATGCTGATGACTGTGGAATGAGCGTTAATTGGTTTCATATGTTGACCTGAAGTACTCCTAGTTTTAAGAGTGAATACATTTTAAAAAATTAAGTAAATTTAACATATTTATTCTGATATTTGATAGCCCAGTATGAATTGCATTTGATAATAACATTATGTAAATGTGTCAGATTTATCATGTTAAATAACAATTTAATTTAATTTTTAGTTGCATCAACCCAACATTTTATTTATATTAACTCAATTTTTTGAGTTGCTTGAATTAAGAGTTACTATTGCTTAGACTCAAAATTTTAATTATACTAACTAATTTTTTTATTTAATGATACTCAATGTAGTTGTTCAGATCTGCTTCAACTTTTTAATTACATCTACTTAATTTTATTAGACAAATCTAAATAATTCCATAGCTTTCAGATTTACTTAATATTTTTAAGTGTAAAAATGTTGCATTGATTATATTGAGTAGAGCATAGTAAAAGTTTTTAGAGTGTATAAGAAAACAACAAAAGACATTAATACACTATTCCAACTTTAAAAATGACATTAAAGCAGTACACAAAAAATCACATTTACAAATAAAAATATTACTAAACATTTAGAAACAACATAGAATAAACAACAACAAACCAAAAACACAAAAAAATTAAAATAACACTAAGATAAAGAGTTCCTTTAATGAATTTCATTCATTTTCTGTACCCCTTTATCCCTTTTGGGAGTCAGGGGGGTGGCTGCAGCCTATCCCAGCTGTCACTGGGCAAGAGGCGGGGTACACCCTGAACCTGTTGCCAGTCGATCGCAGGGCCACATAGAGAGACAAACAATCATTCACACTCACACTCATGTCTAAGGTCAATTTAGAGTCACCAGTTAACCTAATGAGCATGTTTTTGGTCTGAGGGGGGAAGCAGGACTGCCCAGAGGGAACCCACACATGCACAGGAAGAACATGCAAACTTCACACAGAAAGGCCCCTGTCCGACCCGGGGATTGAACTGGGTACCATTTTTCTGTGGGGCATGTGCACTACCTGCTGCACCTACGTGTCGCTCATTATTTGTTGTTGTTGTTTTTTTGTTGTTCCTTTTTTTTTTTTTCAAATGCTGTTGTGTTTTGCCAATTTTTGTTTCAAGTTTGTTGTGAAAATAATGTTTTTAGAAAAAGAGGCTAAACATACTGGTGGACAGCTAGTGTGGAGTACTCCACCATCCCATCATGCTCCGGTGTCCAGTCGCTGTCAGGGCCTCCTGCTGGCGTCTTCTGTGTCCACAGGTTTGCGTGACAGCTCAGATGGTCTCTGGTTCACTGTGAAGTCCACTGTCGAGTAGACGATTCCACTTGTGTCCTGGGGAGACAAAGAGGAGACAGAGCTGTAGAGGAAGTTTTCAAGAATAAACATTTAAACAGAAGTGATGATGAATCACAGATGACACGTGTTCCCATTTTTGCACTGACCGAGGTTTCTTGTTTCAGTGACTCACGCTGAGTTTGTCTAAATTTGTCTGCAAAGAACACAACATCATTTTTTGAGTCCAAAACAAAAGGCACAAGACAACATGAATCATCACTGGACATGCAGCATTTTGTGATAATGCAGAGAACCGCTTACCAGTATGTTTATGCTTTGTCTTCATCGCAGAAAATGACTCCAATGACTGAAGTGATCACAATCATCACTGTGATAGAAACAATGACTGCCAGAGACAGGCTGAAACTCCAGGGAGCTCTGTGAGAAAATACATTTACAGATGTCTTATTTCAAATGGTGCTGTCAGTAAAACAAGGATGCTGAGCATTGATCAGAACACACCGTCAGTGTTTAGTTACTTATTTTCAGTTTTTTAGTCACAATTTTTAAAATTTCACCGTCACAGTAAAAAAAAAAAAAAAAAATGAATTAATTACATTGAATGGAGTATTTCAGCTTTTTTTGTTGGGCATATTGATATTATGTTTCTTGTTCAGAGAACGATGAATTTAGCTCAAACATGTAGGATACAGCTAAGAATTCTTAACCGTTGCTCCCAACACCATTGTGTTTAAACCCTAGAACACTATCGCCGGGTGATTTTCACCCGGGCAAACATGTTTATGTTTTTTCCATTATGTTGTGTTTTTCTGAGTGTCATGAGTCCCTGGGTAGCTTCAGCATCTTCTTTGACATCTTTGATGGCATGGGTGTTTCTCTTATCCAAAACCTGCTTTTTCCTACAGGCACATGTTGGGGTGATTTTCACTCGGTAATAGTGACAGTGGGTAAAGTAAGTTTTGGGTGGATTCCACCCGGTGATAGTGTTAGTGTATAAAAATCAGGCGATTTTGCTGCATTTCAAGGGTGACAACATTCAGGACTGATATATTTACTGTCCCTTCTTTGTCTCGCCCTGTCATAGGATTGGTGTCTCTGGCATCCCAGCTAGCGAGTAACACATAGCTAGGGTTCATTGAACAGCGATTGTTAGCTGCCTAGATTTTTTTTTTTAGAAAGAGAAAAACATAGTAATGCAATAAATGGGTCCATGTAAATACTAAACCAGTATAAATGTTACTCTATATACATTCCTAAATTATTTTATTTAGCTGGAGATCAATAAAGAAGAATTTTAAAAAATTGCATGGTGACTGCAAAGTGCAAAACCAAGCAATGCATGAAAAAGACCAACAACCCTTATAAAATCATTATAAATCATAAAACAAGAATTTAAAATCAAAATTATGAAAAATAAAAAACACAGCAAGTTAGAAACCACAACAGCACATCAGACAACACATAAACAAACTACAGACAACAAAACACAAAAGAGACAAAACACCACAAAATACAGACAAAATACTTAGAATACATAAAATGCATAAAATACCAAAATAATTTAAAAACAACATCGATGAGAATCACAACTACATTAGCAAACAAAACAAATTGAAAGAAGTTTTTAGTTGGTTGTGTATTTTTCAAATTGTTGATATATGTGTTTTGCATGTTCCTTTTCTTGCTTTTATTTTAGCTTTATTTTTTTGGGCTTTTCTGCTACATTATAATACATGTTATTGTGTTTTTGAGTTGTTATATTTCTCTTGTCTTGCTGTGTTTTGCACTCTAGGACTGCTGTAATTTTCACAGTGTTCATTTTCAGTTTAAGCAGAAAGCAACAGAAAATTCCTAAAAAAAACCTTGGACTGTCACTGTGGTCCTGTGCGATAGCTGGCCCAGTGGATTCTGGGATTGTCAGTGTGGAGTTTGGAGTTGCTCTTGTTGTTACTCTATTTGTTGTTGTTGTTGCTCTTGTTGTTGTTGCTCTTGTTGTTTTTGTTGCTCTTGTTGTTGTTGCTCTTGTTGATGTTGTTAGAGGATGAGACTGACTGTGGTGGCCTGACATCTCTGTGAAAAACAAGAGCAGCAAATAGACATCAGTGTTTGTATAAAATAAAGTTGGACGTGGTTACAACTAATCTGTGCTCCAGGTTAGGAAAAACTGCATTAGAGATCATTTTGCCACAGAACTTTAACAGTGCACATTTTGCTTAAACATTGCATTGCATGACTCATATATTTGTACATTAATGACAGCACTTTTGGGATAATGAGTCTTCTTACCCAGTATCTCTATGTAGTAATCTTTGTAGATGTGGTTTTCTGTTCCCAGCACAATACATCGGTAAAATCCTCCATCCACAACTCGCACATTTGATATCTTAAACTCTATCCAGCCATTGTTTTCTGTCTTCGCATTACTCTTCCTTTCAGGTAATCGCAGGTATATCCTGTACTGTCCAGCAGTGTGTAACATCCTCCAGGATACAGCTTACAGCATGATTTGTTGTAACTGTTGTAAAATGAAGGAAAGGCCAGTCTGAGCAGAATGTGTTCAAACTCCTCGATCCTCTGCTGCCCTTTCAGGCGAGGAACATCTGGAAAGAAACAAGAAAAAAATCTCATCACATATACATCATGACAGGAAATAAAACAAAATATTGCTATTTTGAGTTGAAAACAAACCTAACAAAATGAACAACAGCAATGTCAGCTTCATCCTCACCAACGCTCTCCAGGGTCTATTTCTTACAAGTGTATTTATGTCTTTTTAGATAATTTGAGGCCCCTCCTTCAAGAGGAAATGAGGAAGTTGATCAGATGGAGGGCAGACAGATGTGTCTCTCACGTGGCTGTTGGCTCCTTGTGTATTGTCCAGGCACACCCTATATATTAGATGATAAACTTCTGCTTTTGAGTATGATGATGGTTTCAACAGTGCAAATATGTAGAATGTAGGACAGGAGCAGGCAGCTGAAAAGTGTGCTATGATACAACTTAAAACATTCACTCTGCTGGAACTGAGGAGGCTGGCGTGACTGGAATTTGTAAATAATTTAACAATTTAAAATACCACCAAAAAAAACACACAAAGGCTCTATTAAGCACCAAAAATATAACACTTTACACAACAGATCGGCCATTAAAAAATTCCCTAATCCATCTAAGAGGGAGCCAATAGAAAGTGTTTTGGGAGGGCAGAACCCTTTAGAGGCATATCCAACAGGTGATTGGACAATCCTGCCATCAGTCAACGTTTAACGCATGCCAGTCAGATAATACAGTGGGCGTTCTGTATTACAATGACTGACGTGGTGCAAAAATATCCTTACTATAGAGAGGTTTGTAGTATTGATATTTGATTTCAATTGATAAAGGAATGCAGTCAGAATCTGATAAAAATGATACTAAAGCTGTCTGCATCTAGGCTAATCTCCAAAAATGCGGTCACACACCTGCTGTCATCCTCTCTCTTACCTCTGCTCTGAAGGACTGTGATTGGTCCGTCCTGTTTGGGGCCTAGCACAAATGTTGTCATAGATTGGAGCCTGGCAAGATGAACCTGCATGATTACATCCATTGAATCAGGCAGGTAGGGATGGGACGGTACACTTAAAGTCACGATACGCTGCACCTCGATATGCCCGGGTCACGATACAATATCAAAAAAGTAAAAAAAGAAAAAAATATTACTGTGTTATTACAACTTATTTGTTTTTGTTTGAGTTGCACACAGGAAAGCACAAGGCCAAACACAAACAATAACACTCTCTCTAACCCGAGAGAGGTTAGAGAGAGTCTGTGCTAACGAGCTGTAGGCTCATTTTTGCCGTCTTCATCTTTTTTTAATGAGAAAGCCAAAATACTGACAGATTACTTGTATCCAGGCGAAGTGTCCTCGATTTCGACTTCATTCGATGCCATCATTCGGCTTTTTGGGGGCAAGGTAGTTGGTGCTAATGTTTGTGGTCGTCACTTCTGGTCACATGCGCTATTAACGGACGTGACGTCTTTATTTCGCGATCCATTTTTTTCAAACTCGATGCATTTCGTCACGTGCTGTATCGCGATATATTGCGAAACGATATTTCATCTCATCCCTACAGGCAGGTCCAGCTGTTGTGCAAGGTAACAAAAGAGTGCCTTTAGAACTACAGCTCTGCTATCATTCACCTTTTGTTGAGAGCGAACATCATTCTACAGAAATTAACTATTATCTATTATTACATCTGGAAACGGGCTGGATTATAAAGTGAACATTTGTTGGCTTTACTTACTGTGTAACTGCCCACTACTTTACCTGTAAGTACCCAGCACTTCCCTAAGTTCATGGTAATGTAATTGCGGTTAAATAGATTAAAATGAAATTATTTGAAAAAAAAAAAAAACTCTGAATTGGTCCTTTAAAATCAAGTGGTGAGCAGCAAGTTAAAACCAAGGAGACGAAAATAAGATTGCTGTTAAAACCAGATTTTTTTTAATTAACAACTGTTTAATGCTCTGGATGAATATTTAACAGTATTTTACTATTATTATAAAAACAGTAAGATACTGTGGCAAATTCACCGTAAATTTACAGAAATTTGTTACAGTGTGGTCAACATCTGGAACCGGGCTGGATTATAAAGTGAACAATTGTTGGCTTTACTTACTGTTTAACTACCCTCTACTTCACCTGTAATACTGGTCAACATCTGGAGCCGGGCTGGATTATAACGTGAACACTTGTTGGCTTTACTTACTGTGTAACTACCCTCTACTTCACCTGTAATACTGGTCAACATCTGGAACCGGGCTGGATTATAACGTGAACACTTGTTGGCTTTACTTACTGTGTAACTACCCTCTACTTTACCTGTAAGTACTGGTCAACATCTGGAACCGGGCTGGATTATAAAGTGAACACTTGTTGGCTTTACTTACCATTTAACTACCCTCTACTTTACCTGTAAGTACTGGTCAACATCTGGAACCGGGCTGGATTATTAAGTGAACACTTGTTGGCTTTACTTACGGTTTAACTACCCTCTACTTTACCTGTAATACTGGTCAACATCTGGAACCGGGCGGGATTATAAAGTGAACACTTGTTGGCTTTACTTACTGTGTAACTACCCTCTACTTTACCTGTAAGTACTGGTCAACATCTGGAACCGGGCTGGATTATAAAGTGAACACTTGTTGGCTTTACTTACTGTTTAACTACCCTCTACTTTACCTGTAATACTGGTCAACATCTGGAACCGGGCTGGATTATAAAGTGAACAGTTGTTGGCTTTACTTACTGTGTAACTACCCTCTACTTTACCTGTAAGTACTGGTCAACATCTGGAACTGGGCGGGATTATAAAGTGCTCATTTGTTGGCTTTACTTACTGTTTAACTACCCTCTACTTTACCTATAATACTGGTCAACATCTGGAACCGGGCTGGATTATAAAGTGAACACTTGTTGGCTTTACTTACTGTTTATCTACCCTCTACTTGACTGTAACTACTGGCCAACATCTGGAACTGGGCTGGATTATGAAGTGCTCAGTTGTTGGCTTTACTAACTGAGTAACTACCCTCTACTTTACCTGTAATACTGGTCAACATCTGGAACCGGGCTGGATTATAACGTGAACACTTGTTGGCTTTACTTACTGTTTAACTACCCTCTACTTTACCTGTAATACTGGTCAACATCTGGAACCGGGCTGGATTATAACGTGAACACTTGTTGGCTTTACTTACTGTTTAACTACCCTCTACTTTACCTGTAATACTGGTAGACATCTGGAACCGGGCAGGATTATTAAGTGAATACTTGTTGGCTTTACTTACTGTTTATCTACCCTCTACTTGACTGTAACTACTGGCCAACATTTGGAACTGGGCTGGATTATGAAGTGCTCAGTTGTTGGCTTTACTAACTGAGTAACTACCCTCTACTTGACTGTAACTACTGGCCAACATTTGGAACTGGGCTGGATTATGAAGTGCTCAGTTGTTGGCTTTACTAACTGAGTAACTACCCTCTACTTTACCTGTAATACTGGTCAACATCTGGAACCGGGCTGGATTATAACGTGAACACTTGTTGGCTTTACTTACTGTTTAACTACCCTCTACTTTACCTGTAATACTGGTCAACATCTGGAACCGGGCTGGATTATAAAGTGGACACTTGTTGGCTTTACTTACTGTGTAACTACCCTCTACTTTACCTGTAATACTGGTCAACATCTGGAACCGGGCTGGATTATAACGTGAACACTTGTTGGCTTTACTTACTGTTTAACTACCCTCTACTTTACCTGTAAGTACTGGTCAACATCTGGAACCGGGCTGGATTATAAAGTGAACAGTTGTTGGCTTTACTTACTGTTTAACTACCCTCTACTTTACCTGTAAGTACTGGTCAACATCTGGAACCGGGCTGGATTATAAAGTGGACACTTGTTGGCTTTACTTACTGTGTAACTACCCTCTACTTTACCTGTAATACTGGTCAACATCTGGAACCGGGCTGGATTATCAAGTGAACACTTGTTGGCTTTACTTACTGTTTAACTACCCTCTACTTAACTGTAAGTACTGGTCAACATCTGAAACCGGGCTGGATTACACAGTGCTCATTTGTTGGCTTTACTTACTGTGTAACTACCCTCTACTTTACTGTAACTACTGGTCAACATCTGGAACCGGGCTGGATTATAAAGTGCTCATTTGTTGGCTTTACTTACTGTGTAACTGCCCACTACTTTACCTGTAAGTACCCAGCACTTCCCTAAGTTCATGGTAATGTAATTATGGTTAAATAGATTAAAATGAAATTATTTGAAAAAAAAAACTCTGAATTGGTCCTTAAAAATCAAGTGGTGAGCAGCAAGTTAAAACCAAGGAGACGACAATAAGATTGCTGTTAAAACCAGATTTTTTTTTAATTAAAAACTGTTTATAAAATACAAGCAGGTGGGTTTAAAATGGAGCAGGCAACTATCCTCTACAGGATGCAAAGTCTATTAAAAAGGATTAAAACGTCAGCCTGCAGTTAGGGTCCTTCCTCTTCCCTTGCTCCTCCAGTGACAGACAGGACCTCAGCCAAGGACACCTGTAATTAAGAAGAAAACAGCGGCAGTGGGGGTGCACAACGAAATAGAAGCCGAGTGACCTCTTCCTCGGAAGCCAGAGTGCTACCAGTGAAGAGTACTTACGCGGAAGGCAGAGCTCCTCACTCTGCCGCTGTTGTAAGGATGCGTCGTAACACTCTGGACTTTCCCTCTCAGCTGGACTCTGCTCCGCGGTGCTCGGGTGGTCTGCGGTGCTCGGCTGGTCCGTGGTGCTTGGCGTCTGTCTGCTCCGCTGTACTCGGCTGCTCCCCGTATTGCGTCCATGGATGTATTATTTTGCGTCCTGTCGACACGTGCCACCCCGTTTCTGCTCCTTCCAGCGTTCCCCCACTTCCAGGTGTGCCACAGGTTAAATTGTCCCCTCTCTCGTCTGATTGGCCACAGACCCGCTCCGTTCTCCGGCCCCATTGGGAGTCTCTGGGGGTAATAAAGTGCTCTACAGGTGCAGGTTATCAACATTAAGAGTGTCCCCGCAGGAAGTAATTAAAAACATACTAAAACCCATGCTATAATTAAACTAAAGACAATAAAATCACACAAAATATAAAGACACGTAGAATAAAAACACAAAATAAAACCAATAGCCTACTTCTGCCGTGCAACAGTAAAACACGGGAAACTCCACTGTAAGACTCCAGGACTGTAAGACGCGAGCGTAACTACCCCTAGATACCGCAAATAGTCATGGTACATGTGTGAGAGTTACCCTAACAGTTGAGGAAACTATACTGTATGACGCGGGCTATAATCTAAAGTGCTACCTTTTTTTTCCTGCTGCCTGGACAGATTTACTGACCATTGGGATTTGTTTCTGATATAAAGTCTCAGTTTAAATGTTCTCCTGATATCAGGATTTCTTTTCTGACTTTATTTGATCAGTTTATTTCTCTGTGTGGATATTTTGTGCAAGCAGGACATTAAGGTTAAATCTTTCTCCAGTCAGCAGTACTTCACTGTTACCATAGCAACAACAAGCATCTTACAAACTATGAGCATCATAGCAACGATATTAACCGAAGGAGTGAAACAGAAAGGTTTAGTACCCTGATTGATCCATGTTTTGAGTGTCATAGATCACACCATGTATGAAAATAAAGTTTGTTGTGTTTTTAATGTGAAAATGAAACAATTGATGACAGATTTTCAGCTTTTACGCTTGATAAATTTTACTTTAGTCCCTTTTCACATCTGACCTTGAGCTAGCCTTGAGCTTAACCGAGTGTGAATTAAACGGAGCCTCTGTAAATAGACACCACTTGCGACTTTATTAACTCGAAAAATTGCGATAAACTCATATTTCGAATCAATAATTCATCTATAAAAACAGCCTAGTTCCAAACCTGACCCCACATTTTACCATCGGAGGAATAGTGTGAAAGAAAATCCAATAACTTCACCGTAAAGACACCAAAGTACAAGTGTAGGGTAGTGGCACCAAACTCAGCCTGATAATCACACATCTCTTGTAGTTTATACCACAGCTTTGACTTTAGAGAAATAGTTTTTAATGTAATTTATATTTTTTTATATTGATGTACATTCACTGATAGGAAATGACTATGACTGTAATAACTGCTGTTGTTGACTGTAGTGGTACTAAAGCCATTTTTAAATATAATGTAATAAAAATATAAAATGACATTAAGCTGTAATTTATGTTGATTTATAACGGTAAAATGCTAACTATTTGTGATTGTGTTTTAATTCTTTAAATAAAGTAGGTATATAAGTAAAACATGAAGTTGCTGTTCAAAAAGTAACCATTCTCATGGAGTGACCCAGTGAAGTATGTTTGCCAATAGGTAATGACTATAAAAACTGTCATGACTGTACTGCTGTTGACCGTAGTAACACCAAACCCCGCCTGATTATCAAACATCTCTTCTAGTTTAGTCTACAGCTCTTATTTAAGATATATATGTTTCAATGTAATTAATATATTTTTTTAAAAATATTGACATATGTTCATCAATAGATAATAACTTTAAAAACTGTAATAACTTCACTGTTGTTGGCTGTAGAGGCACCAAAGTCAGCCTGATGATCAAACATCTCTTCTAGTTTATAATACAGCTCTACCAAGATATATATATATATATATATGAGTTTGATGTCACTACAGTCAACAACAAAACAGATGTTACAGTTTTTATTGTCATTAATAAACATGATTCACTATATTAAAAGCCATATGAATTAAATTAAAACATTTCAATCAATCAGTCAATCAATCTTTATTTCTATAGCGCCAATTCATAACAGTTGTTATCTCAAGACACTTTACAATAGAGCATAAAGCTCTTCATATTATGGATAAACATATATGCATAGATACATATATACATATAAAATACACAAATACAGTTAACGCTTCCTTTTACGGTACTATAATTACCATGTATTTCCATGGTAATTACTAGGTAAGTACCATGTAATAAGGGGTAGTTACTGTAAAATTACCATGTAATTACACGGTAACTATATAGGTAATTACCTTGTACTTTTAAAGTAATTACTTAGTCAATTCCAGGCAAATACCAAGTACCTACCTGGTAATAAGTATTAATTACTGGGTGATTACTCAGTAATTATTAAGTATTTATATGGTAACTATGTGATTAATTATTAGGTACTCACTAAGTAATTATTATATTATTTCCTAACAACCACATATAATAATTCATAATTACTGGGTGTTCCTTAAAGTAATTACAAGGTAATTGTATAGTAATTAATAATGTACTAATTTCATGAGTACCAAGTAATTTTCTGACAACTACCAAGTAACTACAAGGTCATAAATAGCAATTACTGAGTAATTACTAAGTAACACATGGTAAAAACCTTATTATTTACACTGTAAATACTAAGTAAATATATATTGTTGATTATATTTATAAAACAAACATTATTGATCGTATTTATTTTGTAACTACACAGTAACTACCCTTTAATTGTACATGACAACTACCGTGGAAGGCTATGTATTGTATTGGTAAATACACAGTAAGTACTGTAAAATTTAAAAAGAAATTATGACACTACCAGTTACTTTCCTACTGGCTACAAGGTGTAATGACCAAGAAATTATAAGTTTCTACTAGATACTTACCATGTAATTACTAGGACATGAAGAGTATTTACTACTTATTACTAGGTACTACTAGGTATTAACGCCATGTATTTCCCTAGCAGTCAATAGGTTTTTACTACTTACCTGGAAACTTCTTAGTATTTACCCAGTAACTACAACATTTACCTGGTAATTATAGTTGAACTGTGCTGTAAAAGGAAGTGAGGTCTGTTTCCATGCTATTACCTGGTAATTACTTATTTGTTACCCAGGAACAAGAAAAATACCTACATGGAAATTACATAGTTATTAAAGTGTGACTGTACTGTAAAAGGAAGTGAGGCCCGTTTCCATGCTATTACCTGGTAATTACTTATTTGTTACCCAGGAACAAGAAAAATATCTACATGGAAATTACATAGTTATTAAAGTGTGACTGTACTGTAAAAGGAAGTGAGGTCTGTTTTCATGCTATTTCCTGGTAATAAGTCAGTATTTAGCCCTTAACTAGGAAACTGTCACATCACACAAGACACTTGGACCGAAAATGCCGCAAAAGAGACAAGTGACTATGATACAGTGACAGAGTACACTGATACAGAGTCTGAGTCTCTGAACAGCACACTGTATCTGTCAGATACATCTTTCCATCAAAACCACCTCATCACCATCAAATCATCAAATTACATTAAGATGAACATTATTTTTACACTACCTCCTGCCAGACAGATATACAAAAACAAGTGAGCTGCCAAAAACAAGTGAGCTAATCCAATGGATTTCAAATTAAATAAAAATTTTTCAAAAAACAAAAATTTTTCACACACACTTTATTACACACACTTACTTTAATAAATATAAATATTGAGCATTATATAAGCATTTTTCTTTTTATGAATAATTACAATAATAACACATTTATACACGGAATTATAAATAATTTACTCATCATAAATAAGCATATCAGTAAAATATTGAATTCATCATTTATAAAGCATTTTTCTGACATGAATAATTAGTAATAACACATTTATACACGGAATTATAAATAATTTACTCATCATAAATAAGCATATCAGTAAAGGATTTTACTGAATTCATCATTTATAAAGCATTTTTCTGACATGATTATTTAGTAATAATTCATTTATACACACAATTACAAATGCTTTACCCATCATTAATAAGCTTTAGAAAAAAAAAAAAAATTGCAGCCTATCAGCATATTGTGACTGTGTAACATGAACAAGGGTAAACGTGGCCAAATCAAAACTAGCCAACACCAACTGCGCATCACAGAAAATTACAGTACGCAAAATAAATTCAAGTTAACAATTTTGTATCCAAGTACACAAAATAAATCTTAAAGTTATATATATATATGTATGTGTATATATATACACATATATATATCCATACATATATATATATACACACATATACAGATACATACATACATATATATGTGTGTATATATATATACATATATACATACATATATATACACATATATGTATATATATATATTTGTGTGTGTGTGTATATATATATGTATGTATATATATATACATATACATATCTATACATATACATATCTATATCTATGTCTATATCTATATCTATATCTATATCTATATATATATATATATATATATATAATAAAAAGATGTTCTGCTAGTATCAAAAAAAGTTCAGAAATATTTCTGTCATTTAGTGTTATTCTTAACCCTTTCACTGAGTAAAAATTCAAAAATGATAATTTAACCCTAAAATAAATACACTTAATACCCCATAAAATTATTATACAAATAAAAAATGTTGTGAAAAATCAAAAGAAAATCTTCAAGAGTGTCCAACTTCAACAATGAACTTTGATTCAACATTCAGCACTGTTATTTTTAGGGGAAGGAGTTTCCCGGAAACCTTGAAGGCTTTAACTTTTTCAGCTATGTCTGTGTCCTCCTGAATTGAAGTGGCACACTGTGTGGGGAAGACACTGAGTTTCACCTGACTGTTATAGTTTTACAGGAGTTCCTTGTATTTACTGGGAGCAGCAATGAACAGCTCTGCGATTGGAGCGCTGACAACAACAGTGTTCCGGTTCACCCCAACACTCTTGAAAGCAGCAGACATGGTCCTTCCTTGAATGAACAGCCGTAGAACTTTTTTGTTACGGGCCACCACCTGAGCAGAATCTTTGGCTGCAATTCAGAGGACAAAGAATTAGGTTATCCAAAGTAAAAAAAAAAATGGTGGCACTTACACAAATTTCTTGTCACTTTCAATGAAGAGGCAGTACTTTCAAGAAAATAGAGCCCCGAGACCCTTTTCAGCATCGTGATTAAACCCAGGTATTGGTCTTGCCAACAGAACACAGAGGGCATCCAGGATAGAACTGTGTTCGGAGGACAGAACTCTCAAATATTCAGAGCAAGAAACCTAAAAAGACATTGAATAGGGTAATTGTTTCCTAAATAACTGCTTTATTTTCTGTGACAATTGAGATTTTTTGTGAAGCATTATACGGTAATTTGAGTAACTATAGCATTTTTCTACAGGTAGGGATAATATGATTCATTGATCCTCAAAACCTACACCTTGCATTTGGAATCATACTGATATCATTGTTAGTTTGGCAGTTATTGAACAAAAACGCTCATTCACTAATGGTAGTTATCTGGATCACCACCAAATTATAACAACCTCCTTAGGGAAGGTAAACAATTTAGCTTCTTGGACAGCTCTGTTGCCATTTGGGCATATGAAATGCCAGTTCTTAGATTCATGCTGTGCTATTATCTTAAACTATCCACAAAAGGTCTAAAGACAGATACATCAGTACTTGTAGCTCACGGAATAAGTTGACAAAACTACAGAAATATTGGAAAACCAACATGTTTTGACAGTTGCTGAGTGACATACAGAACATTTCAGACACAGCATTAATGATATAAGGTGATCGGAGTTTGGGGAAAGATAAGTATGCTTAATGTGGCAGGGTTGCTTTTCATATTCAGGATTATTCCCTGGTAAAAATCATGCATGATCTCATGCTTTCTGAGATCGAGGTACTGTGGCTGCAGTTAAATTGACCTTGGATCAGGTCTGTTATGACTGGTTGCTGTAACAGACTGCTTGGTGTTTATCTTGACAAAATATTCATAATATTAGAGCGAGAATGTGAATTAAACAATGAAAGTTATTTTTTGGTGACCTGAATATAGACTGGGGCTCAGCAGACTGCTCTGTAAAACTCAAACTCAGACCTGCAGATGCATGTGGGTTATCCCAGATTATTAACTAGATTAAGGTTAACAGCGTGTGGCACTGTGAGTTCTACAAGAGTCCTACATTAGTTCTACACACATGGATCAGATTTTTACTAATGTCGCTGAGTTATTCTCCAAAACGGTATCTATAGCTGTAGGTTGTAATGATCCAATTTTGGTTGCTGTTGTGAGAAAGCTGCAAGTGCCTAAGAGAAGACCAAAGGTATAATATAAAAAAATAAAAATAAATGTTCAACCGAGAATTATTTGTAGAAGACGTAAATTGGTTCACATAAAATGAGAACAAGATCCAGAGGTGGTACTGGTTAACTTAATAAAATGTTTATGCCAATAGTACAAAAAATTGCACCATTAAAGAAAAACACAATGAAAATGTAAGCACACCATGGTTAGACGATGACTTAAAGGAATGCATGCATAAGTGTAATCCAGCAAAATCAATAGCTTTTATGTATGGTATAAAATCTGGCAAATATACTGCATATTAAGGAATTCACTTGCTAAATCAAATAAGAAAAAACTATTTTGAATATGTATTTAGTGAGCAAAGTAATGGAGTGGTTAAAAAAACCTCTTTACCTCTCTTTGGTGTCTTTGTTTCCATTTTCTTTGACTTCTTGGCCTTTCTCTCTCTCCCCTTCTTCTTTCTTTTTTTCTTTCTTTTTCTTGTCTTCCTCTGATGAGGATGATTCAAAGGAGGAGTCAGATGGAGCATCAGAGGAATATTCACTTGAGCTATCACAAGGGGAAGATGAAGGCAAGTCAACTGCCTGGGTGGAACTGCTGTCCCCCTTTTTAAGAGCTGTTAAAATAAATACAAACAATAGGCTAATGTGGCACAAAGAGGCATAAATATATATGTATGTAAAGATAGATATATAGATACTCGAGTGTCCAGAGATAAACTAACAAAGTAAGACCAAGGTGTATTTAAATGTGTGTTCATACCGTGTGTAGTAAATCTTACCTGCTGCCAGCTGTTCTTTTGGATAGTCTCTTTCCTTGGTAAGCTCTTCAGCCTTCTGCTTTAGGACCTCTACCCTCAGCTGACACATCTCCAAATCCTGTGGTTGACTTTTGTCTTTCAGTTGTGCAGTAGGGCGAGGGAAACACCTTTAAAAACAAACAAACAAACAAACAAAAAACATTTTAAAATGTATTCAAAACATTCAGTACCAACAAAGGTTTTCATTCATCTCTGATCTCGGCTAGTCTGTTTTATCTGTAACTGATCCAGTGGATCTCCTGTATTTTGTTAGATCATAATTTGAACATACACAACTTCTTTTTTCCCTTTGTCTAATACTCTTAGACTAAGGGATTTAGCCATATTTACAGAAAAAACACTTTAATTGTAAAAATAAATCTGGAAATCTCTGTGATAAATTACCAAGCTTTACTATGCAGCAAATTTGTGAACATAGCAGCTTCTTGCATCATTTGGGAAGTAAATAACCGAGACATTGGTTTATACTAACATCTAAGGTGTTGATTCAGCAGTTAAAACTGAGATTTAATGTCTGCAGAAAAACCCTTTCACCACTGTATTTATACCAGACATTCAGTGCAGGTGAAGACAAAACTGTTCTGGCATCACACAGTCAACACACTATCAAGCCTACCTGTATGACTATTTTTAGCCCAATTTTGATGGCATTAATTAAAGAAAAAATAATACAACAATATTTCAGAACGTAATGTCATGTATCTATTTTTGATCACCATACATGTAAATACTTATATAGGTCTGTCTGAAGCACTCAGAGCATGTGGTTTATTTTATGTAAAGCCCTTGTTCATTTATATTGCTGAAATTATCATAAAAGTAATTCATAAATATAGATAAATATTTTTGTAATATTTCCTAAAAAAGATTTTGTTTTTATTGAACCAACTGAACCAGAGTATAGTGAGGTGATGCTCCATGGTCTAACATCAGTCAGCATGATTAATGTATGTAAACGTACTTACCACTGCTGCCATCGACGGCCACAGACTCTCTTATATCCACACAAACAATCTTTTCGCACAAATCTTCGTGTTTTGCCAGAGTTCGGCATGATATTGGCGACATTTAAGTTTCTTCCAGGGAAATGTGACGTCTGCTCCCACCTGCGGTTACCTGCGACACGACACGTTGATGACGCAGAAGAAGCATGTTCGCCCCACGCTGATGACGTATTAAGAGCGGGATTGTAGTCCTTCAGTGAATCAGAGTGGTTCAGTGATAATGAGCGGATTCACTCGACTAAAACAACTGAGTAAGAAAGAAATATGAAGAAGAAATGCCCTGAAGATAATGAAGTGGCTACAGAGGAGGAGACTGCTTCAAAAAAGAGTTAAATGCAGAATTTGCCATACGGACATGAAACTGAAGAGAAGTACGGACAGTGGAGACAGATATGCACCGTAAGAGACAATGATAAATATAGGAAAATTAAACAAATGTGCAGTTATTTGTTGATTTATGTGCATGTTTGGGTCGGATTAATATGAGATGTAATGTCGCAGGATTAAATAATTACATGAAATTTGTTTAATGAGCAATTTAACAATTTTATCAATGGAATAAGAGATAAACAGTAATATATATATATATATATATATATATATATATATATATATATATATATATATATATATATATATATATATATATATATATATATATATATATATATACATATATGTATATGTATGTGTATATATATATATATATATATATATATATATATATATATATATATATATACATATATATATATATATATATATATAACTTAAAGATTTATTTTGTTTACTTGGATACAAAATTGTTAACTTGAATTTATTTTATGACTGTAATTTTCTGTGATGCAGTTGGTGTTGGCTAGTTTTGATTTGGCCACGTTTACCCTTGTTCGTGTTACACAGTCACAATATGCTGATAGGCTGCAATTATTATTTTTTTCCAAAGCTTATTAATGATGGGTAAAGCATTTGTAATTGTGTGTATGAATTATTACTAAATAATCATGTCAGAAAAATGCTTTATAAATGATGAATTCAGTAAAATCCTTTACTGATATGCTTATTTATGATGAGTAAATTATTTATAATTCCGTGTATAAATGTGTTATTACTAATTATTCATGTCAGAAAAATGCTTTATAAATGATGAATTCAATATTTATTAATGCTTAATAGTGTGTACTTATAAAGTGTTACCAAAATTTGCACTGTTTTTGAAATTGTTTTATGAGAATTTGAAATCCATTGGATTAAAACGTTTATCTTTGGCAGCTCACTTGTTTTTGTATATCTGTCACAGCGAGGTGTTTTGAGTGAGGAAGTGTAAAAATAATGCATTCATCTTAATGTAATTTGATGGCTGGTGATGGTGGTTTTTGATGGAAACTCTTATGTCCTGACAGATACAGTGTGCTGTTCAGGGGGGAGACTCAGACTCTGTATCAGTGTACTCTGACACTGTATCATAGTCACTGGTCGGTTTTGCGGCATTTTCGGTCCAAGTGTCTTGTGTGATGTGACAGTTTCCTAGTTAAGGGCTAAATACTGACTTATTACCAGGAAATAGCATGAAAACAGACCTCACTTCCTTTTACAGTACAGTCACACTTTAATAACTATGTAATTTCCATGTAGATATTTTTCTTGTTCCTGGGTAACAAATAAGTAATTACCAGGTAATAGCATGGAAACGGGCCTCACTTCCTTTTACAGTACAGTCACACTTTAATAACTATGTAATTTCCATGTTGGTATTTTTCTTGTTCCTGGGTAACAAATAAGTAATTACCAGGTAATAGCATGGAAACAGACCTCACTTCCTTTTACAGCACAGTTCAACTATAATTACCAGGTAAATGTTGTAGTTACTGGGTAAATACTAAGAAGTTTCAGGTAAGTAGTAAAACCTATTGACTGCTAGGGAAATACATGGCGTTAATACCTAGTAGTACCTAGTAATAAGTAGTAAATACTCTTCATGTCCTAGTAATTACATGGTAAGTATCTAGTAGAAACTTATAATTTCTTGGTCATTACACCTGGTAGCCAGTAGGAAAGTAACTGGTAGTGTCATAATTTCTTTTTAAATTTTACAGAACTTACTGTGTATTTACCAATACAATACATAGCCTTCCACGGTAGTTGTCATGTACAATTAAAGGGTAGTTACTGTGTAGTTACAAAATAAATACGATCAATAATGTTTGTTTTATAAATATAATCAATAATATATTTACTTAGTATTTACAGTGTAAATAATAACGTTTTTACCATGTGTTACTTAGTAATTACTCAGTAATTGCTATTTATGACCTTGTAGTTTCTTGGTAGTTGTCAGAAAATTACTTGGTACTCATGAAATAAGTACATTATTAATTACTATACAATTACCTTGTAATTACTTTAAGGAACACCCAGTAATTACGAATTATTATATGTGGTTGTTAGGAAATAATATAATAATTACTTAGTGAGTACCTAATAATTAATCACATAGTTACCATATAAATACTTAATAATTACTGAGTAATTACCCAGTAATTAATACTTATTACCAGGTAGGTACTTGGTATTTGCCTGGAATTGACTAGGTAATTACTTTAAAAGTACAAGGTAATTACCTATATAGTTACCGTGTAATTACATGGTAATTTTACAGTAACTACCCCTTATTACATGGTACTTACCTAGTAATTACCACGGAAATACATGGTAATTATAGTACCGTAAAAGGAAGCATTACCGTTACTTTTATAAAGGTGTCTGGTTGTCATAACTTGGGACACATCTGTAAAAGAAGGGATTTTTTGCAGACCTACTATTATTGTCAGTTTATTGAAGGTCTTTAATTTTTAATTGATAATGTTAGTTTATTTAAGGTCTTAAATTGTAGTAACTGAGAAAAGATATGTAAAATAATATTTTTTTAATGTATTTTTGGGGCATTTTGTGCGTTTATTGATAGGAGAGAGACAGTGGATAGGCTTGTGAAAGGGGGTGAGAGAGTAGGGGAAGACACTCTGCAAACTGATCACAGACGGGTTTCGAACCTGGACCGGCAGAAGCAAGTACATGGGATGCCTGGTTGCAAACCACTCTGTCAAACCAGCACCCCAAATAACAATATTATATTTTAATAGACTTTTTGGCATTTTTTAAGGTTTTTGATGACGTCAACAAAGGGGAAATATGTAAAAAACAACTGTATTCATCCATAAAAAATATTGAAAATTTCTGCAAATGTAATGATTTCACATTTCTTTTAAATTGAAATCTTTAACATTAATTTCACAGTCTTTGTTTGGCAGTTGCTGCTGCCAGTCATGTAACCATTTTTTTAAACATTTTTTTTTACAGTGCAGTCAGAAGAATGGCATCTATCTGCTTGTCATGGACTCGAGTGTGAAAAGACACAACAAAGAAATGTGGGCCTATTCCTTTGAGTTTTCAGCTTCATTTGAAGGCAAAGAACTACCACTGAAGAAAGACAGAGGACAGAAACAGAATGAGGACATTAGGACAGGGTAAGACATGCAGCAGACTGGCTTTGGCCTGGAATCAAACCCCAAGATACATTTAAGTTTGGACTATAAGATCAGTCCATTTGATGAATAAATCAGATCACAAATAAAATCACAAAACAATGCATTTGTGAGTGTGCATATTTGATATCTTGTCTTAGTGTATCCAATTGAATACAAAAAGCATTGTATTCTGTTTTTATTTACACTCTTCAGCATCCCAGCTTCATTGGAATTGGAGTTTGTATGTATTCAAATGAGATGTTCCGCTGCTCTGATGCTCTGATGACATCACAAAGTTCTAGAATGTTCATGAAGTATAACAGCAGGGCAGACCTGCAGGCATCAGTCAGTTCACCAGTCAGAGAGGAGACACATGTTGGTTATGGACGTTTTTTTAGGAATTTTTTCAACCTGAAGTCATCTTGGTGAAATTATTTCCGTTGAAAACATTTTGTTGACAAGATTTTGTGGGATACCCTTTTGGAAAGATTTGATCGTCTGACTTTAAGATCTCATCAGCCAACAGCCAATCAACTGACGATGACCAACACATCAGCAGAAGGTAACAACTTGTCTCTCCTCACTCTATACAAGTGTTAAAGTAGTTTTAATTTGAATCAGCAGTTATTTTAATCTTCACTGTTGGTTTCGATTTAAATGTAAACCAAGTAAACACCAGAAAAAAAAAGATTTATGATTATTTTACAGCAGTTTCTTAGCAAGTACATTTTGATCTTGAGAATCTGCAGAGGTTGTAAAATTTTAATTCTCACACCACATAAAAAATTTCATAAAATGAAATCAAAGTTGCAGCTAGTTTTTGAAATATACAAGACTAATTTGCAACAATGCCACTATGTGGCACTCACTATGTAGAAAATATGTATTTTTAGTGTGTTTTAAATACCCAAAACCAGTGAAGTTGGCACATTGTGTAAATGGTAAATAAAAACAGAAAACAGTGATTTGCAAATCCCTTTCAACCTATATTCAATTGAATACACAGCAAAGACAAGATATTTAATGTTCAAACTGAGAAACTTTATTTTCTTTTGCAAATAATCATCAACTTAGAATTTAATGGCTGCAACACGTTGCAAAAAAGTTGCCACAGGGGCATTTTTACCACTGTGTTACATCGCCTTTCCATTTAAAAACACTCAGTAAACATTTGGGAACTGAGGAGACCAATTTTTGAAGCTTTTCGGGTGGAATTCTTTCCCATTCTTGCTTGATGTACAGCTTAAGTTGTTCAACAGTCAAGGGTCTCCATTGTTGTATTTTACGCTTCAGAATGCACCACACATTTTCAATGGGGGACAGGTCTGGACTACAGGCAGGCCATTCTAGTACTCGCACTCTTTTACTACGGAGCCACGCTGTTGTAACACGTGCAGAATGTGGCTTGGCATTGTCTTGCTGAAATAAGCAGGGGCGTCCATGAAAAAGACGCTGCTTGGATGGCAACATATGGTGCTCCAAAACCTGTATGTACATTTTAGCATTAATCCAGAGGACACGACGACCACAGTTTCCAAAAACAATTTGAAATGTGGGTGTTCCAAATAAGTGTTTGATGAGCATTCCTCAACTTTTTCAGTCTTTTTTGCCACTTGTGCCAGCTTTTTTGAAACATGTTGCACGCATCAAATTCCAAATTAGCTAAGATTTGCAAAAAATAACAAAGTTTACCAGTTTGAACGTTAAGTATCTTGTCTTTTCTGTGTATTCAATCGAATATAGGTTGAAAAGAATTTGCAAATCATTGTATTCTGTTTTTATTTACAATTTACACAACTTCACTGGTTTTGGGTTTGTAAAACAAGTGGTAACATGTCTTCAGATTGGCATTAAAATGATTAACACCATGAAATTAAGTGAATACTTGGTAGTTTTGTGCAGTGCTGAAGTGGTTTGAGAGATTTTTGCAGAAAAAAACTGAATATTTTTCCCAGTTAGTAGTAGGTTTGGGGTTAAAGCCGCAGTTACCAAAAGATGGGCGTTCATTTAGTGGGGGATTAAAACCATAGTGCAGTGCAGAAGACGGTAGAGCAATGGGCAAACAGAAAATTTAAGACAAATCTTGCAACTTCAGTAGTCAATAATCAGTAAAACATTTGACAGGTGTTTGAGTAATGATGCACGTCAGGTGTGACGACGTGTGCATTACCTCAAAAGTGTTTAGTTTCTTCTGACATGTTATACTTGTGTGGACGATCCTAAAAGAGCCAGAAAAATAAGCATGTAAAAAACCATTAAAAGGATATCACACATCATTTCATAATATTTCAAATAAATATAACCTTTGACTGATCAGACTGTGCTGACATATGTTCTCTCCATCTTCTTTCGAAAGTTGATATCAACACGCCTGAACTGATTCAAACATCAGCTGCAGCCATCCACCCTCCAGCCTGAGTTAAGGTGCTAGTAGTTCTGAAGATGACAAGGGTATGACATGGACAAAGTGGACAACGATCGTGAGAGAGATCATTCTGATTTTGAGGACCATGAAGACAACAAAGACATCTTCTTAACATAAGTATTTTACACACCACAAAACACACCAAACTGCGTCGGTTGGATAGTGTGCTTGGTCAGTGACCGGGAGATTGCAGGTTCAAGCCCAGCTCCAGGCGACACACGGTGATGTGTCCTTGAGCAAGACACTTCATGGCAGGAAAACTTTACTTCAAAGACCTCCTCAATCCCACTAGCATGCCTTCCCTCAAAACTTTGGACTGGCTTTCCTGAGCCAATCCAAAGGTCTGCTCCATCTTTCCCAAACCAATCAATAACCGCGCTCCATCTTTCCACGACCAACCGCCACTTGAGGATTCATCTTTTGATAGCCAATCGTGGTGCATGCTCCATCTTTTGTGCACATCAGTCATTTGGAATTTTAAATTTTAAATCTAGTTCTATTGGAAAATAACAGTACATGGGAGGTGACTTGCAACCGTTACTCTTAGTGATGGCAGGTGGTTAGTGACTCATACTGACTTCTTCCTATATTTTGCTTCTCCTGAAAAGAAACACAGTATGCAGTGCCCAAACTGAATGTTTAATGTATCCCAAAATGATTTCAACATTTGATTTATTTGCAACAAATAGTTACAAGGTTAATGGCTCTTGCCCATGTCCAAATATTACTGACCATCTTCTTTCATGATCCTGTTTTAGTTTAGTTTTATGTTTTCTAATTCATGTGTGTGTGTTGTGCTTGTTGTTTTGTTTTCGAAAATTCACTTGCCTTTCTTTGTTCCCGCACGTTTTGCTTCCTGTCTGGCTCTGTCACACCTGATCCCTGATTATTCCTTCCCAGTTGAGTCCCATCATCTCATGTATTTTAGCCTCATGTCTTTCCCAGTCTTGTTGCCAGTTTGTAGTACCTCCATGTAAGTCTTGGACACTTGGGTAAAGAGGGGCAGAGCTTTCAACTGATCACCTGCTGGTGTTGAGTTGGCTTATGGTGGGGCAGGATGCGGTCAGATCTTGTTCGAGCCTCCATTGTTAAGGTGGCTGACCAGAGCTGTGGTCCTAAGGTGGTCCATGCCTGTTGTGGCGGAAAACCCAACACCCTCTAATAAACATTGGTGGTGAGGGATGCCACGAAGCTGAAAATGGAGTACTCACAGGCCTTCTTGGCCAGTGGGACTTCTGAGGCTGCAGACGGGTTCCATCTGGTGTTGAGTTGGCTTTGACGGTGGGGGAGGATGCTGGTCAGACCTGGAAGGACCACACCTGTTGTGCCGGTCTGCTGGGAACATCTGGCAGAGTCTCCCATCAGACGGAGTTTCAACTACCACCTCCGGGCAAAGTTCGACCATGTTCCGGGGGAGGCGGAGGACATTGACTCTGAGTGGGCCTTGTTCCGAGCCTCCATTGTTGAGGTGGCTGGCCAGAGCTGTGGTCGTAAGGTGGTCCATGCCTGTTGTGGCGGAAAAACCAACACCCTCTAGTAAACATTAGTGGTGAGGGATGCCGCCAAGCTGAAAATGGAGTCCTCCTGTGCCTTCCTGGCCAGTGGGACTCCGGAGGCAGCAGACAGGTACTGGCTGGCCAAGTGAAATGCAGCTTTGGTCATCACCAAGGCAAAAACTCAGGCATGGGAGGAGTTTGCGAGGCCATGAAGAACATATTCTGGAAGGCTTTGAAGAGATTCTGGAGCAGCATCCGTTGTTTCGGAGGAAGGAGTGCATTGTCAACACTGTTTATGGTGGGATGGGGCACTGCGGACTTCAAATCGAGACACTGTGGATCGGTGGAAGGAAAACTTTACTTCAAAGACCTCCTCAATTCCACTAGCATGCCTTCCCTCAAAAGTTTGGATTGGCTTTCCTGAGCCAATCCAAAGGTCTCTCCATCTTTCCCAAACCAATCAATAACCGCTCCATCTTCCACGACCAACCGCCACTTGAGAATTCATCTTTTGATAGCCAATCGTGGTGCGTGCTCCATCTTTTGTGCACATCAGTCATTTGGAATTTTAAATTTTAAATCTAGTTCTATTGGAAAATAACAGTACATGGGAGGTGACTTGCAACCGTTACTCTTAGTGATGGCAGGTGGTTAGTGACTCATACTGACTTCTTCCTATATTTTGCTTCTCCTGAAAAGAAACACAGTATGTAGTGCCCAAACTGAATGTTTTAATGTATCCCAAAATGATTTCAACATTTGATTTATTTGCAACAAATAGTTACAAGGTTAATGGCTCTTGCCCATGTCCAAATATTACTGACCATCTTCTTTCATGATCCTGTTTTAGTTTAGTTTTATGTTTTCTAATTCATGTGTGTGTGTTGTGCTTGTTGTTTTGTTCTGAAAATTCACTTGCCTTTCTTTGTTCCCGCACGTTTTGCTTCCTGTCTGGCTCTGTCACACCTGATCCCTGATTATTCCTTCCCAGTTGAGTCCCATCATCTCATGTATTTTAGCCTCATGTCTTTCCCAGTCTTGTTGCCAGTTTGTAGTACCTCCATGTAAGTCTTGGACACTTGGGTAAAGAGAGGGGCAGAGCTTTCAACTGATCACCTGCTGGTGTTGAGTTGCCGCTGGTGGGGCAGGATGCGGTCAGATCTTGTTCCGAGCCTCCATTGTTAAGGTGGCTGACCAGAGCTGTGGTCCTTAGGTGGTCCATGCCTGTTGTGGCGGAAAACCCAACACCCTCTAATAAACATTGGTGGTGAGGGATGCCACGAAGCTGAAAATGGAGTACTCACAGGCCTTCTTGGCCAGTGGGACTTCTGAGGCTGCAGACGGGTTCCATCTGGTGTTGAGTTGGCTTTGACGGTGGGGGAGGATGCTGGTCAGACCTGGAAGGACCACACCTGTTGTGCCGGTCTACTGGGAACATCTGGCAGAGTCTCCCATCAGACGGAGTTTCAACTACCACCTCCGGGCAAAGTTCAACCATGTTCCGGGGGAGGCGGAGGACATTGACTCTGAGTGGGCCTTGTTCCGAGCCTCCATTGTTGAGGTGGCTGGCCAGAGCTGTGGTCGTAAGGTGGTCCATGCCTGTTGTGGCGGAAAAACCAACACCCTCTAATAAACATTAGTGGTGAGGGATGCCGCCAAGCTGAAAATGGAGTCCTCCTGTGCCTTCCTGGCCAGTGGGACTCCGGAGGCAGCAGACAGGTACTGGCTGGCCAAGTGAAATGCAGCTTTGGTCATCACCAAGGCAAAAACTCAGGCATGGGAGGAGTTTGCGAGGCCATGAAGAACATATTCTGGACGGCTTTGAAGAGATTCTGGACCATCATCCGTTGTTTCGGGAGGGAAGGAGTGCATTGTCAACACTGTTTATGGTGGGGATGGGGCACTGCGGACTTCAAATCGAGACACTGTGGATCGGTGGAAGGAAAACTTTACTTCAAAGACCTCCTCAATTCCACTAGCATGCCTTCCCTCAAAAGTTTGGATTGGCTTTCCTGAGCCAATCCAAACTGAAATGGAGTTGAAATGAAGCTGAAAATGGAGTACTCACAGGCCTTCTTGGCCAGTGGGACTTCTGAGGCTGCAGACGGGTTCCATCTGGTGTTGAGTTGGCTTTGACGGTGGGGGAGGATGCTGGTCAGACCTGGAAGGACCACACCTGTTGTGCCGGTCTGCTGGGAACATCTGGCAGAGTCTCCCATCAGACGGAGTTTCAACTACCACCTCCGGGCAAAGTTCGACCATGTTCCGGGGGAGGCGGAGGACATTGACTCTGAGTGGGCCTTGTTCCGAGCCTCCATTGTTGAGGTGGCTGGCCAGAGCTGTGGTCGTAAGGTGGTCCATGCCTGTTGTGGCGGAAAAACCAACACCCTCTAATAAACATTAGTGGTGAGGGATGCCGCCAAGCTGAAAATGGAGTCCTCCTGTGCCTTCCTGGCCAGTGGGACTCCGGAGGCAGCAGACAGGTACTGGCTGGCCAAGTGAAATGCAGCTTTGGTCATCACCAAGGCAAAAACTCAGGCATGGGAGGAGTTTGCGAGGCCATGAAGAACATATTCTGGACGGCTTTGAAGAGATTCTGGACCATCATCCGTTGTTTCGGGAGGGAAGGAGTGCATTGTCAACACTGTTTATGGTGGGGATGGGGCCCTGCGGACTTCAAATCGAGACACTGTGGATCGGTGGAAGGAAAACTTTACTTCAAAGACCTCCTCAATTCCACTAGCATGCCTTCCCTCAAAAGTTTGGATTGGCTTTCCTGAGCCAATCCAAAGGTCTGCTCCATCTTTCCCAAACCAATCAATAACCGCGCTCCATCTTCCACGACCAACCGCCACTTGAGAATTCATCTTTTGATAGCCAATCGTGGTGCATGCTCCATCTTTTGTGCACATCAGTCATTTGGAATTTTAAATTTTAAATCTAGTTCTATTGGAAAATAACAGTACATGGGAGGTGACTTGCAACCGTTACTCTTAGTGATGGCAGGTGGTTAGTGACTCATACTGACTTCTTCCTATATTTTGCTTCTCCTGAAAAGAAACACAGTATGTAGTGCCCAAACTGATTGTTTTAATGTATCCCAAAATGATTTCAACATTTGATTTATTTGCAACAAATAGTTACAAGGTTAATGGCTCTTGCCCATGTCCAAATATTACTGACCATCTTCTTTCATGATCCTGTTTTAGTTTAGTTTTATGTTTTCTAATTCATGTGTGTGTGTTGTGCTTGTTGTTTTGTTTTCGAAAATTCACTTGCCTTTCTTTGTTCCCGCACGTTTTGCTTCCTGTCTGGCTCTGTCACACCTGATCCTGATTATTCCTTCCCAGTTGAGTCCCATCATCTCATGTATTTTAGCCTCATGTCTTTCCCAGTCTTGTTGCCAGTTTGTAGTACCTCCATGTAAGTCTTGGACACTTGGGTAAAGAGAGGGGAGCTTTCAACTGATCACCTGCTGGTGTTGAGTTGGCTTCGCTGGTGGGGCAGGATGCCGGTCACATCTTGTTCGAGCCTCCATTGTTAAGGTGGCTGACCAGAGCTGTGGTCCTAAGGTGGTCCATGCCTGTTGTGGCACCCAACACCCTCTAATAAACATTGGTGGTGAGGATGCCACGAAGCTGAAAATGGAGTACTCACAGGCCTTCTTGGCCAGTGGGACTTCTGAGGCTGCAGACGGGTTCCATCTGGTGTTGAGTTGGCTTTGACGGTGGGGAGGATGCTGGTCAGACCTGGAAGGACCACACCTGTTGTGCCGGTCTACTGGGAACATCTGGCAGAGTCTCCCATCAGACGGAGTTTCAACTACCACCTCCGGGCAAAGTTCAACCATGTTCCGGGGGAGGCGGAGGACATTGACTCTGAGTGGGCCTTGTTCCGAGACTCCATTGTTGAGGTGGCTGGCCAGGGCTGTGGTCAAGGTGGTCCATGCCTGTTGTGGCGGAAAAACCAACACCCTCTAATAAACATTAGTGGTGAGGATGCCGCCAAGCTGAAAATGGAGTCCTCCTGTGCCTTCCTGGCCAGTGGGACTCGGAGGCAGACAGGTACTGGCTGGCCAAGTGAAATGCAGCTGGTCATCACCAAGGCAAAAACTCAGGCATGGGAGGAGTTTGCGAGGCCATGAAGAACATATTCTGGACGGCTTTGAAGAGATTCTGGACCATCATCCGTTGTTTCGGGAGGGAAGGAGTGCATTGTCAACACTGTTTATGGTGGGGATGGGGCCCTGCGGACTTCAAATCGAGACACTGTGGATCGGTGGAAGGAAAACTTTACTTCAAAGACCTCCTCAATTCCACTAGCATGCCTTCCCTCAAAAGTTTGGATTGGCTTTCCTGAGCCAATCCAAACTGAAATGGAGTTGAAATGAAGCTGAAAATGGAGTACTCACAGGCCTTCTTGGCCAGTGGGACTTCTGAGGCTGCAGACGGGTTCCATCTGTGTTGAGTTGGCTTTGACGGTGGGGGAGGATGCTGGTCAGACCTGGAAGGACCACACCTGTTGTGCCGGTCTGCTGGGAACATCTGGCAGAGTCTCCCATCAGACGGAGTTTCAACTACCACCTCCGGGCAAAGTTCGACCATGTTCCGGGGGAGGCGGAGGACATTGACTCTGAGTGGGCCTTGTTCCGAGCCTCCATTGTTGAGGTGGCTGGCCAGAGCTGTGGTCGTGGGTGGTCCATGCCTGTTGTGGCGGAAAACCAACACCCTCTAATAAACATTAGTGGTGAGGATGCCGCCAAGCTGAAAATGGAGTCCTCCTGTGCCTTCCTGGCCAGTGGGACTCGGAGGCAGCAGACAGGTACTGGCTGGCCAAGTGAAATGCAGCTTTGGTCATCACCAAGGCAAAAACTCAGGCATGGGAGGAGTTTGCGAGGCCATGAAGAACATATTCTGGGACGGCTTTGAAGAGATTCTGGACCATCATCCGTTGTTTGGGAGGGAAGGAGTGCATTGTCAACACTGTTTATGGTGGGATGGGGCACTGCGGACTTCAAATCGAGACACTGTGGATCGGTGGAAGGAAAACTTTACTTCAAAGACCTCCTCAATTCCACTAGCATGCCTTCCCTCAAAAGTTTGGATTGGCTTTCCTGAGCCAATCCAAAGGTCTGCTCCATCTTTCCCAAACCAATCAATAACCGCGCTCCATCTTCCACGACCAACCGCCACTTGAGAATTCATCTTTTGATAGCCAATCGTGGTGCTTGCTCTATCTTTTGTGCACATCAGTCATTTGGAATTTTAAATTTTAAATCTAGTTCTATTGGAAAATAACAGTACATGGGAGGTGACTTGCAACCGTTACTCTTAGTGATGGCAGGTGGTTAGTGACTCATACTGACTTCTTCCTATATTTTGCTTCTCCTGAAAAGAAACACAGTATGTAGTGCCCAAACTGATTGTTTTAATGTATCCCAAAATGATTTCAACATTTGATTTATTTGCAACAAATAGTTACAAGGTTAATGGCTCTTGCCCATGTCCAAATATTACTGACCATCTTCTTTCATGATCCTGTTTTAGTTTAGTTTTATGTTTTCTAATTTATGTGTGTGTGTTGTGCTTGTTGTTTTGTTTTGAAAATTCACTTGCCTTTCTTTGTTCCCGCGTTTTGCTTCCTGTCTGGCTCTGTCACACCTGATCCCTGATTATTCCTTCCCAGTTGAGTCCCATCATCTCATGTATTTTAGCCTCATGTCTTTCCCAGTCTTGTTGCCAGTTTGTAGTACCTCCATGTAAGTCTTGGACACTTGGGTAAAGAGAGGGCAGAGCTTTCAACTGATCACCTGCTGGTGTTGAGTTGGCTTGCTGGTGGGGCAGGATGCGGTCACATCTTGTTCCGAGCCTCCATTGTTAAGGTGGCTGACCAGAGCTGTGGTCCTAAGGTGGTCCATGCCTGTTGTGGTGGAAAACCCAACACCCTCTAATAAACATTAGTGGTGAGGGATGCCAAGCTGAAAATGGAGTACTCACAGGCCTTCTTGGCCAGTGGGACTTCTGAGGCTGCAGACAGGTTCCATCTGGTGTTGAGTTGGCTTTGACGGTGGGGAGGATGCTGGTCAGACCTGGAAGGACCACACCTGTTGTGCCGTCTGCTGGGAACATCTGGCAGAGTCTCCCATCAGACGGAGTTTCAACTACCACCTCCGGGCAAAGTTCAACCATGTTCCGGGGAGGCGGAGGACATTGACTCTGAGTGGGCCTTGTTCCGAGCCTCCATTGTTGAGGTGGCTGGCCAGAGCTGTGGTCGTGGGTGGTCCATGCCTGTTGTGGCGGAAAAACCAACACCCTCTAATAAACATTAGTGGTGAGGATGCCGCCAAGCTGAAAATGGAGTCCTCCTGTGCCTTCCTGGCCAGTGGGACTCGGAGGCAGCAGACAGGTACTGGCTGGCCAAGTGAAATGCAGCTTTGGTCATCACCAAGGCAAAAACTCAGGCATGGGAGGAGTTTGCGAGGCCATGAAGAACATATTCTGGACGGCTTTGAAGAGATTCTGGACCATCATCCGTTGTTTCGGGAGGGAAGGAGTGCATTGTCAACACTGTTTATGGTGGGGATGGGGCACTGCGGACTTCAAATCGAGACACTGTGGATCGGTGGAAGGAAAACTTTACTTCAAAGACCTCCTCAATTCCACTAGCATGCCTTCCCTCAAAAGTTTGGATTGGCTTTCCTGAGCCAATCCAAACTGAAATGGAGTTGAAATGAAGCTGAAAATGGAGTACTCACAGGCCTTCTTGGCCAGTGGGACTTCTGAGGCTGCAGACGGGTTCCATCTGGTGTTGAGTTGGCTTTGACGGTGGGGGAGGATGCTGGTCAGACCTGGAAGGACCACACCTGTTGTGCCGGTCTGCTGGGAACATCTGGCAGAGTCTCCCATCAGACGGAGTTTCAACTACCACCTCCATGGGCAAAGTTACTGACCATGTTCTTTCGGGGAGGCGGAGGACATTGACTCTGAGTGGGCCTTGTTCGAGCCTCCATTGTTGAGGTGGCTGGCCAGAGCTGTGGTCGTAAGGTGGTCCATGCCTGTTGTGGCGGAAAAACCAACACCCTCTAATAAACATTAGTGGTGAGGGATGCCGCCAAGCTGAAAATGGAGTCCTCCTGTGCCTTCCTGGCCAGTGGGACTCCGGAGGCAGCAGACAGGTACTGGCTGGCCAAGTGAAATGCAGCTTTGGTCATCACCAAGGCAAAAACTCAGGCATGGGAGGAGTTTGCGAGGCCATGAAGAACATATTCTGGACGGCTTTGAAGAGATTCTGGACCATCATCCGTTGTTTCGGGAGGAAGGAGTGCATTGTCAACACTGTTTATGGTGGGCATGGGGCACTGCGGACTTCAAATCGAGACACTGTGGATCGGTGGAAGGAAAACTTTACTTCAAAGACCTCCTCAATTCCACTAGCATGCCTTCCCTCAAAAGTTTGGATTGGCTTTCCTGAGCCAATCCAAAGGTCTCTCCATCTTTCCCAAACCAATCAATAACACTCCATCTTCCACGACCAACCGCCACTTGAGAATTCATCTTTTGATAGCCAATCGTGGTGCGTGCTCCATCTTTTGTGCACATCAGTCATTTGGAATTTTAAATTTTAAATCTAGTTCTATTGGAAAATAACAGTACATGGGAGGTGACTTGCAACCGTTACTCTTAGTGATGGCAGGTGGTTAGTGACTCATACTGACTTCTTCCTATATTTTGCTTCTCCTGAAAAGAAACACAGTATGTAGTGCCCAAACTGATTGTTTTAATGTATCCCAAAATGATTTCAACATTTGATTTATTTGCAACAAATAGTTACAAGGTTAATGGCTCTTGCCCATGTCCAAATATTACTGACCATCTTCTTTCATGATCCTGTTTTAGTTTAGTTTTATGTTTTCTAATTCATGTGTGTGTGTTGTGCTTGTTGTTTTGTTTTCGAAAATTCACTTGCCTTTCTTTGTTCCCGCACGTTTTGCTTCCTGTCTGGCTCTGTCACACCTGATCCCTGATTATTCCTTCCCAGTTGAGTCCCATCATCTCATGTATTTTAGCCTCATGTCTTTCCCAGTCTTGTTGCCAGTTTGTAGTACCTCCATGTAAGTCTTGGACACTTGGGTAAAGAGAGGGGCAGAGCTTTCAACTGATCACCTGCTGGTGTTGAGTTGGCTTCGCTGGTGGGGCAGGATGCCGGTCACATCTTGTTCCGAGCCTCCATTGTTAAGGTGGCTGACCAGAGCTGTGGTCCTTAGGTGGTCCATGCCTGTTGTGGCGGAAAACCCAACACCCTCTAATAAACATTGGTGGTGAGGGATGCCACGAAGCTGAAAATGGAGTACTCACAGGCCTTCTTGGCCAGTGGGACTTCTGAGGCTGCAGACGGGTTCCATCTGGTGTTGAGTTGGCTTTGACGGTGGGGGAGGATGCTGGTCAGACCTGGAAGGACCACACCTGTTGTGCCGGTCTACTGGGAACATCTGGCAGAGTCTCCCATCAGACGGAGTTTCAACTACCACCTCCGGGCAAAGTTCAACCATGTTCCGGGGGGAGGCGGAGGACATTGACTCTGAGTGGGCCTTGTTCCGAGCCTCCATTGTTGAGGTGGCTGGCCAGAGCTGTGGTCGTAAGGTGGTCCACGCCTGTTGTGGCGGAAAAACCAACACCCTCTAATAAACATTAGTGGTGAGGGATGCCGCCAAGCTGAAAATGGAGTCCTCCTGTGCCTTCCTGGCCAGTGGGACTCCGGAGGCAGCAGACAGGTACTGGCTGGCCAAGTGAAATGCAGAAAGCTGGTCATCACCAAGGCAAAAACTCAGGCATGGGAGGAGTTTGCGAGGCCATGAAGAACATATTCTGGACGGCTTTGAAGAGATTCTGGACCATCATCCGTTGTTTCGGGAGGGAAGGAGTGCATTGTCAACACTGTTTATGGTGGGGATGGGGCCCTGCGGACTTCAAATCGAGACACTGTGGATCGGTGGAAGGAAAACTTTACTTCAAAGACCTCCTCAATTCCACTAGCATGCCTTCCCTCAAAAGTTTGGATTGGCTTTCCTGAGCCAATCCAAACTGAAATGGAGTTGAAATGAAGCTGAAAATGGAGTACTCACAGGCCTTCTTGGCCAGTGGGACTTCTGAGGCTGCAGACGGGTTCCATCTGGTGTTGAGTTGGCTTTGACGGTGGGGGAGGATGCTGGACAGACCTGGAAGGACCACACCAGGTGTGCCGGTCTGCTGGGAACGTCTGGCAGGGTCTCCCATCAGACGGAGTTTCAGCTGCCACCACCGGGCAAAGTTGGACCATGTTCGGGGAGGCGGAGGACATTGACTCTGAGTGGGCCTTGTTCCAGCCTCCATTGTTGAGGTGGCTGGCCAGAGCTGTGGTCAATGCCTGTTGTGGCGGAAAACCAACACCCTCTAATAAACATTAGTGGTGAGGATGCCGCCAAGCTGAAAATGGAGTCCTCCTGTGCCTTCCTGGCCAGTGGGACTCGGAGGCAAGCAGACAGGTACTGGCTGGCCAAGTGAAATGCAGCTTTGGTCATCACCAAGGCAAAACTCAGGCATGGGAGGAGTTTTGCGAGGCCATGAAGAACATATTCTGGGACGGCTTTGAAGAGATTCTGGACCATCATCCGTTGTTTTGGGAGGGAAGGAGTGCATTGTCAACACTGTTTATGGTGGGCATGGGGCACTGCGGACTTCAAATCGAGACACTGTGGATCGGTGGAAGAAAACTTTACTTCAAAGACCTCCTCAATTCCACTAGCATGCCTTCCCTCAAAAGTTTGGATTGGCTTTCCTGAGCCAATCCAAAGGTCTCTCCATCTTTCCCAAACCAATCAATAACCGCTCCATCTTCCACCAACGCCACTTGAGAATTCATCTTTTGATAGCCAATCGTGGTGCGTGCTCCATCTTTTGTGCACATCAGTCATTTGGAATTTTAAATTTTAAATCTAGTTCTATTGGAAAATAACAGTACATGGGAGGTGACTTGCAACCGTTACTCTTAGTGATGGCAGGTGGTTAGTGACTCATACTGACTTCTTCCTATATTTTGCTTCTCCTGAAAAGAAACACAGTATGTAGTGCCCAAACTGATTGTTTTAATGTATCCCAAAATGATTTCAACATTTGATTTATTTGCAACAAATAGTTACAAGGTTAATGGCTCTTGCCCATGTCCAAATATTACTGACCATCTTCTTTCATGATCCTGTTTTAGTTTAGTTTTATGTTTTCTAATTCATGTGTGTGTGTGTGTTGTGCTTGTTGTTTTGTTTTGAAAATTCACTTGCCTTTCTTTGTTCCCGCACGTTTTGCTTCCTGTCTGGCTCTGTCACACCTGATCCCTGATTATTCCTTCCCAGTTGAGTCCCATCATCTCATGTATTTTAGCCTCATGTCTTTCCCAGTCTTGTTGCCAGTTTGTAGTACCTCCATGTAAGTCTTGGACACTTGGGTAAAGAGAGGGGCAGAGCTTTCAACTGATCACCTGCTGGTGTTGAGTTGGCTTCGCTGGTGGGGCAGGATGCCGGTCACATCTTGTTCCGAGCCTCCATTGTTAAGGTGGCTGACCAGAGCTGTGGTCCTAAGGTGGTCCATGCCTGTTGTGGCGGAAAACCCAACACCCTCTAATAAACATTGGTGGTGAGGGATGCCACGAAGCTGAAAATGGAGTACTCACAGGCCTTCTTGGCCAGTGGGACTTCTGAGGCTGCAGACGGGTTCCATCTGGTGTTGAGTTGGCTTTACGGTGGGGAGGATGCTGGTCAGACCTGGAAGGACCACACCTGTTGTGCCGGTCTACTGGGAACATCTGGCAGAGTCTCCCATCAGACGGAGTTTCAACTACCACCTCCGGGCAAAGTTCAACCATGTTCCGGGGGAGGCGGAGGACATTGACTCTGAGTGGGCCTTGTTCCGAGCCTCCATTGTTGAGGTGGCTGGCCAGAGCTGTGGTCGTAAGGTGGTCCATGCCTGTTGTGGCGGAAAAACCAACACCCTCTAATAAACATTAGTGGTGAGGGATGCCGCCAAGCTGAAAATGGAGTCCTCCTGTGCCTTCCTGGCCAGTGGGACTCCGCTGGCAGCAGACAGGTACTGGCTGGCCAAGTGAAATGCAGCTTGGTCATCACCATGGCAAAAACTCAGGCATGGGAGGAGTTTGCGCCATGAAGAACATATTCTGGACGGCTTTGAAGAGATTCTGGACCATCATCCGTTGTTTCGGCAGGGAAGGAGTGCATTGTCAACACTGTTTATGGTGGGGATGGGGCCCTGCGGACTTCAAATCGAGACACTGTGGATCGGTGGAAGGAAAACTTTACTTCAAAGACCTCCTCAATTCCACTAGCATGCCTTCCCTCAAAAGTTTGGATTGGCTTTCCTGAGCCAATCCAAACTGAAATAAGTTGAAATGAAGCTGAAAATGGAGTACTCACAGGCCTTCTTGGCCAGTGGGACTTCTGAGGCTGCAGGCGGGTTCCACGTCTGGTGTTGAGTTGGCTTTGTGACGGTGGGGAGAGGATGCTGGTGCAGACACAGAGACCACACCTGTTGTGTGCGGTCTGCCTGGGAACATCTGGCAGGAGTCTCCCCATCAGGCAATTTCAACTACCACCTCCGGGCAAGTTAGAGCCATGTGTTCGAGGAGCGGAGGACATTGACTCTGAGTGGGCCTTGTTCGAGCCTCCATTGTTGTTGAGGTGGCTGGCCAGGCTGTGGTGTGGGTGGTCCGCTACCTGTTGTGGTGAAAAACCAACACCTCGTAAACATTAGTGGTGAGGGGATGCCGCCAAGCTGAAAATAGAGTCCTCCTGTGCCTTCCTGGCCAGTGGGACTCCGGAGGCAACAGACAGGTACTGGCCAAATTGTCATCACCAAGGCAAAAACTCAGGCATGGGAGGAGTTTGCGAGGCCATGAAGAACATATTCTGGACGGCTTTGAAGAGATTCTGGACCATCATCCGTTGTTTCGGGAGGGAAGGAGTGCATTGTCAACACTGTTTATGGTGGGCATGGGGCACTCATGGACTTCAAATCGAGACACTGTGGATCGGTGGAAGGAAAACTTTACTTCAAAGACCTCCTCAATTCCACTAGCATGCCTTCCTCAAAAGTTTGGATTGGCTTTCCTGAGCCAATCCAAAGGTCTGCTCCATCTTTCCCAAACCATTCATTAACCTGCCTCGATCTTCCACGACCAACCGCCACTTGAGAATTCATCTTTTGATAGCCAATCGTGGTGCGTGCTCCATCTTTTGTGCACATCAGTCATTTGGAATTTTAAATTTTAAATCTAGTTCTATTGGAAAATAACAGTACATGGGAGGTGACTTGCAAATTACTCTTAGTGATGGCAGGTGGTTAGTGACTCATACTGACTTCTTCCTATATTTTGCTTCTCCTGAAAAGAAACACAGTATGTAGTGCCCAAACTGATTGTTTTAATGTATCCCAAAATGATTTCAACATTTGATTTATTTGCAACAAATAATTACAAGGTTAATGGCTCTTGCCCATGTCCAAATATTACTGACCATCTTCTTTCATGATCCTGTTTTAGTTTAGTTTTATGTTTTCTAATTCATGTGTGTGTGTTGTGCTTGTTGTTTTGTTTTCAAAATTCACTTGCCTTTCTTTTGTTCCCGTTTTGCTTCCTGTCTGGCTCTGTCACACCTGATCCCTGATTATTCCTTCCCAGTTGAGTCCCATCATCTCATGTATTTTAGCCTCATGTCTTTCCCAGTCTTGTTGCCAGTTTGTAGTACCTCCATGTAAGTCTTGGACACTTGGGTAAAAGAGAGGGCAGAGCTTTCAACTGATCACCTGCTGGTGTTGAGTTGGCTTCGCTGGTGGGGCAGGATGCCGGTCACATCTTGTTCCGAGCCTCCATTGTTGAGGTGGCTGGCCAGAGCTGTGGTCCTTAGGTGGTCCATGCCTGTTGTGGCGGAAAACCCAACACCCTCTAATAAACATTGGTGGTGAGGGATGCCACAAGCTGAAAATGGAGTACTCACAGGCCTTCTTGGCCAGTGGGACTTCTGAGGCTGCAGACAGGTTCCATCTGGTGTTGAGTTGGCTTTGGCGGTGGGGAGGATGCTGGTCAGACCTGGAAGGACCACACCTGTTGTGCCGGTCTACTGGGAACATCTGGCAGAGTCTCCCATCAGGCCGGAGTTTCAACTACCACCTCCGGGCAAAGTTCAACCATGTTCGGGAGGCGGAGGACATTGACTCTGAGTGGGCCTTGTTCCGAGCCTCCATTGTTGAGGTGGCTGGCCAGAGCTGTGGTCAAGGTGGTCCACGCCTGTTGTGGCGGAAAAACCAACACCCTCTAATAAACATTAGTGGTGAGGGATGCCGCCAAGCTGAAAATGGAGTCCTCCTGTGCCTTCCTGGCCAGTGGGACTCCGGAGGCAGCAGACAGGTACTGGCTGGCCAAGTGAAATGCAGAAAGCTGGTCATCACCAAGGCAAAAACTCAGGCATGGGAGGAGTTTGCGAGGCCATGAAGAACATATTCTGGACGGCTTTGAAGAGATTCTGGACCATCATCCGTTGTTTCTGAGGGAAGGAGTGCATTGTCAACACTGTTTATGGTGGGGATGGGGCCCTGCGGACTTCAAATCGAGACACTGTGGATCGGTGGAAGGAAAACTTTACTTCAAAGACCTCCTCAATTCCACTAGCATGCCTTCCCTCAAAAGTTTGGATTGGCTTTCCTGAGCCAATCCAAACTGAAATGGAGTTGAAATGAAGCTGAAAATGGAGTACTCACAGGCCTTCTTGGCCAGTGGGACTTCTGAGGCTGCAGACGGGTTCCATCTGGTGTTGAGTTGGCTTTGACGGTGGGGGAGGATGCTGGTCAGACCTGGAAGGACCACACCTGTTGTGCCAGTCTGCTGGGAACATCTGGCAGAGTCTCCCATCAGACGGAGTTTCAACTACCACCTCCGGGCAAAGCTCACCATGTTCCGGGGAGGCGGAGGACATTGACTCTGAGTGGGCCTTGTTCGAGCCTCCATTGTTGAGGTGGCTGGCCAGAGCTGTGGTCGTAAGGTGGTCCATGCCTGTTGTGGCGGAAAAACCAACACCCTCTAATAAACATTAGTGGTGAGGGATGCCGCCAAGCTGAAAATGGAGTCCTCCTGTGCCTTCCTGGCCAGTGGGACTCCGGAGGCAGCAGACAGGTACTGGCTGGCCAAGTGAAATGCAGCTTTGGTCATCACCAAGGCAAAAACTCAGGCATGGGAGGAGTTTGCGAGGCCATGAAGAACATATTCTGGACGGCTTTGAAGAGATTCTGGACCATCATCCGTTGTTTCGGGACGGAAGGAGTGCATTGTCAACACTGTTTATGGTGGGCATGGGGCACTGCGGACTTCAAATCGAGACACTGTGGATCGTGGAGGGAAAACTTTACTGCAAAGACCACCTCAATTCCACTAGCATGCCTTCCCTCAAAAGTTTGGATTGGCTTTCCTGAGCCAATCCAAAGGTCTGCTCCAGCTTTCCCAAACCAATCAATAAGCGCGCTCCATCTTCCACGACCAACAGCCACTTGAGAATTCATCTTTTGATAGCCAATCGTGGTGCGTGCTCCATCTTTTGTGCACATCAGTCATTTGGAATTTTAAATGTTAAATCTAGTTCTATTGGAAAATAACAGTACATGGGAGGTGACTTGCAAATCACGTTACTCTTAGTGATGGCAGGTGGTTAGTGACTCATACTGACTTCTTCCTATATTTTGCTTCTCCTGAAAAGAAACACAGTATGTAGTGCCCAAACTGATTGTTTTAATGTATCCCAAAATGATTTCAACATTTGATTTATTTGCAACAAATAGTTACAAGGTTAATGGCTCTTGCCCATGTCCAAATATTCTGACCATCTTCTTTCATGATCCTGTTTTAGTTTAGTTTTATGTTTTCTAATTCATGTGTGTGTTGTGCTTGTTGTTTTGTTTTGAAAATTCACTTGCCTTTCTTTTGTTCCCTTACGTTTTGCTTCCTGTCTGGCTCTGTCACACCTGATCCCTGATTATTCCTTCCCAGTTGAGTCCCATCATCTCATGTATTTTAGCCTCATGTCTTTCCCAGTCTTGTTGCCAGTTTGTAGTACCTCCATGTAAGTCTTGGACACTTGGGTAAAGAGAGGGCAGAGCTTTCAACTGATCACCTGCTGGTGTTGAGTTGGGCTGGTGGGGCAGGATGCGGTCACATCTTGTTCCGAGCCTCCATTGTTAAGGTGGCTGACCAGAGCTGTGGTCCTTAGGTGGTCCATGCCTGTTGTGGTCGAAAACCCAACACCCTCTAATAAACATTGGTGGTGGGGGGTGCCACGAAGCTGAAAATGGAGTACTCACAGGCCTTCTTGGCCAGTGGGACTTCTGAGGCTGCAGACGGGTTCCATCTGGTGTTGAGTTGGCTTTGACGGTGGGGGAGATGCTGGGTCAGACCTGGAAGGACACACCTGTTTGTGCCGGTCTACTGGGAACATCTGGCAGAGTCTCCCATCAGACGGAGTTTCAACTACCACCTCCGGGCAAAGTTCAACCATGTTCCGGGGGAGGCGGAGGACATTGACTCTGAGTGGGCCTTGTTCCGAGCCTCCATTGTTGAGGTGGCTGGCCAGAGCTGTGGTCGTAAGGTGGTCCACGCCTGTTGTGGCGGAAAAACCAACACCCTCTAATAAACATTAGTGGTGAGGGATGCCGCCAAGCTGAAAATGGAGTCCTCCTGTGCCTTCCTGGCCAGTGGGACTCCGGAGGCAGCAGACAGGTACTGGCTGGCCAAGTGAAATGCAGAAAGCTGGTCATCACCAAGGCAAAAACTCAGGCATGGGAGGAGTTTGCGAGGCCATGAAGAACATATTCTGGACGGCTTTGAAGAGATTCTGGACCATCATCCGTTGTTTCGGGAGGGAAGGAGTGCATTGTCAACACTGTTTATGGTGGGGATGGGGCCCTGCGGACTTCAAATCGAGACACTGTGGATCGGTGGAAGGAAAACTTTACTTCAAA
Source organism: Scarus forsteni (assembly GCA_036419115.1). Lineage (NCBI taxonomy): Eukaryota > Metazoa > Chordata > Actinopteri > Labriformes > Labridae > Scarus > Scarus forsteni. The sequence continues at coordinate 30,354,867 of JAZDUH010000084.1, read as the reverse complement.
GACCTCCTCAATTCCACTAGCATGCCTTCCCTCAAAAGTATGGATTGGCTTTCCTGAGCCAATCCAAACTGAAATGGAGTTGAAATGAAGCTGAAAATGGAGTACTCACAGGCCTTCTTGGCCAGTGGGACTTCTGAGGCTGCAGACGGGTTCCATCTGGTGTTGAGTTGGCTTTGACGGTGGGGGAGGATGCTGGTCAGACCTGGAAGGACCACACCTGTTGTGCCGGTCTGCTGGGAACATCTGGCAGAGTCTCCCATCAGGCGGAGATTCAACTACCACCTCCGGCAAAGTTCACCATGTTCCGGGGAGGCGGAGGACATTGACTCTGAGTGGGCCTTGTTCCGAGCCTCCATTGTTGAGGTGGCTGGCCAGAGCTGTGGTCTTAGGTGGTCCATGCCTGTTGTGGCGGAAAAACCAACACCCTCTAATAAACATTAGTGGTGAGGATGCCGCCAAGCTGAAAATGGAGTCCTCCTGTGCCTTCCTGGCCAGTGGCACTCCGGAGGCAGCAGACAGGTACTGGCTGGCCAAGTGAAATCCACCTTTGGTCATCACCAAGGCAAAAACTCAGGCATGGGAGGAGTTTGCGAGGCCATGAAGAACATATTCTGGACGGCTTTGAAGAGATTCTGGACCATCATCCGGTGTTTCGAGGGAAGGAGTGCATTGTCAACACTGTTTATGGTGGGCATGGGGCACTCTGCGGACTTCAAATCGAGACACTGTGGATCGGTGGAAGGAAAACTTTACTTCAAAGACCTCCTCAATTCCACTAGCATGCCTTCCCTCAAAAGTTTGGATTGGCTTTCTGAGCCAATCCAAAGGTCTGCTCCATCTTTCCCAAACCAATCAATAACCGCTCCATCTTCCACGACCAACCGCCACTTGAGAATTCATCTTTTGATAGCCAATCGTGGTGCGTGCTCCATCTTTTGTGCACATCAGTCATTTGGAATTTTAAATTTTAAATCTAGTTCTATTGGAAAATAACAGTACATGGGAGGTGACTTGCAACCGTTACTCTTAGTGATGGCAGGTGGTTAGTGACTCATACTGACTTCTTCCTATATTTTGCTTCTCCTGAAAAGAAACACAGTATGTAGTGCCCAAACTGATTGTTTTAATGTATCCCAAAATGATTTCAACATTTGATTTATTTGCAACAAATAGTTACAAGGTTAATGGCTCTTGCCCATGTCCAAATATTCCTGACCATCTTCTTTTCATGATCCTGTTTTAGTTTAGTTTTATGTTTTCTAATTCATGTGTGTGTGTTGTGCTTGTTGTTTTGTTTTCAAAATTCACTTGCCTTTCTTTTGTTCCGCCGTTTTGCTTCCTGTCTGGCTCTGTCACACCTGATCCCTGATTATTCCTTCCCAGTTGAGTCCCATCATCTCATGTATTTTAGCCTCATGTCTTTCCCAGTCTTGTTGCCAGTTTGTAGTACCTCCATGTAAGTCTTGGACACTTGGGTAAAGAGAGGGGCAGAGCTTTCAACTGATCACCTGCTGGTGTTGAGTTGGCTTCGCTGGTGGGGCAGGATGCCGGTCACATCTTGTTCCGAGCCTCCATTGTTAAGGTGGCTGACCAGAGCTGTGGTCCTTAGGTGGTCCATGCCTGTTGTGGCGGAAAACCCAACACCCTCTAATAAACATTGGTGGTGAGGGATGCCACGAAGCTGAAAATGGAGTACTCACAGGCCTTCTTGGCCAGTGGGACTTCTGAGGCTGCAGACGGGTTCCATCTGGTGTTGAGTTGGCTTTGGTGGGGAGGATGCTGGTCAGACCTGGAAGGACCACACCTGTTGTGCCGGTCTACTGGGAACATCTGGCAGAGTCTCCCATCAGACGGAGTTTCAACTACCACCTCCGGGCAAAGTTCAACCATGTTCCGGGGGGAGGCGGAGGACATTGACTCTGAGTGGGCCTTGTTCCGAGCCTCCATTGTTGAGGTGGCTGGCCAGAGCTGTGGTCGTAAGGTGGTCCACGCCTGTTGTGGCGGAAAAACCAACACCCTCTAATAAACATTAGTGGTGAGGGATGCCGCCAAGCTGAAAATGGAGTCCTCCTGTGCCTTCCTGGCCAGTGGGACTCCGGAGGCAGCAGACAGGTACTGGCTGGCCAAGTGAAATGCAGAAAGCTGGTCATCACCAAGGCAAAAACTCAGGCATGGGAGGAGTTTGCGAGGCCATGAAGAACATATTCTGGACGGCTTTGAAGAGATTCTGGACCATCATCCGTTGTTTCGGGAGGGAAGGAGTGCATTGTCAACACTGTTTATGGTGGGCATGGGGCACTGCGGACTTCAAATCGAGACACTGTGGATCGGTGGAAGGAAAACTTTACTTCAAAGACCTCCTCAATTCCACTAGCATGCCTTCCCTCAAAAGTTTGGATTGGCTTTCCTGAGCCAATCCAAACTGAAATGGAGTTGAAATGAAGCTGAAAATGGAGTACTCACAGGCCTTCTTGGCCAGTGGGACTTCTGAGGCTGCAGACGGGTTCCATCTGGTGTTGAGTTGGCTTTGGACGGTGGGGAGGATGCTGGTCAGACCTGGAAGGACCACACCTGTTGTGCCGGTCTGCTGGGAACATCTGGCAGAGTCTCCCATCAGACGGAGTTTCAACTACCACCTCCGGGCAAAGTTCGACCATGTTCCGGGGGAGGCGGAGGACATTGACTCTGAGTGGGCCTTGTTCCGAGCCTCCATTGTTGAGGTGGCTGGCCAGAGCTGTGGTAAGGTGGTCCATGCCTGTTGTGGCGGAAAAACCAACACCCTCTAATAAACATTAGTGGTGAGGGATGCCGCCAAGCTGAAAATGGAGTCCTCCTGTGCCTTCCTGGCCAGTGGGACTCCGGAGGCAGCAGACAGGTACTGGCTGGCCAAGTGAAATGCAGCTTTGGTCATCACCAAGGCAAAAACTCAGGCATGGGAGGAGTTTGCGAGGCCATGAAGAACATATTCTGGACGGCTTTGAAGAGATTCTGGACCATCATCCGTTGTTTCGGGAGGGAAGGAGTGCATTGTCAACACTGTTTATGGTGGGCATGGGGCACTACGGACTTCAAATCGAGACACTGTGGATCGGTGGAAGGAAAACTTTACTTCAAAGACCTCCTCAATTCCACTAGCATGCCTTCCCTCAAAAGTTTGGATTGGCTTTCCTGAGCCAATCCAAAGGTCTGCTCCATCTTTCCCAAACCAATCAATAACCGCGCTCCATCTTCCACGACCAACCGCCACTTGAGAATTCATCTTTTGATAGCCAATCGTGGTGCGTGCACCATCTTTTTGTGCACATCAGTCATTTGGAATTTTAAATTTTAAATCTAGTTCTATTGGAAAATAACAGTACATGGGAGGTGACTTGCAATCGTTACTCTTAGTGATGGCAGGTGGTTAGTGACTCATACTGACTTCTTCCTATATTTTCTCCTGAAAAGAAACACAGTATGTAGTGCCCAAACTGATTGTTTTAATGTATCCCAAAATGATTTCAACATTTGATTTATTTGCAACAAATAGTTACAAGGTTAATGGCTCTTGCGCATGTCCAAATATTACTGACCATCTTCTTTCATGATCCTGTTTTAGTTTAGTTTTATGTTTTCTAATTCATGTGTGTGTGTTGTGCTTGTTGTTTTGTTTTCGAAAATTCACTTGCCTTTCTTTGTTCCCGCACGTTTTGCTTCCTGTCTGGCTCTGTCACACCTGATCCTGATTATTCCTTCCCAGTTGAGTCCCATCATCTCATGTATTTTAGCCTCATGTCTTTCCCAGTCTTGTTGCCAGTTTGTAGTACCTCCATGTAAGTCTTGGACACTTGGGTAAAGAGAGGGTTCAACTGATCACCTGCTGGTGTTGAGTTGGCTTAGCTGGTGGGGCAGGATGCGGTCACATCTTGTTCCGAGCCTCCATTGTTAAGGTGGCTGACCAGAGCTGTGGTCCTTAGGTGGTCCATGCCTGTTGTGGCGGAAAACCCACCCTCTAATAAACATTGGTGGTGAGGGATGCCACGAAGCTGAAAATGGAGTACTCACAGGCCTTCTTGGCCAGTGGGACTTCTGAGGCTGCAGACGGGTTCCATCTGGTGTTGAGTTGGCTTTGACGGTGGGGGTGGATGCTGGTCAGACCTGGAAGGACCACACCTGTTGTGCGGTCTACTGGGAACATCTGGCAGAGTCTCCCATCAGACGGAGTTTCAACTACCACCTCCGGGCAAAGTTCAACCATGTTCCGGGGGGAGGCGGAGGACATTGACTCTGAGTGGGCCTTGTTCCGAGCCTCCATTGTTGAGGTGGCTGGCTGGCCAGAGCTGTGGTCGTAAGGTGGTCCATGCCTGTTGTGGCGGAAAAACCAACACCCTCTAATAAACATTAGTGGTGAGGGATGCCGCCAAGCTGAAAATGGAGTCCTCCTGTGCCTTCCTGGCCAGTGGGACTCCGGAGGCAGCAGACAGGTACTGGCTGGCCAAGTGAAATGCAGAAAGCTGGTCATCACCAAGGCAAAAACTCAGGCATGGGAGGAGTTTTGCGAGGCCATGAAGAACATATTCTGGACGGCTTTGAAGAGATTCTGGACCATCATCCGTTGTTTCGGGAGGGAAGGAGTGCATTGTCAACACTGTTTATGGTGGGCATGGGGCACTGCGGACTTCAAATCGAGACACTGTGGATCGGTGGAAGGAAAACTTTACTTCAAAGACCTCCTCAATTCCACTAGCATGCCTTCACAAAAGTTTGGATTGGCTTTCCTGAGCCAATCCAAACTGAAATGGAGTTGAAATGAAGCTGAAAATGGAGTACTCACAGGCCTTCTTGGCCAGTGGGACTTCTGAGGCTGCAGACGGGTTCCATCTGGTGTTGAGTTGGCTTCAATGGTGGGGAGGATGCGGTCAGACCTGGCAGGCCCAAACCTAATGTCGGATCTGCTGGGAACATCTGGCAGAGTCTCCCATCAGGCGGAGTTTAAACTGCCACCTCCGGGCAAAGTTGGACCATGTTCGAGGGAGGCGGAGGACATTGACTCTGAGTGGGCCTTGTTCGAGCCTTCATTGTTGAGGTGCTGACCAGAGCTGTGGTCGTGGGTGGTCCATGCCTGTTGTGGTGGAAACACCCTCACCCACTGGTCAACATTGGTGGTGAGGATGCCGCCAAGCTGAAAACCGGGTCCTCCTGTGCCTTCCTGGCCAGCATGACTCGGGGCAGCAGACAGGTACCGGCTGGCCAAGCGAAATGCAGCTTTGGTGATCATCAAGGCAAAAACTCAGGCATGGGAGGAGTTTGCAAGGCCATGAAGTACAAATTCTGGGCGGCAGAGATTCTGGACCATCATGTGGTGTTACGGGGCAGGAAGGAGTGCATTATCCACACTGTTTACGGTGGGGATGTGGCACTGCTGACCTCAAACCGAGATCATTTGCGGATCGGTGGAAGGAATGCTTTACTTGAAGACCTCCTCAATCCCACTAGCATGTCTTCCAGTGGGGAAGGAGGCCGGGGACCCTGTGGCAGGCTCTCTTATCTCTGGGGCTGTGGTTGCGAGTTGGTTAAAAAGCTCCTCGGTGGCAGGGCTCCTGGGGTGGATGTGATCTGCCCAGAATTCCTCAGAATACCTCTAATACCACTCTGCAACATTGCGGATATCAGGGACAGTGTCCATGGATTGACAGACCATGGTGGTGGTCTCCTTTTCAAGACCTGGGAACAGAGGGTCTGCTTCAACTATAATGGGTTCACACTCTTTAGCCTTCCTGGGAAGGGTTAATCAGGGTCCTGGAGAGGAGGGTCTGCTGTAAGCTGAACCTCAGATTTAGCTTAGTGATACGGTTTTATCCTTGCTGTGGAACTGTGAAGCAGCTCTATACCCTCGTAGGATCGAGGCGCATGGGACTTTTCCCAACCAGTCTTGAATGTATCCCCAAATGATTTTAACATTTGTTTCATTTGCAAAAAATAGTTACAAAGTTTAATGGCTCTTACCCAAGTCCAAATATTACTCATCATCTTCTTTCATGATCCTGTTTTGGTTAAGTTTTACGTTTTCTAATTCATGTATGTCTTGTGCTTCTTGTTTTGCTTTGAACATACACTTGCCTTTCTTTGTTCCCATACGTTTTGCTCCCTGTCTGGCTCTGTCACACCTGATCCTGATTATTCCTTCCCAGTTGAGTCCCATACTTTAGCCTAATGTCTTACCCAGTCTTGTTGCCAGATTGTCGCTCTCCAAGTAAGTCTTGAACACTTGGGTGAAGAGAGTGGCAGAGCTGTCAACTGATTACCACCCAGTGTTGAGTTAGCTTTGCTGGCGGGGGAGGATGCCGATCAGATCTTGTTCCGAGCCTCCATTGTTAAGGTGGTTGACCAGAGCTATGGTCCTAAGGTGGTCCATGCGTGTTGTGGCAGAAACACCCAGACCCACTGGTGAACATTGGTGGTGAGGGATGCCACGAAGCTGAAAATGGAGTTTTCACGGGCCTTCTTGGTCAGTGGGACTCCAAAGGCTGCAGGCGGGTTCCATCTGGTGTTGAGTTGGCTTCAATGGTGGGGGAGGATGCCGGTCAGACCTGGCAGGCCCAAACCTAATGTGCGGATCTGCTGGGAACATCTGGCAGAGTCTCCCATCAGACGGAGTTTAAACTGCCACCTCCGGGCAAAGTTGGACCATGTTCCGAGGGGAGGCGGAGGACATTGACTCTGGAGTGGGCCTTGTTCCGAGCCTTCATTGTTGAGGTGCTGACCAGAGCTGTGTAAGGTGGTCCATGCCTGTTGTGGTGGAAACACCTCACCCACTGGTCAACATTGGTGGTGAGGATGCCGCCAAGCTGAAAACCGGTCCTCCTGTGCCTTCCTGGCCAGCATGACTCCGGGGCAGCAGACAGGTACCGCTGGCTGCTTAAATGCAGCTTTGGTGATCATCAAGGCAAAAACTCAGGCATGGGAGGAGTTTGCAAGGCCATGAAGTACAAATTCTGGACGGCTTCAAGAGATTCTGGACCATCATGTGGTGTTACGGGGCAGGAAGGAGTGCATTATCCACACTGTTTACGGGGATGTGGCACTGCTGACCTCAAACCGAGATCATTTGGATCGGTGGAAGGAATGTTTTGATTTATCAAGACCTCCTCAATCCCACTAGCATGTCTTCCAGTGGGGAAGGAGGCCCGGGGGACCCTGTGGCAGGCTCTCTTATCTCTGGGGCTGTGGTTGCCGAGTGGGTTAAAAAGCTCCTCGGTGGGAAGCCTCCTCGGCTGGATGTGATCTGCCCAGAATTCTCAGAATACCTCTAATACCACTCTGCAACATTGCGCTGGATATCAGGGACAGTGTCCATGGATTGACAGACCATGGTGGTGGTCTCCTTTTCAAGACCTGGGAACAGAGGGTCTGCTTCAACTATAATGGGTTCACACTCTTAGCCTTCCTGGGAAGGGTTAATCAGGGTCCTGGAGAGGAGGGTCTGCTGTAAGCTGAACCTCAGATTTAGCTTGAGTGATACGTTTTTATCCTTGCTGTGGAACTGTGAAGCAGCTCTATACCCCGCGAGGATCCTCGAGGGCGCATGGGACTTTTCCCCAACCAGTCTTGAATGTATCCCCAAATGATTTTAACATTTGTTTCATTTGCAAAAAATAGTTACAAAGTTTAATGGCTCTTACCCAAGTCCAAATATTACTCATCATCTTCTTTCATGATCCTGTTTTGGTTAAGTTTTACGCTTTTCTAATTCATGTATGTCTTGTGCTTCTTGTTTTGTTTTGAACATACACTTGCCTTTCTTTTGTTCCCATAATGCTTTTGCTCCCTGTTTGGCTCTGTCACACCTGGATCCCTGATTATTCCTTCCCAGTTGAGTCCCATACTTTAGCCTAATGTCTTACCCAGTCTTGTTGCCAGATTGTCGCATTCTCCAAGTAAGTCTTGAACACTTGGGTGAAGAGAGTGGCAGAGCTGTCAACTGATTACCACCCAGTGTTGAGTTAGCTTTGCTGGCGGGGGAGGATGCCGATCAGATCTTGTTCCGAGCCTCCATTGTTAAGGTGGTTGACCAGAGCTATGGTCCTAAGGTGGTCCATGCGTGTTGTGGCAGAAACACCCAGACCCACTGGTGAACATTGGTGGTGAGGGATGCCACGAAGCTGAAAATGGAGTTTTCACGGGCCTTCTTGGTCAGTGGGACTCCAAAGGCTGCAGGCGGGTTCCATCTGGTGTTGAGTTGGCTTCAATGGTGGGGGAGGATGCCGGTCAGACCTGGCAGGCCCAAACCTAATGTGCGGATCTGCTGGGAACATCTGGCAGAGTCTCCCATCAGACGGAGTTTAAACTGCCACCTCCGGGCAAAGTTGGACCATGTTCCGAGGGAGGCGGAGGACATTGACTCTGAGTGGGCCTTGTTCCGAGCCTTCATTGTTGAGGTGCTGACCAGAGCTGTGGTCAAGGTGGTCCATGCCTGTTGTAGGAAACACCTCACCCACTGGTCAACATTGGTGGTGAGGGATGCCGCCAAGCTGAAAACCGGTCCTCCTGTGCCTTCCTGGCCAGCATGACTGGGGCAGCAGACAGGTACCGCTGGCTGCAAATGCACCTTTGGTGATCATCAAGGCAAAAACTCAGGCATGGGAGGAGTTTGCAAGGCCATGAAGTACAAATTCTGGACGGCTTCGAAGAGATTCTGGACCATCATGTGGTGTTACGGGGGCAGGAAGGAGTGCATTATCCACACTGTTTACGGTGGGGATGGGGCACTGCTGACCTCAAACCGAGATCATTTGGCGGATCGGTGGAAGGAATGTTTTTACTCAAGACCTCCTCAATCCCACTAGCATGTCTTCCAGTGGGGAAGGCCCGGGGACCCTGTGGCAGGCTCTCTTATCTCTGGGGCTGTGGTTGCCGAGTTGGTTAAAAAGCTCCTCGGTGGCAGGGCTCCTGGGGTGGATGTGATCTGCCCAGAATTCTCAGAATACCTCTAGTACCACTCTGCCACCTTGCCCGGATAGCAGGGACTGTGTCCATGGATTGACAGTCCATGGTGGTGGTCTCCTTTTCAAGACCTGGGAACAGAGGGTCTGCTTCAACTATAATGGGTTCACACTTTAGCCTTCCTGGGAAGGGTTAATCAGGGGTCCTGAGAGGAGGGTCTGCTTTAAGCTGAACCTCAGATTTAGCTTGAGTGATACGGTTTTTATCCTTGCTGTGGAACTGTGAAGTAGCTCTATACCCCGCGTGAGGATCCCCGAGGGCGCATGGGACTTTTCCCAACCAGTCTTGAATGTATCCCCAAATGATTTTAACATTTGTTTCATTTGCAAAAAATAGTTACAAAGTTTAATGGCTCTTACCCAAGTCCAAATATTACTCATCATCTTCTTTCATGATCCTGTTTTGGTTAAGTTTTACGTTTTCTAATTCATGTATGTCTTGTGCTTCTTGTTTTGTTTTGAACATACACTTGCCTTTCTTTGTTCCCATACGCTTTTGCTCCCTGTTTGGCTCTGTCACACCTGATCCCTGATTATTCCTTCCCAGTTGAGTCCCATACTTTAGCCTAATGTCTTACCCAGTCTTGTTGCCAGATTGTCGTACCTCCAAGTAAGTCTTGAACACTTGGGTGAAGAGAGTGGCAGAGCTGTCAACTGATTACCACCCAGTGTTGAGTTAGCTTTGCTGGCGGGGGAGGATGCCGATCAGATCTTGTTCCGAGCCTCCATTGTTAAGGTGGTTGACCAGAGCTATGGTCCTAAGGTGGTCCATGCGTGTTGTGGCAGAAACACCCAGACCCACTGGTGAACATTGGTGGTGAGGGATGCCACGGAGCTGGAAATGGAGTTTTCACGGCCTTCTTGGTCAGTGGGACTCCAAAGGCTGCAGGCGGTTCCATCTGGTGTTGAGTTGGCTTCAATGGTGGGGGAGGATGCCGGTCAGACCTGGCAGGCCCAAACCTAATGTGCGGATCTGCTGGGAACATCTGGCAGAGTCTCCCATCAGACGGAGTTTAAACTGCCACCTCCGGGCAAAGTTGGACCATGTTCCGAGGGAGGCGGAGGACATTGACTCTGAGTGGGCCTTGTTCCGAGCCTTCATTGTTGAGGTGCTGACCAGAGCTGTGGTCGTAAGGTGGTCCATGCCTGTTGTAGGGAAACACCCTCACCCACTGGTCAACATTGGTGGTGAGGGATGCCGCCAAGCTGAAAACCGGTCCTCCTGTGCCTTCCTGGCCAGCATGACTGGGGCAGCAGACAGGTACCGCTGGCCAAGCTTAAATGCAGCTCTGGTGATCACCAAGGCAAAAACTCAGTCATGGGAGGAGTTTGCAAGGCCATGAAGTACAAATTCTGGACGGCTTCGAAGAGATTCTGGACCATCATGTGGTGTTACGGGGCAGGAAGGAGTGCATTATCGATCGTGGAAGGAATGTGATTGGACATTCCTCCTCAATCCCACTAGCATGTCTTCCAGTGGGGAAGGAGGCCCGGGACCCTGTGGCAGGCTCTTATCTCTGGGGGGCTGTGCTTGCCGAGTTGGTTAAAAGCTCCTCGGTGGCAGGGCTCCTGGGGTGGATGTGATCTGCCCAGAATTCTCAGAATACCTCTAATACCACTCTGCAACATTGCGCCGGATATCAGGGACAGTGTCCATGGATTGACAGACCATGGTGGTGGTCTCCTCAAGACCTGGGGAACAGAGGGTCTGCTTCAACTATACGGGTTCACACTCTTAGCCTTCCTGGGAAGGGTTAATCAGGTCCTGAGAGGAGTGGCTCGCTGTAAGCTGAACCTCAGATTTAGCTTGAGTGATACGGGTTTTTATCTCTGTAATACCACTCTGCAACATTGCGCCGGATATCAGGACAGTGTCCATGGATTGACAGACCATGGTGGTGGTCTCCCTTTTCAAGACCTGGGAACAGAGGGTCTGCTTCAACTATAATGGGTTCACACTCTTTAGCCTTCCTGGGAAGGGTTAATCAGGGTCCTGGAGAGGAGGGTCTGCTTTAAGCTGAACCTCAGATTTAGCTTGAGTGATACGGTTTTTATCCTTGCTGTGGAACTGTGAAGTAGCTCTATACCCTGCGTAGGATCCCCGAGGGCGCATGGGACTTTTCCCAACCAGTCTTGAATGTATCCCCAAATGATTTTAACATTTGTTTCATTTGCAAAAAATAGTTACAAAGTTTAATGGCTCTTACCCAAGTCCAAATATTACTCATCATCTTCTTTCATGATCCTGTTTTGGTTTAGTTTTACGCTTTTCTAATTCATGTATGTCTTGTGCTTCTTGTTTTGTTTTGAACATACACTTGCCTTTCTTTGTTCCCATACGCTTTTGCTCCCTGTTTGGCTCTGTCACACCTGATCCCTGATTATTCCTTCCCAGTTGAGTCCCATACTTTAGCCTAATGTCTTACCCAGTCTTGTTGCCAGATTGTCGACTCTCCAAGTAAGTCTTGAACACTTGGGTGAAGAGAGTGGCAGAGCTGTCAACTGATTACCACCCAGTGTTGAGTTAGCTTTGCTGGCGGGGGAGGATGCCGATCAGATCTTGTTCCGAGCCTCCATTGTTAAGGTGGTTGACCAGAGCTATGGTCCTAAGGTGGTCCATGCGTGTTGTGGCAGAAACACCCAGACCCACTGGTGAACATTGGTGGTGAGGGATGCCACCCAGCTGAAAATGGAGTTTTCACGGCCTTCTTGGTCAGTGGGACTCCAAAGGCTGCAGGCGGTTCCATCTGGTGTTGAGTTGGCTTCAATGGTGGGGGAGGATGCCGGTCAGACCTGGCAGGCCCAAACCTAATGTGCGGATCTGCTGGGAACATCTGGCAGAGTCTCCCATCAGACGGAGTTTAAACTGCCACCTCCGGGCAAAGTTGGACCATGTTCCGAGGGAGGCGGAGGACATTGACTCTGAGTGGGCCTTGTTCCGAGCCTTCATTGTTGAGGTGCTGACCAGAGCTGTGGTCAAGGTGGTCCATGCCTGTTGGGAAACACCTCACCCACTGGTCAACATTGGTGGTGAGGGATGCCGCCAAGCTGAATACCAGGCCCTGCTGTGCGCTCCTGGCCAGTATGAATACTGGGGCAGCAGACAGGTACAGGCTGGCCAGGCGAAATGCAGCGTTGGTGATCATCAAGGCAAAAACTCAGGCATGGGAGGAGTTTGCAAGGCCATGAAGTACAAATTCTGGACGGCTTCGAAGAGATTCTGGACCATCATGTGGTGTTACGGGGGCAGGAAGGAGTGCATTATCCACACTGTTTACGGTGGGGATGTGGCACTGCTGACCTCAAACCGAGATCATTTATGGATCGGTGGAAGGAATGCTTTATCAAGACCTCCTCAATCCCACTAGCATGTCTTCCAGTGGGGAAGGAGGCCCGGGGGACCCTGTGGCAGGCTCTCTTATCTCTGGGGCTGTGGTTGCCGAGTTGGTTAAAAAGCTCCTCGGTGGCAGGGCTCCTGGGGTGGATGTGATCTGCCCAGAATTCTCAGAATACCTCTAATACCACTCTGCAACATTGCGCTGGATATCAGGGACAGTGTCCATGGATTGACAGACCATGGTGGTGGTCTCCTTTTCAAGACCTGGGAACAGAGGGTCTGCTTCAACTATAATGGGTTCACACTCTTTAGCCTTCCTGGGAAGGGTTAATCAGGGGTCCTGGAGAGGAGGGTCTGCTGTAAGCTGAACCTCAGATTTAGCTTGAGTGATACGGTTTTTATCCTTGCTGTGGAACTGTGAAGCAGCTCTATACCCTGCGTAGGATCCCCGAGGGCGCATGGGACTTTTCCCAACCAGTCTTGAATGTATCCCCAAATGATTTTAACATTTGTTTCATTTGCAAAAAATAGTTACAAAGTTTAATGGCTCTTACCCAAGTCCAAATATTACTCATCATCTTCTTTCATGATCCTGTTTTGGTTAAGTTTTACGCTTTTCTAATTCATGTATGTCTTGTGCTTCTTGTTTTGTTTTGAACATACACTTGCCTTTCTTTGTTCCCATACGTTTTTTGCTCCCTGTTTGGCTCTGTCACACCTGATCCCTGATTATTCCTTCCCAGTTGAGTCCCATACTTTAGCCTAATGTCTTACCCAGTCTTGTTGCCAGATTGTCGCATTCCAAGTAAGTCTTGAACACTTGGGTGAAGAGAGTGGCAGAGCTGTCAACTGATTACCACCCAGTGTTGAGTTAGCTTTGCTGGCGGGGGAGGATGCCGATCAGATCTTGTTCCGAGCCTCCATTGTTAAGGTGGTTGACCAGAGCTATGGTCCTAAGGTGGTCCATGCGTGTTGTGGCAGAAACACCCAGACCCACTGGTGAACATTGGTGGTGAGGGATGCCACGAAGCTGAAAAATGGAGTTTTCACGGCCTTCTTGGTCAGTGGGACTCCAAAGGCTGCAGGCGGGTTCCATCTGGTGTTGAGTTGGCTTCAATGGTGGGGGAGGATGCCGGTCAGACCTGGCAGGCCCAAACCTAATGTGCGGATCTGCTGGGAACATCTGGCAGAGTCTCCCATCAGACGGAGTTTAAACTGCCACCTCCGGGCAAAGTTGGACCATGTTCCGAGGGAGGCGGAGGACACCGTCTCTGCGTGGGCCTTGTTCCGAGCCTTCAGTGTTGAGGTGCTGACCAGAGCTGTGGTCGAAGGTGGTCCATGCCTGTTGTAGGAAACACCTCACCCACCCACTGGTCAACATTGGTGGTGAGGGATGCTGAAAACCGGGTCCTCCTGTGCCTTCCTGGCCAGCATGACTCCGGGGGCAGCAGACAGGTACCGGCTGGCCAAGCCAAATGCAGCTTTGGTGATCATCAAGGCAAAAACTCAGGCATGGGAGGAGTTTGCAAGGCCATGAAGTACAAATTCTGGACGGCTTCGAAGAGATTCTGGACCATCATGTGGTGTTACGGGGGCAGGAAGGAGTGCATTATCCACACTGTTTACGGGGATGTGGCACTGCTGACCTCAAACCGAGATCATTTGGCGGATCGGTGGAAGGAATGTTTTACTCAAGACCTCCTCAATCCCACTAGCATGTCTTCCAGTGGGGAAGGAGGCCCGGGGGACCCTGTGGCAGGCTCTCTTATCTCTGGGGCTGTGGTTGCCGAGTTGGTTAAAAAGCTCCTCGGTGGCAGGGCTCCTGGGGTGGATGTGATCTGCCCAGAATTCCTCAGAATACCTCTAATACCACTCTGCAACATTGCGCGGATATCAGGGACAGTGTCCATGGATTGACAGACCATGGTGGTGGTCTCCCTTTTCAAGACCTGGGAACAGAGGGTCTGCTTCAACTATAATGGGTTCACACTCTTTAGCCTTCCTGGGAAGGGTTAATCAGGGTCCTGGAGAGGAGGGTCTGCTTTAAGCTGAACCTCAGATTTAGCTTGAGTGATACGGTTTTTATCCTTGCTGTGGAACTGTGAAGTAGCTCTATACCCCGCGTGAGGATCCCCGAGGCGCATGGGACTTTTCCCAACCAGTCTTGAATGTATCCCCAAATGATTTTAACATTTGTTTCATTTGCAAAAAATAGTTACAAAGTTTAATGGCTCTTACCCAAGTCCAAATATTACTCATCATCTTCTTTCATGATCCTGTTTTGCTTAAGTTTTACGTTTTCTAATTCATGTATGTCTTGTCTCTCTTGTTTTGTTTTGAACATACACTTGCCTTTCTCTCTTCCCATACGCTTTTGCTCCCTGTTTGGCTCTGTCACACCTGATCCCTGATTATTCCTTCCCAGTTGAGTCCCATACTTTAGCCTAATGTCTTACCCAGTCTTGTTGCCAGATTGTCGCATTCTCCAAGTAAGTCTTGAACACTTGGGTGAAGAGAGTGGCAGAGCTGTCAACTGATTACCACCCAGTGTTGAGTTAGCTTTGCTGGCGGGGGAGGATGCCGATCAGATCTTGTTCCGAGCCTCCATTGTTAAGGTGGTTGACCAGAGCTATGGTCCTAAGGTGGTCCATGCGTGTTGTGGCAGAAACACCCAGACCCACTGGTGAACATTGGTGAGGGATGCCACGAAGCTGAAAATGGAGTTTTCACGGGCCTTCTTGGTCAGTGGGACTCCAAAGGCTGCAGGCGGGTTCCATCTGGTGTTGAGTTGGCTTCAATGGTGGGGGAGGATGCCGGTCAGACCTGGCAGGCCCAAACCTAATGTGCGGATCTGCTGGGAACATCTGGCAGAGTCTCCCATCAGACGGAGTTTAAACTGCCACCTCCGGGCAAAGTTGGACCATGTTCCGAGGGAGGCGGAGGACATTGACTCTGAGTGGGCCTTGTTCCGAGCCTTCATTGTTGAGGTGCTGACCAGAGCTGTGGTCGTAAGGTGGTCCATGCCTGTTGTGGTGGAAACACCCTCACCCACTGGTCAACATTGGTGGTGAGGGATGCCGCCAAGCTGAAAACCGGGTCCTCCTGTGCCTTCCTGGCCAGCATGACTCCGGGGGCAGCAGACAGGTACCGGCTGGCCAAGCGAAATGCAGCTTTGGTGATCATCAAGGCAAAAACTCAGGCATGGGAGGAGTTTGCAAGGCCATGAAGTACAAATTCTGGACGGCTTCGAAGAGATTCTGGACCATCATGTGGTGTTACGGGGGCAGGAAGGAGTGCATTATCCACACTGTTTACGGTGGGGATGTGGCACTGCTGACCTCAAACCGAGATCATTTGCGGATCGGTGGAAGGAATGCTTTGCAGCGAAGACCCCGGCAATCCCACTAGCATGTCTTCCAGTGGGGAAGGAGGCCCGGGGGACCCTGTGGCAGGCTCTCTTATCTCTGGGGCTGTGGTTGCCGAGTTGGTTAAAAAGCTCCTCGGTGGCAGGTGGATGTGATCTGCCCAGAATTCCTCAGAATACCTCTAATACCACTCTGCAACATTGCGCCCATATCAGGGACAGTGTCCATGGATTGACAGACCATGGTGGTGGTCTCCCTTTTCAAGCCCTGGGAACAGAGGGTCTGCTTCAACTATAATGGGTTCACACTCTTAGCCTTCCTGGGAAGGGTTAATCAGGGTCCTGGAGAGGAGGGTCTGCTGTAAGCTGAACCTCAGATTTAGCTTGAGTGATACGGTTTTTATCCTTGCTGTGGAACTGTGAAGCAGCTCTATACCCTCATGAGGATCCCCGAGGGCGCATGGGACTTTTCCCAACCAGTCTTGAATGTATCCCCAAATGATTTTAACATTTGTTTCATTTGCAAAAAATAGTTACAAAGTTTAATGGCTCTTACCCAAGTCCAAATATTACTCATCATCTTCTTTCATGATCCTGTTTTGGTTAAGTTTTACGTTTTCTAATTCATGTATGTCTTGTGCTTCTTGTTTTGTTTTGAACATACACTTGCCTTTCTTTGTTCCCATACGTTTTGCTCCCTGTTTGGCTCTGTCACACCTGATCCCTGATTATTCCTTCCCAGTTGAGTCCCATACTTTAGCCTAATGTCTTACCCAGTCTTGTTGCCAGATTGTCGTACCTCCAAGTAAGTCTTGAACACTTGGGTGAAGAGAGTGGCAGAGCTGTCAACTGATTACCACCCAGTGTTGAGTTAGCTTTGCTGGCGGGGGAGGATGCCGATCAGATCTTGTTCCGAGCCTCCATTGTTAAGGTGGTTGACCAGAGCTATGGTCCTAAGGTGGTCCATGCGTGTTGTGGCAGAAACACCCAGACCCACTGGTGAACATTGGTGGTGAGGGATGCCACGAAGCTGAAAATGGAGTTTTCACGGGCCTTCTTGGTCAGTGGGACTCCAAAGGCTGCAGGCGGGTTCCATCTGGTGTTGAGTTGGCTTCAATGGTGGGGGAGGATGCCGGTCAGACCTGGCAGGCCCAAACCTAATGTGCGGATCTGCTGGGAACATCTGGCAGAGTCTCCCATCAGACGGAGTTTAAACTGCCACCTCCGGGCAAAGTTGGACCATGTTCCGAGGGAGGCGGAGGACATTGACTCTGAGTGGGCCTTGTTCCGAGCCTTCATTGTTGAGGTGCTGACCAGAGCTGTGGTCGTAAGGTGGTCCATGCCTGTTGTGGTGGAAACACCCTCACCCACTGGTCAACATTGGTGGTGAGGGATGCCGCCAAGCTGAAAACCGGGTCCTCCTGTGCCTTCCTGGCCAGCATGACTCCGGGGGCAGCAGACAGGTACCGGCTGGCCAAGCGAAATGCAGCTTTGGTGATCATCAAGGCAAAAACTCAGGCATGGGAGGAGTTTGCAAGGCCATGAAGTACAAATTCTGGGCTTCGAAGAGATTCTGGACCATCATGTGGTGTTACGGGGGCAGGAAGGAGTGCATTATCCACACTGTTTACGGTGGGGATGTGGCACTGCTGACCTCAAACCGAGATCATTTGCGGATCGGTGGAAGGAATGCTTTACTTCGAAGACCTCCTCAATCCCACTAGCATGTCTTCCAGTGGGGAAGGAGGCCCGGGGGACCCTGTGGCAGGCTCTCTTATCTCTGGGGCTGTGGTTGCCGAGTTGGTTAAAAAGCTCCTCGGTGGCAGGGCTCCTGGGGTGGATGTGATCTGCCCAGAATTCCTCAGAATACCTCTAATACCACTCTGCAACATTGCGCGGATATCAGGGACAGTGTCCATGGATTGACAGACCATGGTGGTGGTCTCCCTTTTCAAGACCTGGGAACAGAGGGTCTGCTTCAACTATAATGGGTTCACACTCTTTAGCCTTCCTGGGAAGGGTTAATCAGGGTGCCTGGAGAGGAGGGTCTGCTGTAAGCTGAACCTCAGATTTAGCTTGAGTGATACGGTTTTTATCCTTGCTGTGGAACTGTGAAGCAGCTCTATACCCTGCGTAGGATCCCCGAGGGCGCATGGGACTTTTCCCAACCAGTCTTGAATGTATCCCCAAATGATTTTAACATTTGTTTCATTTGCAAAAATAGTTACAAAGTTTAATGGCTCTTACCCAAGTCCAAATATTACTCATCATCTTCTTTCATGATCCTGTTTTTGGTTAAGTTTTTCGTCTTCTAATTCATGTATGTCTTGTGCTTCTTGTTTTGTTTTGAACATACACTTGCCTTTCTTTGTTCCCATACGTTTTGCTCCCTGTTTGGCTCTGTCACACCTGATCCCTGATTATTCCTTCCCAGTTGAGTCCCATACTTTAGCCTAATGTCTTACCCAGTCTTGTTGCCAGATTGTCGTGACCTCCAAGTAAGTCTTGAACACTTGGGTGAAGAGAGTGGCAGAGCTGTCAACTGATTACCACCCAGTGTTGAGTTAGCTTTGCTGGCGGGGGAGGATGCCGATCAGATCTTGTTCCGAGCCTCCATTGTTAAGGTGGTTGACCAGAGCTATGGTCCTAAGGTGGTCCATGCGTGTTGTGGCAGAAACACCCAGACCCACTGGTGAACATTGGTGGTGAGGATGCCAAGCTGAAAATGGAGTTTTCACGGGCCCTCTTGGTCAGTGGGACTCCAACGGCTGCCGGCCTGTTCCATCTGGTGTTGAGTTTCCTTCAATGGTGGGGAGGATGCCGGTCAGACCTGGCAGGCCCAAACCTAATCTTGCGGATCAGCTGGGAACATCTGGCAGAGTCTCCCATCAGACGGAGTTTAAACTGCCACCTCCGGGCAAAGTTGGACCATGTTCCGAGGGAGGCGGAGGACATTGACTCTGAGTGGGCCTTGTTCCGAGCCTTCATTGTTGAGGTGCTGACCAGAGCTGTGGTCGTAAGGTGGTCCATGCCTGTTGTGGTGGAAACACCCTCACCCACTGGTCAACATTGGTGGTGAGGGATGCCGCCAAGCTGAAAACCGGGTCCTCCTGTGCCTTCCTGGCCAGCATGACTCCCGGTGCAGCAGACAGGTACCGGCTGGCTGCTTAAATGCAGCTTTGGTGATCATCAAGGCAAAAACTCAGGCATGGGAGGAGTTTGCAAGGCCATGAAGTACAAATTCTGGACGGCAAGAGATTCTGGACCATCATGTGGTGTTACGGGGGCAGGAAGGAGTGCATTATCCACACTGTTTACGGTGGGGATGTGGCACTGCTGACCTCAAACCGAGATCATTTGCGGATCGGTGGAAGGAATGCTTTACTTCGAAGACCTCCTCAATCCCACTAGCATGTCTTCCAGTGGGGAAGGAGGCCCGGGGGACCCTGTGGCAGGCTCTCTTATCTCTGGGGCTGTGCTTTTTTCGAGTTGGTTAAAAAGCTCCTCGGTGGCAGGGCTCCTGGGGTGGATGTGATCTGCCCAGAATTCCTCAGAATACCTCTAATACCACTCTGCAACATTGCGCGGATATCAGGGACAGTGTCCATGGATTGACAGACCATGGTGGTGGTCTCCCTTTTCAAGACCTGGGAACAGAGGGTCTGCTTCAACTATAATGGGTTCACACTCTTTAGCCTTCCTGGGAAGGGTTAATCAGGGGTCCTGGAGAGGAGGGTCTGCTGTAAGCTGAACCTCAGATTTAGCTTGAGTGATACGGTTTTTATCCTTGCTGTGGAACTGTGAAGCAGCTCTATACCCTGCGTAGGATCCCGAGGCGCATGGGACTTTTCCCAACCAGTCTTGAATGTATCCCCAAATGATTTTAAGATTTGTTTCATTTGCAAAATATAGTCACAAAGCCTAATGGCTCTTACCCAAGTCCAATTATTACTCATCATCTTCTTTCATGATCCTGTTTTGGTTAACTTTACGTTTTCTAATTCATGTATGTCTTGTGCTTCTTGTTTTGTTTTGAACATACACTTGCCTTTCTTTGTTCCCATACGTTTTGCTCCCTGTTTGGCTCTGTCACACCTGATCCCTGATTATTCCTTCCCAGTTGAGTCCCATACTTTAGCCTAATGTCTTACCCAGTCTTGTTGCCAGATTGTCGTACCTCCAAGTAAGTCTTGAACACTTGGGTGAAGAGAGTGGCAGAGCTGTCAACTGATTACCACCCAGTGTTGAGTTAGCTTTGCTGGCGGGGGAGGATGCCGATCAGATCTTGTTCCGAGCCTCCATTGTTAAGGTGGTTGACCAGAGCTATGGTCCTAAGGTGGTCCATGCGTGTTGTGGCAGAAACACCCAGACCCACTGGTGAACATTGGTGGTGAGGGATGCCACGAAGCTGAAAATGGAGTTTTCACGGGCCTTCTTGGTCAGTGGGACTCCAAAGGCTGCAGGCGGGTTCCATCTGGTGTTGAGTTGGCTTCAATGGTGGGGGAGGATGCCGGTCAGACCTGGCAGGCCCAAACCTAATGTGCGGATCTGCTGGGAACATCTGGCAGAGTCTCCCATCAGGAGTTTAAACTGCCACCTCCGGGCAAAGTTGGACCATGTTCCGAGGGAGGCGGAGGACATTGACTCTGAGTGGGCCTTGTTCCGAGCCTTCATTGTTGAGGTGCTGACCAGAGCTGTGGTCGTAAGGTGGTCCATGCCTGTTGTGGTGGAAACACCCTCACCCACTGGTCAACATTGGTGGTGAGGATGCCAAGCTGAAAACCGGGTCCTGCTGTGCCTTCCGGGCCAGCATGACTCCTGGGGCAGCACACACGTACCGCCTGGCCTACCAAATGCAGCTTTGG
Organism: Scarus forsteni; assembly: GCA_036419115.1. Lineage (NCBI taxonomy): Eukaryota > Metazoa > Chordata > Actinopteri > Labriformes > Labridae > Scarus > Scarus forsteni. Next base: position 30,334,320 of record JAZDUH010000084.1, on the reverse strand, counting down.
TGATCATCAAGGCAAAAACTCAGGCATGGGAGGAGTTTGCAAGGCCATGAAGTACAAATTCTGGACGGCTTCGAAGAGATTCTGGACCATCATGTGGTGTTACGGGGGCAGGAAGGAGTGCATTATCCACACTGTTTACGGTGGGGATGTGGCACTGCTGACCTCAAACCGAGATCATTTGCGGATCGGTGGAAGGAATGCTTTACTTCGAAGACCTCCTCAATCCCACTAGCATGTCTTCCAGTGGGGAAGGAGGCCCGGGGGACCCTGTGGCAGGCTCTCTTATCTCTGGGGCTGTGGTTGCCGAGTTGGTTAAAAAGCTCCTCGGTGGCAGGGCTCCTGGGGTGGATGTGATCTGCCCAGAATTCCTCAGAATACCTCTAATACCACTCTGCAACATTGCGCGGATATCAGGGACAGTGTCCATGGATTGACAGACCATGGTGGTGGTCTCCCTTTTCAAGACCTGGGAACAGAGGGTCTGCTTCAACTATAATGGGTTCACACTCTTTAGCCTTCCTGGGAAGGGTTAATCAGGGGTCCTGGAGAGGAGGGTCTGCTGTAAGCTGAACCTCAGATTTAGCTTGAGTGATACGGTTTTTATCCTTGCTGTGGAACTGTGAAGCAGCTCTATACCCTGCGTAGGATCCCCGAGGGCGCATGGGACTTTTCCCAACCAGTCTTGAATGTATCCCCAAATGATTTTAACATTTGTTTCATTTGCAAAAAATAGTTACAAAGTTTAATGGCTCTTACCCAAGTCCAAATATTACTCATCATCTTCTTTCATGATCCTGTTTTGGTTAAGTTTTACGTTTTCTAATTCATGTATGTCTTGTGCTTCTTGTTTTGTTTTGAACATACACTTGCCTTTCTTTGTTCCCATACGTTTTGCTCCCTGTTTGGCTCTGTCACACCTGATCCCTGATTATTCCTTCCCAGTTGAGTCCCATACTTTAGCCTAATGTCTTACCCAGTCTTGTTGCCAGATTGTCGTACCTCCAAGTAAGTCTTGAACACTTGGGTGAAGAGAGTGGCAGAGCTGTCAACTGATTACCACCCAGTGTTGAGTTAGCTTTGCTGGCGGGGGAGGATGCCGATCAGATCTTGTTCCGAGCCTCCATTGTTAAGGTGGTTGACCAGAGCTGTGGTCCTAAGGTGGTCCATGCGTGTTGTGGCAGAAACACCCAGACCCACTGGTGAACATTGGTGGTGAGGGATGCCACGAAGCTGAAAATGGAGTTTTCACGGGCCTTCTTGGTCAGTGGGACTCCAAAGGCTGCAGGCGGGTTCCATCTGGTGTTGAGTTGGCTTCAATGGTGGGGGAGGATGCCGGTCAGACCTGGCAGGCCCAAACCTAATGTGCGGATCTGCTGGGAACATCTGGCAGAGTCTCCCATCAGACGGAGTTCAAAGGGAAACTCCGGTATTTTGACACCTGGACCTTATTTTTAGGTTTGTGCATGCTCATATACTCACTCAGACAAACATCGTGCAGCTCGGAGTCCTTCAGAAGTTATTTAGATCCAACCGATGTAGCAGCACTTAGCGGGGACCACTTCAACGGAGCTTCAGTGCGGGACATATTCTCAGCAAAATCGCTCGTCTCTACCACAGCCCGGTTTGTCATTGCAGAGAAATCCTCCAGAGTAGTCAGACATATATTCCTGGATAGATCCATACGCTTGTCAGCCGGTTTCAAGTCCCACTCTGAGCAGCAAACACACTCCTCTTCTGTTGCTATAGGCGAACACTGTCCACAAGCGCACCCCCAGTTAGCATTGAGTCGTGGACGTGCTCCTGTTTCTTGTTTTCGAGCCAGCTGTTCGTCTTTCTCCCTCTGCATCCTTCTCTCATGGAGCTCCTCGCCCGTGTACTCAGACTCAAACCGGTCGTCGTAGTCTGACTCTTCGACATCAGATAAGGAGCTTCAGCGCGGAACATAATCTCTGCGAAATCACTCATTTCGACTATATTTTTTCATCCATCACCAGTGTTATCATAAAGTCAGCTCCTCTACCGTCTTCAGGTGGGTCAGCTGACCTGGTAAACAAACTTTTGATGACGTCATGGCCGCGCGACACAAAAGTAAAGCTGACCTACTTTTAGCCGGCAGTGCTCAGCAACATGGCAGAATATTTATCTGATGTCGAAGAGTCAGACTACGACGACCGGTTTGAGTCTGAGTACACGGGCGAGGAGCTCCATGAGAGAAGGATGCAGAGGGAGAAAGACGAACAGCTGGCTCAAGAACAACAAACAGGAGCACGTCCACGACTCAATGCTAACTGGTGGTGCGCTTGTGGACAGTGTTCGCTTATAGCAACAGAAGAGGAGTGTGTTTGCTGCTCAGAGTGGGACTTGAAACCGGCTGACAAGCGTATGGATCTATCCAGGAATATATGTCTGACTACTCTGGAGGATTTCTCTGCAATGACAAACCGGGCTGTCGTAGAGACGTGCGATTTTGCTGAGAGTATGTCCCGCACTGAAGCTCCGTTGAAGTGGTCCCCGCTAAGTGCGGCTACATCGGTTGGATCTAAATAACTTCTGAAGGACTCCGAGCTGCACGATGTTTGTCTGAGTGAGTATATGAGCATGCACAAACCTAAAAATAAGGTCCAGGTGTGTAAATACCGGAGTTTCCCTTTAAACTGCCACCTCCGGAGAAAGGTCGACCATTTTCCGAGGGAGGCGGAGGACATTGACTCTGAGTGGGCCTTGTTCCGAGCCTTCATTGTTGAGGTGCTGACCAGAGCTGTGGTCGTAAGGTGGTCCATGCCTGTTGTGGTGGAAACACCCTCACCCACTGGTCAACATTGGTGGTGAGGGATGCCGCCAAGCTGAAAACCGGGTCCTCCTGTGCCTTCCTGGCCAGCATGACTCCGGGGGCAGCAGACAGGTACCGGCTGGCCAAGCGAAATGCAGCTTTGGTGATCATCAAGGCAAAAACTCAGGCATGGGAGGAGTTTGCAAGGCCTTGAAGTACAAATTCTGGACGGCTCCGAAGAGATTCTGGACCATCATGTGGTGTTACGGGGGCAGGAAGGAGTGCATTATCCACACTGTTTACGGTGGGGATGTGGCACTGCTGACCTCAAACCGAGATCATTTGCAGATCGGTGGAAGGAATGCTTTACTCAAGACCTCAATCCCACTAGCATGTCTTCCAACAGTTCCACAGCAAGGATAAAAACCGTATCACTCAAGCTAAATCTGAGGTTCAGCTTAAAGCAGACCCTCCTCTCCAGGACCCCTGATTAAGGAGCACAAGACAAACATGAATTAGAAAACATAAAACTTAACCAAAACAGGATCATGAAAGAAGATGATGAGTAATATTTGGACTTGGGTAAGAGTCATTAAACATTGTAACTATTTTTTGCAAATGAAACAAATGTTAAAATCATTTGGGGATACATTCAAGACTGGTTGGGAAAAGTCCAATGTGTCCTCGGAGATCCTACGCAGGGTATAGAGCTGTTTCACAGTTCCACAGCAAGGAAAAAAACGTATCACTCAAGCTAAATCCGAGGTTCAGCTTACAGTAGACCCTCCTCTCCAGGAACCCTGATTAACCCTTCCCAGGATGGCTAAGGAGCGTGAACCCATTATAGTTGAAGCAGACCCTCTGTTCCCGGGTCTTGAAAAGGGAGACCACCACCATGGTCTGTCAATCCATGCACACTGTCCCTTATATCCGCGCGATGTTGCAGAGTGGTGTCAGAGGTATTCTGAGGCATTCTGGGCAGATCACATCCACCCCAGGAGCCCTGCCACCGAGGAGCTTTTTAACCAACTCGGTAACCACAGCCCCAGAGATAAGAGAGCCTGCCACAGGGTCCCCCGGGCCTCCTTCCCCACTGGAAGACATGCTAGTGGGATTGAGGAGGTCTTCGAAGTAAAGCATTCCTTCCACCGATCCGCAAATGATCTCGGTTTGAGATCAGCAGTGTCACATCCCCACCGTAAACAGTGTTAATAATGCACTCTTTCCTGACCACGTGACACCACATGATGGTCCAGAATCTCTTTGAAGCCGTCCAGAATTTGTACTTCATGGCCTCGCAAACTCCTCCCATGCCTGAGTTTTTGCCTTGATGATCACCAAAGCTGCATTTCGCTTGGCCAGCCGGTACCTGTCTGCTGCCCCCGGAGTCATGCTGGCCAGGAAGGCACAGGAGGACCCGGTTTTCAGCTTGGCGGCATGCCTCACCACCAATGTTGACCAGTGGGTGAGGGTGTTTCCACCACAACAGGCATGGACCACCTTACGACCACAGCTCTGGTCAGCACCTCAACAATGAAGGCTCGGAACAAGGCCCACTCAGAGTCAATGTCCTCCGCCTCCCTCGGAACATGGTCCAACTTTGCCCGGAGGTGGCTGTTTAAACTCCGTCTGATGGGAGACTCTGCCAGATGTTCCCAGCAGATCCGCACATTAGGTTTGGGTCTGCCAGGTCTGACCGGCATCCTCCCCCACCATTGAAGCCAACTCAACACCAGATGGAACCCGCCTGCAGCCTTTGGAGTCCCACTGACCAAGAAGGCCCGTGAAAACTCCATTTTCAGCTTCGTGGCATCCCTCACCACCAATGCTCACCAGTGTGTCTGGGTGTTTCTGCCACAACACGCATGGACCACCTTAGGTCCACAGCTCTGGTCAACCACCTTAACAATGGAGGCTCGGAACAAGATCTGATCGGCATCCTCCCCCGCCAGCAAGCTAACTCAACACTGGGTGGTAATCAGTTGACAACTCTTCCACTCTCTTCACCCAAGTGGTCAAGACTTACTTGGAGGTACTACAATCTGGCAACAAGACTGGGTAAGACATTAGGCTAAAGTTTGGGACTCAATTGGGAAGGAATAACCAGGGATCAGGTGTGACAGAGCCAAACAGGGAGCAAAACGTATGGGAACAAAGAAAGGCAAGTGAATGTTCAAAACAAAACAAGAAGCACAAGACATACATGAATTAGAAAACTTAAAACTTAACCAAAACAGGGTCATGAAAGAAGATGATGAGTAATATTTGGACTTGGGTAAGAGCCATTAAACTTTGTAACTATTTTTTGCAAATGAAAGAAATGTCAAAATCATTTGGGGATACATTCAAGACTGGTTGGGAAAAGTCCCATGCACCCTCGGGGATCCTACGCAGGGTATAGAGCTGCTTCACAGTTCCACAGCAAGGATAAAAAACGTATCACTCAAGCTAAATCTGAGGTTCAGCTTACAGCAGACCCTCCTCTCCAGGACCCCTGATTAACCCTTCCCAGGAAGGCTCAGGAGTGTGAACCCATTATAGTTGAAGCAGACCCTCTGTTCCCGGGTCTTGAAAAGGGAGACCACCACCATGGTCTGTCAATCCATGGACACTGTCCCTGATATTCGCGCGATGTTGCAGAGTGGTGTCAGAGGTATTCTGAGGCATTCTGGGCAGATCACATCCACCCCAGGAGCCCTGCCACCGAGGAGCTTTTTAACCAACTCGGTAACCACAGACCCAGAGATAGGAGAGCCTGCCACAGGGTCCTCCTTCCCCACTGGAAGACATGCTAGTGGGATTGAGGAGGTCTTCGAAGTAAAGCATTCCTTCCACCGATCCGCAAATGATCTCGGTTTGAGGTCAGCAGTGCCCCATCCCCACCGTAAACAGTGTGAATAATGCACTCTTTCCTTACCCCGTGACACCACATGATGGTCCAGAATCTCTTCGAAGCCGTCCAGAATTTCTACTTCATGGCCTTGCAAACTCCTGCCATGCCTGAGTTTTTGCCTTGATGATCACCAAAGCTGCATTTCGCTTGGCCAGCCGGTACCTGTCTGCTGCCCCCGGAGTCATGCTGGCCAGGAAGGCACAGGAGGACTCCGTTTTCAGCTTGGCGGCATCCCTCACCACCAATGTTGACCAGTGGGTGAGGGTGTTTCCACCACAACAGGCATGGACCACCTTACGACCACAGCTCTGGTCAGCACCTCAACAATGAAGGCTCGGAACAAGGCCCACTCAGAGTCAATGTCCTCCGCCTCCCTCGGAACATGATCCAACTTTCCCCAGAGGTGGCAGTTTAAACTCCGTCTGATGGGAGACTCTGCCAGATGTTCCCAGCAGATCCGCACATAAGGTTTGGGCCTGCCAGGTCTGTCCGGCATCCTCCCCCACCATTGAAGCCAACTCAACACCAGATGGAACCCGCCTGCAGCCTTTGGAGTCCCACTGACCAAGAAGGCCCGTGAAAACTCCATTTTCAGCTTCGTGGCATCCCTCACCACCAATGTTCACCAGTGGGTCTGGGTGTTTCTGCCACAACACGCATGGACCACCTTAGGACCACAGCTCTGGTCAACCACCTTAACAATGGAGGCTCGGAACAAGATCTGATCGGCATCCTCCCCCGCCAGCAATGCTAACTCAACACTGGGTGGTAATCAGTTGACAACTCTGCCACTCTCTTCACCCAAGTGGTCAAGACTTACTTGGAGGTACGACAATCTGGCAACAAGACTGGGTAAGACATTAGGCTAAACTATGGGACTCAACTGGGAAGGAATAACCAGGGATCAGGTGTGACAGAGCCAAACAGGGAGCAAAACGTATGGGAACAAAGAAAGGCAAGTGAATGTTCAAAACAAAACAAGAAGCACAAGACATACATGAATTAGAAAACGTAAAACTTAACCAAAACAGGGTCATGAAAGAAGATGATGAGTAATATTTGGACTTGGGTAAGAGTCATTAAACTTTGTAACTATTTTTTGCAAATGAAACAAATGTTAAAATCATTTGGGGATACATTCAAGACTGGTTGGAAAAAGTCCCATGCGCCCTCAGGGATCCTAAGCAGGGTATAGAGCTGCTTCACAGTTCCACAGCAGGGATAAAAAACGTATCACTCAAGCTAAATCTGAGGTTCAGCTTACAGCAGACCCTCTTCTCCAGGACCCCTGATTAACCCTTCCCAGGAAGGCTCAGGAGTGTGAACCCATTATAGTTGAAGCAGACCCTCTGTTCCCGGGTCTTGAAAAGGGAGACCATCACCATGGTCTGTCAATCCATGGACACTGTCCCTGATATCCGCGCGATGTTGCAGAGTGGTGTCAGAGGTATTCTGAGGCATTCTGGGCAGATCACATCCACCCCAGGAGCCCTTCCACCGAGGAGCTTTTTAACCAACTCGGCAACCACAGCCCCAGAGATAAGAGAGCCTGCCACAGGGTCCCCCGGGCCTCCTTCCCCACTGGAAGACAATCTAGTGGGATTGAGGAGGTCTTTGAAGTAAAGCATTCCTTCCACCGATCCGCAAATGATCTCGGTTTGAGGTCAGCAGTGCCACATCCCCACCGTAAACAGTGTGGATAATGCACTCTTTCCTGACCCCGTGACACCACATGATGGTCCAGAATCTCTTTGAAGCCGTCCAGAATTTGTACTTCATGGCCTTGCAAACTCCTCCCATGCCTGAGTTTTTGCCTTGATGATCACCAAAGCTGCATTTCGCTTTGCCAGCCAGTACCTGTCTGCTGCCCCCGGAGTACCGTTTGCCAGGAAGGCACAGGAGGACTCCTTTTTCAGCTTGGCGGCATCCCTCACCACCAGTGTTGACCAGTGGGTGAGGGTGTTTCCACCACAACAGGCATGGACCACCTTACGACCATAGCTCTGGTCAGCACCTCAACAATGAAGGCTCGGAACAAGGCCCACTCAGAGTCAATGTCCTCCGCCTCCCTCGGAACATGGTCCAACTTTGCCCGGAGGTGGCAGTTTAAACTCCGTCTGATGGGAGACTCTGCCAGATGTTCCCAGCAGATCCGCACATTAGGTTTGGGCCTGCCAGGTCTGACCGGCATCCTCCCCCACCATTGAAGCCAACTCAACACCAGATGGAACCCGCCTGCAGCCTTTGGAGTCCCACTGACCAAGAAGGCCCGTGAAAACTCCATTTTCAGCTTCGTGGCATCCCTCACCACCAATGTTCACCAGTGGGTCTGGGTGTTTCTGCCACAACACGCATGGACCACCTTAGGTCCACAGCTCTGGTCAACCACCTTAACAATGGAGGCTCGGAACAAGATCTAATCGGCATCCTCCCCCGCCAGCAAAGCTAACTCAACACTGGGTGGTAATCAGTTGACAACTCTGCCACTCTCTTCACCCAAGTGTTCAAGACTTACTTGGAGGTACGACAATCTGGCAACAAGACTGGGTAAGACATTAGGCTAAAGTATGGGACTCAACTGGGAAGGAATAATCAGGGATCAGGTGTGACAGAGCCAAACAGGGAGCAAAACGTATGGGAACAAAGAAAGGCAAGTGAATGTTCAAAACAAAACAAGAAGCACAAGACATACATGAATTAGAAAACGTAAAACTTAACCAAAACAGGGTCATGAAAGAAGATGATGAGTAATATTTGGACTTGGGTAAGAGTCATTAAACTTTGTAACTATTTTTTGCAAATGAAACAAATGTTAAAATCATTTGGGGATACATTCAAGACTGGTTGGGAAAAGTCCCATGCGCCCTCGGGGATCCTACGCAGGGTATTGAGCTGCTTCACAGTTCCACAGCAAGGATAAAAAACGTATCACTCAAGCTAAATCTGAGGTTCAGCTTACAGCAGACCCTCCTCTCCAGGACCCCTGATTAACCCTTCCCAGGAAGGCTCAGGAGTGTGAACCCATTATAGTTGAAGCAGACCCTCTGTTCCCGGGTCGTGAAAAGGGAGACCACCACCATGGTCTGTCAATCCATGGACACTGTCCCTGATATCCGCGCGATGTTGCAGAGTGGTGTCAGAGGTATTCTGAGGACAGATGGGACTTTTCCCAACCAGTCTTGAATGTATCCCCAAATTATTTTAACATTTGTTTCATTTGCAAAAAAATAGTTACAAATGGGGGCGGCATGGTGGTGCAGCTGGTAGAGCGCGTGCCTCACAGCAAGAAGGATCCTGGTTTGATTCCCGGGTCGTGAGGGCCTTTCTGTGTGAAGTTTTTATGTTCTTCTGGCGCGTATGTGTGGGTTCCCTCCGGGCGCTCCGGCTTTCTCCCACAGACCAAAAACATGCTCATTAGGTTAATTGATGACTCTACATTGCACTTAGGTATGAGTGTGAGCTTGAATGTTTGTCTGTCTCCCTATGTTGTCCTGCGATCGACTGGTGACCGATTCAGGGTTTACCCCGCCTCTCACACGATGATAGCTGGGATAGGCTCCAGCCTCCTGTACCCCGAAAGGGATAGCCTGGTATAGAAAATGAATGAATATGTTACAAAGGTTAATGACTCTCACCCAAGTCCAAATATTACTCATCACCTTCTTTCATGTTCCTGATTTGGTTAAGTTTTATGTTTTCTAATTCATGTATGCCTTGTGCTTCTTGTTTTGTTTTGAACATTAACTTGCCTTTCTTTGTTCTCATGCGTTTTGCTCCCTGTCTGGCTCTGTCACACCTGATCCCTGATTATTCCTTCCCAGTTGAGTCCCATATTTTTAGCCTAATGTCTTACCCAGTACCTCCAAGTAAGTCTTGGACACTTTGGTGAAGAGAGGGGCAGAGCTGTCAACAGATCCCCACCCAGTGTTGAGTTGGCTTTGCTGGCGGGGGAGGATGCCGGTCAGATCTTGTTCCGAGCCTCCATTGTTAAGGTGGCTGACCAGAACTGTGGTCCTAAGGTGGTCCATGCGTGTTGTGGCAGAAACACCCAGACCCACTGGTGAACATTGGCTGTTGAACTGTGAACCAGCTCTATACCATCTGTAGGATCCCCTAGGGCGCATGGAACTTTTCTGTATATTAGATACCTAACAAAATGAGTTATTTGTTATATTGGATTTAGCAATGAATGAAAAGTAAGTCCAGAGTAATTTGTTGTTATCCCTCTTAATAGGTACATTTTATCGTTGTAATTTGTTTAGATAAAATCATCTGCATCCATTTTTCTGCTTGTTGCTTTTGCCTGGAATCAAACCCCAAGTTAAACTTCAGTTTGGACTACACAACAGATAAGTCTATTTTATTCATTAATCAGTTCACAAATAAAATCACAAAACCAGGTATCTCTGTTTTTTCACATTTTATGTCTTGCCTTTGTGGTGTATCCAATAGACTACAGGGCAACAATGATATTCTGTTTTTATTTACACCTTTTAAAGTATCAGTCCGAGAGGAGACACGTGTTGGTTAAGGTCATTTTTGTAGGAAATGTTTGTGTGAGGATTCACCCTTCTGCTCCAGTTTGCCTCTTCTCCTCTCCCCCTCCACTCTTGGATTTCTCCTCTCTCCTGGGTGCTTTGGCTTGGATGTGGCCTTGAGTGGACCTGCCATGGAGCCTCACCTGTTCCCTGTCTTCCTGATTACCTGACTACTTAAGCCGAGGAGTTTCTTCAGTGAGGCGCTGGCTGATTGCACTTCACTAGTGGTTCGTTTCACCTTCAGTCTCTCAGTGCCTGGCCATAAGCCCTGTCTCCAACACTCGGAGCTCATGCTTTTTTTTCTGATGTTTTTTTGTGTGCTTTTGCTCTCCATACCTGAGGACTCACATACTCTCTCTTTGTCTCTTCAGGTCTCCACGAGCTCCTGCCACTGCCACCATTTCACATTTTGGAAAGATTTTTTTTTTTGGAACTGTTTTTGAGAACAATAAATCCTGAGTTAACCATCTTCCTGATCGTTCTGCCTCTGCTCTGGGTCCAACCTTCTATATTTCACCACCATATCCTTACAGTTTCAGCTTGAAGTAATTTTGGTGAAATTTTTTTAGTCAAAAATATTTGTTGACGACATTTTGTTGGATACCCTTTAAAAAAAAATTAAAATAGAAACAAGTGGTAACATGTAGTCCGACTGGCATTAAAATGATTAACACCCTAAAATTCATTGAATACTTGGTATTCTGACGCTCAAGTGACTTCAGATTTATGCAGAAAAACTCTGAGTATTTTCCCCTGACAATAGTACATTAGGGGTTAAACCCTGCAGTTATCTGAAGATGGATGTTCATTTAGTGGGAGATTAAAACCACAGTGCAGTGCTGAAGAAGTAAGAGCTTGCAGAAGCAAACAGAAAATTACCTACAAATCATGCAGCTTCAGTTGTCAATAATTAGTAGGATATTTGCCAGGTGGATGAATAATGATGCACATCGGGTGTGACAGCTGTTCTGCTCAAGTTGTTTGGCTGCAATAACTCACAGACGCTTTACTTTCTTCTGACATATTACACTTGTTTAGACAATCCCAAAAAAGCTAGCAAAATAAGCTTGTAAAATACATTAAGTACGAAAGATATCCTACCACCGACACAAATGATTTCATAATATTTCAAATAAAAATAACCTTTGACTGATCAGACTGTCCTGACATGTATTCTCTCCATCTTCTTTCTACAGTTTCTATAAACACACCTGACCCCCAAATTCCACATAATGGGAAAGCGCCGTGATCTTCTATTGAACAGCGCCTATCAGAGCAATTCCACAGCCAGTGCTCCGGCATGCCAGCGCTGCGTTGCTGAAGCGTCAGAGATTCTCTTCAGGTCTACTTTCTGCTCATCTATTTTCATAAATTCACTGCCGTTGAGAAAGCATCAGAAAGGGAGTCATTGCGTCGAGTATCCGGACCTTTCAAAGTTTGATCTACGAGGTTACATGGGAGTCTGTCCAACCAGTCTACATGTGTTTTGTGGACTTGGATAAGCCATTTCACCATGTCCATTGTGGAGCCTTGTGGGGGGTGCTCCAGGAGTATGGGATTCTGGCCCTGCTGATACAGGCTATCCCTTCTTTGTATGACTGATGCCAGAGCCTGGACTGCATTGCCGGCAGTAAATCGGACTTGTTTCCAGTGAGGGTTTGACTCAATCAATCAATCAATCAAACTTTATTTATAAAGCGCTTTTCATAGAATCGATGCAACTCAAAGTGCTTTACATAGAGAAAATTAAAAACATTCCCTTAAATCCACCTTCCCACCCCTGTTTTACATAAATTACCCACATGCATGGACAAAAGTCTTCACTCATGCGCGTACACACTAACAGACACACACACGCACACACACTCACCCCCACACGCAGACACAGACTAAAATAGTGCAAGAAACTAAGAACAAGAACAAAGGCTGAGTACAGATGAACCAGGTGAGAGAGCGTCATCGGAGAAGCCGACTGCACCAGGAGCTGAGAGTCGACCACAGCCACAGGACACCAACGCAGAACCCAGAGGAGAGATGGTGGACCTCAAAACTCCTTCAGGAACCTACGAGACAGAGTCCTGTAGCCGCAGTCAATCACAGCTCCCAGTGCAGAGGGCTCCCATAGAGGAAACCCTGGAGCTCCTAACGATAAAAGAATAAAATGAGTAAAAACTGAGATATCAATAAAAACTAAGAAGCAGACCCTAAAATAGTATTACTAAAACATTAAGATAAGAAATGAGTAAAATCCATAAATGAAAACAAAGTGGCGACCTAATATAAATAAATGTAATAAATAATATCTTAATTAAAAGCTAAGCTAAAAAGGTTTGTCTTGAGCCTGCTCTTAAAAACATGAACGTTCTCCGCAGCCCTGAGGTCCTCCAGCAGGCTGTTCCACAGTCGCAGGCCATAAAACTGAAAAGACGCCTCGCCATGTGTGTGTGTCCTGACTTTTGGGATGACTAGGAGCCGACTTCGTAAGGTAAAAGAAGTTTTGAAAGATAAGAAGGCCCAAGACCAATTAAGACATTTAAAAACCAATAAAAGAACTTTAAAATCAATTCTGAAACACACGGGGAGCCAATGCAGTGATTTTAAAACCGGAGTAATGTGGGCCCGCCCTCTGGTCTTAGTCAGGACATGTGCTGCTGAATTTTGAAGTAATTGTAAACCTGAAGTGTTCTTTTTTGGAAGACCAGAGAGCAGGGCATTACAGTAGTCGATACGACTGGTGATAAAAGCATGCATTAGCGTCTCTGTGTTAGCCCGAGAGAGAATGGGGCGGACTCTGGCGATATTCTTTAAATGATAAAAACCTATTTTTGTTAAATTCTTAATGTGAGGAATAAGAGTCAGCTCAGAGTCAAATATTACGCCCAGGTTTCTTACTTGTGATGAAGGATAAAAAGACAGTGCTTGTAGTTTGGGTAAAAGCTTCTCTCTCTGGGCCTCAGGACCGATGATTAAAACCTCAGTTTTGTCCTGGTCAAGTTGGAGAAAGTTTTCTGCCATCCATGATTTAATTTCTAAAATGCAGTTAAACAGAGCATCCATTGGCCTGGTGTCATCAGGAGACATGGAGATGTAAAGCTGTGTATCATCAGCATAATTGTGAAAGTTAATTCCATGTCTCCTGATGACACCCCCAAGAGGGAGCATGTACAGGTTAAAAAGAACAGGGCCTAAAACAGAACCCTGGGGCACACCACATGTGATTTTATGGACTAAGGAGGAGCATGTGTCTACACTTACCATGAATGTTCTGTCTGTGAGGTAGGAAGTAAACCATTTGTGTGCAGCGCCAGAGAGGCCAACCAGGTGTTTGTCTGTTTAAAAGAATAGTGTGATCTACTGTATCAAAGGCAGCGCTAAGATCCAGTAGAACCAACACTGTCACCTTCTGTGAATCATAATTTAATCTAAAATCATTTAAAGGGCCCATATTATGCAAAAACCACTTTATTAAGTCTTTTGTTGAAATTTTGAGGTCTGTGGCTTTCCCCCCAGCCCAAAAAATGTGATATTTAGTGACAAATCCTGTGCTGCGTGGTGCTGGCGAATGTAAAATCCCACCCCCTAATGAGGCATTCTTTCATTGAGGTTGTACCGACATCACAGTGGAATTTTTTGATTGATCCACCGGAGCAGACACCCCCACCCCGTCCCCGCCCACTCCTCTCTCCGCCGCTGGTGAGATCGCTATGTGAAGAGCAGCCATGATGGATTTACCGGCAGTGAGAGCTCGGACTCCAGCATGAGTTACTGCTGCAGTGTTGTGGGCTGTAACAAGCCACAAACTTGCTTACACAAGCTGCCTGACTCCGAAGATTTAAAAACTAAGTGGCTGGAGTTCATTTCTGATGAAAAGTGCCAGAAAAACAAAGAAAAAATGTGCATGTTTGTGCCTGTCACTTCACGGCTGACAGTTTCCCAAACTTTGGACAGTACACAAAGGGGCTCGCAAATAGACTGGTCCTTAATCCAGGATCAGTGCCAACCATCCGCCAGCAAACCTCGGACCCTGGAAATGTGAGTATTCCAAATGCTGTGTGCTGTTATTTTGCTAATTGCTACGAGCTGCTAACAGCAGAGGGAAGAGGAGCAGATGTAAGAGCTATTCCTGTGTTAGCTTCAGGAGGCTAAGCTTAGCTGCGGTTAGCCTGCTGTTTTAGCCTGTAATGTTACAATAAACGAGCTTTGCTGTTTTCTAACCATATCGTGTCTTTTCTAGGCCATTATATTAGTCTCTGTTGTCTATTACTTTGCTGGCAACTGTGAGATGTACCGCTGTGTGAGTAGAGGCCTGCTACTCTCCCTGAGGCATTGTAATTAATAAATTATCTCAGAAGGTTTCAAAACTCATTTCGTGTCCAAACTGAGGACATGGGAAACGACCAGTGAAGGCTGTGTCTCTCTATGTTTTGCAGCACAGCATGTAAATATTGATAACAGGTGAAAGTATATTTCTACGCTAACGTCGGCTCAAAACAGTGTATCTGTAGATGTGATAACTGGCTTTATTGGCCACAGCATCGTCATCACCAACAGGTTTAATCAGATTTAGATGTATGAATATTCTCACAGTAGTCAAGAGGAATTAGACAGCGGGAGGATTATATTTACTCCTCATACACTCCTCATCTCCTCTCCCCTTGTCTCTGTCTTAGCTTCAGAAGGCTAAGCTTAGCTGCAGTTAGCCTGTTGTTTTTAGCCTGCAATGTTTCTCTGTGTTTTGCTCCTCATACACCGTCTCCTCTCCCCTTGTCACTGTTAGCTTCAGAAGGCTAAGCTTAGCTGCGGTTAGCCTGTTGTTTTAGCCTGTAATGTTTCTCTGTGTTTTGCAGCAGATCATGTAAATATTGATAACAACAGGGCAAGTATATAACTACGCTAACGTCGGCTCAGATCAGTGTATCTGCACATGTGACCACTGGGTTTTCTGGCCTCTGCCGTTGTCTCCAAACTAATTTAATCAGATATCTGTGAGTTTAAACACTCAGGAATGCCCACAGAATGTTGTCATATGAGCTGTGTGACTGGGAGGATAAGTTAGAATTACTAACAGGTCAAGGATTTACGAAAAATAGAGGGAGGCAAATAAGATAGTGATTTAGTTATCCTCCCGTTTTATTTACTAACAATATATGGGCATAGATATTTTATAATGCATCACATAATGTGACATTTGTAAGTAAAAACCCATTAACCCCTGAAAAGCCTGTTGAATCTTATTTGAGACATACTTTTGATACATGTGTCTGATCAAAATGATCAAAAAATATCACAAAAAAAACCTAAATGAATACAGTGAGATAAATGATAAAAAATAAAGGTCCTCAGATGAATTATCAGTTGCCAGAAACACCTAATGTATCTAATGAGTAACAAAAAATATATGTAACATCTAATGTAATTTAGTTAGATTTCAGTACAACGTGAAATTAACATTTTATCAACAAAAGAGGTAAAAATGCATGGCTATAATTTGTGTTTTCATACACTAACAGGTTAAATATTTTTCTTTCTTGTGTCTATGCTGGTCGACCTCAGGCAGCATCCTCTGATGGTGAACCGCTGGTTACAGTCAGCTTCTCAAAATCCAAGGAGGAAGGATGTACAGCAAAGCCAGTGAGAGCAGAGCCAGCTTTCCGTAAGTTAAACAATTCTTTATTAAAATCAACACATTTAAAAACATTGCCAAATAGGCATAGCATGGAAAGGAAAAGATAAAGGAAACTGGAATAAAAATGTTATCAAAATGGAATTGAGAATATATAATCAATAAGGACATTGTGTCAATAAAAGACTATGAAAAAAAATTACAACACTGCAGTGAGGTGTTTTGGTTTTGGTGCCATTTCTTGTAAACATATATTTTTCTGTCTTGCATTTCAGATCATGCAGATGCACTGTTGGACCTTGTCTTTGAGAAGGTTTTCCAGGACCCTGCTCCACACCTGAAGGAGCTGCAGAAAATACCAGACCATATGCTCCTTTTCCAAATACCAGGAAGCGCTGACCCTCTCATACTGGTCTTCTGCATCAGGAAACTCTGCAGTACAACACAGGCAGCATCAGCTCACAAAGGCTCTGTAGGCCAGGCATCTGTAAGGGCTGGACATGATAAGAATATGTCAGCAATGGAAATTACTGTCATAGGTGTTTTTATCTATATGTTCATATTTTTATCAATATGGTTCTATGGCTTGTGTTTAAAAATTCCTTTTCTTTCTTCATGCCTTTTTTACCTCCTTTATGTAAAAATGTCTAGCGTACCAGCCGGTACATTTGGTGTTTTTATATGTCAAAATATCTTTCACAATAAAAAGTCTACAAGAACTGTTTTGTGTGTTTTCAGTTTTCCATATGTTACATGTAATGTTAATAATTAAATAACAAGAAAGACAAAAAAATTAGACGGAGGAAACAGTTCTTTTAATCTTTACTATTTTTGTTCAACAGTCATGGAAGTGTTTATATCAAAATACTTATGCATCACTCGTCTTAGATGTAAAGGCTCATAGTCTGCTCTATAAATATAGAATGCATGTTGTAGTGAAAAACACACTCAGAGTCAGAGTCCAGGATGGTTGGACTGGGAGTTCCTGCGGTTTTCCTCTGACCTACTTAATTAAAACAGGTAAGTCAGTGACATAGTACAGGAAAGGTTATGTACTAAATTGTTATTTAGCACTAATTTTTCACAATACCTTTGGTATCTCCATTCAACAAACATTTTCAGGCTGTAGGAATTTTCACACAATTGCCACAGGAGCACCTATGTAGGAGAAGAGTGAAAACAGGATGTTCAGTAGAATTTTTGTCTAAAGGAAATGTTCTGTTATTGTATAAGAATATACACAGAGCTGTCATAACATACAATAATGCAAGTAAAGAGGTTTTTAAGACAGCTACTGTGTGGCATATAGAAAAGAAAATAACCTTTTAAGATAAGGTTCACAGAAAACTGTTGGCTGCTCACAGTTACAGGTAATAAACATTCTCAGTTACTGTTACTGTCACTAAAGGCTATGGCTCTATTAAATGCTGTATTCTGATGGGTCAGTCACTTTACTAATGTTATTTCTGTAAAACAGACTCTTGCTCTGATCGGTCCTGAAGAGCCCAGACATTATTTACACATCACAACAACAGAAAAGACCCCTCTCCCTGTCTTATTTCACTATCAGTAGCAACGGCCCCTTCAGTGTTACTTAGAAGTGAAAGTTATTTCACATCGGGGTTTTAGTTAATTCACGTCTCTGCAGTAACCCGCTCACTCTACATTAGCTCTTACTAGACTCTATTTAACGCCAGTCTAAGCACTGCACGTCCGCTAACAGACATGCTAACATCGACAACAACAGGGGGAGGGGGAGAGGAACGGCAGAACAACTTTGATTCGTCAATATTATAGCATTGAAGAAACAAACTTTATATACAGACCACTGAGAAACATCCCGGTTTATCCTTGGTCCTCGACTCTCTCCTGGTTCCTCTTATTTTCGGGTTCTGACTCGGTTATAGCGTTCAGTGCTGCGGTCCTCATGTAGCGACACAGACACTAACCGGAGCTCTGTTGACATAGTCACGCGCATGCGCCAACTGCGCCGACACGAAAGTGCGGGGCGGTTTCAGCGGGGGCTCATTAACATATAGTTATGCCCACAAAAATGGAGTGTTCTGGAGAGAGGCTCAAAAAGGGCATAGAGATGATACGGCTGTGCTTGTTTTATTGAGTTTTTTGACCAAAGCATGCTACTAAGGCTTCATGAAGACATCAAAGATCAATATTACACTGCAGAAAAAGAGCATAATATGGGATCTTTAAAATCGTTGTTAAGGTGGTCTCTGTACTGTGGTTTACCCTAAAACCAGATTGACATTCCTCATGAATACCATGTGAATTTAAAATGAATTGAGCTGGTTAAAAACTAGTTTCTGTAAAACTTTACTTAAAAATGGCAAGTGAGACACTGGTCTGTAGTTATTAAAATCATTGAAATCTAAATTGCTCTTCTTCAACAGGGGCCTCACCACTGCCGCCTTAAACGCAGCCGGAAAGACCCCCGTCTGAAGAGAGCAATTCATCATAGTTAAAAGCTCGTCTCTAAAAGATCCATAAAATGACTTAAAAAATGTGGTTGGAATTGGATCTTAAAGACATGTGGTGGGCTTCATTGAGGAGAAAACTTCATAAAGCATCTCATCATTAACCAGGACAAAAGGACTCCACCGTGGCAGCCCTTTGTCACCGGTTCTGTTCATAACCTTTATGGACAGAATTTCTGGCACAGCCAGGGTGTTGAAGGGGTCAAGATTGGTAAACTCAGGATTGGGTCACTGCTTTCTGCAGATGATGTGGTCTTGTGGGTGTCATCAGACGTTGACCTGCAGTTAAGCCATCAGAGACAAGTAGCATGTTCCAACCCTCTTTGGTTTCTTGAAATGTGTTTCATGATAATGTTTTGTGTTCTGTGAAATTTTTTTGTGTTTTATGAAATGTCTTTTTTTGTTTTGTAAAATGTGTTTGTGTTTTGTGAAATGTTTTTGTGTTCTTGTTATGTTTCACTCAAAAACTGGAGCTCAAAAAATGCAGAGGAGACGGCCAGGAAGTCTCAAAAAGGACCTCTTTCACAATACATGTAATTTTGCCCACAGCCCAATTTTTTGTTTATTGTGTGGTATTTGTAGTACACTCAGAGACTCCAAAGAATATACCTTTAGAAAATCCAAAAGTCATCCAGGGCCTGTACTATGACCTATTTTATGATCATTGCCATAGGTGTGAGCCAGGGTGCACACTTTACCCCAAAACTTACTCAAACACAAATAATAAATTATCAAATTGGGTCAAATCACCTTCACTGAAGTCTGGTGCATCTTTTGAAATCAAATGTAAAGCTAAGTATTACAATTGAAAGAAGTTATTGAATTTTAACTGGAAAAAAAATAGTTTTTTTATGATTTTTTCAACAAATTCAATTCTTTAGAGATGGGTCTGACCAACTTACACTTGCTGTACAACTAAAATACTTACAAATTATTTGGCCAGATATATATTCTCAAAGTGGGGAAAAAATCATCAAATTCTGAGACTGGTAAAGTTGTTCAATTAACAGGTTGGGTTACTGTGGAAGAATCAGGATACTGTTCCATGTCTTGTATTATATCAAGGGTAATGTTTTATTTCATGCAATTTGCAGCAAATGGATGTTAACTTCAATTTAGTATTGTGCATTCAATTGCATTATATTTCTTTTCATATATTCTATATATGAAGTGTATATATATATATATATATATATATATATATATATATATATATATATATATATATATTCTACATGAAGTATCCAAACATGAGACATCACCCAAACTGAAGTTTGAAACCTTGTCAGATTCTGACTGCCATGCATGGACTGGCTGGACATTGGTGCAATTTCAGAACATGTATGACATGTGTGAATCTGATTTTGTTTCAGGTTCAAGTGATAGTTCCAGAGCAATAGATTTGCTTCTTTACTTTTGGGCAGAACTGAAAACAAACCTTTCATGGAATCAAATGACCATGCTTACTAATCTTTCCCAAGCTACTCTGTCAAGATATTTTCATACAATTGCAGATATTTTGAACACAATAGTTGTTCCCAAATACCTTGGCACAAATCATATTTCACGCCACGATGCCATAACTCACAACACTGTCTTTACTAAAGCTTTTCATGGTGACCAGGTCACTCTTATCTTAGATGGTACATATATCTACCTCAACAATTGCAGTGATCATCAGTTTCAAAGGGCATCTTACGGAGGACAGAAAAAACTAAATTACCTAAAATTCATGTCAGTTGTACTGCCTGATGGATATGTTTTAGACACTATTGGCCCCTACCATGGTAACGTAAATGATGCAACAATAACTTGGCTCATCATGGAAAAAATTGAAATATTGAAATCTTGGTTAGAAGCAAATGACAATATGATTGTAGATCGCGGTTTCAGGGATGCCTTAGATCTTTTTGCTAAGTTGGGGTATGATGCTAGAATGCCGTCATTTTTACCAACTGGTAAATCCCAATTGGATTCCTCAACAGCCAATAGTGATCGTTGCTGTACCAAAACAAGATGGATTGTAGAGTCCTACCACGGGCGTTTAAAGAAGTGGATGTTGTTTAAGGAACAACTTACCTCAAATTATTTCGTTGAGGTCATTGGCAAATTAGTGCACATAGTAACTGCATGTCTCAATGACTTCAGAGGACCAACATATACTCAACAAAAATATAAACGCAACACTTTTGTTTTTGCTCCCATTTTTCATGAGATGGACTCAAAGATCTAAAATTCATTCCAGATAAACAATATCACCAGTTCTTTCAAATGTTGTTCACAAATCTGTCTAAATGTGTGATAGTGAGCACTTCTGCTTTGCTGAGATAATCCATCCCACCTCACAGGTGTGCCACATCAAGATGCTGATCTGACATCATGATTAGTGCACAGGTGTACCTTATACTGTCCACAATAAAAGGCCACTCTGAAATGTGCAGTTTTGTCTCACAGCAAAATGCCACAGATGTCGCAAGCATTGAGGGAGCATGCAACTGGCATGCTGACAGCAGGAATGTCAACCAGATTTGTTGCTCGTGCATTGAATGTTCATTTCTCCACCATAAGCCGTCTCCAAAGGCGTTTCAGAGAATATGGCAGTACATCCAACCGGCCTCACAACTGCAGACCACAGAACAAGAACACAAGTGCATTTTATTGATGGCATTTTGCATGCACACAGACACCGTGATGAGATCTTGAGGCCCGTTGTTGTGCCATACATCCATGAACATCACCTCATGTTTCAGCAAGATAATGCACGGCCCCATGTTGCAAGGATCTATACACAATTCTTGGAAGCTGAAAATGTCCCAGTTCTTGCATAGCCAGCATACTCACTGGACATGTCACCCATTGAGCATGTTTGGGATGTGCTTGACCGGCGTATACGACAGCGTGTACCAGTTCCCACTAATATTCAGCAACTTCGCACAGCCATTAAAGAGGAGTGGACCAACATTCCACAGGCCACAATTGACAATCTGATAAACTCTATGCGAAGACGATGTGTTGCACTGCATGAGGCAAATGGTGGTCACACCAGATACTGACTGGTTCTGAGTCCCCAGACCCCCAATAAAGCAAAAAAAAAGGCACATTTCAGGGTGGCCTTTTATTGTGAACAGTCTAAGGCACACCTGTGCACTAATCACGGTGTCTGATGAGCATCTTGATGTGGCACACCTGTGAGGTGGGATGGATTATCTCAGCAAAGCAGAAGTGCTCACTATCAAACATTTAGACAGATTTGTGAACAATGTTTGAGAGAAATGGTAATATTATCTATCTGGAATGAATTTTAGGTCTTTAAGTCCATCTCATGAGAAATGGGAGCAAAAACAAAAGTGTTGCGTTTATATTTTTGTTGAGTGTATGTTTCAGATTCAGATCGAGAGGAACGAGATACTAAGATGGCTCAGCGTATGCTTTCACTTTTAGAAAAAGACAAATGTTTTGGCAAAACGAGTTGCAGAAGACCCGAATATGTCACGTAGAGCTCGTAGTGAATGGCAGAAGCTTGAAGCATCTGATATCTCGTTCCATCATGTGGATCTGGAATACCTTGAGACCATAACATGCGGTACATACCAAATCAAACAGTCCCCTGGCTACATTGCTGAGCATCAAAAAAATGATGGTGACTATGAGATTTGGGTTTACCAGCATGATGCTGATCTCATTAGTGGACAGATTCATTCTCGTCACAGATCTCAAATGAAACACAATGTTTGGATTCAATTTGACAAGAATGCATCAGATGATCCTGTGAAGGCATATTATTGTCTCTGTCCTGCTGGAAAGAGAACCTCTGGCATGTGTGCACATGTTGCATCTGTAATCTATTATTTGGGATATTATAAACATTTTCAAAATCAGAAACCCCTCCAACCATACACAAGCAAATTCAAAGACTCCATTCTATGAAATAACCAGCCAATCATACATCTTATGGATTTCTCAGATCCCCTTTCCCTGACTATAGTTCCAGTCTACAACAATTAAAATTGCCGTTGCTATGCAAAAAGACACGAAGGCCATAAAACAGATTACATGCATATATAAGTACTAGAAACAGAAATTGACAGAAGTAATGTTTATGTATTGCTGTCATTGTAGATATATACAATCTGATTACAACAATCCAAAACTGCATCGGTTTTTACTTGTATCAATGGCTCATTATTATCTCATCACAAAGGCATAATATACAGGCCCTTTGTGGCTGTTCAATATTAAAATGAATAACATTTCATGTGAAATGTTTGTTTTGAATCTAACATTAAATTCTAAAAGAAATCATACTTAAAGGATGAATTCTGAACAAATCTTTAAAGGTTCCCTGATATACAAGACATGGAACAGTATCCTGATTCTACCACAGTAACCCAACCTGTTAATTGAACAACTTTACCGGTCTCAGAATTTGATGATTTTTTTCCCACTTTGAGAATATATATGTGGCCAAATAATTTGTAAGTATTTTAGTTGTACAGCAACTGTAAGTTGGTCAGACACATCTCTAAAGAACTGAATTTGTTGAAAAAATCATAAAAAAAACTATTTTTTTTCCAGTTAAAATTCAATAACTTCTTTCAATTGTAATACTTAGCTTTACATTTGATTTCAAAAGATGCACCAGACTTCAGTGAAGGTGATTTGACCCAATTTGATAATTTATTATTTGTGTTTGAGTAAGTTTTGGGATAAAGTGTGCACCCTGGCTCACACCTATGGCAGTGATCATAAAATAGGTCATAGTACAGGCCCTGGATGACTTTTGGATTTTCTAAAGGTATATTCTTTGGAGTCTCTGAGTGTACTACAAATACCACACAATAAACAAAAAATTGGGCTGTGGGCAAAATTACATGTATTGTGAAAGAGGTCCTTTATTACAACAAGAGAAAACATGAACAAAAAAGCAGGGTGTCAAAAATACTGAAAACTGGAGCAGCTGCTGATTCTCCTAAAAACCTGGAGAAGAAGGAGGATTCAGTCAGGAAAGATCCAAAAAGGGATCAAAAAGGCTTTTCAAAGTCAAATGGTTGAGCACAGGAGTTGACTCTACTTTACAAGAAGGAATTATCTAGCAGTGTTGTCGACAGCAGCCCAAGCTTTTAAAGGGAACTTGATTGCCAGAGTGACCACAGGTGTGCATGATGAGCTGCAGCTGCTACACCCTGCTTCACAGACCTGCAGCAAAAACAGGAAGGGAGGGGGAGAGAGCAAAAAACCAACAGAACTAAAACGGAAACACAACAGTTCTGTGACATGTATTTGCGTTCGGTGACATGTATTTGTGTTCTGTGACATGTATTTGTGTTTTTTGAAATGTACTTGTGTTCTGTAATTTTTGTGTGTTTTGAGAAATGTCTTTTGGTTTTTTTTAGATGTATTTGTGCTTTGGGAAATGTATTTGTGCTTTCTTTGATGTTTTGGTGTTTTGTGAAATGTATTTATATTTTATTAAATATTTTTGCACTTTTTGAATGTTGAATTTGAATTCTCATTGGCATTGAGGGCCACTGTACTGCACCATGCAGGATTTTATATTAGCTCTTTCCCTTTCTTATAAAACATACCCCTTTATTTTTTCTAAACATGATTAGTGCAATGAATCTTTCCTGGGGCGGCAGTTGCTCAGTGGGTTGACAGTAGCTCAGTCCATTAGGACTTGGGTTAGGGACCAAAGGGGGGTCGGCTCAAGTCCCAACTGGACTTTGGATGTTGGTTTAGTAGCTGGAGAAGTGCCAGTGGACATCCTGGGTACCACCAAAGTGCCCTTGAGATGGACAATTAACTGCACCAAAAAACTGCTTGGTAGCATTTCTTCAGGAGTGGCAAGCTATCACTCTGTCATCTCAAAATGAATGCATGATCATAAGATTTGTCTGCATGTGTATTTCAGCCTGTTTGTGAAGCATGTTTCAACAGTTTAAAGAATGGAATTTCCGAGGTTTTCTGGGGGGGACTTTCGGTAGGCACAGATGACGTAAGACGTGTGTGACGGGAGCTCCGTGGGAATGCGATGCTTTACATATCATTCAAGCTCATAATCTGTCCATTAGTCGGTTTTGTTAGTAGTTGTAAAGTGCTACTCCTTTGGAACCATAATTAAAGAAATGGCAAGTCTCCGACCGAGAAATAAGTTGCTGAAAGCGGGCCGTGGTAGGCCGCTGCCCTCCTCGGGGCCTAGCTCCCCATCGACGCCGGATACTAACGAGGATCTGCTGCGCCGCATTAAGGACATGATGGACGATCCCCGAACGGAAATTATCACCAAGTTTGAGACCCTAATATCCGAATCTGTTAAGTCTGAAGTCTCATGCGCCTTGAAACTCTTTGAAGAAGAGGTTGACGCACAAAAAATAACTATTACGGGCCTAGAATGCTCAGCTAGTGATCACGGTGACCAGCTAACTAGCCTCCAAGCTAATGTAGCTAAGCTGTCGGCTACAGGGGAATCTTTGTCTGAGAAATGCGAAGATTTAGAAGCTCGCTCTAGGCGGAATAATGTCCGGCTTGTGGACCTTCCAGAAGGATCCGAAGGTCCCAACCCCACAGAGTTTATGGCCAAACTTTTGAAAGACCTGCTGAGCCTTGAGGCTGAATCCGAGCTGGACAGGGCCCATAGCACACTACGTGCTAAACCCAAGGAGGGTGAGCCACCGCGACCGATGATCATCAGAGTCAACAAATTTCAGGTCAGAAACCTCATTCTACGTCGGGCTGGAGAGGCTTCACCCCTGCTGTACAAGGGGAAAAGGATCCATGTCTTCCAGGATTTCACTTCTACCGTGGCTAAGCGGAGGGCAGCGTTCACTAAGGTAAAGAGGGAGCTCCATTCGTGTCTGAACGTGAAGTTTGGCCTTCGATACCCGGCCATACTACACATCTCTGCACCAAATGGCTCGACCCACAGGTTTGAAGACCTGGATCAGGCTTTGGAGTTTGTAAATAAGAGACTGAGGAAAATCCAGGATCCAGATGAGGGCTGACTTTTTCGTAATTACTGCTATTTTGAAGAGGCCTGGTTCACCAGCTTTCAGTTTTGCTATTGTGGTTTAAAATAGCTGTAATATTTTGATACTGTGGGGCACATTGATGCTGCTCTTCTGTGTTTACAAACTTTGATCTATTATGCGCCATTTTAGTGCCTTCTAATTTTCATCATCGTACTCAGCTAGCAACTCGTGTCCTTCCTGCCTAATTCAGGATTGTGTTGTGGGTTTTCAGGAGTCTAGCGCTGTTCTTGAAATATAATACTTTTGGTTGCACAAAAAATGTGAAAAATACATATTATTGTTTTATTTGATTATATAGGACAGTTTATTTATGCATTCCCTAAAGCTGTTCAGATTACGGGTAAGTTACAAGTTACTTAAGTTTTGGATTTTGCAGTAGGTAAGGTAGCACACATCCCATAGGATGCTTCTGCTAGGAGAGGAAAGGGTGGGGTGGTGGTTTAGGGGGATGTTCAGGTGGTTTAAGGAGTTGTTCGGTTGTTTTAGTTCTTTGTATGGGGCTTGGCACTTATCCTTTTTTTGTATATTCATATTTATACATATTTTTGCTGGTCTAACTTCTCAGAGTCTATTCTACACCAGAAGGCATTTTTTTTTTTTTTACCTTATTTTAAAGCTCTTTCTTGGTTATGGCTCAGCCTAATAACACACCACCTAATATAGGTGGAGATATTACATTTTTTAGTTTAAATTGCAAAGGATTGAACAATCCAATTAAGAGAAGCAAAGTCCTACATTTTTTACATCATGTTAATGCTCAAGTAATTTATTTACAGGAAACCCATTTAAGAAATACAGATAGTCTTAGATTGAAGCGAAGTTGGGTGGGCCAAATTTTTCTGTCTTCCTTCTCTAGTAAATCAAGAGGAGTTGCAATACTTCTGCATAAATCTATTCCTTTTGTTCACGTTAAAACAATATCTGATCCCACAGGCAGGTTCGTCTTTGTTATTGGTCATAGCTATGAGGTTAAAGTAGTCCTTGCAAATATCTACGCACCTAACTGGGATGATGAAGACTTCTTTAGACGGATGTTTTCAATTTTGTCAGACTTTTCACAACCTTATTTTAATTTTGGGTGGGGATTTCAATTGTTGGTTGAACCCGTCACCAGACCGTTCTTCCTCAACCGCAGTGCCACAATCTAAATCGGCCAAAGTGATTTGCGCTTTCATGGATGAGTTTAATCTTATTGATCCTTGGCATTTTTTTAACCCAAACAAAAAGGAATTTTCTTTTTTTTCTCATGTACATAGAACTTTTACACGCATAGATTTCTTTTTGGTTGATAATGCCTTACTTACAGCAGTCTTGAGTTGTAAATATGACTCAATAACTCTGTCAGATCATGCTTCAGTCTCCATAAATATATACTTTAAGAATTTTTTCAACTCCCATCCACCATGGCGCCTTAACACACAACTCTTATTGGATAAAGACTTTGTTGAACTTATCTCGAAACGCTTAGATTTTTTTTTTTTCAAATAAATAAGACCCCAGATATATCGGCTTCAGTGGTTTGGGAATCGATGAAGGCTTTTATAAGGAGGGAAATCATTTCATATGAGGTTCATCAAAAGAGATCTTTTAGGATAAAGTTGGCCAAACTTTCTCAGCGCATAGCAGCATTAGATTCTCAGTATGCTGCTTCAGAATTACCAGAAACCTATAAGGAACGGAAGGCCTTACAAACAGAGTATAATCTTATTACATCTCAGCATATCACCAGGCTTCTGCTGTTCTCAAGATCTAAATTTTATGAGCAGGGAAACAAAACTAGTAAATTACTGGCTCATCGGCTGCGCCAAATGTCTGCTTCCCAGTTAATCCCACAAGTGAAAACAAAATGTGGTGTTACATCAGATCCATTAGAAATTAATCAAACATTTATGGAATTTTATAAATCTTTATATATGACTGATCACTCTCAGGACCCTGTAAACTTTGAGCCTTTTTTTAGTAAGTTGAACCTTCCTGTTGTAAATCAGGCTATGACTGAACAACTAGAATGTCCTATAACAATAGCCGAACTTGAGACAGCTCTCAAATCTCGACAGAGTGGCAATAGCCCTGGTCCTGATGGCTTTCCAGCCGAATTTTATAAAGTCTTTTGGAAACAGTTGGCTCAATTTTTGCTAGAAATGTTCAAAGAAGCTTTTGTGGGTGGCACTCTGCCCCAGACTTTAAATCAGGCATATATCTCTTTGCTTCTAAAGAAAGGTAAGGATCCTCTACAGTGCGGCTCCTACCATCCTATCAGCTTATTAAATGTGGACTTTAAGTTGATATCTAAACTCCTAGCTCTTCGTCTAGAAGGTGAATTTAATGTTGTCATGAAAACATACCATTAGCAACTGGATTCAAAATGATATCTATTTTAGTTCAGTAGTTATTCACAGAAATCACATTTTTCACCATGGCGGCCAGACGCTGCTCCGGATCAACACCAAAATCGAATCAGTTCTTCCTTTTCCCATGCTGAACATTTCCTGAAAATGTCATCCAAATCCGTCCATTACTTTTTGAGTTATTTTGTTCACAGACGGACGGATGGACAGACGGACAAACTCTCCCAAAAACATTAACCAAATTTTATTCCTAATTACCTCCAAAAAAAAGCCACCTTCCAATTAATATATGATTAAGGCAGCATTAAGTGGCAGCTGATTATACCCATCTTCATTTTTGAATTCAATTCTAAATTACTATTTAAATTACCTCAAACTGACAAAATTAAAATGTGGGAGCACACTGATTTCTTGGGCAGCTTTGTCCGCTTCTGTTGAAATTATGGTTAAACACAGGTGAACAAACTTTTGCATGAAGGATACTAAGCTGTATCTATTCTCAAATCCTTAATAGAGTTGTATAAAAGCGAAAAACACACTTTTATATTCAGGGGAGCATAGCACTTCAAAGAGGTTTGTGTGCAGCAGATTTGTTACAAAAATTCCGCCTATAATAGAGACAATTACAGCATCTCAGCATCAATTCTGAATTTGAAATGTGCGGCTGTCTCATTTTTATCTCCTACTTCACTAATATTTACATCTGAACCTGCAGCTGGCCAGAAAAGAATGAATTAACCTGTGAATGAATCATCATTCAGCCCAAGCCCCAAATGCTCAGCCACAGTGGAATTTACATAAATCCCACAGTCATTTTAGAATAATTTGAATTTAAATAGCAAAAGGCTGAATAATCAACAAGTAATGAGAAGTAAAACTGGTCATCTGTTCGTATCTTTCATGATCAGCTTCATCAACAGGCATGGCTGCTCTTCATTCTTTCTAAACAATCATATTTAGAGGTCAGTCCCCCTCCAAGCAGTTAATTTTACCAGGAGGCACGGCTGTTTCACTTCATACTGTATTACTCATCAAGCCTCAGACAGAGAGGCTAAATATTCATTTATTCATGCCAGCCATCTCTTCTTTTGCTTCCATAAATGCTAATTCAGTCCAGATTAGGCCTCTAATTTTCATTTTTTACAATGATTTAAAATGTCAATTTAGGGATCATCTGTTTCCATTAACAATGATAGCTCATCAGTAATTGGACGGTGGATCTTTTTTTATAATATGAGCAGAATGTACAGTAGGATTTATTAGCCTAAGTGAGCATGCACTGACATTGAAGATAAAAGTCTGAGAAAATGAACAATCCTAAAATTTAAAAAAAAAGATTTCAACATGGTCTTCTTGTTTTTCCTTTTTTATGAATTGCAAGAACAATACATAGTATTAATCATCTGTTGTTCAAGCAAACAATTACGCATCAATCCTCTCATTACTGCTTTTCAGACATGACAAAGTTGTAGATTACATGTGCAAGTTATGAGAAGAAAGCCCTTGTGAGCCAAACATGAAACTGGTCCTCCTATCAACAAGAAATTGAACTTTGTTTCTTTAAAATGAAGTTCCTCAGATGTCCACATGAGGCTGACAGAAGCATAGACACATACAGACATTAAATGTTGAGATGCCCATTTTAACAGCTGGTACAAACATGTTCACAGCCTACAGTTTTGGTCCATTGAGATTCACTATGATTTTCATTCACCTTGTTTGGATGTCTGTCAGTAGAAAATTTAAGTTATTTTTTAGGCTAATCTTTGTAACTAAGTCACTGTAAGGGATTCCTTCTGCTTAAAAAGGTAGAAACTGAGTAACAGAATAGAAATGCATTAATATTGATGGGTTTACAGGGCAGAGCCATTAATAAAATACTTTTAAAAGACAGATGAGAGAGCACAACTTGGTAGCACAAATTCTGAATAATTAAATTCTGCCATGAAGCTGGCAGCTTAGCCTGAAGATGAATTAAACAAATTAAGCCGTTTACCTTGGAACGTGAGCATAAGACAGAGGGAGAGTGTCTTGTCTTGTTTACTTGACTTAAGTTCATGTAATCCTTTTTCAGTGTGGACTGGAAATATTCAGTGGGTTTTTTTTGTCATTTCATTTTTGTCAGACGTCACTGGTTTGGGCTTATTAAAAATTAATGGTACCTTTCAAAAAATAGAAACTCACTACTTTCAAAACTCATGAAGACATTTTATTTGTAATTCACTTTTTTTGCAAAGAGATGCCATTCTCCTTTTTGTTACTTTTGTTAGATTGCTAAGCAAGAGGAAGGTATTCAATGTTCAGATATGTCAGAAAATGCTTTTACCCCTATGATTGTAAGACATAAGAGTTTCCTACCTAAACTAAGACTGTCATTAACCATTAGTCTAAATTCCAGCGTTGAAAAAAATCTGGTTAAAGTTACATTAGAAAAGTCAAAGAAAAATCAAGCACAGTCTCTATGGAGGATCATATGGCTGCCACATTGGACTTCTCCAGATGCAGCCACATCATGTTATTGTTGGCAGAAACTATAGTTTTGTGCTGAAAACTCAAAGACTTGTTTTAATATCCCACTTAAATATTCAGGCTTTCTAAAACTTTAGTTTCTGTGTAACTGGAAGTTTAATTTCTTCTCTGTTCGACACAACATGCGTCGTGTTGGATCAGACTTCCCAATTTATGCACATTTCATTGTAGGATTTAGGGACCAATCAGTAACAAAAATCGGTTGTTTCATCTTGGTAGTGTGTCATGATGAATGTCAACAAGACAATAGTCTGGAAAAGACCACTTTTATTTCTGTCCTGTCTACTATGATTTGTGAGAACATTTGGAGCTCTGCATGTGCAACAATCAGGGATGTAAACAGACCATAGTCTTTGCCTTAAAGAGACTGTGAGGAGTTTCTAAGTAATTGCAAAAAAGTCTCACTTTTAGATATATGCCTGATCAAAATATGCACTTATTGATGAGTTTTATATCATCAAAATAGGTTATCTATAAATGATATTCCTTAGCTTCTTGGTCGGGTCGGACAGGACAGGGCTGGACTGGACTGGCCTGGCTGTAAGTAGCGATATATAGCCAACTACAAAACTACAATACTACGTTTTTTTCAAAACTTGCTCCTTGTCACACATCAAAAACTACCGCTATGTAACTAGAAAGAGATACATTGCCTCATTACAAAGCCGTCGCTTTGCATCCTGTAAGTTGTTGAAAAAAAGATTCTGTAAATCAATGCAGAGTTCTGAGGAAGGTCCGGGCCACAACACAATACAACACACGCTTTGGCTTGGGTTACGTCTTGGTGCGTTCCAGTTGTAGTCAGAAGTAGGAGTTTCCAAGTTCCGAGTAGGAAACTGCAGCTGGAACGACCCCCTCCTACTGGGAACTCAGTGAAACCTCGTCACCCCCGAGTTGACAATCGAAGATGGATGCCCCCAGTGTGAACAGATATTTAGCTCCTGTAATAATCTATTTATTTGCACTTCTGACTGGGGTGTGTTGCTTTAGATCAGCTGTATACATTGTATTG
Organism: Scarus forsteni; assembly: GCA_036419115.1. NCBI lineage: Eukaryota > Metazoa > Chordata > Actinopteri > Labriformes > Labridae > Scarus > Scarus forsteni. The sequence goes on along the minus strand of JAZDUH010000084.1, from coordinate 30,303,087 downwards.
TTAGACTTATATTTACAATAATGCTGCCTTAGTGATAATCACATTCTTCGTGTGATATTTGTGAACAACACATGGGCGTGCTAACAACAGCTAACAATAGCCTGGTAGATCGGCATGTTTTTTTCAGACTTCAACTGGAATGCTGATAAGTCGGAGATGTCACTCCCATTTCCGAGGTTACTGGAACGCAGCATTACAACAGTCACCGCGCATGCTCATGGGTTGCAGAGTCTTTTTGTCGCTGGTAATAGATTCTCCTCACAGTCCCTTTAAAGGGGGACAAGACAGAGAAAAGGGTTGCCAAGCACTAAAAACCAGACTGCCAACTTATCATTGACTATAATGTTTGAATAAACAATTAAAAGTATAGCACTTTAAACACAGTACATTATGATACTGTTTTCAGTGTAACCCTCACCTCTACTAACGTCATCGGTCATTATATGAAGTCTATTTTTATTGTGTAGCCTATAATAATTGTCGGTCAGCTCACAACACAATATTATGGCTCTGTGGTCACCTGATCTGATACAATGACTGTTGTAACGGATTAAAAATTATGCCAGCCTCTTCATACAAAGTACATTCTTTCATCTCTTCATTGGACATAACCAGCCATAACACATCAATTGGCATTGGTTTACCTTGCAGTTTCTGGAAACACCATCACACTGTTGGAGCCACCAACACCAGAACATGCTGATCTAGTGAAGGCACCAGTGCAGCAGTGAACATGGCTTTTTCATATTGTCAGCTAATGATCATTGAACATTGCTGTCGTGCACATTGATTTGTAGAATAGTCTACAGTAATTTCAGGTGGTCTGCAGTGTGGACTGCCTGATCAGCAGTGTTGTGGCAAAGTTGCCTGGTCCAGTCCATGACTCCTGAGTCTTTCTGACCTCTGCAATCTACCAGTGCCTAGCACAAGGTGAGCCACACAACCTCTGTTAATAACCACTTTTAACATTGTGGCTGTGTCAAGCATGTTTCTCTGTTTCTGAGGTTATGATGAGGACATTTGTATTCACAGGTGAAGTCTTGTGTGTGTTGTTGGGGGACAGAGTGTGTGCCTGCCAGCCTTTTCTCCCCACACCATTCATAGACCATTGGGGAGCATAGCAGGCATGCAGTCGTGCCCATGTCAGGACAAGGGTCCGAATAGAAATGATCTTTGGCCTCCTGAAGGCATTGTCTCCTCCACCTGAGGGTCAGTCCAGACAGGGCATGTGCCATCACCGTGGCATGTGCTATCCTCCCCATGTGTCCTACCTAACCCTTAATGCCTGAAAACATATATCCAGAAATTTCTAATTTTTTGGAGCTGAAATGTTTATTTCACTTTCTGCTGAAATCCTAAAAATCAAAATCTCCATAAAATTTAACTTATGGAGTATATGTTTTGTATCATTCCCTGGGTGTTTTTGGCAACTGTTAATCCATTTTAGGTCATTTTTTTAATCATTTATCTGATTGTATTTGGATTGGGGATTTTTTGTAATTTCTGTGCAATACTGATTAGATAAAGGGATCATAGAAGCATGTGTATCAAATATGATACATGAGATGTTAAAGGGCTAAGGAAGGAGAGATCCCCAGAGTGACGTTACACATATACTGGGAAAAGCCTGCCATCTTCCCGCATGACGACAGTGGCTGGCTGGTGAGAGACCGATACAGCTTTATACATTATTTTAGTTAGTATGCATGCTGTAAATTTAAGTGAATATGTCCTGCAATGGCAGACAAATGTCTCTGTGTTAACTGTCCTGCTAAGCTGTTTGTGTTGTTTACATGCCTGCAGATGGGCTTCTGCATCCATTTATCTGTCTGTTAATTTGTTGTGATTAGATTTGTCCTGCATTTGTTTCAGTGTGCAGACATGTGAGGTGAATTATAAACAGACTTCGTGAATGTGAATTTTTTCTAGTGTTTTATAACGTGTTTTGATTTCTATTTTATTGAGCACTGTATGACTTCAGTTTTGAAAGGGGCTGATGGTTCACTTGCTCTGATGTTTCCTGATTCAATACAGGAACATCGTGTTACTCTTTTATATTTTGTCTGTGCATAACTCTTATCTAATGGTTGGAAAAAGTATCTAAATCCATAATTGAATGATGACAAATGTTTAAGTAATGACAGTGGGTCTTGTTGAAAGTGATAACAATGTGTGGTGGGCAGTGGAATAAATACTGGTTTGTTTGTGGGGACTGTTGACTGAAAAAAAGGGATTAAATTGAATAAATCCTGGAATTTAGCCTGGTCTGGAGCGGGCTCGCTCCACAGAATAAATCTCCATGGTAACTTATGCCAAAACATATCCCACTTCCCCCATTCCACTTCTGTGCAACCAGATCACAGATAAATTGGCCCAGGATAACTAAGATATCCCAGCTTAATCCCTTATCTTGGTTTTGTGCAACAGGCCCCAGGACATAGGACATTTAAAGTTTGAAACATGGGGCGTTTAAAGCTTGAAACATGGGATCTAAGCACAATTTATTGAGGTAACCCTGAGTTTACAGTGACATGTAAACAACAGGTTGTATTTCCTGCCCAATGCTGATTTGCTGAAAGCATCATTATTGTTTCCTCTATTTCCTTTTCTGAACACTTGCTTACTTGTATTGAGTAGATTGCTTGGGGGAGATAAATGTGTAGCTGCTCCCACTAAAAAAGGACTTGACACATTTTTCCAGGGAACCAGCTCTTGGCCGGGCTGCTAACAGAACGCTGCACTGGGGGACTATGTGGAAATTGGAGGTAAGAGTGTGTCCATCACTCTATTCTGCTCTATTTTTTTCATCATCATGAAAGTAAAACAAGAGACAGCAGGTAAGACACACCTTTAGCAGGTAAATAGGTTATTCCTGCTACCTGACACTGAGATAAATTATTCCTTGTCAAAGTCTCAGAACAAAATACACTAAACTGATTAATTTGTATTAATGGTGCCTCCATAGGTGTGCAAGTTACCCATGCCATAGTCACTAGCACACCCACACACCATCACAGATGCTGACTTTTAAGTTTTCACTGATAACAGTCTGGATGGTCTTTTTCCCTTTAGGTGAAAGGGACACAACATTCATGAGTTCCAAAAACAATTCAGAATGTGGACTCGACAGACCACAGCATATATTTTTCACTTTGCATTAGTCCATCTCAGATGTGCTTGAGCCCAGACAGACTACTGGTTCTCCGTGTTGATGAGATTTGGCTTTTGATTTGTGTGGCAAAGTTCTGACTTTCACCTGTAGATGTAGCTGTGTTAAAGGTGTAGTCAGCGATCTTCTAATCTTCTAATCTAATGCAGTATTTGTCAAATTCACCGTATTTCTCCTCTCCATCCACAAGATGTCCCCACTGACAGCATGTTGAAGAAAAGTCCGGTTTCAATACACAGCCTTGACTCTGAATTACAGCAGGTAAATACTGTGGCTCGGGCCGAGTTACCAAAACAGAGTACACCCCTCAACATCCAGGGGGCGATCATACTCATGCACAGATCAGACAGAGGGGGAAGGGGGAGTAGTAGGTTGTGTAGCGTGCGCAGTTAGCGTAGGAGAGACATACAATATGTGCAGTAGCAATGGCTGAAACACAGTCCAAAAGAAAAAGGTCAGATGAGCAGAAAGTGAAAAAGAAGGGCTATGACCATGAAAGAACGAAGACCCGGGTCAACATTGGTGTTGCTTTCCAATGGCGAAGGGAACTCCGCCAATTGAAAGACCTGAAAGCGGACGTAGATGTCGCCATCTGTCTGCTGGATAGGTAAGCAACATTAGCTTTGTGGTGCTTCACACAACAGTAACAGCCCTCGGGCATTCATCTTATTGTCTAATCTGCCAGAATGTACTGTTGTCGTGATGTTATCAATATTGTCAGTCGAGTTGTCTGACGAGTCGGGGTTACCTTAGCTACGTTGGTCAGCTACACAGTTTCTACGGCCGTTTCCATGACGATGCATGTCCATCAGCTTTTGGGGGTGGAGCCAGGGGTGAGGTATGAAGGGAGAGGCGGGTCTAAATTCATTTATAAACAACCTCTCCTCTCGTTTTCTCCCACATCGCTGACCACATCACCTTTAACTGTCAATGTTTTTCTGATGTGCCACTGAGCCCATGAGGTTATATCCTTTACAAAATGTCAGTTTTTAATGCAGTCATGCCTGAGGGAAGAAGCTCATGGTATTCAATCTTGCTTTACAGCTCTGCCACTTGCATACAAAGATTTTGACTCTTGTGGAGTTATGGACTGTAGATAATGAGAACTCAATTTTCCATTGAGGAATGTTGGTCTTACATGGCTGTATGATTTGCTCATGCAGTTGTTGGTGAAGTGATGAACCTCATCCCATCCTTGCAGGTGAACAACTGAACCTTTTAGGGGTGCTTCTTTTATACCTCATCATGACACTCACCTGTTTCAAATCAACCTGTTTAACTGTGAAATGTTCCAAATGGGTGTTTTTGAGCATTTCTTAAGTTTCCCAGTATTTTGTTGCCCCTGTCTCAATTTTTTTGAAATGTGAAATGAAAGGCATCTTATTCAAAAAGAGTGAATATTTGGGGGGGAAAAATCAGTTTTAACATTAATTATCTTGTCTTTGTAGTCTATTCACCTGAATATAGGTTAAAAAACATTTGCAAAACATTTTATTCTGTTTTTTCTGTTTTAAACAGCTTCACTTCTCTTCGCTTCCCTTTTTATTCCTTTTCAGCAGCCTTAGTCTCTCTTCTAATCAGGGTCATGTGGCCGATATGTAAACAGTGTCATCAGCTAATCCAGTGGTGTCCAAAGGCATCAATGACTGAGTGAAAAATAAAAGCAAATGACTAATAGATGAGGTCTGGACTCACTGTCAAGCATGCAAAACTGGTGAGTTGATGTCATAATAACAAATCGATTGAAAGATGACATTGTGTCAAACCATTGTTGTAATATAACAGTTCCATTACAATGATGTCGTTAGAAGGACACTATTTAGATTTGTTTATTTTGGAAAGGTACCAATTTTTCTGATTTGTCTGAAAAGCACATTTGCTTACTAACTTTTTGCACAATTTACATTTCCTCTATCTGCTCCAATGTTTTATGCCCATTGTAATAAAACAATCAAACTCAGCCCATTGAGGCCAAAACATGTTTCCATTTAAAATCAAACTTGTAGTTTCTACTATTTCAAGCAGAAGGACCCATTTTCTCGTTTTAGTACTCCAGGGCAAGAGCAAAGGTGACCAATAGGAAATAGACATCCCTGTGAGAAATTTCTCTGTAAGGGTCAAGTATTTAAAAAAAAACTTTTTCATTCAGAAAAAAATATATATCCCTGTCCATCTACAACCCTTCATAACCTGTCTTCTTCTGCTGCCATCTCCACTTTCAGAAAATGTATGCTGAAACAGTCCATTTAAGAAATTATGCCACCTTCTCTGTAGGTCAGACACTCTCTGGGTCAGGCGTTTGTTCAGCCATAAAGCTGGTTCAGGAAGACAAACATGTCCGGGCATTTCTGTGCTGCCAGAGTAAACATTTAAAAAACACAGACAGCTAAACCCCCTTCAACTTACAAAGAGGGGCATTGGCAGACACTGCTGATCAGGTTTTACAATGAGACAGCCTATTTTGCACAGGGATGAAACAAAGGGGTTTAGTTACACCAAAATCCGATATCTTTTTTTTTTTTTTTTTTTACCTCAGTCTTGGATGTTCTTGCCTGCATTTGTCTGTTTGTTTGCTTGTTTGTTGGTCTGTTTGTGCGCCTGATAGCTCAAAAGTTCACAACAGATTTTATGACATTTTCAGGGAATGCTGGTCATTGCACACGGAAGAAGTAATTCGATTTTGGTTGTGATCTAAATATCAAAACCATCCATGAATTATTCAAATGATTTGTGAACACTGGCAGATAAAACATTGTTCAAAATTTTTAACAACTTAGCTAAAAATGTCAGAAAGGCCTTTGCAGAGGTTGCTGCTCTTGAACCCCTTCCTTTCAGGACAGAAACTATAAGAAATATTGAGGGGAAATTTGGTGCCACAGTAACCCTGTTGAAAGAGAGTAAATACGTGATCTTTCAGCTGAAACAGCACACAACAACAATAACCACAATAGATATATGTAGATATCTGAATTTATTTTTATTTTTCCCACATACAGACAATACCTGAGGCGTAATGTAAAAAACTAGTAAACAAAGGACAAAGTTACAGAAACTAATTTATTTTTAATATATAAAAACTGAGTAGATGAGCATATTTATTGCGGTGAGGGTAAAAACAAATGCAAATAAGCAATAATTTCCTGAATCATTTTTAATAGGTTTACTTTTTGTGCACAGTGAGACTTTTCTTGTTTGAGCAACACAGGATAAAAAATAAAGATGCAAAAAGTCGTCACCTGGATATAACTAAGCAAATAGGTACGAGCCTCCGACTGGATTATTACAGCATGAGTGATTATCTTTCGGCTGGAAAAAAGTCATCAAGCCCCACCTGATGCAATGAGTAGCTTCTCACTTCTTAAACAACCATTTCAAAAGACATATCCTGTGGTTGTGGAAAAGATGTCTGTTTAGGAAGCGTCAAATCATTAGAATGCATCAAGCAGACAAAATATGAAATGAGATTGCAGAAACTACTAAAACTAAGTTAAGAACTGCTCATTATTAAACCGCATTGTTAAAAACTAGAAGGATAGTGGGGAACCATTGTCTCAGAGGAAGAAATGCAGTCAAAAAGAAATACTCAATGATCGAGATCGGCAAATCACTTAAATGGTAAGCCAAATCAAATCAAAGAAAAACAACGGTAGGACAGAGGTGTGTTTAATAGTGAAAGTAAAAGCATTTCCACATGGAAATGTGAAGGGAACTCAAGGGATTGGGACTGAACAGCTGTGTAGCCTTAAGAAAAACACTAATCCATAAGATGACCCAGCAGCAGCATTAGCCATAAGTTTTCTGCGGTCTGTCGAGGAGCAACTAATATACTCACTAACAAATGTTTCTTACACGGACATAGATTGTTACTCCATGGTCCAGAACAAAAACTGTCTGTCATGGGTACCGTCACACATGCACACACCACTGATTGGCTGTTGCTGCACAGCCACACACGACATCGCCTGAAAAGATCAACTTTTTCAAATTTTGGCAACGTGCGTCAAGTGCAGGGATCGTCTCGAACACTGCAGTCGCATGGCTGGAGGGTTAACTCCACATTGACTTTGCATGGACAGTGGTTGCGGAGGACACTTAAGTTGAGTTCGGTGTGTAGGAACCTTTTCATAGGTGGCAACTTTTTCCCGGTCAGGCAGTGTATCAAGGACTCAACATGGAATATGGATCTTTAATTGTGTTTTATATCTTCATAAAAAAAAAGTTAGCACATCAAGTACTCAAACTAGCATATAAGGGGTATAATTTAATTTAATTTAATTTATTCATGAACAGGATTGAGGTCGGTGAAAATAGTCAGTGCAAGGACAGTAGAAAACGAAAATGAAAAGTTTTAGAATTTTATGGCACTTTTTGGTGCATTTGCTCATTGGTTCAAATGTGGCAAGTGATCATACTTGACTTTGTTTGTTGTACTCCCTGTGTTAAAAGTAAACCCTCAGTAGTTAAAGCAAACTTTCAAGAGATTACCTTTCATCTTACTTGAATAAGTTTATAGACTAGTTATCTTACTTATGAACAGGTAAATTGTTATCAAAGTAATGTGTCTTTTGTTCAAGTACTTACAGTATAATTATGACACTATTTTCTTAATTCTTGCAGAATTAAATTCCATATTATTTTCAGTCTTTGAGGAGACACTGCATTGAAAAGAAAACTATGATCATTTTTCTGACTTCTTATACATTCTGGCCAGAAAATACCTCTCAGCGGAGTCTTTCCTGCTTGCATTTGGCTTTAAAGTCCGAACACTACTAAACACACTGGACAGTTTCTCCTGGAGTTTCCGGTTGAGGGTCCCGTCCCAGTATTTACAGAGCAGAGAGCCCCCCGGCCGTAAAATCTTCTCAGCCAACTCAGTCAAGGACAAACACATCATGATGAGTCTTTCATGGTCCATGTCTCGAAAACCACTGGCATTGGGCGCCATGTCGCTCAGGATGACATGAGCCCGTCCATCAGGGAGAAGCTCCAGCAGCTTTTCGTGCGTGGTGGGATCTGTGACATCATGACAGGACAGGAAGTGGGCACCGTCCAGAAGTGGGATGTTCAGGAGATCGATGCCGATGACTGTACCATGTGGTAGCTCTGGATCTGCAACAAAAAGGCGTATCAGGGGACTTTTCTGTGGGACGTGCTAATGTGTGACTTCCCACATACCTGATGCACCACACAGTGGCACAGCGGTGCAGTTATGTAACACAAACACACAAGTGAGTAACTGCTGCCACACACGTAAGAATATTTTATAACTAAGTATTTGAGACTGCAGGTGTCCTATTCAAGGAAGTGTTTCCACAAAGAAAGAGACCTTCCTAAGTAGTGCCTCAGAAATATCACTTATTGTGCATTTTTTGACTGATAAGATATGTAAACATTCAAAACATATTGTTCTGTTAATACATCTTTTGGTTTTCAAGGTTGAAAAAGTAAAAAATCACTACACAGTAATCTGCATCTTAGAAATGTTTTGTCTCTATTTGTTAATTTGCAAGTTTTTTTGTTTAAATTTATATATTTTTTTCAAATCCACATCATTTTCTACAGCAGTTGTTCTCAACAGGAGGGCTGGAACCCAGGAGGGGGTTGCAGAGGTATTTTCAATGAGCTGCACTGTGTGTTCTAACCTGACACACCAAGTGGACCATTTGATAAGTTTCTCAAGTCCAACTTGGACAGAGCCCAGAGAAATTGTATGGGCAGAACCTTTCAAAATGACATCTAGCAGGTGACTAAGCAGGACTTCAACACACTTCTTTTTTTTTTTACAACAACCAAATTCACAACTTTTTTTGAGCCTAGACTTAGTAAATAGGACCTTTTGTTGTCTTACAGAACAAATAGTGTTGAAAAGGGGATGCAAATATTTTTTAATACACAATGATATTGTGTTAATGTGTGATTGATATCTAACTTGAATGTTAATTGCAACTTGCTTAATATGAGTTTAGGCTAATGACAAAGTATCTAAGCACTGTTGTCTCTTAGGAGAAGGGACAGATTTACTCAAAAGCGAATTTGCATTTATATTGAAAAAGAACTTCTCACTTTGGTACACTGGTTAGAGAAGCTGATGAAGAACTGTCATCTTTTTCTAAATGGTTTCACATGAACAAACTCTCACTTAACATACAGAACTCCTATTTTATCATACTTTGTAATAAAAACAAAAATATGCAATAGAAAATGTTAACTTATTCAAAGACAATATCAAAATAAATCAGGTCAACTATGTTAAGTTTTCTACAGTCATAGTAGATGAAAACTTAACATGGAAGGACAATATTGATTTTGTGTGCATGAAAACAAATCAATTGGGTTTATGAGTAGACTTTGTCCTTTTTTTATATCATTGTGGTATTTTTACTAAACCTGCACAATATATCGTTTGAACATCGCCATCGCAATGTGCGCATACGCAATAGTCACATCGCGCATGCTATGTGACTATCGCATTTCCCCCATGGGGAAATGAAAAAAAGCAACTGAAATTGAAACCTATTCTATTTTGTACAGAGACATGGCCTTCTGGATCCCCTTTATATACAGCATACCCTTAGCATTACCCTGATATTTCTCAGCTCATGTACAGCTAGTACTGATTTTTTTTTTTTTGGGGGGGGGGGGGGGGGGATGTTTTTTTTTCTTTATCAAAATTGGACAGTTCCTCTCGCTGTGACAGTTTGTGTTAGAAACACATGATAAACAGGAAAAAACATTATATGCACTAATTTATGAAACATTCGATTTTTCAGTGTAAACAAAAGTGAAGCATTATGGCACATTTAAAACCTCTGTAATATTACAGCAGTCTAGATGGACCAGATATATCTAGTAGTGCTGCACCACTCTCAATGGCTGATGCTGATGTTTAAGTTAATCGTTTTAGCCAATACAGATGCAGATACAGATGTTTTTCTAATAACCTCTTTTGATGTAATTCTCCCATAAGAGTACTTTTTTTTTTTGATCATGAAAACAGATCACAGTTTAAACAACAGGACATTCTAAAGAATTTTCTTTAAAGCAGTATTACATGTGCCAAATATAAGCAATGACTTGATTTAACACCAGACGTAAATATACATGTTCATTTTCATTTGCTGATGTTCAGTGTTTTTAAAAAGGGCTGATATAGGTCGATACCAATGTTGAAGTAATGCCAATGTGCATCTGTAATACCTAAAGATATCAGTTTAAATAAGCACCGAAATTCTAGTATCTGCCACTTCCTACAATCCACTTTTCAGAGCTTTTATCTGTCGATACTGATTTTGTGTTTTCCTGTTTATTAAGGGCGCTTCCACACCCTACATGCTTGGTTCAGGTCAGGGAGCCTTATGTCCTTTGTAAAAGTTATTGGGATTTGGTTGTGTGAGTGTCAAAGCTATCGATCACACCCTGCCGCAGAGCAAGGAATTGTACTGACACAGCAGGAAAAGATGGGTCCTGATTCACTTTTAATCAGACACTGGTGTCATCTGTTTGCAGTAGGAAATAGAGCCAAGTTTGGTTTGTGTTGCACTTTAAGGATTTAACCAATCATCAGTCTGCTATACACATGAAAAATATTAAAAAAGTAACAAACAGCCAGCATTTCCCACACATAGATTTGACCTAGGTGGCACTCCAGGATCTTGATGGTCAATATCTTTGTGTACATAGGGAGAAAGAAGAGGACCCAGGATGAAATAATCCATACACCCATTGTTTGCCTGTCGCTCTCTCTCCTCTTCACTGTGACTTAAACAAACAGAGTGACAGATGGACAGATTTAGGCTGTGCTGTGGAGAGCACTAATTATGAATCTGATGTAAATAAACTGGTTGATTTGCATGTCTTCTGCTAAATGTCATCTTCTCCTGATTCACAAAAGTGCTGCTGTATATTCACAATGTCATTTGGTGATGCAATAACATGTGCTTTGACCATTTTTATAGGCAATTAAAGGGTACTATGATCAAATTCAATCTATTTCAAAAGCAAAACAAAAACTCCCCATAGATGCTTCTAAAAGCTATTTTTGCATCTCAAAATGAAAAATTTGTCTTTACAGTACTTGTTTTTGGTAGAGCTTTATTAAAGCAGTCACATTAGAGGTTATGTAGAAGCCTATTCTTGTTGTTAAGGTAAACTGATCAAAACATCTGTGAGTATCTTCCACTGCTCTCTGTAGTAACTCAGATTTTTCAGTGAAGAAACTTGAAGCTTTAGTCTGACTATGTGTCTATTTTAGCAATTTGATCAATGCTATGGAATGTTTAAAAACTATCCACCATGATGAACTTTTAATTGTTGTAACTTGCTGCACATAAACATTGATGTACAAAGCAGTTATGCACCACATGGTAATGTCAGGCAAGTGGGCAGCTTGACAAGGAACTGGCAGGGGTCTCTAAAAGTGTTATGCCAGTACTTTTTCATACAGATTTATTAACTTATGCCAAAATGTTTTTAGTGGAGTGGTGCAGGGATGACATTTTGCTCAGACCAAGCTGCAGTCATCATTGTGCTGCAAGTCTTTTAAATGCTCATGGGATTTTCTCTGTTTTGGATCATTGCAGATTTTAAGCTCTGTAGTGAACAAGTTCAAGAAACTTGCATCTTTTGCTTTTTGCTATAATCTTAACAAAAATGCCTACTTTTCATGATTTTTAAGCTTGAACATAATCGGTAAGAGTAAAAGCAATTACTAATCTACTACAGGAAAAAACACAAGGCAGTTCAACTCAGTAGCAACTTCAGTATTTTCAGTGTCAAGTTGTCAACATCATCTTATTGTGACCTCTTATTTACAACTTCATGTAAATCATATGACCAGATCAAGTTTGTCCTTATGGCTGAGGAAATACTGTATGATTTGTTGTTTGCTAAAAAATAATCAGAAATGCTTGCTATTAGATTTCGGCATCTTTGTAGTCCATGTTAGCAGGTCATTGGGTTCCATCATTTTAAGCACTCAACAACTGTTTAAGATTCAATATTAGGAAACATCATAAGCTTTTCATTTCCTATTAAACATAAAAAACTTTTACATGTGTGTTCAACATTGACCTTATTTCAGGCATTTATCAATAAGCCAGTAGTCTAAGTTTCAGGTTAGGGGACCAGAAAGTTATAAATGTTAACTCGTACGCATTTTTGGACTCATTTCTGCTCCACTCTATTAACAAACAAGAAATACTGAAGTATCCTCTGAATGGCTGACTTTAATCAAAAAACATTCGTATAAAAGATGCCTTTTTTAACATCTATTATAGGTGATATAGTTTTGTTTATGCCTTTTGCTCTACCAAATGACACGCTGAAATTTTGGGGTGTTTAGAAAAAGCAGATTTTAGAGCAAGACGAATGTATAATCTACAAAAGTTTTGAATCTTTTACAGAATTAAGTAACAAAGATTTATGAGGACACTATGACTTTAGCTTAAGTTATGTTTTTTAATGTATTTTTTATTTTTTCGGGAAAGGGTCAATTGGAGATATAGATTGTCAAATTTATTAAATTCTTTAACATTTGCTCGGTTTGAGAAACTGTGCTGAGGTGGGTTTTGGGGATAGAGCATGACCTGATGTTGTTTTGTTGGGCCCAGGAGGAGAACTGACTGACAGGTGTCATAACAAATTGTAAAGTACGTTTTCTGATATTTTAAGACAAACACAGGGCTGTGGACATGATTAAACCGCTGGGAAACTTGCTTCCATGTATCTTAAAAAAGGATCATTATTCTCACCTGCTCCGGCTGAGTTGACCCTCTGGACTGCTACCTGGCTCCAGGCTCCGGGTGCAGCTCCACAGTCCACCACGCTGTGTCCAGGCTGGAGGAGCCTGAACTTGTCGTCTATCTCCAGCAGCTTGAAGGCGCTCCTGCAGCGGAAGCTCTGCTGCTGAGAAGCTTTAACATACGGGTCTTTGCGCTGCCGCTGAATCCAGCGCTGCTCCGCGGCAGTTTTACTCTTAAACCTTTTCAATAAACTCAAAGAAGACTGTAAACTACTCCTCTGAGAACAGAAATACCACATTGTTTTGAATTTAAAGGGTCATGTGTAAAATATGGTTGAATGCGCTTGCGTGCAAATATAAGTTGCCATTGGTTAGGGGCTGTGTAACACCTAAACAAGTCCCCAAAAAGTGGACACCGGTGGTTCCTGCTAAGGGGAGACGGGTTATTTCAGCTCAGGAAATCAAGTCTTCTTGAAAATTTCCAGCCTCTTTTATTCATTAAATTTCTCCTTCATGTCTTTTCTTTCAGGGATCACGGATTGGTAACATTTACGCGAGGAAATTAGGCAGGCTGCATCGGCTTGTTACAATTACATTGAAAAAACTTCATTTCCCTTTAATGGGGGGACATAGAGTATTATCATGACTAAAACAGACGTGGACAAATTGCATCAACCTAACACAGAGCAGGTAAGAATAAAGATTAAGGGAAAAAATAGAAATATAAGTACAGTCATGTAAAATCAGAAAGATACCAACAAAAATATTGCAAGTTATATTATAGTATTGTATATGTTTCCAATTTGTTCCCTGGAGTTAGCAAATGTTGAAGTGGACAAATATTACAAAACACAGAAATTGTTGTTGCTGTTTCTTTACATTGATCTTTTTATTTGTGAATGAGTAACTACTAATTAATAAGTTAAATCATTAATTTATTCATCTATTTATCTATTTTACTCCATTCTGTTGCCTTTCAATTATTTCATTTTCACTTTACCTGTTTACTTTTTCTTTTAATTCATGTATGAATCAATTACATTATTTATAACTGAATCTTATTGTCTATACCATTTTTTATGAATTATCTAATTTAGATTTACCAAGAAGAGTGCATTTAGTGTTGTTAAAAATATTACCGACTGCAGTTTCTAGTAGAACAACTTATGCGGTAACACAATAAACTGATTTGTAAATAGTAGGATGGTACTGCTCACATTAGCTTGTTGTTGGTTGGACCCATCCGCAAGTATAGACGTCAGCGGGTCACGTGACTCGTTCCACGCTGCAGCGCGCGGGAGTCTCTCTCAACATGTGCAGTGCGTGACGTCGTACACGAACTTCTCTCATCTTTCCGTGACGATTTTAGTGTTTCTTTACTTATTCTCAAAGGTTTAAAGGACAGAAGTCAAACAGGCAAGCTTTCTAGTCTACAGTGTTTCTGCAGGAGCAGTCAATGTTGCGTCATACTCATTCATATTTTGCCTCCGTGTCGCTCACTCACCTCCCTTTCCCTCAGACAGGTAACATGTTGAGCCCAAAGCTGCTGACCCTGGTGCTGGTGGTCCAGCCCGGCAGAGTGCTGCTCGGCATGAAGAAGAGGGGCTTCGGGGCTGGGAAGTGGAATGGATTTGGGGGTAAAGTGCAGACTGGCGAGACCATTGAAGATGCAGCGAGGAGGTAAATGTAATCGACAGGTTAAAGCTGCAGTAGCTCCCTGGAGGAATAAATAATGAAACAATAATTAGAAGAATGACTCATATTTTGATCTAATCAACATATCTTTAGCTTGATGTTTAAAATGTTAACTTGCTGTTATATTATTTCTTAGCCTTAAAATGTGAGAACAGTTCCTATCACAAGCTCTTCAGCTTGGGGTCATCTAAGGTCGTTTTCACACCGAGATGGTTTTCTTAAGCTGCTATGACACAAGTGAGCATGGGACAGTTAATTTGCATTTACATGAACACAGCAACCAATCCTTGTTGTGGCACAAACAGCCACACAGAGCTAACCTGACATACTTGTTCTTGGCTAATTATCAGTCAACCCCTGGAGCTGTTTGTTTGCATTGAAGACATGATTGCCATTGGGACTGACATTAACTGGGCGACCAATTAACTCATCACACTTCTGTAGTACTACAGGCATCGTAGTAATAACTGCATTACAGCTACCAGAACATTAGGCTGATAACAAATCACAGCTTAATTATGTTTTTGTTTCCACCGAGTCATTTTCTCGACATAGGCACAACATACCCTGAAAATATCAACAGGTTAACATTACTCACAATCAGCACAGCCAATCAACACAAGACTCAACAATTAAACAAACAAACTTTTGTGCTCATATAGCATTTTTCATACAACATGTGTAGCTCAAAGTGCAACAACATGGACTGGTTCAAAAAGTCGTTAAGATTTCCAGACTGTATGAGACCAGCTTGTTTCCAGCATGATAATTCACCCTTTTTAAAGATGCTCCCACAGGTGCCCTCGCTCTTTCCACATCATAGAAAATTTTTGTGAACACCTGCAGGTTACATTGTAATAAGCTTCTGTGCTATTCAGGGTCCCTTGATGTTTGCTCGGGAAGGTAGAAGCTCCTTTTCTTTGTGTACAGTTTGCTTATATCTCAACTCAAGGCATGTCCCACACTGAGAAGTATGTTTATCTGTATAATCTTACAAAGGACATTGAATATCTGCAGTTATTATATTGAAGTTCTGGGAATTCTTTAACTCGCTGGCTTCTCTCCCATAATGCACAGCGCAGCTTGTAGTCGTAGGGTGGCTGGCTGTGATGTAATGACTCAAGGCCAGGTCTGACCTTCAGCCTGGGGGCTGCATTCAGAGTTGTGGGTATTAAAAGATAATGAGCTATCCTTTTACCACAACAAACTCTTACCCTGCACATTTTCTGAATTGATGAAACTCAGAGGGCCAGATTGTTAGCTTTTTGGTGGGGTAGGGGGGGTGCTGATTATTACTGCCAATTAACGGTTCTATAACATTTTTGGCAAAGCCTGAATGAAGTTAGAGGAAGTCAACATATACCCTCCCTTAATGAGGGGGGCCAGACAATATTCGGAATGATGTTTGGAAGGATACAATATCGAATAGAAGAACAACATATCAATAAATACTCTAAGAAAAAAATTAAAGTCACAACAAAAACTGCACAGGATCACATCAGATTAAGAATAACTGTTTTAATTTGTTGCTGTTGCTTTTCTTGTTATTTCTTTGTGTTATTACTTTATCATTTCTTTTCATTTTGTTTTATTTGTTTTATGTCATTTGAATTTGTTGTTTAATTGATTATTGCCGTTTTTATCATGTATACACACCTACAGTTTGGCCATGTTAAAATATTTTAATTTAATTGTATTCTTTAAATTAATGATGCTTCTAAATCAGAAAAATTATCATGTAAAACATATCAGTGACTGTGTATCTTAAGGTTTAAAAGCAACAAATGCCCTTTCTGTTTTCATAGTTTATTTTCTTACAAAATAAATCATGTTTAGTCTGGAATTGTGTTACCCTGACCATCAGTCATCAGTTTGAAATGTGTCCCAAAGGGAAAAGGAAAGGAAAGGAGTCTACAAGACCGTCAGGCCCTGTGAGAGCTACTTAGTGTAAGGAAGTTTAAAAAGAAGAAGAAATCAACACATTCTTATGTAACTCTTTCTCTGTAAAATACTGCCTTGTGACTGTGGATACTTTAATGGAAAATTCACAAAAAATGAGAATTACCTCAGAGAGAATCTCTGAGAGGAAGATTGTTTTTAGTCATACTGGTCACACAAATGGATCCCCTGTCAAGGAAACATTGATGTCACCACTTTCACATCTCCCTTTGCTTTTAGTGCCTGTATGAAGTGAACTGTGCTTTTATTTTTTCACAACACAATATCAATTATTTATCTAATGTTTTCCTTTAAAGAGAGCTGCAAGAAGAAAGTGGTCTCACAGTGGACGATCTCGAGAAGGTGGGAAATATCAAGTTTGAGTTTGTTGGAGAAACCGAGCTGCTGGACGTCCACGTCTTTAGAGCCGATGATTTTAACGGAGAACCTGAAGAATCAGAGGGTGAGTTCACACAGAAACATGCTGAAGTGTGAAGAACTCAGAATGTGGGGAAGGATTATTCCAGATTAACCTCTTTTCTTGAAAGCATTTTCAGCCCACAATTCAAAGTATCAAACATGCTGAAGGGATGTAATCCTACTTTAACCCTCTCCCCCCTTTCTTCCCATTAATGAGATCATACAGTTTACTTGGAATTCTTCTTGAACACTTGGCATTTTCTTTTTTTGTATCTCCAAATCTAAGCTGACCAGAACCGGGATGCAGGTTGGAGGAGTTGTAAGAAGCCAGGAACTTCCCATGTACATGCTTCTGCCCGCCCAGGTTTAAATCCAGCCTGGACAAATTTGCAGTGTTCTCCCCCTACTCTCTCTCATGACCTTTCACAAGCACATCCACTGTCTCTCAATCCCTCTCATCTAAAAGGCCCAAAATGGCCAAAAATAGTCTTCATAAGGTGACAAGAACCGAGAAGTATCACATTAAAAATCATTAAGAATGAACACTCTTCCATGTTGTAAAATCTACAATCAAAGCTGATTTTCTTTCCTTCCATTAGAGTATTTGTGATATACAAAAAGGGCTGGATCCCTTTTTGCCCTGCATAGAGACAGTGACCCTCGTTTCTGGTGCACAGATTTGTGTGCAGAACTCCCCTTCCTCCACTTTCCATGAGTGATTTATGAAATATGCATATTTGCTCAATCCCAGTAGTTAACAAATGCAGCAGCTAAAAACAGTTGTCCTCTAAATAACATGCCCCCTAATATTCACGGTTAAGCCCTGAATTTACATCATGGAGAGGCGTGATGTGCTGATACTGTATGTATGTATAGGGAACCTCATTGAGCTGGAGACTGAAAACATCACAGGAGAAATAGAAAAGAATGAATGATTTCTCTACAGCAAACTGAAAAGTAAGATTGTCTGCAAAAATGGATGCTCAAAATCTTTTTTCTGTTTGTTTTAAAGAAAACTAGATAAGCACTTGGAGGGTTTTAGAGGCTCACATACACATACCAATGGATGTGAGCATAAATGGTTGTCAGTCTCAACATGGCTCTATGATAGGCTGCTGACTGGTTACCTCTGACAGGAGGTTATGTTATTGTCGGCGTCTGCTTTTGATTGTTTGTCTATTACTCTGTTCGCAACATAACTCAAAAAGTTAAGGACGGACTTTGATGAAATTTTCAGGAAATGTCCGGATTGGGATAAGAAACAAATGATTAGATTTTGGGAGTGAACCGAATCTCTGCCTGGATCCACCATGACGAAAAATGTGAATAACTACTGAACCAAAATAGATATCATTATGAATCCAATTGCTAATGGTGTTTTCATGGTCAAGGAATCTAAATATTTAGATGAACTAAACCTAACCTTGCAACTAAAGGTAGGACTAAAATTTATGGTAAAATCACAATATGGGTGAGGACTGTGGCACTGGTGGAGGTCTTCGAGTGCTTTTCTAGTTCAGGATATACTCAGCCCTTGCCCCGTGTCAGCTTGGATAGGTAACCCCCAGTGCCACGACCCTGAAAGGAATAAGCCGAATAGAAAACTGTACCCATATAGCCGCAAGGATTTAACACATTTCCATTATAACCCTTATTTACTGGGTTTATTAACATTATTAATTCTGTGAAAAATAAGATACAATTTGTGAATTGAATGAGTCACATCTGTGTCTGACCCAGAAATACAAACAGAATAAATGTGTAGATGAGGTTATTCTTGAATAAAAAAGTTAGTTTTTACTTTGAATCATGCCACACACCTGATTTTAAAGCCCTGGATGAATTGACAGACAGGAAGCTAACCTGCAGCGTGTTAGCTCAGGCAGACACACTAAATTTCTGTCTTTACAATGAACCACACTCATGCCTCCGCCATGACTCGAACACTGAACTGTTTTTAACAGCATACATCAAATATATGAGCATACTTAGTCAGCTCATCCAGACTCAACTCTGCAGAGGAGCGATGAGAGAGGGAGTTCTTCTCCCACATGACAGGGGGAGCATCACAATAATTGTTTAATGATAATTACTCATTTTGTGTGATTGTAGGCGGCCATAATCATAATTGAAACTCAATTAATGGCCCAGCACTACCTAGCACACACCCACCAGGTACAAATAGGCTGGTCGTGAGTGAGCAGGAGGGAGAGAGATGATGAGAACGTGTCTGTTCAGCTGTTTGCAACTCAAGTAAATCTGAACCTGGAGGGACTTCTCCAAACATGTCAGCTAAACAGTTTTGTCTGTTTCATTTTTATGGCACTGTTGGATAACATAGCGTAATGCCCTCCATTCAGAGGTTCGTGCAACTGCAGATGATGAATAGAGAGGATGGGTAAAGAAAATAAGCCTCTGATAAATACTCCACAATGACCCTTGGAGTAAACCAATTCAAACTGTCTCCTGCAAACGTGTAACTGCCCCCCAGACATGGCTGTGTGAAAGCAGGGCACATTAGCAAAGGGCAGGAATCTATAAGAGCTGTCTCAGTTTAAAGACAGTAAACAAAAGAAAAGATGACGCCTTGAGCTGAGATGACACAGAGACCTGCAGTGAGCTGTCCTTCCTCTGAGTTAAGTGAGGGTCAACAGGGCAAGGCTCGGAGGCCCACAGCAAAGCTCAGGAGAAGTTAGAAATTAGTTAGCTAGAGTCTGAAGGCCACAAGAAGTCTCACAGCCAGCAGCTGAGGAGATAAAAAGAGGAATTAAATGTGCTTAAGTCAGTTAAAAAGAGAGAAAACAGAGCAGTTAGCAGGATTTAAGAAGAGAGAAATATCTAAAAAATGTATAACACTGATGATTATTTTTTCTTTTGTTTCCAGAAATGAGGCCCCAGTGGTTTGACTGTGACAAAATCCCCTTCAGTGAAATGTGGGTTGATGACATCTTGTGGTACCCCCTGCTGCTTCAGAACAAGAAGTTTGTGGGATACTTTAAGTTTCAGGGTCACGATGTGCTCCTCAGCCACACACTGCAAGAGGTGCAGCAGCTCTGAGACAGCAGAGAAGAAACTGAGGACGTTTGTTATAGAGACCAAACAGACAAAACATCAGTGTTTCAAAATGTTTCCCTCCAAAGTTTAAGATCTCTTACTGTTAAAAGGTGTTTGTTACATTTTTTTAGAGATGAGACTTGAAGAAGCATGTGTGTGATGAAGTTTCACATTGCAATCTGATGGTAATTGCTTCCATCACTGTTCCTTTAGGCATGTGGGAGATCCCTAAGAAGCTTGTGAGGCCATCTGTAAGGCAGGCATGATACTGTAAAGAACTTTGAACTAAAAAAAGTTGCAGGTGCCAGTTTCAGTTCCATGGAACAAAATCCCAGGTCCCAGGCCCTCAGTGAAGGGTGATTTCCTGTTTTTTCCTGTTGTAAAAATGTGGAGAAGTCGACATGACACTGTGCATCATGTACAGTTTGGATGTTTAGGTATTAATTAAAAATCTGTCCTCCTACACTCCAGTCTTACTGATCAGTTTATTAAGTTCTGGCCTTCTTTGATACCATCATTCACAAAAACAACAGAGGAAGGCTTTTTTATTTTATGAAGACCACATTTTGTCTTATCTCAAGTTCATTTATTTAATTGTGATGACTGCTCAAGTCTTCACATACAGAGTACCCCTGATCCACCTGTTATCCCAGTCTGTCTGGAGGCTCTGCTAAGCTGAAGATATTTGAAGGGTATGCTGTTTATCCCTGCATTCCTGCTTGTTTCCACTGGCATAATCATTGCATTTTCACACAGAGTAAAATTAACTAAATAAACACCAATAATCAACATCTTCGTCAAATATGTGTTTGTAATTAATGTCCAGCAGTCAGACCTCATCATTATGTCTCTACAGTATTATCCTCTTTGCATCGCCATAACTGTCTCAGTGTCGTGGTCTAAAGAGCAGCCATGTTAACTGGTGACGTTCAGCCAGCTGTGTCGATATATGCTGTAATGAAAGCACAGAAACAGGAGGTGTAGTCTCCAGTAGTGCATTGTCAAGTGCTTCTGTTAGTTATCCACTGGTGGCCTTGGACCACATCAGGCCCCCCGCAGCTTGTTGTTTGACCACCAGAGTTTTGATGTGGTTTTAAGGGTATTGAAACAATTTCATCAGAAATGACTTAATATTTCATCTGTTAAGCAGAAGTCCAATATTTAACTGGAAAAGGGTGTGATATATTGGAGTCAAACCAAATTAAGGAAAACAGGCCAGTCCCAGAGAGAAGTTGCCAAAACATCGTAGTTGCTACATGTGGCTAATAGTTGAATGGTTTCCAGGGAATGATCTTTCTTTTCAAGATTAAGAAATATATAAGATATGTGGAGATTGTGCAATTGCGAGTTATATAGTGCTTGTTCAAGTTTGCCCTTTGGTGTGTGTGTTATGTCTCCTCCGCTTAACAGGGCCCTTCTATGCACAGTACAAAAATCTATAGCATCAGGAATTCTCTCTTCCCTTCTTGACAGCTGCCTAAAACAGTTTGTCCCCCTTCCTTCTAGGGCTGGGTATTTCCAACAACTTCACGATACGATACGTATCCCGATACTAAGGCCACGATACGATACGTATCCCGATACATGTAAATTGTGAACACTGACTATGCTTTAAGCAAAATTCTTGACAAGTTCAGTTTTTTCTTATAAGAAGAAAAAGAACAAGGATGAGTTTTAAGTGGTTCTACAACTTGAGAGATATAAATTCAGATCCTCAAAGATGGTAGACCAAAGTTCAAATTTAGAAGATATGCTTCATTATGTAGCTTGTCTTCTACCTTGAACTGTGCCACTGTTTGTATTACCCAAAGTGTATTTACAACAAATGTCAAAATATTTAGGCCGTATCGATTCTGTAGAATCCGTATCGATACACGTATCCCAAAGGAGTGCGATGCGATATTTTGCCGTATCGATATTTTGAGCACAGGCCTACTTCCTTCCAAGTAGGCTGACCAGTGTCATGTCGTATCATTATTTTGCTAGCAGTTAATGCAAATTTGTTTGGGCTTACAGGCCCAGTGCAGAGCAGAGACCCTCCAGTTAATGCGGACTGTGCAAACAGGTTGGTCAGAAGTACGCTGAAGGTTTTTTGAGGGTTAGTGATTGTGAACATACTCCAGCAGTCATCAAAAATGATATGGACTTGTGGGAGAATTTGGGGTCTTTTTTGCCAGCTTTTTTTGCCAAAATGGGTTAAAGGTGTAAATCCAAATATAAAGCCTTTGTCTGTCAGTACAACTCAATGTAACTCACTGGTCTATTAATGCAACCATGTTAGCTTTTGCAGGTTTATATTCCAGAAGATTCAATGTTAGCCTGCAATAACTGTTAGTTCAGATCTTACTTGGCCTAGTTTCAAGACAAAAAAATCAAGCAGAGATAAAGCAGAAGATTTGTACACTGTGATTTATTTTTGTATAACTCATGTAAAACAATCCAGCAAAGATTTCTTGAGTAAAATATTTACATTATCTACATCAATACAATTAGATTCCGTGCATGGAAACTTCATTCCAGTTTTTTTCTTCAAACGTTTTCAGTGAATGTTGCATTCTTTTTTTCTAAATAAATGCTATATTGTGCACACAATCTGCATTCTTGCCGTATTTATTTTAATAAGGGAACTTTAGTGCTGTGGTTCTCATCTGGTGAGTTTGGACCTAAAAGTGGGTCTCAAAGGAAAAAATGTTTCAACAGGTCTTTGATAAATATAAGTGGGGATGCCCTGAGCAGATATGCATCCATACTGAGGCGAAAGAACACTTTTCCAACGACTGCAGGAGGTGCAATGTCAGTCACAATACCTGATACACATCAAGCTAACACTTCTGGGTGTTCAGTAATGGCCAAAATAACACAGTTTCTCATTATTATGACCAGTTATCCATGTAAGCCTATTCTTCATCATCCTTAGTTAATAGAGTCTAAACCCTGTGCACACACAGTCTGTGCGTCTCCTGTATATATGTTCAGGGAACAGACAACACTGCTCCAGTTGAGTTAGATCTCCAGTGAGTGTTTTCCCACTGTCAGCAGCATCTTGTTAGAGCCCTTACTAAATACACAGTCCATAAACTAAAAACATGTCAGTGATTGTTATTTCACCACTGTAGGTGCAAGCTGATGTGAAATAGTAAAATGCAGCTCAACACAGTGGGCTGTCTTCAATTCCTGCTTCTTGTTACGTTGACAAAATGGTTGATGGAGTCATTTTAACTTGATAACAAGCAAGAAGTAAATTTAGCCCATAAAGAAACATGTTCCTCCATCCTTTCTTACACCACTTTTAATCCTCCAGCTCCACGTATGAGTGTCTGTGTGACTGTCAAAGGGCCGCACATGGTTTCAAACTAAGAGGGAGGGGATAAAGTTAATGAAGGCCCAAAAATGCCCAAATGTGTCCCAAATCTGAATAATGTTCACCAAAATTTATTCTGCCATTTTTCTTTTGTAATTTCCTTTTTTGTATAAAAAATCCAGTTTATGTCAGAGAAAAAAAACCCCAGCAAGGTCAGTTTTGACTAGTAAAGCTCAACCCTGACTAATGCATTTGACTGAACTCCTTTCCTATGATTTTTAGAAAACTACAGTTGTCTTCTCAAGATATTGACCTTTTTATACTATTATTTCTGAATAACAGCTGGCTTTCCCTTGATAATGCCAAGCCTTACAATATCTCAAGAAGAGAAGCACAATCTTCATGAACCACCCGAGAGGGATCTAAATAAAATAAATGTATGCATATCAACTTGTGTTTTTGATATAATGCTCTTTTTAACACATTTCTTTAGTCTTGTTGCTTTTTTCTGTTAAATTCTGTTCTAAGGTCCAAACTGCAAATATCTCTTTATACAATTCTGAGACCTGGACATTTTTTGTTGTTGTTTTTTTTTACAGAAATTTTGATTTTAATTTATCATCAAGGAAGTAGTGGGGGATTGTGAAGCTAAACCAGTTGAAATTAACTTGTTTAGTGTATTTAAGATGCATTCAAAAGGTGTTACAAGACGATTCTTATACTATGAATCTTGATATAGTAAAGCATATCATCCCTTTGAGTCTTTTGAGGTGAAGTATGCAAGTGCACAGTTGTGTTTTCTGTTAGAAGAGTCTAAACAGGACTGTGAAAAGAATGTCAATATCTGCTTCTAATTTGTGCTTAAAAACATGTAAACTCAATCAAATCTGTTTGATGTCAAACTTTCAGGCATTTTAAGTTATAAAAGTAGTGATAACTTTTATTGCCTTCCTGTAGAAATCCTTTTACAAGACTTCTGCAGAGCTGTTTCGAGGTTGGTGTCTCTTTCTATCTTTGGCAGTCAACAAATAGCTTATAGTGTCCTCATGATATTAAACCAAAAGCCCCAGGTGTTGTCCCAATACAACCTTTTGTAGTACTGTTTTTTGAGTATAGACTTTTATAAAATAGCTTATAAATCAAACAGGAAGTACTGAGTAGAGAAGGCAAACATGTTGCTCCATACCAAAAGTAAGCACGACAGTAAAACAGTGAGAGATATAGAAAAATAGTCCATAAAAATGGAAAGCATGCTGCTGCTCATCCTTGCTAACATCTGTATCAAAAATATGTTGGTGTAAAATAATTCAGCAAGTACAACCTTCAGGAGTGAAGACAGTGAATAACCTGATTCTTAAACAAAGTCTCAGTAATCTAAGGGTAAAAAACTTCTGACAAGCTTAAGTTATAAAGAGGAGCTGGCATGTCAGAATATACTGTCATCCTTCATGTTTGACACGCTGCCTGGTCCCTTGTTGAATACGACTTAGAGGATTTTCCTGTCTTGATTTGGAAGTGGAATATTTCTCCCCATCAAGCCAAGCATAAAATGTCAGATTCACGAGCCCGTGATTTTCATTTCCAAGGCTGGTGATCAAACCAAAAATAATTGAAGTAAAAGAAATCTTCTTGAATGGAATGTGTGAAGGCTGATAGACGACACTGTGGAAGATAGAAACTTGTGCGTTCTACATTTAGAGTTGTTTTTCTGGTTGTGTTCCTCATTGCTGGCAGTGTTTCTCTCCTTCCACCTCAAAATGGCGGTTTCAGATGGGGGGCTTCAGTCCATTGTTTGCACCAAAAAGACATCCAAGCTTTGGCTGGAGTTCATTCCAAACTTCTCCCATCTGAGAAGAAAGCAAGAGAGAGAGTCTGTTAGATTTCCGTGAGTATAATAACAGAACAGACAAAAGTTAATGATTTAATCTGAAAGTCATTGTCAACTCTTCCAACAAACTGGATGCATGGCTGCTGATGCACATGTCAGCTCTAGTTTGTGAAGCTATGGCATTCAGGCAAATGTGCTGCTGTCAAAGCCCTGATCTTCATCTCTTTATACATTTGGATGTTAATAAATACTGCAAAGTATAAGTATTTTATACAATATATAGTATACCTAATTCAACATAACCGTTGTGTAAGACAGGCTACAAACTACATTTTCAGTGAACTAAATACTACTAATTGATATCAAGTAAGAATGTTTTTAAGATTTATTGTGATCTTTATTACCTTGACTTAGCATGGCTCATCTGAAGTAGCAGAACCACACAAACTGTAATTCTTCCTTAATTACTCTCAACAGAAATGAATATATATTTAAACAATCCACAAAAAAGTCGTGTTTTGGTTACTTTAGTTATAATTACATATATTTCAGAATTTAGTTTTTGAAACTCACAATATGTCCCCCAAACAATATGTCTAATTAATTAATAGTTGCCCACTTAAACAAATTAGACAATTAAAATGCAAAGTTTGTAAGTGTAGAAAGAGGTCAATTTGCATAGATACATTTCTAATCTTATCCACCTTATTTATTTTACACTGTGAGAACAGTATCTGTTCACCCAGTAGTTAGTTTTTTTAAGATCTATGAGTTGTATTAGTTTTATGATTTATTGAATTTATAAACAGTAAAGAAATGGGACCATTAGAGCAGAGAACAATTACTGGATGGTCAGACTGACATTACGCATGTATTAGTATTGAACAAGATTTCACTTGAGACTGAACTTTATGAAGATTATGCATTATTTAGATATAAGTAAGACTTTTCATTTGAGTTATTTTATGAGAAGAAAGCGAGAATACTTATTTATCTGAAACTACTCCTTTAAAATATATGGAGGGGTGCAGGGACGACTTGTTTAGGTAAAGGCAGATAAAATCACACTGTCTAAACAAAAGGCCTATAAAAGGTTTTTATTTTGGTCTTGGATCATTTCAGATAATAAAATTGGGTCTGTAGTGCGCCAAAACGATGAAACTTAATATAATCTGCAAAGTAAAATGCCTTATTAAACCACTATAGAACAACGACATGGTGTCTCCTATTAGAGGCAGTTACCATATTTCAAGTGTACAGCGTCGCGCTTTAACCTCGTATTTGAGAATTCCCTCTTAATGGAGTGATCTGATGAAGTTGGTTCTCATGGCTGTGTCAATAGTGTTTGAATAAAGGATTCTTAAAAAACAATCAGAGGTTCTTGCATTAGCGACCCTGGCCATTTTGTCAACCTTATTAGCAGTTTCTTTGCGAGTGTCCAATAAATACACAAGAACTCCTCAAAGTTCAAAAGCAGCAGGCAATATTATTCATTCATTCATTTTCTATACCCCTTTATCCCTTTTGGGGTTGGGAGGGCTGGAGCCTATCCCAGCTGTCATTGGGCTAGAGGCAGGGTACACCCTAAACCGGTCGCCAGTTAATCGCAGGGCCACATAGAGAGACAGACAACCTTTCATGCTCACACTCATACCTAAGGGCAATTTAGAGTCACCAATTAACCTAATGAGCATGTTTTTGGTCTATGGGAGGAAGCCAGAGTGCCCGGAGAGAACCCATGCATGCACGGGAAGAGCATGCAAGTTTCCCCTGTCCGACCCGGGAATCGAACCAGAAACCTTCTTGCTGTGAGGCACAGGTACCACCTGCTGCACCACTGTGCCGCCCCACAGGCAAAATTAGATGGATGTTATTATTTCAGATTTAGAATTTAAAATCATCTGCTTGTGTTATTTACATAACTTTTTTCAGGTATTTACGAAAAACTTGTACTCTAAATCCCATAAACTTTCATCCTTGGAAACCAGAAATTGCTAAATGCTAACTCACTTTTGTGTTTTGGGCTCATTCCTGCACAACTCTATACCAAACAAAGATGATTAAGATCCTTATTCATGTTCAAGTCCCTGTATGACTATGCATTACCTGTAATCAGGAGAGGTTAAGGGAAAACTCTTTGTTAATGGTTTATAAACTACAAAATTCAGCCACAGACAACAAGCTTCTTATAAACTCTTAAAATATCATGCAGCCAGCATGCTAACATTTAGCATTCTCAAAGCAGCGAGTTCATGGTGAGAATTATGACCTTAAAGCAAAGTGTTACCAAACATGGATCACCACTGTAACTGTATATGCTGCATGTGGAGTGCTAATTATTATTAAATTCATATTTAATATAGATAGTTAAGGGGGGAGTTAGAACAAAGGGCGGTATTATATTTTTATGTCTTGGTTTATTCGTTAGGAAGAGATATAAATAGAAATACTGAAGAGTCATCCTATGCAAGTGTGATAGTGTTTGTCGGGATCGCTTATTTGGAGAAACTGGCCCCCAGATGGACTTTAGTGAGAATAAAACAATAAAAAAGGGAAGTATAAAATAATAAAATAGAGTGAAATTATACATAACATGAAATTGTGAAGATTTCATATTGACAAAACCTCATAAAATCTAAAATACGTGCAGGCTTGCTGCTAAATCAACCCGGATTTAATGGTGCTCTTGAAGATTATGAAGTTTGTTATGAGTTTCACGTGATCAGGCAGTCACTTCAGAAATTTAATTTACCTTATGTTAGTGATAAGGCAGTAAGCAGTGGTTGTGTTATGCATAACTGTGAATTGAATTGAAGAATCATAAAAAGTTGCAGAATGTAATTGTCGTTATTGTTAACAATAAGTATATTCAAATCATTATTACTTCTCATTTTTGTATCTCAGGGAAAATAAGACATGGTATTTTGGGCAAAACAAGAGGTCTTTCTCCAAAACAATGGTACAGCATCTAAACAACCCATTGTCCCTGATCTCTGAAATATCAAATAACCATTTTATCTGCTGTATTTATTGATGTCAGATAAGCCATTGCAACATTCTAAATACATTTGGTTTGAAAATTAACTAACTAGGAGAAACAATTTGTGACTTGAGTCAAAACTGATCCGTACTGGCATAAAGGATAAATGTGATGTAAAGGTTGAGCAGAGTTATCCTCGAGTCTTTGGAGAAGCCCTGAATCCTCAAAATATATTCATATTGGTTTTTAAGAAGAAAAAAAAAAACTCAGCTGGAGGCACCTAACCAACGAAACTGAGATGTTTGCCCTATTGATTTAAATTAATTCAAATACCTATGGGAGATTCACTTGTTTCATGTTCCTAAATGAAGATATTATCCTTCCAGTGTTATCATCCATCATTATTACTTCTTCCTTGGACTATAGAAGGTCATTTAAAGCAGGTTTGAGCCCTCTGGGGTGGCAAAGTGCAGACGCACAGAAGCATCTGCAGGAAAATGATTTCCCTGACAAGCAGCCTCACCTCTCGGTGTCCTTGGACCTGTGAGTTAACAAAAGCGCCCAGGATGTGGGATGTGATTGGAAGGTAGATGAAGATAAGCTGGGTCTCCTGATGGAGGCAGAACAGGGAGAAGTAGTTCCGCAGCTCCATGGTCTGAATGGCATTTTCTTGCTATAAAGAGAAAAAAAAATTACATCTCCAAAAGGTTATGACGGTCAGTTTGTACCTTTTTTCACCTTGTTTTATGTCACTTTACTGAGACTAGAATTTACAATGCTGTTGCCCCTGACCTTTCCAAAACAGTCTCTATCAAAAATGGTCTGTAAAAATTTCACAAATGACATATAAAGTGTTTTTCTTTTAAACTACAAAGGTCAGTGTAAGTCATTTGACCTCATACCTTCAGCTGATTTTAAATTAGTTATTTTATCCTTTTGGTAGAAATATTTTAGTTGCTGGGAAATAAAGATGGTCCCCAAATAAAAAAGAAAAATTAATCAAAAGCAGAATTTTGTTTTGTCTTGAGATCCTAATATTTGATTTAGATCTAAAACTACGATAAAAACTTCGAGGGTAATGAATTCTGTAACCTGTTTTCAGTTTTTCTTTTTTCATCAGAGATGTTATTCTGAGCTTGGTTTTTTATACATGTTTTAATTGTTGTATTTATTGGTTTGATGATGTTTTTTTAAGGTTAATTTCCAAATTAACCTTACATTACAAGGTCAGTAAAATAATTATTCCTGCTTTTGTTCCTGCCCAAAAAGTCAGGATAAGAAGTGATCACAGTTTCTGACTGTTCAGTTGTTTCATCTAATAATTCATATATAAAAGATTCTTTTACACTTTTAAAGGTAAATTCAAGCACTATTCACAGTGCATATCCTCAACCTTACTGCACCTTTGAACCCACATCGACATGAGGACCCTCTTGAAAACAAGACGCTTAATTTTAAGGATCTAACCTCTAATAAATTTATCGTCAGTGGAGACAAATATGGCGAAGGGCAGATTTATGATTGGTCCATGATCTGTCACTGGCTTTAATTCTTACTTTAGTCCACTTGTCTCTGCATACCTAACTTAATTTGACCACACACTCAACACAGCTTTTGTGGATGGCTTTTCAACATGAAACTGGATCTATTCAGGATTTCCAACTACTAAACAGAGATTTGATTTTCTTGCCGCCACTACTGTAAGCCTGAAGACTGTAATGAGGGTTTGGTAATTTTGATTCATATTAGGTTTTGGACGTATTTATGTGTATATATCTTTATATATATGCACATGTGTATTTTATGTTTATGTATAAGTGCATATATGTGTTAGAGTTTGTCTTCAGCCTGCTCGACTACAAAATATCTGGAAATAACACCTGTGATGAATTGGTGCCATACAAATGACGACTGACTGATTGGTTGATTGATTGACCTTGTGCTTGTAAATTACACATTTGAACAAATACATAATATACTTTTCTCATTATTATTTCACTTTCTTAGTTCAACAAAACACATATTGTCCATATGAACTAAACTGTTTCAGCACTCTGTGACATATCACAGGGGACATACAGTATTACAGGCAAACAGCAACATCAAGATGGAACAATATAACTTTAAATCAGCTCTCCATAAAAATATAAAAAGCAATGACCCACAAACAATATGTCACCAATTAAGACTTCACAGGGCTATTGCTGCATCGTACCTTTAACAGAAAGTATTTTCTTCCTGACATTATTTGATACAATGGCACTTATAGCCAAATACAAAATAGCAGTGAGCAACATCTGTTGAAACTGGCAGGTAATTGTGTTGCAGAAATCACTGCTAAACCCTTAGTGATAGGGAAAACAAATCTGCTTCTGTGTGATATACAAGTTCAATACATTTTCTACCCATTACCTGAAATTTTTAAACCATGTTCATTTAAAATGGACACATTTTAAAGAATTCAAGTTTTGGCATGAACTCTGACAGATCACTGTGTCCCTAAAATAACTGGATTGAAATGAGAGATGCAGTGAAGTCTTAAAATGTATAAGGAGCAAATGTCCTTGAAGAATATTTTCTGCTTACCCTTAGAAAACACTCATGGGAATACTAAGTCCTGCTTGAATCAAAGCTAGATGATAAAGCAGTCATTCTGGCCATAAAGGTTAGGCTTGTCATAAAAATGTCCAAACAATCTAAAATTGTTGTTATAATGGTCTTTAAAGTTTGAACATTTGCCGAACAGGCAAACCACATCATGTATAAGGAACTCAAGTCACAAGACAAAAACCAGCTGAGGGTGACACAGCAATTTGACTTATTTGTACTGAATACTCCTTTAGACACTGTAATCCCTGGCCAAGCAAAGTAAATATTTCAAAACAATTTGATCTAAAGATATCAATGTGGATATTCTTTTGCCCTTTTAAGGTTAATTCACATCAGTTCAGTAAGGATTCATGTTAGTGTCAATTGATTTGGCAATACAGCTACAGGGAGGACTGCTTAAGAGTGAGACAAGGTATTTTCCCCACACATAGGCACACACACACTCACCACACACACAGCACTACTACCCATGTTCCCCCTGCACCAATATAACACCACTGATACTACCTGCAGAGACAGAGCAAATAAACACTGAGTAATGTTTCAGTGGTGGTGAAACAACCCAAAGCTGACTTAAAACAACAGCACAAATGGGGCTAACATTGAAGGTCCTGGTAATGTTAAGCAGCTTTAACAGAACTACCACAAACATGTAAGCATTTTATTGATCATAGCATTTGCTTTATGTGATGCTGACTTTGCTCTTCTGCCAAATGAGCTGACCACAGTTTTCAAGAGATTAATTAATGCTAAATTGTGGTCTGGAATGAAGATCAGAATGTATGACTTATCTGTCTTCTTATGTCTCTCTGTCTCTCTGTCTCCTTTTCAACCTATTTTCAATTGAATATGCTACAAAGACAGTTTGATGTTTATTGTAAATGTTTATTTAACGTTCAAACTGATTTTTGCAATTATTCACTTATTTCAAATTTGATGCCTGCAACACATTCCAAATGAGGTGGGACGGGGGCAACAACTGCAAAACTTGATGAAGGTTAAAAACACCTGTTTGGAAGGTTCCACAGGTGAACAGGTTAATTGGTAACATGTAAGTCTCATGCTTAGATATAAAAGAAGCATCCAAGAAAGGCTGAACCATTCACAAGCACGAATGGAGCGAGGTTCACAATTTTGCAAACAACTGCATGAGTAAACAGTTTAACAGTTTAAGAACAACTGCCTTCAACATATAATTGCGAAGAATTTAGGGATTTAGGAATTTCTCCAGTTGAAAAGGTGTGGCACATAATCCAACATGCATCAAACAAGAATAGGAGAGAATTTCACCATCAGAGCTTCAGCAATCAGTGTCCTCAGATCCCAAATGCTTATTGAATGTTCATTTTTTTGTTGCCCCCATCTCTGCATTTTGGAGCATGTTGCGGGCATCAAATTCAAAATTTGGCAGTTTAAACATTTAATATCATGTGTTTGTAGTGTATCTGATTCAATAATTTCTGAAAGGGATTT
This sequence comes from Scarus forsteni, assembly GCA_036419115.1. NCBI lineage: Eukaryota > Metazoa > Chordata > Actinopteri > Labriformes > Labridae > Scarus > Scarus forsteni. Next base: position 30,270,880 of record JAZDUH010000084.1, on the reverse strand, counting down.
GCAAATCAATGCATTCTAGACTTATTTACTTATACACAACATCCCAACTTTATGGCACTGAAGGTTTTACTTTGCTGAGATGCTGTGTAAAGGAAAGTGAATGATGGCTAACATCACTAGCATCAGACATTAATCAAAATGATTTGCTGATTTTTGAAGTTCTCAGTGTACACCCTGCAGTACTTTTGTCCTTACTCTTTCACAGGAACAAACTTTAGAGAATGACAAAATCAATAATATACAAATAAAATAAAGTCAAATCTGGGGAATTTTCACTTTTTTGTCTAAAGAAAAGGAGACAAGTAACAAGAAATCAAGCAGTGGCAGTGCTTGGAAAAGGTTTTGTTTTGACCTGTATGGAATTTATTTTTGCCATCTTGAGAATACTAAGTTCAGTGCTATACGGTAATAAAGATGACCCGAGCTTCACAAATCAAAGAGCACCCTGTCTGCCCTCAAATGTGAACAGAAAGAATGAGTCAGAGATCCACCTGAACAATTCGAGACTCCAGCTGCTCCACAGATGCCTGCTCTTTAGGCTGAACTGTAGCACTCATCATCTGCCTCTTCATCACGCTGTATTTGTGCAGAGCTCTCTGGTGCTCATGGAGTACGCCCTTCTCGTGGCGCTCACACAGATCCTAGGGTAAAAAAAACACTGTCATGAAGCTTCTGTCATTTTCTATAGAATGGTTATATGCTGAAGAGTGGGAAAACACAGGAGCAGAGAATGTTAGAAAATAGTTTGAACAAATGCTGGAATTAGCATACATATGGGTAACAGATTCAGGTGGTGGAATGAAAATACCACTGTATCCACCCACATGTTGCCTTATGCCATATCTACAGCTAACATATTTATGGGAACATTTTTTTTTACCAAGAAACTCATGGTTCATGTTGTTTAAATATAGCCACAAGGGACTGATGTATACTGTACCTCAAACCTCAAGAGGTAAACTTAATCTGGAATCCCTGTGCATTTATTTTCAGGGTCATAAGTATATCATAATAAACCACAAAGCATGTAAAGTTACTAACTGCAGAGTCATTCGGTCATTTAAATAGTGACAATGAGTGGACCATTTAAGTAATTTCAATCCATACAACACTGATTTCACACCTACACTGAGAAAAAACATAGCAGCCAGCTGATAAAAGAACAGATCAATAAAAAGTAATAAACCCGAGACAGTGAGCAGCTGATTTATTACAGCAAGGAACTGTCTATACACCATGAAATAGTATCAGCTGATAGACCGGGAAAGCCTTTCACATCCAAACTAAAAAACAACTCGGGACCTGAGCAAATCATTTGTGCTTCCTCAAACCACAGCATCAGAACTAACACATAAGCTGATTGTCTTCTGCTATGGGCTTTCCTTATTATAAGGATGCACTTGTGCATCAGTTTTAGATTAGTACTGCCTCATATCAGCCCTGCTTACAAACACTGCTGATATGCTGCATTGTTTATAAGTAGCGAAGTAAAGTTAAACATCTGCTGTGTCAAATTAATTTACTGCTGGTGTCAATCAAAAAAATAGGCAGAAGATGTGGCCTGTTGGAAAAACTCTGATGAAGATGACACATAAAATAAGTTGGTGCTGTGGGTGAATTTCACCAAAACAGGCAGTAAGCGATAAACACAGAAGATGACATCAACACAAAGCTCCCCAGGAGGCTCCGTCATAAAATCATGCTGTGACTTGTCCGACAAGCAAGACTGACAACATGATAAAAACAGCTGATGTGATGAGGTTAGAGGGACGGCTGACACTGACGACTGAATTTTATTTATATATGTCATTTGTTAACTAACCTTTTGTTTCTGTCTCCAGATATTAGGTTGAGTGATATTTTACCTTGATGATAAATGAAGCAGTCACTCACTCTCAGGAGCTTCTGCTGTTTCTGCAGAAGTGTTGTTTTCAGATTTCTAGAAACTCTATCATAGCGCTCAAAACATCAACTTTAGGCTGTTAACATCCGTGATTGTCACACAGGCATAGCTCCCTGTGCTGTCATTGGTCAAAATCTCTTACATGAGGGAAGAAATCATGGGAGACAGGACAAAAACCAAACCTGCTAGACCTTTTGTTGTGTGGTTGTGAGGAGTCCAAAACTGGTCTCTTGCTGTTGGTCTCTATGACATACTACGGACATTTAACAATGTTTCCAGGCTACCTGAAGATTGTCAGGTCAGGCCATGATATTGCATAAAGGCCTGTGTCCACACACAGCATTGTTTGCGCTGGAATCACACATTTTTAATTCAAAGATGACATAGTCCAGCATTCAGGGTGTAAAAATGCTGTTGATATTTCCTGAACTGTCATCACACTCCAGCCCACTCACTTTGAAACAGCTAGATTTCTGAGGGACTTCTCATCAGTCGCTGCTCCCTAACTGACCAGTAAGAATCAATAAGGGATGGGACTTCTGCTGTTCGCTTTGTGGGCAAAAGTGGTGGAGATGAAACTGGGATGCCTCGAATTCACTAAAGAGCTTCTTCGTCTTCAGCTTCTATCAGAGAAAGGGCATGATGTCTTGACTCTATGATTACGTTTTGTGAGTTATATTTGCGTAGATTAAAGAAAATACAACACACAAGCAATCTTATCAGCCATATAGGTGTAACCAAGACATGTTGAAATTAACATCTATTACCTGAGAACATTGAGCACCTACAAGAAGCACTGTGATACTGATGCTGAGAGCCCTTCCAATAGGAAAAAAATGACCCCTGTGGACAGAAGCCCTAAATAGTGTAGTCTGAGCTCAGAAAAAGTCAGCCTTAAATGTTGTAGTTCCTTTATCACCTGACATCAGCTTTTTATTCTCACCAATTATTTTATGCCTAATAAAACATGAAAGTTATCTTCCACAAAATATCAAAATTTTTGTGAACTTGTGTTCACCACAAACCTAAATATCAGTAATTATTCAAAAACCTCATTGAACAACCCGATAGGCTTTTAGTCAAGGGAACTGGCACAATGCTAGATGTTAGTCTACATAATACATTATACCTGTATCACTCTAAAGGTACCATAAAATGATCCCATTTTTATTTTGTGCACTGAAGAGCTCACTGTCCATTAGTAGGATGTTTCAGTGCTGTTTGTGGCTTTCATTTAGCTGATGACACCTTGCTATGGTTTAACTGTTAAGTAGGGCTGAAAGATATATCGTATCGATATCGAGATATGAAAATTCAAGATATTAATATTGAAAAAGCAACAATATAAACAATACAGATGTCCCCTGCGCTCACCCTGCATGTACAGCTCTGGATGTATCAGTGTATCTTTCGTTCATTCCATATCTGTTTTAGAATCCAAAATCGGAAAACTAATAACGACTTATTTCATTTCTCGTTTTCAAATAAAAAATCGGAAAACAAATAACGGCCTATTTTTCGCTGTTTTGATTTCGTTTTGAAGTTAAAAATAGAATATGAGAGAATAGAATTATCATAGGATTTTTTTTCTATTCGTTTTTGGTTTGTATCATTTTCGATGTGTTGTGACCCGGGAGTTGTTGACTTTTTTTTTCTCAGGAAGGTCAGTCAGTCTCTACCGGGTGATTCCATTGATGGGTGAATCGAGCAGCATGATAGCTAACGTTTTAGTTATTATTAGTTAACGTTTTCGTCAAGGATGGCAGATGTGTACATGCTTTTTAAAGAGGGGAAGCGTGTCACACTTAGGACACCCATCTCCTGCAACGTCTCCGAAATGTCTGTGTGGGTCTTACCAGCTTCGAACAGCTGCTTAATAAAGATCGGCGTATTGTTCTAGTGCGGCCATAGTGGTCTATTTATATGTCACTCACTGTATATCGCCTCGTTTTTAAGATCCGCGCGGTTAAAGGCTGGCCTCCCTGAGAAAAAAAGTCAACAGCTCTGGGTCACAACACATCGAAAATGATACAAACCAAAAACGAATAGAAAAAAAATCCTATGATAATTCCATTCTCTTATATTCTATTTTTAATTTCAAAACAAAATCAAAACAGCAAAAAATAGGCCGTTATCTGTTTTCCGATTCTTTATTTGAAAACGAGAAATGAAAAAACAAGTCCTCATCCGTTTTCCGATTTTGGATTCTAAAACGGATATGGAATGAACGAATGATACACTGATATGGACATCACAACAAATTTATTTTTTCGATTGCCCTTGAATGCACAGTTTGGTTTTCACCAAACCCGTAGTCATATCGTATCATATCGATATTGAGATATCTGGCATGAATATCGAGATATGGAATTTTGTCCAGCCCTGCTGTTAAGAATGCATTTCGAACATTATGCTGATGTCATCCAAGAGTATTTTTATGCTAAAAACAAAACATTTGAATTGGTAAGCATCATTATTTTCTCTCTTCTTCATCCCTTCTTTTGAAATACAGCTGCAGTGCTTTGTCACATGTGTGCATGCAAACACCAAACAAAATCACTTGCTGTGTAGGGCTGACTCAAGCTTAATGAATGCACTCACTCTGTAAGATTGGAGCAAATCCAGGAAAACATTCAGTTTTTCCACAACATCATCTTCTTCCCGTCTGCCCTGAGGTAATCAATAAATAAAACACAGAATTTATTACATGTGTTGGTCAGACAGAGTGGAGCAGGTGGTACAGGTGAAGGACTGAGGGCTGAACCTGCTGAGAAGCTTTGTCAGACAGCACAGCAAACTCCACAGACAGACTCTTCAGGGACTGGCGCAGGGTCCCCCAGGTGCTTTGTGAGGAGGCCAAGGAAGGAAGAGTCGAGGAGTCTGAGCCCAGCATACTGCAGAAACAAAATAAAGACATTATTACACATACCGAATGAAACGCTAGCTGCCAAACTCATTTTACGCTAACAGCCATGCAGAAGACAGAAAAAAACAAATCCTTGGAATGTTATGATTATTTGTTTTTCTTAGTCTAAAACCTCTGGATACTGGAAGAAGACCATTTAATGAAATACCTGAGCTCTCTGCCAAACATGAGGAGGTCTGTGGCATTGTCCTTTGAGCGTTCTGCCATCTTTTCAGCTCGGTCACGAAGCTTATTGAAGCTGTTGTGGATATTTCTGATCAGCTCTCTGCTTGTGGAGAACTGAGCCTGGATATCAGTGGGGAGGTATTCCTGCAAACAGATCAAACATGGATCTCAGAAATTTTCAAAATGCACACTTCGGCATTTATGATTTTCCATTGAGTGCTTGAAGGTGCTATGAGGAGAATCTATTACCGGCGAAATAAAGAATCTGCTACCCATGAGCACGCTCGGGCACTGTCGTAATGCTGCTTTCCAGTAAACTCGGAAATGGGAGTGACATCATCTCCTATGTTTCGGCGTTCCAGTTGAAGTCGAAAAAAAAATCCCGATCTACCAGGCTATTGTTAGCACGCCCTGCGTTGTTGTTCACAAATATCGTATGAAGAATGTGATCATCACTATGGCAGCATTTTTGTAAATATAAGTCTAACAATACTATGTATACAGCTGATTTAGAGCGACACAGTAAGAAGTGCAAATAAATTGATTATTACAGGAGCTAAATAACTGTTCACACTGGGGGCATCCATCTTCGATTGTCAACTCGGGGGTGGTGAGGTTTCACCGAGTTCCCAGTAGGAAATTCCGACTTCGGGGGATGTTCCAGTTGCAGTTTCCTACTCGGAACCCGGAAATTCCTATTTCTGACTACATCTGGAACACACCAAAAGACGGGACTGAAGCCAAAGCGTGTGTTTGTTGTGATAAATGCAGGTCGGACCTTCCTCAGAACTCTGCATTGCTTTACAACTTTTTTTTTCAACAATTTACAGGATGCAAAGCGACCAGGTACTGTATCTCTTTCTAGTTACGTGGCGGTAGTTTTTGATGTGTGACAACAAACAATTTTTGGAAAACTTAGTATCGTAGTTTTGTAGCCGGCTATATATCGCTATTTACAGCCCGGTGCTCTAAGACGTGTAATATAAATAATAAAATAATATAAATTTTTCTCTAGTTTTAATTGTCTTGTTCTTGAAGTTGAGTATCCAGGCCAGTCCAGCCCTGTCCACCTGACCAGAAGGCTAAGGAATAGCATTTATAGATAACCTATTTAGATGCTATAAAACTCATCTTAAAGTGTGTATTTCGATCAGGCATATATCTAAAACTGAGAGTTTTTTGTAATTACTTAGAAACTCCTCACAGTCTCTTGAAGTCACTGAAAATACTGGTATGTTCAATATTTTTTTTATTACATGAAAAAGCTCAAAGAAATCTGTTAACCAAAAGTGACTCCCTTCAAGGGTTTTTATTTGAAAATCAGAGATGATTTTACAGCCAGGGAAATCCGAATCATCCATGCACTGTCTATACCAGGGGTCTTCAACCACAGTTGCACAAGGGCCACTTTTGTTCTTAATACAGGCCATAGAGAGTGAGTTTTCAAGTAAACTGAAATATCATAAACATTTTGGTCTAATTAACATTTCTAAGTTTCATACTATGACAAACCTTTGCGAGTGTGGCGACTCTGTTGGTCATGAACTCATCACCTGTCTTCTTGTAAATGTCACGCAGTTTAGTCTGAACATCCTGCGTGGGAAGAGGGAGGGGAAAGGCCAGTGAGTGGTTCAAACAAGATGCGTTTCACTCTCAGTCATCATGATAATAACACTTATTGTGCAACAGCTCGGGGCCACAAAAGTAGTTATAAAGTGACAAACTTACAGAGCCGCTGAAGGTGAGGAAGGTCTTCACCAGCTCGTCCTCTGAGAAGAAGGGATGTCGTGCCACCAGATTAATAAATCTGCCCAGAGCACGCCTCCGCCCTTCAATGAACTCCCGCTCAGAGACAGAGGTCAGGACTGCAGAGAGACAGCAGAAATATATGGAGTTAATATTTGCTGGAAATAGAATACATTTAGAAACCAGTGAAAGTCTGTGAAAAGGTTAGTCTGTGTAATTTTAATCCTTTTTTAAGACAGAAAAGCATCAAAGGGGAAACACAAATCTGTGCCATTGTTGGATCCAGACGGGAGCTTTGCAAATCTGTTAATGTGCCTCATGTGATGTCACTTGTGTTCCCGTCTGTTTGAACCCTGAATGCTCAGTTTAAAAATACAATGTATCTATGGATGCATATCAGAGTCATTTCAACTCTGAAATGAGCTTATGTTAACATCTTGAAACTTTTTATTTGTTTAATAATATAAAACTTCAGATGCACAGTTTGCATCATGGATATGGGATAGAACAGTGCTGTCCATGAACAAGGATTTGAGCCAGAAATTTTGTTTTCTGCTATTTTAATTTGTTTCAGGATTTGTAAATGTGTTTCACATTTAGCAATTTTGTTTTGCACCACCAAGCCAGTTGGCATAGTTTTATTTAAAGTTTGCACAAATGTTGATTAAAAGCCAACAGACTGGTGCAAGAATGAGTCCTAAAACGCAAAAGTGAGTTGAAATTGTTGCACTTCCAGTTCCCACATCCCAACATCTATTTAATTTAAGAATAGATTTTTGGATGAATGTCTGAAATAAGTTTGTTTATGCAGTGATGGGAGGTAACATCACTATAAATATCGACGTTGGTAGTTTAATTACATGTTCCAGTAGCATTTTGGTTAGTTTAGTTATTATATTGATCAATCAGCGTAGTAATGTCTGAACAAGGTCCGCGTTTCTCCCATCAAAGAGGGAGAGCAGCAGCAGAGTGCTATGTCACAGTCCAAAACACTTTTAGGATGAATATAATGATGTGAGTGAACAGGTGTGGGAGGTGTGAAGTTATCGCAGATAGAGAGCTATGACTATTGCACCGCTGCCGAATCCTCTGCATGAACTGCATGGACGGTGGTGATTCCCAAAATCGATCACAAAACAAACACGTATGAAGTTTACCATCTGCAGTGTAATCTGTAAAGAACATTCAATCACTATATCTGAGCATGGAGAAGAGAAGAGGAACAAAACTCATGAGGAAACAGAGAAGTTGACTTTACATTAAGGGCTATACAAGCAAGATGAATCAATGAGGTAAGATAAGTGGCTTTGTGTTACTATTAGGCAACTTTATGTTCTTGTTTGTGGTTATTTAACAGTACATGGACTCTTTACCCACAAAATATAATTTCAGGTATTAGAAAATTATTTCAGAGGGCCTTTATTTATGAACAAGCACGATGAAACCTTATGACTTTTTTTTTTAATGTATTTTTTGGGCATTTTGTGCCTTTATTGATAGGAGAGAGACAGTGGATAGGCTTGTGAAAGGGGGTGAGAGAGTAGGGGAAGACACTCTGCAAACTGGTCACAGACGGGCTTTGAACCTGGACCGGCAGAAGCAAGTACATGGGGTGCTGGTTGCTAACCACTCCGCCAAACCAGCACCCCAAACCTTATGACTTTTGACAGTCAATCAGTTGTTTAATTACCTCTATCATATGTGAATAACATTGATTTTGTATCCTATTAAAAGTATATTTTTTTGAATGGACGTAAGTCACTAAATAAGAAAATAAGGTTTATTAGTGCACAGTCCGACAAGTGTGCAGAAAGGATTGGTTGTATGTAGTAATAATGCAGCAAAAATGATAACAATTTTTTATAGTGATATTCATGTCTCCAAAGTGGATGAAAATAGCTTTGATGTCTTCAGCTCTTTTTGTCAAGTCTCTGTGGTTTAGCTTGATGTAGTTTTATTGTAGTAAAGCTGAGTTTTTTTCCATGAAAAACTTGTAAATTAGTTTACTATAATTTACAACTAGCTTGTTCTTCACTGCACACATGAGATTTGAAACATCTTTTGAATTTTTCACATAATGGTGTTTATGAAAGGATGGTTACAAGCAAACTGCTACCAAGGACTAAAAAAAATCAGAATTTTTTAAAACTAATATCTCAAAAATGCTTTAAAGCAATTACTTCGATTTTTAATAGAAGTCTCCAGCCTGACCTGTGAATAAAATAATATATTTTAGAGGTCAAGGTCAAAGGTAAATGGGCCTTGAGATAATCTCTGTTTATGAGCACATCATCTCAGGAATGCTTTAAAGATTTTTATTAAAACTTTGAGTCCAGGATGAATTAAACAGGTCAAAGTAAAAGTTCTAAAAGCCTGATTTTCCTCATTTGCCTTGGCATATGGTATGGCAGAAATGGAATAAGACCCAAACCTTGAAAAAGTGTCCACTCTGACTCATGAAATAACAACAAATGTAGATTTTAGATGTCAAGGCGAAAGTTCAAGGTCATGGTCCTTATTTATCACTTTCTAGGGAAAGGACGGAGTTAGTTTCTTTAATATCTGCACAAGTAAATGCACTACATGGCACTACAATTGTGTATCTTAACTTAAGTTTTATTTTTTTTAGTTGATTCTTTTTTTTTCATTTACCTTTAATTGTGTTGTTTTTTGTTGTCACCAGTAATCTTGATTTAATTGTTTCTTTTACTTTACTCATATCTGTGTGCACTGGACTCTTGACCCCTCTTGACATCCTCCTCATTTCCATAATGGTAACTGTCATTATTATTATTTTTATTTTGTCGAGACTTTTTCTGTTCCCCTGTTAAGCACTTTAAACTGATATATATGTGCTGTATAAATAGAGCTCGGTTGATTGACTGATACAAGGCCACCACATCCTTTCCTCATGACTCACCCCTGCACTGTCACCGCCCAGCTATCAACTATCTGTGTAGGTATTTTCTGCATTTGCAAATCCATGGCTCCAGTTCTTTTATCCTGTTGTGAAGAAACTAAGTCTCTTTTAGTTACTTGCCTCTGAATCTGACTGTCATTCATAAAAACTCAAAATTCCTCTGCAGTAATTGGAAGAACATATCTGTGTAAAATCTGAAGCAGACTTTGAGAAACACTTATCACTTTGCTGCTCTATTGTAAGGATGACAGATTTACACATGTGGTATCTTTTGTACTTTACGGAGGTCTCTAATTGTATTGTTGTCTATAATCTTGTGTTTTGTATGGATTCCTCAGTGTGTCTTTGTGTGTTTATCTGCGTATGTGTGTCGGCATAATTATCATTCCAAAGCAACAATCAGCCATTGAGAACTCATTTTACACATCACTAGTTTCCTTTTTTTCCTGTCAGGCTGTATTTTTGAATGGAAATGATGGTGTTTAAGGAACCTGCAGGATTGAATGAACATTTCTTATTTACTCCTCACAAAATAAATCAATACAAAGCAGCTAAAAGTTTACATCTAACCTTTGAGAAGAGTCAGAGGTAAATTGAAAAATGCAACGTCTTTTTTTAATATAAAAAAGAGGGAGATAATCATGGCTAGAGCAATGTGTAATCAGAGTTCAGACAGAGTAACATACCTCCTTTTAACATTCTTTTAGGTGGCAGTGCCGGCACCATTCTGTAGGCAAATCTCTGAAGTAAAACCTCATGGAAGACATCGAAGTCACTGTAGCGCCTGTAAACTGAGAGCTTGTATCGCTACAAACAAAAAAAAGAGAGAAAGAAAACAATTAGAAAGGAAATTAGCATAAATATAAGGTTTTCTAATGGAAATTCAGTTGCACTTAGTCAATAATAGAAAAGCAGCATTGGCGTTATTAAATTGAGTCCTTAATTAAAATCAAGAGGTAAACAGTGAAGGTGGGTTAAAGTGACCGCGGGTCTCTGCTTGTCTTCTTTTGTTAGTGTTTAAGTTGAGAGCCCTTAGTCACAGAATTTTAGAAACTGTGCATTTAACTTTCTTAATCTGTTAATGATGATATTGTTTCATGATGTCCTTCAGACCTTATTGAAACTCTTATTAATATCCAAGAAATGAGCAATAAAATTAAAAGACAGTAACTCCCTGAGCAGCAGTTAACAGCCAAATTAAAAGGAGAGATACATTTCGATGTTGTTGTTGCTAAGATAATTCTCTCTGTTTAATTTACATGCGGTATGATTGATGGGTTTCCTTACCTCGCTGCTGACTTGATACTCCACATGTTTAAGGAACAGGCCCTTCTTCTCTGGTATGAGCTCCACCTGCACCGTGTCTCTGGATAGAAGTTTATCCAGCGTCTGAGACACTGTCAGCGTGTCCTCCTGAGCTGGCTGCATCCTCAGTGCACTCAAATCCCTTGGCTCTCCAAGCTGAGGTTTTGGAAACTCTATCAACAAATAAAACCAGCACCAACTTTTCATATTTGTTTCTCTGAATACATTCCTAGCAAAGAATGAATTGCTTAACTCGAGGAATTCTTGTACTTAAACCACTTTTCTTCTTTACAGATTACTACGTGTCTTTCTTTATTTGCCTTTAGTGAACACTATTGTGTGTTCATATGATTTGCCATCCATGGACATTCCAAGAAGGTTATGAATTGAATGTAATGCACTGCGACAAATGAAAAAAAATTTGTTCTTGCACAGGGGAGAAAGTGGCATGCAGCTAGCTGCCACACTGGCCACACCTGAAATAACAGAGGGAGCCTTAAATAATCACAGAACGCTGGGAATGGACCTAACCCCAGCCAGCATAAAGGCTACTTCTGTGAAAACCAGAAAAAAACTCTCCTCTGTCATCTTCTCACTGTGGGAGCACAAAAAATGCATGCACTGCTGAGGGCTCTTAAGCTGAATAAAATATAACATACAAAGTGAATCAAGATGGAAGCTTTTCAGCTATAAAGGGTTTGTTTAACTGTCTGTGAAGCAAAGTTGTCGAACAGAGAGAGTGGAGATTAACATATTTCGATACACTTCCATTTAAAAAGAAAAAGAAAGATCCTCATGAGGCACAGAGATAAATGTCAGTAATTTAATGTGTTTATAGGGTTTATATGTGTTGAGGTCATAATACTAGGAATGTCCCATCAATGATTCATAACACATGTAGCCTCGGAGATGTGTGATTCATTTCTTTGTTTTTTTTTTCTATGATGGTTTTAATAGGCATATCAGGTTTTGTGTAATCCAAATAATCACACAAAGCCCACTGACATCAATAACTGTCACATTTAAACTCATTGCAATTTCTTTTTTTTATCATCTGGCCTTTGCAAATATAAATATGTAAAACCCTGTGATATACTTTTCATTTGCAGGCCAGAATTCAAGTGTTAAGTTATTACCACAGTCTGTTCTAAGAAGGGCTGAAACAGAGGGGTTTAAAGGCTTGTCAAAACATGAGGGTTTTTAGGCTAGAAACTTTAAAATATGTACTGGAGACATCTGGGACCGGTACAAACTTATTAAAATGAGTAAAGGATGAACCTATAGAGGATACGGTTTAAAAATAAAAATGGCACACAGTCCCAGACTGTGACAAGTAAGAAAAGAGAGATTTTTCCTCTAAAAAAAGTAATATGGGAGAAAAGTTTTTACGTTATGACATTTGATGATTGTATTGCATTTTTCTGATATTCATATTGGTACTTTATTTCCTTTTTATATAGGTAATCAGAGTCAAATAGAGAAATTTCTGTGTGTATGAATGTGAGAATGTGAACTCTATATTTTTGTTGAAATATCATACTATATGTATTATTAACAATGATGGAAAATGACAAAGATTTTTGTTATTCTCTTCTAAGTTTCCTTCAGTACGGACATTAACAAGACAATGGGGGTTGCAATGTATATGTCTGCATCTCCTGCTTTTTTGGCCCGTGTTATCTGATATCCTCAAATGTCTAAAGAAATTATTTATTGTGTTTTGTCTTTCTTATTTTTTTCAATGTATATTTTTGTTTTGTGCATGCATAAAAAAAATAAAGAAATCATTTAATCAATTGATTTATCATGAGAAAAAAATAGTAAAGCCTGAAACATTGTATGTTTGATCAAATATATTTGCAAAGCACCCATAAATGTCTCTGTATAATTTCATAGTATCACCAAAGTATGCAATATATCTAAAACAATGTAATAGGTGCGTCCCTGTTTTTGAAATGTCAGCAAAACGCTAAACAGAATGAAACCTTGAGTATGAGAGCCAATAAAGGTGTGACATTTGCCCTGTGTAGATGATAAATCAGATCAGTACGGGGACAGTTGAGGTCGTCCTTGCACACACAGGAATTGTCAAACTACTTATTAAGCAAAACCTTTTACAGCTCTGCCCTGCCGTCAGTGTCTCTTACCTTGTATGCAGTTCTCCAGGAGTTTGGGGCTTGGCTGCTTTCCCTTCTGAGCAAAAGCAATCAAAGCGAGTGCTTTATAAAAAGACAACTTGCTCAGGAATCCGTCTGTGTAGTCGACATGCTCAACAATCTGAGACGAACAAAGAAAACATGACATAAGAGTCACTGTTTTTGAGGTCTAAATTCAACCATGGTGAAATATTCTTTTAGTCAGAAAGTGCTAACTGACACAAGGGTCAGGAAAAAGGAAATTCTACAGAACAGTGAGCTGGCTCTGAGTTACTTCACAGAAATGACACTCAGATGATTGTTATCACATGATGAGCTGGTCAGTTGGACTGACTGTCAGTATTATTGTAATGCCTTCGGCCTCACCCTAAATGATAACTAACCCTTTTCAACAGCCAGACTTAATGAGATACAATTCACTGTAATAAGAAAGCAGGGGTACTATTTTACTTTGGTTCAAAACAAACACTACGGGTGCACAGTATTATGTGTTTTATAACTGTGTTGGCTAATATCAGCCTAAAAAGTTAAGGAACGGTATCGGCCGAAATGTCTGCTGATACTTACAGTGGAAATATCTACCCTACAGATTGCATAGGTTGGGATATCAGCAAAACACACAACTGCACCAAATTGCTACACTTCATAATCACTGCATGGGGACAGTTAAAAATCAAGAGTTTAATTTTGTTTTTCTTGTTTTACAATTGCTCCTTACACAAGCAGACTGTCACGTTGAAAGAAACAAGTCCATGGAGCTCATGCTCTTGATCAAAGTTATCAGTGTTGGTGATGACTTCAGAAATATTGGCATATACAATATCAGCAAAAATTCAATACCATGCATCCCTTTTAAATACATACTTTTTTACCTGTATATGTAACCATTTTAAACAAATCAACACTTACTTGAAGCTACTTAAGGCAGCTTTCAGAAGCAATTTGTTGGTCAAATCCTTAAAATCAATACAATTTTCACATGTTGAATTAGTAAATTCTAACATTTTTAAGATTTTATAAAGGAAAATGGCTCATATTTCAGGCAAATGTGCATATTTCCAGTGCAGTGGCTAAATAGTTATTTCAATATTGTGTAACCATTGAACTTGAGTTATTTTACTCTATTTTAGATCAATGAATAGAAGTGGTTTTCTGAGAGTCAAAGCCATCGTAGTTTATATTATTCTTGCTATTCGTGTTATTCTTAAGGTCCTACACTTTGTTTACCTGTTTTTGAGATGGGTCAATACTGTGTTTGTGTCTACTACATCTGGACATCTGGTCCACTTTGTTCCAAAACCACTAGAAATGGAGCCTCCTTTGCTCGTAAGGTGTATTTCCTCATTGTGTTTATAGTCACTGTTAGTGGAAGCTCCCCTGAAGTTGGTCAAGTTACGTCATTAACAGAGATTCATGATATTAGATTAGTGCCAAAATCCTATATCAAAATATTTCTTAACTCATTAATATTTTTTAAGAATACAACACTTAAACCAACCTGAGCCTTTCCTTGAGACAGTCTGTTTGTTTCTGTCTGCACAACTAATTCACCCTCAAGGTACAAAGAAATCTGAACCTTGATATATACCCACAATAAATTTCAGCAGAAGTTTTAATATCTGTTGATAGCTTTGAGCAACTTTATAGGGTTTAATACCTTCCAATACAAGTAGCATCTATCATATGCCCTACTGATCCCTCACAATAAAAGCATCCAGTTGTTCTTTTGCTAAAGGGCCTTGAAGATTAAAAAAATAGCAGAATAGGTGGATGTTTGAAGCAGCAGCACCTTAACACAACAGTCTAAACTTTAGGCAGGGACAAAAGAGAGATCATTTCAGATTCAAGTCAACATTCTGAAACTTTGAAAACAGTCAGTGATAGGGATGCGTACCTTTCACATTTGAACCGATACCATACCGATGCCCGGTACCTGGGAATCGGTATCGGTACTTAACTGTATCAATTTTCGGTACTTTTGCGTGTGTTTATGGGGTAATAAATATTAATTTGTTTAATATTAAGATCTCAAATTTTTTCAATGTGAATTTATTTCTCAGTATATAAAATTTGACAGATATATATCAAAACAACATTCAACTGTTTTATTGTAACATTGTCGTTCCAAAAAATTCTTCATCATAAAAACCAGTAACTAAAATGAACTAAAATGTTTAGGTACCTAAACATGGCACCTTTTGATTTTACCTGAATCGGTACTTGGTAGTACCTACAGAATTCGGTCGGTACCTCTTAATGTCCCCAATTCGGTACCCATCCCTAGTCAGTGAATTATTAGAACATTTTTTCTCTGGTCTTGTGAATTCTACACATATTAGTTTGAAAGCATATTTCTCTGGTTTATGCACACAAGTTAAATATAACATTGCAGGCTTGTCTAAGATGGAGAATGGGTCATACTCTGGGCTAAATCAAATCAAATAAACATAAATCAGCAGGAGCATGAATGTCTGATATTCTGCACATAAAGTTTGACATAGATTTAGATCAGTCCGATGATCACTCATTACAACACCAACTCAGCTCTCAGTTGGTTCTTATCACACCTCGACTTAATTCATCTCCCTTCTACAGCAGTTTCTCTTTATTCTGACCTTTTTTCCACTCTTTGGTTAGATGAAGGTTCAGAATCAAAAGCCTTTAAACCTGTGTATGCAAGAGAATAAATCATTTCTACCTTTACAAAAGTAAAACCATCATTTTGATCGATATATTATATTAATGCTTATCATGGCTTACTGAGAGTGACTCTTTCAAGTTACAGCACAGCTACTTTTCTGTCAAAGTGGAAGTGAAACACATACAAAAATAACTGCAGAGCTCACTGTTCTGTGTTCACTTATACATTTTGTGGAATATTTTTCTTAATTATCATCCTGCCAACTGATTCACGGGGGGTTTCCAACCTGCAAATTGCTCTCTCAGCTGGAATCGTTAAAGTAGAGTCTCTGATGACCAGGTAGTGCTATGGAGGCTGTAGGCCTCAGAAAGAAAAGCCCTGGATCAAGTCTGACATCAAGTCAAGTGGTTTGGGGTGGGGAATTTTGGGGGTTTCCAGCACTGGTGCTTCTTAAAACACTAAAGGTGCTGAATTAATACTTTAATAGTCAGAACTTTAACCATGTTTATTCTTGCAACAGTTTAGGTGATAATGCTTACATTGTTAAGTCCCTACATTTGACAGGTCACTGAGCAGAGAAGGCAGAGAAGATTCAGCATCTTTGGCTCTGAACTTTAGCTAAAGGTACTGGCGTGAACTCAATCTGCTTTGAGAATTGCATGCAGGTACTGGTGCACAACCCCACCTGTTGTTCCTTTCCTATGTGTCATTTCCTACTCTCTCTTTCCAAATGTCCAACTTTGCACTACCAAAACAAAGGCAAAAACAACAAATACATAAAATTAAAGTTAATTTTTAACAGAGAAGAATAAAAAGGCTGTCTTGAAACTATGTTATGTAACAGCCATTTGTGCTTAGTGCTGCCCCTTTATAATAACCTGACTTTTTACTACAACTTTTTAAGACCTCTTTTCAATAACAATTGTTCCCCCACAGTCTACCAAAGTGTGAGCCCCTCACCTTGCCTAAAACTGCCTTGGAGAGATCAGTCCTTTGGAGCAAGCGGTGAAAAACTTCAACCTGCACTCTCTCATCTGTCCTATGGCAGATGGCCTCATAAACCTCTCTGTAATAGGCAGGAACTGAGCCTAAAAAGGAACAACACCAGAGGCGATTTTAGCAGTAGATCTTTAGGGATGCTTATCTTATACTGCAATTATTGTAAGAATTTACTGTCTATCCTCTACTCCATCACTCATTCACTGGAGAAAAAGAAAACTTAACCTACAGATTAACAGCAATAACAGTAAAATGTAGAAATATGAAGTGCCTACGTGGGTTTTGCAGAAGTAGTAGATTCACACAGGCGTTTCTATCAAGAATATTTTTTTAGAACATTTTGTTACAGCCGAACATAACAGTCTGTCTTGTTGAGCTACTGTATATTCTATTGCCACAGCCATTTAACAGTTACTCAGAGTCAACAAGGCTTTAAAAGCAAGTTTGTTGTATGTAACATTGTATTTCTAAAATGTGCCTCATGTCCACTTTTTCTATGATAAGCTGTGTGGATTCCATCAGTGCACTACTGGAGATTTCATGGACCAATAAAAGGCTCTGATACCTTTGTACTATCAAACCTATTCAAAAAGTATTCTCCAATGGGAGTAAATCTGCATTATCTAAGGCGTTTGTTTCAAAGTTTTGTACTTTTTTTTTTTTACATTTTTTATTTCAAATTTCAAGGTTTCCTGTTTGTATCTCTTTCAAATTGATTGCTCACAAATTAAAGAATTTACATATTTTAAAATTTGTTATCAATATCAAAATATCTGGGGAGTATATGCCCCTATTATCTGTAATTTAGAGGAGCTAGGATGCATTTGGGACAGATTTCAGCACTTCTCATAAGTTCTTTGGTAAAACAACTATGTCTGTGATACTGAGGAGCATTTTTTCTGCAGTATCTTTTGGTTGTTGTAATGTGGATGCTGAGTTACGCAATGCTTTGGCATAATATATATTATGGTGTATCCCTAACTAGACATATAAGTGACTGATTCATCAATTTCAGCTGTCATCTTCACTTCATAACATATTAAATGCTATCAAATTCTAGGGCTGGGGTGATACACTTTTCTCCCAATTCGATTTTTGTCGATTTTTTTTAGGTGCTGATTCGATTTAAATTGCGATTCTACAATATTGGCATTTTTTGCAATCTTTAGTTAGCTTTTTTAACACCAGCAAAAAAGATGAACAATGATGATGTCCACAGACTATATCAGGAAAAAAACACATCACATGTGGGTCAGTTTTTAGGATTTATTCAGCAATATATTTTAACCAGCTCTCCAAAAGCCTGTATTGCATTTAAAAGTGGCTTATCAAAACAGACTAAAATGAAGTATTTAAATTAGGGAGGAAAAAATCTTTTTTTTGAGCAAAATAATGTAAAAATCACCCAACAAAAAATTCCGATACTTATATGAATCGATTTTTCTCTCACCCCTAGCAAATTCTTTAATATTTTTGCACATTTTGAAGTATCCATTACAACGTAAAGTTTGGTGTTGTATAAAAAACAAGATAGCATGTTTTTTTTAATGTATTTTTTGGTAGTTTTCGTGAATCTATTGATAGGAGAGGGACAGTGGATAGGCTTGTGAAAGGGGGAGAGAGAGTAGGGGAAGACACTCTGCAAACTGTTTACAGGCTGGATTTGAACCTGGACCGACAGAAGCAAGTACATGGGACATGCATGGTTGCTAACCACTCCGCCAAACCAGCACCCCAACAAGGTAGCATGTTTAACACTAAACATGGCATAAATATTCAGTTTCTAAAGTCAGATTAACAATTTAATACTAAAGTCACTTTTTGTGACTTAAAAATACACTTCTGAAGTTAAAATCCACTCTGAACAGTTTAACTCTGACATTCAAACTCTCAATTTCAAGTTGTGTACTTCAGTAGATCAAGTGACTGCAACTTCTGCAATTTTAAGACTTTTTTTTAAGTCATGCACAACCTAGTCAGTCTTGGGCAGTTGCTCTTGTTTCCTTTCCTATTTCTTTCTTGCTAAAATTTTTTGAAATATTCTCTTTTCATTATGCACCTCAGAGTAGCACATGAAGCCACTCCTGCCTGTGGCCATCAGACTTTATATCCCCTCCCTCTAAATGTTACTGACTCTGCTGACTCAGATTCCAACATCTTCCACATTCTGACACTGTTAAATTTCTGTGTTCATTCATCATATCCTCAATTACACTGCTGCTAAAAAATAAATACCCCACCTCTCCCTACTGTCAAAGCTGTACATTTCTATGTACATTCATATAGCATATATTGTTATCGTTGGAATGTCCCAATACTGTATTGGTATTATTTAAAGTATCAGAATGGGGCCAATATGAGCTTTTTTTTTTTCAAATTGATCGGGGATTAGTTGAGTTAATACTGATCATCCTTGATTGTTTATGTAAGTTCCCGTAAGTTGAGCACATTTTATGGCAGGCCGTAAATGAGCAAGTGATGTGATAAACATGGTATCTGTGTGGAAAAACGCTAGAGTTTTACAATAATGATAGTCAGACTTAGTTTAAAGGTATTATGTAAGGGCATGTTACTCTTTCACTAGATTTGGATAACAAAAGAAGAAAGAAAGACACAGATACAAACAAACTGTGTAACTGCATTTCCTTCGTGAATGTAAATACCATATTAGGATTTGGAATTTGCAGACATTCAATCTTTAAAAACTGGAATGGGGGTCCAAAAAAGCTGATTGGGACATCCATAGATAAAAGTAGAAATGATCTGTGCTTCTTATGTAGTCTCATTTCTACTTGTCCTTATTTTCTTCATTCTTTCAAAGTTATTATTTCTTTTTTTTTTTAATTCTGTGCATGTTTTTTGTTATGTTACTTTAATTAAATCTAATCTTAATGTCCATATTTTGATATTGCTGCCTCTATCCAATGTATGAGAGCAAGTAAAACAACAGAATTTCCTCTTTGGGATTGATCAAGTGTTTCTGATTTTACTTAAACTTGAGCAAGTCAACGTTAGGGTACTTCTGAGCATTACACAATTACTCTTACTATCGCGGATGTCCTGTTTAATTCAGAAGCAGATATATGCTGAGAATGGTGTTCTTATCAGCTTTTATGCCCCATCATATGACTTTATACTATGCCAACCCGTGAGTGAGTGTCAGAATAACTGCTCAGCACATTGTCCGCCTGCTCACGGATATTAAAGCAGAGACAATTAGAAAACATAAAGTAAAGACATCGAAACATTCAAGCTTTTCCTGCTGGTGTGACCAAAGTATAGCGCAGTGCACAACTGGCACTTTTTTCACGTGGCAGGAAAAGAAGAAAAAAAAAAAACATCAGTAATTTGAGAGGCATTTAGAGCACATCAGCACTCACATCCACTTCACTGTAGCTCATCTGGCATAAGAAATCTTTACAGGTGAATCAAAACTCCACAGATCACTCCTGGCTGATTTCCACATGGGCTGACTTGGTTCCGAGATCTTCATGTACCCAAAAGTTCTCATTGGTCAGTTCCCATCGCGACTTTGCAAACACATTTTCACTGATTTTGCTTCCAAAGATATCCCGTTTTAAACCCATATTACTCTGCTACATCATTTAAAACAGCACAGCAGCCGAGGAAACGAGATGGCAACATAGTTTAAAGAAGTTTGGGTACTGTACCTTCATTGATCTCTCCTGCCATGGTGCAGTCTGTCATGTGAGCACAAGAGCACCTCCATGTGATTTCCTGCAGAAAAGAAAAAACAAGTCATTTATTTCTTAAAGTTGTAGTGAGCTCTGGTTAAAGTCCAGATGAGAAGCAGAGCCGTACTTGGTGATACTGGCATAACTGAGGCTCAGGAGTGAGTCACACCTGCCGTAAACCTTTTCTCCGCGTTTTAACGAGATAAGAGGCAGCGCTGGGGTTTGCGTTTGCTTCCAGTCATCCTTTCTCTAAATGTCGATGTCAAGACTTTTGAGAGTCCACTCTGCCTGTTATCGTGTAGTCTAGTAGACAGTGTACTCATTGGACCTGTTTATTTCCTGCTTTCTCTGGAGCAGCTTTCGTTTTATTTCATTATGTTCCTCATTCTTAAAACTCATCAAGTGGTGATGCGTTCAGGTACTCTTCGTAAATCTGTTTGCCGCTGTGGTCAGCGGTGCATTCAAGATATCCACTGCTCCTTTTCATAAAATAAAAACACGCTGTGTGTTGATATGAAGGGATATTCTTGTACGCATTGCCAGTTACAGCTAAAATGATAAATATGTCCTTCAAAAGTGATTGTGGGCTGTATAAATAATCACTTGTAATTGATTCCCGTGATAGAATAACTTTATGAGTTACTGGTGAAGTCTGGGATTGCAAATTTCTTTAAAAAAAAAAAAGAAGTAACATTACAGTTATTGAACAAAACAATGCTGAGTTACTGAGTTCATATTTGCCCTGAGAGGCTGTTTGCATGATTAACTATGTGTATTTGCAACAAAAAGCTCTGTGGGATCATGACTGAGGCCCTAAAGATATTATATTATCAGTATTATTTACAAATATTTTTTTCTACCACAGGAAGTTAAAAATCTTCTTTCTCTTCACATTAAAAATGCCACTCTTTTCCTGTTTTTAATTGCAAAAATTACATTAAAGTGATATAAAGGCATCTTTATTGTTTGACTTACATAAAATAAGATTGTAGAAAGAGGAGGCCCTTTTGAACTTTCATCAGATTAGTCGTTCTCAAACATTTTTGCCACAGCAACACCTTAAATTAAGTCTAAATCTTAAAATGCACCATATTCATTAAAAAGGCAAACAGTTCCAAGTGTTGCAATATGTTTGTGGCATTACAAGTTTATTTAAATTTCATGCTTTATATAATGATGGTTCTAACAACCATTAAATGCATTAACAGCTGACGTTCTGGGCCACTAACAAAATGTCAAAAATATGTGTCAGTTGTGTGGAATTTTGGTAATATTTGGTTAAAGTTGTTTTATGGAGGCTCCAAAATATAAAGGTCTTACATCAATTTGATTTTACAATATGCCCAATCCATATGCTAAAGTAAAACCGTTTATTAAACACCCCCAGTCCAGTTCTTCAGACTTTTCTTTTATTTAAAGTTGCTCACATATTTTTATTGCAAGCATTCAAGATCTCGCAACAAGTTGCCCAATTAAGTTGTAATGTCTGAAAACGGAAAAGCTCTTTGGGATTAACAAAGTTTTATGAATCTGAATCTGGATGTCTGCACAGGACAAGTGACAGTCCACTTATTTGTCCAATTCAGAGAATGTTCCTTTTTTTGGTTAAAAAGCATTTGGGAATACTTGTGCCCATGTTTTGAAGCCCCTCAAAATCAACCTTCTTTATTCTTTAACGTGCCATGACTGTTCAAAACAGGGGGGCTCTGCCTGAAGTGTCCAAATAAGTAATAACGCCCCTGCTAAGGTGAATAGTTCTGTTTATTCAAGCCTCAATAATCAGTCGGCATTCGTTCTGTCGTAGTTACACTCCTGTGCCTCTGGGCGGCGCTGCGGGGTCATTTTTCCGCCGCTGTTCTCAGCCTGGTGTTGGCCGGGCAGGGTGAGCTGCGGCTCGGGGACTAAGCTCAACATTTGCCGTGTTTCCTCCAGTCTGCCTGCACTCTCATTATGACTGGATGGAGGTCGGGCTGGGAGCTGCCTGTTTGAGCCTTTACTCTGGAGGAGGACTGTACAATAAGAAGAAAGGATTAATCAGCTAAAGAAAACAGGATGTGACAAACCACAGAGCAGAATGTCAAGAGGAACAAAAGAGTCTTCTTGTTGTTATCCTCCCGACCGACTCAACTAACTAGCAGCTAAACCGGCTAACGCTAGCCGAGTTAACTCCGGCTTACATCTCGGGTATGCACACCTCTTTTAATGTTTTCTTTTCAACGTTTCCTTTCTGCTCTTTAATGAAGTGGGGCTCTCTGGTGTGTTTGTTTTGACACAGATTCTTGATTACAAGTGACTAAACATTGAATAAAGGTGACAGATTAACAAGCTAACTAGCTTGGCAAGGACTGGTTTCCGGGGTCATAGCAACTAGTTAATGCTAGCAAGCTATCAGTAGCATCAGTGATTACCAAATTAGTGAGCTGTGTTTATGGCTACACTTGTACTTAGAGATGCAGTACCAAAAACCAAGTAAAAGCAAATTCAAAATTATTATTTGAAAATCCCCCAAGTCAGTTTTAATACATGTATATTTGTAATTTCTAATTATGTATCTAACACTATCATGTAGGTGGAGGACCAGTTTAAGCTAGCTTGTTAACTTGGCAGCAAAAGCTTTTTGCGATTGTTACACCGATGAATAATATGACTTTTTTAACAAGGTGTCTTGAAATTAGTAATTGATGTTTTGGCTGTAAACTTTGAATATATCAGTGATGTGTCGGCAGGCAATTTAATTTTATGTTTTGGTGAGTTTGTGGAATTTATTTGTTTCCTAGTAAAGTGAAATAGATGTATGTAACTCCAGTTAGAAACACATAAAATACGACTTCTTAAAGCTATGAATACACATTTCTATAAGGCTAGCAAAACGAAACTGATAGTAGAAAAAAAAATATGTCAGTGGAATTCCTCATATTTTAATCTTAATATAATTTAATTCAGTATTTTTATGAGTGAAAACAAATTAATTCTATAACTTTGCTTATATTGTTAAATAAGAAGTGCTCTGACAGTGTAGACATGTCCAACAATGTGGAGCCCTGTTTGATAGTGTTAACAAATCCTTGGGGACAATAAAAACTGCTCCACATCCAGAACCTAGTAAAATCTCCACCAGACCATTGCCAACATTTGGTGAAAATGTGATCAAACTCTTTTATTAAAATGTATTAAATGATTAGGCAAAATGTGAAAAATTGTCCTGTCTGTCACTGTAAACATGTCATTGAAAACTTTCCTGGATCCACATCCATATTCTGATCATCACCACAATCATTTCACTTTTCTCCTGTGCCATGATCTACTGAAAATGCCATTAAAACTTTTCTTAACTTTTGCAATTGACAGACAGATGTGGTAATAAAAAATGTGGTGGTTAAAATCATACTTTTATTAATCAGCTAGCTGAAAGTCTTGAAATGATAATTCTGGTGTTATGTTTGTCAGATTTCCATTGATGAGACAAGACAAGATTAAGATATTAAGGATGTTCTATCAGACTATTAAAACTCAGGATAACTTGGTCATTTTGTGAAACGATTTGTGTCTTAGCTTTAAAAGATATGTATGCAAAGGATGTTAGAAGCACATGGTTCATTGATTATGTATCTTTGAATATACATTCCTTTATGAATTGCAGTGAATGTGTTGAAAAGAAGTAAAGTACAAAGAAAATACCACACTACCAGTCTTAGCCCACTTGACTTTCTTCAACTTGTAATTATTTTTCTAGTCGGGTCATTAGGTATATCCTGCTCTTTCTGATTTTTTTAAATTAATGAATATCTTCCAGTTCCAAATCCTGATCCAATAACATTTATCTGGCAAATGCAGCTACTTACTGTGGTTTTTTTGTCTGTTAACCAAATCAAAAAGCAAAGTAATAATATATACTTCATGACTTCCTTTTAGCCAAGTCTTATCATGATTATTGTAAAACTTACAAAAAAACCCTCATAAACATATATATATATTCTTAGAGTTGCTCTTTGACTCTTGTCACTATGAATTAGTCATTCCACAAGAACTCTACACACAGGAGACACTGTACACTGTGACTAACATGTTACTCACAGGTCTGCTACATCACTCACTGATGTAAAGTCTGTAACTGTGCTTGATATTTGATAACTGTGAAATGATAAGCAGATACCTGATCAGTGAAAGAAGACTGACATTGGCCCCAATCTGATACATTTACTGATAGAACATTTGGGAAAATATGTGAAAACACATATCTACGATACTACATGGCTAATATGAGTCAGATTATGGAAAAATATTTGACTAAAAGTATGGATTTACATGGAAAGAGCTTCTTTTTACAAAAACTAAACTAAAATGTTGTGAGTTGTCTTTGCCCATACCCAGATGTCGGCTTTGGAGGGCAAAGTGACTGAAAATTGATCAAAACTAATGTGCATTTTCGCAAACTACTTCTTCAAAACAAAACTCTGGAAAGGCCATGTTGTTGTTTTTTTTTGTTTTGCATCACAGATAAGACCGAAGTTCTGAAGTGTATTTTCCTCTGTGTTTACAGTTTGAATCCTTGTTGCCTTTTTGTCTGCTGAGTGCATCCCATTGACGTTGAGCAGCCATGGCAGCAGTGGTGAGCTACTCTCCTCCATGGTGGGTCAATCTCCTGCACAGACTTCCACATTTCAACCTGAAGTTTGAGCAGACAAGCAGTGACTTCCAACCTGAAGATTGGACATATCAACAGGTAAAAATGTGCCTCATTTTCAGTCTTGCACTGACCCAAGATATATGAAATCCCAGACATTTTTACATTCTTCCAGGTTTGCTAAGCTATTAGAGTTTGACTTTAAGATCTAACTGGAAGATTTCCCTGTGGCAGGTGACCCTTGTACACCTGTTCTCTCTCCTCTCCTCTCAATCCTTGCCACCATCTGTGTGCAGTGATTATATCCAAGTCTTGACCTTTCCTAGACACAAGACAGCTGACGTTAAGCAGTGTGGTCCGAGCCACCTAAGTTGACCTGAGCAGATTTTTCTTCTGGACAAGTCTTTTTTAGGATAATCTCTTAATGTAGATAAACTCTTACTGTATTTTCTTATTGTAGCAGTGATTTAGGATCAGATACTGATGTCCTTTGGGTAGGGCTGGACAATATATCAATTGAATAAATTAATTTGAATTGTGTTCTGCAGAAGATTTAAAAATTCAAATTAAGCTTTTTTTCTTCAGTTGTAAGTTGTCGCAATGTTCAAAAATACAAATACTGAAATTTTACCATTTTTTTTTACCACGTTTAGGGATTTATTTGTTTTTTTTCTTTAAATTAGGTTAAATATTAATCAGAGAACTTCATGTTAATATTCTGTGAAATAGCTCAGCATTCAGTGTTCATGTTGACGGGCCTCCCTACGTTTGAATTACATAATCATCATTTATTGACACACTTTAACTTTAAGAGGGAAGTTTGGTTTAGTTTCTAACATATTTTGATAACATAAAGGCAGAACTTGACTTGTGTAATACACACATGGACAAAATTGTTGGTACTCTTTCATTAAAGAAAGAAAAACCCAAATGGTCACTGGAATAATTTCAATCTGAGACAATCTCCTGAGCTTCTGTGGTCCACGTTCAGTGTGGTACACAGCACGATACCAAACATCACAGTGACTACGTTTCACTTTTAAACAGGCAGACCGACTGATTATTAGCTTGAAGACACCTGTGATGCTGATTACAGGACACACCTTAATTTAGCATCCTTATGGTCGAATCATTTTCAGTCTTTTCTAGGGGTACCATCTTTTTTGTCCAAGCCAGTTTCATTATTTTGTCTTTTAAAATGATTCTGTTGAACCACAATTCAATAGCAAAGTCTGATTTTCCATAGTTGATTTTCAGTAAATTTTTATTTATTACTACTTTTGTCAGTCTCAAGTTATTTCAGTGCCCATTGAAGGTTTTTCTTTCTTTTCATGGAAGGTTACCAACATTTTTGTCCACGTCTGTATTTGTGTCACTTGGAGTTTTTACTTTTTGAAGGGACAAAATCAGTTGCAATCATAAATCGAGTTTGGTGGAAAAAATCTGGAATTTTATTTTTAGATCAAATCGCCCGGCCCTAGTTTTGGGTAATATTTTAACTGGATTGAACGAGCCAATGTAGTCCATCAAACAGTGTCTGCAAATAAACAAAGCAATAGATGACTAAAGACAATATCAATGATGTCGATTTGGTTTGTTGATTGGGAAAGAAATAAATATTTCCAAGCCTGGTTCTCAGAAAAAAGGACTGTTAAGCAAAGGAACCACTCAGTCAGATGTTATTGACCACAAGGTCAACAAGAAGTCTTAGTGAGGAATTAAGACTTTGTCTGTTCTGCTTTTGGCTCACTTGGAATTTTACTTCAACCAATTTTTTTTTCCTTTGACATATTTTGTGTGTAATTAACCAGAGAAATGTAAAGTAGTAGGGGATTTAGCTCTTTACATTGTGCTTTCAAAATTAGACTAATTGGATTGCTTATTCTAGATGACCAAACATCAACTTAACATTGACCTTTTGATTCAGCACTAAAGAAATAAGTCTTAAAGGATCTTAGCAGGAAACATTGTCTTCGTTTAAGAATTCAAATTAAATGATTAGCTTGGAGGGTCAGGAGCATCTATCAGAGTCACTTAACCTTTAAAGTAATATCTTAATTGTTGTGGCTAATGCTCGTCCTTTTTGTAAGAACCACACTATCATTCTTAAGTGCCATTAAAGAGCTCCTGTAGTTTGAGAAATGATTTGGTCCCACGGTGGTTTAAGAGATCTGAGGCATAAGACATCATAAGAGACTGAAGGTTAACTTTTTAAACGTGGAATAAGAGGCTGAATTCAAGTCATGAGACAACGATGCTTCCCCTTTCAGTGAGGAAGTGTGATTCACAAAATCCAGAAGTGAATCACGGCTTCCTGAGAAAGAAGAAGACACGTCAGACAGACAGAGTCTTCATGGATGAGCTAGAGAGACATTTATTCAATGACATGGAATGAAATGTATGGAGTATAACAAAGCTAATAAATGTTTCACTTTGACTCGCTCTAGGTGATTTGGAAATGATCATTCAGAGCATAAATGGAAAACTTTGGTTACCAAGAGAGCCAAGTAAACTTTCCCCTCACCACCAGTGACAATGTTACAAAGTGAACTGGGTCGTGAATATGAAAGTTGCTCAGGGATGTTGCCTTTTTTTCTGATATTCCCAAACTTATTTTGGCTGATACAATAGTATTCTTGTGTGTTAAATAGGACAGTTGCTAACAAACTGCTAATACTTCCTACAAAAATGGTGGGTGACCCACTGCAAGCATCTCTGATCTGTTTTTGATAAATCAGTTAGTGCTGCTGCCAGAGGATGATCTTGATCCACGATTATGAGGAAATTCTCAAAAGAAGGTTACAGTGTGACATTATATGTTTGAAACATTGTAGCTGCTTCTAAGTCAAGGGCATGTTTTAGTTCTATAGTAGCTTTGAAAAAGCTTTTTAATCAAATTTATTACATTTTAGCTTAAAAAACTGAGTTGGATTTGTCACATCCATCCAATTATGTAAGTTTCTTTATCTTTGCTACAGACCTTTTCATCAACAATGATCCAAGAATATAGTGAAAAATCCTATTGGCTTTAAGTCAGTAGTATCAGCGCAATGCTAACTTCCATATTGGCCTTCAAAAAAACATAGTCTCTGCACCACTCTACTGAAATAAGTTGTACTTCTTCAACAGCAGGATTATGTTGACAGATTTTAGACTGCGATATGGCAGTAGGCCTGCAACATGGAAAGAAGAGATGCAATAGTGCTTAGAATTGCTATGAAAGTAATTCTGAACAGTAAACCAAGTGTTGTAAAGTATGTATTTGAACACTTAGTTCCTCATTCTTTCTGTTTTATTGGGCCTTAAAATTACACTGCTTCTTTTGAGTGGTTTATAGTTGGCACATTTTGATTTGTACTCTTGTTGTAGTAGGAAAGACTTGATCATCTTAGGAGGGGCTTCACATTTGCCCAAATGTTTCTGTAGATTAGGATGCTCAATATTGGATTTTTTCCAGAATCGTTCATGTAGATATTTATGAACTCATTATCACTAAAACTAACACCAATACAGATATTATTAAGAGCCCAAAGTCTCTACTTTACAAAAATGGACTTGTTGCTTTAAATGTGACAGGCTAGTTGTGTAAGGAACAGTTATGAAAAAAGAAAAACATCTCACTCTTAAAGAAATGAAACTTTGGGTTTTATAGATGGCTCTATGAGAAGGTGAAGCATTATGGTCCATTTGTGTGTTCTCCTGACACTGCAGCCAATATGTGACATGTTTATGACCCATGTGTATGGCTGATATTTCTACTGTTAATACCTGCAAAAAAATCAGTATCGGCTTTTAGGCTAATGTCTACCAACAGGGATACTGTACCAATAATATCATACACCCTGCAGTAGATGTGTGTATGAATGATGAATACTAAAAAGGAACTGTGCTTTCAGTGTCTCATGCTTTATCCAGGTATCGTACACAGTCTCAGATGTTTTATTATGTAGAGTATTGGTAAAATGCCTGATAAGCTAGAACACACACAGTGGTGAGTGTTGATATGATGTCAACTCATTAATATCACGCTTCCTCAATGCTGTGTTTGCAGGTGAAGAGTAGCAAAGAGAGGAAGAGCTGATCACATTGAACATGTTGAGCCTGCACTTAAATGAACGGCACCATCCTGTTAGGATACTAGATACGATGCTAGATTAAAATTATATTGAAACTCACATCAACAGTTTATATAAACAAATTCTGTGCTAAAGAGTTAGTGCAGAAATGCTGGAATACTGGTCATTTTTAAAAAATTAGATCGGTAATGCAGCTGTTTGAGCACGTTCACTCACTGGAGCTAAACATAAAAGAGGTCACTGCGTAAGCTTACTAAACCATGATTATTAGCTCTCTGTGATGACAGGCTGCTTAGTCCAACGCTCTCACTGCCTTCAGGGGAAGTCTTTGCTTGTCCAGATGGCTGAGCTCTGAGTGGTGCTCGCTGTAGGTCTTCGTCATGTTGGTGCATCTTGTGTGCCGTTGAACCGTTGAACTGTGCGGACCAGCACACAGGAGCTGTGTCATTCCACGTTGTTAGTGTCTGATTATCCATTCTGTCTTTTGTTTGCATCAGAGTCAACACTTGAAAGGGTTTGATCAGGGGTGGTCACATGAAACACTGTTGACGGGGCTTAAAGCCTCAACTTGTTTACAGGACAAGTTCAGTAGATAACCACTGCACCAGGGCGTGTCTGCCACAGGGATGCAGCGTGAAGTGAACAGATAGAGCAGCACTGCATGTGTTTTTAACAAAACAAAAGAGGCAGGATGGAAATTTGCCCCAGCATGAATCCTCAGGAGTATTCAGTGAACGCTGCGGCCTGCTGTCTGACCTACATACTATAGGAAGTGCAGAGAGGTTTCTCTGTGACAGAATAATGCTGCTTTAGTGCAAATGTGGACATTTTACTTCTCTGTTCAGTGTTTCACTCTGGTTTGTCTGTTAGAGCAGTGGCCTGGTTAATAACAGTCAAACAAAAACTGGTATTTAGTATTGTGTTGTGTTTTTAAAAGAACATTTATTTTAGAAATCAAATCAACACTGGATTAATCCACCCATAGACATCATTGTATGCACTCCAAAAGCAGTGTACTGCACTCCAGTATGTTAACTGAAGTAGGAAGTGTTTGTGAGTAAGAAATACTGTCTCAGTATCACAGATGTACCTTTAAAAGGAACTGATAGAGGTGAAATTACTGTATTTTCTTGTTTTGCTTTTAAATAAGCTCTGATTTTGGGGTGTGTATTCTACGCAAGCACAACAAAATATTTCGTCTTACCAACATCACAATTGCAACATCTGATACCAAAAGCTGAAATATTCTCCTTCTCTGCAACAACGCATGCAAATACAGGGCACTGCCTTCTTGAGAAAAGAAGCTGTGCTGTGATTGGTCAAAGACATCAGCATGTTGATAGCCGCTCTCTGATTGGTCAGTACACTACGACTGAGCATGCTTGGACAGAAATTTAGTAACTGTGCATGCACAAAGCAAAAGGTGTTTCCGCATCCGTTTGAGGGTGAAAACTGTGTTTCTTATGAAAATACTGAAATTTCATTGATTAAAACTTTGAATTAAGGTAATTTTTGATTTGTCTGAGAGAGTAGGGTTTTGGCAGAATTGGGTGTGTGTTATAATGGAGTACAGTGTTTTTTCAGGCTAAAATAGGGAAAATATGGGATGCATGTTATAATCTAGTGTGTTTTAAAAGTGAGAAATTATATGTGTTGATGCTGATTGAATACATATTGTAGATGCCAGTCCTTATACAAGGAAGAAAACATTGTTTTAGTAAAAAAAAGTGGCATGACATGAATGACAGAAAACTTAGTGACCATAAGATAATCTGCCTGCTAGTTGGAAGTCTTTATGGAGGACAATCGTTTATCCTGTTATTTATCCTGTGTGTTATATTTGAGTAATAACAGTAGAATAAGAAGCCTCTTCTTGAGGTAGCATGCTCAGCCTAGTATCAATACTCTGGTGCTGCATCAGTGGCAAACATTAAGAGGATTTGTCAGTGTGTTTGTGTCGAAGATGCTCAACCACTAAATAGTGTGAATTCCACAGGCTCAATGGAGTGTGTTTCCCTTTTTGTTTTGAGTGGTTGAGGATTAAGAGTTGGAGGGTTCTGACTCCACATGAATCTTAGGGGAACTTCCTGTTTTTACACTCCATTAACTTGCATTGTGGGCTTTTGGATATCAAGTGATGATCCATTATTCTGTGTGTGCTTGTTTCATTGCATTCTGGAAAAAGCCCGATGTCCAGTACCTCAGATTACACAAATATGTGGTCTGGTGTGCCTTTATCCAGTCAATAGTTCATTCCACAGAAACGTAGCACCATTCTGCTCAATTAGAGGAACCTTTTAAGTAAAGCACTTATCGTGACAGAGGTGAAGATGAACATTCACACAGTCATCAGAGTTTATCTTTTATTATTTACCTCCCATGATCTACATATTTGTTTTATTAAGTCTTGAAATTTCTTTTAACTGTGAAAAAATGACATTTTTCTGTTTAATTGTATTTGCATCACTATAAAAGTTGAACATATTATAGTATTATATCTGTTTTTTTATTGCAGTGAGAACCCATGATGTCATACGTTTTAAAAACACAGATCAGTGGTATTTCTATAAATCATGGTCTCTGCATCATGGTTCTGAATATACTTCATTGTCTGTCTTAGTGACAGGAATAAGATGAAGAAATGTAACGGAGAGAAATGGCTAGAAGCCTGCTGCCTGCCAGCGGCCTGTGGCTGAACAACAGTACAAACAAATGTCTGGAATTCCTATAAATTATTAACCAATTGAATGTCAGTATTAAACTGTATTGTATCAACACAGTATTGCACCACATAGTTTTGCAACAGTGGTGTATTCATATTTTATTGATTGTTTTTCTAATTTTCTTACGAGTACCGAATTTGCCATTGGACCAAAATGAACACTGCCCCTAACTCATCTTTAAAATTTAGATATCTGTCACAGAATGTATAAATGAACTGCTGCTATTTCAATCAAAGTGAAAAACAAGAGACGGATCCCATGTTTTAAAGGGTTTGAAATATTTATTAAAGCTTCTAATGCACATTAATCAGCATAACAACAGCGTAGCTCAGACATAATCGATTCAAAGCCCAGTACTTTGCTCGTGAGATGTATTACAGCGAGGCTCTTTGGTGGTCCATTATCTCTATCGTTATTGATGTGTAAGTGGTATCAGCCATGAAGTTTCCATAACTCTGTCTTTCTGTCCATCAGTCCATCCTGCTACTGGGAGGTTTGGCTCTTGCCTGTCTGGCCCTGGACCTTTTATTCCTGCTCTTCTATTCCATCTGTCTGTGCTGTCGGCGAAACAAACAAGATGATCAGCCCAACGCCGACTGCTGCTGCACGGCCTGGTGTGTGATCATCGCAACACTTGTGTGCAGGTGAGTATGAACATGTGTGAATGTAAACCGAGCAACTTTTCCAAGCCACAAACCACCTGTGTTGTGTTTCCAACCCCCTTTTTAACATCAGGTAGTACAGATTTGATGTGATGATGAGTCAAGTGGCGGCAATCAGCAGTACAACTCACAATTAATTGGGACGGAGTATTAATCATTTGAGCTTTATGTGTGGGGAAGTTATGCCACACACGATGACACGAGCATAACTCTGTATGATAAGAGAAGTCGTGGATGATGACGCTCAGTTATTTTGAGTTATTTTTGGCTCAAAGACAGACAAACCATGCCAAAATACTTTGACAACACACCTTATCATGCTGCTGTGCTTTAAAATTCACACACGTGAGCTGGGCTGGAATCCAAAAAATTTCCAATTTCCCTGAGGTCCATTTAGTTACTGGATGTTGCACAGTGCAAAATTGTACATGAAAATAAACTGCCCATTTGTTGAAAATTTCTTCCTTAATCAGGTGAAAAAGATAAATAATTGTCCTTTGTTTAGACTTCAAATTTGCCGGCAGATTATCAGTCAGCAAGGTTTTCTGTCAGTAACTGTCATGTCACTTTGTTTAATTACAACAATATTTTTTCCAATCACAAGGACTGGCATCTACAATATGTATTCAGTCAGCATCAGCACTAGGGATGTAACGATATGGAAATTTTGTATCACAGTTATTGTAACCATAATTATCACGGTTATCATTATTATCGCGGTATCGTTGCAGTGAGCTCAAAATGTTCTAGAAGTACTTTTACACAGAATTGAAATCATTTAACACCTTTATTGTTATATTCATAACAGTTCTTTTGTCTTTTTTGTCAATAAATGTGTCAGACTCACATGCCAAACAATGCAAACTGAGCATGTGCACCTCGCGTGAGGCTCCTTAATCGAGGACAGAGACATAGTTCCGGCTTTTGCAGGCAAAGAGTAGCATCACCGTGCGTTACTGAGGCAGTGTGGTGATCAAGCACGATATAACGGTAATTTTGATTGGACACGGTAACGATTATCGTCGGAAATTTTATCGCGGTTTACCATTTTACCGGTAACCGTTACATCCCTAATCAGCACATACAATAATTTCACGATTTAAACACACTCTCAGTTCTAACAGGCACCCCATATTTTCACAATTCTTGCCTGAAAAACACTGTACTCAAATATAACACACACCCAAATGTTGCCCAAACCTTACTCTCTCAAAAAAATCAAAAATGACCTTTATTTAAAGTTTGAATCAATGAAATTTCAGTATTTACACAACAAATAAAGTACATGATCTCTCTCCAAGGGATGTGAACACCTTTTGCTTCAAGCAATTACTCGAGCATACTCCGTCGTAGTGTACTGACCAATTAGAGAGCAGCTATACACATGCTGGTGACTTCGACCAATCACAGCACAGCTTTTCTGCATCCTCTTGATCACAAGATGGCAGCGTTCTGTGTTTGCCAGTTAGTGGTAACACTTGAGAATTAAACGATGATTACACAAAGTTAACTAATTAAGTCTTTAAATATTTAAATAGAACAGTTTGAGTCAGTTTAAGGTTTTTGTGTATCAGATGTGTAGCCATCGCAATATTCTAAGTATTTTGCTTGTACTCATGCACCCATAAAATTAGAGTTTATTTAAAAGCAAAAACGTGTGTTCAAATTGAGAAATTACAGTACTTTATAGCTTTATATTATACTGTCTGTCCATTAAAATATTTATAAATACCTCTAAGGTTGAATTAACAGACGAGACCTGCTTTGCTTTGCTCAGATTCAAATGGATATTAATGTTACAGTTTTGATAGGGATGTCACCACACCAATTCAAAAGTATGGAATCTTGACCAATATCAACATTTTTACACCAAGCTTTAATCAAAGTATTTTTTAGACAATGTATCGTGAGCATTACCCTACCTGCACACTTGGTGCACAGCCCTGATATTTACTGCTGAAATGCTGCAGCATGGACGACGTGCTCTAATGCTAAGCTAACTCCGTTTGACAACAGACACACGTGGGACAGCCATTTCTTTTGCGACTGTCTTCTTTCCGACCCTCTCTTTTCTCTTCCTGTATGCTCTGTTCGTCTACATTTCAGCCGGGCAGCAGTGGAAGCAGCAGCACAGAAATGACCATTTGTCAAACGCGTCCATGTCAAACACAGTGTACTGTGTAGTTTGCCAGATTTAAGCAAATCCTTGAGGCACATCATTTTCCTAGAGGATTTATTTTGTAATTAGATTATCCGAGGAATTGTTTCAGCCTTACTCATATCTAAAAAATCAGGCCTGATTGAGGACTAAAAGCTGCTCAGGGCCTCCCTAATTGTAATTTTTCATCGGTACATTTCATGTTCATGATGCAGTAATTTCTAAAGAGCACAAGTTCCCCGCTTATTGGCAAAAGCACACACAGTGGCAGATCTATTTTTTAAACCATGGTCTACTTTTCCATTGCTAATGTTAGACACGAGTTGCAGTATGAAACTGAACAAACATGTTTTTTTTTAAATTCCTGCAAATGTTGCCAGCAGTAATTACAGAAGACACCATATAACTCGACAGTGCTTGTGGGAAGTGTATGTCCTTTAACAAAATCAAAAAACAGAGGCAAACTTTGTAATCTGGAAATGTCAGTGATGAAAAGGATAAATTCCCCTGCTCGATTCGGCTAACCTCAATGCCTTTGAAGCAGTTAGTGTTGTTGAGCTTGAGTAATGAGACAGTGGGTAAAGTTACTCATTTGACATGAGCAACAAAAAAGATGTTGACACCCAGCCAGATAGCAGATTTATATTGTTATTATTCTTTGTATTTTACTATCAGTTGAGACCAAATTTGCTTTCTAGCTATTTAACTTTGACTGCTGCTGTAGTTTATAAAACTACTGCAGATGTTGAGTTGACCCATTAGCCTGGTTGTGGTTGCCTGGTCAGTTGTGGTCCCATTGCAAACAAACTGCTGCAGAGTTTGGCTTAGTTGTTTTCTTTTTGTTTAAACGGTTTGTCACAGTGTTTACTTAAATCCAAACAAACCAGGGGTGTCCTGTTGTTTCACTACAAACATTGTAAGTGTGAAAACACCTGAAATAATGATGTTCTGCACAGTTTTACCCACAAGCACAGGACTTATAAACAAAAGCTTTTCTATTTAATGCCATGCGAATCAGAAAACGAAGAAAAGAAAATGCTTAACAGAAAACACTTCATTTAGGTAACATGGGAATTGTGGGAACAAACGGTGAGACATTCCCTAGAGATGAAGTGTAACAGTGCCAGCAGGATTACAGATGTGTTGTTTCAAACTTACTCATGAGTTTGAGATGACAAAGAGCAACACGTGAAAAAGCAGCTCAGCAGCTGTTTTTTCTCTCACTGCATTTTAAACATGTTCAGCTGTCAAGCATCCACACTCCAGATAGTCTTATATTTTATGAAGTGTTCCCTACGCAGCTGAGATTCAGCAAAAAAAAAGTCAGAACTACATTAACTGTTAATGAATTTGAATTATTTAACTCATGTGTAATCTCGATAATATTGCTGAAGGATGCACTGTTAGTTACATTGCACACTTAAAACTCAAAAGTGAAGAAGTGCTAAACCCAAGAGTTTGCCTTCTGCTAGTCTTTTAATTTTGGCGTAAATGCAGTGACAACTGTACCATCTGGGTCTGCTTTGTTTCCTTGAATGCTGAATTTGTTTCCTGTTTTCTTCCGTCCGTTGATGGGCCACTGGAGAGCCATCACGGCTGATTCAGAGTAGCACAAAGAGCCGGGAGACCTGATGAGTACAAGAACTGCATTACAATCACTGCATGTGTATGTGTGTGTGTTTGTACCCGTGCACAAACGTCTTTCAGTAAAAGCGGGAGATCAAACATTTCTGCACCTCGTTTTCCTCTTTGGTTTTTGGGGAAAGGATGCCAAGCACGGACTCTATCAAAGCATTGCACCACTTTAAACAATGCTGAGAGTATCCCAATTCTTTATTTTTTTTTACACAAGAAAGAAAATGTAGAGTTTCCTCCGGTTCACTTCACAGCAGGGAGGTTGGTTTCTGTTTTTACTTTGACTCTGCCCCTTCTCACCTTTTTCACACTGGAGAGTTTGAGCGGAAGAGATTAGCTGCCATCTCTAAAGACGGAAAACCCATTTGTTTGCTGAGAGCTGTTGGCTAAGCACTGTTAGACTTAGTTAGACTTGGCCTGAGGCAATTCACTTATCGTGATCCTGTTTGATGAAATCTGCTCTGGCATAGGATGGAGCTTATCAGAAAGGCCAACAGCAGCAGCACAGAAACAAATAGAAAGTCTTTTTCCAAACTGCTTCTCCATGTGCAGAAGGTAAGTTTGTTTTCGTCACTCAAAACAACAGAGGAGGCACTTTATGGTTAACAGCTTTTATCTAATTCAAGACAGAGGATTTTTAAATGTTTTCTGTGTCAGTGAACCTTTAGAAACTGTTCCTCATGCAGTCGCCTAAACTGTTTTTCTGCAACCTGAGGCCTGTCTGTGCAAGTGAGAGCCGCTCTCCTGCCTCAGTACTGCCTTTGTGAGCCATGCTGTGGAGTTTGGGGCATAGCTGGTCCATTCCTCTGTGTTTCCATGGTTCTGTATGGAGTCTTTCTGCCGGAGCTGAAAGGAGCCTGTTGACTGGGCCCTGAACCGACAGGGTTAATGTAGAGTTCACACGCTTCTCTCCCTGCCTCGCCTCGCTCTACCCCTCACTCGCTCTCATCTCTGTCTCTTTTAGCTAATCCCTCCTCCTCACCAGCCTGTCTCCCCTCCCTTCCTTTTGTCTCCCCTCAGCGCTGGCATCGCCGTCGGTTTCTATGGCAACGGCGAGACTTGTGATGGAGTGAATCGACTGACGTATTCCCTGCGCCATGCGAACCGCACAATCACTGGCGTGCAGAAGCTGGTGAGACTGAGAGCACAAATTATGCCAACACGTTTAATAATTCATCTCCCTGCTGCCATGAGCCTCCCTGGTTTTCCCCAAAAGGCTCAAGCTGTGCAGTGAATCCTCCTTTTTTTTCTCTCCTCATGCCCTTTTATTTGTCCCTGTGCTGGGTTTTAGGTAAACGACAGTACATCCTCACTGAACCAGACTGTAGATGACAATCTGCAACAGCTTGAGGACCAGTACGCGCAGCATGCCGACTACCTGTCCATCATCCAAAAGCTGCAGGGCCAGCTGGATGAGCTGGTCCGGCAGATGGTGGAGATTCCCTTCTGGGACAACGGCAACATCTCCCTCGAAGAGCTCGCTGTCAAAATTGAGCTGTTTGACTGGTACAGGTAAGACTGAGCACCATCCACCCGGTCACTTAACCTGATGTTTTAAACACATGGACAGATTACAAAATTTGAATCCTTAAGGCAGCACAGGCAAGAAATGACACTCAATTTACTACACCTTCTACGAAAGATCTCAGGCTGCCAAACATGGAAACTTGAAAAAAAGCTACCCGCACACACCCCTCGTACCAGTGGTGCACAACAACAGAATCTATTCTAGTCAGGCTGGCAGTAGCAGCAGCATTTATAATACCTACAGAGGTGTCTCACACCACAAAGCAGCATGATTCCTTCACTACAACATAATCATTAAACTTTAATGCAGACATACGCACCTTCAGTTACCCTTGACAAATTAAGACCTTGTTGTTTCTCCCCACATTATAATAACTTGCCCTGCCTCACCCTAAGACAGAGGTTTTCATTTTTTTTTTTTTTTAAATCAAGCCAAAATCTCAAGGCACACTCTATTTGTATCCATGCTAAAAAGCCTCCATCACACATTACAGCATCTTGTCAGCCTATCTTGTAATGCCTTATAGCACTGGCAGATTCAATATTTAAAAAATACTCAAGAATTTCTTGGAACTTAAATTCAGACAAACATATTAAAACTGCAAATAATTTTTCCAGCGACTGCATGATGGTGCAGCAGGTTAGTGCGTGTGCCTCACAATAAGAGAATCCCTTATTCAGCCTCTGATGTGGGTCAGACTTTTCATTGTGGATGTTGAAAATAGATGGAGGAAAATAAGTTTTAAGGTGAACAGATGAATTGAAGAGGCTGGAACTGGAGAAATTCACGACATCTTGTAGGCGTGTTTGTGCTTTGTGCTTGTCTTTGGGACAAGCAGCTGTTTTATTAGTGGAAGAAAAAGTGGCAGGTGTTGAAGTGTTGCACATTCATATGACTTTGGTGTGCTAATACAATTTATACCATACAAACTTGTACTTATTCTCAAGACACACAAGTGTGCCCTGCCACTCTGTTTGAGAATCAATGCTAAACTCTTAAGTATTGGGGATTGAAATCCTGCAGGACCCTGGAGTACTTAAACAGCAAGGTTTCAGCAAGGTCTAAACCTGTGTTTTATTTTCCTACTCAGTTATAAAACATTGAAAATGGTAGTTTATCTCTTGCTGTGTGAACTTGTTTTCTGATTTTGCCTCAAACATAAAAGAGCAACTGGCTTTGGCCAGTGCCACCAACTCTCTTTAGGAAGTTAAAAGAATCTCTTGTCAGTAAAGCAAAAGGGAAGCTTCTCACCCATTCTGCAACCGGGCTTTACCTTAAGATCTTTAATGAAGGGACATCATGTTTTGAACTCCAAATTAGCCCTCGTTTTTCTGTGCATAATTCTGAAGGAGATAGTTTTTCAGGAAGCATCAGCACTAAAGCTTCTTCGACTCTGCCCTTTTTGATTTAACAGTTCTTCTATATTTTGAGTGAAATGGAGAAGTAACCTTTGCTTCCCTCAAGTCATCCATGTGACCACATTTTCTCTTCCCCTTGACACATGCAAGCAACAGCTGCAGTGCTGGCAGAAATAAAATGCACACTGCTGCTATTGTGACATGCAAAACCATGGGCGACTTGTCAAACGCAGAAGTTTATATTTCAAGATAAACTCAAAGTGGTTTTTTTGTCTTGTTTCAATGTCTTAGCTTCAAGATAGTCATTTTACTACTCGGGTCAAAATCTCCCCTGCAACAGTGGGTAGTGTGTGCTGTGAGCAGATTTTTACATAAATGTCCTGAGCCTTATCAAAATTGAACAACATTTATTTACCCTAGAGTTAAAGGTGTAGTGTGTAGAAGTGGGCAGCATTTCACCATACAGATTCGGTAAATATAGGATATAATGTTTATATTTGTATGTAAAGTCCGTCAAAATAGGTCTACAATCATCCTCATAAAACTTTGGTTTTCTTTTTAATAAGTTTGAAAAAGCTTTTTATATTTATGTACCACAGGTCTCCCCTCTGTGGGGCCGACATAATGGTCCACTGTGTTGTCTACTGTTGGGGTTTGGGGACAAAAAGAGCAAAACACAAGTTTGAATATGAGTCATCTTAACTGACCTATAATCTATCAAATAATAGTTACAAATATGAATGAAAAACCCTCACCTTGTAATTGTTGTAAATGATGCCCTGCTCACAATCCTTTTTGGTCTTCACTGGCTCTAGTCACTTAGTGATGTGATGTTTTAGAAACGGATGGGCTCATTCCAAAATCTGAACACTAGATGTCGCTAATATGCCAATTTCTACACACTGCACCTTTAAAGTGTTATTGGATGAACAATGAAAAGTGGTGAGAATGACTTCATTTGCCCTTCATACTATTGCATCTCCTAGAACAACAAGCTCAACAAATCAAGAACAATAGTCCTGCTTCACAAATTTTTATCAGTTCTTCTACTTGGTCACCACATGCCTTGAAATCCAGGACTTTTGCCATCATCAGGGGCATTTAGACCGAACAGCTAAAAAGATGTTATCATGTTATCAGGATAACAGACTAGGAACTGGAGTGGTCAAAAAGTGCTGACTGCACAACATCCAGTGTCTGTGCCTTTGTGATTTCAAGCAACGGTGAAACGCCAGCAAAATGCAGGAGTACCTGGTTATGTAGCACGACATGAAATATTAGAAGGGCCTTATGTTAGATATCGTTCCAATAAAAAACCTGTGGAGGCTGAATCAATAAGGGAATCAATAAAATATCTCATTAGTAAACAGGATGGATTGTGTTTTTGGTATCAATTAAACCTAAAGTGTTCCCATCCCTCCTGTCAAAGGGTGCTGTTGCTTTGAGATGGTATTGATGCTTCCTCTTGTCCTTTGCTCAAAAAAGAACATCATGGCAGCAAGGCTCTAGCCAGTAACATGAGCTTCAGTGGCTGTTATTTAACACTGAACATTTGAACAAGATTTGAGTCTTTGACTGATGAAAGAGTCATTAGAAACTTTAAGTCATTAATTCTTAGTGCCAAATACTAAGGGAACTGACTTTGTTTATCTTGCTAATTGTTCATATTAATCTTTCAGATCAGCACCTGTCAGACAGACTTAAAATTGTTGCACATGATTAATAGATGGTGGCATTTTAAGGTTGTGTTTGAGCATGGCTTAACTGCTCTAGAGAGGCCATAATGGTTTAATTGTATTTACTATGGTGGTAGTTTGACAAGCTTTTTTCTCAAATGAAAGCCAGTAGAAATTGTACTTTGAATGGACTTGACTTTGTTGATTGTTCACAGTCAGATTAACTCCTGCTGGTTGTGAACATAGTTTTCTCGTCAGTTTTTGTGGAACGGGTGCGTGGCTCCTTTGGGCCTACCATTTATTTTATGTAAAAGCTCCAAAGATAGACTTCCTTCTCATGGCTCAGTGGTATGCAGTGCAGCTCCCAGCCATGTGTGGTTAATGACATTTGTCCCCACAGGTGGCTGGGCTACATAGGCCTGCTACTGTTCGATGTCCTCATCTGCCTCCTCGTGCTGTTCGGCCTCATTCGCAACTCCAAGGGAACGCTTATAGGGTGAGTCTCATCACATCAGAACAACCACACAGGGCTGAAAAAGACATTTTAAGGAACTGCGCTGAAAGTGTAAACAGAACCTTTGTTAATTTCTGCACAAGATTCCTACAATGAAATAGAAACACCTCAGGTAATCAGTCAGATTGGATATATTCAAAGTGTCAAATGTCATCCCAGTCTTAGCTCATAGCTGAAGCATCACTCCCACAGTGTTGAAGTGATTAACAGATACATCCTGGCACACTTAAACGTAAATGTCTGCCTTTTTATGTTGTGTTTTCACATTAAGTACAGCAGCTATAAAAAAGACTGTTAAGAATTTTATAGGCACTAAGAGGTAATGAGCTCAGAACCATAAAGCCAATTCAAGTTATCCTTAAGTTTTTCCTTCAAGAGCAGATTAAAAGAACATCAGGTTATTTAAACATGCAAGCAGTTCATTTTCCTCTCAGTTGGTTTTATGCTGCAAACATAAATAGCGTTGCTCTTAATTTGTCTGTTCCGCTTCCCTCTCTGTCCTCCACAGAGTGTGCCTGTTTGGCGTCGTCGCTCTGGTGATCAGCTGGGTCTCCCTGGGGCTCGAGCTGGCCGTGTCTGCGGTAAGTGTCTCCATCAGAGCATGATCCTGTTTTCCAGGTAGAGCAGCACAATTCATTATGGAGAATTGGATTACACCATTTTTTATTCTGCAGCCAAGTATGCAGATCCAGGAAGCTCCATTTTCCCCAATTAGTCTCAATTTCTTAGTGATACGTCAGGATTTTAGGAAATGCCATGAACAGTGGGAAGAAACAAAATGCATTGCACATATTGAACCACAGTTGAAGAAAGCACTAAGGAAGAACAAATAAATCATTTTACTACAGAAACACACTGTGTTCAGAAGAGTGGATTGGACTGGGCACCAGATAGAAAAGAGCTCAGAGTGCTGTGTGGTGGTTTACTGGTGCAGCTCTTGTAAATCTTGCCAACTTGCTGTGATCAAATAGAGAAAAAGAAATACCCCCTCATCCATTTCTCCTGAAATTCCTTGCAGTCAGTATCGACCTCTTCTTGTCTTCTTGGCAGTGGATTTGCTTAGCTGAGTTATCAAAGCAGAAGTACACTCCCTGCAGCTCATCTTTTTAATGAGGCTCCTTCCTGCTGAGAAGATAATTCAAAGTGTCTTGTTCAGCCAGTTTATTGCATCATCTATTGACTTCCATCTTAGCTAATTATACAACAGTGAAGTAACAATTGTCAGTATCGTAATGAACTGTTTGGTACGGCTTTTACAGTTCAATTCACACTAATTTGCTGCGTTTTAGTTGCCATGTTGCTGGCTTCCATGCATCCTTATACACACAGATATACCTTCCCCTGAGACCTGAGGACCCACAGGGCCTGGTTGCTGTCATGGACTGTTTTAGGAACATCAATTGTTGGATGGCAGAAATTTCCTGCAACTTAATAACACAAAATCTGAAATTATCCTCTTTAACATAAACAGCTCCCCCCTCATAAAGTCTAGTCTTGGCCCTCTATCACTAAGCATCAAACTATCAGCCTGAAATTTAGGAGTTATTTTTTATTCTGATCTCACCTTCTCCTCCTATATCAATAAAACCGTCCAGTCATGTTTCTTCCACCTGCGTTCCATCTCAAAAATCAAACATATCCTCCCCCCTCAAGACCTAGAAAAAGTAATTCTTGCCTTTATTTTTTCCAGACTGGACTACTGCAACTGTC
Organism: Scarus forsteni; assembly: GCA_036419115.1. Taxonomy (NCBI): domain Eukaryota; kingdom Metazoa; phylum Chordata; class Actinopteri; order Labriformes; family Labridae; genus Scarus; species Scarus forsteni. The sequence continues at coordinate 30,227,760 of JAZDUH010000084.1, read as the reverse complement.
TCCTCCCTGGTTTAAAAAAAAAAATCTCTTTCTCGCCTCCAACTAGTCCAGAATACACAGCAGCTAGGCTTTTAACTGGTTTGAGTAGACGGCATCACATCACTCCAGTTTTAGCCTCCCTCCACTGGCTTCATGTCTGTTTTAGAATTGATTTTAAGATTTTATTAATTACTTTTAAATCACTGATGAGCATGGCCCCCAGCTATATCTCAGAGCTTTTAATTCCTTATCGGCCAGCCGGCAGCCTTAGATCCTCTGGCGGAGGCCTCCTGGTCATTCTGAAGTCGAGGCTCAAAACAAAGGCTGCGTATACACTGACACTCCTGACTTAAAGGCGCAAAGATTTGTCCTTTGCATCTTAAGAATTCTTCTGTGTTCAGATGACGACGACGCTCGGAGACGAGTGAATCCACTTTAGTATGCATGCTGGTTCAGTAGATGACGGTGTCGGTCTGCAGAGAAACAGCGCTGCTACAATACAGGAACCAAGAAGAAAAACTTTTTACAAACAAGAATGTGAATAGACGCACAGAGACACAGGAGTTTCTTTTCTGGACAACAAATCAGTTCGGACAACAAATCTGTCTCGATAGTTTTGTCTGGATAATAAACCGAGCACAGTAAAAGGCTCACACGTTACTCTGCAGACGGCCGAAACTGTTGTTGTTCCTGGTATGCACGTGCAGCCGTCATGTGAAAGAGTACTGTGCATGCGGTGACGTCAGCGTTTCACCCTGAAACGCTCTGATACGGGTTTACACAGAGCTGCATGGAGAAAGTATTCAAAGCTTTCCACTCTGGAGCCCGTTTTCAAAAGTTTCAGTTTTCAGACCAAACGCAACACGTTTTTATTTAAACGCAAGGCCAAAACGCAATGAAACTTATCAGATTTGACTGTTTCCGGCGCCGTGTGAACGTACCCTAAATGTGATCAAGCTTTCTCCATCAGAGCTCCTCGACTTTGGAACGACCTGCCAGATGAGATGAGGCATGCAGAGTCTGTTGCTTCTTTTAAGTCACTTTTAAAAACTTATTTTTACAGAATAGCTTTCAAGTGATGTTGTCTTTTTAGTCTTTTATTTTCCTTATTTCTCTGTGTTTAGTCTCTTTTTATTTTATTTGTGTTTTAGTCTTTTTATATCCTTTTATTTCTAGGCATTGCTCAAATAATTTTAGTTTAATCTTTTATTGACTTCTTATTTGTTATTTCCACAGACAAGTGTCTTTATTTACTTTATTTACTTATTTATACATACCGCATCCATTACAAAATCCTGCTCCACACTTACAAAGCCATCCACAAGCAACAAACTTTAATGGACCTCAAAGCTGCTGGAGCATGCCCTAGTATTGCAAACATTAGAATATCTGCACAATCTGTCCATGTCAATTTAAGAGAAAAAAAACATCTTTAAGTTTCAGAGTATTAATCATACAACTGTGTGGGCCCAGACGCAGTTGCTTGAAGAAACTGAAAACAGGAGTAAAGTTGTTTCTTCGCCTTTCAGTGGGCAGGGCTAGGTGTTTTTGTTTTGATGATTGAGTTCTTGATTATTTGTAATTGATTGTCTAAAGCCCACCTTTACATCTGGTTTCAGAGCACCCCCAAAACCTTAACTGCTGGTAAAAGAAGATCAGTCCTAAAATTTTGAGAAAGTTGACCGTATGTAAATATGATCTCCAATGAAGATAGTTTTTATTGACTATGATTATGCGCGCCATTATGCTATAGAAGAAACTTCCGGTCAGCTCCAAAACAAGAGCCTAATTTACGAAAGCATTAAAGAACTAATAGGAGATAATGAAGAATGCTTTTATTTTGAAAATGGGAAGTTTGCTCGTGGCTGATTTTTAGCTGAATGCCGTCTCAAGACGACTTGACATTTATGATATTACGATGATTATGATATTGTTACGACCTGACGCTGTTTTTTATTTGAGTCCGTTTTTCCAGTATATTGTCTGATGACTTTCATTTTGAAGCCTGAGGCCGTATTATCTGACGGAGGTTTGATTGAGGGGGGGGTTTCTGATGCCGTTTGGTCTGAGAAATGACACAGAGGTTTTCCTGAGACCGAGGATGTCCTAAAATGTACACCGTACCAATGTGTACATGTGCTACTAAATAACAAATTAGGAGCAAACAATAAAATTAAGGAGTACGGTGAAAATCTTTATATTTGTCTCATCAACAGCGCTATATAGCTTAGTTGACCCTGTTTTGTTTGTCGTAGCCTTTCCCGATTGCGTTTGGCTTCATCCCGTTTTCGTTTCTTTGACAATGATTCATGCTCCACTGATGGCAAATTGTACGTGTGGTCCTCCATGTTTGTTTGTATTAGCACAGTGACAGTAATCACTCTCTTCTTCTTCGTCTATTCCACAACTGTGCATTTCCGGTAGGCGTCAACAAAAAAACGCAAAAGCGTTTAGTTTGTCTGTTCTGGGTTACGGTAGAAAAGATGGCGACGCAAGATGGTAGCCCCCTTAAGAGACGACCCGCTCCTATTAAGATATAAATGACTTATTCTAAGGTAACGAAAACAAAACATTAACTATTTAAGGCTGATTAGAAACTAATTTAAATATGATTTTAAATAATCTATTCCATTTTTACCAAGTCTGTTATTTTTTTAATTTAAGCATTTAATAATACACACTGTACCTTTAAGAGATTTTCAATCCGTTTATTTATTAAAGACTATTTTAGCTTTAATGCACCAGCAGTAAGCCACAAGAAAAACAAAGCATTTTACGTGTCTGCTCTAAAGAGGGCAAACATTACTTTATTGATTCTTTCTTTATTGCTTTTAACAGAAATGACACCAGCCTGTCACATTGTGAAAAAGCTTTTAGGGTTTTCATCTTCTCCTTGCAGTTGTTGTTGAGTAAGCACTGTTGTCTGACTCCTTTGTATGCAGTGTAAAGTTCAGTACTTGCCTTTCTTCCCCTTTATTTAGTCTTGATTCTTGTTTTTCCAGACATCCAGTGACTTCTGCGTTGCCCCTGATATGTATGTCACCAAGGTGGTGAACCAGTACGCAGTGATTGATCAAGGTAAGACTCATATGGGTCAATCATATTGTACTGTCATTTTCATAATCCATTGCTTTGTATTCCCATTTAAAGCTCTCAAAATGGTGAGTACTCGTCATCTCAAATTGCAGAGGACATGTTGGTCTGAATAGATCTGCCCTCGGTGCTCTGATTATCATGCATCAGTGGGAGAGTGTTGTTCTGTAGAGAGGGACTTGTTCTCATCAATGGACCATAAACCACATAGAAATTACCGCCACATCTGCAGCAGGGTCAGGAGGGCAATGAGCAGCCTTTTAAAGCAGAACAGAAGCCTCTCTAACGTGTCTCGTTTTAGTAATTGCCCAATCTGTCCCATAAAGAGAGGGAGTGCCTCTTCTTTATGGGTTTTAGTGCTGTGTGTGCGAAGGCGAGTGTGTGTCTGAGATAAGAGCAGCGGAGGGGAGTATCAGAGACTCAGTGTATTTTCCACATCCCTCTTCAGTTCTTGAAAAAAAAAAAACGAGGATGGTGCTTGGAAATAAAAGCGGAGGACTCGAGTCGCTGCCCACTTCATGTGCCTGTTTTTTTTTTTGTTTTTGTTTTTTTCAGTCTGCCTCAAGATTCTGTCCTTTCCTGCCTCTCTCTTTTAAAATGACTTTGGAACCAAAAACAGGCTTTGGTTAATAATGGCAGAATAAAATTTCCCCAAACCATGTTTTGCACGAAACTGCTTGATGCCACAGCGGTGATGTTCTTTCGCCTCAAGGCCGATTCATGCAGAAAGAGGAGGGGGCTCAGTTCTATTTTTTCCACAGGAACACATGTTCACAATCAGCTGTTTGAAGAAGTGCTTCTTTCTTATGACTAAATCAACCTTTGTAATAAGTGTTTGCCTTGAAGTAGAAAAATCCCTCTTGGTTCTGTTTTCCTCCTTCAAAGCTTTCACTTTGTAGAACCTCGTAAATAATTCTGTACATGCATTTATTACTTTTTGTCACTGAGAAGCTGTTAAATTCTCTTGATATAGATTTTTTAACAACTCGTACTGTTATGTTTTAATTGTCTGCCTTCTCTCAGCTGCACTTTTATACCAGACACATGTTCTTAATCCAGACAGTTGGAGTTCATCTGTGATGTTTGTCACGTGCAGCTAGTTTTCTCCGTTCATTTATGCTTTCTAATCAGATTGCAACACTGACAATTTACTGTTTTGATGCAGGATATGATCAAAGCAATATTGTTATCAGCAAATAATTCCTAAAAATCTGATTACTCGTATCAGCAGATATGAAAAAATGCTTGCAGATATTAATCGGCTTTAAGTGCCCTGTAAATGGACTGTAGTATTGGCAGAGTGTAAAAATGCACCATAATTATTTACCTCATCGTCACAGTAGGTCCGTTTTTCTAAATCAAAGATGTTGGTTGTTGAAGAATGAAATGATGTTTTCTTGGTCCACATCTGCTTCTAACACAAATTAACTGTGAATGCCAAAGGAATGTGCAGATGTTATTGAAGTGGAGGCTTTGTGCTCTTGGTAAAACGTATCAGTATCAATATAGGTATTGACAAAAAGGAGTTTGGAAATAGTGGCGTATCACATTTTAGCAAAAATCCAATACTGTGAATTCCTAATTTACACAGTATTGTAAGCAATTTGATGGCTTCAAGAATAAATGATCTAAACTTGAGTCACTCTGTCTATAGCAAAGGTAGTATTCTATACTCATTAACTCAAGACATTTGTTTAGGTTGACAGTCGGTCCATGAAGCATTCACTAGTTTGACGTGGATATTTTGGAAGTCAACATACTTAAAATAGACAAACCTGCTTGATGAAAACTCAAACAAAAAAGCAAGTGAGAGGTATTATTCATCAACAAGCCATTTAAAGTTAGTTAGAACAAAGACCTTTGTAACACAACTGACATAAAAAAAATGTAAAAATGCCTTAATGAAGTTTATTAAGAAAAAGAAATGGAGAGTGAAAGACAAAGACATTCAGTAGAAATAAGAACAGAAAACTAAATAAAGTAGAGCTTGGCCAAAAATTGATTAAATTGATTAATTTGAATTATTTTCTGCAGAAGATTTAAAAAATTCAAAATCTAGATTTTTTTCTTGCCTTAGTCCAACGGTATGCAGTTGCAATTATTGAAAGAAATTACAATTTTCATGATTGTCGGCCTTGTAGGTTTTACACCAGCACCTTTATAGGCTTGTATTTGTTATTTAAGTAGATTAAATATTTATCAGAGAGTTTCATACTTATACTGTAAGAATACCTCAGCCTTTCAGTGTTTATGTAGACAAACCTGCCTACGTTGAAACTACATAATCAACCTTTTATGACCCAGATTTTGACTTTAAGACAGAAACATTTAGACAACATAAAGGCAAAGCTTGATTTGTGTCATTTTTATGTCACTGGGAGTTTTGCTTCTTTCAGGGAGGGAAAAATCAATTAAAATCGTAAATCGAGTGTTGTGGAAAAAGAACAGGGATTTTATTTCTAGGCCATACCGCCCAGCTCTAAAATAAAGCATACTCATCCTAATTTAAATTTAGTTTTTAAAGCAGTTGTTGAGGTTCTTCTTGTTTAGATAGATGATGGGGTAAGGTTTTGTAGTGAATCTTGATTTTATTGTAATCGCAATACAAACAAACTCAAGAAACACATTGTGACAGCCTAAATTAATCACAATTTAAAAAACAAATCAATATGGCCATGCAGTGTTTTAGAGGCATGTATAGTGACCTAGATTCACAACTTTTGACACCGTCAGATGGAGCTTAAGATGGCTGTGAGATACCTTTAGATATATTTGTGCCTTTTCATGGAAACAAGACGTGTTCCTGGATTTCTATTAGATTCTGATGAAATATGTTTCAAGTACTGGTAAAAACACAATGAATGGCTATAAGAGACTGCATTGTCGAGCTAGAATGCACTCTCCTTGATAATTTATTTCAGTTCTTTTTATAATTTGAAATACTGAAAAATCCAAGCACATCACATACTTTTCACTTATTATTTAAGGTTCTGAAGAAGTTTAGCTTTGTGTTGGGTCTTTCAGTAAGTATCTTACAGTGTCATTTTACTCAGAAGTCAGTATCCTGTAATTGTACAAACTGACACAAATAATTGCTGATCATTGCTTTTTACTGTCCCACATGATTCTGATTCAGTCACTTGTCTTGTTTATTCAAAATTAGTTCTTTAGATTTATTCACCCCAGAATATCTTCTCATTGATTTAGACCCGCAGTTTGTGTTGAATCCCAGCTCCCAGGCTGTCTCAGATATCCCTGCAGACCAAAGTCCAGTTTCCACCAAGAGGTCTGATATGGATCGGCACGGTTTGGCTCAGGCTGGATCGGTAAAGCCTGATCCTGTTTGCATTTTCACAGCCAACCGAACCCTACTTGGTAGGCAGCGCATAAGCAGGATGCCTATAGCATGACGTCATAGCAGTGCTACACCGTGTACCCAGCTATTAAATACAACAAAGAAAAAACGCGATGCGGTAAACAAAGAGCAGCGATGAAAGACATCCAGCAATCCTTCTTTTTTGTGATCAGCATGTGGCTTTTTGTTAAGAAGCGCAACCAAGCTTTGTGCCGCAAGAGTTATCTTCACGAAGACAGGTGGAGCTTTAAATATGGCGGGGTTATGTGTTGTTCCGCTGTCGCACTGGAAGTAGTGTCTCCTTCGACCAATAGCTTCACCTTCTGGGGTCGGATCGGTATGCTTGGCACCCCAACAGAAGGGTCCCAAAAAGTACGACGGTATGGGTTATAAGGGATCCTGTCCCGGTTTTAGGCTATGGAAACGCCACAAGAAGCGAGATGAGCCAAACTGAACCCTCTGGTGGAAACAGGGCCAAAGATTCAAGAACTGGAAACATATTTGTTTTTTTACTACTTTGTATCCTCTACCAAATCACTGTGTGGTTGGCAAGATGGCTTGTTTCGAGCTTACTCATAATTTATCTGGTTGCAAAGTCAAACAAGTTGTTTGTTCTGTTCTGAATCTTATTTTGGGCTTTTAATACTGAGTTATACCCAAGACAAATTATTCAGCTTTATCATATTTTAAGCTTAAGTCATGTTGTCTGAATCTGAATTAAGATCTCCCCTGACACTATATGCTGGTAGACTTGATTCCAGTTCCATGAATGAGGCATCAATGTGAAACCCATTACAAAACCAGCTTTTTTCACACAGCCAGAGCTCTACTCCTCCCAATATCAGGAGGAGAAGAGCTCTGGCTGTGTGAAAAAAGCTTACCTAACGTGTGCCTTTTTAGACCGGAAATCCTCCGCTCCTTCATTTGCTCAAACTGAGTGGGAAACAAGCCCCTGACACAGCAGAGTTAAGTGAGTCACTTCACTTACACCATTTGTTATGTCAGCGCTGGAGTTCTCACAGCTTGTATTTGTGGAGCTGTAAAGTCAGGATTTCTCATGCATTCCCACTTGCTGCTGAACGTAAGAAGAAAAAGGTGGAGTGGGTTGTAATTACGCCGAAGTACAAAGGCTCCAAGTGTGGTAGGCGTTGGTACGCTTTGTGCATTTAACAATAAGCATGTCTGATCCTGTCACATCTTCAAAGTAATAAAGGTTGATGCCAAAGTTCTAATTAGCTTTGCTGGCTATGCTCCGAAATAGTTCCTGCTTGTTTGGTTGTAGTTTTATTATGCCATGTTTGGACTTTATCCTATTATGAAAATTCATTTCAGGATTAACTCTGCGGGTGTTACACTGTAAGATAGGCAGCCACACTCCAACATGGCAAGAGGCAACATGACGAGGCAAATCCAGAAAACAAAACAGACTGCCTCTACATCAGCTTGTTGGTTTGTGTTTGATCTCTTTCCCAGAACAGAATGGTGGCGGCTGAAGTCGTCACTGAGAAGACAAAACACAATGGGGCAAAAAGATGACAAATATAATCACAACGATATTGTCTTTTGATAATATGCGAGTAAAAAAAGAAATCTTGCAAAATAACACCTATAGAGGTGATAGCTGAAAACAGCATAATTAAATATACATTGTTTTACCCTAATGTTAAGATGGTGAGTGCATTGATTTCTCTGGATAATGTAACAACATATATATATTTATTTTTTGTTTTCACTAAATGATCGTCTTAGCCCTTTCATGCATGATTTATTAATTCACACATGTTTTTTCTAATGATTGTTCTTTCAAACAAGTTAAAATCACGGTCATTTTTTTCAGTGTTATATTTTGAAGTAGTTATGCATGAAGTCCACTACAGTGGGAGCCATGCATCTTCGGTAGAAATAGTAAATTAGTTGAACTTAATAAAGATCCACAAACACATTTCTTTACAAATATTTATTTAAAGTAAATTAAAAAAAAAAGCTGAATCTGAAGTATATGTATGATTGCTGTTTAATCAAACTATTCACTCAGTTAGGATTATGATGCATTATTTCAATATGGTAAAAATGTGCAAGGAGAATGTTTTTATGGAACTTAAAGTGATATTCCGGGATGGAACAAATTGGGTCCTATCACAAGGTTAAGAGCAGAAATTACCCCTACAGCAGTGTTTCTGTGTCACAGAAGCTAGCACACTTTTTTTCAAAAAACACCGCTAAATAAGGGTCTAGTTTCGAGCGTGAAACGCCAACACGTGAAGAGACTCAGCTGTGGCTGCAGAGCCAGAGCTGCAGCTCTGGCTCCTCCGCGGAGGCCGTTTCACGGCGCTACGAGAACTAGACCCTTATTTAGCGGTGTTTTTGTGTGAAAGGAACGCGCTGAAAATTCTCTAAATAAAGCGTGAATGCAGACCGACATCAGACTTTCTCGGTGGGAGTCCGTTTATTTGTGTTTTTGATCAAGGAAAATATGGCCCCGTGTGAGTCCAGCCAAATCAGCAGAGGAGCAGAGCCGAAGGAGTCAGAGGGAGTTAGGTCCTAGCGCCCTGGGTTTCTTCTCCACAGAAACACTGCTGTAGAGGGAATTTCTGCCCTATCCCTTGTGATAGGACCCAACTTGTTCAATCCCGGAATATCACTTTAAGGCAAGGGTTTGGGAATTTACCAGCTTGTTTTTGGACATGGTACTGCAACCTAAAGGGTATAAAATGTATTCCAAATGTCTGTCTACTCTCGTGGATGCCGTGCATGAAAGGGTTAAATGAGCTTCAATTATGATCTAAATGGTTGTGCTGATGTGTCATGACTGTTCTCATGTTATTTGCTCTTCCAGATATCCTGAAGTACTACCTTAGTTGCAGTCTGGATCAAACCAACCCCTTCCAGCAGGTTCGTCCCTTATCTTACTACATTTAGATCTGTGTGGGTGAGTTTTCAGTTGAATTTATATCCTGCTCATGTTTTTCATGCTTTGTATGAGTCTCATCATGAACCCATGAGCAGTCTTGGCATGCACAGCGCTGCAGCAGCATGCATGATGTTTTGTAGAGAATTTAAGTGGGCATGGTGAGTCCCTCCCATTGCTACAAAGCTTGACTTCATCTTTCCATCCAATAACAATGCTTTCCATTCTTCTAGCGGAGCAGCTCTTCCTGTATGTCTACACTGATAGCAAATGGCTACATGAAAAATGTGTGTGAATAGATAAAGAAATGAAGGCCACTTCGCTGTGATCTCTCATTCTGTGTAATGCACAACCTACACTTTGTGCTGGACACATTAATAAATCAAAAGGTGTGAGTGCAATTGAAGTTCAGGGGTCTATTGTTAGTGCGGCTGTACAGGAATGGACATTATATATAAAGTATAAGTTGAATGCTGTCAGCATATCTGCACAAGTCTTCCACTTGGCTAAAAACTGAGGGTGCTTAAATGATTAAAGAAATGAAAATGCTTTTAGACTCTTTTTTTTTTCTGCTTTATTTCAGAAGCTTTCTGGGAGCCACAAAGCTTTAGTGGAGATGCAGGATGACGTATCTGAACTGCTGCGCTCCGCCACCAGAGAGTATAAACAATCTAAGGTATGTACCCAGCCCCATCAGTACACTCAACGATCCAGGGTAGCTGTGGCCCCCTCCCCCTCTGCAGACAACAAGCCGTCCTGCTTTATTGTACTGTTTGTGATGACAGTATATCCCATTCAGAGGAACCAAACAACTGACCTGCAAAGAAGTGAAGCCCACCTGTCCACATAAAGAGCTGCTGACGGCCCACCTGGGACCTGCATTATCTCCATTTAGCTGCATTAGGCTTTCACTGACCCTTGTCAATACAGCACTGAGCTATTGTCCACCACTGGTCCTTACACTGTGTTGACAGAGGCACAAATGAGAGCTGACATTGGAAACAGAGAGAGAGAGAGTATATTTGACTTCACATGGCCACACAGATAGATGTGCTGAGCATGTAGAAATATTTATATCAGCCAATCAGATGTATTTGGAGCTGTAATATGCAGAGTAGGAGAGGGGAAATAACCTTTAAAAGTGCATCATTCGTTCAGATCTGCAAATTCAGCTCAGCGTCGTCGTACGACTGTTCAACCCAGATCCCTGACGTTTAAATGCTCATTAAAATGTAGATGAGATAAAATGTGATGATTTGTAAACCCAAAAACTCATAATTATTTGAAACAGGGCAGGACAGCCCCCACCCACTGGACCAGAGCCATCTGGCACCTCTGCCACTGTAGTGTAGTGTACTTCTGCCCAATGCCAGTGGACACTATTGAGGAGAATTTATGTCAGTGTTTGTAAAGTGATTTGAAACTCTGGCATCACTCTTTCTGCCTTCTACTTTCGATCTCTAACTGCTGTTTTTGACTCTCACTCCCATTCTCTAATCCTATTCACTGAGTATTTTGGCCAAAATGCCATAATGCAATGCAAGCATAAATAAAATGTAGATCTTTAAGTGATACCCAAATGGCTTCAAGAGCTCCTGTCACATGTCTGTAAGGCCCCTACAAAGAGAGGGGGAAACCTGTCCTTCCATTACGCCTCTGCAACAGTGCAAATGAAGGCAAAATGTATTTGGGTTACTAATACTATGCCTTTAATCAGTAGTTTTAAATGGTCCATATTTTGTTTTTTCAGGTTTGAACAGGCTTCTCCTTCTCCCCATGTTTATTTTGCCCCCTGAATAGACCTACCAGTGTGACATCCTACCATTGTTTCTTAGTATAAGCCAATTGATCATAGTAGCAAGCCCAGTGCAGAGTGTAGATGTTAGAGTGAATGCAGAGTTGTTTTAAATATAGCACAGATAGGCACTGAACTGACCAATTACCCCTGAGTAGACCTATCTGAACAGACTGGGCTCACCTGGAGAAGGGAGCTTAGAGAGGCAGGACATTTGAATAGAGTGTCTCAGACAGAGAAAGAATACAGTGCATGAAAAGCAGAAGATTTTTTTGAACATTGATCAATCTTATTTACGACAGTTACTAGCTGATGATGTGAGAGTACCCAAAGATGCATTTCCAGTGACAAATCTAGTTTGCAACTCAGACAATGAGACACAAAATCAGATGAACAGCACCAACACTCTAGTAGTCATCAAAAATAAGAATATGAACCTGATGTTGTGTTTAATATGAGCTATGTTTTTCCACTGCATGCTTGGCAGCTTTGGGTTGTAAATTTGATACTTTTGCTCAAAGTAAAAGCTAAAAGGTACTGTCTAATATTAGTTTTTTGTCACCAAAAAAGATAGGATAACATATTTTTGTACAAACTGTTTGAGGTCATATCCCTGGTAAGAGTGACTTGAATCCATGACCAGTTTAAACATTACTTTTAATGAGCCTCCTCAAGCAGACACAGCATCATTATTTTCAAGACTATTAATATCCCTTTGGCAAAATACCTTTGGAAACTTATTAAGAAGCACCATCTGTAATCATTAAAGTTGATTTGTTGAGTGTTTTAATATCAGTGATATGCTTTGGGGGCATTTAGGGATATTAAAGCAGCTCAGCTTAATTCTAGGTTAACCCTGTTCAAAAGCTTTATTTTTTATTTTCATTTCCAGGAAAGTTTGGAGAAGATCCAAGGAATACTGAACATCACAGAGATCAGTCTCCATCAGCTCACAGCCCTGGTGGACTGTCGCAGCCTTCACATGGTAAGCAGCAGGGAAAAGACTTACAAACTAAGACACTCTTACTGTGGGGTTTCTTCATGTCTGATGAGACAAGAACCTGTCCATGGATTTGTTGTGACATCTTTGTAGTGCAGCTTAGCTGTATAAAGCAATCCATTCTTTTTTTGCTCGTGCAGCTGGGCTCACCTGTCACTATAAATAACATCGTTCTTCCTGTATGTGAGTGCTTGTCCATTTGATGCTGGCTGTGTACCATTTATGAGGCTGGCTGGAAGACAAGCTCTCGGCTGTCTCAGTGCTTTGGAGGATTGTTCCTCAGTGGCTTCCAGATTCTGAGTGCACATGTGCAAGAAGCACATTTTTTTTCTTTGCTCTCTCCCTGAAATACCTCCCCTCAGACATAGCCAAATCTTTTTTGTTTTTTTCATGAAAGCTTGAATATCTTCCCTAGAATAAGTAATGTATTTCAGCTGTGCAGCGCATGCTAAATGGAGATTCTCAGTCATAACAATTTGAAGGCTAACAAATGCACTGACTCTCTTTAAGCATGCCAGCCATGATTTCATTGGTTTGACCCAGTTTAAATGAGAAATCGCAGCAAATGCATTTTTAAAACCCCTCAGAGTCCACATGCAGAAGCTTTAAAACAGCAAATTCATTCACCTACTCAGCATTTGGTTTTCAAGCTTTTCCAAAGTGCTGTTGAAACTTTAATTAAATGTGCCTGTGCCGAGAACTGCAGCACTGGAGTAGATCAGAGAAAAATATTAGAACTGCTCTGTTTCTATAGAACTGGAGTTTAGTATGAGGAGTGTTGTTTCAGTGTTTAGTTCGGTGTGCACTGACAAATGCACATTGTTAGCAGTTTTTGGCGTTTGTATGATAAACAGTCTGAGTGAATGACAAAATCTGGCAGAACTCTCTCTCCCCAAACACTCTCTCCCATCAGCTGTGACCTAACAATGGTCTGTTGTTCCATATCTGCATGACAGTGAAGCTAAAAATTCTTTCTAACACGTAGTTACACAAATCTGCCTGACGCTGCGTCCCAAAAACCATTCAGAGGTCAGTAATGTCTCCATGTGACATTTAGTTTCTGCTCAGCTCTCTTGAAACCCTGATGGAGGTGATACAAAAGTTTGTCAGGTACTTTGTAGGATCTCTAATGGAAAACCGAAGCAACGAAGTAAAGTTGAGCGAAGTCAAGCCAACATCACGTTGTGGAAAAGCCCCAGTTTTGTGTGAAATTAAGTCACACTTAAGACTACTTCTGTCTACTTCCTGACTCCTTTGTCATTGTTCTCGCTGACTGCACTTCACAGGAGGGAAACATTGTTTTAAAAGGCTAGTAAAACTGAATGGAAGCCATTGCAAAGACGATTGTAAAACATGAAGTCAATGATTCACAGTAGATTGCTCAAACCATTTGAATCTGATTGTCAGCTGTGACTGGCTCCCAATCCCTATCTCACAAAGGGAGAACTGAATGCTAGTCATACATTTCTGGCCCCTTTCTCGACTCTACCCGGCTCTGCTCGACTCACCTTGTGCTACTTTTCCATTAGCCCCAGTCGCCTGCCCAACGGCGTGCAGTGCCACTTTAAACAGCTGAGCGGCACTGTGGTGCCGTCATTTTGAGCGCGACACAACAACCTGTGGCTTTTTGTCACAAACCGAGTAAAAAAGGAAAGCAGGAGAAGACTGCAGGTGGTAAGAAGAAATACCCCTTGAGAAGCATGGGATTTTGGAAGCTATACAACAGAATGAAGCCAAGGACGAGAGCAATCGAGCTGCAAAGAAAAGACATATTAGGGTAAGGTAACGGTAGCTACCACTAGCATGCTAGGTCGTCGCGCTCATGACTCATCGACGACGACATTGTCTGACCAATCAGTAGCCGGCAGTAGGTGACGTCATCTTTTAGTATCGACTCAGCTCGCTTAGAACCAGAGCGGAGTAGGTACTAAAACTAGCTTGTTTTAGGAGGTACCGGGCTAGTGGAAACACGCTGCAAATCGAGTAGAGTCGAGTAGAGTAAGGCCAAGGCGTGCTAGTGGAAAAGGGCCATTACTCTTTTTTTACTAATCTGTATCAAGATGTTGTTTCCTATCTCAAAACCCATTGATTATAAGCAAATCACAAAGAATATTTTTTTTCCTCAGGATCACTCAGCTGAAGTAAGCTGGTGTGAAGCCTCTGTAATTCATGTTTGTTGTTGACCTGATACTGAGAGAGAAAAATTCAAGGATGTTAAGGACCAAAAAATGTTGATGTTGCTAAGTAAACAAAGCACAGAGAGGAAAGTCTTGGCTCTAAGTTCTTAAAAACTAACATGCTATGTGTATAATCTTGTCAAATGATGAAAGATGATAATTGCCCAGAGGTTTGTGAATTAAGTACTAACTGTTTAAAAGAAAGAGAAAAACAATCAGACTTAATTGTTTCATCAACTTTCCAAGCACAGAGATCTACAATGCATGGTGGTCTATTTCTCTTTTAGGTAGAGGCATTTTATTCAATATTATTGTATTGATAGTAAATAGGGGTGTCCTGAAACAACTTTTTCACCTCCAATACGACACCAATATTGAAGCCTTGAGTACTGGCCGATACAGATACCGATATTGATATCGATCTGATACTATATCAGCAGTCATACAGACTTTTATAACTTATTTTGTAGTATGAACAGTAAGAAAAGGCTTGATCAAGTGAGATTACTCAAACAGAGAACAGTTGTCAGCAATAGGAGGTATGAGAAAAACTGACCCATTTGTTATTAACCAATGAGTTCAATAGATTTTAACTGTAAACATAAGAATATTGTGCAATAAATTAAAATAAATGAAAATAAATTAGAAGACTCTGAAAAGTAACCTCAAGAAATCCAGTAAAAATAAAACATTTATTTTTCAGTTACAAAATAACCACTATGTTTAACTTAAACATAAGCATATTCTACAACTAAATTAAATACCTAAAAAATAAATTGGAATGGACTATTTGTATTGGAGTGCTTATATCGGATATTTTAGATGCAGGCCGATATAAACATATTTTGGGTTTTTTTTTTGCTGATATAGGACCGATATTTAATATAAATATCGGATCAGGGCACCCTTAATACATACATATAAAGAATAACTGCTATAAAGAACAAAAAAGGCTATTCACTGCACAATACATATGTGCTTACTGTTTATCTGCTGTCTCTAGTTCTTGAATCTATCACAATTTTTCTACATCTAGATGTGAATGGCTGTGGATATGTGTTTATACTGACGTGTTCAGGCTGCTCCTCAATAAGAAACAAATATTTAGCTGTGTTCCTTTATACAATAAAAATAATTACCCATTGTTCACATGATTATACATTTAAAAACCATCTAAGAGACTAAACTATTTGTTTTTTCATTTATTTGGGTCAAAAACAATCAGAATCAAAGGAATGAACAGCAGGTCAAATCTGGTCTGATGAAAACTGCATGTCCCCTCTCTGCAGGATTACGTCCAGGCCATGACGGGGCTGTGCTACGACGGACTTGAGGGTCTCATCTACCTCGTGCTCTTCTCCTTCGTCACAGCTCTCATGTTCAGCTCGATCATTTGCAGCGTCCCGCACACCTGGAACAGCAGGAGGTAAGACAGCTGCTGTACACACTGGTCCAGTCATAACCACAGGCAGCCTCTGCTGAAGCTTTTAGGCTGAGTTTGTACAAAGAACCACGTATACAGCCAGGAATAATTCAAGAGGATACGCTTATCAATTCATTATGATTTCATGGCATTTCTTTTCACCCTCTTCAGTGTTCATTTGACACAGCATGGAGTGACAAAGAAAATTAGAATAAGTCCACACAGATATGAAAATATGACTCCTTTGGTGTGACAGTCTTGTTTGTTTACTTGTTGGAGGATGGCTGTGTTACCTCTGGGTTTGTATCCAGAAGGCTGCAGAGCTGCTTCCTCAAATAGATTCTTTCCCATTACTCCCCCCAGTTGTGCTAAGATGGCCTAAATCCATCATAACCACCAGCAGAGCGGGTGTATTTTCCTACAGCTTAGGGGTGAAATCATCCTGATGTCTTTGTCCTATCTGCAGCAGATAAGCTTTGCAGGATCACTACGGGGACAGTGTCTCCTCGTCATAGCACTCAGCTCAGCTGCAGCACATAATTAGCTGATCCCTCATAACCAACAGAGGGGATGGGGTGGGTGGGGGGGGATGTTTATCAGTCTGATCTCAGCTGGAGCTTCCTGTTATAAAGCAGAGGCTTACATGCTACCAGAGTGTCTCTCTCTGACTCTGCCAAGCTTCTTTTGTTTGATTTTTCCACTGAAGCAGGCCGATTATTTTCTTGTGCAAAGATTTGTGGGTATAGATCTAAATGAATATTTCTACAAATCATCATTACAAACCAATGTCTCTTGATGGATTTTTGGGGCTTTCCAGGGTGTCTGCAGGTGTGAAAATTGTTTAATAAATTCATTAAAAATGAAAGTCTGTATCCAGGATCTCCAGTGATCATTTAAAGTCTTAAATTTCACTTTATGAATTCAAAGTATTAGAATGCTTTAAAAAGGTGTGTTGTTACATAAAAGGTATGAATTTGATTGGTAGCACTTTGTTTTAGATATTTCTAATGGCTCTGTCAACTCTGTGTGGTCTAATTTGGCTTGTTGTTGTTTTATCTTTGTGTTGATTAAGTTGTTGACATTTTGTGGTAGTAAAGGCACCGTTTATACCGTTTTATAAGTATTGACTTTATGTCATCAAAAGAAAATAGAAATGTGAGCTCAAGGATTTGGATCCAAGATTAAAGATGAAAGGAAAAAAATGATTAAAATGCTAACATATACAAAAAAACGCTTTAAGACTGCACAAATAAATCAAAGCCATTCGTAGTCCCAAAAATTTTGTTGTTTTTAGCAGCTAAATGTTGCAAAATTGTGTCTATATGTTGTTGTTTGGATCCCTAAAATGTTTCGCAGTCCCTATAGTATGTAACTTCCCTGGCACTATGACCTTTATGTGGATTTAAGGTCATGGAGTTAAAATGTTTTCATATTTTGTTATACATCCAAAAAGATTCTCTAGGCTGTGCACTCTCACAATGCTCAAAGCAAGTTAATGGCCCTCTGTCAAGTGTTGTGTGTGGAAACTGCTGAGTAAAAGCATGTTTTCTGTTAAGGGGTTAAAGGTGAGGGAATCAGAACATCACTGAGGTTAATGCATGCTGAAATTTTTAATGCATTTCAAAAACAAAAGCAGCCTCCTGATATTTGGCAACCACTGTTTCACCTTTCTTTCTGAGAGTAGCTGCAGTGACTTACAGTAATGTAGTATATCACTCCAATGTTAGGTTACAGCTCTATTTAGGCCAGATGTGCAGCCTCACATGGTCGATTCATGTTTAAATATCTGTCGCTTGGAGCTCAAGATAATGGTTTCTCCTTTTCTTTATTTCAAAAAAATCTTCAAAGACACTTCAGAGGTGTGAAGCATCCACATGAGACGATCAAAATTTGCTCTGCTTTTCTGAATGAAAGGGAGATTGTTTTATTGACTGGTCATTTTTCATTACAGAAGATCGTCCTTTTTCTTATGTAATGATATTGTTATATTTTTATACAAGATACAATGTAAGACAAAATAAAATTCACTCATTATTAACAAAACACCCTAAAATCCTAGTGACAGCTTTCATACAGGTCGTCTAGAGGAGCCTCTCGAGCAAACTTGGAGCTGACTTCATTCTCACATGACACATCTGTAAATGCTGGTGAATTTTAATATGATGGACAGTAATGCAACTCGTTTGTGTTTCTGAGAGAACCAAAACATCTTACAACAGCAAGTCACAAACTGGGTTTGATCTGCTGGCCTTGCAGTGGTCTTTAAATACAGGGCAGATATCTATTTTCTCTTGCATTTACACTCCAGAATATGCTTGTCTAAATTGTTCCATGTAACCTTGCACAATAATGGTGTATGATTCAATTTTATTTTCAAATTCTGAATGACATATTAAAAGTTAGCATTCACATTAAAGAGAGGGTGTCAGCTGTGCTTAAAACCTGCACATTACACGGACCCGTACCTGTGTGGCTAATTTGACCAGTTAGAAAATGAGAAGGTGTTACACATTGTTTTTAAAGATTGAGCTTGAAGAGATTTTGCAATATATTCAATTAACCCTTTGATTTTGTGTCTACATCCTGTTTTCTAAATAAATGCTGTAGCAAATGTATTGAATGAAAAGGAATGACCTCACGTGTTAAAAATGCCTGAAGGGGCTGTTGGGCTGAACACTAGAGGGAGACAGGCTCCTTCATGTCTGTGTCACTGTAGCTGCTTTGACTCTCAGTTCATTATTCGTCTCTCTCATGCACTTCAGAGCTCCTCTGTGTTAATAAAACCCAGTCTAACCGCAGTCTCTCTGCAGAAGTCAGCTGCTGCTTTTATTCGACAACTAGAACCAATGCATTTATTGTTCTTCTGAAAAAGAAAAGACCTTTTATATTTCCTGCTGAAACTGAACCAGTTACATGAGGCTATTTTTAATGCCTTTGTTCTGCTCAATTAAGGTCAGTAGAAACTGCATCCTCCCTACTTCACACAACCCAGAGTTCTTGTTTTTCTCCCTCGGGCAGGGATGGAAGTGAATCAAAATAAGAAATAAACACAAACTAGACCGCGTGGCGCTTCTCTGCTCCGTTTGTCATTCCTCACACAGTACAGTGGCTCCCTCTGGTGGTGCTTTCACACAGTTGTCTGATGTTTGCAGGAGCGACGAGGACAGTGAAGACGAGTCTCTGAGCCACGGGGGAAGGCAGAACCATGATAACCTGTACCGGGTCCACATGCCCAGCCTGTACAGCTGCGGCAGTAGCTATGGCAGCGAGACGTCCATCCCCGCCGCAGCCCACACCGTCAGCAACGCGCCTGTCACGGAGTACATGTGAGTCAGTCCTGCTGTTCGCTGCTGAGAATCAAAGTTGCACAACGTGAAAGGCAGCACTTGTTTTATTTTAAATCAAAACCAGCCCTGCTGGTAATAGAAACCTCGTGTTTTCATTGTCTCCAGAGAGATGTTTCACTCTTACAGAGAGTCATGCAGTGACCAGCTCACGCAGCTGCTGTTGTCCAGCTGTGATGAATATTATAAAGGGAAGGGATCCATTCAATAAAGGCTGGGTATCACCAGACTTTGGGTTTCTGAAATTGGTCTGAGGTCATTAAATATGAAATTTGTTAATAATCCATTAAGATGTTAGTGAGGAGGTTTTATGCAGATGGTTCAAAGTTGTATTAATCTCAGTTTGTGTTTCATTCTTCAGGGCACAGAATGCCAACTTTCAGAACTCCCGCTGTGAAAACACTCCTCTGATAGGACGAGAGTCTCCACCCCCCTCGGTGAGTGCTGCGTGTCTTAGAAATAATAATCTCTGTAGGGAAAACCCTGGGTTCTTTGGCACATTTTTATTTTGGAGCCTTTATCAGTCCTTTTAGACTGAGACACTAGAGAAACAGAGGAACTAAACCAGGAACTAAAAAATGAAAGCTAAAGCAAAGAAACTGTGCTTTAAGTTATGAACAAAACCCCATTTTAAATAGAAAATGTAATCTTGAGTGACAAAGAATTAAATTCACGGTTAATTATTGTGTGTTTGAAATTTGTTTCATGAAAATTGACCAGATGTATTGGTAGATATTTATGTAGAATGATTGTTTTTGTCAAATTATTACTTATAAGGGGCTGCACAGTGGTGCACAAGGTCAGTGTGCATGCCTCTGACCAAGATGGTTGCTTGATAGGGTAATTGGTTACTCTAAATTGACCCATCGGTGTACTGTAAGTACTTAAAATTGTGGTTACAATACAAAAACTCACCAATATGTAATATGATTTGGAGGGTATTATTACTGAATGATCATTGTTTTAGCATCACAGTTGCATTGTGAGCATGTGACATGTCACATCAGCATTTATCTGAAAATTACCTTAAAAAATTCAACACATTATAAAAGAAAAGAATTACTGTAATACCATTGTATCCAGTATAACTCTGCATTAGACAGCATGATGCTACAAAGCATGCTTAGTATAGATAAGAATTGTTCATTTTTATTATTTTTGGTACCCTTACCTAAACTTAATTTTAATTCTAGACCTTAACTGATGCTGAGAAATCATCAACATTTTGAGCAAAGTACATTCCAAAGGTCAATTTTGCGGTATTAAAAGTAGGATCATGTTTTTGCCCCACTGAACGTTATACAAACATATTTCACCATGGTTGGATGAACACCATATAAAGTTGAAGTACATGCAGCTTCACTTCATGCAGCAGCAGCAGGCGTTAGCTCATGCTGCATTCCAGGCGACCTGTACCTCGGAAATTTCCCGGTTAAAATCTCTGAGTTCCGACCTGAAAGCGTCCTTGAGCGCAGGGAATTCTGGTATGTAACTTAACCAACATGGCAGGCTTTATAAGATTTATGCTGTCTCAACTAACTCATTTCAGTGAAACAGAAGCGGGGAAACAGCGCACAAGGTAACATAAGCTTATATTTTACAGTGTTATGATTTATAAGCTGCCATATTTTTTAGGCAGTGATGTGACATCACAAGTCGTAATTCGGAGTACATCGATCTGATACAAGTTCACGGGTGGGACGTTACGAGTTCAGCTGCCGTTCCAGTGCACTTTTACAAAGGTACAGGTGGGAAAAGCACGAGTTACGGGTTGCCTGGAACGCAGCATCAGACCGGTGGAGGAAGCAGCTGGACCTGCCAGAGGTGAACGCAGCTGTGACTAAGCCAGCAGAGGTCGACTCTTACGGGTGTTTACAAGCAGGTTTGAGTTAACCTCAGAACTTTTTAAGCATGCATATAATTTCTTGATAGACACGACAGACATCAACATTGCCCAATTGACATTAGCTCAGTTCTGTGCGGCCTGACTTAGCTTGACTCGGCTCAACATTTTCCTCTTCATCTACAAAAGTTCACCAATACTTAATTGTGTAAATGGGTTTCAAATATGAAGAAGTCTTAACAGAGGTAAGTTTTAATCTTCATCCGTACTTGCAAGTTGTTAAGCTTAAACATTTAACATCTATATACAGGATAGTTTGTGCTTCTTTCTGTTTATGAACTGGCTTCGTTCCTCTGTTCCTCTAAGCGTTCTTAAAAATCCAGAAAAGTTTCCATTTTTTTAAATAGTGGTTTTTGTTCCAATTTTTGATGGATAGTAGTAGTAGGGGGTTTGTCCTCAAAGCTTCATCAGCCTAAGCACAATGTGGTGGATCAGCTTTAGCACGATTAGCTAAAGATATGCCAGTGTACTTTAAGTGATTACTGGCTTTGCTCTTTTTTAATATGAACTTTCTATTGTTTTTCTGAGGACTGAGAGGTTTTTGTAGAATGAGTCAAAGTGATGGACAGGGTCAAGGACTCTGTTATCTTCGAGTTTTTGATCCTGTCATAAAGCACCTCCTTTGTGACCCGTCAGGAAACCCTAGCTAAATCACAGCTAGCAGGACGTGGCTGAGGTAGCAGAGGTAGAACTGGGTGTCTTGTTAGTGATGGGGTCAAGCTTCAATCTTTCCTACCCGTCCTCCCTGGTCTTAACCTGTAGAGACCCCCTCCCTGGTGTCTGTGTGTCTTCCTGGACCTAGATGCTGCTTTGTGTATCTCTTCTACACTCTCTTCTTGTCGATTTTTTTTTCCTGCAAATCCATCCAGTTGTATTTGACTGCGGCCGACAATAACAGCGGTCACAGCTGGCAGTTAAAGCCTTCGGAGAGTTCAAGATCGTTTTGGTAACCTCATCTGCTATGCTAACAGGTACTAAACATGCCCGCCCCCTCCACCCGCTGGCCTGTTCCTCCTCTGTAGCACCCCCTCAAACCCCCAAACTCTACTCACCTTGTATTCAGGTCCCACCAGGGCTGCAGGACCCCCCTTATCCTCCTCCTCCTCCTTCTCCACTCCCAGTCTGTTCCGACTCTTGCTAAGTGTCCCACCTGGTGTTTCACCTGATGTTTGTTTCTGTGGCCCTGGGCTGCATGTTTCCCGGACCTCCACCCTGCACCACAGCTACACTGGGTGGAAAACATGGGTCTGACAGACTGATGCTAAACGAAGACACTAATTAATGTTAAACTGACTTTGACCAAAGGGTCTGCTTCCTCCTAAGTTCTTGGTTGCAAGGGTGAACCAAGGGAAGTCGAGAATACAGTTTTTTACACTTGTGCTTCTTTTTTAAGTTTTGCTGGGATAGCTTCAAAAGTGAATGATACTATGTTCATGAAAATGTTGATCATATTAACTTAGCTTTATTTTCATCTGTCTCAGGATCTTCTCTTACTAATTACTACTTTGATTTGTGTAACAAAAAAAAAAATTCTAGGGTTTTTCCTGCATTCAAATGTTACCAAATTAAGTAGCACCACTGAACCTTATTGGAGTCAGAGGAGCAACATCTTCTCTCAAGAGCAGCATTTTAGCAATTTATCATTTCTAGCAGCAATTAGAAATTTGTTTTCGTATGATAGAGATATATAGCCCAGGCACTTATTGTCAAGTGCACATCAGTGAGATTAATTTAACAGTTTAAAATGCTTGGATCGATTAAGTCATGGCTGTAAGTGCAGCCTCTATGATTGCACATTAAACACAGTCTGAAGTTGTTCAAGGTCCACTAGGGGTGGGCGATATGGCAAAAATATCAAATCACGATTTTTTAAAAATAAAATCACGATCATGATTTTATCACAATTCTTTTTTACTTTGATTTTTTCTGGACTAATTTGCATGTTTGACCATTTTTTTCCCTGTTTAACATATAAAACATGTAAAACCCTGAAAGAAAAAAAAAAGACAATTAAAGCCAAAGAAACTTTCTGAACAGGTTTTAATTTAAATAGTGCAGTTTTTATAAAAATGTGCAATAAATGTAAACATAAAAGGTAATGAACAACAATATCAACATTATCTCTTAAAGTGCAACAATTTAGAACAAATGTTATCTAACTGCAATGTCAATAATCTGAGTGAATAATACAGCTGCTTTAGAACAGATTTTTGTTCAGACATCTTCAAGCTTTTATCTCCTTTTCTCTTTCTGTCATGGCGTCACGCTCCATAACCAAACAGGAATCCTACGTCACGCTCCATAACAAACAGAACCCCACCATGCTGTCACGAGTCTTAATACATGCACTGTTTATGGGCTTCACGATCTGACGATCTTTCTGCTTTATGAGATCATCCCCATGTTATAATCCTCAACGATTTAATATCGTCATATCGCACACCCCTACAATCCAGTATGAAACAAAATTCTGGTGATGAAATATTTATTTTAAAGGACTAGTCAGTAAAAGACATCAAGTGAGAAGATGGGCAGAGCAGCTCGCACCGCCTTAGTCCACCCTCTCCAATAAAGGAAACACAAGTAGAGAAAGCTGATGGTACTATTAATGTGGCATATTTACAAAGAACGGCACATTTTGAAAGCATTTGAACACAACATAAACCAACACACAAACAGACAGAACAGTTATTTCCCTCTGGATGGTTCCTAACATCCTGACAGTGGCATAATATACTGTAGGTTTTATTATAACTAAGTTCTGAAAAGCTAATTCTGTGAGATGATGGTACAGAACAGCAAACTGGTTTTAATCCTTAATGGCTTCACCATTTTTCCTGCTTTTGACACTAAGTTTAAAGACAGAATGTTCACTTACTGCTTAATATTTCCTCCCACTAACATGTACCATCATAAAGAAATAATCAGTGTTACTTCTCCTGTCAGGGATCTTAATGCTCTTGTTGTGTATAAAAGTCTTTGGTTGAACAATTGTACACCAAACATGCATACACTTGTGCACAACTTAGAGAGGTACCATAACAATATTATTTGATCCAGGAAAACTGTGCCTCATTAATCCAAAACCCATCCCACAGTAGTAGTAAGACATTAAGAATATAATTGTCTACCTCTGCATCTTATTAAAACAGTGATGGTGAGTTGTTTTTTTAACAGGCTGTTCAGATGAACTCTGAGGAAAGATCAAATATACAAAACAGTCCTATTTTTCTTTGAGTTTGAAATGCAGCCTTTGTTTGCTTGAATGCCCTGGATGATCAAATGCATGAGTGCATCCTTAATGTATGTGTAAGACTCCTAAAGGGACTTTAACTCTAAATAAAGAAACTACTCAAACACGTGTTGAATTATGAAACTCCTTGTATTGACCTCCCCGTCCTCTGTGTCTGTTTTATCTCACTGTATTTGAGTCATGTTCATCCTTTTAGATTCCAGCACTTTAAGTCTTTAGTTCATCTGTGGAGGATTTTCTTCAGTCTGACAGATTTTTTTTGTTTGTTTTTCTGCCTTGGTTATCTCTGTTTCTCTTAGCTTCTGGTGTTTAATTTACCTGAAAACGAAAGAAAGAACACATTTTTTAATCTATCCACCACTCCAGCAAAGACCTTTTTCAGGTTTTGAAACTGAAATCTTTTAATTTTAGTCATATTAACCGATAGACTTAGGTGGCAGTAATTTTGAAGCATATTGTTAACACATCACAATCGATAGGGGTTTAACAACATTACAACACACTGAAATTTGACTCAGGTGTGGACATTTTATTGGCCTTATTAAGATATTTCTTGCATTCCTTTTTAGAAAGCTGAGGGGGCTTTTCAATTTTAGCCTCTTTAGTTTTTGTCACTTGCTTTAGCAACAGTCAGGGTTCCTAAAGATCGTCAAAAAGTCATTCAAAGCCTTTTACTTTAAGTTTTGATGTTCAGGGCCATAAAACCCCTAAAATCTTAAACTTCGTCTTCTGCCACCTTTTCAACTGCCACAAGGTGTAGCTTACTTCGCCATCACAGCGTTTAGGGCATATTGATTCTATAAAATCAGCATTGATAGATGTATCGTCAAGTATGTGATGATTTATTGTCATTTTGATGATTCAGCACGGGCCTAATATACACTAGGCCAGTTTAAAGTGCACACTTTGCTAGTAACTTAATGAATACTCAGAAAACTTAGCTATTAATGACAATAAGTCAGTGGAAACAGAAGCAAAATTAAGTACAAAGATAAAAATAAAAGGATGTTTTTTAGTAACTGCTAAATGTCAATGGGATAGTTCTGTATTTTTGAAGTTGGGTTTTATCACATACTGACAATTATAGTCAGTGAAGTGGCCAAAATGGCTTCCAGCAGTGCTGTGCCTTTTAGGAGCATGAGCTTAGACTACAGGTAAGGTACACAGCTTTCAGCAGTTATGTTGTGTAATTTTGATGTTTACTTTAAAAACTATGTTGGGTAGAAAGTGCGATTGAGCAAAACATACCAGAGTGCTTTTTTTCCTCCAGGAAGCCTCTGTGTTTGGCACTAATCGATGCAGCAAATGGCTGTGTGTTCTTCTGCCTCTGATCTGCTGCTTCATTCTCTGGACTCCTTAAGATACAAGAGGGGCAGAGGAGACCAATACTGAATCAAACATGAGTGATTTGGACTCAAGTGACAATGACTTTCTATTTAATGTGGATGCAGGGGTTTATTTTTATGTGCGGGAGTATACAGAAGATGAAATTCTTCAGAACAAGAGTTGGCAGATGCAGTCAGTGCACACAGGCAGAAGAAGACGTGACCATGTGCTGCATCAGAAAGTACAAACACAGAGACTTCCTGTTGGAAAAATGAAATGCTGTGAAAGTGTTCTTTACGTACATTACTGGTAGTTGCAGCTCATTCTCCTTCAAGCTGGGAGCCCTTTCAGGTACTTCACTTTTGTCAAGGACCTGATAAATCCCAGCCTCAGAAATGCTGAACTGTCCCTTTAATGATCGTGTTTTTAAGATCTCATCAAAGCTGAGAGTTAAAACTGATTTGCTGCCCATCACTGTTGCCAAACCTTAATCCTAATACATCTTGAGTAGTCAGTTGACTTGGCGTTACTTCTCTTGTGATAAAAACTTTTCCCCTTTTGTTTCTCACCACAGTACACCTCCAGCATGCGGGCTAAGTACCTGGCCAACAGCAGACCAGACTCCAACAACCCTCCAGCACACTAGACCAACAGGTCCAGTCTGCAGCACTGACGTCTCTGAGATCTGTCTCTACACTTGAATTATCAGTTGGATTTTTTTCCCCCACTTCTGATTTCCTTCACACCACTTTGGCTTACAACGGGGAACCAAATGTGCTTTTTTCAGTTTGTTTTGAGGGGAGAAAAAAAAAACATAAAAATGCCCCCCTCCTTAACGGAACTTGTGCTTGTTCTCGTTGGTACGGGGATTTAATCCAAACCTGTGATGTGATGAAGGCAGGACTGATGTTTACAACTTCTGACCTTACTCGTAGACGCTCCACCTCGTGGACAGTGTCTCATTTAAGTAGGTGTTGCAGTGCTGAGGACTCTGGAAATGCTCATGGACTTAATTTGATGACTACTGGTTTTTTTTTTGTTTTTTTTTTGTAAAGCACTGCACTGCACTCTTTTTGCTTTGGGGGAGGAACAGGAATGCCTTACACATGAACATGAAGAGGAATGAACTGTTTTCTTCCCCCGTAAAGGTTAAAAATTAACTTTCACACCAAGCAGACATCAAATTATGTGTTCTTTCTTTCTTTTCAGCTTGTGAAACTTGAATATCAGCCTGTTGAATTTGCATTATTCTCTGGTTAATGTTGCCATACTGTATATTACACACAGGCTTGTTTTGGATTTCCTTTTTGATCTGATACCTGGGACCAGTTTTCCTTAACTTCTACCAGCCTGATTTTTTTTTTTTTTTTTACCCATTGGACATTTCTTTCTTGTGGCATTTTTGTAACACATTAATGAGCCACTATTCCACACAGCAGTGACTATTTCTGATGAAGCTGTGAACAAAGCAGGAGGACAAAGCAACTGCTTTAAAAGAGAGTGTCAGTGCGATTCTGGTGCATATTCTGAAAAAAAAAAAGTCAAGCTTGAAAAAGTTTTTATACCACTGGAAGCAAAAAAACTTTCAAACAGCATTTTGAGGACGGCAGTGAAGGTTGAGCAGGATGTCTTCTGCAACATTCCTCCAGATTTTTAATGATTTGCCTCTTTCACAGACTGTTTGATATTCTCTCCGTGTTCCGGTGAAGCTGGAGAGCCTCGTCTCCTTGAACAGAGCTGGAATTGTCCTCTCTCACACACCTGTTTCTGCTTGGATATCTCTTTAAAATGCAGAAGTTCTCTGTTTAAATTTCCCCCGCTGGTTACTCCAACAGGTTTTTCAATGCAGGTTTATGTAAAAAAAAAAAAAAAAAGGAAGAGTGCAGCTTCTAAGAGAATTTTAAGGTGAAACTTTGGTGCATTGGCGATGGCAGCGTCTCTGAAAATGTGTTTTAGCATTTATATCAAAGGTAGAAGTGAGTGAGTGGATGCTGTGAAGGGACTGCGAGGACTCTGCTCTCTATAATCAGAGCTGCTGATGATTTTCCTGTTGAAGTGTGATCAACTTTTCAAACGTTGAGTGAAGTTTTTAGCCTCCTTCAGCTTCAACTTTCTCCTCAGAGGCGTGCATTTTGATTTGATTCAAGACTGCACGAACCCTCGAGGTGCTCCTCTTTTACTATCTTAACCTCTTTTTCAGTGTCTTCACTTCAGGCCAGTTTGTAAGGTTTGAGGAGAAAAAGGACTTTTTCAGGTTTTCGCTCTGTTGACACGGTTGCACTGATGCGATCTTTCTCTTTTGGTAGTAGTCATATTCTCTTTGTTGTTTGTTATGAAAGGCTGTTGTACATAAAAATGAGATAAAACTCTACAAAATGGAAAAAAGAAAGTGATTTTTTTAACTTCTTAAAATGCTTATTTCATTTTTTTTTATTTGTTGATCTGAGTTAAACTTGTTTTTTATTTCATTTTAGGAACTGTAGCACACACAATGTGTTGCTTCATTAATGTGAATATGTTAAATAGATTTTAATTTGTTTTGAGTTTTAATCTGGGAAAAAAATCACTGTAGATGTCATTTTTTATTGTCTACATCTTTTTTTCGATCTCTAAAATGTGTACATGTAAAACCTGTGATTATATTGAGCTTGAATGCTGTGTTTTGAAATTAAAAGATCTTAACTGTTTCAATGGTTCCAGGATTTTTTTTTCTGTAAATATATTTATTCTGGAGAGGCAGATGAAAAATCCTGACGGCTGACACTAGGGAGCAGCATAACTCCTCTTCCTCCTCTGCTGACTCCTCGCTCTTCCCTTCTATGGAGGTAATGAAGGTTCTGTTTTTTATTTAGGACTTTTTTTCCAGCAAGAGAAAAGGTAATTACATTTTTCAGGAAATTACACCATACAATGAAAATGTAAACACTTGGTTTATCGTGATCATAAAATACACAGTTAGGAGCACAGGATGCCGTGTGGTTCTTAGGAAGATGAGGCATTTCATGTTGATTTAGCCACATTAACATGACTTTGATAAATAACATGTTTCACACCACAAGATTTAAGTCTGTTTTCTAGACCGGCCTGTGTGATCCCAGCTCCAAACATTTCTGTGTTTATGTGAAGGATACGGATTGACGTTTTGGCTCATTTTTACAGTACTTGTACTTTTATTTCAAAGCTCCTCTGAGGTTTCTGGTCTGCTTTCCTGATGTTTCACTCTCAGTTTGAAAGCTGGTGTCAGTCGTTCATTTGCAGATTCAGGATGCAGGTTAAGTTGTCATGCACATTCTTAGAAACTTTATGCCCAGTAAAGTGTCCAGATACTGAGGCAACAATACAACACATATTATGATAAGCACTGGAGGCACTGTCTATTTCTGGCATTTTTTTGTCACATCTAAAACAGCAAAGAAATATGTCAAAGGATCCTTCAACTAGAGACATTTACATCTCATCTTAGAGGTAATGTAAAATATTTGCCTGCTCTGCATCATGTAGTTTGGCCTCTGTTACCACCTTCAGAACTGCACCATGAGTGATAGTACCCGAGTTAGGGCTGGGCAATTAATCGAAAAGTCATTGAAACCAACAATTAGACCTAATCGAACTAATCTTACTCATGTCAATTTTTTTGATAACTTTCCCACCCCCTCCATACAGTCTGCCAGCATGGAGGAGACAAGCGGCAATCTGTCAGAGGACCTTGAAGTCAGGAAAAATGCTGTCTCCATGGTTAAGACACATTTTGGATTTTGTGCAGAGGATGTTAAGTCTAAATACTACAGGAAGATTGTTCTGATGACCAGCGGTCATCATAAAATAATCATTCTTTAATCGTAATTAGAGTCAAAGATTCAATTAATCCTGATACTGAGATTAGGTAATATCGCCCAACCCTAACCTACAGTGCTCATCACAACTGATGTCAAAGCATTTAGGATCACTTTGATTCTGTAAAATCCGTACTGATGTATCAGCAAGGCATGTGTGACGTTATATCGCCATATCGATTCATTTAGCACAGGCCTAGTTTGAAACCCGCCTATGGGCCTGTTCTGTGGTGACCCACAAGTCTGTGTCAGGCATCAGTAAACTGAAAACATAAAAGAACTACAGGAGAGGGCCATGAAAATATAACAGAGATTCCACACAAGTCTTTGGGGTTCTGGTACAAATGGAGGTTTCCAACTTACACTAAACACACTTTTTAATTGTTTATTCTTTTATATAAAAGATAGCTGTCATATTAAACCCCTCCCCCAACAAGATAAATTTCCCATCTCTCCCTCCTCTCTTTTCTCCTGGGAAATGTTCCCCTGATGATGATACTGAGGGATAGATAGGAGACCCCCCCCCCCCACCCCCCTTTTGCCAAGTGTTTGTTCAGCCCACTGCTGGCTCCAGTAAAGAGAGCATGTCCAGACTTGTCGGTGAAGCTACAGTAACCATCAGAAAACAGTAGCAGTAAGCTGGAGCCACCTCCACTTCTTCAGGAGGATGCGGTCACAGGTCACACTATGAGAGTCTACACTAAAACTGCCTGTTCTGAGCAGGAATGAAACAGAGGGGTTTAAAGTTATGTCAAATCCAATATCTGAGTGGATTTAAAGGTGCTATGAGGAGAATCTAGTTCCGGCGACATAAAGACTCTGCTACCCATGAGCACACGCGGTGACTGTGGTAATGCTGCGTTCCAGTAAACACGGAACTGGGAGTGACATCATCTCCGACTTATCGGCGTTCCAGTTGAAGTTGGAAAAAAAACATGCCGATCTACCAGGCTGTTGTTAGCACGCCCTGCGTTGTTGTTCACAAATATCACATGAAGAATGTGATTATCACTATGGCAGCATTTTTGTAAATGTAAGTCTGACAATATTATATTTACAGCTGATCTAGACTGACAAACCCCAGTCAGAAGTGCAAATAAATGGATTATTACAGGAGCTAAATTACTGTTCACACTGGGGGCATCCATCTTCGATTGTCAACTCGGGGGTGGCGAGGTTTCACAGTGTTCCCAGTCGGAAATTCTGACTTCGGGGGATGTTCCAGTTGCAGTTTCCTACTGGGAACTCGGAAATTCCAACTTCTGACTACAACTGGAACGCAACAAAAGACGTGACAATTTTTGGAAAACTTAGTATTGTGGTTTTGTAGCCGGCTATATATCGCTATTTACAGCCCGGTGCTCTAAGACTTGTCCGAATAATATAAATTTGCTTTCGTTTTAATTGTTTTGTACCCGAAGTTGAGCATCCAGGCCAGTCCAGCCCTGTCCGACCCGACCGTGAAGCCAAGGAATAGCATTTATAGATAACCTATTTTGATGCTATAAAACTTTAAGTGTGTATTTTGATCAGGCATATATCTAAAAGTGAGACTTTTTTTGTAATTACTTAGAAACTCCTCACAGCATCTTTAAAGACAAGAAAATCAAAAATACTTCTTTGAAAATCTTTATCCCTTTAGATGAAATTTTGGACAAAAAATATACAGTAAGCCTGATATTTGTGTTGAAAAAAAAATGAATTAAAAGCTTAAAGTCAGCATTTTACTCCTTAAATATACAGTCAACAGCCTCAGCGTGTCCATCTTAATAAAACAAAGATGTCAGTCCCTGTTTCAGATGAACACGTTGCCCTCCTGTGCACCTGCCCTAATGAAATAGATATGGGAAAGTATTTTTCAGCTTCAATATACGTCAAGCTCTAACACACATGACAGAAAACCTGACCATATGAAGTAATATGAATTTGTGTGAAACATCTGAGCAGACACTGAAGATAATCTGGGATCTGTAACGAATTTTTCTTCGTCTGGCTGTTTGACGTCACCGTGCACTAGAGCGGTGATCCTGGATGACCTGGATCACAAGAACCTGATTATGTGATGTCACCAGAACCATGAAAATATTAAAATAGATAATAAGATGAAGTGGTGTTGAATGTGTGGGAATGCATAAATCAAACCACTGTGAATAAAGCTGCAAGAGTTACAAATATTGAAAGTGTATGACTCCTAACTAATAACTATAGATGATGTTATGGTCTGTTCTTTTATGTCATAATTAATTAATCAGAAAACAAGTAAATTTAGTTTTGTGTTTTTGAGTAGAATTTTGACCACTTGGTTCTATAGTTATAGAAGAAGGGCTACTGTGGTCCGAAGGTGATATCATTTGTTAACATATAATACATATGGATATAAACTGAAGTCCCGGAGCCTTTGACCTTGAAGTGCAAAATCTAACTAGTCTGTCTTTGGGTCAGATAGGACAGAAAAAAAAAAAAAAAAGAAATTTCCCAAAGCATGCTTCAGATATTAAAATCACAAGATCACTTTCATAAGCGAAGGATGAATGAAAATCTTGGTGAATTTGACCTTTTGGCCATGTCCTTTAGAGCTTAAAATCATTCTTGAGCCAGAGGGCACATGTGTCCAGAAGCATTTTAGGATATCATGCTCCCACACAAAGGATGGATGTGTCTGCTTGACCAAACCATTCATCTGCCTTGTTTTTCTACTCCTTTCCTTTTATTTCTTCCCTTGTGCAAACGGAGGAGTAAGGGCAGGTAGAGCAAGAGCCCGATCAGTAGATTGAGAAAAAAGATAACAGAAATTAACAGATGAAAATCATTCATCTTCCTTTGTGAAAGTGATGTTTCCGAGGCTTGATCAAGGCATCACACCCTGACTTAACTTGCTCTTTTACATTCTTGAAATTCTCTATTTTTGACCCCTTTCTGTTGTTCTTAATTGTGTATCAAACTGGCTGAAGGAATTGTTGTGTTTTGTCGGTTGGGCTAATAGGGGCCACATGTCAGGGTAAGAAGTTTCAGCTTGGCACTACCCAGAGGATTCATGTTTGCAGCCTGGATCTGTTTTGGGCTGTAAAAGACCATGTGGTGGAGAAGTTTATGTTCTGGGGATATTTCTGTTGGCATGTTGGGCTGTCGAGAATACCAGTGAGGTCAGCGCCCACATGACAACCCTGGTGACATGGCAGTTGTAGTTCAAATTAGGGACCATGTAAGTTGGTCAAAATGTTGTTAAGTCAAGAGTCAAGAGAGCAGCTCACATGCATGTAAAATGATAATGAAAGAATCACTAAGATCAGTGGTTCTCAACTGGTATGGCTACAGGACCAACCATCCCCCCTTAATTTCAAGCTGTGATCCAAATTGAGGGAAATTTTCAACTTTTCAGATTCATTGAATAGATGCTCTGAGCTGTTCTCTTGAACCCAGGATAGTCCAGAATATCGCATTATGACAACTCCAAAATAAAAACACTTACGTGAGAAACCAAATTGACCTGCATGTAGCGACGCTCGAGAGCTTGCGTAATAATATCAATCAGTAACACTAAATAAGCCATTGATCATTGGGCTGTCACAACTCACAAAACCCTTAAATAACTTCAGCCCCACAAACTCAACTGTGCTTTCATGGACATACATCAGAGAAGTCCAGCTACTTTAAAAAATATAAAATATGTAGCTTAAGCTGAGTACAGACTTATGCATAACAAAACAACACTTCAATTGAAATGTTTGTCAATTAGCATTAAAGGGTATTTTTACCACCTGTTTTTAAGGAGTGTGAAAAGACAGCACTCCTCTGCATAAACAATCCCCTTCAAAATAAAAGTACAGGACATTTCTGAACTTTCTTTTTGGCCCAGGCAAAGGCTCCTGACCCAGCCCAGCGGCTGAGAATGATTGGCTTAGATGATGTAAAGAAAAGGAAATCAGGTGTTCTACCCAAAAGCAACAACTAGGAACAAAAGAGTTCAGTGTGGGTGTTAAATCACCAAAGTGCATTCAACTTAAGGCCAGCGTGTCAGCGTGCAGGGGCTTTTTTAGACCCAGGGCTGAATGGAGTCCCCTACAGCAGTGATCATCAACTGGCAGTCCCAGGGCCACATCAGGCCCTCCACAGTCTTCCATCTGCCCCCAGGATGTTATCAAATCCAGAAAACATGAGGAGGAAAAACAATATAGTTAAATATGGTTTTAAGGTTCTGTGTTTCTTCTTTACAATTCTCACAACTACTGATCCAACCACCAGTCCTATCAAGATTGAAAGCAATCTTACGTAGAATCAACACATTTGAAACATCCAATAGAAATCCACCTATAAGCCATTTTTAGTCATTATTCAACCAGGAGTGTAAGACCATCATCTCCAAACCCACTGATTTAACAGCCCCAGGGATGAAACTCCTAAATATCTTACTGCCCCGGTGCGGCTGGCAGCCCAATGTGTGAAAGGGGCCAATCTCATGTTTTAGGGCCAAAATTAAGTATTTTTGGAAGAAAATAAAAAATGATAGCTTAGTTTGAACAAAATATTGATAGCATTTCCAAGTGTTTCAGAGTCCCAAAGAGAGAGAGTCCGTAGAGTTATACCAAGTTAGAATGATTTCTTACATTAATGTTGAAGTAAGAACTATTGAAAGTCTTTTGACAAAGTCCGGTTATGCGGCCAATGAAAAAAAGGCACATTGGAATTGTTTTGTTTGTTTTTTACTGAGTGCTAGTCCTCTAGTTTTTAAGACGTGTCAATCCATTAGAGTGATTTACAGTCTCTTTTTTTAAATTTCATGAAATTAAAGGATGAATGGCTTTTATAAACCTTAGTGACAGCGTATTGAAGTATACACATACTGATAAACCTGCCCCAAAAAGTTCTGTTTTACTGATATCAATCTCAGAAGATAAAATCTGCTCTTGGTTAAGAATTTTGTTTGCAAACTTGAGTCTGATGCCATTAAAATGTCATTTTTCCCCATTTGCAGTGACAGACTGGGTATTAGCACGCAGATGGCTCAGAGCAGAAAGGGAGATCTGTGTCTGTGACCTTTTCTGGTCGGACAGCAGGCCTGAGGTCAGTGTCAGCACCGGGACACCAGTCTGGTTTTGTTGACTTCCTTCATACTATCAGCCAGCTGCTGTCGCCCCAAACTCCGACCTCTCTCATGGAGGTCTGCCAGCTGAAACAGATGCAAACAATCTTTTATTACCTCATTTTGAATTTTTATGTCAGAAAGTTCAGAATATTGAGATAAGGCTTAAGTTTTTCACTGAACTTCTAACATTATCATTCACATCTTCTCTTCAAGTAGTCAGACTACTAAATGATTCAAAATCAGCAGGTTTTTGGCCGTCATCGCAACACTTTCTCAAATCTTTCCAGGTATTTCCATTCTCCGAGGACGAGTCCAGAGATTACATCACCTCCCACATTCCCCACTGTTTACTTTTGAGGAGGCACTAAACAAAGCGGTACACAAAGCGTGATGGAGGCAGAGGAGCTCTTTACAGCTCAGAGAGCCGGAAATGCAAATGAAATTTCACACGCTCTCACTGTCGAGGAAATTGAATTAGCCTGCTTGTTGCTGGACTGGAGGAATGCATCACTAATGCTTTGAGGTGAGGAGCTGAATGGAGAGGGAGGGCAGGGGGGAAGGAAGGAGGTGCCAGCACCCTCTTCAGCCCCTCCAATGGACACTTCCTGGGTTTTGGCCGGGCTCTCTGTCAGGTGGTTGGACCACAGCTCTCCTTTATTTAAGATGCCAGGCTCCTGCATGAAAGCCAGGAGACAGAGACAAGAGTTTAAGCTGTTCGATGCCAGATCTCTATTTCAAAAAGGACCAAATGAGCAGACTGCATGTAAGAAGCATGAATTTGGTATTTATGTTGGTCATGGCACAATGAAGAAGGGCTTAGATTTTACAGTCACCTCATAACCACTCCTTCAAAATGATGTGGGTTTCCTTCACTTTGATCCACAATGTCTTCACAAATCAACTTGCAATTTTCCTTTCGAGCAGGAGTCAAAAGTTTTGGGACAACTTTAGCACCCACTTTAGGAGACCATTGCTCCAGTGAGAAATTAAAAAAAAAAAAAAAAGTAAATGTGTTGGGGTGAAAGTAGCAAGTCGGTGGCCCCTACATTTTCTGGGGGGTCTCTCCCTGCTCACAGTGTTCACTTTTAGATCTCATTTCTCATCATGTCAAAACCTGTCATCTCAGAAGAAGTGAGACTGGTGAACACTGAATGCAAACACAGGACGTGGGCACCTTTGTGTCCTGTTTGTGGAGGGATTCCTGCTGCTTTGTCTCTCTCTTGCTTACCCGGGGGAGTGGGAGTGGAGGAGACAGGGTGCCCGGTTTGTCTCCTTTGTGGGGGAAGCTTAAAGGGGAGGCAGCTGTGTCCTGGGAGTCGCTGCTCTCGTTATTCACACCTCACCTCCTCTTTTGTACACAGCACCCCAGCAGTCAGAAGGAGCACGTATACCCAGCAGAGGATTTATGGAGCTGTCCTGGTATCCCTCATCCTCACCTTTTAACTCCACACAGAGAGCCCTCTGCTCACTCTGATGCTTCAGGACTTTCTAAGAGCATTTCCCTTTCCTGCCTCTTCTTTTTAAGTGGTCTCAAGTCTGGATTTGTCATGATCCAGTGGTTTACCGCCATCTTTAAACCCTACCAGAAGAGATTTAACCGCATTATCTCAGCTCACAGCAAGGGCGCAGCATTAGCAATGACTCAAAACATTTTATCAGAGGAACAAGTAAAAGTAAAAAAAAAAAAAAAGTTAAAAACAGATGTCCTGCTGAAAGTTATGCTTTGTTCAAAATGCTCTACAAAGAAAGCTGCTATATATCTGCTCCTTTTAGTGCCATCACATCTGTCCAGATATTCAGTAGTTTTTCAGTCATAAATCATTGTCTTGTTACTTCAGACGTCATAATGAATGATACGACGTGAGTAATCGTAGCCTCAGGTGTTAAAGCATAATTTGCATCCTAATTTGCATTTCTGTTGGGCAGCATGACTCTGTAATTCTAAAATGAGGCAACTAAGCATCATAAAACTCATCTCCTGTTGATGTCAAATCACTAGTCAAAATGACGTTAATCTAACAGCATTATTGTACTGGAAGAATACGTTTAGAAATTTGAATGTCATGACAAGCGGTAAATTTTGGATAAGGAATGTGGAGGTGATCTGCTACTCAAGAAATTGTGTACAATGTGAACATCACATCACACCTCTAATCACAAAACATCACTTTAGGATGTTTTACAATAGGAGTAAACAGTGGAATCTATGCATGCTCCTGCAGTCTGCAGCTCTCATCAGGCAGAGCCTCCCTGCTGTAAGGGACATTTATATTTGTATGCATTAGAGAAGCAGTTTCAGCCAATTCAGAGGAAACACAAAAGGAGCCCAATGAAAGTTTATCTTCAAAATAAATATTTGGTTCATACTGATTGTTTATTCTGCAAAGACAGTAGCTATGATTTCATTGAAAAGACTTGATGAAAGCACACCAGTTGTTCATCATTGAGAAAGTAAATTGAGCTAGAAAACCACTCTTTATCAAAACTGATATGCTTTTGTCTGCAGGAGTAATTTTGAACTTATTTATATTACCTATTTTTGAGGGGTTTAATGCTGCTGGTGGAAGGGCATGCTGGCTGTTCTGTGCAACAAAGTACTTCCAAACAAAGTGACTTTCAAGTGGAAATAAATTAAATGTGTTTTCAATATAGCTTGTAGTCACCTAAACTGGTTTTGTGGCTTTTTCCCCAAAATCTTTAAATCATGCAGAGTTGATGGCCCCATCTGCAGTCCTAGTTTCTGTTCTATTTCTGTACAGACACAAAACTGATCTCTGTCACTGTTGCAAATGTTAATGCTAATGTCATGTACCTCATACAACACCGCTTCAAGAATCCCAAACATCCCAAATCCCAAACAGTGTGAAATTACAGGAAATATAGAATGCCTTATGTTTGCATTGGTGGTGAGTTATTCCATGCTTACACATGAAAATGTCATGAATGATCACATGGTGTTTTCCTTAGTATATTGTTTTGTAGTGTTATTGAATTACAGATAAAAGCATAGGGAGGAAGCCTCTCAAATGACCACGTAAGTCTGATTGAAACAATACATTTGAAAAAGAAAATACTTGAATCAAGACTCTTTTGACGTTGAAAATAGTAATATGTTTTCCTACAGTTTGGAAAGACAAAAACTAAATTCGAAAATCAATTATTTCCTGCCAGCATTCCACAAATGAGAGGAAAAAGCTTTGGCAGTCTTGCTGGTCCTCCTTCAAATTCCTCAAGTCCTCCACTGAAGTGCTGCTTAAGTTCAAGTCCTTCTTTAGTCTGGATATGTGATACCTGGATTAGAGGAAACTCCCACTCTGTCGGCCTCTGGAGCACATGTTGAGCAGGATTAAACTCTGTGCCAGTTGCTGTCAGATCTCCGTTCGGCCAATGAGACTTGTCCCGCCGCTCCTAATCCTGCAGACAATGCAGGCTGTTAATTGGAGACTGACTGATGCAGCAGAGGAAAGTCATGAAGACAATGCGCGAGTGGCTGGCTGCTCTGTAATCCTCTGCACTGCGAGGAATGCCCCTCTGTGGCAGCCATCTTTCATTCTTTGAGTCAGCTCTCACCTCACACCCTGAGGTTTCCACTTTAGTGACAGTTAGAGTGACTGTTTTTGTTTTTGAGTCACACAAACAAAGAGGGCAACTTAACGGAGATGTGAAAGATCACACTCAGCTCTGATAGGAGCTGTAAGAAAACACACCAACATGTTTGTCTTTTAATCAGGAGGCTTCCCAGTGTTTACAGACCTACAAGTGTTTTGCTGTCAGCTCTGGGCTGAAGCTTTTTGTTAGTTAGCTTATAAATTGGAGACAGACATTTAGAATAATTTCCTGGTGTTTTTGGTTGTTATGTTTCTCTCCTAGTTTTTATTTGTTACTTAATGAGAATCTCATTGTGAACAATTAGTGTTTCATTTTCAGTTGTTTGGCATCCTTGTGGTCATGCAGCATTTTTGATTCTGTATGGCATCTCTTCAGTCATTATTTTCTTTGTTGTTAACTTTTAAAGCCTCTTTTTATATTGTCACTGTTTTCTGTTTTTGGCCCTACAGCTGTCAATACTTTAAATGCATTAGAAAATTGTAAACTGATGTCTTCATTAAGTATAAAAGTACAAATTCTGTATTTTGAATTCTAGTTGAGTACTTGACTGATTTGCCATGACAGACGGAATTTAAATGATTGCACTGACAAAAAATAATGCATCACAGCCTGCTACACAAGGAATATGGAAATTTAACAGTCTCACTCATGAATTGTGCTGCTTTCCCATGATGGACCATGTCTTTTCTGATTGCTACCATTCTGTTGCCCAAGTTTCCAAGGTAATGCATTCCTCTATCCCCTTGAAACTCAGAAGTTGCCAGACATTTTCAAGTCAAGTGGAGACGGACTATCAGCCTTGACTGCATTCACTGTTCACTACTCAGGACTGAATAAGGGCATTGCATGATACTAATTTCCTAAACAGCAAACCTACATCACTGTATCTTAGCTGAATTTCACAAAGTGAGGAGGAAAAACTTCATGTAATTAAAACATATGCACTGTATTTTTCCTTACACCAGGTGTGCGTCTTCAAGGATCCATTGCCAACATGGGCCCAGCCCGCTCTGATTGTTTGATTGATCAAATCTGCTCTACTTTCATTCTAACCTCCTCACTCTGCGATGGGCATGCTAACAGAAGTCAGTAAGCTTAAACTGATTACGAAATAATGGTATGACATCACACTGGTAGGTCTATTTAGAGGGGCAGGGGGAACAGCTGCAGGCAGTGTGAACAAAGAAAGAGTGAGAAGTAGACTTTTGCCTTGTTTGTAAAATTGCTCTATCTCATGGAGGAGACATTTTAAACACACTTTAGGGTATATAAAGCACAACTGGGATCTTCTATACACCTAAAGTGCTGCTTCTTGAAAATGAAGTGTTGCACGGTAACTTAGTTACTTGTAACATATCACTGTAATCATTTCAAATAACTGGTAAAGCAAGGAAGCGCAAAGCCTAAAAAGACATTATATCACAGGTCATTATTAAACTAACTTGTGTAACTGTGGGTTTATGGACTAGTTTGCCTGCTGGCCACAGCCACAAGCTAAAAAGCTAAACCCAAGTCAGAGCTTTCAGACTGCTCATGTGAGCAGTCCATCTCAAACACATCTCGAATGCAGAGGACCTTGAAAATAGAATGATGACCTATTTTTACCATGAACTATGCTGTATCTTGGTCAAGACCTAAAATAAACAGTTATATTAACCTTGTTTACGCATAAATGTATTTTTACATAGGCTACATCACAGAGAAGATAACACCCCACAGCTACATATCCTGTTAGTGTTTTTTCAAAGTAAAAGACAAGTTTGTCAGTTCTGTGTGGAAACTGCCCCAGTTTGAACAGATTGTTTTTATTCTGGCGTTTTGTTGTGTCAGTGATACAAATTCACCTGCAGTGAGATCATTACAGTTGTGGCTAAACTGTTTGTGTCCTAAAATACTGTTGGACAGATGACTCTTCATCCTCCCCTGAGTATGATCTGTGACATTTAAAGCTCATAAATCCCTCATGGTCTTTCTCT
Organism: Scarus forsteni; assembly: GCA_036419115.1. Lineage (NCBI taxonomy): Eukaryota > Metazoa > Chordata > Actinopteri > Labriformes > Labridae > Scarus > Scarus forsteni. The sequence goes on along the minus strand of JAZDUH010000084.1, from coordinate 30,187,703 downwards.
GAGATTACTGGCGGCAGTGCCAAAACATACACACGAACGCTTGGTCAAACAGCCATCGCATCACAACCCAGTGTTGACACATGTAGTGGCTGCTGTGGTTGTGTCTTAGTAATTAGTCTGCAGTGAATGTGGTAAATGATGCGTTAATTTCATCAGTGTTTTTATGGAACATTAACTGTGAGGTAAAATCTGATGTTATGACATCCTACCCAAGGTCCTAGTGAAAAGCCTGTACCCTGTTGAACAATGGTTTCTGACTTCTCTGTTGGAAACATCTTTTAGACTGAAGTTTATCTTTGCAGACCGACAGATGTTTCTCTCCCTTTAGGGGGAAAAACGTCAGGTGGTGAGAGGATGGTAACTTCTCCTGAAGTGTGACTCAGAGTTAGACAGACACAAGCCATGCAAAACTTTTCTGTTTAGTAAACAGTTTGATGGACAGCCTGAGTGATTTATCAGAGTTAGATAATCAGCCGCAGTAACAGCCTCCAGTCAGATTCCAGCACACTTCACCTACATGTTTATGTTCCTTTAATCCTTCACCTGCTCCTAGAACACACTCATGCAAAACAGACCGGCAGATGTTTGGAGACGTTGGGGTTGTTTTATGTCAAACTGATGTGGAAATGATACAGTCTAAGATGTTGTAACTCTGTTGTACAGGTTTCACCTTTGGATATACTGTCTATCTTACTATATACCAGTAAGTCTGATACACAAATCTGCCTTTCAGCACATGACAAAAAAGATCAACAAATACATCATGATTATTACATTTGTATAACATAAAAACATAATGTCATTTTTTTTTAGCTGCAGGTCAACACTGCTTGACTAAGACATACACTATATTGCCAAAAGTATTTCGCTCACCTATCCAAATAATCAGAATCAGGTGTTCCAATCACTTCCATGACCACGGGTGTATAAAAACAAGCACCTAGGCATGCAGACTGCTTTTACAAACAATTGTGAAAGAATGGGTTGCTCTCAGGAGCTCAGTGAATTCCAGCGTGGAACTGTGATAGGATGCCACCTGTGCAACAAATCCAGTTGTGACATTTCCTCACTCCTAAATATTCCACAGTCAACTGTCAGCTGTATTATAAGAACATGGAAGTGTTTAGGAATGGCAGCAACTCAGCCACGAAGTTGTAGGCCTTGTAAACTGATGGAGCAGGGTCAGCGGATGCTGAGGTGCATAGTGCAAAGAGGTCACCAACTTTCTGCAGAGTCAATCGCTAGAAACCTCCAACATCATGTGGCCTTCAGATTAGCTCAGTGCAGAGAGCTTCATGGATAGGTTTCCATGGCTGAGCATCTGCATCCAAGTAATACGTCACCAAGTGCAATGCAAAGCGTTGGATGCAGCGGTGTAAAGCACGCCGTCACTGGACTCTAGAGCAGAGACGCATTTCTGGGGTGACCAATCGCGCTTCTCCATCTGGCAATCTGATGGACGAGTCTGGGTTCGGTGGTTGCCAGGAGAACGATACTTGTCTGACTGCATTTGATTTGATTTGATTTGATTTGTCTTTATTTCGAGCATAAAAAAAAGCAATTAACATACAAAATATGTAAGATTATAACAAAACAGGACGTACGATCATTCTTGTACTTCAATGACATATTTCATCCACAAGGTTAAACAATAACAAATAAAACTGATAAAAGTATTTTTTTTAAATGCTCGAAAGGAAGTAGGAAGAGGTTTGAAAAACTTATTTAATCCTACCCCGCATATTTTTCATCAGTTCTTCATCTTAGTGAGCTTTTAGCAGGTGTGCACTTATTATTGTGTACACCTTGTGCCAATTGTAAAGTTTGGTGGAGGGGAGGTTATGGTGTGGGGATATTTTTCAGGAGCTGGTCTTGGCCCCTTAGTTCCGGTGAAAGGAACTCTGAATGCTTCAGCATACCAAGACATTTTGGACAATTCCATACTCCCAACCTTGTGGGAACAGTTTGGAGCTGGCCCCTTCCTCTTCCAACATGACTGTGCACCAGTGCACAAAGCAGGTCCTTAAAGACATGGATGACAGAGTCTGGTGTGGATGAACTTGACTGGCCTGCACAGAGTCCTGACCTCAACCCAACAGGACACCTTTGGGATGAATTAGAGCAGAGACTGAGAGCCAGGCCTTCTCGTCCAACATCAGTGTGTGACCTCACAAATGTGCCTCTGGAAGAATGGTCAAAAATACACCATAAACCATAAACACACTCCTAAACCTTGTGGACAGCCTTCCCAGAAGAGTTGAAGCTGTTATTGCTGCAAAGGGTGGACTGACGTCATATTGAACCCTATGGATTAGGAATGGGATGTCACTTAAGTTCATATGCCAGTCAAGGCAGGTGAGCGAATACTTTTGGCAATATCGTGTAGTTCAGATTTAGAAATTAAACTAACAGCGAGCATACAAACATGCTTTCATGAATGAAGTATCTATATCTGGCTTTCTCTTCTTCCATTGCTGTAATTGCAAAGACACTCTTGTGTCTCAAGTGGACTCCTGAGCTTTGTCCTCCATCCAAACCATGTCCCGGTGTAAGGCTGAGAAGTTGGCCTCTGCTCAGGGCGTAAATTGAAGTGCTAAGTATGCACTCTGATGAAGCTAAGTCTGACTGTATTTGTTAGTCTGCAGCTGCTGGTATGGGAAAGGAAATAATTGTAATAACAAATGAGGAAAAACAAACAAAGAAAACCCACCAGGACAGTAATTAGTCACAACAACAGTAATTTATTCACAGATGCTCCTATGTGAAATATACTGGTATTAAAGAAGTGTAGTGTATTTTCTATTTTAAATAATTTTGTTTCCTCTTATTAATATTTAACATGCATTGTTGAATCTTTAGCCATGTGATAGTGATCATATATCTGCAGTTATAACAAAAATATATTTAAAAGTCTAAGTTGAAGCTTTGACTTTAAGGCGTATAAAGCCCAGACTAATACTCTAATGGTTTATTGATGCATAAACTTCCCTCTTAAGTAAAAGATCAAACTGCTGCTGATCCGATTACTATTTGCAAATTCACAGTTTGCCAGCGTAATAATTCTTGAGTTTATACTTAAGCCACATGCCCTCTTTTCCCATGGGTGCAGCGCCAGATGAAGAATCCCTCTCTTCCTCCAGTCAGCCAGTCACGTGAGGCTAATAAACAGAGATCACAGCTACAAATCAAGATGTTTTGATTGTTCTTCTTTATACAATGAATTCAGATTTATTCAAAACTTTTATGCACCAACAAAGAAAAGAAAAATGGTGCAAATGACTGATGTCTGTTGGAAGAGAAGACTAACACACATAAAAGAGTGCCGTTTTTCCCACTATACATTTCTGGAAGGCAAAGCAGTGATTATGGTTTGTGGTGGGGATGTTTGCACCAAGTAATTTGTCTCCCATGCAAGGCTTTGGTGAGGGATTTTCAGCTTTGTGTTCGCAGGAGTTCAGCCAGTGTGTGTTTGATGAGGGCTGATGAATTTGTTTTAAATGTGTGTTATGGTTAAAAAAAAAAAAAAAAAGGGAAAAGAAAGATTTTTTTTTTTTCAAAATTTACATCATCTAGACTGCTGAGCAATTTGGACAAACTGGTAAATGAATCAAAACTAAAGTGTTAAAGAAGGCTCCTTTCTAAGTTTTTTTCATCTCATATTTAATTCATAGTTATCTAAGAATAAAGGACTTGTTGCTATTTTCTTTCTTTCTTTATGGAAGGCCTGTGAACCAGCATTTCCCACTTGATACTTGGGTGACCAGGCATCCTGATTCATCCAGGACTAACCTGTTTTCAGACCCAATGTCCTGTGTCCAAAAAATATCATAAAACACAGATATGTCTCAATTTTGGACAGTCCTAGTCCCTGTTTTAAGCAACTGAAATTAGAAACCAAAACATTTCACTGTGCTTGCAACACTGATTTGTCTGTGTAGATGTCAATCAATGTTGCTCCCATAACTGTTACCCACTGAATCAATAAAAAGCATCATAAATGCACTGCTCATGAAAGCTCACTGCTGATGTGTCAATCAATCTCAGCCTGACGTTCGATCTGGCATGCTTTATCAAACAGACAGCTGCGTAGCATCGGGCATGACAGGAAAGAGATGTTAATGTTACCATATAGCTTCGGATGAGGCAAAGCTCATTCAAAAATTACAAGTGAATTGTCTAATGTTGCAAACACTGCAAGAACCCTGTTATATTCAACCCTCAAGGAAAATGCTGACACAAAACACTGGTAAGGTTAGGAGACTCTAACATGGATACAGGCTGGAAGTATCTCTATTTTAATGAAGCAAAGGCTGCTGATATCCAACTTAATACTGTTAATACTGTTATTTTCATCTTTGTGTTAACAAACACAAATGCCATTCTATGTCATACTAACATTACAGGGTAAACAAAGTTAAAATATAAACTTAAACCACATCTTTAGATAAAAAGAATACATGTTGTCAAAATTTAGAGGTCATCTTTCATCATTATATTACCAAAATACACATGGTACAGGAAGACAAATGAAGGAAAATGACTAAATATTTTTGTGCGCTGACCAGTACAGATGTATGACTTTTATAACAACTTATTAAAATAACATAAACTCTGAAATTACAATGTTTTATTATGTTTCTTTTTTTTTCAGGAAATGCTTTAAGTCACCTGGCATAGCTTGTTTTTAAACTAGGTAAATAAAAAAAAAGACAAAATATAGTGCCTGACTTACTTAAAACTTACACTGATTTTGTGTTACCTGAAGTCATTTTGAATTTGCAGTTTCTGCCTGACAGCAAATATGTCTATCATCAGTATTTTTATGAAGCCAACATCAATATTGTAACCTCAAAGGAAAAAATTTAGACTGAATTCAATTACCTGAACATAAAAACAAGATTTTTTTGCATTGTTAACACTTGTTATGAAAGCTTATTGACAGAGAATGATAGAAATTTGTTGCTCTATAGGAGACCATCATAGAAATATCTGCTGATTTTTCCAAGGAAAACATAATCCAGGTATTTAAGACTATTATGGAAATATTGCAGTTTTCCTAAGTCAGCCTGAAAGCGATGACAGTTAATATCTTCAGTTTTGCAGCTTTTTGGATGTATGGTACTTTTTTATTTTTCTATTGCATCTGATGACCTAATAAGAAACAGAAAGCTTGACTGATCAAGGTTTTTATCATAACTAGTGTCGTCAAAAATCATGTTACAGTAAATGTTGTAATAATCTGTTCTGAAATGACAGTTTAAACTGATATAATACTGTTTGAACCTCAATGCAATAACGATCAGACAGAAAGGCCCTCAAGGTTTGGTTACATTGTATGAATGATAAAATGTAGCAATAAGAAAGTACTTCTCCTATAAATTTGAAGTTATTCTAAATATATATTTGATAAACATGTAATCTTTGTTGTTAATTTTAAAAAAGACTCAGCATGTACCATATAAGTACTCATGGACATATTACAAATGAGTATTACTAATCTGTTGTTATAATATTTGAGTCAAATATTATGAATTGTGCCATTAAACTGACCGAAAAATTACATTAGGGCTCTGAAAATACTCGTTAATGAGCACATTCAACAGAATACTGCTTACATGTTCCTGTGTAGATTCATGAAGTACTATAAATTTTCCCTCGGTAAAAACATTTCTTGTCAAATAACTGTACTTTTTGTAATATCTGTGTACACTTTTCACCCAAAATCTTAGACTTACCCACGACCGTCACTGCTACTTGCATTATCACCTTGTTCACATCTCTTATCTTTTAGTTTCCATTTCCAGGACTTCAAACTGAAGTTGTCAAGTGTCAACACAACTTCAGAATATTTGTGTACAACATAGTGTCTTTAACATAAAGCAAGTAAAATGTTTGATTGCCTTTTTTAAAAATTATTTACCTTTAACATACAGTGAAATAAAAAGCATGACAAAAGTGTTAAGTTTCTCAGTGGTTATGCACTTTTATTTAAAATTTGGGTTCCACCATGGGTCCCATGGCAGTTTTTAACACCATGTTCAGCTCATAATCCCTGAGAAGCCAGTATAGGGGACGAACTGCTCAAAGCCTCCAGATACTGGAGAATAAACAGCAGTCAATAACATCGTTCATAGCAGTAAAAAAAAATCATGTCCAGGTCATTAAAAGCATATTTAAACCACAGATGGAGTTACATTCTAAACATTACACATTCACTACAAATTAAACAGAGTCACAGTACACAATACTGTCATCAAGATGTACAGAGTAACCCAATATGGGTAAAATATGACAGAAGAAATAATCCCTTCTGTTTGGAAACACTGGTGTTGCTCCTGTTAATGTTTCATCTCAAAGGCTTCAACAGTGACCAGCCAGTCATATGTGTTAATAAAAACATTCAGGTTTAAAACAGAAAAGCTCTTTAGTCTGTTGTGCAAATTACTACAGAGTGACATAGAGTACACGTAGAGTTATTAAGTAGACATGTCATTAATGTTTAGAAGAGTCACTGGATCTCCACTTTTGAACCCTATGAGGAGAGCATCATTTCAGGAGCAACACCAGCTTATTTGAAACTCAGCTGTGCAATTAAAAACAAACAAAAACATTTTTTCAAAGCTGATTGTAACCCTTAACCAAAATCTCTTTCACTTATTAATCTCCCTGATTGTTACTAATGCAAGGACTTTTAAATATATAAAATAGCTGGATAATGAGATTTTGAGGGTTATTATTTGTCTTTTTGTTGCTTTGGACACAAATCTGAAGCATGTCATTAAAGGACGTATTAAAGGTCAGATAGTTAAATATCTGGTATACAGGGAAAAGTGCTTTGTCCTGATACACTTCAGATTCGGTCAACATAGGAGGGATACATTTGGAAATCTGCCGACTGCCAGCTCAGGTTTGTCAAGGAAATAATACTGCTAGCTGAAAGCATAAAACATCTTCATATAAGAGTGTTTGTCCGGAGTCATTGAAGTCAATGGATCTTGACAAAAATGCACAAAAAGTCCAGATAAAAGTCTACAAAGAAGACCCTGTGTGGCCTTGCTTCAAAGCTAAACAACAAAATGTGTTAATGCAGCTGGCAAAAAGGCTTCGATATATGATGATACATTCTATGAGAATTGCAGATACATTTACAAGCAACATGTACATCACAAAGCTCGACTGATTGCCTGCAAAGCTTGATGCCGAAAGCGACTTCCTGCCAAGACTTGGGGTCCACCGCCTGTGCACCACAGGGGGGAACAAGGTCCTGGTTTTGGGAACAGGAAGGTAAAATCCCGATGCGGGCCGCACAGCAGCCCAGTAAAACTACGAAAGACCGAACGCCACTGCAGCAAGAAAGCAGCAGCAATACGGTCCAATACAAACAAACACTGGTCCCCACGAGCCTTTCAGATACCGAGGCTTGACGGGGACGAGGATGAGAGAGGAGCAGTCGCCCTAAAAGGCAACCTGAGGGGGACACCATGGGGTGTCTGGGTACAGGAGACAGTGCACAGACTTGAACCTGGAAGACAGAAAAAGGAAAGTCGGATTAGGTTTCAGATAAAAGCCTGGTTTATATTTTCAACTTCTGTGCCTTCACTGTACCAGCACTATGGCATTCTACACTGTCATGAATTCATAAACCTTTGGAGCTGTGTCACCATAGCTTTGTAATACTCTGCAAAAATACTCCCAGACTCATTTTATTCAGGTCCTGCCTTGTTCTTGTATATTGTGTATATGAAACCTGAACATGAGCTAATTACTTAGGAGTTGGAGCTGACAAATAGTGAGCGGCAGGTGATTACACTGCAATAATCACTATGAAAGGAACAGAGAGAGTAAATTAACTGTTTTAGTTACATTCCTTGCTTTTGCTTGACTACTTAATAACATGAACGAGGCCATAAACATTTAACTTGACGGTGAAACTTAATTGACCACATTAAAGAATGTTTTTTTCCATTTTTTGTTAAGGCTCGTATTGCAACAATGATAAAATCCAAGGACTTTAGATATGTGGCTAAAGGTTCCTCCATGTGATAAAATATTGATTCAGTGCAGAACAACAAACAAGCTTATGTTCACCATTAAACATAACACATTCTCTCACCTTGATGGATCCTCCTCCACAGAAAAGGCTCCTTTCAAATTAATGATGTTGCTCTTGTTTTCAAACATCCCATAACTGAGAGTAATCTGGACAAATGAAAAAACAGAAAATAAACCATGAGCACACATTAGATAAACACTCCGTGACTCCTCAAATCGCACAGCTCATGAGGAAAGCTTCATACCTGCTTGTGTAACTCAGATCTGGACACCTGTTGCAGGTTTTCCAGGTGGGAGTGAAACAGGTTGCTGCGGGTCAGAGGAACACCGAGGACAGACTCGATGATGTAGCCGATGGTGCAGTCGTCAGGGAGGCGGATCTTCTCTGCAGTGTTCATGAAGTGGCCGCCGCTGGGAGGACAAGAGTAAAGGACACAATGGGTAAGTGTTGATGTGGTTTTCAAACCAGATTTAGGAATGAATGCTGGATTTAAAGAGGATCTTAGGGACACACTAACATTTCTTTTGTAATTGTTTTTTTTTTTGGACACGAATGCTCAAGTTGGACAGGAACATACAACTACTCCATATGGACCATAGCCTTTGGACATAGACTGCATGCCCTTCCAACTGAGACATATGAGCATCAATTACAGCAACATTCAACCTAACAGTTTACCAAAACAATTTCCTAACATAATGGAAATCCAAAACCCTATTTCTATAACTAGAAATCACTCAGAAAGCACAAACCTCTCCCAAGGTAGCTCACATGTTGCTGTTACATCTAAAAACTAGTTCCATTATAAAGTTACCATCATATTGTGATTCCTTGACCCTGAAAACCCACACCAAGCACTCGGAAACTAGCTGATATCATTATTAGTTTGTGTTATTGAGCAAAAATGATCATTCCCTAATGGCAGTTATCTGGATCACCACCAAAGTCTAATCATTTTTAAGTTGGGCCATTACCAACATCTGAAAATTTCAACAAAATCTTTCCAGTGTTTTTTTTTTTTGTAATATTGCTTAGAAACAAACGAGCATATGCTAGCAAAAACATAAACTCCTTGGCAGAGATAATAACTGGGAGATGATCTGTATTTGCATCTCACCTTGCCCATGGACTCATCTTCAGAGCCAGTCCCCTGCTCACACAGAAGCCTGCTCCTCCAGTAGCAAACCAAAAGTTGACCGGTTTCTATTGATGAAATAAAAAAATGAATTAGCATACAGCTTTACCAGACAGATAGCTGATAAGACCAATAATATGAACAAACAACACAAAAGAAAATCTTCTCTTTACCATCTTATTGTCTCCCAGCCTCTCTGTAGCCTCAATGGGCCGATCCAGACTTGGTTTACCCAGGTACATATCTTGAGTGTGGGCGTACTGGGACAGAAACTTCACCAGAGTGGGAACATTCACATAGTTGTCATCATCAACATGACAGAACCACCTGATGACAGAGAAAGAGGAACTTTTAGACTCTTGGGTGCTTTCAGACAAAAATAATCAAATTTCCAATCAAGTCATTCTTACTTTTTCCCCGACTCAATGAACTTGTCATACTCCACCGCCATCTTGCAGGACAGAGCCTGTCTGCTGTGAGCTGCAGAGCAGTTGGTGTTGATCGAATGACTTCCTGTAACATCAGAAAAAGAAACAAGGTTTTATCAGAAAAAATCACTATCAATGGAGACCCTGTTTATTTTATTACATCAACATGGAGAAAAAAGATCAGAGCTATATTTTATGACCATGACTTTGTCACTTATAAACCCTCAAAGTGCATCTTTGTTTTTAATAAGAAATCCCCCTTTGTGGAACTCACCAATTTTCTTTTTGAGCTCCTCATCCTCCCCGTCTGTGAAGATGTACGTCTGTAAACACACAAAGGAGGGTACAGATGAGAAGATGCCGGCTTGATATCCATAAAATCAAAGGCAATTTGGACGATCATGCAAAACGCTCACATGACCAAACTCTACAGTGTACAAAGTCTTTCTTTCTCCAGCCGGGTGTGATTAGCATCAATCAACATGTCTTTTATGCAATGGAAAACACATTGAGTTAAACAACCCCCTGCTCTAATAAAGGCCTTTTGTCCTGTGCTTCACTCTCTCCATGGCAACTCTGCTGCCGCCCCGAAGCATCCCAGACATAGAACAAAGCAGGAGGCAGACTGTCCGCCCCCACGCACACCCCATTCATGTATCCCACCCCCAGCAGAGCCCCCTCCTCTCTGCTGGACCTGCTGCCGGGCTTCAGCGTGTTCAATCTGATCTGACAAACTACCAACACAAAACTCTGCATGTGTGTGTGCTCTCTTTTATGACTGACAGGCCCCAGAGTCAAAGCTCATGCCCACAGGTGCCTGTTAAATGTATCAGTTAGTCATAAAGAGAGTTAACAACAAAGCATCTTACAGGAACACACTTTAGAAAGGGCAGGGGGAGATTAGACTCCTTTTTATGGCTGCCCACACTGAGCAGGTGCAGGCGGCTGAATAGTGATGATGAAAGGTGGCGTTGAGCTTTGTAACCGTCTGCACTCTGTTTACTCTTCACCTCAGGTGAGGCAGCACCTGCCGTACATCACGCTACCTCACCTACGCCACGTGTCTCTACACGCCAGCTCGTGGTGCCTTAACTCTCACTGACAGAGAACTTTTTGTCAAGTATAAGCCGCATTCCTGCACCGTCTACCCTCTGCTGCTGGGCGACTGCAACTTCTGATCTGCATCTCCAAACAGGCGACTGGCTTCACTTGAATGAAAATGCACGTCTGCCTCCCCTGTTCTTTTTCAGGACTGAGCAAACTCTTAGCAGATGTTGATCGACGCTGAAGCCATGAGCTGCTGTTTGTTTAGGGAAGGGTGGTAGTTAGAGTGGGTAAAGGGATCAGAGGCTGGTGCTGTTTTCTTTAAAGGCCGCTGAATAGACGGTCTAATCACCGAGGCAGCTGCCAGAGCTGCCAGGGCACTGACAGAAAGAGAGAGCGAAGGAAAGGAGGGAGGGTGGAGGAGAGGAGGGGGGGGGGTTGTACTGCTGATTAGTAAATCGAAAACCGTGTGTGGCCATTCACCCCCTCCTCACTCTCTATCCTGCCCACCTACCCCTCTCCGCCTCCGGCCCGGAGCCCCTTCAATAGAACAATGCTGCGAGTTTTCATGCTGGGTAAAGTCTCAACTGGGTAAATTCTAAATATGTTTGCCTGCATTTGCATACAGCTGCAGGAGTTAACTCAAGAGAGAGCTCCAGGGTCTGTTTTTCTTCCCTCTCCCTCTCGCATTGTTCCTTAACTGAAACTTTAAAGCACAGTTTCTTTCACAGAACACTAATGCAAACATAAAAAAGTAAAGAAAGGACGGCCGTGTGAAGCAGAGATAAGAGGCGAGGGGGCGCAGGGTGAGGAGTGCCGGGAGATGAGAGCAAACAGAGGGAGGAATACGGGAGTGTGGAGTGTGTGCGCTCCTGACCACAGGAAGGCCTGAACGTGGTGCCTGGCTGGCTGTCTCCATCTCCACGGGAAGGAAGGGCATCAAAGCTCCATCGAACAAATCCACCCTGAGTCCTTCCCCCCTCTGTGCCAGAAACTAAAAGCATTGTCAGCACCTTTTATCAGGACACATGACAAAGGTTATCAGCTAATGGGAGAGCTTTTCACAATTAAGCAGTTTTAATCATAGTCTAGAAAAAGTTTTCAGTTTCACTTCACAGTCTAACTTATTTTTGGACCTTTGTAAAGTAATCTGTGGATTCAATGCACTATATATAATGCTTTCTCTCTGCCTTTAGACTTACTATTAATGCAAATATTTATTTGAGCTACATAAGACTGTTAAACATGATAACAGTGGGTTCTTTTTATGAGCCATTGAGGGTTTATGTTGCCCACCTTGGCATTTGTCTGCTGTTTTTCACATATGAGATGGAGACCTACAGCTTTAACTATCTTTCTCATCACATTTCTCTGTAGTGGTGCCATCGAAGATGCGTAAATGACCAAGTGTTTTTTTTTCTATGTATCTTTAATTTTTTTAAATGATCTCTTTTTATTCTTTCATTAGACTGATTTTGGCCTTTATATCACCTCTCAGATAAAACCGTATGAAAACAGAAGATGGGTGGAGAGAGACTAACATGCAGGCAAGGAGCCACAGGCTAGATCCAGCAAGGCCACACTTAAGGAAGGACAAGATATTAAATACATTTCATCAAATTTGAGCCAAAATCTAATATTCTGATATTTCAAAATATTTGTGAAATATTCCTCTTGATGTATTAAAATGTCTTCTCAGTAACATTAAAGTTTATTTGTCAGTCTAAGGGCTATATACAGGACCGCATGGACTATGAGATCTGTAGATATCCACAACAAATTAACATTTTCTTAATCATTTTAATGTTCAGATATAAATGAATCTTTCTAACCTAAGAAAAAAACATAATTTCAGATTGATGTTTTGGGTTCGGACTGAACATTTCAGTTTTTCAAACAATGTTGAAGTTTAAACAAAAAGGATAAAGCATTCAGATCAGAAAGGTAGCTTTGTTGATTCTTCTTTAAACTGTATAACCTTACATTCAAGCTCAGATGCTTTCTGTAAATATTAAAAAATACCTCCTTATGTGATTATCTGCAGATGCCATTAATTAAACTCAAAACAGCAGTGTCTGAACAAGAGGCTAGTGGACATTAATTACTTCACTTTTGAAAGCCAAACTTTTATTTTTAGGGAATTCATGGTACAACTGCACCCTGAAACAAACAGGCTGCTTCATTTTTAGAAGACGAAGCACTGTGAAGCGCTGAGCTCCTGTTTTATCCTGTCCTCAGTATTTAACGATACTGTACCATGACTCTACATGATAATTTTACACACAGGCATTTATTAGCCATAAGGGGCAAATGTAAGAACACCAGATGGGCAGATTAACCCAAAAATGCTATTTATGCTCTGAATGGGCTCAAAGATTAAGAAGGCCAAAGGCTCTATTGTGTCAACACTGCTATCTCTGAGATTATCTACCCTCTCTGTTCTCATGCAAACAGCAGCACATAGCAGGTCCATCTGCATAAGAGAGAAGACCTCTAACTGTAAGGACAATAGCTAGAAACAAAACATCTCCCAAATTGTGTTTTGATGGACTTTCGTCCCTGGTGTCTGCAGTGAAAACAATCCAAACCGCACAGATGTTCATCAGCTGAGCGTGGGAATCAAACGTGAACATGGAGGATGGCCATATGTACACGATGGGAACTGGGAGCATCATATGGCTGGCATTAAGGCCGCCCTTTGTTCCACACCCTCCTGACCACCTGTCACCCTTTCCTCCGGGAACTCCCTCTCTCATTGTGATTTCAGTCTGTGCTTTTTTATGCACGCAGGCACCCACCAGCTGCCTGCACGTATGAGCTGTGCTGTTTACGCTGTTGGATAGGTTAACTATCATCCAGAGGACAGATTATAAACAGCACAACAATCAAATCCATCAAAGGTGGAGACATGGGGGTACTTCCCTTAAACTTTCCAGATTTGGAGAATAAAATGGCTGTAAAAGAATTTAGAAGACTTTTCAAAAGCATGTGTGACACCTTGGGGTGCAGGATAAATCATTTAGACTGGGAACTTCTCACAGCCACACATTTCTTTGTGACTCCTCCAAAGAGGCTTGGTTCTCAGGGCTACATTTTCACACTCAGTGTGTACAGACCTGCCTATAGATGCACCCCCTTTGTCCCCATGTGTCCCCTCAACCAAGCCCCCAATTTTTCCCATCCCTCCAGTGAGCTTGACCCAGACTCGGCTCCCACGTTCCCATGGAAAGAGAGGGAGAGAGAGGGGGAAAGACAAGGGGCTAGGGAGAAAGCTTTTCTTCCCTCCCTTCAGAAAGACGCTTTGTTATGGGCCCTGGAAGGGGGACAGGACTGGAGTCGCTGCTGTGAAGCATCCATTGCACCGGGGGCATTCACAGGGACACCCGAAAAGAGGAGAGCATAAAAGAGGTGAGGGGGAGAGAGGGGGGCTGGAGTGAAACTGCTCCCTCAGTTCTCAGGGGCATCACTCAGAGGGGAATAAAAAAAAGTGACAGAGTTGGAGAGGCTCAGCATGGTTAACAGGGGGTTTGTGGGTATTTCACTTTGCCATCTGGTGACATGGGGAACAAAGCAGCACTGTATGCAGCCATCAACTCAATGTGCACTTTGCACAGAGCTCAGCAACATTAATATTCTATCAGAAAATCAACATTTGAAGCACTCAAATTGCTAACACGTGATCAGCTTCTGTCTGTTACCTGCTTCATGCTCCTGGAGATCCATGTGTCCAGCAGCAGGTTGAGTCTGGACTGATGGAACTTCTTGGTCGTCTTCACGGCGATGAAGATGTCATCCGCTCTGATGTCCTCAGCGAGAGGAGGGTCCGCTGAGGAGCGGAGGGGCTTCTCCACCTCCCTCCGTCCCCGGGTCAGTTTGGTGAAGTACGCGGAGAATCCCTTCTTCCCCACCGGCGCGTCTTCGGGCGGCCGTGCGTCAAGGTCGCGCGTCTCGGCGTCTCCGTCCAGCTGAACGTGGTGATGCTGCACAGCGACGAGGAGCAGCAGCAGACAGAGTCCCGCTGTGCTCACTATGGAGATAACTAACTTTTTCACATTACTATTCATCATGAGATATTTAAAAAAAGACTAAACTATGAAGCAGCAAACCCCTAACGCAAAGTCCATGAGGATTCCTTGATGCGTAAAACTAGAAGAGTGGGCTTTGGGGTCCCGTTTGATGCATCTCTGAAACGCAAATGAGCTGTTTGGTACGAAGGGGGATTTATAAGCTTCTGTGCTGACCACGCCTCCTGAGGGGGGGTCCATCAGTGCAGCTGCCTGATAGTGAAGCGTCGTAGGGTGTGTTGTAAGCTGGTGTTCATTGTTAGTGCATCGGGTCAGACTGGAGACTTTTTTTTTTTGCAATGACGTACTAAAAGAACAGTCAAATGATGAAAATGGGGTATTTAAAGAGCAATGTTGAAATGCATTTAATTAAATTATGTTAAAAGGTAAAACACGTTTTTTTGAAATATAGTTAAAATTATGAAAAAGGACCAATACTTATCATTAAGATTGTTTTTTTTTTCTTTAGGTCTATTCTGAAATAAAACCATCCTCCCTATATTATTTCTTTTTTTCCAGTTTCAGGAATATTGAGGACCCAGGCAAATAATACAAGACGCACTCTGTGTCAATAGCAAATAATCCAACTTATATTTGCATGACATGTGATAGAAGGCATTGAGCACTGAAAACATTCAGACTTTTAATGTGCTTTTAAATCAGTTCACATAATCTTATAAATCGTGTTGGTGAGTAATCCACAGCCGCTGGTTTTTGCACATTCAGCTCTCTCACCCTCAATTTCAGAGTGCTTTGCCCCAGTGCAAATTGCTGCTATGTTGCAGAAGTTGACTTCTGTCCACCTTTGTATTAACTGTCAGGCTTTGCAAAATGCAACTCAGTAGTTTTTTATCCACAGAGAACATAAAATCAAATCCAACCATTGAGGCAACTGAAGACCAGAGAGTCGTTGCCTAGAAAAAATGAGTTGGTTCTCATTTACTTCTACCATTGCTGTTCAGCTGACATCAGTATTTCTGCCCCTTTCTCATTTTGATTAGTCTGTGAAGGAGAAGTGAACTTGACTAGCCCAGTGTTGTTCCAAAAGTTGAACTGTTTGTTACTGAACAACAAAGTGGTAATCAAATGCAGCCAGTACTTTTTTTCTAGTCAGAGTATTGAACACTGAAAGGCTTATCTTTGTTTTAAGTTCTTGTCCATGAAAGATGTCAAAAACATTGTTGTCTATCATAAACTTTTGATTTGGTCATTGATCAGGTTTGAAGAGGAAAGACTGAGAACTCCAAGGTGAATTACTTGTTAGTTATAATTTTAACTTATTTATTAAAATGTTTAAGATTAACTTTCAACATTGTTATTGATCTTCTGTGATGTGTTTAACTAATCGAGAAAGAGTGCTGTTTAAAATACACAAATTTGTGAGCATTATCTGCCAATGTTTATGCAAGCGTACAAAACTACTAGCTAAGTTGGCAATTCAGTCAAGTGGGTAACACTGGCCAAATAGTTGGAATAAGCTCCCTGCCAACAAAATCAAATAAATGTGACAAAAGTGGAACTGATTATGAGCAAGGGATCCTGCCCCACACAGTTTTTCATTTGCTACGAGCAGTTTAGAATTTGTCAAATTAGATCTTTATAAACTTCTCTCAAAATTTTCAAGCAAAGGAGAGAAAGCACTGTCTCAATTGTGCAAAAGGTAGGCAAAATGTCATTTTTGCAGACTGATTGAAGGGCAAAGTGATACAGAAAAATCAAATGATGATTACTAAATTAGTCTGCGGCATATGGACATCAGTTCTGGCCTTAATCCTTATTTTCTGTACCTCAATTTTAATGACCTTGATTTGAAGCATGAGGATCCCAGTTATTGCCTATGGTTTGAGTTTGGTTTAGCTGTAGTGACACCCTCCTAGAGTCCCATACTTCTCATAGCACCTTCTGAGTCATTTGTCCGTTTTTCTAAATTTAAAATCAGACTTCTCACCATTCAAAATCAGACCAGTGTGAGCAGCTTGTTCACCACAGAAAGAGCCTCCATTGTTCCTCTTTGACCTTGTGAGGACTCCAAACAGTTGGCCATTCCCAAACACTTGTTATTCAAATTTTTGGCTCTCACAACCGAATGCCGTCTGGTGCTGGGCCGCTGACCAAAAGTTCAATTTTAGAACCAACACGCAGCTGGTGTTGCCTCAGTAAAGCCCACTACAGCTCCCAGTGATGAAATTTGGACATTTAAGTGTCAAATCTATCCCCCAAGAAAACTCTAACTCTTGTGTCTGCTTAACCTAAACTTTTTTTGTAAAGAAAGACACCCTGAGCAAGAGAAACACTTAATTCTCACCTCAGCTGCTGTATTTTTTAATGCTTTTGTGTAATTTACCCCTATGCTTTGCTTCACTTGACTAGGCCCTTTGTTTACCTTTAAAAAAGAAAGCACTGTTAAATACACCTTAAAGGAAGCATAAGGCAGAACGGGATGCCCTTGTGGTCTGCACTCTACTTCAACTAAATGGCTTTGGGCCTTGTATTGAATTAATCCCACCAAGCAAACCTTAATCTGTCCCTTCAACTTGTGAAAACAATGAATAATTTTTCGTAATCACATTCATTCAATATTTGGAAATGATAATCTGCTGCATTAGGAAATTAAGTGATGTGTTGACATAAATTAGTGGTTTGACCAAAGTGTAATTTTCCTGAAGCCGATCGGTGACGAGCCAATAAGAACCAGTGTCACTTGCAGGATCAGTCAACCTGTGTCGAAGTGCTGATTAAAGCCTTTCAGACTGCTGACAGGAGCCGATTGTTATGGGGTTTAAACAGGTTTTTTGGCCAGTTTGAAAAGAATACAAGTGATATGAACATGTTCCTAGAGGTCAGGTAATTTGGTGGGATCTTCAGGGACTAATTATTTAAAAAAAAATAGTATAGCATTGTCCGATTCAGCTTTTAGTCATGTGAGCAGTGTCTAAGCCTGAAGGGTAAACTCAGGTCCCATCCACACGAAGACAAAATGCTTAACAGTTTCCAAAATGATCGTCATAAAGACGAAGGCGTCTCAGAAAATGTGTGCGTCTATATGAATGTACTCAATACGCATCAAAACGCTGTAAAACACATGCCAGACCTCTAAGGCCACTGTAACGATATGACGGAAACAAGCGAAAACAGATGAAAAAACAGTGGGCATGCGCACTTGCAGCAAAAGTTGTAAACAGAGATTGTGAAAAAGTGATCATAAAGTGCAGTAATGTGTCCTTGATAATTGTTTGTTCAACTTGGTGGTGATTGAGAAGAAGGAGATTTTGCTGCAACAGTGATAGTAGGGTCACTAGCTTCATCAGCACATATGCTACACATACGCCGCCATTGTCGTTGCTGTGCATGGCGCATGCGTGTCAATGAAGATATGAAACTACGACGTAAGTGTATCTGAAAACTTGCGGAGAGCCAGTAATCACGGAGCTGCGTATACGGCATTTCAAAATCTTTTGGGGCCTCAGTTTAGGAATGAAACTGTTGCCACTGTACACTTTGTAACTGGCTTTTTAAAGTCATTCTCTTCAAAGCTGCTCAGGACAATCACAGAAAAACAGAGGTATTGATTTTTAAATGTAAGATTAAGAAACCTTGGCTCCTTATACCATACCTTTAACATTAGCGGTGCTACTCAAGGTTTCCTGGCCGTTCAATACCCCTTTCAGAATGGCCAAAAAACCTGTTGAAACCTGGTACCAATCGGCTCCTGTCGGCAGTTTGAAAGGGTGTGATCTGCATTTTTACCCAGGTCGATTGACCCTGCAAGCGACACGGGTTGTAATCTGCTCGCCTCCAATCGGCTTCAGTCAGAAAATCACACCCGCCCCCTCCATCTGTAACTTCTGTGACTATTTGCCATCTCAGCAACAAATTTAATCCACCTTTTATCATCAGTGCCGAGGTTGTACATTTTTAAAGTGAGAGAAAAGTACAAATTAAAGAAAACCATATCCATGGCCTCCATACTCCTTTTTTTTTCAATTTCATGGAGGGGCTACGACGCGCTGATGATGACTTCAACTTGATGTCATCAGCTTGATGCGCCAGAGGAAAACAAACAGCCATGTAGCTCCTCTGCTGCCGATTAGACCCGGGTCTGCTGGCAGTGGGAAAAGAATCACTTGCCGATTGTTAGCCGGTTAAACAGCTTTGAAAAAACTCATGTTGACCTGCTAATTTTAGTGTGAAAGCGGTATAATAGAAGTTTTTTTTCTTGGAGCTGTGATTGTTCCTAAATGTTAGAAGCGCTGTACTCCTTTAGATTCTTGTTGGGTCTGGTTGGATCAAATAATTATAAAACAAAAAATAAGTAGTTTGTTTTAAAATATAAAAATAAAGAGAATGTTTTTAACCCACTCAATTAAAAAATGTCCTGTAAGATGTTACAGGACACTTTTTGTGTCACTGTTTTATTTTCATGTTGTTATGATTAACTCTAGAAAAAGTTAGTACTGACTCTTTTTGGTCAATAATAATGCAGTTTGAAAAGCCAAGGAAATGCATTCCTGATAACCAAGAAACAGGTGAGATCATATACAGTATCACTAGTCCATTAAAATTATAGCATTTTCAGAATAGCTGCAGCTGTCTTTTCTCTGTTGATCTTGTTTACACACTATTCTATTGCCAGAACTGGGAATTCATTTGGTGCTTCTTGTTTCTGTAATGTAAAATCACAGAGCATCTTATGGCAGTGTCTGACAGCAATGATCTGCTATTTACTCCTTTTGTGCTTTCACCCAGAAATATAAACTTGTACTTTTCCCCTCATTGATTGACAAGTAACTCCAAGAAGTATGTCTTTCTGATTTGACAAAACAGAAATAAAACAGGTTAAAACAGTGTTAGAACAAGCAACCTGCAGCTAGGACTATGAGCCTCTCCTTGGCCTTAGTAGTGCCACTTGTCCACCAGGTTAACTTTCCATAAGTGTATCGCATCTCATAAAGAAATAATATATATATATATATATATATATATATATATATATATATATATATATATATATACATATATATATATATATATATATATATATATATATATATATATACACACACACACACACACATATATACATATATACATATATATATATATGTGTATATATATATATATATATATATATATATATATATATATATATATATATATATATATATATATATATATATATATGTGTGTGTGTGTGTGTGTATATATAAAAATTACTTTCAGTTGTTTATTCTTTGACTAGTCAAGGTTGTAAATCTGTGTTTGTCAGCTCTATATGGCAGATATAAAAATTACGAAGTTAAGTGACATTCCCATTTATCACAGTTTCAGCCTCTTATTTTTCCCATATTCTGACTTGTGCTCAATCAACTCTTTTTTGTCCCTTTTAAAATCTCCCCCACCCATAAACCTAGCCCCCCGAAACTTACATCAAACCACTGAATACCAGTGGGATTAAATTCACTTTTTAGACTTGCCCACTTCCTAACCACAGTGTCCACAAACCCACAAATGAACCCGACTGTGGCCTTGATTTCCTCCCATGATCATTGCAGCATGCTGAGGGATGTGGGAGCCTCAGTGGGGCTTCTATTTTTAGGTTAAAGATGATTATACATGGTTTACAAAAGGCAGGTAGAGTCCCCCAACACAAATGAAAGCTCCACAACTATCTAACACAGTTAAAGCATCTCCTCTCTTTCTTCTTATGTACTCCACAGAGAACTGGTAACATATGTGTACATTTAGCTTTACAGATGCCATTGATAACTCAGCAGACTGTATATAGAGCCTACATCTTGGAAAACATGGAACACATTAACTAAGACCACAGCTTTCCTGATGTTTGCATCTATTTGATATTTCAGTCTGTTTAACATTCCTCACAAAGGATGCATGAACATGTCTGCTGTTTGAAGCTTTTGTTTATTAATAACTGAGTCAGCGTGTGTCCACATGGTTCCAGTCTTCCACATTATGACATTATATGCCATTTGAGTCTTAGA
Organism: Scarus forsteni; assembly: GCA_036419115.1. NCBI lineage: Eukaryota > Metazoa > Chordata > Actinopteri > Labriformes > Labridae > Scarus > Scarus forsteni. The sequence goes on along the minus strand of JAZDUH010000084.1, from coordinate 30,166,977 downwards.
TCTTGTGCCATAAACACTGGGATTGAATGCCCCTGTCTGAGTGTGAATAAGAGCCGTAATCGCTGACAACCAGTATGTGAGAGCTGAGCGGTGGGATCAGACTCTGTGCTGTTTATTTTCCCAGTATGGACACACTAGCTCTGCTGGGATTACAGGTCACACCCGGAGTGAGAGCCAAGGGACTGGGCGTCCTCCTCAGAACCCGGTTTGAGTTTCCCTCTTCATGCAACACTAGAGGAAACTCTCAGAGGACCATGGCTAAGAATGTATCAGCTGCCAGAGAAACAAATAAATATGAACTGTTTTTATTGATCTGCAGGGAGCGTTCCCATCAATCTGAACAGGCATCCTAAAGGTGAACGAAGTAAAGCAATATGACCAACCACTAGTGTGATGTGGGTTTAACAAGCCGAAGTGTTAAGGGGGATAGAAGGCACAATAAATACTTATTACTTAATATTTCAATTTGAGACATGTCTTTAAATTTAGATCAATTCCTGTTTGTAAAAAAATTGTGGACACTTTTGTAGGTTCAAACATCTGTTGTAACTATGGCAACCATAGAAACAAATGGCCACAAGCCAACACAGCCAATTGGGAAACAATAACACTGGGTCTTATCCACAATGTCTGCTGCATTTGTGTCAGCAGAGTTTTTCTATGAGCAGCATCATAGTGAGGAGAAACGAAAAGTTTGTGATGGCATGTTAACACTTCTGTCAACAACACTTAAAACAGCAATTTGCAACGTCAACTGCAGCAACATAAGTAAAAAAACAAAAAATACAAAGCAATGATAGTTTTCCTCCCTCTTCCCTTCAAGTTTAACCTGCTTGTTCCCCAAGGGCAATCACCACCATGATGTCAGGAGGCAATCAGGAGCCCTAGTTTAAAACACTGGTCCATAAGTCTTACCAAAATGTTTCCCATTAATGGTTAAAAGTCCACTTAGAAACGTCTGTGACAGTCACATGATCATTGACTCTAGAATAAATTTAAACCTCACAGTCCAGAGAAATCATGTATCTTACTTTTAGAGCCGTTTTTCATGAACTTTACAATGGTTTGCTAATTTGCACAGAGATATATTTCATTGGATTGCCATAAAAACTATAGTGACAACTCGGAAACACACTATCCCTGTAATGAACAAAGGGGAAACTTAACTAAAGCAAACAGCAGCATCATACAGCCTCTTTTAAAATGTAAGCAATCAACTGAGTTCCACAAAGTTCTTGGTAAAGCCCTGACATGCCTAGACATGTCCATCATGATGTCTTTGTGCAATAATTGATTGTTCGGTGTAAGCCATCCCAGCTTCTTTTTGTTGAAACATCACCCTCATTGGCACTCGTATATCAACTACTTTGCTGAGTGTAGTATGAACTACTCAAATTCACTGTTGTATGGAACAAGATACACACTGGAGGCTCCTCAGATTTACATCTAAACTAAAAGCTCCAAAACTCAGGGGGTCTCTAAGAGCTGCTGACAAGCTTTCCATAACAGAATGTAGTTTATAGGAGGTAAGAAGGAGAAAATAGGTTGTGAAAGGTCCCTTGTGTTATGTTAAATGACCTTTTTCCTTAACAATGAGCCGTCCCATTGTCTGAGGGCTGCTGCATCATGTAGGATGGCCAGCAGACAGAAAAGACACAACACTACTTAATAGTTTGTGTTATGTCTCTTTGGGCCTTTTCTCATTTAAATACATATGATGTGTGAGACAGCGCTGTTGTAGGTTACGTAACTTTTTTGTTTTTCTCTCTAATCACTGAACATTATAAGAGAAGGTTTTGTTGTTGATGCAGAGTAACCATGTCAAAGTTTGTGTCCTTTAGATTTCTTGGTGGGTGTATCAGTAGCAGCTAAGTTTACTCTGAATTTCTCAGCTAAATAAACAAGCTCAGGCCAGGCGAGGGAGATCTAAAGCTGTATTACTCCTCAGATCCAACCAAAACAGGAAGGCCCCGGCTGGAGGTTGATGTCCCATTTTTAAGAACTAATCGCTCCCTTTTCACTTTCCTCTCAATAACCAGGCGAACACTAGCTATTAGCATAACAGTTCAGACCTGCTCGCCACCCCCTGCCCCTGCCCTACTTCCACTCTGTCGGCCTAATGCTTCCCAGCACTCTCTCTTTGTGTTGTCCCGTTGTTCTGGGAACATCAATTGATTGACACGTTAAATTGGGAGACCTCTTCGTCCTGTCTGGTCTTCACAGTCTGAAAACACAAATATATTCAGCCACGGTGAAGGGAGGGGAGACTGGCATGGCTTGCTGTTTGTTGTCTCCTTTCTCAGCGTGTTACAGGGAGGGCTTTATGCTGTGGACACATACAGAGATATGATCTGTGTGTGTGAGACTGTGTGTGTATTATATGGAGGAAGAACAGGGGCTGTGGGATATGATACTGTGAAAATGACAGGGCAAGGCTGAAGCGTCAGACTCTCATGGGACGGCAGGCTGAATCAAGAGAGGCTCCAGTGGGAAACTGCCGAGGTTTCTCTGTTGTGTGGGTGTTACGCACATTGTGTAATTTCTTTGCGTCCCACTCTTGTAGGTCTGGTGGTAACAAGCCTCTATCGAAATGGGTTTGTTTAGTCTTTTGTCTTTGGACTAACAAGCTGATACACAACAAAATGTTGTAACATCAACATATCATTCAATAAAGTGTCTGCAGTTGATCTGTTGTACTGGTTTGAACCGAAGGATGACCTGCGCTTTCAAATCAATGTAGGGGAGCATGTGAGGTGGGCCACGTATTTATTCTGTGGTAGTTGCTGGACAAAGCAAGCACAACATGCGGACTAGTGGTGTCAATGTTTCTTTCTGCCTCTAATCATGAGTATACACTTAACTAAGATGTGATTTTATTCCCTGCTCTATCGTCAAAGAAATAAACCAGTAGCTCAGTGGTGGAGAATCTGGCTGCATATCAAGAGACCTGTGGATTATATGTGGGTACCTCTTTTCCATATAAAGTAAAACATTAAGTAGTTTGCAAATGTGGGCTGTGCAAAGAAAGATAAAAGTTAAAAAAGCCAAAACACTAGATATTAAGTTGTGTTAGGAAGGCCGAGGGGCAACAGTGGACAAAAAACACAGTGTTTAAGTAAAAGTAGAGACTCAACTATTCATAGTACTTAAAAATAATGTTTATATTAAAAGCAGGGAAGTCCAAACCTTTTCATCAGGGGCCACACACAGTAAATTAGAATGCTGCACCTCATTTTCTATTAATTTAAATTAAAAGTTAGGATCCAGAAGTGTCATATCACTTCCTTAAAGGCCCCCTGGTTGGCCCTGGCTATCAATACCCTTCAAGTGCTGTGATGAACCCTCGTTGTTTGCCCCTTGACACACTCACATTAATTCCACATTGGATGTCATATCTGTCTATTCACCTTGCAGGATGACATGGATGTGCACTATACAGTGCATGCCCAACATGCATAGAAAGGCAAAAGCACCGTCTCTGGCTTAGGCTACATTTACATGGAAACTCTTGACTTAAATTTTAGACATTTTAGAATTCTTCTGCGTTCAGACGACGATGCTCAGAGAAGAGTTAATCCGCTGTAGTGTAGATGGCTGTGTAGGTCTGCAGAGAGGCAGCGCTGCTACATCACACGAACGAAGAAGAAAACCTTTCACAAACAACAATGGTGAACACGTTACTCGGCGGACTGCTGAAGCTGTTGTTGTTCCTGGTATGCGCGCCCAGCCTTCATCTGAAAGAGTACTGCGCATGCGGTGACGTCGGAGTTGCACCTTGTAACGCTCTAATGCAGGTTTACACGGAGCTGCATGGAGAGCGGATTCAAATCTTTCCACTCTGGAGCCTGTTTTCAAAAGTTTCCGTTTTCAACGAGTTTCCATGTAGACGCAAGGCCAAAACGCAATGAAAACTTATTGTATTTGACCGTTTTCGGGGCCATGTATATGTGGCCTTAGTCTGCATGCCTCCCTCTCACCAATGTTACGCCACCAGCTCCATCCGTGCTGCCATTTCAGGGGATAATATTTATTCCCTAGCGATGCTTAGCTTCCACTGTGAACGTTGCAGACAAAATGGGGGAAACAAGTTGACCCCTTCTTTGCTCTGTCTCCAGAGGTAGTATCAGAGGTGTAATTGTGTCTGCTTTTGTGTGTATGTGGTTTCACATGCCATGTCTTGCACATCCAAGCACTATTGCAGTGTGAATTGCCACAGATATAACAATGTAACAGAATTCAAATGAGTTTTTGAAGGTGTGTATATAACAGCCTCCAAGTGTCGCTTTAGCTTAAAGACGCTGTGAACAGGGTTTCTGATAGTACCTCTGCAGACGGAGCAAATGACGGGTCAACTCATTTAATAGTTCACAATGGAGATGAAGTGTCACAGTGACATAAATAAGATGACTCGAAACAGCAGCATGAATCAGGCTTCTGTATTCACTCCTTGTTAGGGTGTGAATGATGTTTGGTGCAGCAGGAAGGAGAGACACTCACTGCTTATCCTCACATTCAGACACAAAACAAGAGGAATGTCCAGGAAAGTGCCACACTTTGTAGGAATGTTGATGCTTGATGATGAATAATTTATTGTACTTTGTAAATAGGACCATGGGATGGAGCAAATACACCAGAAATTGTACATGATTTGTCCTGTGTGCTGCTACAGCCTTATTATCTTTATCCACTCAGTTGTTAGAGGGTAAATTGAATGAGGCTGTGGGCTGCTTTGGGACACACCTGATTTCCTGGTTTAAACAGTTCCTTAGAAGGCTCATGTGTCGATGAGCATCTCTGTCATGTACTGACTTTTATTTTATTCATATTTTGTTCATTGTTGTCTCTTTTTGCAGTTTGTAGATGTATGTGTAGCCGAGTTGGACTGCAAAATCAGAATTGCCCATTGGGATAAATAAAGTTGTCTTAACTAATCTAAACTAGAGTTGTTAGGAACACGCTGAGACGCATTCTATTGCATTAAGTTTATGTAGAAACATTTTTAACACAAGTAAAACAAATCCAGACACTAATATTACTCAGTGTTTTATGCATAAACAAGGAACCATGTCAACTATTGACTTTTTGTCGGATGTTTCTGTGGTTGTTGTTGAGGGTATAGATGTTAAAAGTGCCTCAAATATTCACTTGAGCAATTTATTCAACACATCATAAAGTACAAAAGGCTATTCAGCAAAAAATATGACCTCTTTCAGAGACTCTTTCAATTCAGCCACTACTCAGGTGAAAAGTTGAGAAGACTCCCCAGGGTGTCCCTTCAGAGGGCCCTGTTACATGATCTGCTCAGAGAGGACCTTTCACTTCCTTAGCCACAGGACTTCCTACTAGCTCCCTGCAGGCTGAAAGGAAAATGTCACAAACATTTCTCCTCTGGAAAGGATGAAATATGTCGAAGGTGATTTCTGCGCTCTAACACAATGTTCCTCTGTGACCGTGACACCCCACAAGGGACTATGACCGATGAGCCACAACTTCAAGGTCAATCATTTTTCCATCTGTATCCATTTAGTATTTTAATGTTTGTTCTGCAGGCACCATTAAGATGAATCATTTTAGAGCATCAGGGTTAATTACTCTCCCTTCAGTTTCACAGTCTGTGTGATTTCAACCTTTCACTTGTTGTTTTTTGATGGCTCTTGTGGTTCTTGGCTCATGGTGTTGTAATGCAGAGTGGTAAAGTTCAGTCGTGGCTTAATGTTTATGTAGAGTGGACTCTGTGGGGAGCAGGGTGATATACAGCGACATGGGAGGCCTGACAAATTAAGGAGCCATGACAATGAAAAGCAGATGTGACTGTCGGGCGGTTGGGTTACGTTATGATTCTGTGAAAACACTCAGAGACAGTATAGTAAATGTTGGTTAACTGTTGGAGACACTTTAGTAATTAGTCAAATCGGTGACTGTAAATCAATACAGACGTCATGCCTCTGTTCCCTCTATTAAAAAACTGAATCTAAACTACCCCTGTAATATGAACAGATATGTTATGCTGGTGACTACAGAGTCCAGAAATGCAAAGAAAGGGAGCTCATGGAGTTTACAATAATCAAAGCCAACAGTTGGCCAAGGTCAAACTACGTGATCTTTTTGTTTGTCACTATGGTCATTATATGAGATGAAAGGATCTTACAGCCATAAAACATGGAGTAGTCAAATGCAAAGCTAAAGTGTTGCTGTCTCAGGGATGCAGAAAAAAGGCTGCGTCTTTGACATGAATTTGAATATGGTGCCCTGGGTCTTTGGCTTGGTTTAAATACTGCCTTACATTTGCCTACCTATATATCTACCTACCTATTAGACCGCTTAAAACCTGATCTATAGTCTTAGGAGATTACATTAAAAAGACAAGCATGTACCTGAGATAAAAGCACAGAATCCCCTGAGCTATTTTTGCCCACAGATGTTAATATCAGCTGTAAAGTGTGTTTTAGGTATGCATTAGAGAAAATAAATCCAGCAAAGAAAACAGATAAATAAAACTAAAGCCTACTGTTACCAAGCATGTTGCAATCAGGACATTTAAAAGCATAACACTGTCAAACTATCTAGAGAGTTTGATTAATGATAAGTGAATGATTTCAAGCTCATGTGCAAGTGTTCAGTTTGTGATTTTGATCATTATGATGTTGTGAGAATGCTCTCTCGAAATATCACTTGATGCACCAACCCAGTTCTGCTTTGTGTTGGATTTGAGAGTTTTTAATGCACTATACACTTTATCTCAAACTTCTTATGGTCATTTTAACTGAACGGCACTTTATTAGTTATATGTGCTTCTTGGGGCAGTAACATAACCCTATGAAGCCAATTGTATCATATTTGATACATACTTTTATAATACCTCTATCTACTCAATATGATCAACAAATTATAAAAAAAAACCCATCTGAATACAATCGGATAAATGATTTAAAAAAAAGGCCTTGAATGGATTATCAGTTGCCAAAAACACCTGATGTATCAAATGAGATACGAAAAATCTATATGTTGAATTTTATTGACATTTTGATAATTTTAGGATTTTAGCAGAAAGAGAAACAAACATTTCAGCTCCAAAAAAACTAGAATTTTGTGGCTATAATCTATGGTCTTGGGCCTTAAAGGGATAGCATTCAATTTGCCCGTTGTTTGTTTGCCTGTTGTTGATGCTTTGTTGTGTTTTTGACTTGTGCTTTTGGTGTGTGCTACTCCCATGCCTCTTAAATTCCCCCCTTGGGGATAAATAAACTTGTTGAATTTGAATACCTGTAATCTAAGAAAATAATAATAACTGAGGTTTTCTAGTCAAAGAAATATAACTACATTAATCATTATTTTCATTGTTTTAATAAACCAATCCTCTTTGTAACCCATCTCTGCTGTAGGATTTGTTAGATACATTCTAATGCAGTAAACAGATTAAAAACACATTTATGATTGGATAGTGCATATTTATATGAAAATTTCAGGTTGATTTTTCATTTAGCAAAAAAAAAAACAGTTTGTTTGGAAATATGAACATAGGAAAGGTTTTTCTTTCCATGCAATGGACAGTTGCTCGTTGAAGTGCATTTAGTGATTTTTTTTTTTTTAATTTAACTTCACAAGAACCATTAACTAAAGTGATGTATATTTTTTGCTGGTAAATAGCAAAACAACCACATACCAGTAACATAAATGGCCATGGAAACATTGCCATTTCAATTTTTATCCAGTTTACCTTTGCATTTAGTACTGTAGAGGCAAATAAGACTGTAACACGAGGCAGACTGACATCTTCATGTTTGGCCACATTTTCTGGCCACATTTTCTAAGGAAGAGGGCTGTATGTGCCCCCCAGGCCACCAGGTGTCCACCCTTGTTTTAGATTACACATTATACACTAATATGCCCGACACAAAAATGAATGTCACACTTTCAGGCTATGCACTGCACAGTGTTTTAATAAGGCCTTCTGGATTCACTTCTTGCCAGCTGTTTTTGTGTCCATTCTAATATAATGTCTATTTGTCAAAAGTGTTACACAATATAACGTTAGATGTATTGGGTGTAACTGTCAGTGATCTCTCCTCATTTCTCAGATTTTCACACAGTTTTCTATTTTCATGATCCGTTAATTGTAATTAAAATCGGAGAACTGTGTTTTAATGACCTCAGAATTAAAGGATGAAGGGTATCAGGGCCAAGCAGGGGTTTACCACATGGCATCAACTGAACATGCCACCTGTCTGACTCCACACACACATACACACTCCTTCTTCCCAGACTGTCCAAGCTGGTCATCTGAGGGAATCCACCCTTCTCGGTCACTGGGATTAATTCACAGCTCCAGCTTTGGCTGAGCTCCAGCCGGGGAACAAGAGCAGCCTCCATCCCACAGAGCAGCACTTTATCCCTTGTGGTGGGTCCAACCGAGCTGATCCTCTCATATTAAATGGATTAGCTGAGGCTGTGCACTACTGTCAGGAGCTCATGAAAAGAATAGGGATTTAGCATGTTAGCATTTTTCTGTGACAACGTTTCTAAGTGTAATTTTAATACATGCCATCACTTAAAATAAATCTGCTCGCCTGTTCACACTGGGGGCCCTACAATACTGAATTTTTAAAGTGTTATTGCATGCTGCCGGAAACATGATTCCTCAACGACCTCTCAATGTATCAGCCGTGTTTAGCTCTTGCAGTATCCGTGGGAAACTGTAGCATTAGCACTACTTACATGGCTTTTGATTTCCCGTGGGAGACATCCATGACAGGAGCAGGTTAGGTGGGGACCTAAACACAGCATGATATGACTGAGGAAGAGGAGATCCTGTTACAGATATTTTACAAATCACATTAAAGGTGAAGGTTGATGTCAACTCCACAAAAATCTTCATGTATCCTAACCACTTTAACAAGAGTTAACCGCAGCCTTTATCCTGCATGAAGCTTGTATTTGTATTAATCTTCTTTAGAAAACAGATGAACCCCTTACTCTCAATTTTTTTTGGCGCCACACTAATCACACAGTTTAATAGGGGGGTGTCTGTGTCCGAGCCCTCCCACCAGCACTGATGAGCTGAGTTGAAGGAAAAAACAGCCCAGACCCTGGATCAGGCCTGCACTGATAAGCCTGTGTTGGTCTGTTTCTGGCCAGCTGCCTTGGCATGGATGTTTTTGCTACTGTGTACAGGAAGTTGAGGTAGCTCTGTCAGCTGTGGACATAATTTCATCAAGCCAAGATTGATATTGAGTGTTCTGTTAGGTTTCCTGATTTGATTTGTTTGTGACGTTCTTTTTGGCTCAGTGACTCTTGAACCTAAGATCCAGAAAGCTTTTTTAATGCCTATGAATGCTTCCACTCAACAAACTCTGGATTGACAAATAAACATGTCTAGGTCCACGCCACGAAGTGCTGCTTTCAGTCTTTGGAGAGTTGATACGTTGACCTTCATACAGCGATGGTGACTCTTTTTTTGGTTAAAATTTAAGACTTTGAAAAACTTAGCAGTGTGACTTGTAAGAAGTGTTAGGAATGCACTCTCTCAGAGTATCTTTCCTATTTACTAAGTGTTAACTCCATATTTACACTCAGTTGACGTACTGAAGGCAAGAAAGAGCTGAAATAAAGAGGCCGTGTTTGATTAGAGCACATATAACTTTAAAAGATGCACTACATTTCATGTCTGGAGCATGTGGCATCTGTTGAGACTTGTCTAATAATGTTTACTGACAGGCCAGATGGACTGTCCAATACATTTCACTCGTCCATTTGGAAAAGAATCCATACAAATTGTTTAGGACAGGGATGAACCTTTCAAAAGCACGTCAATCAAATTATTACAGGCTAATCAGATGATGTAGTGTGCTGACACTACTGCCAGGGTGTAAAAGGATGAAACATGAGCCACTTTGTAAAACAAACTCTTTGTAAAACATGCCTGAAGTGGAGTAAAATATATTTTTTCTTGAGATGTTTGTAGTGTTATTTGTTTTTCAATTGATACAGAAAAGTGTTCCAGATCTGATAAAACTGCTACTAAAGCTGCTAGTTTCTATGCTAATCTCTGTATGAGCAGTCACTTCCCACTGTTTTCTTGCTCATAGTTCCCACCTCTTCCTGTTGTAAAAGTTACTGATAGGGCCGTCCCACTTTGGATGGCTCACAATCAATGTAGCTTGAAGCTTGGCAAGTTGGGCCTACCTGCACTTTTTCAACTGGAAGTAATATTAAGTCTGCCTTTAGAGGCCTATAGGTCAATTTCCAAAAAATTGATTAAACTTCTTCATACCTGGTACCTCAGTGGAGTTGTTGGGTCATCATGAATAAAACATCATACAATCCTTCATTTTACAGCATCATTGGGCCATGCGCTTGTTTCCTTGAACCACCACAACAAACAAGTTGGTGTTTCAAGTCAACTAATTTCAACAGGTTATTTTTCTCCTGAGTGTATGGCTGTGCTTGTTTTAGTGATTTAGTTTTAAACTAAATTCATTCCTGATATTTTGCATCCTCGTGAAAAATATAACAAAAAGTAATTTATAAGGATACTTCTGTTTTAATAGCTGCTGCAACAATAGCTATGAATATAGTCAGCTAAAAATCATTGGTGACAATAGGGACTTACTGTGCTGTGACTCCAGAAGGTTACATTTGAGTTGTAAAGTACAGTGTATCTGGTGTCATAATTGCTAATTAATGAGTATCAAGTTAGTTCTGACCTTTGAATTGCCTCCCTGAATACCAGGTAGTTGTAGACAGCCTAACCTCTCTCTTGTGTCCTGCCAAAAAAGACAAATATTTTAACATCTATGCTCATGACTCAGTGAGGCACTGCTATGGTTCAAAATGCTCATGTGAATTGCAGTATTTTGTTTTTGAATTGAAAATAGCTTTCATGGATTACAGCCAATTTCTCCAGTCCAAGGCCTCGCTGGGTAATGCAGTTTGGTGTTGATGTACCCTCAATCAGACAGAACTGTCCAAAGAGTTCTGTGCATGCTGTACTGTTCCCATGCTAGACTTTGACCCAGAAATGTGTGAATCTAAGGTGAAAATGAGATTCGAAGAGCATGGACCAAGCATTTTTGACAGACAAGGCGACACATTTTTATTGTGTCAACTTAGGAACTTAAACATGCTTTACACATTGATGGAAGGTAAACATTTGGATGCGATTCAGTTGTTAAGAATAAAAAATAATGTCTAAGTCTTTCATGACTGTTGATGTTTTCTGATACATCATATTCTTTCAGTGTATTCAAGTCTGTTTAAAACGAAACACAGACACATTTCTCCTTCAAGTTTCAGTCACGTGATCTGCAGTTAACCCCACGGAGCTCAGCTTGACAGCATCCAGTATCATTAATGTCTGTGTAGTCCATTCAGTTAGGCAGAATTGAGGCCACACTTACTCACTGGCCCTTTCCCACAACCTCCAGGCACCTTGGAGGAAGTCACCCATGCATAACTGTGCTCCTTAATCAAAGGCTGAGTGGAGAAGTTGTCCTGGAGGTTGGCTGCTGCAAGTGCGGCATTAGTAAAGCACATGCTCTCCTTTCATGAAGAAACAATGCAGCCCATTGTGTCTAGCCACAAGTGTCTATTTTGATTTAGAAGGGGGAGAGAGACAATGAAGAGGGGAACATCTCTGAATCACACACAGGATGCGTTTAGGACCGCACAGCAACAGAGAATTAACAAGCCCCCGAGTGTCGGCGTCTTCCTTGAGATAAGAGACACCACATGCTTCAGTGCAACATTAACGCAAAACCAGACTCCACTTCAACTGATGTCAATGAAGATCCCCTTGGAGGTTTGCCCTGTGGAAATGTTTTGACAGGTTGGACTTATCTCGGTTTTAACTCATGCAACAGGCTTGACTGGGCCTTTTTGAGATGTCAAAATAAGAGCTTAGGTTGATAAATGGATGAGATCACTGGAGCCCTGAATTTCCTCTGATTGCAGATCATTACTGACAGAAAGTCTGACATGCAAAACGGCCAAAAGAGCCTAAAATACTCTGTGACAGTTTTGATTCCACCAAATGTATCTGGACACTGGATATTGCAGTCTGAAAAACAAAGTGAGGATATTTTTCAAAGAAAGGCATCAGCTGGCCTCACCACTAGTTTATAAATAGCAGTGACCCGTCTTTAAATAGGACATAGTTTTGTCTATTGTCTTTCCATCCCTGATCACTGATGCTGAAGCCGGACAGTAAACATCCTCTGACCACCCCCCTCCCCAAAGCCCACCACCCCTGGATAAAAATTCAAAACTTATGTTCTTTGTCCTCAGTTTCACTGCACAGACCTCCATGTTTGAGGAGTCTTGTAAAAAGTTGTTTTGATCAAATCAATGTTTGTCTAAAGGAAAAACCTACATAAATTTTAGTCAAACAATGGCAACTTTCTTCAGCCTGTATATTAACACCTCCCAATTCAATGAGTTTAGTTGTCTACTTTCCAGACTATAACATGTCATGTCATTTAAATCAGGCAGATAACAATCATTCCAGTTCCACATCTTAAATAAAGGTAAAGAAAGAAAAACTACAAGGCTTGAACTTAATGAACAGCTGCCAGGCAGTTATATGCCTCTCTGAGTCAAAGATTATTAATAGTACAGTGGTGTATCAACAATGCTTGGGTGGTTTATGCAGTGATGTAATTTCTTAAAGTTGTATAAGCAAGGGAAGAAAATGAAGTAAAATTACCTTGACCACCAAAGTCCAAATCTAGTCAGTTCAACCTTGAGTTGAGGTGGATAGATGTGCTCAGTTTGAGGGCAAAGCATTGAAGATCTCATTACTCACAGGCCAATGTTACGTTTGGGCCTACAGTCATTGACTTTTACCGAGCTATGACTTTTAAATTCTATCATGGGGCTCCATTACTATGAATTCTGAGCTACAAATTTCAGATTTTAAGTAGTACTACTTTAAGTCAGAGTGGACATTACTGCAAAGTAAGAAAAAAAAACCTAATTGTGTTGAGTTATCACACAAAAGTTGTGATTCAAACATTGGACCAAAAGTCATTGAGCTTAAACCTATGACCTTCAACTTTCTAATCAGTTAACCAAAAGTCATACAGAACATTTATGCTGTGATAAATATGTTCTCCAAAGAATTCTTGAGACATATATTCTCAAGCAAAGGAGAATTATGGGGCTCAGTAACTACTGCCTTTGACCCATAACCTTTAAAAATGATGAGTGCATATTTAAGTCATGGTGGACATTACTGCAAAGTTTGAAAAAGCCCCTAAAAGTGTTAGTGAGATATTGTAATCACAAGCAATGTGCAGAACTGGGCCAAAGATCAGTAACCTTTGAGCTATGACTTCCAAAATGTGATCCGTTTATCTTTGTAACATAAAGGACATTTCTACAAAATTTTGAAAAAAAAGAACACTTAAAACATTCTTAAGATGAGACATTCCAATCTTTAAAAATGGACCTCTGCAAGTTAGAGAGTTCAATATCCTTAATAAAGGTTGATATTTGTGCAATGTTTGAAATATAATCCCTTATGATATCACATTTATAAACTAGGAACTATCAGACAATCATCAGGATTTGCTAGAACTGGAAACAGGATGTATTTGGCCTATTGTACATGAAGATAGCACAATGAGATGAAATAACTGGCTGTACCTTCAGGTTGATTTATGCTTTTTTTTTTTAAAAAAAAACAACAACTAAGAAATCTCCAAGTGTTCATGATTTCACATTTACAAGAGATGAAATTGATGTCAAATTACCTTTAAATCATAACAGTCATTTTTTAATTGAGTCATCCTTGACTCAGAGCAGACATTGATGCACACTGAAGTGCGTCTATGGCACTGTTTTCACCACATGGCCAGGGAGAGAGACAACACCAAGCCTTTATTTGTGACACTCTTCCTTGCCAAAATTATACAAGCTAATTCTTTCTCCAATGTTTGCTCAAATGTCAACTCTGACTCGAGGCCGTACTGATTCAAAATGTGAGATCATAGCTCAAGTCATTCTGCCTCATGCTCTACCTTTGCTTGTGGGCATAGCCTCTCAAGGACATTTTGAGGGATTTCAGTCAAACATTTCACAAATACTCACTCTAACTGAGATGAACTGACGGGATTTTGAGGTCATAAGTCCAAGGTCACATGGTCTTATGGTCAAGAAACATGTTGGAGATTTCTGGAGGGTAGAGAGATTTTGGATAGACCGTGAAAGAATTGGACAAAACCATGTGACATCAGTGATCTGATTATCAGTGGAGGCATTCAAGTATTGATGCATAGTAATGGCCACTGCCATACTGTCCATCACCAACTTTATATCAAGCTTCAGCCTACTAACTCACAAAGAGGCTGTTGACCAAAAGTGACTTGTAGCCATGTCCATTATGTCCCTTAAATTCCAAAAACAGAAATCATCAATGAAATGAAAAAGGCACAATATAAAGAAACACCACCCGTGTACAGCAAGAGCCCTTAGGTGTTGAATAGTCTTAGACCAAAGTCATTTTTAGCCAGACTATCAATATATTTATTAAAGCTGGGGTTGGCGATTTGATTTAGATACACTTTTTGTGATACTTGTTAAAATGGTCTTCATGACCCGATGGTAATCAACTCATAATGTGTTCTTAAAACAGAGCGAAAAATATCCGCTATCTACAGCAGGAGTAAAACAGGGAAAACCTCAACCAATAATCATGCCGGGACACCTGTTTTTAAACCAATCAAATCCCGTCGCCATTCTGCCCGCCTACTGCGCGTGCATTTTCCCGGCGTGCACAGACTCGGTGCGCGTAGCCGAGCTCATACGTATCAGAGAATGCTTACCTTTCAAGTTTTGAAACTACCTCTTGGGTTTGACAAGGAGGCCACAGGTCAGATATCATTTGACCTTATGTGCATGCTTTGTTGTGGATGTGATACTGAAAGGGACTTTCTCTGAACTTTAACTTGAAAATCTACTCTGACTTGAGGAAAAACTGCTTCATTTTCAGAGATCACAGTTAAAGGTCACTTGGCCTCTTGTTTATCTCTTGCTTGTTGACATGCATGATTTTACCAGAATATTCAGAGGGATTTCTGGTTTTGCAATTCTGCACAAATTCAACAATGGTTCTGCTTCACTTTTTATTTTTTTTAAGTCCTTAACTTTCTAAATTTTCTGTTATGGATTTCCTGTAGTGTAATGTGTTTGCTTTACAGTTGGATGGAAAATATCACTGTCTGCTTTTACATTTTGACTTAGTTTTTCATTTAAGATCAAAGTTTTTTTTTCTGCAATTCTTCGTCTCCTGTTAGGATGCTAAAAGAAGAACCCTTTCTAAAGGCGGGAAATTAAACACCATTCTTTTTTTTTTTTTTGACAAAGATTAGGCTCAGTATCAGGCTGTTTAAGAGCAGCCTCTAAAAGCATGTTTAGGGTCCGGGAGGGGGGGGTGCGCTGGACTGCTGGTTCTCTATTCTTCCCATTATCCGGCATGCCATTTTTATTGGAGTGACGACCATCTATCAGGAACTCCTATAGCTCCTTTCAGAGCTGAATAAAGGGATCAGTGTGAACCGACCTGTCTGTGGGCTGCTCAGACATGGGAGACAACAGATGTGTTAAACATGCAGCCCGCTCGCAAAAACCCCAGAAAGCTCCGGCTGCACGCTCACTAATGGAGAAGCAGCTTTGTGTTAATTGTTGAATGGAGTCAGTGGAGGATTTTCTGCCTAGGAATCCCACATCATAAAGAGGACTTTACTCCTCTCTACATTCAGGAAGGGAAGAGCTAAACAGAAAAGGCCATAAAAAGTTACAAGACCTTTAACTAAACTGCATCTTTAGGTCCCACGAAAAACCCAGAGAGACATTTTATTGGAGTTTAACAGGACAGAAAGAGATGTTTGAAGGTTTGGATTATTTGGATCTCAGATAAGAGCTCAAGGAACATACAGATGCTTTACTGCTGTTGTTTGAAGATTAGAAATACCATGTTAACATCACCTTAAAAAAAGAGAAAAAGACTTCCAGTGTAAGAGTTAGATCCGGTTTTTCTTATCTAACTTTTTAAGTAAAACATTATTGAAATCCAGAAGTCTCTCCCTCTGCAGAGAGTTTTATTATATTAGATCTGATGACTGCTTTTCATGGTTTCATTTATTGTTTCAAGCAAGACTTCATGAGGGGTTGGCTCATTTTGCCACCATCATGTTTTGCAGTTGTCTGTCCATTTCTACAAATACTCAAAAAATAATGTCCACAAAGGCAGATTTTTTAAAAAATGCTTTACCTTAAAAAGGGCTTTAAGGGAATATTTTCAAACTACTGCCAAATTTCAATTTTGATTTTACAGGGACATCTCTATTTGCTGGGGATGATTAAGATAATGGTTCCCTATGATTATCTTATTTATGACAAATATCCTGAGAATTCTCTCAGGGCTTTCCATCAAACTTTGAACACAAATCCATGCTGACTCAGAGATATAAAAAAAACAGACTGTGGAGGTCATAGAATGAAGGTCGTGGTACCTCAGGCATTTGAACACAATCTTTTGAATCCAATTTCATAGAATACTTTCAGTGACACTCTATAACCTGTGCAGAAATGCCACCCTTGGCTTTTTTTGCATTTTTTGCCATATTTTTCTACTGATGATAGGTTCAGTGTGGTGAAACTTTAAATTTGAATAGTAACATCATAGCTCACCATGTTTTACCATTTATGACCAATATAACCTGTTCAAAATGCTATAAAAATTGTCAAGTGACACTTTAAAAGATTAGGATGTAACAATATCAATAAAACTTTAAACAGCAGTTAAATGTCCAACACCTTGTGTTACTATTTCCTTTTGAATTACTTTGAAAACTGTGTTTGATTACCTCAATCTGTCAATAACTCACAGTGATGCCGCTCATTGCCTGGAAAAGCCAGAACTGTGTGTCTGCTCCTCAGCAAAGCTGCAGTGGTCCCTCAGACAAGGTGTGCGTGCATTGTTTGAAATTTTAGGCCTCTGAAAGGGAAAGTATGGGGGTTAAAGTCCCGCACAGACACTGTACCAAAGATTCTTCCCCCTTGAAACAGACCACTTCAGATCATTCTGATATTAACTTTGTCTTCTAACAAAATAAAACATTTTTAAATGATTTCAGAGTGTGTTAAAGGTCTTTTTGAACATTTTGGACACAATGCAGTCACACCATAATCATAATGGTAACCATGATAATTTGATCACAATAACTAATTTTCATACCGTCACATCCCTAACATAGAGATATATCTATATAAATAAACATATCTGAATATTTTCACAGGGCAATGGTTTCACAAGCTTGTTTGCTAGTTTAGTCAATGACTACTGAGTCTGTTTCACAACTTCTGCACTGTTGCGTTTGAGTCACTTATATGTGACCATTCAACACAGAAATTTTCAGACACATGGAATGAAAGCCCTAATTTATTAAAAATCATGTTTGTCAGGCAGTAGAAAATAGCTCTCACCTCTTTGATATGGGATATTTACAACACCAGCAACATTACCCAAGCAGAAAAAACTGAAGTACAAACTCACAAGAGAAATTAACAACATATGAAAATAAAACTGGATATTATATATGTGTTGCATAACATAGTGGTGGGCGTGGGTGTATATATGTATATATATATATATATATATATATATATATATATATATATATATATATATATATATATATATATATATATGTCATCTGTCATAAGGACAAATTATATATATATATATATACATATATACATATATATATATATGACTTTCTTTTTTTAAATATGAGACATTTTGATGTATTTCTTGTTAGTGGAGTTATTATAAAATCCTTATTCTTAACCCTATATCAGACATTTTGGTATTGTAATCACCAGAATTAAAATCCTCATCAGTAAAACTCATTCCTGATGTGAGTTTTGCATCAAAGTTAAATCTGTGGCATGCTTACTTACACAAATATATCTTTAATGGTCATGAAAGTTTCTGAATTTTGCCTTGATTTCAAAAAATAACAACAGAAGCAAGCTCTCCCATTTTAGAGCCTGTAGCTTTTGGCTGCTGGGGCCCCGCTTCCCTCCTGTATTCCTCTGGGAATCAGGATAATCCACAGGGATCACAGCTTTTAGCTGGAGCACAAATAACCTCTTATATTTGAGTTGTTGATTTTATAAAAGATCCTGTTATTTTTCGAGGCAGGCACAGCTTATACTGCTTCACATTTCTGATATCAGATATTTTGCCGATTTCATCCAAGTACAGAGAGAGGTTTAATCCAACTTTTTGCCCCCCTCAGTATCCTTCACTGAAGGAGGGGGAGCAAAGGTCCCTACATCAAACCCCGGAGCCTGAACAATGGGAGCTTGGCGTGGAGAGCCTGAGGCGAAGCCATCTGCCGTGGAGAGAGTGGAGTCCCTTTGTCAGCTATTGTGGAATGTGGAGGCAGATTGATGAGGGCCTGGTGATTCCTTTAGGGTCTGGCGAGGCAGCAGGCAGCTCTGTGAGCCTTGAACAGACTCCACAGGGAACTCCCTCTCCTTCTGTCTCCAAACTCAGTGGTCACATGATGACGTAGCTGCCAGACGCTAGGAACTGGCAAAATGGAAATTGAGAGTGTCCAAACTGTCAGTTTCTCTCCAAATATTAAAAGAAAAGCCCCTCAAAAATGGAAAGAATGGGCATCTACTCCTTTATTGTATAAGAATGTGATTCATGCTGGAGTTTCCCTGTGTGGATGATGACCTCTGGCCCTCACAGCAGGTGGGTGAGGGTATTGTGTATGGCCAGTCCAGAGGCTCCAAAAGATCTGGACAGTGGCGGTCAGAGTGAGATCAGGGGGGTTGGAAGACAGGGCAGATGTGTGTGAGAAACTCCCCCGGGGAAAGTGTGCCGCCACTGAGAAAAGGGGTCAGGGCAAAAAGGGCGGATCTCTGACACAACCAACACAACAGACAACTCTGGTTTCCATGACAACCTGCCACTGCGTCACTAAGTCGCCTTTCTCTGGGAAATAAACTATGACTCTAAGGCCTTGGATCGCGAACAAACAGAGTCTTTATTTTGCTTCTGGTAAAAAGAAAACAACCGATTCGGAGTTAGGATTAGATCATTGACTGCATAGAGAATGGGCGGAGCTGATTTTGCTGCATCAACTGTCTGTTTTTGGTGAATGAGATTCTATTTGTTGCATCAGACTGTAATTCTGTACCTTAGACAAAAGTGGTTTAGAGTAATGTCTACCTTGAAGATAAGCTTTAGTGATGAATACTACTATGTCCCCTGCCAACTTCTGACTAAAAGCTGGAAATTTTAAATATTGCTCTAAATGGGGATCCCCAACTGGTCAATAAAGGAACTGCCCTCCATCCTATATTTACCTAAGCTCTGATCAAATTTAGTTTTGTCCAATGGAAGCTCATATCAGCAATTAAGTCCCTTTAATTGACTAAAATTTGACAGAACATAACCAAATGTTGGAGACCTAAAATGCACTCACTTCTTGATGACACAGTAGCACTGTTTTTTAAGGTCCTTTTAGGAGTATTTCTACTTCATGCTAATTCATGCTATTTTTTCACTTCATTACAGAATAGCATGTTCTGGTTTAAGCTATTTAGTTTTTTCTACTGAAATTGTTTTTGAGTGTATTGTTGATAACAAACCTATAAAAATAAAACAAATGTAGCGACTTGCTGTTGAGGTTGGAGCAGTTGCAACTCAAAATCTCAACAGGAGGTCTCAGAGAGTTTGGTATATTCTTTTGTAACAAATTGACATCATTGCTCAACATAATGCAGGCTCAGAGAGAGCCACGGACAGACACATTTTTGACTTGCAGCTTTTTATCAGCTGTTTAACTATGACATTTAGGGAATGCAATTTGCCGAAAGTCACATTGCCATGATACTTAGTCACAATGACATGATACTTAGTTAGGCCACTACACCTTTTGAGCATGGAGAAAAATGCTGTAAAAACCATGTTCATACAGAGCTGACGATACGTTTCATCAACCAGTCTGAGCTGAGCTCATATTTCTTCTGATTACTGATGAGTATTTTATAAGGTCTTACCTTAGAATTGACTCCCTCCACATCATGAAGTTGAAGGCTTTTGTGTTCCTCGACTTTCCTTCCGTTACACACTTCATCGGAGTCAAATATTTATACAGCTATGTTCAAAATACATTTGGAAGAGTGTATGAGCACTAGATTTAACCACAAGTTCATCTCAACTTATACCTTTGATTCATCATAGTGGACAGGGACAGAGAGCCTGTATGTAAAGTCTGCACAATCAAGCTACGCAAGCAGATATGCGCATAGCCAACGCCTCTTAAATGAAACATCCTTTGGTCTCCATTATTCAACAAAAGGCATTGTCTTTTTTTTCTTAATGGCCCCATGGTTGGAGAGCTAGGATTTACGGAATGAAAACTTGTCTACATTTATGTTGGCCATAACAGACAGGAAGGTGAAAAATAGAAAGCCAGTTTGACCTTTGATCAGATATGTTTTTTTCACATTGACAGAATACCTCACAGACAAGTTAACACAATAAGGTTGCACTTCCTGTTTGTGTGGTTTAAATGTTAAAGCCTGCTTTGTCATTTATAAAATATAAACTATTCTGTGGGCATTAAAAAGCTCAGAAACTAAATAGGTTAAATGAAACAAAAGCCAATCAAAGGAAGTTTGTGTTTTTTATGGTGGAGTAAAATAGGATGTTTACAGCAACAGCAGTGTCAGTGGCAAAATGTGGAAATGTTCTAGCTCACGGAACATTCATCAACATTGTTTTTAAATGCAGAAAATGGGTATTCATGTGCCGGGTTATTTAAAAACACAAAAATTAAACTTAATCTCGTAATGCCTTTGTTTTTCTGCTTTAATATTGAAGCGACCACACAAACACGGTAGTATATCTTGGCAAATGTACAGCAGCTATAAAAAGAAGCTTTAATGTCTGGGGACGGATTCAGCTGCAGAGCTTCAAAGCCGCAGGGTGCAGCAGAAATAAGATGGAGATAAAAAGCTCAGCGTGGTGTCAACACTGTTTACTGTAGCTGAACTGTAAGTCATTTCCTGTGAGGTGATGGCTGCAGACAAATTCGACTGTCCTCTTCTGTCCGTGATCAAACACTGGATTCATCCTGTTGTCTTTGTGGGCACTAACAGGCGTTGAGGGCAAAAAGAAGCACACCTACCGTGCTTGGATCTAGACTGTCATCCTCCATCTTTAGATAATAGGTCCTCTTTTTAGCAGTATTAATTTCTTTTGCAAAAACATGTTAATTAATTACTTTTTACCATGATAAAAAAGAGTCTACTAGCTGAAACAATCTTTACTAATACACAAACAAAATGTATGCTTACAACAGTTGTGGGCCTCCTCTATCAACTAACTTATTTAAAAAATAATACTTCTTTTTATACAGTGAGCCATCTCAACACTAAAGTACACATCAAGTTTAACCAGACACACCACAGAATCTAAATCTCCCAATTCTGTTTTCTGTCCAAAGATGTGACTCACCCAACAACATATTGAAAAAGAAGTCAGCTGCCATTATTAGTACATCACAATTAAACCTTATTTTATTATACTAAGGCTACTTTCTCTAAGAAGCCATGCTATGTTTTTAGAGTTTTATAAACCCTCAAGTTTTAAGTCCTCCTGACTGCGCACTTCTGTGCACAAGACAACAAAGTCAGGACATTTCCCTCTCCACTTGTTATAAGTGTTGGTAACTATGCAGAAGAAACTATAAGATTGTATTAATACCAATGCTGTTATCAATTCTGCGTATCGATCCAAGTCTTTATCAGTACCTTTGTGGACTGCTGTGGATCCTTCATTTAAAAAAGCCAGTCTCCACATTTTCTTATACACATCATTTCCTATCTTTAATGCCGTGCTGCATGAACAAATGCTTATAATTGTTGCCACCCTTGCTTGAAATCCCATTAACACTAGAGAATGTGCAGTTTGTGTCATTTGGAGTAAATTTTAGTCTTTTTTTTACCACTCTTGTCTCCTGTCTGTCTTGATCATCTGACTTCTTTGTTATCATTTCCTCTGAATGCGTAATGGAGCATGAGGTTCTTGATTAGGGAGTCATGCAGATCATAGTGGATGGAATTTATAAGGATATTGTCAACTGTATACTTGAAAGTGAGGGACTGGGTAGATCTTACAGAGAGGGAGTGAGTTTGAGGCACTGTCATGGTTGTAAGTTGTAATCAGTTTTGTTTTATGATGTTCAAACACTTTGTTTCTTGTGTTCCTTGTGTTTCTTGTCATTCCTGTTTAATTTTGAAGTCTCTCGCTGACATTGTGTTTCACCTGAGTGTGATTCTCTTCACCTGTGTGATTGTCTCACCTGTATCTGATTATCCCTGTGTGTATAACTCTCTGTGGGTCTGCCTTCTGTGCCAGCTCATTCCTGCTGTTCTCCTGCATGCATCCTGCCTGTGTCAACCCTGCATTGTCCTACATATTCCCTGAGACTCTTCATGTCTTCTGCTTTGCTATTTTCTCATGTTCTCCATTGTTTTTGTTTTTGTAAGGTTTTTTTTTAGTTTTATAGATTTTTTTGTAAAGGATTTGTTTTTATTTCTTGAGCCTTCTATAGTTTAAAATAAATATTTTTGTCATTACTGATTTTGGGTTCTGTTTCTCATTATTCTTAAATTAGTTTTTGCACAGGCACCACCAAAAGGTGGTCCTAATCTGTTTAAACTTTAAAAACAATCAATACAATTTTAAATAAATCCTAAAATGTACAGGAATCCAATGAAGAGATGTAAACACTGCCGTATCCTGCTTTCTTTTCCTTTTGGGTAGGTATGTAGTAGCATTTTACACAAGCTCTGAATCACCTCCTCTCTGGACTTCCATATCAGCCCTTCTCCCTGGGTCCCTGGACATGGACCAAGTACTCAGGCCATAGGTGAATAGTGGACACATTATTTGCAAAGAGGCTACAGGCCTATCTCAGCTTTAACCATAAATTGCCTGCAAAGTTAACTGTGAATTAGCTGAAAAAGTTACTTATTGTGCAAAATAAACCAAATTTTTTAATACAAAAATAGTTGTCCATGGCCTTTCAACAATGCCCCTACCACCATGAGAAAACTCCTGCCTCTTCCTGTAATATTTGCTTAAATTGTCCATTTTGAGAAAAACAATCCTGAATGATAACAGGAGGTATGCCAGTACCCGAGCTAGAGATCACTCCCTAGGATGAGAAATGTTCAACGTGCTGCAAGCTCAGTTGAGGGACCATCTCTGAGCATGTTTTTGGTGCCACAGTTAACATTAAAGCCAGACAAGCTAGGTAAGAAAGTTAAGAATACATTATGTGGATCAGAGTAACTTTTTTTGAAAAGGAGTAAAGTTTAAGACCTTAAGGTGACATTAGAGTGACAAGCGGGCTACATGTTGGTGCAGCGAGTTTAGTAAGACAGATGTTGGTTAAATTCTTGATTGAGTCATTCAATGAAAACTTTGCATGTTCTCTCTGTGCATGCCTGGAGCAAAATGCTTTTCTTCTTCTTCTGTTTCCATCATTTTTTAAATACTTAACCATTTACTGATATGATGATTTATATATGTATGTATTATCTGTTATACATCAAAAAATATTTTGTGTGTTATCGAACTTAACAGAAAAATTTTAAGTTATTTTTTATATTTTATTTACAAAACGTTCTGCCTTTTCTGATTGATTTGATTATGTGCGTTTGTATGTCATCACATAATTAACCGTTCACTTTTTAAACCTTCAAATCCAAATCAAGAAAATATCTGTTTTTTGGTTTGTTTGTAGTTTTCTCTGTTCCATGAAACGTTGACAGTATCAATGATTTGATTTGTTCTTTTTTTTTAAAGAATGAATATCCCTGAATTAATTGATGACCTCTGTCAAGCTGTTGAGCTGGCAAAGGGTTAAGCTAGCTGGTAACTTTTAATTGCCTGTTGGTGCGAGTGTGCCTGGGTTGTTTGTATATAATTTCAGCCCTGTGATTGGCTGGCAATCACTACACAGCCTACGCTGTCTCCCCTATGTGTGACCATGTATACTATAAGTGTTATAGGTAATGGATGGATGGATAAAGTACTTACGATGAATTTGGACTTAAATCAACAGGCACCATCACCGTGGCTGCATCAGTGTTTCATACAGTTGATGCTCTGGAACATTAAATATTAGCATTTAGCATCAGCACTTGCACATCAGAAAGGCAAGCCGGTTAAAGCTACACTCTTAAGATAGATGGACATTCATAGGTGTGCAATGCACAACTGGCAGTAATCATATCAAGATGTATGTGACAAAGATTTTTGAATAAATTAATGTTTAAATTTCCAAAATCTTTGATCCAGTTTTTCTTACAGATGTTAGGATACAATGTTAAAGTCCTCCTTCTCATTCTGAGCCACTCCTTTGCATCTCCTTGAACAAAAGCTCCACAGAGCGGTAAACTTGAAGGGTCTTTGAGGGGCTCTTTTTGAACACAATGACCATCCATTGGTTGGAGATGCATATCTAAGTTTGATGTGACCTGTGCTGTCTTCTCATCCACTGAAGTTCAAGATCTGTCCAGAGCGCTGACCCTTCTTTCTTTCACTGGCCATGCTCCTGTTGGTCGTGGGCTGTGACCCCAGTAATGTCATACAAATGTCATGCGTCACAGGACTGACAGCTCTGCCACAAGAGGCGAACATTTGATCTGTGAGTTTTATCACAAAGACAGCCCTTTGTCGAGACACAGAAACCTCTGACAAGAAGAACAATTATGTTTTCAAGACAAGGTCAGGGAGGAAAAACAGCCACAGTTTTGGGCAACGTTTTCTCTTTATAGTTCATTTCAAAAGTTTCTCCACAGAGCATTATGTGGTCTCTGTTTCTACCCCTAAGGCTTTTGTAACCCCTTGTTTTACACTGGTTTGTGGTATATTCATTAAAACCAATTTTCCAGGCTTATCACATGCTTTTCTTAACTTTTTCTCTGAAAGCTCAAAGTTCAAGGTCGGACGTTGAAGAGATGTAATTGTGTGAAGTTCTGGTTGGTCATTAGTTTTAACAACTTTGTAGTAACATAAGATTGAAATAAGTTTCCAAAAGCAGTGTCAGGTTTGCTAGCTAGAAGTCCCCGTCTTGACATTGAAATCATTCTTAGTTTTTGTCACTTTATAGTCATTCTAACATCTGAAGCTGTTGTCTTGCATCAGTCAATAAAAACTCAAAACATTTAAGTTCAGTTTTCATCTTAGCCATTACTTTTCATCAAAAGCTCAAATTTCTCCTTAATTTAACTCAGTAAATCACACTGATCCTTTATCAAGCCCCGTCCTTCAACATTACCTATGCTGGCTTAGGCAGCTAGAGCTTCCTCCACGGTTAAACAATTCAAAATACTGCTATTTGACAGTTTTACTTATAATCAATTAATTTTGGTTGTTCTACAGGCTTGCCTTGTTAATAGGGTGAAACCAAAGACATGTTACAGTGAAAAAGAAAAACTGTAAATCCCCAAAGACATGGTAAAACTCCCTGAGATTTATAGATGTCTGATGCTAATGATGTTGGCTAGTGTTAGCTGCCCCCTGGAAGTTTTCTCAACAAAGGGCTATGTCACAAAATGTGTGCTACACTTTCAACCGTGAGGTTAGATTGTGAATGATGTTATTACTATTAAGTAAAAACTACAGATAAGGGATCAGCTTCAAATTATGCCAACCTTCTTGTAACAAAAAAGTTTTCTAAGACCATAAATAATGCTAAAATTAAAATTGTGTCATTTTTTTCCATGAGTTGCTGAGCATACCTTTAAAGGAGCAATATGTAAGATCTAGTTTTGTGGCTCACTAATGGCCTCCAAGGTTCACTGGGCTGTCATCTTTCCCTTGCAGATTGCATCCAATTGTAAACATGCAGACTTGTAAAGATGAGACTGGTATTGACATATGAACATGCCCAATGCTCTATCAAACTATGCTGAAACAAAAATTTTCCATAACTCTGATGATGTAGTTTGGGTTAACACCTGTTTGGGCAAACATGTTATAAATACATTTTTTGTTGATTTTATATATGAAGTTTTGCTGTAAAATCAAAGTTGAAAGTTCAGGAGGAGATTTGAAATGTGGTCCATTGTATATAAATCTTAAAAGAAAGCTAAGCTAATCATGTTGCTCAGTTGCCAAATAGCTTGGCTAATGGGAGCGACTTCTGTGAACTAACACGGGAACAGTTACATTTTTTTCTGAACTTCTTCTCTAAACATTTAGTAATTGTTTAAGGATAATAATATACAAGAATATTGTAAAACAATATAAAAGGAAACTATTAACCATACACTGACAGCTGTGTTAGCACCATTCCCAAACAAATAAGACATGACCGGATAGAGAGGACGTTCTGTCAAAATTCAGGCTGTGATAAACAAACTCGACTGATAAAACTTTGGAGTTCCTCTTTTCTGCACATGGACAAAAGATCTGTTTCTGTGTTCCTGCCCTCTGCCAAGAAGGATACAGGTACAGCCACTCCTCCAGGAGCCAACACAAATATGGGAACATCATCCTGGCCTGTGCAGAGGTGACGGGTGGAGGGCCTTCCTCTTCACGAACATCTCTCTGATTAGCAGGAAAGGCTCATCGTCCTCTGACATCTCTTTGTCTCTGAAGTACAGACGGAAAAGATCCTGATTTCCCAGGTCATCATGGCTGTTTTGCTGGTCTTGGCTGACGTTCTGCGTGACCTTTCCAGCATGACCTCGGCTGGGAGGCAACAAGAGCATGGTCACATCACCAGGAAGAATCCTCATTGTTATTTGGCTTTGTTGTTTGCTTGTCTTGGACATTTTTTTCCTGTTGACCACCAAAAATACCGTCAATATGAGCAAACATCAACCAACAGACAACCAGCACAAGTGTTGTAGTGTTGAGACCTTAGTAGGCAGTGTAACAGATATCTGCTTTGATATATTTAACATCTGTGGATGGATTCGACCTGTTTAAGCCATGAAAAACATGACATCAGCCAGCTTTAGCTTCTGCTATCCAAATTCAGCAACAGCCTGGAAATAACATTATACATGTCCTGCAAATAAATCAGTGAGGGATATGAAAATGGCCCACATCAATTGGAGCATCATGAAAGCTTTCAAGGACGTAAAACCTACTGTTCCATGCTGTAATGTTTCATCAGAATGGCTTTGTATTTGAAAATTGCAGTTAAGAACAAAACTACATCAAATTACATCATTTCATACTACTTTCACAAGGCTTTACGACTGTTTCAGACCACCCAAATGATCATATGTAACATGTCTTCAGAAAATCCTTTGGCTTTAGTGTCATTTTGTGCTTAAACTAGTAGGTGGAGTTAGCTGTAATAATATCCTGTGGAAAAGCTTTCTAGAAGAGCTTTTCAAGATGATTTCCTGGACATGTTGGTTGATCCTGTCTATGTTGGCGGGGATTGGAATAACACGACAAATAGTGAGTAGGATGTGAGCCGCACAACTTTGACCTCCATCTGCATGGTTTCCTCTCCAATCTCCCTGGGTGGGACTCTACTGAAACTCATACATATCCACGGCTCCTCCAATCATGTCTCCAATTATGTGTCGATTCTCACCAATCCTGGTTCTAGTGTTTCTCAGGGTGCTGAGTTTAGGGACCGTTATAGTTGAGGGTTTGTTGCAGTTGGGCTCCAGCCACCAGAGATATTAATCTGTAGTCATGGAGCAGGAAATCAAAAATAAGCTGCTGAATGCCCTGAATTAGTGGAAACAGCTAGATAATCCCCTCTTTCCATAACAATAAAGTCACAGGCATGTTTCTCAGGAAAATCTGTGAGCTGAGTTCATCTTTGAGAGACAAAAACTGTTGTAAAACATAAAAGTATTATTAGAAAGACTGTTTCTGTGCTTGAGAGAAAACAGTCTAATGGAAAATTTTAAAGTTTAGTTTCTGGAAGTTGTATCTTTTGTGGTTTCCTAATACTGCCATGACTTAAATATTTCCATATATGGCAATAATTTAACAAAATTGAAGCCTCAGTACTATTTTAAGCAGTAATATGTATGCCCTTGTGACATTACACCTCCACTGTGAATGTAAATGTGATGAGTTGACCCCTGATTTATTCTGTCTCCAGTGGTAATATCACACGCAAATTCCACAAAAGCCCTATAAATGGTGTCTTTGCACAAAACACTGCAAGGGCTTTGTCATGTTTATACCTCAAGACATTCACATTAACTCTGTAAGACTGTAATGTCTATATCAATTCAAGCTACAATGCAACTAGGATGCACAGCACAGCACCAGCCCCCACATACACACGAAGACAGAGCCATTCATACGAGGCACCCCTGCCTTCCACTGAGCCCACATGATGACATACCCTTTGTTTTAGAAACAGATAAAAAAACAAAAACAAACAATATTCTTTTTCTTAATAAATAACATTTTTGATTTATAAAAATAGACATTCAGTGATTCTGTGGCAAACCATTACTATTATAATACATGGGTTCATTCTGCCAAAATAACAGCCAATAAATGGGATATTTTGGGCAAATGCAGGCCGTAAATATTTGCAAAAATTTCATCTTAATATTTTAGACAGTTATGCGCTGTTACCAGTTCTGCTCAGATAATTTTGTACATCCCTACATCAGTTATTTGTGATTGAATCCATGTGGCTGCTGGTTCAACAGTAAATCTGTTTAAATGTAAACTGCGTCGGTGGCGCAGTTGGATAATGCGCTTGGTCAGTGATCGGGAGGTTGCAGGTTCAAGCCCAATTCAGGGCGACACATGGCGATGTGCCCTACAGCAAGACACTTAACCCCAAGTTGCTCCCACTGCTGCGTGGTGTGTAAATGGGCATGAAAGTGCGTAAATGTGTTAGAGAAACTGATAACTAACATAGAAACCCAAAACCATCAGTAAGTGAATGTGAGAGTGAATGGGTGTGAATGGGTAGGTGTGACCTGTGGTGTAAAGCAGCTTTGAGTAGTCAAAGACCAGAAAAGTGTGAGATAAGCTCAAGTCCTTTTAACCACAGGCTGTCTTTTCATTTTCAGGAGCTACGCCTCTAATACAGCCTCTTAAGACATAGCACAAAGTAAATGGGGGTCACCTTGTTACCTGCATTTTATTTATGGGACGTTCACATAAATCTTACTGCTTAAAATGGCAGGTTTAATGTGTCTTTGTAGTGCCCGGCAAACCTCAGCAAAACTCATTAATAAGTCCTGGAAGACACGCACAGAATTCAATATTTTCAA
Organism: Scarus forsteni; assembly: GCA_036419115.1. Classification (NCBI taxonomy): domain Eukaryota; kingdom Metazoa; phylum Chordata; class Actinopteri; order Labriformes; family Labridae; genus Scarus; species Scarus forsteni. The sequence goes on along the minus strand of JAZDUH010000084.1, from coordinate 30,137,664 downwards.
AATCTAGCACTATGCAAATAACACATAAATAAATTCAATATTTTTTTCACTGTCTGTGGAAGATCTCACAGTTTAACTATGTAATTATACACCAATTTAATGGGAGATAAAGATGAAAGGCTTATAAAAACTGGTTATACTTGCAATACAGCTTGATCTGCATGATTCAATGTCTATAATTAGACAGATCAGTCTTGCAGAGTTTCAAGCCACAAAAGTTGAGTTGGTCTGCAGAGGCAATGACCAATCAGTGTCCTTGTATGTAAAAGGTGCCAAGATCATGACAGGAGCAAGATAGCAACAAGCAAGCCTGTAAAAAATGCCTGCTTGTAACAAAGATCAGTATGGATGCTATCTGCTGTGGCAGCAGCTTCATCAAAACTGGGCGACATTTCTTCATTGAATAAAGAACAAAGTACAATATTGAATGACATTTTACAGCGGAAAAGTTAATTTCATTCCACTCTGACCAAGTTTTGAAAAAAGTGTACAGCACAGATTTTGCTCACACTTTGTAATTAACCCTGCAGCAGAAGCGCCTGCCTACTGCAACATCACAGTACTGAATGTGGCTGACAACGGTTGTCGGATCATAGTAAGTATTTGTATTTTAAATAGGCTGGCCTTCCCAGACACTGAAGAATATCCTGAAGGGTATGTACAGAACTGTATATGTGGCATGTTGGGGTAAAGATTAAAACACTTTAGACAGCAGTGCGGGTGGGTAAAAATATCTATTCAATGCATTGCAATATTTCCCTCCCAATTCAATTGAATCAGCAAATCCTCTGGATTGATCAACTTTGATCAAAAATGTTGTAAGCAATTGCTGTGGTATCATTTTGGAGTTTTTTCTTTTTGTTCTTTTGCTGTATTTTCTTTGTGTTTTGTCGTATTTCTGACAGATTTTCCCGATGTTTTACCGTCTTTTTGTCATTGATTATCTTTGTCACCCACCGTAGTTTGTTTGTTTTATCGATTCCATGAAAAGCAATTTTAGAAATACTGGAGGAAGAAATGTCAAGATCTCTGTCTAAGGTGGACAGGAAATGCTTCAAGGACTACCATCCGTAAAAAAAGTGCCTGGACATGGTCAGCAAACTGTAACGTGGACACGAAATGCTGAAAAAAAGTTTGAGTGTATGAAAAATAGGTTAAGTTTATCTTTGGTCATCTCAGAAAATTTGTATATGTTCAATTTCAGCTGTTTGTGAAGACAATCCTGTATAAAATTCTAATTCTTTTTTATTCTTTTTTATGTTATTACACACTGTTTGAAGCATTTTTAACATAATGCTGACAAATACATGCCAAAATTCAAAAGACAATTCCTGACTCATTTATTGACAAAAACAAACAAACAAACTAACAAAACAGACCAGGTGGAGATTATCGAAATTAATTGTCATGTTTATTATGTTTGTTCTCCATCTGCACAAATAAGTTATTGTGCAAATTTGTTAAAGATAATTGATTGCACAAAAATGTGAGGTAACATACCACAAATGTTCACATCGGCATTAAAATTCAAATTCAAAAAGTGTCAACAGGCACTCTAATTATTTGTTTTTTGTACTTCTTGCTAAATTGATACTGATGAAATCACAACCTAAAGAATCGAATTGTGAGGTTCTTAACAATAGCAAACCCTAGGCAGCGGTATGCTCTCTCTATTCAGCCATAAAAGGTTTCAAATTACATCTACTCAAGTGAGCATGCTTTATATTGTGTATAAGCACTAAACACAAAGAACAGCAGAGGTTTGTGGGAATGACTTTTATTTTGGTGATGTATTGTCACAAAGAACAAACTGAAAAGATGGCATGATAAAAATTGAATGCCAAACAAAAAAATGTCAAAAATATATATGACTGGATGTTTGTTTGGCCATTTCCAGCTGCAATATTTTCACCCTTGTGGTGTTTTTCCTCCACTCTGCACACTGCAAAGACACAATGAAGGAATTAGTAAAGCCCCATTCTCTCCATCTCCAGAGGTATCATTCATTCATTCAACGGTTAATTTCAAGAAATCATTTCAAGAAATCATTAAGAGCAAGCTCTCACTTTCAATGATGTCAAGACTACAGCAATGAAATGAACGATCACCTGGTATAACAATCATAAGCGTGTCAGAACATTGGTGAGACGGGGCAGCAGGGATCAGGAGCACTTTGGTGTGTCCCTGCATAAGAATGAGGAGCATCTTGTCACGCACATCCCAAGACATGTCACACCATGAATGGATTTTACACCCTCATGGAATTAATGTGAACATCTCTTGGTGTCGTGATGGTGGAACTTTAATGTGGCAGTTTTGTGTCATGTATAGTTGAAAGTAGTATTTATTTTAAGATTACAAACACTTGTACAAATACACTGCATCAAGCTGCCAGAGACTACAGATGGAAATTAGCCTGTGGCTAAAAATCTAGAATATTTACATGTCAATGTCCATTAATGTTTACTGCCCTTCATTTAAATATATAAAATAAAACATAGACTATGGCTGAAAATGGAGAGTTTCATTGCGTTTTTGCCTCCTGTTTACAAAAGACCAGTGCCTGGAGTGACTTAATCTGCAAACTTTTAAAACCAGGGTCCAGAGTAGAAAGTTTTGAAAACCTATCCTTATCTGCCTCGTCTCCGTGTAGACCAGATTCATGATTTCACCCGAAATGTCATGAAGGCTGTGCACACATATAAGGAACAACAACAACAGCTTCGGCTGTCTACTGAACAACATGTGTGCTCCCTACTATAGCCTATTTTTTTATCCAGACAAAACTATCCAGACAGATTTGTTGTCCAGACAAGCAAACACCTGTCATAATATTACACAAGGACAGTGTGAAGCAGCTGATGCTCTTTTTCTTTTATCAAATACAATTTATTATTCAAACTTTTAACTGAAAGTGAAAATGACTCTATGAAAAAGCTTTAAGCAATATGTGAACAATAAAGATCTAGTATCATGGTGATGATTCAGAAAATAATATATAAATATATATTTTTAAACCATGAAAGTCAGAAAAATATCAAGACGTATAATGTTTTGCTCCAATCTTGTGGTTGCTTTTTCCATGAATGAGAGGACACTCTGATCTGCCAGTGGTGTTACTGGAAAAGTCCGAGGATCATTAAAGTCACGTCAGTGTGTCCTCCAGGGAACTTCTAATATCTGTGGAAAATCTCAGTCAGTCTGATAGTTGTTGGGGTATTTCTGTCTGGATCAGTTTTTCTATCCCCCTTCTGTTGTCAAGGATGGAAAAGACATCTGGTCATCTGCAACAAAGTCCTTTAACTGCTTTAATATTCAGAAAAGATGCTTTTTATGGTTAAATAAAAACTGCATTGTCTGCAACATTAATGGTCCTGTTGTAGCTTTAACGTACTGTCATATGAGGACATGGACCAGATCCACATGTGGCTTGAATTTTCTTAGTTGGCTCCTTTGCTGATATTGAGGCATTCTCAGACAGAACAGAGTTTAGTATGATGCGCCCTCAGTCCCCTCAGGAAGCGTGCGCACCAGTGCATGCAGAGGAAGTTTAGCCCTCCGCAGATCTCTGTTTATGTTGGGGCCACCGTGCTAGGATGTAAAGCAGCTTTGATTTTTGTTTTTTTCTGAATGTGACATTAAAGGTGGACACCTTTTTCCACATGATAAGTGGAAAAACTAATAAACACAGCTGGAACACAGGATGTGACACCTGAATTAAATCATAAAGGTTAATTTAAGTAAAGGGATCAGATCTTCAGTGCATAGATCATTTATTGTCATTTCCTGAATTATACACCAATCCCCTTGGGTCAGATGCTTGCAGTGGTGGACAAAGTACCCAATGCCAGTGCTCAAGTCAAAGTATACCTATGTTCAAATACTACTCCAATACAAGTGAAAGTTGCTCAATCAAATTTTTACTTAAGTTAAAGTACTGGAGTACCTGCTTTTGAAAATACTCAAGTATTAAAAGTACATTTTCCCGTTGACCTCACAGAACGTAATGACTGAAACAATCTACAGAATGCACTGACCTGCTTATAGATCATGTAGAATAAAGAGTTTGAAAATATGCTACAAAGCCCATGGAAATGCATACTGAAACACTAATGAATCAACAAAAGGACAACCATTGCCATTTTCTTTTTTTTTTATTTAACTTCCCCCCCTTCAGATATGGCCATGGGTGCTCTGGTGTGGACTTGTCGTCTTTATCTGCCATAGTAGCCATCATTACTGCCAAGACGAACCGTAGTCACCAACGTTAGCTCAACCTTTACCTGCCCGATCGCAGTAGCGCATGCGCGTCTTCTTCTTCTTCTTTGTTGTTTAATGGCGGTTGGCAAACCAACTCAAAAGTGCATTACCGCCACCAACTGGACTGGAGTATGGAACAGGATGCACGAAGTATAGATAACACCACTTGAACAAATCACATTTTAGAAGAGAAAATAAATTTCATCCGCTGACTTCATACCTGTAGCTAAAAGTAACGAGTAACGAGGCCATTTATAGAAATGTAGTGGAGTTAAAAGTAGAATATTTGTCTTTTAAATGTAGTGAAGTAAAAGTCACAAGTTCCAAAAAAAGAAAAAACTCAAGTAAAGTATAGATACTCAAAAAATGTACTTAGGTACAGTACTCAAGTAAATCTACTTCGTTACTGTCCACCCCTGGATGCTTGTTAGATATTTTCCCAATAACAGAGGGGTTACTAAAGCCACTTTATATTCTCAACAGATCAAGTGAAATGATCAAAGTCAAGCATGTGATAAAGAACAAAGTTTTGTATTATGAATCATTCTAATGAACCAAAAATGTTTTTCATGTTTGGTCCACAACAAACTTTTGCTTGATTTGTTGCTTGATTTTGGTGTGAAAGCTTCCAAAAATCTGTTGTGGACTTAAGACATCAACTCTAGCCAGGCAGAAAACCGTGGGTCTTGGTTCCCTTCTAAGCAAACCAGATCTCTGTTTGTGGTGGTTGTGAAAGTCATCTCAACTAAACAAGTACCGAAAAAAAATAGCAGTTAGTCTCTAACAAAGGAGTCTGTGGCATGGGCTTCACCATGTGGATTTATTATTCTCTGGAATATTCCAGTTTCACCATAAACAAAGAACAGTAAAGTCACAGACGCCTCCTGTTATATACTTACACTACTTTTAGTCACTCATTTTCTCTCACAGACAGATAGACAATAAAAACCCTCCCTCTCTTCATGTCACTGACTTTGGAGTTCTCTATTTTTGGTTTGAAATGAATCAAAACCATGTACTGCCAGCATTTTTTTGCAAGCAAGATTATCTGTGGAAAAACTCCCCAGCCTGCACACTGTACGGTAAAAGAATTTCTTCTTCTGAGCTGCACATGTCTGAGCAGAATGTGTTCAGAGTGAGTTATTACATGAACATTATTCTGAATAACAATAATCATGAACCACTCCACTCATTCAGAGGGAAATTTCTGTCTTAATGAGCTCTTTTGGATCACAATATTCTGGCATGTTTACATGATGTGTTTCTATTCTGGTCAAACCTTTATTCAGATTTCTTGTGTGCATGTAAACATGGTCAGTGTGTGACATTACAAAGAGCCCAGATTCGGATTTCAGCAGCAAATTTAATGTTTTAGATGTGAAAGGACCACAGACAAAGGACTGAGGTGGCTAATTTCATATTTTCTGGGACAGTAGATGAACCTGATATCCAGATTTATGTGCAGCAAATACTAAAAAGTGGATAATCCTCTTCAAGGCTGAGAGTAACTTATAACTAAGAGAGTAGCTCATATTTATGGAAGAGTATTAGGGCCACCCGTGAGATAAAAAATGAGAGGGGGTAGAATTTTTTTTCATAATGCACTTTGAGAAAGGCGAAATGTCGAGAAAAAAGTCGAAATGTCGAGAATAAAGTCAAAATATAATGTCGAGAATGAAGTTGAAATAGGATGTCGAGAATAAAGTCGAAATGTCGTGAATAAAGTCTAAATGTCGAGAATAAGAGTCAGAATATAATGGCGAAAATAAAGTTGAAATATGTCGAGAACAAAGTCGACCTTTTGAGACTAACAACCAGCGCACTGCTTCTACAAAATGCCATCCAGTCAGTTAGATGAATTAATGAAATTATACTTCGGATTTGTCTTTAATAACAAAGAAATACTTTCTCTTTTAGCCCACTACAGAGTCCTGGAGGTGTCAGGGTGCAGAATATTTTATTAATACAAGGGAACGCCTTCTATAGTGTCGGCACGTGTTATTAAAGCGTTACCTCACTATAATAAAGTGAGGGAATGGGATAAATAAAGCGTTACCTCTCTCTAATAAAGTGAGGAAACGGGATAAATAAAGCGTTACCTCGCCATATTATAGTGAGCCGCAGCAGTAGCCGGAGTGAAATTTGCTTGATAGACTAACATGAGAGCGCAGTGCTCTGCAGTACGTTTCGTGCTGCGTTGTTGAACCACCGGCGCACGCCAAGGCGCTGGAGATTTTCTGAGCGGCTGCTTCCAAGCCTCACTGTCGTTAAGAAAGCACCAAACTGGAAGTCAAAGTGTGGAGCATCCGGAAGTTTCAAAATAAAATACAATGCAGGGACTCTCGAACTTACATTTGCTCAATTCTTTGTCACTATGTCACCTCCGGGGTTCCGTAGTGGGCTAAAAGAGAAAGTATTTCTTTGTTATTAAAGCTGAGTCCGAAGTATAATTTCACTAATTCATCTAACTGACTGGACGGCATTTTGTAGAAGCAGTGTGCTGGTTGTTAGTCTCAAAAGGTCGACTTTATTCTCGACATCCTATTTCAACTTCATTCTTGACATTATATTTTGACTTTATTCTCGACATTTCGACTTTTTTCTCGAAGTGCATGATGAAAAAAAATTCTACCCCTCTCATTTTTTTTTTCTCACGGGTAGCCCTAATACTCTTCCGTACATATTAATGTGAGGAGGTGTTAGCCAAGAGGCTAAGGTTTCCCTCAGCTCAATCCTTTGCCTGTTAATGAGTAAACAAAGGAATTAAAATACAACATCCCTGCTAATGCATTTCAAAACTACCCCTTGTTTACCAGTGGGTGACATCACTGACACTACGTCCATGATTAAGTGTTTCTCCCTGATAATTGTTTAAATAAGCTTAATTTGTGTTGAAATGAAGCTGATGCAAAATTCGTCATCTCTGAATTCCAAAAACTTTACAGGTCCTGAATGAATAACATGTTGTTGTATATAAACAATGCATCAACAGTTACAAATGCAACAAACCAACAATTCAGGGATAAGGATGCTTATACGTTTAACATCAGACTACTGTAATTATCTAAATTATACTGTTTGTAAGTGTTGTGCACTCATTACAACACCAGACCTCCTCTTTTAACATGTTTATTTTCTTATTTGTTTCAAAATGCCATTTCATCCCAAGAGACATAACACAACCATCAGACTTTCCTCTCATTGAATGGTGGTGGTCTTAAAGTCGTGATCCATCTTACGATAAAGAGAAGTGTTGTTTTTTTAAAGTGGTGGAAAAACCTTTGGCTTGTTTTCTCTGTAGGAGAATGTTTGGGATTTGCTGTTATCTCCATCATGTTTTACACACAGCAGTGAAAAAAAAGAAATGTTTCTCTCAGCCAGGCACACAATGGCACGAGGTTATCAGCAGTGTCACTTCGGCCTCCCTCACAGTGAACCCCTCCACAACCACTGCTGCTCTGTTTCTCAGGGAGGGGCGCCCACTTCGAAATTTGTTTTGCCTGCCGAAAAAGCATGTCAGCAAGGACCATAACTTCCACGTGGGACATTGAGGTCATGATCCCTGCATGAATAGCTGTCTCCACTTCCATTTTTTCTCACAAAGAAACCATTTAGAAAGCAGCTCTCAGTTTCTTGTTTTCAGACTTTCACTGGTGTTGGACCCTGAAAGTATTTTCCTGTTCGTCTGTCAGCAGTTAAAAATATGACTGCACCTTGATCTTTGTTTGCTAAAACTTGGACATGTCTGAGCTTCATTCAGTAAGGACAAAATGATTTATGATCTTGTGATTACTGGCAATTTTTTTTTACATGACAATCATATAGCATGGCGCTAAGTGTGCGCTTTTCTGCCAAGCCAAAAATATATATAACCATGGCATTTTGAATCATTGATTACAGGAAATCCAGCCATGATGTTACTGCTGCAGCTAACACAGTTGAAGGAGTTTGCATCCCTTGCTTCCAGAGCCTCGGGCCGTAGGGTTTACATCTCTGATGCCTTAAATTATTGCACATTAACACTTCAGATGACAGACCCATACAGGGGGAACAGCCTACTCCTGATGCAGCCATTAGACATGCAGTAGCCATATGAAGGTGGTTGGGAAAATCCCTGCATAGAAAGTGATGATCCAGTACAGTTTACACTGCTGGTGTTGCTAAGGTGTCTTCAAGAAATGATTCTCAACTGTTTCAGCTTGACCTGAGATGGCTGATCCGAGTTGGGGCTTTGATTGTGACTTCTCTTCAGGAAGACTTTGCATACTTGTGTTACCAAGGAAGCTTACTCAGCATGGGACAGCCATTGCTGCCTTGTCTGAGGTGAGGTGCCCTGGCTCTGGCTCGACTGGGGTAGATGGATACTTTTATTACTGTTCTTACTTGCAACCTGTATTGATTTTCCAAAAAACGTTTGACGAGAATGTCCTTTGGAGGATTCTGGTGCTGGAGACCCCACATGCACTCAGACAGCTGAAGTCTGCCCTGTATTCAGCAGAGGTGGGAGAAAGTCACTGTTTTGCAAGTCTCAAGTAAGTCTTGAGTCTTTAAACCCAAGTCTCGAGTCAAGTCTCAAGTAAAGACAAGACAAGTCAAGTCAAGTTTGAAGTCATAGACTTAAAAGTTTCAAGTCTGCAAGTCATAAGCACCGTTGACCAAATTAAAAAAAAAAAAACAATAAAAAACCAGGAAAGTTTCGTCACTTTATAAAAAACAACCAGGACAATCAGGGCAGGACATGAAAACAGGACATGTTATGGGAAAACAGGACACTTGGTCACCTTGGGCCTTAACTTTACTATTATTTTCTGCTAATGTCAGTCTCAGTTTTTAGCCACGGCAAGTTAATAAGCGAACATATACCGTTGTTGCATATAACAGATGCTAAGCTAAAGTAACCCAAAGGATCTCACAACAGGTACCAGACCAACTTACCTTTCTTTGTGCAGCTTCAGGTGCCGAACAAAGTTCGACGTAGTTCCCTCTCCGTCTGTTATTCTGACACTGCAGGTTTTGCAAACGGCAATTCGTTTTTTGTTTATGACATCGTAGTTTGTGAATTCAAATGAAATTATCCTCAGTAGTACGGTTTTGCATCTCTGGGTTGTTCTCGCACTCCTGCAGTCTTGCGCTCCAGGAAGGAACTGTGTAACCCACACCCTCTTTGTTTATTCTTCTAAACCCTGATTGGATGTTAATAGATGCATTCAGTGGGGCAGATCCTGTGGGAAAAAATATTGTCTTGTGGAAATGACAAAAATCAGTCACACAAATTTCAAGTATTTTCAAGTCATCAGACTAAAGTCAGAGTCAAGTCCTGAGTCACTGATGTCAAAGTCCAAGTCGACTTGCAAGTCTTTGATGACATTGTCAAGTCGAGTCCAAATTGTGACTTGAGTCTAACTCGAGACTATGTCACATGACTCGAGTCCACACCTCTGATATTCAGGAACAGAGAGTGCTGTGAATGTGGTGGCTCCATCTCTGAACTCTTCCCAGTTGATTTTGGAGTGAGACGGGGGTGTGTCTTGGTTCATACACTTTTCAGTGCTTGGATGAGAAGCAGGGCCTTGCATGTTGCCATTGAGCCTGTGCCTGTGGGTGGTGAGAATGTGAAAGTTTATTTATTTATTTAATGTTTATTTTGATAGGGACAATATGAAACAAGAGAATGTTGCTGCATGCTACAGCCTGCGCTAATTTGTAATGCCTGTGGCAAGTTGGGTCTTTAAAGACTTAAAAACAATAAATACTGTTAAAAGAAAAAAAAAAACTTAATCACTACAGAAAGAACAAATACATAAGGAACAAAAAAATATAAAACAGGAGGCACACAATCATGAATGACTACAAATCTGACTCCCCTTTAAAAACAGTTTGAAGTTGAGTTAAAAATGATTCCAGGCTCGATCCAGTTCAAGTTGTGAAACATTTCACTCACCTTTGCAGTGTAGTTCATTGATCTGCTAACTGAAGGGCTGAGATCAGTCCTAGACTTGGCCTGGTCTGTGGGGCAATGAGGTCACTGGATGAGGCAATATGGCACTCACCTCTTCAGGCCTCTGGTCCTACCAGTCTTGCTATACTCTGTGAGGGCTGGACATTGACCAGTGGTCAGGACACTGGCTGCTAGTGTTGTTTGACCCAAACTGGTCTCGAGACCATATTTTGAAGGTTTTGGTCTTGTTTAGGACTCACAAGCATTTTTACTGTCTTGTCTCAGTCTTGGACTGGCCAGACTCTGGATTTTCCATCAAGACTGAACAACACTGATCTGCTGTTCTTCAGCTTCATTAAAGTGAATAAGAAGGAACACTTGGTAAAACTAAAAGCTTTAACTCACGTGTTATTTCCCCTGTGATGACTGCAACCTTCACGGTGTTGTGACTGAGGGACATCCCCCTTAATTGTTCAACCTTGTCATTCTTTTTTTTTTTTCCATTTTCTATACCCGGCTGTCCCTTTCGGGGTTGCGGGAGGCTGGAGCCTATCCCACCTATCATCGGGCGAGTCAACCTTGTCATGGTTTTTAAAATTGATTTTGATGGTCTTGGTCTTGTCTCGGTTTTGGTTTATCTTGGTCTTGGTCTCGACATGATCTCAACTCCAAAAAATCTTGGTTTTGTCTTGGTCTTGGTGCATTCTGGCCTCTGGCAAGTCTTGGTCTCGGATAGTGGGGTCTTGAGCATAACACTGCTGGCTGAACTCACTCATGATGATTTCTCTTCAATGCCTTTTTGAGTGTTGTTGGCAGGACCATGTGTCCAATGCTGATGTGTTCTGGAGTAGGAATAGGAAGAGTGAGCTCCTGGATACAGGAGCAGCAGCTGTGTGTCTATGGGAACCTGGTGCACTTTCCTGAACCTGATCCAGCTCACCGTATGCTGAGTGCCCAGGGCCTGATGGATTTGACTGGACTGAATCATGTCATCCTTCAAAAAGGGCAGATTTGGGCCAAGTATGATGAAAGCTGCTTAAAGCACTTTTTAGTTCTTCAAGTGAAGCAAAAACATAAAGCTCAGACACCTTTACTTTGACCTATACCTGCCACATTCACTCAGTTCCTCCACATGCCAAAGTGGACATCTCTCAAAACTTTGAAGTAAATCATTCTGAGCTCAATTTTCATTCGAAGGATTTCTTGCACAAGCAAAGGATGATCGTGAGGCTCCATGAACTTGATTTTTGCTCTTTTGACTTCCTAAAGCTAAATATGTCATTAGTAGCATGACATTTTAGGTATTATCAAGATTATATATGTAAAAGCAAAGAGAAAAAACTATCACCTTGAATTTTGACCAGTGACTTTCACAATTAAATCAATTAATTTATTAAGTCAAATTTAAAGAAAATCCCTGAAGTTATTATAGAGATATTGCGTCCACATGAACTGGTTTGTATGGATGTACAGAAAGACAAATGGACTGGCAGCCTGAACATGTGTTGGCCTTGACTATTGGTGGTGTGGACATAAAAAATCATAAAATACAACTCGGAAAAAAAGGGAAGGGGATTAAAACTTGGGCAAAACAATGGACACCAGCTCTACAACAGGGACTCATAAAAAGAGGAGAGGAGAGGGTCATGAAAGTAATCTCAAAAGAGGAAAATGAAAGGAAAAGGGCAAACCTGTATACCCACATAAATCACACAATATAAACATTTGCACAGTAAGTTTGTGTCGTTTTAACTAAAAAATCTAAAACCTGTGTCATTTTCTACCCAACAAAGGCTCATGTACATCTGGATGTGGAAAAAGTGAGCCATGGGGTTACCTAAAGAGGTCAAATCTGTAAAACACACTGGCTCTCTGCTTTGTTTGTCATGTAAAGAACTCCTTTTCTCCTGGTTACACATTGACTTTCTGACCACAAAGGGAACACAGTTTTAGTCGCACAAACAGTAATTTGGTTTGCTCTTTCCATTGGATATCTTTTGTTTTCACATCAATAGCAATCCTCCTTTCTTGCAACTGATCAATGTGCAACTCACTTCACTTTCTTGCCCTTTGTGCTTGGGTACAATAGAGTACAGTATTACAACTCATCTTCAAAACTCCCAAATAGTGACCAGAGTTACTTTTTAACACAATGATGGTATTACTGGTTCCTGTTTTCAAGTAATTATTCTTAACACAGTCAGTTTTCAGAGGCTAATCAATACTGAGACTGGATCTTGACATACTAATATCTGCTTCCTCATAATTAATCTATCCAGTTTTATTGACCTACCTTTTAGTTTTTCACATTAACTGAAGCCTAATATCACAGAAATAGGTATGGGGAACAACATTTGAGTGCCCCTCTTAAAATATGCTGCCCTCCAAATCAACCAACTACAGGTTATTTGATGCAAAAGCTGTTACAAACTTTCACATCTTGCCAAAGCAACTATTAAAACATAATGTTAACATTTCAGGGTTATGGTCTGGTATTAAAAATTACGGAATCGCTACCTGAAATATCACAAGATGGATCACAGGTTTGGCGATATTTAAAAAAAAAAAACAGGTCATTGAGTTCACATTGTTTTCCATTTGACTGTCTGATGAAGTGCTGCATACTCAGAATAAAGCAAAGAAGGTCTAATTAACTCAGCAGCAGATTCAGTGAGAACTGGGCCATCGTGACAATATCTGAGTGAGACGGTGGGAACCGAGGTCACAGAGGGACTGGACGGGCTTTCTCAGGGAAAATGACAAGAGAAAATTAAAACAGAGAAGAGCAAGAAGAAAGGAATTACAGCAACAAAAAGACACCCCACAACACTGTGGTTTGGTAAAGTGGGTTGACAGAAAAAGCTGTTACTGAGGTTTAATTCAAGGCTGCAAATCAGCAGGGTGACAGTGTGAACTGGTGTGGAGAGATAGAGTGAGTAGGAGCAAAGGTTCTGACTTGTAATTACACTTTGGAGAAATCCAGAATTTATTTCAGGGTCTTTTTAAAAGAGGGTGTTTGAGTTCTAGCACAATGACTCTTCATTGTTTAGCTGACAGAAAAATATCCTTTTATGCACTAGCAAACAGAAAATATTTCTTGTCTGAGGGTTACATCATAGAAGTCTCTGGTTCATGTCGTGATTGTTTCAGACCATTGGTGTCGGCAGCCTTCAGCAATGACTCAAACTGCAATAAGCATCAGTGCTTTAATGTTTAGTTTAGAGTTTATCATGATATTAAAATGGCCATTTCTGTAACAGACTGTTGCCAGTGTTACCTACTGTAAAAGGAGAGCTTGCTGCTCCTGTGGACCCATCTGATAATATTCAGCTCTTTATTTTAAACATATTCATTCACATAAAGGCTCTGTTTGACCAGGTTCTTTAATTGCTATGAGGAAATATCACCATCAACAGCCCATCATAAAAGTTGATAGAGTTCAAATTAGAACAGTCATTCAACTGTCATTGATGCTCCTGCATATATCATGTACTGCTCGACATGGTATGGATGGCTTGCTGTTGTAAACCTGCCTGATTCAGATTTCTACAGCCATTTCTACCATTTATTACTACTAAATATCTTTTCATTTGATAATTTTCATTCATTCATCATGATAGTCACTAAATAAGTGTAATTCCACTATCATCATAACTGTTCTTGCAAATATTACATTACAACCTTTGACATAGATGACCTGCTTCTGTGGACCATCAGGAAGCAAAATGCTAAAGCTATCAAAGTCCAACCTATCATTTATCATATTTCCATGATCGTGATGATGAATAATGAATACATAGTAATAGATGCTACTCCAAATATCACACATTATGACTGACAACACTGATGGCCTGCTGCTGGGGACCAGCTGGAAGCAAACTGCTTCATCTGTCAGTATTTAACCTGCCATGCATTACTTTTCGTAATCATTGTAGTTAATTTGTTAAGAGTGACCACTTTGCCATCATAGTTGGTTGAAAATATCACACACAATGTTAAAAACACCAGCATTGAGGGCCTGCTGTTTTTGGACCTGATTCAGCTGCTACAATTTCTAATATTTATCCCTTTTCATGATCATTGTGGTTGATAATATTAAAATGTGAATAGTCAGTCTTTTATCATGCATGTTTGGTCCTGCGAATATATCACACATACTGTATAATTTCTGCAAGCGTGGGGGGTTATTATGTCAAATGTTTATCTTAGAGATGCTTGTCTTTAATTGTCATAATAACCACTAAAGCCTCTCTAATATCATGAATGTTGCTTTTGAATATACATGGTTGTTTCAAAAAAAGCCTTAATTTGACTTTTCACTTGATTATGGACATGAATCAATTGGTGAACAGATGAATCCTCTTTACATGTGTTAGAGTACATGTGTGCAAAAAGGCTGAGTAACCAATCCCGCCTTCTTAAATAAAAACATAAGCAGCTGCCCTAAAAATCAAGGCAATCCCTTCCCTAAACTAAACTAAACACGTAAGTAGATCTCTGCAGCTCATGATGAGAAATGGGATCTACCCGAGGAGGCAAGACTGAGAGATCGATTACTCTGAGGTTTCCCATGATCCTGCCTCTCTCCAGGGAGAGTCAGCCTCTGCTCCAGCGCTGCGTTGGTCTCTGCGCAGTCATTATCAGCGATGGGAGCCACAATAGGTCAGGGAGATGAGATAACATTGTGAGCAGACAGAGCAGCAGGTGAGAGGCTCAACAGGGCGCGATTAGGTATCCAGGTCCCAGGGTGTAGCATTGCCTGAGGCCTCGAGGGCCCCGGCCCTGCCATCTGCCAGGGTGAATTCCTCCTGCTGGAGAGGAGTCGCTCGATTGCAGCACAAACTGTTGCTGTGGGGCGTTGCTTTGAGTTTCTCCAATTACCTTTTCTCAAGAAAAGTGTTACACTTTACAGTTCCTTTGTTCAACTCTCCCACACAAGCTAGAAGAATACCAGAAAGCTTTACTGACAAAGGGGGACATTTCAGGTATTTGTGCAAAAACTCTTTGTATTTGTCTTTGTTGTGTTTGGATGTTTCCTGTGTCAAGATTTAAACTTTTCCCTTATTCTAAATGATCTATAAATATATATGCCCCTCTGCCCACATATTTAATGCAGCAGTAGGTCAATGGTAGAGTTGGAGGTCAGTGGTGCAATTTCAGCTCCTGATGTCACATTTCATTAAGACCTTGGTCAACACACATAGCACCAAACACCCCAACTGCATTTGTAGCATCAAAATATTTATGGTGGTGTGAATGGAAAGTGTGATCTGCAGGGGGAAAGCTCTTGAAATGTCAGATAAAAAAACACAAACTTCTGTTCAATTCCAACGTGCCACGAAATAATAAATACCTAAATTATTTCCACAATAATCTTTAAATGTTTTTGCATATGTTTAGTTCTAAAAATTAGACTAGATGATAATCAGGTCCTAACATATTCCCAGCTCAAAGTGTTTTGGCATGATGCTCTGGTGTCACCTCTAACTTCCACTTGATGCATGTGGCATTTTTATGCTGGGTTAACACTCTGGTAAAATAGCAAACAATCATGCACTTCCTTTTGAGCCCAGGGTTGTGTTTGCCTGAAATGAGCAGTGGTTAAGTAAAAAAACAGCATGTCCTTAACTTGAGCACACAGAAACTAACTGGGCTTCAAAACTCCTTATACCTGGTCCCAAGACTGCAATTTTGAGGATGTAGAAAGCTGGCTCACATCCACAAAATCAAAACACACACTTCACTGACCTCATTTCACTAAAATTGCATGCACAGCAGCACATCTCGACTGTTAAATATCAGAGAGACATTCATAATGAGACAGAGAGCTGAGAAACTGCCTGGCTTTATTTTTGCAGCACTCATCGGTGCACCATTCCTGTGCGCTTCAGCACATGTAATACTCCCAGAGACAAGAAAAGACAAAGATTGTGCCAAGGTCTTAATCAAAATTAAAACTTGATTAGTTGTCCAGCAGTAAACTGTACTTCAACACATGTTCCTCCACTGAACCTGGACGGAGGCTTCCAACCTTTTTATTGGAGCTTCCTTAAGACTCCCTGAAAAAGTGAAGCAGTTGTGAGGCAATTTGTAACATCTGCTCCTAAAAGATCTTTGTATACAAACACAACTTACTTTCTTCTTACTGACTTTCTGAAATGTACATCCAATATTCAAAACTACTGAAAAAATCCCTTTAGTATGATGAACTGTAACTGTCATGATTAAATGTGTCCAAAGTGTTTCTAATGATTTGGCCCTCCTGTGACCTTCCTTGTAACCAAAGTTTTCCCATCGTTGATCCAGAGACCCAGGGCAGTATTATCCACGAGATGCCACACTTGTGAGATATGGAGTCCAGATCCTGCTTGTTTTCTGGTGGGGGCTCCGGTGTGAGGTCATCACTCAGCCCAAATGCACCCCTGGGACTCTCTGCTGACAGTCATGCTGGATGCTTCACACATGACCCGAGAGCTTTGCAGCACGCACACATCCCGTCTTGTGACCCACCGGCAGCAGACCCCCTGACTTTGATCTGACAACATGGTGTAAAATTGGAGGTGCTCACAGCTCTCACACATGCCAGACACTCGGTGTGTCTGACAGACAGGCATGGACACGGACGAACACGAGAATATTGAATTAGGAGCTGGCGTGCAAATCCAGGATGTGTTGCAGGGCTCTCGGCTTACCAGCCAGGCCAGGTGAACGGCAATCAATCACATCTTTGCAATTGATACGCCTGGAAGTAAAGCTCTGCAGGCATCAAACAGCAGGTTTGAAACTTTGCCCTTCAGATTGCGTTCACTCGCATGTAAATAAAAAACAGCAGCCCATGTTTGCACGATGCTGAGGCCAACACACGATCATGGAAACATATTCAGCATTCCTCATCAGATGAAAGGTGTGTACCAGCGAAGATCAGTGTCCACATCTGTTAAATCACTTTGAATCAGTTAAGCGGCTCACGGTGCTGCTGCAGATGTCACACACTGACAACTGTGACCAAAAACCTCTAACCTGAAAGTCATAGATCTGCTCATGCTCATTATCAGCCAGATCCACTTTCACTGACTTTGACTGAGCCCTGGCAACACAAACCCTAAACTGAGAGCTCTATTAAAGCCCTTTAATATATGTAAGTGCAGTTTTCAGGTCAAACACAAGACCTTATCACAGGGAGTGAGGGAAATCCAACAGATTATTAATAGGATGTTGTCGGACAGAAGTCTGTTTTTGTGTGGATCTGGGGGAATGATTATATGTCCAGATGTGTGCTATGACCCTGCTCTGACCCTGTCTGGACCCCACCATGTTCCTGTTACACACTGAGAGGCTGGAGTGATGGCGGCCTATTATATTACAGTGAACAAAATACTAGAAAGAGGATAATCTGTGTTTACAGAAGCAGGAAAGTTCTCAGGAGAGGATGCTAAATGCTGAATGTGCAGACAGATTTTATCATCTCTGGTGGGGCTCCAATCTCCTATTTTCCAAAATCCCTATTATTCAAGAACTTGAACACTTCTTGAATAAATAGATTAAATATTAGCTGGCATTAATTATTCATATTTTATCAAAGTTAAGCTTAAGTGGAGTTCCAAGCTTAAAATCATGCAAAACTAGACATAATTTTTCTATCTGTCATTCCAATAGCAAAACTTTGTATGTGTCTAACATCATGTTATCAAAACATGCAAACTTTACACTATGATGATTATATGCACCCTAAGGTTTTTTTCTGTCATTTAATACTTTATACAAAATCTATAAAAAAGAAAATAAGTTATTTGGCTCAATTTAGTAATTGCAGACATCACTGTTATTATGAGACAGCTCAGACAACATTTGTATCCACAATTCTACGATTCTACAATTTCATCTAGCAGATGCTTTTGACCAAAGCGACGTACAACACAAGCAAGAATTCGGATTGAGGGGAAAAATCTTAGCAAGTGCGTTGAAGTGCTTCAAGTCAGTTGGCCACAGGTGCTGCCATCTAGTGCCAGAAGCAGTGCCAGGGTTTTTTTTTTTTTTTGGTTTGTTTTTTTGTCTGCGATTTCCCCTCAGGTATATTTCCTCAAATTAGTCCAAGTGTTTCTTCAGTGAAGATATCACTGAGGGCTTTCACAATGGCCCAGATCTGTGCTGATTGCGGTTCCCAAACCTAATCTTGAACTGGCCATTGTGTTCAGACCAAAAAAAATATTGGTTTTGAACCTGAAAAGTTGGTTTCAGCTCACAAACATCATGGATGGGCATGTCGTATTCTACTTTTGTATGTTGATAAAATGAGCAGGAAGTCAAGGACATAGAGGAGCACAGACATATCATGCTGATGCATGATTTAATACTTACATATAATATAATCAATTTGAAAACAAGACCTTACACCCCCTTAATTTTCAAAAAATTTGATATTGTATTTTTTCTGATATCCTAGAACGAGATTTGATGCCTCTGAAAATAGGTCATTGCGAGATGTCCGCGAGATTTCAAACGTCGTGATGACACGAGGTACCTTTCTTTTTATTTGAGTAATCTGATAAAACACTTCCTCCTCTGTGATGTCCGTTAGCCACGAAACCGTCACCGAGCAACACATCCACCAGCAGGGGTATATAGGCCCCTGGCTCACACTCGCTCATTACCAGCTCTGGCCTGTAGGGGGACTCAATATGAGGTCGCTGCATTGAGCCTGCCGGAAAATACAGTAGAAGAAGAAGGACAGGCTGGCTCAGCCCCCAATAGAACTGACCAATCAGACCACAAAGGGCTGTGACGTTGCGAGGTAACTTTAGGTCATCCTCAGATCCGAGTGTTTCAACAAGGGCTTCATAATGGCCTAAAATGAGGATATTGAGAACGCTATTGTGGGGCAATGAAGGAACTAAATGACTTGTACTGAGGGCAGAAATGCTTTACAGGCATCCTAGTCTGGCATAGTGAAAAAGAGAAACAAGCATGATATGTCCTCTTTAACAGATAAGCCCTCAGCCCTTTCACTTTTGTTCCGCTTAAACTTGTATGAACATGGTCTGGTTTGCTAGAAATGTACTAATTACCTTTATTTGCAAAATTTGGGTACTTTCCTCCTCGGACCACATTTGTTAGATACCCACCACTGCAGACCAGGAAGACTCACAAGAACTGTAGTTTTGACATGCTCTGGCCCAGTCATCTAGCCATCACAATTTGTTCCTTGTCAAACTTGCTCAATTCAATATACTTGCCCATTTCTCCGAGGCTTGCAGTGCAAATGGATCTGCTTTAACTGTCCATTTGGTGGCTCAGGTTACATTTACTTGCTTCTAACATACAGTATATCCCACCCTCTAACAGGTGCCATGATCCCAGGATAATTTGTGTTGTTTACTTCACCTGTCAGTGGTCAAAACGTTATAACTAATAAACCTTTTCAACCAAAAGAATTGGACAGTTCTACCAGTATAGCGTTTTAATTCTATGACACATGTTAACAAAGACTGCAACCTATCTGAATGTTGCTGAATTTTGTTTTTAATATTAAACTAATATTAAAGTTTGTGCTCTGTGTTTAGTGTGTCTCATATATTAATCCTAATGCATTTGTGCAAGCTCTGTGAAATTACTATTTGACAAAGACACAATGTGTCAGTACAGTTTCTTTACAAACCTCTCTAACTTTGTTCTGCATCACTTTATCAGACTCAAACTTGGCAGAAGTAATGTTCACATATTAATTTTTGTAAATTATACTTCATTAGCTACTATGATCATGCAGTCATATTTAGATTAGGCAGCTTTAATTGCAATCACTTGAAGCCTACAAGGAAAAGAACACCCTACCAACAAATAAGCATGGTGGAGGTTCCATAATGGTTTGGGGCTGCTTTGGTGCATCGGGTACTGGAGGCCTTGACCGTAGCACAGGAATCATGAAATCAGAGAATTATCTAGAAATTTTGGAGTGAAATGTCCAACCCAGTGTAAGAACATTGGTTTGAGTCGAAGATCGTGGGCCCTCCAGCAAGACAATTACCCAAAGCACACATGCAAAAGCACACAGGAATGGTTGAAAAGGAAAAAATGGCCTGTTTTAAAATGCCCAGCAATGAGTCCTGATCTCAATCCGATTGAAAATCTTTGGTATGGCTGAAATCTGCCACTGGGGAAAAGAAACCTGCAAATGTTCAAGAGCTTGAACAATTTGCATAGGAAGAGTGGGAGAAAACACCAGCTGAGAAGTGCAAGAAGCTTTTCAATGGCTACAAGAAACATTTGGAGGCTGTCATAGGTGCCAAAGGGTGTGCAGCAAAATACTAAAGAGGGGTGCCATTAATGCTGCACATGCTTTTTTTAGTTCTGTCTTTGAAATTGCAATATGTAACTTGTAAAAATAGTTTTTTTTGTTAAAGTATTTTGGACCTTCAATTAAAAGATCCTGATGACATAAATTTGGTACATTTCAATTTATTTCTGAAGATACTGCTAAAGAAATGAAAATAATGAAGGGGTGCCAATAATACTGAGCAGGACTGTATATATAGATATATATATATATATATATATATATATATATATATATATATATATATATATATATATATATATATATATATATATATATAGATATATATATATATATATATATATATATATATATATATATATATATATATATATATATATATATATATATATATATATATATATATATATATATACATATATATATATATATAGATATATATATAGATAGATAGATATATATTTAAAATTGTGTCAGTGATTTGTTGATTTACATCCCTAAACAAAAGTAATAAAGACATTGCATTGTGTAGTTTTTTTGCATCACTCCATTAGATCTTTTGATACAGCTTTGTAGAGCAAACATGTTGGTATCACAAAACACAAAATCTGATCAGTACTGGTATTTACTGATCTCATTAATGGGTTTTTGTATCAATCATGAAAAGGCCTCAGGGGTGTTCCTAGTATTTGAATTTTAAAAAATGATTCCAAAGAGCATAAAGTTGCAATAAGATAAAGGTTTACAGTACTGAACCACCTTTTGAATTCTAGCTCCGCATAACCAGAAGTAGCGACTTTGTCCTTACATAAACCAAGATTAACATTAACATTAACCCAGTTAGATCTGTGTTTAAATTAACTATTCATCAAAACAATAATAACTGCAAATTGAAGTGGTATGCAGTTGATTTGAATACCATGATTTGTGTTAGAGGAGCTTATAACACATCTGTAGTCTGTGTATATTATTTATTTCTAAAAGTTCAAACTTACCCTGAGATACATAAATTTCAAAATGAACAGGCTTGTTAAACTGTTGCTCGTGTCATGAAGGAAGTGATCACCAATGACTGCACACTCACACGGGGGTAAATCATATCATCTAGTTTACTGAATCTTAGTATGTTTGATAATTTTTTGATTTCTCAAAGCAAAATGGAGGCCTTTAGTAGGTAAAGAATCCGACTCTTCTATCTTAACAGTATGCAACAGAGTAATTGAGTCTTTATATTAAATCTTACTAATGTCCATCAATCCGCTGTACATGAACCATTTACTGTAGATGCAAAATGAAAACTGAATTCACATTTGTTGAATACATCTGAGTGTCATCTTGGACCTTTGTGCAGAAAGCTTGTGAGAACATGGTATGTTGCTGTTAAATATCTGTTACGGCTCAGGGTCTATTATGGCTCAGAGTAACAGACCCTCTGTTACAGGGTCCTTTACATACTGTCAAACAGCCTCCATCTGTTCAGACCATCAGCTCTGTGAGCAGCTCTGAATGAACACTGCCTTACTTCCATCAGCCTCCAAACAACCCAGAACAAGGCTCCAGCAGGGAACTCCAGACCCACCACCCCCCACACAGCCTCCTGCTGGGACACCAGAAGGACTTTGTTATGATAGCAGCTATCCCCCTCATTGGTTTGACCCTCTGAGCTAACATCCCTGCCACTAGATACACAAGTAAGTACGACTGCAGGCATGCTCCCTGACACTGGGTAAACATGTTGGCAAACTGGAGGAATGTGAAGTGAGATGGTTCAAAGATCCTCTGTGTGTGTGCGAGTGTGTGTGTTTGCAGTCACAATCAGGAAAGACAGCACAGAGGGTCATCTGTGACCTTGCTGCCCGGGTTAGGTCAATGGCCTGTGATGGATGGAGCCCTAAATCTTTATTTTACTCTCTTACTTCACCTTTGGAGGTTTCTCCAAATGGAAAATCAGACCGGCTGAAACTCATATCAAAACCTGGAAGAAAGAGTGAGGAAAGAGTTGACATTAAGTGGTTAATAAATATAGAAGGACAAATACACCTTAAAATCATGAGGAGTGGAAAGAAGCTAGTTATACCAAGAGGTGCAGCCTGTTAAAATACAATTTGATACTTTGAACCCTGATGTGAAACGGAAAATGTACTTCAGCTTGTCCTTTTGTGTGGCAGCTAAATACTATTGGCCTTTTCAAACCCATTTACTCCATCTCTACACACTGATGGATGAAGCTCTGTAAGTTGTCCAACAGTGTTAGCGATTCATGCCTAAACTTACACATTCATTCACAGTTAGAGGCCACAGATGCAGCAATGGGAGCACTTTGGGGTCACACCTAAAATCAAGTCAAAATATCAAGGTAGACCATATTCATATCCTCACTAAGTGTCCTTTAAAACATGTTGCATGTTGATTTCATCAATCTATACATGTTTAATTATACCTTAATTCCCAGAAACTATCACTTGAAACTTTCTTAAGTCTTTAAAATGCAGCAGCATACATCTCATATTGTTTATAAGGGGGGCTCCAAATAGATAAGCAATGACTCCATTGATCCTGCCATGTTCCTGCCTTCAGTTTAGTTAAATTCACAATTTTGTTGTTGTTTTTTGTCTTTATCTTCATGTTTCCTGTTTTATTTTAAAAACTCACCCATCTCTCTCTGTTCCCTCAGATTTAACTTCCTGTCTGGCATTGTCTGATTGTGCTTCCCCAGCTGTGTGTCATTACCCCAGTTACCCTGTGTATTTAACCCTCACGTCTTCCTTTGTCTTGTCGCTGGATTGTTGTACTTTCATGTCTCTTTCTCTCACGTTCTTTTCATGGTCACAGTTCTAATCATGACCCCTTTTGTTTGTACCTTTTTGTCTTGTGCTTTTTAAGATAACTCTACCTAATTCTGCCTGCTTTTTGTGTTCCGAACTCTGCCTAGTCTCACTACACCTTTGTGAATCAAAGATGGACTGTAATAAAGACCCTGTTTTTGCCTCTCAGACTCTGCTTTAAGAGTGTTCTGTGCCAGTTGTTCATGACAGATCCATGACTTTTGTCATCTGCATTTTCCTAGCTTTATTTTTCTTTTCTTTGCTGCAGATTTTGCTGCAGTATATTTAAATACAGGCTCCTATATATAGATTGAATTTAGTGGATCTGAAGTCACATTTGCATTAGACAACTTATGCATCGACAGACAAAACTCATGACTTAAGAGTTGAGGACTGGAATAAAGTCAGGATGAAATATTTTATGGTGTATGAATGTCTTGCTTATAGCCGACTGAAACCACTAGGGTGAACAGAAATCTGGTGGGTCTTACTAGTCTTGCAAAGTAGCTAGACTCAACAGATCTCTAAATGTCATATATGAGTGAAACAACTGATTCTGTGTGTCAGATAAAGGGTGTTTCTCATTACAAAACTTGTCCATCCTAACACCAATGTTTCCTCGCATCTTATTTCCCTTTCAGACTGGCCAAAAAAACAGTTTAAACCCGATAACAATCTGCTCCTGTCTGCATTTTGAAAGGGTTTAATCAGTATTTTGACCCTGGTGACTGACCCTACAAGCGACACAGGTTTTTATCGGCTCGCCTCTTCAGTGGGTACATCACACCTGGGTCGATCTGCTAATTTACAGATGACATCCGCATAACCTATCCACAGCGTAACATTATGCCCGTCCTTTCCATATGGAACTTAAGTTGTTCTTACAAATTCCATCCTCCTTTGTATCATCAGTAACAAGTTTGTACATTTTTAAAGAGGGACAAAAGAATAAAGTACAGAAAACCGTGTCCATGGCCTCTATGCTCCTTTCCATTGTTTACATGGATGTGCTTTGTCCAGCTGATGATGTCATCAACGTCATGACATCAGCTTAATGTGCCAGAGGGGAAAACAGCCACACAGCTTGTCTGCTGTTAATTAGACCCGAACTGCTGGCAGTGCGATAGAAGTCACTTGCAGATTGTTAGCGGGTACACCCACATTGAAAAAAAAATGAGTTGACCCGCTAATTTTAGTGTGAAAGTGGTATTAGAGAAGCAAGGAAGCAACATGTGGACAGAAAAGACTCAAAATACCAAATGAGAAATCATTCACTTCATCAGTCTAAAGTCTACAATTTGATTTTCAGAAATTCAACTAAAGTTATTTTGATTGTAATTGATTTTGAGTGATGTATTCAATGATCTATCAATGCTTAGATTTGTTTTTTAACATGAACAATTTTCTGCAATAATGTGGTATCACTTTAATCAGCAGTTTGCTTAGAAATATATTGTCCTGTATATCATGAGCAGCACTGACAAAGAACTGTGAATACTTCAGGGATCAGAATGGAAGTGTGGCATTTCCCATGATGATGCACCCCTAAACCCATCATGGTGCATCTTTGGTTCGAAGACTTCCACAGAGGATTCACTGAGCTCCTCCAGAAGCCTCCTTTCTCCTCCATCCTTGCCTCCTTCAGCTGCACTTTTGAGGATTTGAAGATTGCTCATCATGGCAGATGGAGACTGACTTCTGGGTCAGTGGGCGAAACATTAGGCAAGAATGTAAAAAGTTATATAATGAGAAACACTTAACACAACTACTCCTAAAGATCTACTGGAAAAGTTTGAAAGATCTACCAGAACATCAAGATCTACAGGTTGGTGCTCTAACAGCTAAGAAATAAATCCATTAAAGGAGAAAAGAAGAACATTAAAAATCTGGTCCACACCAAATCTGTCAAGAAAATACAGCCTGAACTTAAATGTTGTCAACAATCCCTGAAGTAAAGCCTTTGACCAAACAGTATGTCGCTTGGCTCATAGTCTTTTGATGTTCTTAAACTACATAGAACCAAAGATTATATTTTACTTTTGACTCCCTGAAGATTTAGAAGTAACCAACCAGCACTCACTGCAGGACACTTTGAGTAAATGTTTAATGATTTACTGGTAACATTAATGTGAGAAGATTTATGGAGTGATAATTTGACTTTTTTTTTAATTATAGTTATCATAGTATCACATGTCCTTGACCTGGGTTTTCTTGTACTGTTTCTACTCTTGGTCTAATGCCACTGAATCTGGGTGAAAATGATTTATATCTCATGTGAAAGAAAACTAAAGTGCCATGCATTAAGAAATCTGTGGGCTTGGCAGGTAGAGTATAACACTGCCTTCAGTCATCTAAACATTTATTTTATTGCCTGGTTACTCATTGTGTTTCCCCTCAGTCTGTAAACCCTAAAAGTCAAGTATTACCTCACTTTTGCACCACAATCCTTTGTCTGCGCCAGTGCAGAATAAATATGTCAGAGGTGGTAAAACAATCTGCCCAGTACTCAACTCTATCAGAAACAAAAAGATTGATTTTCTTCTGTTATGTTAACTCTCTTGCTGACAAAAATCTGCTGATAGCACCATCTACTCCCCTGACAGCACATATCCATCACAGTTTGACATGGGCAGCTCTGGTTTATCAGGATTACTGAGTTTTTTAAAGCTCTCAGACAAACACTGTGGGAGCATGTATGCGCTCATGAGGGGCTGGGTGGCCTGCTGGGCCGTCCTGCTCCCTGGGGTGTCTGCTCATGAGAGGGGGCCTGCTGTTATTCAGAGAACATCCTGAAGCCCTCCCACCCTCCTGTAGTGTCGGGGAAAAGGAGCTGGGAAAGCCCCATCAAAAAAGAGGACAATTTGTGGTTAGGAGCTGTTTGGGTGAATATTGTCCTTTTTGTTAGAAAAACAAAACATAAAAACCTGTTATTGAGGAAAATGTTTGATTATTATGAAACTAGCTGTAAGATGACGTCTGCTTGGTCTTGCAAATCATTTAATGATAAAATTACTGACACAGTTGACACATGGGACACTTTCTCCTCTTCACGTCATCAACATATGGTCCATAATCACAAGAGGAAGACATAAACAGCATCATTATGTTAATGCTGACGCCTCTGATAGACAGAGAGGGGGAGGGGGTGCTGGTGATTCCCACACAGAGGCTGTCATCTTATCGAACTGAAACAAGGACACATGCAAATGTCTCAGCTGAATATGAGTACACTAAGGCTTGCTGAGGGTGTGTTTACATGAATATGGATTTTAAATAAGTTTAATCGGGCCTGGACAAAAGAAAGAGGTCAGACTTTTGAATGGCTTTAAATGGATGCTGTCACCACAAGAAACTGATGTGAATCATCACATCAAACTTCCACAAAAGTGGCTTCTGTTGGAAAAACTTAATTTGGTTTAAGAATCTTGGCTGTATTTGTTTGTGCTTCTTTTGTTTGTTGTAGTGTTATACTGCCAAACTACCCCAGCTAAAAAGTACAGTCTGACTCTGGCGCCAATGAGCCAGTTACTTTTCCAATTCAATCCACTTTATTGATGTCACACATTTTTAGAAAGTTCCCCAAACAGCTGCACAGTGGCTTCCAAGCAGAAACAAAGAAAACTAAAAGGAAAAATAGATGAAAACCAAGAGCTGAAATCAAATAAGAAAGTACCAGCGAATCACAAAATGAGAAAAAACTTAAAAAAAAACAAAAAATACAAAACATTGGGTTGATAAGCAAAAGCCAACCTATTGCTGCGTTCATACTGCAAGCGACCCATCTACCAAAATCGCGTCGCCCATTTACGTATCGTCACGCATCCATAAATACCTCATTTTGGTCACCATTGCCGTCGGTGTCGCGCGGTGACGTCACGTCCGCTCTAGTTTCACCGCGATCATATCATATATCATATAATAGGATGTATAAGCGGACATTGTTCCAACCGTATCCTTTTCATTCACTTATCAACCACAAAACACTGCAGCTGATGGTTCTGCAGCAGCATTATCTGTGAGTTTCCCGCGGTCCGTCTAGGCGAAACTAATGTCTTCACTGACTAATGTTTCCCGCACAGACATGGATTGTAGTTCCGATGAATCTGTCTAGGGTACCGTCACACGTGCACATATTGCTGATTGGCTATTGCCGCACAGTCACACATGACATCGGCTGAAAAGATCAACTTTTTTTTTTTACTTTAACATCGCGCGACGAATGAAGTGGTCATCTTGTTCGCAGCAAACGCATAGCGGGAGAGTTAGCCCCGCCCCATTGTAGCTGTAGATTGACTTTGCATGGAGAGTGATCTCCGAGGTAGTACAAGTAGCATGCGGATTGTGAGCACCTTATGAGAATAAAAACATAAAAAGACCACACATGGCCCATGCTGAATTAAAGCCAATGACTATAAGTAAGTTTTAAGACAAGATTTAAAAATGGGTAAGGTGGGGTACTTTTGGATATAAGGACTTAGCCACTAAGTGCATTAGATGCAGTAGAAAGTTCTCTCCTCTCCCTCAGAAAACCACAATTTGTAAAAGTTTGTGATGCAGAACCAGCCACAAACAGGGAAGTATTGTGCCAAATACAAAGGGTATTTTCCACGCCTACAAGAACTCCCATCAAAAACTAATACCACAGTTTAAGAGTACACTGAAGTACTCTTGAATTTTTTCTGAGTGCATTGATTTTTTTTGAAAAATAAAGTTTATCTGGAACTCGTCACATATTCCCAGTACTCTGAGTTCCAGATAAACTTTATTTTTCTGAAAAATCAATGCACTCCAAAAATTTGCTAGGCAGCTTACTCTTAAACTGTGGTATTATTTATTTTTATTTTCATTATTGGTATGGAGCTCATACAATCCCACTTCAAAAAACCTGAACTATCCCTTTAACTGATTCCTTTCAGCTTGAAGGAGCAGTAGCTCTACTTTGTGGTCCCTTTGGATGTCTGACCTCCTCACCCCTAGACCGAGCCCAGCCACTCTCCTGAGGAATCTCATTTCAGCTGCTTGTATCAGCAATCTCATTCTCTCAGTCATTACCCACAGCATATGACCATAGATGAGGGTTAAAAAGAAGAGGAACAACAAACAGCAGTCCAGACCTGTTTCCCATTGAAAATGTGGGGCACGTTATGAAGCACAAAATTCAACAACGGATACCCTGGACAGTTGAACAAATTCAGTAGGACAACTAGCATGAAAGGGAAAAAAAATCCCTTTCAAAGTGGTATCAATAAGTGTCCTTATTCCCAAATGCTTATTCAGTGTTGTTGACAAAAAGGTGATGTAACACTGACGTAGACATGCCCCTGTCCCAGTTTTTTGGAGTCAGTTAAATTCAAAATAAGTGAATAATTGCATTAAAAATAAGTTTATCAGCTCAAACAATAAATATTTTGTATTTGTGGTTTATCGAACTGAAAATAGGTTGAAAATGATTCAGAATTATTGTATTCTGTTTTATTAATGTTTGACACAATGTCCCTACTTCATCGTAATTGAGATTTGTGTGTTTACAGACTCCAACAATATGCCTTTATGCTGGGTTTACTTCTTCCAGACACACAAACCAGTATTTAACATATTTAACATGTAATGCTCAAATATGCGATTATTGCTTTTTCTGTTTTATTTTTGTACTTTGTTCCTTGTTTAGATCTCTTATGATTCCTTTTTGTTGTCTTGATTCTGTTCTTGGTTTTAAGTTACCTATTTTGTGTTGTGTCTTGTCGTGTGTTTCCTGTTTTATTTTGAAATCCCTGTTCCTTGTGGCATTTTCCTGCCCTCCCTTCTGTGAATCTCTGATGATGATTTCTTCCACCTGTGTGATTGTCTTCACCTGTGTTTGATGTTTCCAGTGTATTTTGTCTCTGTGTTGGGTCACTCTCTTCCTTGTCACACTCTTTCAGTAAGTCTTGTGTCTCTTGTCTCAGTGTGTTAGTAGTTCCACCAGTGTTCCTTCTTGTTGTTAGTTTCCTTTTTTTGTATTTAGTGGTGATCTTGATTTTTAATTTGAGTTTAATTTCTAGCGCTTGTCTTCCTTGGTTGAGCCTGTTTCCCTTGACACTTTATAGGGTTTGCTGTTTTGTATATATATTTTTAGTAAAAGATTAGTTTAAGTTTGTTTTTGATTCCTTTTTGTTTTTCTTTTATACCTTTTTGTTTAGATTTACATTTAGGTTCTACCATTTGTTTAGGGTTTCCTGAGCATCGAGTGTTTCCGTGTGTTTTCAGTTGTAGTTGTAGTTGTCTTTTGTGGTACTTTTCAGTTACTTATTTTTAATTTGAGTGCTAGTGTACTACCCAGTTGTCCTCCCGTGTTTCTTACTTTGTTAGAGCTTTTGTTTATCAATTTGACTTTTTGTTTTGTGGTTTAAGTTCCTGTTTCAGTTACATGTTGAGTGTGCAGATTTTACACTCAGACTCTCTGTCCCTGTCACTGCTAAGATGAACAAAAAGGTACAACCAGAGATAAATTTATTGTTATACTTGTACCCTTCAACCTGTGCTCTGGCTACCTGGAGGACAGCCCGAGCACATGAGGGGGTATGGGTTGCTGATGTGGAAGGATTTAGTTCAGAGGTAAGAACGAATAACTCCTCAAAAATCAGTACGAACATCAAATCAACCCAGACTGATGATGGATGAAACATGCTGTCAGCATCAGATGCATACATTTTACAGCATTTTTCTCTGAACTCAACAGGAGTGATGGTTTAATTAGTTACCATGCCAACAGGAGACTTTTATCCAACTTAATCAGCTGATTAAATAGGAGTGAGTGCCTGAGACCTTCCATTTCCTTTGAATTTGTATATCATATCAATTGTGTATGTATATTGTATACTAGGTTGAAAATAGGTTGGGGACCAATAACCTCTTTCATACGTTGACTTTACCCTGGTCAGCTTGTCTTTTCCGTTGCTACCAGTCAGTCTTTATCATTTTTTTGTGAGCAGAACCGTTTGACAGAAAAAAAGAGCACTCTTTTAGTGGAAAAAAAATGTCAAAAAACATTCAGCATAAAGTCTCTTCCCTGTTATCCCTTATGTTAGAGGACCATTCATGTGTTGGATAAAGTAAATGACCCTCAGTTTCCAACTTGTGGTCCTGGGACTTAAGATTCTTAAGGGTCTACATTAAAACATAGATTTATCAAACAGTTATAAGACAATTTTTGAAAACTTTTTGAAAAGCATTCAAAGCGATGGCAATTTGTAGGTCCTGGAAAGCCTTAACATTTCTTCTTGCCTCTAGGAGGAAAAAGGTTGGGAGCCTCTGAACTGCTGAACTGATTTATGCTCTGTCACCATCTGCTGGACAAAAGTATGAAAGCCTACAGCATGGAAGGAGCGTATAAAGCTCTGAGAGGAGCCGTTGAGCACATACATATATGTTGCTTTGCTCTGATCAAGTGTGGCCGCATAAGGTCTTCCTACTCCCTAAATATGGCCCTGCAGCCAATTTTAAACAATTAAAAAGGCAATAAAAAAATCATGACAAAATTTAATATGAAAATCTCAAAATAATTATCCAAACATAATAGACCTAGAATTGGCTGCAGTTGTTTCTGTAGATCTCCTGTTTGTCTATTTGCGAATTCATTTGTCAGAATACAAAACATAAATATTAGTAAAATATACTTTAATAATTATCTAAAAGTTGAAATTAACTTAAGCCCACTGGCACTTTTGATTAATTATCTTGGCAGTTTTTAGTTACTGAAGTTGTAACTGCATGTCTCATTGATCTGTTTTACTGAATAAATTCCCACTGTTACTACTTTCAGTTCAGTCATGAATAAGGCACAGATTATCCAGAACAGACTTTCGCAGTATGGTAAAGATCAGATTAATGGATTGTCCACTTTAGGATGATGGAAGAAAAAGACTGTTCATTAGTCTTCATCACTCCTTTAATTCAAAGATAATCAGTACTGACACCACAGAAATTAACACAGGGACAAAACTGTTGGTACCCCTCAGTTCATGACAGAAAAACCTGCAATGGTCACAGAAATAACTGAATCTGACAAAAGTAATGAAAATTCTATGAAAATTAACCAGTAGAAGTCAGACATTGCTTTTGAACTTTGGTTCAACAGAATTATTATTAAAAAATAAACTCATGAAACAGGTCTGGACAAAAATGATTACACCCTTAATTAAAATTTTGTTGCGCAGCTTTTTGAGGCGATCGCTGCAATCCAACGATTTCTGTAGCTGTCAATGAGACTTTTGCGCCTCTCAGCAGGTATTTTGTCCCACTCATGGGCAAACTGCTCCAGCTGTCTCAGGTTGAAGGATGTCTTCTCCAGGCTGCGTGTTTCAGCTTCTTCCACAAATGTTCAATAGGATTTAATTCAGGGCCAATAGGATTTAATTCAGAAAAGCCCAGTGTTTTCCTCCTAGCCATTCTTGGCTGTTTCTAGCTGTGTGTTCTGGATGATTATGCTGTTGCAAAACCCATGATCTGTGACTGAGACTAAGCTTTCTAACACTTGGCAGCACATTTCTCTGTAGAATACCTTGATAGGTTTGAGATTTCGTCGTACCCTGTGCCAGATGCAGCAAAGCAGCCCAAGAACATAACTGAGCCTCCTTCATGTTTCACAATATGGACAGTGTTCTTTTCTTGGTAAGCTTCATTTCTGCATCTTTGAACATCGAGCTGATGTGCCTGGTCAGAAAGTTGCAGTTTTGTCTTGTCTGTTCAAAGGACATTCTCCCAGAAGCTTTGTGACTTGTCAACATGCAGTTTGGCAAATTCGAGTCTGGCTTTTTTATGATTTCTCAACAATGGTGTCCTCCTTGGTTGTCTCCCACTTTGGCTTAAACAGCAATGGATGGTGCGAGCTGACACTGATGTACCTTGACCTTGCAGTACACCTTAAATGTTTTTAGAGGTTGTTCTGGGCTCCACTCCAATCATATTATCCGTTTCTTCCATTTGTCATAAATTTTCCTCCTGCGGCCATGTCCAGGTTGGCTGCAGTCTGATGGATGTTAAATTTCTGAATATGTGCAACTGTCATCACAGGAACATCAAGCTGCTTGGAGATGGTCCTATAGCCTTTATTTTTAACAGGCTTGTCTATAATTTTCCTTCAAATCTCCTGAGACAACTCTCTCCTTAGCTTCTTGTAATGCTATAAACAGGCCAACTGACTGATCACAAGTTCGCAGACACCTGTGATGCTAATTAGAGGACACAACTTGATTGAACATGTCCCTGTGGTCACATCATTGTCTCTAAGGGTTCCATCATTTTTGTCCAGGCCAGTTTCATGAATTTATTCTTGAAAACAATTCTTATCGTCCACGGTTCTAAAGCAATTTCAATAACTGAGGGGTACCAACAATTTTGTCCATGTGTGTATGTGCTGGACACAAGTGGTCAACTCTATCAGGGAAAAAAAGTTTCTGGAATTTCATTAAGCATCTTTTCTTGAATTGTATGGTTTCTTTCCAAACAAAATGAAACTGTTGAAACACTGAATGAGCTCCAAATTTGAGGTATTTTAACTGTTCTTGTTTACCTTTTCAACTTTGCTGTTCCTTAATATTTCCTTTTTTAAAGCCTTATTCATTTCAGACTTTAGTCCTGTTGTCTTTTGTCTTTCACTTAAAATGTTTACCTTGGAAAAAGTCAACAGTAGAAAATGAAGCTGAGATTATATTTAAGCAGAGGCGTCAATGTATCTTATTTACACTGACCAGCGTACTCTAGATTGAGCTGGTTTAGTCTGTAGGACTAAAACCTTATCAGTTTGAGGATGTTCTACATGAAAGCTCCTACCACAGATAGAAACTGTCCAAGTATTCCAGATCTAAATACTGAAGTTTCTTGAACAATCCTCAGCAGTGAACTGCATCTTCCTTCAGTTTGTTTTAAAACTGAAATTTTTCTGTGCAACAACTATTTTTAATTTTACAGTCTAAACTCAATTTAGTTCAAAACTTGACCACAAACCCTTAAACATGTTACTCCTTACAGGACCAGCAGGGGAGAAATACTCCACAAGGACCCTGACAAAGACCTTTTTGCCCTTTCCACAGGTTACAACTCATTTACTTAAATATTTAGTATATCATATTGCATACTGTTCAAAGAGGCAAATGCACCTCTAACATCACCATATTCATAGAACTTATGAAATTCAGTCATGACCCCAAAATATTCATTCTTCAACGTAATGATAGTCTGATTACAGTTGGGTGAGTAGTGCGAGACCATGGCACTGCGCAGGCTACACACATTCACTACAAAAGGCGAAACCTCACAGGGGTGTAAATATTACAGCCAAGTTTACTTCTTGGTGTTCATTACTGAAGATGGAGATTAGAAAATGACAAGGCAGTTTGGGCAACATTTTTTTATTGACAGTGAGAAAAACAGCAAAAACCCGCCATTATTTCACACCTAAAATTTCTGGAACTGCTTCTTGGCTCCAGCAGCCTTTGTCACTTTGAGGACATTGAACCTCACGGTCTTGCTAAGTGGCCGGCACTCTCCGACAGTCACGATGTCTCCAACTGTGACGTCCCTGCAAGAAAAAAAACAGATAAAGATATTAACTTATGTTTGGTATCGGTTCAAAGCAAATTGAATTAAGGTTCACCTATTTTTACAGAACATTCCTAAAATACACAAGACCAAGACCGTCCAAAGACGAAGAGGAATATTTGAATGCACCATGACTGCAGAAAATGCCTTTCAAATAAAGAGTTTTATATGATACTGATGGCAGAAGTGTTGTGTTGTAACTAGGGCTGAAAGATTTATCGTTTTCAGATCGAAATCGCAATTTTAGGCAGTGCAATTTTGTGATCGCCAAAGCAGCTATTTTTTGCAGCGCTCCTGACTGACTCAGGATCTGTTGTGTCAAGTATTATACACATACTGTTTTAAAATTTGTAGACAATCTATATGTTAAAAGTGCTGGTAAGCAGGTCAACAACACAAAGCCTCTGTTTAGGAGTAGAAGTTAATGAAAACAGATTATTTATCATCACTATTGAAGGTGAATAATGTTTTAAGTGTTTTTCATCATTTATTTCCTTACTGTTGTCTGTACTGTAAACAAAGTGAATTTTGCACTGAAGTTTGATTTGAAAAAAAAAAAAAAATCATAAATTGCAATATCTACCAGAAAAATTGAAATTAGATCTTTTCCTAAAATCGTTCAGCCCTACATGTGAATATCCCAAAGCTTGATTTGAAGAAAATCGTGAATTGAAATCGCAATATCTGCCAGAAAAATTGCAATTCAATCTTTTCCTAAAATCATTCAGCCCTAGTTGTAACTTCTACGTCTTTGGCTTTCTTGTAGTCCTATCAGGAGTAGTGCAATGTCAACAGGAGGCAACTTATCGGTTAGTTCCAAAATAATTCAAAAGGAAGAACTAATGTGTACCTGTTTACTTCTTCCAACTGTCACTGCTTCATAGAGTTTGACTAATGAGCAAAAAAACTTTTGAATAATAGTTTCCTAGTTTGATTTGTCTTTAGTCACAAAAGTATTACCACTAAAATCTGACATTTCAGCATCAATATTCTGAATGCATATCTTGTCTTAAAAAAAAAAGGTTCTTTCAATTAATGCTTGAAAACGGCTTTAAGTTGCAGGGACTGAGACATTTCATATTTAACTTCTCAAAACTTTGCCTTGAATGTTCATTCTTATTGAAGACTTGATTCTGGTTTCCTTTGGACCCTCAACGGAAAGCTGCGCTGCATCAGTGTATGCCAAAGGCAGTGTCGTCAAAGCTTCTTGAGCTTGGAAGACCATCGTGAGAATAAACATCATTTGCAGCAAATTCTGAATATATTCAGTACGGACACAGAAACGTATACAAACGACAAGACATGAAAAGGTAGAGGGAGGCAGATATCTCCACTATCTCCAGAGCTTTGGTACGTCTACTTCATTTTGTTAAGTAGACTCGTGTTTGACCTGCTCAGATCTGTGCCTGTAGGATCTATTCAGTGTGAGGAACAGTACCTGAAGCAAGGTGACAGGTGGACCGACATGTTCTTGTGCCTCTTCTCAAAGCGGTTGTACTTGCGGATGTAATGCAGGTAATCACGCCTGATAACGATGGTTCTCTGCATCTTCATTTTGGTCACCACACCTGTGAATACAAACAAAAATATGACTCAAGTGGCAGAACAGCAACTTCAGATTCAGCACTCAAATCTGTCAACTATTTCACTCAACCTGAATGTACAACTCTTTAACAAGATTGCCACTTTACTACATCAGTGTTGCCTTCAGGCATTTTCGTCAGGACCCAGAGGGCTTGGAAGACCATCGTGAGAAAATACATCATTTGTAGGAAAGTGACAACATCGACAGTTTAACATGCAGATTTTTGTTCTGGCTTGGGTTGCGTTCTGCTTTTTTTCCCTGAATGTTTATTTACAGACTTTTCATTTTATTTGGCAGGAACTCAAAGGATAATTAAATTGAAATACCAGGTTATCAGCTATATCAGGGTTTGCAAATATCTTAAACTGACTTACAAAGTCAGTATTAGGACCTACATTAGGCAAGAGTGATACTATAGAGTGATAATTCATTTCTAAATGCATTAAAATGCTAATTTTATATTGGTATTGTTTAAAAGTAAGGTTAATGAACTAATGGTTTTATACATTAATCTCAGTGCGATAAAAGGAGTACATAGTTATCCCAAAACACATTTTAAAAAGCAAAGTCAGCTGTTGAACAAAAAACTACATGTTCACATCATCATAGTTTTGCCCTATGAAGTTCTGCAAAAACCCTTTATAATGTTATGACTGCAGTCAGGGACAACTTAGCAGGAGCATCCCAAGCCAGCACACGCTGCTGGGATGGAAATGGGTAAAACTGACCAGAGAGGATACGGCCACGGATGGAGACATTTCCAGTGAAGGGGCATTTCTTGTCAATGTAAGTGCCGTCAATAGCCTGTAAAATAAAAAACTCTGTCAGTGTCATGGTAGGATTCCTACATCTGAGTATATGTCCTGACTGCATCAGTAATGCCAAAAGGCATCTTCGTCAAAGCCTTACAGGCTTGGAAGACCATCGTGAGAAAATACATCATGTGCAGCTGACAAGATAACAGCAACTCTTAACTAAAGTTTGGGTTGTGACTTATTGGAAGTACCTCTCTTGGGGTTTTGAAGCCCAGCCCGACACTCTTGTGGTAGCGGGGGAGCTTTTCCTTGACCTCCTTGCCACCATCAGCGACCAGAACACGCTTCTTGTTCTGGAAGATGGTGGGCTGTTTCTGGTAAGCCCTCTCGGTCTGTGAAAGAAAAAGATGGACGTGTTAAAACTATAAAACAGACATCACTTCCCAGCTGTGGAGCAGCCTAACTCGCTCGATCTCGTTGTAAAGTAATGGATCTGCTTCCTCTATTTGAGGCTGGGTGAGGGCTTCATGACGGCTTTTGTCGCATATTTAACTGATACTTCAAAGTCCCACGTCTTAAAGGGCAAATAAACAGGGTCATTTAGTAAATGAGTTAACAGTTAGCCGGCTAAGCTAACATATTAGCATTCAGGCTAGTTCAACGCTTACACGCGGGTATGCAGAACGGCAACAACAAATGGCTGTTAGTGAAGACTGAATGTGGCCTAAATGGCTAATTAATATAGATCAGTAACACTGAAAGGCACACATGTAAAAAATATTTGACAATACTCCTCTAATATGTGTATAAAAGTCTTTATAAATTCACCACGCCGTTTTCTTGGACATACTTGTGCGTCCGCCATCTTTGCCAGCCGAGTCGTAAAGAGGCCTGTGAATGCGCGCGACGCACGGAAGAGTCCGAGGTACGGGAAGTGACGTCTCCGGAAAGGCGAGGCTCACATTGTCGTCATATGTTTACAGGGACCATTTGACTTAAAGACTTTTCTAAAATTGATAGATTTTCACAAACAAATAATGTTGGCTTGGTCCCTAATATGTGAACACAAGTTCTCGTCTCACAAATTCATTATTTGGAACAACCTAAATACATACGAACAAATCGATGTTCAGTTAAAAATGGGTCACAAACAGTATTATTCATGTTTCATAGCTGTTCTATGATAGCCAAGCAACAAAGCCAACCCCTCTGAAGTCATCTTGTTATTTAATGGGACGACAGTGAGAAAAAATATATATATATTACAGACTCTAAACCACTACTAAAATATTTACTTAGGTATGCTTTACTTTACTGTAATGTTAATGTTCCCTTTGTTATTAAATACTAGAAGAATTTTGGCGAAGACTGGAGAGGGAGAAAGACTTCGACTGGAAGCACACATCTGTTAAAAAGAGAGAGAAAAATCCTTTAGAATATAATACAAGTACTTTTTTCATTTTTTGAAAAGGATGGTGTCATTTGTTCATTCTGTGATGTCATTCTAGAAACTTGAAGTTTTTGACCACAATTTATTTTTCAACAAATAATTTAGAAACATGCACCACTCAGAAAATTATCAGTCAGACTGTGTAAAGCACCTTGCATAAAGATGAAGAAAATGTTAAAAAGGATGCATAGGGTGTTAAAACGGTAGCTTAAGAAGCAAGTTACAGGGCTGACTGGAAAATGTATCAGTAATTAGGGAATTGTATCACCACATTATACAAAATATTACTGTTGGTAGTGAAATGCCTCACAAGACGGAGACCAAGATCTTGTACAATTAATCTTTAATCTTGATGTGGAGAGGGAAAAATGGGCAAAACGAGTACAAATTATAAATAACTTTACTGACCATTTTTATGACAAGATTAATAATTTAAGAACTCATGTGCAATTAATTATAATAATAAAAACATTTTAATAGTTAGAGATTTTTTTTTATAAAGAACATTTAATACCTCAAAAATAGCATGGCAGATGTGGAGGTACTGGTTCATGCAAGTTAAGACAGATCCTGGTGCAGAAAATCTAACTATTAATTTTCTTTAAATGGTTTCTGATATTATTGCAACTTCATTCTGTCATTTTCTAAACTTGAGTAGCTTGTTGTGTTTGTCTACAGGTATGGCACCTTCCCCGGAAAGCACAAGAAGGTTTTCAGGAGATGGGAGTTGAAAGCCTTACAGACAGGGACCCCCGCCAGATGTTTCCAGATCACCCTTACTACCTGCTTGGATTGACCAGGAAGGACCCAAGTAGATTAATTATTAATATATTGATATAATATAATATAATATTGACCTTATGTATAGAGAATATATTGCCTAGTTTCCAAAAGAGCAAAATTAAACTTAAAGAATATAACAAGATTCTATGATAATTCTGCTGGCAAAATTTCATATAAATTATTCATATAAAAATCCAGATTCATTAGATGTAGGCCATCTGTTTTGCATTTGCACATATAACCAAATCAAGCCATTTCTCCTTAAAAAGAAATTAAAAGACAAATAAACTAATTGAAACATCTTTTTTAAGTCTTTTTTTTCTCAGACTTGTAATTTAATGATGAACTCCTTTTCAGTCATTTAACCTCAACGCAAGTACCTTCAGTTTGTACTTTTATTGTTGTATTTTGTTATGTATTTGAAATATGCAGTCGTTCAATCAAACGTTTCTGTAAATATCTGTTTTTATAATCTGTTTCTATTTTTTCTGTTGAAAAGTCACTGCTCATCTGTACATACTTTTTGTTATGTTTTTGTTTTTATTTTGCCTCTTGCATATTTTGAATATTTACATAATTTTCTTCCTTTTTTTTACTTAGTTTCACTCGTCCTCACTCTTTGTTTTTATTCTAGCTTTATGTCGATTGTTTTGCACCATTTTACTAAGGCAGATTCCTTGTACGTGTAAATGTACGTGGCAATAAAGTACCACTTCTGATTCTAAAGTTTTGTCTTATTGTGGCAGTTTAGCTTTGGGGCAGTAACATCTTTATTTATAGATGTTCGTTCAGCGAGTCTCAGGCTGCGGTGCTGCGGTTAGTAGATCTCTATATCACTGCGCTCAGTGGATGGACTCACTTCCTCTCGTTTAACCGTGTGATATCCCTCCGCGCATCAGCCCCATCCGGCGTTATTGACATCAGCTCTCAGAGCACCGGTCCCCTCTCCCTCTCTCTCAGAGACACAAACAAATACGTCGTCACATGATTGTGCGGAAGTGCAAACCAAACACACAACAAGATGGCATCACACCCGGGAGGAGGCGATCAAGGTAACAGCATGAACTGTGTTAAATATTTACTGTATCCCGACAGTGTCGCCAACACTGTGACATAAACGAACAATATTCGAAATTCAAGCACCTAGCTGTTGTTTTGTGGTCTTCAGGAGTTTTCTCTTACCACTTATTTTAGCCTAACTGAAGTTAGCATCGAAGCTAACCTGAATGTTAGCCACGCTCGCGCACCACCGTGCCCAGAACAGAGCCTTTCCAGCTGCTACAGTCTCACAGCAGTGAGTTAGCACATTTATAGTCAAACAAAAGCGAAACAAGAATATTTGGGAGCTTTCGTCTCACCGACTAACCTTTAAATCTGACAAAAGGCAAATCTTGTTTTTTTTTTTTACCCCAGCGGCATCACTGACAAAGTTAGAGAAGTACAATAAAACTGTTGGTGAGCTACCTTTGTTGACAGTTAAATCATTTATTCTAAGGAGCTCACATCCTCCAATATCGCTGTTTTAATCTGAATTTACTGAAGATATGTTCAGAAATATCTTAAAGTTAGCACATGTTATTCTAGCAAAAGATGTGATTGTACATTCAGGTAAAAGAGACACCAGACACACGAATGCCACTACTCTTTTATTGTACCACATAGTTTATAAGCATAATAAAAGGGTTGGCTTTCACCACAAGTGTGCTAATATGACACTGATCTTTGTCCTCCAGGAGCTGCTACAGATCAGATACTCGAGGTGGGGGCTGTTTTGTTGAAAGAGTGAGTATGATCCTGTTTACTTTTGACATTTTAAAGGATATGAAAAAGGTTCACATTGGTGATTGTCTGTTTTGTTTATTTTTTGGAGAGGGAGTCGCTTCCCTTTCTTTTCTTCTTTAAATAATCCTACTGAGCTTCACACTAAATACACTGGAAACACAATATCTGTACATGCAGATAATATTAAGCTTTTATAACTCCAAACATCTTTAGTCTTAGTCCAGTCTTTAATTGAACGATGTGAAAGTTTTCCTTGTACAGAATAATCTGGGCCAAAATTACAACGTGTGGATCACGCAAGGCTCTATCAGGTCACATTTAAAATATATCGAGAAAGGTTTTCACATTTAGGAATTACTGTAACCAAAAAAAAAATCATTATTTAGGGTTAACTTAGGTATCCTGTTAGATAAACAAAGTTATATCCAAGTTATGTTTAAAAGGATGTTTCTCCCTCAGCTACAATGCCTCTTCTTAAATGTTCATACTTTAATTCCTCATATAACATCTATATTACATCGTTCTTTCTTTTGTGTGGGTTATTAAAATCCACATAATAGCCCCCCATTGTAAACCTTAAAGCAGAGGGCTGGCTTTGACGAACCCTTTGCTACTGATTGATGGCCAATATTTGCTCCATTATCTTATTGCTTGGATGATACAGCAGTGCTGTCCAGTGGATTAGAGATAGAAAGAGAGGACTGCTTCGTTTTCGGATATGGGCAAATCAAATTACTGTTGCAACCCCATTATTCATAGTACTGAAGGATGCTTTTAACAAATCACCAAACATTTTAAGCTTGGGCAGGTTGTTCTCTGTTGAATATAAGGATTTTGTTTCTCCTTAGCTAATGAGGTCTGAACGTATTGGCGCAGAAATGACAGAAATATATATTTGAATGCTTTGTGATCAGTCTGTTTCTTAAATAAACAAATGTGAAATAAACAGTCACAAACATTGTTACTGGTTCTTGTTTTTGTAGTTTCATCTATGAGCGAGTTCGGCGGCATGGAGATGGTAATACTACAGTTACCAGAGCACAGCTGGGAGGGTCAGAGCTGTGTGACCCAAACCACAAGAACCTTGCTCGGTGCCTGCAGCAGATTGGAGATGAGCTGGATGGAAATGTAGAACTCCAAAGGTGCGCTTCATTTGTTATTTGTTACCAACTCCAGGGTTCCCACACATCCTGGAAAACCTGGAAAATGATTGACAAATTTTTTTTAGTCGTAGAAAACAAATGGAATGATAGGGGAAAAAAAGCAAAATGTCCTGGAAAAGGCAGAATTGTCCTGGAAAATTATTTATCTCCCTTCAGCCTTTTTAGTGACCAAAAATCAAACATAGAAAGTGAAGCTAAGATGTAGATTAAAAAATATGGCGAGTCAAGAAATAAAATATAAAAACTGAAAATAATAGTGTCAGAAAGAAATAATAAAAACGGCCAAATAAAATTTAGGCTACTTAAACAGCAAATCAACAAAATCTTTAAGTATTAAAGCAGCGTAAATAAAGATTGAAAAGTTGTAACTATACATTTATAACAGTAAGACACTAAATAAAAGCCAGACTAAAAGAGAGCTAGAAATAAATAAATCTTCAGTTCAATTTAATACAGTGGAGCCAGCTAGTAATATTGAAAATATTGTTATTTTTTTTAGAAGACCTGAAAATTGCCCACACCAATATTGTAACGGGTGACAACGTCCTGGAAAATTATGTCTCAAAAATAGTGGGAACCCTGAACTCGGGTTTGTCTACTGCAAACCATTCATACACAAAGTAATGGGAAGTGTAAAAAACAAGACATTTATAATTTAAAAGATTTAAAACACATCCAAAATACACAGTTTATTAGATGTAGAAATACAGTACATCAACACTAAAAATGCAATTTCGGTGTGGACTGAAGGCCAGTAAGCCCAGAAGAATGTGCTTTTACTTGTGAACAAAGACTTATTGGTGCCCTGATCCTGCCTTGTCTGCCCATCAGCCAGTGACACCCACTGCCAAAATTCAGTCAAGAAAAGCCAAAATAATACAAAAAAATAACTCTTTATCACCATTAAACAATACAACCTGTAAATAAATGACCATGTGAGAAATGGCCTAATTTGGTGACTTGCTCCAGCAGAGCATAACTCTCAAACTTTAACTCAAAGTAAACTTAACTGTGATGCATCTTTGATTTCTGAATACTTATCTCTATGATTTATTACAACAGTTGATTTCCTTTAACTTTGTCATTTAAATTTAAGATGCCTGATATTGACTCGTGTCTCTTTATCTTGACGTCTGTCCCCAGGATGATCAACAGCTCTTCACTCAGCCCCACAAAGGACATGTTTGTGAAAGTTGCTGTTGAGATTTTTTCAGATGGAAAGTTCAACTGGGGCCGGGTGGTCGCTCTGTTCTACTTTGCCTGTCGCCTCGTCATTAAAGTGAGTGAAAGTTCTGTTTTACCTGACTCTAAAGCAACATTTTTGAACTTTAACAGTTAGTGTGAAAGTAAAGAAGGTCAACGCCCCACAGCAGGTAAATGGCCCCTTTTACTTTCAGTTCTATGCAGCCATCAAAGCAGGAAGCAAGAAGTAGAACAGCTTTATGGTGATACTTAACCACCAGAGTTAAGATAAGAAGAAACCAGCTAGCATGTTTCGGTACTGTTTTAGCACAGCAGCGTTAAGCTCAGGGGACGGCAATTAGCTCATTTCTGTACTTTGATACAGCAGCTTAGACCGAATGGTGATGAACCGAGCCAAGCAGAGAGACAGTGTGCAAGAACAAAGGCCAACACATTAATGATAATAAGATGCATGCCGTTGTCCCTCCCTGAAAGTTGTCTTTCTGTGAAGGTGTCAAGGCTGCGTGCTACCCCAGCCCCTTTTTAAAGCCTTCTTCTTGAAAATGACACTCGTAAAGCACATGGCGTATCTGCAACCACAAGTTTCATGAGAATTATTATGGTGTCATGATAAAATTAGCACTTAAGACATTTTTCCAGATGTGTAATAATCAGTCTGTGTGTTACTGGGACAGAGTAAATGAAGGTAGAAGTCAGAATGATTTAAGTTTCACCCTCGCCAAAAAAAAAAGAAAATATTTAATTGTGAATGTCTCTTGGAAATGATGCTAGAGTGGCTGTAAAACTCTAAAAAATGAATAATGTAATCGACATAATCTCTGCAAAGGACTATTGTTATGAAGTGATGCAGAACAAAACTAGGTTTTGTAACAATATGGTCAGATGGGGATAAAAAATATGTGATTATGCCAAATTAAAGCCAGATCG
Organism: Scarus forsteni; assembly: GCA_036419115.1. Lineage (NCBI taxonomy): Eukaryota > Metazoa > Chordata > Actinopteri > Labriformes > Labridae > Scarus > Scarus forsteni. The sequence goes on along the minus strand of JAZDUH010000084.1, from coordinate 30,094,124 downwards.
AATAAATAAAGAGTTTAAAATATATATATGTACCACTTCTTCGCATAGTAAACTCTTTTGGATTGTTGCTCTGACATTTTTTACTCAATAATGCCTTTTTTATTTTTATATATAAAAAATATGAACAGTGAGACGCATTTTTGGACCACCGCGACAGTCTACCGTATTTTTTTGGCCGCTTGTTTCCTGAGTTTTGGTTGTAGAATGACGTATTTGGTGTTTATGGGAAGGTCTCAGGCTCTGCTTTCTGTACAGGTACATCTCAAAAAATTAGAATATCATGAAAAAGTTCAATATTTTTCATCACTCATTTCAGATTGTGAAACCCATACATTATATAGATTCATTACAGATGCAGTGAAACATTTCAAACATTTATAACTTGAAATTTTGGTAATTCTGAAATGAGTGATAAAAAATATTGAACTTTTTCATGATATTCTAATTTTTTGAGATGTACCTGTAGATGTCGTTTATCTGTGTAGCTGCTGTAGGTTGGAGCTAGAGGCGAAAAAGGTGTGGAGTGAGATGCCAGGTTTCACCAGATGGCGCCCTACAGATTTTGCTTTTTCTTTTACTTGTTTTGCTTGGTGTTTTAATTGTGTTTGTTTTATCTCATAATGGTTTATTTGTCCGTGTGGCTGAGTTTTTCCCGTTTGATTTGATGTGCAGTATGACCATATTTCTACATGAATAGTTCACTATTTCTTGTGTTTTTGTTGGGGAGCACACAAGCATTCCCAAAACTGGGTACTTTGGGGCTGTAGAGGTTCAAATAAAGAGACATCTTGGGGATTTGGATTAAGGACCTCCTAAATTGTCTCTTTCTTTGCCCTAACAGGCTCTTGTTACCCAACTTCCTGACATTATCAGGACAATAATCAGCTGGACCATGGAGTACCTTCGGGAAAACGTGATCAACTGGATCAGGGAGCAAGGTGGCTGGGTAAGAAGCTAGCTCATAAAATCAGATCTAATTCATCATGTACTAATATAGTTCATGTGTATTTGTATGTTTGTAACTATAATATTTATTCCTCTTTAATGTCAGGAGGGCATTCGGTCTCACTTCGGCACTCCCACATGGCAAACTGTGGGAGTTTTCCTGGCGGGCGTTCTCACCACCGTTCTAGTCATTCGCAAGATGTGAGAGGTCAGAGGAGTGCTGACACGAGGAGGATGGGAAAAGGTGGTACTGAGGAATATGGAGACCAAGGACGTGGCAGGACATTTTAGGACAACAGGAGGAAGAAATGGCAGAGTGAAGAAGTGGAAAAAGAAGAATCTCACAGAGCTTGGGTATGAAGAGTGACTCTTTGTTTCCACCTCCCTTTCATTGCCAAGACTGGGAGATAGACTGAACGGGCTGTCGTACCCATGATCCCTATGCCACTGAGAGAGCGAGCGCTGCATGATCTCATGCACAACACGAAGGGAGCAAAGAGTTGTCTGACTTGAAAGAGGAATGCATTTTAAGTAATTTATTCTTTACTCGGTAGAGATTTAAGCAAGTCACTGCAATGCATTTTCTGCTCTCAAAATGGGCTTACGTTTATCAATTAGTTGGTTTTCTCTTAAAGTATCTTCATTTACACGTTTATGTCCACTCAGATTTTTTTTTTTTTTTCTGATTGTCCCACACTCTCTCTGAGTTATTGCAGTATTTCTACACTATCCTCATTTTTAGTGTGAACAGGGGTAAAAGATTGGCAGTGAAAGCTGGGATGGGTCACATTCCATTGAGTTGAAATTATGTTTTAGTTATGTTTGCAAAAATGTTTAAGTTAAAAGAAGAATGTGTACCAGTGATGATAACTAAGCTCAAACCCAAAATAATGTTTCCCTTTCAATGCACAGCTCAACTTTATTTCAGTGGCCTGTTTGAGTGCCACGGCAGGGATTTGTATACCAAGTCAAGTTTACGTTCAAACATGACTCATTACATGTTAATGCGTCTCATTGAGGAAAAACTCAATTTGTATCTCATGTAACATTAAATCATATTCTGCCTTTTGGCATCTGACCAGCATTATGACAGTTTTGTGGCAACAAGTTAAAAAGAAAATCTTTTCTATTGATGTTTCGTCTGTCCAGATGCAGACACATTAAATGAACCGACATTTCTTGTGCTCGATGGAAGAAGTTCTTTCACAGGCACCAAAGCACTGAACTGCTCAGAGATACCTCACCTCAATTCACACATTTTTCAAGTACTGTATTTTTATGTGAGTAAGTGAGACTGCAATCACATCTCCTCAAACAACAGCTTTTTATACATTCTCCTTGTTTGTCAGTGCCTTGGTGTTTTTCTTTTTTTTTACGATGAAATCACTTTGATGTTTCCAAGTTTCCTTTCTACTATCACATTTGTAAAACTGAAGGCAGTTTTTAAGTGTCCCTGAAAGTCTTTTTGCAGTGACCTTGTATGTTGTTATATGGAGAATAAATCTTGAACTCTTTTTGTGGCTGAGAGATGAATGTTTTTTATGGAGTTAAGGGCAAAAACATTTTAACAAACAAGTATTTCGTTTCATGTGTGATAATATGCTTTTGGACTGCACTTGTTCCACAAAATGTTTTGGGTTGAAGGAGCTGTCTAAGCCCACTATGCAAAGCCTGAAGTCTTATCTTTAAGTATGAGGTTTAAAATGAAATAAACCACCCTCAACACAGAGAACTGCTCAGAGCTCAGACCTTTACCAAAGCATTTAGCTAGTGGCCACCGAGCTAGATTTGGATCATCACCAAAATCTAACCCATTCACCCTTGTGCCATTACCAACGTTCCAAGAAAATGTCAGAATCTGCTGAAAACTTTGTATTGCAATCAAACAATGGCAAAAACATAACCTCCTCAGCAGAGGTAATAATGTCATGTTGATATATTAGCCCTACGCTGTCCAGCATCAGAACTACAGCAGAAATACAGACCTGATCAAAATCTTAAGACCAGTTGACAAATTAGAAGAATATGCATTTTGCACATTTGACCCTAATGAGGTTTTAAATAGAGCTACAATATGCAAAAGCAAGAAGGGGGAGTGTGACAAAAAGCACTTTGAAAAAGTAATTTATTGAAAACAACATGTAAACTGAAATAGGCTGTTTATCAGCTGATCAAAAGTGTAAGACCACAGGCTATTAAAGCCAAAATCTGCTCAAAATGTTCATTTTCTGTCCGGCATTTACACGGTCATTCCCTCCTGATGTATACAGCTAAGAAGCTTTCTCTTGTTGAACGTGGTTGGATCATCGAGCTGCATAAGCAAGGCCTCTCGCAGCGTGCCATTGCTGCTGAGGTTGGACGCAGTAAGACAGTCATTCTAAAGTTTCTGAAAGATCCTGAGCATTGTAGAACAAAAAAAGTCAAGTGGTAGACCCAAAAAAATTACACCTGCACTGAGCCAGAGGATCTGATTGGCTGTCTGTCAAGACACAGGGCGGTCCTCGACCCAAATTAAGGCAGTAACTGGTACTGGCTGCAGCACAATAACCATCAGATGGCATCTGCGGGAAAAGGGTTTCAAAAACAAAAATTGAATTCCAAGACTTAGTCTCCCTCAACGAAAAATTGCCCATTTAGACTTTGCCAGGGAGCATCAAACATGGGACATTGAAAGGTGGAAAAAGTTTTATTCTCTGATGAGAAAAAATGTAACCTTGACGGTCCAGATGGCATCCAACGTTACTGGCATGACAAGGAGATCCAACCTGAGATGTTTTCTACCCGGCACAGTGGAGGGTGTCCATCATGATCTAGGGTGCTTTTTCATTCAGTGAACACTGGAGCTTCAGGTGGTGCAGGGTCGTCAAACAGCGGCTGGTTACGTGCAGATGTTGCGGCGGGCATCCCTCATGACTGAGGGCCCTCGTCTGTGTGGTAACAGCTGGGTTTTTCAACAGGACAACGCTGCAGTTCACAATGCTCGCTTGACCAAGGACTTTTTCAGAGAGAATAACATCACTGTTTTGGACCATCCCACATGTTCCCCTGATTTAAATCCCATAGAGAACATTTGGGGATGGATGGCAAGGGAAGTTTATAAAAATGGCCATCAGTTCTAGACAGTTGATGCCCTTCGTGAAGCCATCTTCACCACTTGGAGCAATGTTCCCAAAAGCTTCCTGGAAACACTCGCATCAAACATGCCCAAACCAATTTTTGAAGTGATTAACAAGAACGGTGGAGCTACTCATTACTGAGTCCTACTGAGAAACATTTTTGTTCTGGTTTGGAGAGTTTTTTGTAATTTTTTGAGTAATGGTCTTCAACTTTTGATCAGCTGATAAACAGCCTATTTCAGTTTACTTGTTGTTTTCAATAAATTACTTTTTCAAAGTGCTTTTTGTCACACTCCCCCTTCTTGCTTTTGCATATTGTAGCTCTATTTAAAACCTCAATAAGGTCCAAATGTGCAAAATGCATATTCTACTAATTTTCCAACTGGTCTTAAGATTTTGGTCAGGACTGTATATCCCAACATCATGAACATTCAGACGTCACACATATTGTTTTGTACTGGAGCAGCTGATCATAAATTTTCCAGCTTGTAATAGCAGTAAATCCTCCATGTATCCATAATACTACTGACAAGAGTCACCTTGGTAACATCTGACTGTACATACTCTAAGTGCAAACTAGCATGCAACAGACTAGGGCTGAACAATCAATCAAAAAATAATCTAAATAGACATTTGGACCTTCTAAACAAATTAATTTCACTCCTGTCGATTATTTTGACTATTTGTCCTCTCTAAGTCACATGACTGCACCCCCTCCATACAGTGTGCGTTCACTATTGCCAAGAGCGAAGGACATGCTGCCAACATGGAGGCGACAAATGCCAATCTATCAGACGAGCTTGAAGCCATGAAAAATGCTGTCTTTGTTGTTTTGGGCACATTTTGGATTCTGTGCAGAGGACGTCGAGCAGAAAGAAGTTTGGTATAAATACTGCAGGAAGAATGTTTTGTCCACTGTCGGTAACACCACCAATTTGTTTCAACTTATCATAAAATAATTGTTCATTAATCGTAATCGAGGTAAGAGCTTCAGGTAATCTACAGGTATCATTTTGCTGAAATTTTCAGGAGATTTCGGCAATGGCCCAACTTAAAAATGATTAGAGTTTGGTGGTGATCCAGATAACTGCCATTTTGTTCACTAAATGTCTTATAAAGACATCAACATGATTCTGAGTGTTGGGTTTTCAGGGTGAAGGAATCAAATCATGATGGTTACTTCATCAGGGAGCTATTATAGATGGAACCGCAATATGTGAGCAACCTTAGCATGCGTTTGCGCTCTCCTACTGCTCTCTAGTTTGTACAGCACCAGTTCATAACAATTGTTATCTAAAGGCACTTGACTTTAATATAGGCGCCTGAAGCCATACTCTTCATTTTATACACACATACACATATACTGTATATATACACACGTGGCAAAACTGTTGGTACCCTTCCGTTAAAGAAACAAAAACCCACATGGTCACTTAAATAACCTGAAACTGACAAAAGTAATAATAAATAAAAAATTTACTGAAAATCAACTAACGAAAATCTGACGTTTTTTAATTGTGGTTCAGCAGAATTTTATATTAAAAAAAAAAATGAAACTGCCCACGGCAAAATGATGGTACCTCTAGAAAAGATTGAAAATGATTTGACCATAGGGACATGTTACATGTGCCCTTTAATTGGTATCGTAAGTGTCCTTAAAGCTATGGTCTACGATTTGGATGCTTTGTACATCTTAATAACACCGTCTATAAGGCTGTTATGGTCCTATGGTCCTATCTACACAGTATAAAGACCAAAAAGAACGAACAAAATCCATTCAGTATATCCGCTACAAAGCTGCATACTAGCTGATCAATCAAACCTAGAAGCCTGTAAGGTTCAATTGGTCCGTGAGTTGGTCCGTGAGTCCATCCAATCCCCTGTCTCCCTCACTACGCAGCGTCATGCGTAGTGCGTCATGGTCCCGCCTCCTCCCCTCTACCTTTGGTGAGCAGCTAGCAACGTTAGCTACTGAACTAGCCGGAAAAGCCTAGCGCCGAAACCGGGAAGCCGCTTCCCTCTCCCGCGGGGCCCAACAGAGCTCTGCCCGTGGGTTGAGGCCTGTTAGCGGGCTAACGGCTAACGAACGGCCTCAGTCGGCCGTCAGACCTTCAGCATCGGCCGTTTCGCCCCTGGTTGATCAGGTAATGGCTTTGTTTACTACAGTGGGAGATGTCTGCTGAATAACTCTGGTTAGTCTGTGCCTGTCCTGGCTAATGACTTGTAGCGGAGCGGGTTAGCCTGTTAGCCGCTAATCGTTAGCATTGTAAGCTGAGCTGGGAAGGACAGGCCGAGAAAGATAAATCCTCCCCCACAATCGGCTCCGCTCTGGCGGCGCCAGACCCGCATTGCCGCCGGTCCAATTGAAATGGCTACTGCTGTGTGTTACAAGGGGGATGTCTGTCGTGTTTGATACTTTCAGTTGAGCTGAGCTGTTTTTGATTGAGTTTGCTGCTGATATATTATGCTAGTCGCTCGTAGCTCTGTCCGAGGGGGCTTGTTAAGAGGCGAGGCGACACGAGCTGGGGGCGGGATCTTGGAACACGGAGGGGAGAGGTGAGGGAAGGGGGGGCAGGCTGCAGTTTCAAATTGTAGACCACAGCTTTAAGCCTGAGAATTTTCCCAGGAGATTGGAAAGAAACTTGTAGACAAGCATGTTAAAGCTAAAGGCTATAAGACCATCTCCAGGCCGCTTGATGTTCCTGTAACTACAGTTGCACATATTATGTAGTTTATGGTCCACAGGACCTTCGCCAACATGCCTCCCTTGTGGTTGTAAGAGGAAAACTGATGACAAATTGAAGAAACGGATAATACAGTGGTAATCAAAAAGCCCAGAACAACTTCCAAAGAGATTACAGGTGAACTCCAAGGTCAAGTACATCAGTATCAGATCACACCATCTTTCGCTGTTTGAGCAAAGTGAATTTAAAGGTGTAGTCAGCGATCTAATCTTCTAATCTAATGCAGTATTTGTCAAAATCACCGTATTTCTCCTCTCCATCCACAAGATGCCCGCACTGACAGCATGTTGAAAAAAAAGTCCGGTTTCAATACACAGCCTTGGCTCTGAATTTCAGCAGGTAAATACTGTGGCTCGGGCTGAGTCATCAAAACAGGGTACACCCCCCACATCCAGGGGGCGATCATACTCACGCGCAGATCAGACAGAGGGGGGAGGGGGAGTCGTAGGTTGCGTAGCGTGCGCAGTTAGCGGAAGAGAGATACAATATGTGCAGTAGCAATGGCTGAAAAACAGCCCAAAAGAAAAAGGTCAGAGGAGTGAAAAGTGAAAAAGAAGGGCTATGACCATGAAAGAGCGGAGACCTGGGTCAACATTGGTGTTGCTTTCCGACGGTGGAGGGAACTCCGCGAACTGAAAGACCTGAAAACGGACACGGATGTCGCCGTCCTTCTGCTGGATAGGTAAGCATTGTGCTTAAGCTTTGTGGTGCTTCACATAACATTACAGACCGTCGGACATTCATCTTATTGTCTAATCTGCCAAAATGTACTGTTGTTGTGATGTTTTCAATAATGGCAGTCGAGTTGTCTGATGAGTCCGGGTTACCATAGTTACGTTGGTCAGCTACGCAGTTTCTACGGCCGTTTACATGACGATGCACGTCCATCAGCTTTCAGGGGTGGAGCCAGGGGTGAGGTATGAAGGGAGAAGCGGGTCTAAATTCGTTTATCAACAACTTCTCCCCTCGTTTTCTCCCACATCGCTGACTACACCTTTAATGGAGGACATCACTGTTGAAAGCAAATTATAAAAAAGCGAGAATGGAATTTGCCAAAATGAATATTGACAAGCCACACAGCTTCTGGGAGAATGTTCTATGGCCAGATGAGACAAAACTGTAGCTTTTTGGCAAGACACATCAGCTCTTTGTTTACAGATGCAAAAATGAAGCCTACAAAGAAAAGAACACAGTACCTATTGTGAAACATGGATTAGGCTCAGTTATGTTCTGGGGCTGCTTTACTGCATCTGACACAGGGTGTCTTGAATCTGTGCAGGGTAAAATGAAATCTCAAGACTATCAAGGTATTCTGAAGCGAAACGTGCTGCCCAGTGTCAGAAAGCTTGGTCTCAGCCGCGGTTCATAGGCACTCCAACAGGATAATAAGCCAAAACACACAGCTAAAACCACCCAAGAATGGCAAAACATTGGACCATTCTGAAGTGGCCTTCTATAAGCCCTGATCTAAATCCTATGGAACATTTGTGGAAAGAGCTGAAACATGCAGTCTGTAGAAGATATCCTTCAAACCTGAGACAGCTGGAGCAGTTTGCTCATGAAGAGTGGACCAAAATACCTGTCAACAGGTCCAGAATTCTCACTGAGAGTTACAGAAATCGCCTTGTTGCGGTGATTACCTCAAACGTTTGTGCAACAAAGCACTGACTTAAGGGTAAAATCATTTTTGTTGAGGCCAGTTTCATTATTTTTTAATAATTATGTTGAACCACAATCAAAAAGCAATGTCTGATTATTAGTAAATTTGTGTCTATTACTTTTGTCAGTTTCAAGTTATTTCAGTGACCAAGTAAAAAAAAGTAAGTTATGACAGTTGTATCATACCCTTAGTTTTGTTAAAATGCATGAACAAAGCAGGAGAAATATATTTTTCTACAAAACCCAAAACCAGTGAAGTTGGCACGTTGTGTAAATCGTAAATAAAAACAGAATACAATGATTTGAAAATCCTTTTCAACTTATATTCAATTGAATACACTGCAAAGACAAGATATTTAATGTTCGAACTGAGAAACTTTATTTTCTTTTGCCAATAATCATCAACTTAGAATTTAATGGCAGCAACACATTGCAAAAAAGTTGGCACAGGGGCATTTTTACCACTGCGTTACATTGTCTTTGCTTTTAACAACACTCAGTAAATGTTTGGGAACTGAGGAGACCAATTTTGGAAGCTTTCCGGGTGGAATTCTTTCCCATTCTTGCTTGATGTACAGCTTAAGTTGTTCAACAGTCCAGGGTCTCCGTTGTTGTATTTTACGCTTCATAACACGCCAGACATTTTCAATGGGGGACAGGTCTGGACTACAGGCAGGTCAGTCTAGTACCCGCACTCTTTTACTAAGAAGCCACGCTGTTGTAACACGTGCAGAATGTGGCTTGGCATTGTCTTGCTGAAATAAGCAGGGGCGTCCATGAAAAAGACGTTGCTTGGATGGCAACATCAGTTGCTCCAAAACCTCTATGTACCTTTCAGCATTAATGGTGCTTTCACAGATGTGCAAGTTACCCATGCCTTGGGCACTAATACACCCCCATACCATCACAGATGCTGGCTTTTGAACTTTGCGCCTATAACAGTCCAGCTGGTTCTTCTCTTCTTTGGTCCGGAGGACATGACGACCACAGTTTCCAAAAACAATTTGAAATGTGGACTCGTCAGACCACAGAACACTTTTCCACTTTGCATTAGTCCATCTGAGATGAGCTCGGGCCCAGCGAAGCCGGAGGCGTTTCTGGGTGTTGTTGATAAATGGCTTTGGCTTTGCATAGTAATAGTAAATAACTTCAATTTATATAGCGCCTTTCAAAGAACCCAAGGTCACTTTCCACAGAAAGTTTTAACTTGCACTTACAGATGTAGCGACGAACTGTAGTTACTGACAGTGGTTTTCTGAAGTGTTCCTGAGCCCATGTGGTGATATCCTTTACACAGTGATGCCGGTTTTTGATGCAGTACCGCCTGAGGGATCGAATGTCATGGGCAGTCAATGTTGGTTTTCGGCCTTGCCGCTTACGTACAGTAATTTCTCCAGATTCTCTGAACCTTGTGATGATATTACGGACCGTAGATGATGAAATCCCTAAATTCCTTACGATAGCTCGTATCCTTGTTTGTGAATGACTGAGCATTTCAGGGAAGCTGCTTTTATACCCAATCATGGCACACACATGTTCCCAATTAGCCTGTTCACCTGTTGGATTTTCCAAATAAGTGTTTGATGAGCATTCCTCAACTTTCTCAGTCTTTTTTGCCACTTGTGCCAGCTTTTTTGAAACATGTTGCAGGCATTAAATTCCAAATGAGCTGATATTTGCAAAAAAATAAAGTTGGCCAGTTTGAACGTTAAGTTTCTTGTCTTTCCTGTGTATTCAATTGAATACAGGTTGAAAGGGATTTGAAAATCATTGTATTCTGTTTTTATTTATGATTTACACAACATGCCAACTTCACTGGTTTTTTGTTTTGTGTAAGACAGCATGACTCATTTGATTATCTGGAACAGAGTAAAGCACTCAGTAAGCACACACTAGTATTTCTAAGAGAACCTGTTCATGCAGATTTCATATTTAATCATGTTGAGGCTGATTATTTTGTCTCGGACAGTAGTTCATGTAGGAAACCTGTCATGTAAAGGAAGTGTTACTTCTGTATACTGCTTGTGTACGCAGTGGTCATAACCATAAAGGTCTGGAGGTCATCAAACCACAGAGTGGCTCACCCTCAGTAGTTCATGAATATGTTTCAAAGGTCATGAAAACCCTGGCATTTGAAAAGAAATGATTAACCAGTCTTTAACTTTTATGATACAATTCTGTGTAATTTGGGTATTGTCTAAGTGTTGTAGGTAGAGATCACCTCTAATTTTTTTAGGTTTTGTGCCCATTAAGAAAGGTAAAAACAAAGAAAACAAGATTCACACACAGAAAGATTTGCTTTTGGTCCAGAAAAATGTGGTTTCATGAAAAAAAACTGATTTATAAAATAAAATCAGACTTTTCATTACTTTACAGTATTTTTCAGTCAGGATTATTAAGCTTTTCACAAAGAATGACACATAGCACATTTCCATACACTGTTTATTGACTCATTGTAAGCATGCAGTAAAAACATGTAAACACGACTGCTGAAGAGGCTCAGTGGCTGGGCGGAATGAAGAGCACTCTGAAGACAAAAGCCACATAAAGATAAAATGTGTTTGGTGACAGGAGACTCTGGTATTTTTTTTGTTGCCACCCCTGAAAGCAGGACACAACACACCGAGACATTTCAACAGATCAGCAACATGATTACAGGGTACAGCCAATGCAGTTGATAGGTGGCAAGGCCGCAGACTCTTCTTATCTGGTCTCCAGCACGCCGTCTCTGATCCTCCACCTCCAGGCCGAGCTGAAGTCTGGAGCGGGAACGCAGCAGAGCTCCAGACCGGACTCCTGCACTTCCTCGTCATGAGCAACATGCTGGCCCTGTGAGGTTTCCAAGGTGAAAACTCTCTCAGAGATCTAAATGGGGAATATAAAAATGATAAAATGTCATAAAAGTGTCATTTTTCTCTTAAAAAATAATTGAAAAATGACTCAAAAATGATTTAGGGTTATTTTTGGGCCCTATAACCTCACAAATATGATCCAGGGGCTTGTTGCAACCAATTATTTGTCAAAGTTTTTATCCAATGTGATCTGATTGAGACTGAGCTACTGCACTTACACAAGTCTTATCTAACATGTTTGATTTCAGATCATGCTGCCTCAGACAAACTACATGCATTAGACAAAGAGAGCAAATGAACCTGTGCAGGTACCAGATGTGAAGACTCTGCCTGCTAGTGAAGCCACAGACATGATTAGCTGAATGTCTAGCATGGTCCTTTGGCAAGCTGTGTTTGTTTGTATGTTGAAAACTTTACAGATGTAGTTTCCAACTATTTTAACACATTTTATTAGATGGCCTCAAGGTCCTGTGGAATCAAAGTACAAAGTACACTGCTCGTGTTAGCTTCCAACTGTTACAAAGCTAATTTTAACCCTTTGACTGGCATTATGACCATATGGTTGACTTTTTGCCGTCCTGTTGCTGTGTCAAAACAACCCTAAAACTATCTTTGGCTTTTTATCCTCACTCACCTGTTTGAATAGTGTATGTAACACCGATTTTATTCACTGGGTTGTGCTGCTATACATAAATATCACCTAAAACTGTGAAAAAAATGGAAGTGACTCATAGAGTTAAAGCAAGGTAAAAGGTTATTTTGAAAATAAAAAATGAAACCTTAAAATGTTGCCAATGAAGAGGCAGGAACACAAAGTTACCAACAAATAATATTTTGCAAATGTATTTCTTGATGTGGAAGTCAAAGGGTTAGGTACAAGTACATATCTTTTTTAGCTTCTGATTAAGCTAAAAAATCATCAAGCTGTGTGTATTAACGTAAAGTGGTAGTTAAACTCTAGTTTAAGACCAAGTTAAACCTGTGTGTGTGAAAAGATGAAGGAAAGTATGCATGACAAATATTAAATAAAACATCATCCGTCCATATACTTGAAATGAAATGGCTTCACTTACATGGGAACAATACATTTATATTGCTTAAGCAAATGTTTTAAACTACCAAATTAAAAAGTCTAACCTGATGTGACTAGATCTGAAAAAATAGAAAATCTAAATCCTTTAAGTCTCCAACCAATCAAACTGAACAACACCATCATAAAATTCATCCAGCCAATTATACCGTGTCACATTTCCAGTAGGCACAGGACCATGAGCAGATATGACCAAAGGAACTTAAAGTGCTTTCATAACTTCTCATGCAAGCCAAACTACAGTAGAGCCCACAGCCAGCTGATGTTGACCCTCCCCCACATGTTTTTCCTCTGAAGTCATGTTTCATTTGAGAAAATGTGGTCCCTCTGGAATTGCCACTGTTAACAATGTGACTTAGAGCAGCAGGTGTGTGGACTTCCAGGTCTAGGCTCAACTGGTCTAGCCTCAAGACCTTCTTAAAAAGTTAAAGGAACCTGAGATTCTGAACAATTCAGACACAAAAGTTTACAGTTTGGACATGAGATGGAACATGTAACACAACTAAACAAAAAGAGAGGATAAGAAAGTTGCTTTAAAAGTGCATTACTACAGGAGCCCTGGAGGGACATGCATTCATATATTTTATTCCACTCTGTTTTCCATGATTTGTCAGATTTGGTTGTTTTTTTTAAGATATCCATAGAAAATAACATATTATCATGAGAAAACCAGCATTTTTGTCCCAAATTAACAGGACAAAAAGGTCAAAACCTCAAGAAAAGAAGCAAAATGTGCACAGTATAATGGGTAAACACAGAAAAACAAAATGTCCTTACGCATGTTGCATGTCTGATTAAGACTGCCATATGTAACAGACTTTTGCAAGTGTTTTTTTTTCAGGCTTACATGAGGGGCACTCTAAAAACAGCTCTGCTACCCACCTTCATCTACATATCCAAGACTTACGAAAAACTGCTCTGTAGAGTAGTGTTGAAATGGTTTACTATCAGATGTTCACCGTGTTTTTACATTTACTGAATTAGGATTGTGCTCATTAATAACAAAAATCTGAACTATGTATCAATGGCTATGTGTAAATGCAGTCATTAGCCCTTTAATAACCCTTTAATTGCTAAATATTAGCAATAACCTGGTTGTGCACAGCCATGTAAACACCAAAAACCCATTTGAAAATGTGGAATACGCTCATATTCCAGTTTTTATAAACCCAGCAATCACCCATGGGTAACTCCTTTTCTAACCTGAATATTTGGTCATGTATACCCCTGTCGGGATATCCCCATCAAAAGGAACATTAACTTGTGTTCTGTGCATGTTCTTTTTGCAAAGAATCTTGATCTTTTGACTACAGGAAGTACTTGTTGTAAAAAGGCACAGCTCAGCTCGATTTCTTATTTTCTTCATGATCTTGCCTTCCATTAATAAAGAAATTGACAGTATAGTGTCAAGTACTGGAGGTGAGTCAGTAGAGCACTTTTAATGTAGCAAATACTTCTTCTAAAATTGGTTTGGATCTTTAAAATCATTTGGTGTGTAGATGATCTAATCTGAACATTTGTCTTGACACAGTAGCGTGTAAGCTCCTCACCTGATCACTGATTCCTGTGGCGATGTGTCCCACCTTCACCCAGCGCTTCTCTCTAATGCGGATGCTCGTCTTGTTGAAGTCTTGGATGCTGACATCAACCCCTGAGATAGTAACAGAGGATAGAGAGGCGCATGGCATAAGAGAAAGAAATACATCTGACTTCATATCTACACCAAATGTTCTTGTTTCGTCTCACCTTCGAAGCAGCATGGAGGTGGATGCTGTGTGTGATTCAGCAAATCTACACTGAAAACTGGCACATCTGGCTGACTGTTGAAGGAGAAAACACCTGAGCTGTAGTCTTCTGCTGGGCTCAGAGACCAGCGGCCTGAGTCCTGAGGTAACACGTAAAAAGAAAAGAAGGGCAAGGGTTTGTTAAGATTACATGAGTTATTACAATTAAGGCAGTTAATCACTGGAGCCACAGAAACAGTTTGCCTTCACTGTTTGGAGTCACAAAGTTGTTCATGTAAGATCACCTTTTTGTCCGATGGTTCCCAGTTGGTGTAAGGATCACTGCTGAGGCAGGACAGGAGCTGCTCCTGCTTCTCAGCAGAGTGAAGCTGCGACAGACTGTTGAGGTAGAAATCTGCAAACAAGCAGAACAATGAGCAGTGGTTAAATACTTAACACACAAAAAAGGAAACAAGCAGAGGGCTTTAAAAAGCCTCACCTCGCTCAAGCTTACGAAGCTCCAGTTCAGGCACAGTGGTGATCTTGTCGCCTCTCTTATGGTTTGGCTCAGGGGTCAGGGCTTGTGGAGAGAACAACAGAGTTTGCTTTGGCTCACGTGAATCAGCTTCCTCATTGTCGTTGTCCAGCTCCTTCTTCCTCCCTGCTGTGTTGACCTTCCAGTCAGTCTTGTTCTGTTCCTCCTCCTCGTCGTCAGAGCCAGGGATGCTGTGAAGGTGCAGGGAGTTGGCAGGTTCGTTGGCAACAAAGAGGGGTTCTGTGTACGGTCCCTTCACTGGACTTGTGAGTCCTCCCACTGCAAACATACAAATAGCATACTTTCAAACAGAGATTAAATATGCATCAGAGTCTGCCATTTCTAACCAGGAAGGTCACCATGTATTTTCAGTTATTTTATCGTTTTATTGCCCTCGCCAATAAAATTTCAAGGTCATTTCTCAATGCAGGCTCAGTCTTCATTACTTCCTTTCAGTTTTACCTCTCTGGACCAAAAACATGCTCATTAAATGAATTGGTGACTCCAGTATGCCCATAGGTATGAGTTTGTGTGATTGGTTGTCTCTCCTTTTATGTGGCCCTTTGATTTGTAGGTTGCACCATGCCTCCTGTCCAATGTCAGATGGGATAGGCTCCTGTCCCCCATGAGCCCAAAGGGGATTAACGGCTTAGAAAATGGATGTATGGGTGATAATGTCTAGTTAAAGTCAGGGTACTACACATATCTTGATGATTCTGTTTTAAAATCACAACTTCCTGATTTGAGTAATAAAGTCAAAAAGTACACCTTGATCCTGTTTTCCACTGCAGGCATGATGGAAACAGCCTCTTCTGATTTGATTGTCCTCCACCCAAAAGATGATTCATATTTTATACTGTTCAATTAGCAAGTCTGGATTTCCCTAAATTTAGGACTTTTAAGACTAGAAATTCAGCCTGGTTTCTTGTGTTTTAAGACTTTTTAATCACATAAAATTGTTTTATTAAGAGGCCCTATCACCTCATCATGAAATTAGAAGTCAGCCTTTTAATTTCTTAAGCCATTGACAAACACTCAATACCTGCATCGATGTTAAGGCTGGGTATTTCCAGCAACTTCACAATACGATACGTATCCCAATACTAAGGCCACAATACGATACATATCCCGATACACGTAAATTGTGAACACTGACTATGCTTTAAGCAAAATTCTTTAGTTTTTTCTTGTAAGAAGAAAAAGAACAAGGATGAGTTCTAAGTGGTTCTAAAACTTGAGAGACATAAATTCAGATCCTCAAAGATGGTAGACCTAAGTTCAAATTTAGAACGTATGCCTCATTATGTAGCTCGTCTTCTACCTTGAACTGTGCCACTGTTAACATTACCCAAAGTGTCTTTACAACTGTCAAAATATTTAGGCCGTATTGATTCTGTAAAATCCGTATCGATACACGATCCCAAAGGAGTGCGATACGATATTTTGCCGTAGCGATATTTTGAGCACAGGCCTAATTGATGTGAACATTTCAAAAACTCAAAAAACACAGGACTCGTTACCTTCACTTAGGGCTCTGGCAGCTTTCTTTTTCAGCTCAGAGGCTGCTGCTCTCTTGCTCGGGTCCTTCTGAAGTCCAGCTTTGATTACTTCTGCCGTGAGGCGGCTGCAGTCAGGTGGGATCTCTCTCAGAGGAGGAGGGTCATTGGCAATCTGTAATCATCATGGCAAGAAACTGAATTAACATCTAAAGTAAAGAGTGGAGTGAATATCTTTACTGATAAGGTTGTCCTCAATTAAGGAGTTAATGAGCTGATTTTAAATGAATCAATTTCTATATTTGCTGCACAAAAAAACAACACATGATTAGACCACTCGTCTTTTAGATTTTGAAAACAATTCAATGGACTGACTTGATTCAACCTTTTCAAACCCACTATGCATTATGAAGAATCTTAAAATTATATTATTACACATGCGTTTTCAAGACCAAGATCTTTGTGAGCTGATGGGCTATCTAAGCCGTGTTACTTGTTTAGGAGTGGCATTACAAAAGCTGCTGGAAAAGGGTTAGGGTGTTGTTTCAGAGAAGTACCAATGAGTCAGTTTATACATATTTATACCAAAACTGACCGTGGGTTATGATGTCTTTGGATAAACAAGCTTTTCTACAGAAATGTTTTTTTTATGAAAAGCCATGAAGGTGAAGTTGAATGACTCTCGTATCATGAGCTCATGGTTGGTGATGGGACTGGAGGTCAAACGGGGCTCTTAAAGTGAAATGTAAAATGCTTGACTGTTTGGCGCTGAGTCATCAGGATTTGCTGCTGTGTAGTGTACCTTCAGGTAAGGATGGCAAGTGTAGTATCTTGTCCAAGGCTGACACCCATTGAGCATGTGCAGTAACATACAGCAGCTGCTCCACACATCTGCTTTGGCTCCGCGGGGTTCCCCTTTGACAATTTCAGGGGCCATGTGGGTCTCTGATCCTTTCAGGTCTGTGAGGTTACATGGAGAAAGCAGAGAATTATGGCTCAGAGGATAAATAACCCATCTCCATAATGAAATCGCTCCAAACAACTCAGTGTTTACCTCTCGAGCCGCTCACGCTCACACCCTTATTGTCCAGTCGCTCTGCATGTCCAAAGTCACACAGGAAAGAGTCTCTGCCGTCTTCTGACAGCAGAACATTATCAGCTGTGGAAAAGAGGCAGAGTCAAAAATCAAACGCTGCTCAGAGCTCCTGATGGACAAGGTTTGTTTCCATGAGTGCACTTTATAGATTACATAATGAGACACATGGCGGCTGCACAGACAGGAAACAGTTTGAGACAAAGACAAAATAAAAGGGAAAAGTGAAGTCACTTGAGGACAGCTGCTGTAGAAAACTCTATCATATGGAATGAATGTGGTGCCTGTAACAAACAGGCAGCAGATGGACAGATGTGGCGTCATTGTCTTTCTTTAAAGGAGCATTTCAGACACCAGGTGGCGCCTAAGCTCCAAAGTCACCCTCCAGCTGCTTGTCCATACTCAAGCCTGTTTGTTCTTCCTCAAACTTAGTTCCCTTTCTGTTTATCTGCTTCTCTCTTTTTCCATTTTATTTTCATCTTCCTCTCCTGTTTCATTACGCACTCATTCTGTTGCTTTTCTCTCGCACTGTCTTTACTTCCTGATCCTCTGCGTCCCATCCCCCCTCTCTCTGTTTCAGTCTCCCTTTCTCTCTCGCTCTCCTGATCTGGCACATGCGCTGTCTAAAGTGTGGCGATGAGTCACACTGTGGGAAATTCCCAGCCCGCTGTTGCCCTGCACTGGTCTGGTTTCACAACACAGGTGCTGAGGATCTGTATCTGTGACACTTTGTGTTCCACACCACAGCTGCACACCAAAGACACACCAAATCCTCTGATGAGAACTCTTTGGAAACCAGACTGAGTTTGTGTGTATTTATTTTTCTACCACAGCAAGTAAAAGTCAAGCTGACAAATGAATTTACTGCTTTGACTCTTGTGGTACTTCGATCTGTCAGGTAACCTTGTGGAAAACTGCCCTTGCTCACAATGTTAACAAAACCTTTTTAAACCTATTGGCAAACAAATCAACAAAAACCTTCTTTATTACCATACATACAAACTATCAAGTATCTAAAAATCTCAGGACTGACCTTTGAGCAGTTTAAAAAAAAATCTGCCAGGTTCTTGAGGATGCTTAGAAATTGGATGTAAAGCGGGTGGGCTTTTGATAATCATTTACGAGGTGATGAATAACTGGCAATAAAAAATAAAAAACAAGTCCTGCCCAATCAAAGGTAACAAAACTACTTTAATCCCACCCTACTGGCCTCTTCACATTAAAGCAATAGTGACCCCGCCCACACAGTCCTAAGAAATCATTTCAACTGTAAAATCAGCTTCTTACACTTAGAAAAAGTTTTCTCTATCAAATTTTAATGGATAATAATAACACATTTTAATAATAACACATCGCGCTCTGGTGTTCAATTCGAATTCTAAAAAATTAAAGTCATGTCCCCTTTTGGAACTAGATTTGGACAATCTCCAAAATCTAATCACTTCTTTCTTGTGCCGTGACCAAGGCTCCCTGAAATTTCATAAAAATCGCAATTATAATATCAAAACTTCTTGTGTTGTACTGTTAAACTAACAAACACCGGCAAAAAATAACCTGCTCAGTGAGGTAAAGATGTTCACAAGATAAAAAATAAATTATCCCTAAAAGAAGAGCAGAAACAGATTTAAATGTCCCCTGTCCAACAACATGCAATTTTCTTTGGTTTAAAATGTTGTTAAATGATTTTGAATTTTTATGTCCTGGGGTCTATTATATCATAGCTATTCAGTCTTAACTGTCATGACCGTTTTGAAAGTCTGCTACGCGGCCTGTAACCCTTCTCTGCCATCCTATCAGCATTATTTGGGCAGCAAGTCAGCACAAGTTCATTATCATAGCCTCCCTTTACGTCCCCGCCCCTTAAGATGCAACTGTTTCCAAAGGGGAGCGAAAAGGAGCTGCATCTGATCCTCTACAGTGACATTTAAAAAAAATTAATTAAGCTTAAATTAAATCCTTGCTTACAGACACCCACGACACAATGTAAATACCAGGACATTGGGCCTTTCAGATTGCATCTAAAGACCACGTTTTACTCCTTGTAGTACTTTTATTCCAATGATGTCCTCAGGTTTTCTTTTCAAAGAGCCCAGATTGTGGTTTTTCAAGTTTTACATGCATTTTATGTCTCTTCAGCATGACCGAATATGTGCCCTCTGTGAACAGGCCTACTGTGACTTCCTACCACTGTAAATTTAGGTAGCTTAAGCCCACTGGCTCTAAGAGGCAAGCCCAGTGCAGAGCGTAGAAAGAATGCAGAACCACTAAAATGTTGAACTGAACCATGCTTAACTGATGAATTACTACAGAATAGACCTGGTATGCCCTTCAATAGCACCATAAAGGGGTTCAGGTACCTAAGCTGGGACTGAACTTTAACTGCTGACCACTGAATTGTCAATGAATTGCCACAAGTCAGGGTTTTCCGACATGGAAATCAAACACTTCCTGCTGTCCGCTCTGTAATGATGCATGACTTCCCAAAATTTCCTGTGCTTTATACGCTTTATTTTGCTGCTTGCAATTGTCATTAGATCAAAAGTGATCTCAACACAAAGACACATTGTTGATGTGAGGATGCAAAAGTGGTTTTGCACAGCTACTCTTAACCATGTCTACCTTAAACAGTGCTGAACAACTCTATTGGAAAACAAGCAGGTAGTGTCCAAATCAAGTGGGGTTGCACTGAGTTAAGCATGCACCACGAATGGAGAAGCATCACTGTGGTACTTTTAGTGAGGAAAACAAAAACAGGTACTTGCTTTGCAGAGATGGTATATTCTGTTGTCTTTGGTAACAAAAACATTCTAGATGTCATTTTTTTAAATTGCTAATTCAACCTCTATTTAACCAGGTAGTCCCTGAAGAATGTGATCACTTTTGTAAGGGGGTTGCCCACACCTGACTTATAAAACCAACACTTTTGGATACTTATATCTTTAGATTGATTTTTAATAAAACAGAGGAGATGGTTAGACTGATATACTTGGAACAAAACACATAATGATATTAGCATTTTTTCAATGTCTGTACCTCTTTCAGAGCTTTATAAGTGGAAGAAAACATTTTATTGAGTTATTCATTTAAATACTGATTAGGTATGGAGCCTAAAGTCCCCGTTTAAGAAAAATGTTCAGTTTACTTTCTACTATCTCTATTCCTATTTTGACTTCCTTAAAGGGACTCTTGTCAAGTTTGGTGCCACTTGTATACAAGGCTGTACTTTTTATCTCTTTGCTGATTTTCTTCCTGTACACACATCAAAAATTATTCCAACCCCCCCAAAAGTTTTATTCCTCTTTCTTGTTGAGGTAAAATGGTGCATTTAACACATACTTAGCAAAGGAAAATGATAAAGAGGCTCCTTTTTTAGCAATCTATCAACATCTCACTTGATAAATAACCATTTTTAAAAGTTCAGTCTCTATGCTGATGACATTGTTTGCATCTGCAGGTCAGTTAAAATTAGAGATATCAATTTTGGTCTGTTTAATTAATACCTAAAATCCCTCACAGGAGTTTTGACTTACCCTTGATGTCCAAGTGGGCCACTTTTCTCTTTCCTAAGTGCTCCAGAGCTGTTAGGACTTGGGAGTGGTAGTGGAGACTCAGGTCCTCTGGCAGGCGGCCACGCTTACCTATCAACTGGCCCAGGGACCCTTGAAACAAATGAAGTTCATGATAAGTCATATATCTTTTTTTTTTTTAAATGTATGGTTTTTGGGCATTTTGTGCCTTCATTGATAGGAGAGAGACAGTGGATAGGCTTGTGAAAGGGGGTGAGAGAGTAGGGGAAGACACTCTGCAAACTGGTCACAGGCAAGATTCGAACCTGGACCGGCAGAATCAAGTACATGGGGTGCCTGGTTGCTAACCATTCCCCCAAACCAGCACCCCATAAGTCAAATATCTTGATGTACATTATATGCACCTATTCTATTTCACTCATCTGTACCTCTGCTACAGCTTTAAATGTGTTAAAAGTCACATTGAGACACTATGTCATCATGTTATACAAGTAGGCATCTCCTGTCAGAAACATTTGATGCAATTTGAACCAAAACAGTTATAGGAAGCTCTACAGTCATCTCTATCATTTCAGAACCACCCACCTTCATGTCTTCCCTCTAATCACATCTGTATTTCTGTAATCTTCATTATCCTCCAGCTGCCCTCACTGTGCATGTGTTTGCACTTAATTCACCACATCTGACCTAAAAGTTTCCAGCCTCACCCTCATACTGACTGCGCAGTGAGTACTAGCATGTGTTGTGTAAAAAAAAAAAAAATGCAGAAGTGATGCTTGTTTACCAGCTTTGCGGTCCATGAAAAGGAGAACATTTGGCCCCTCTCTGACCACTCCAAAGAGCTCAACCACACGAGAAGATCTGAGGGCACTCCACGCACCCACCTCCTCGCTGTTGAACCTCTTTAGGTTGACCTGGGGAGAAAAGGGGGGGTGACGGTATGAGCGAGCAGAGTACAAAAGGGCAAAACAGTAAGAAGGGAGATGAGCTTTTCTTGACCTTTTTGACAGCAAACTTGAAGCCTGTGTTGACATCCTGAGCACTGTGAACTTCACCGTAGGAGCCTTCCTTGATGAATTCTGAGAAGATGTACTCCCTCCCCTCTTTGTACTCTGAGTCAACAGGCTGAATTTTCTGACAGATTAAGAAATAAATTAGTTTTCTCAGCCCACATTTCACACAAACAATTGAAAAAAAATGTACAGGAGTGGAATGTACCTCGTAAAAGATGATCCCTTCATTGATGACAGAATCACTTGCTGAGTAGTCATCTTCCTCCTCTCTGACATCCCTCTCCACTTCTTTGAAGAAAGGTCCCACAAAGCACTGGTCCCCCTGACTGACACAGCCCCTGAGGCCAGCGAGGGCCAAAGAGTAGGTTCCTCGGCTGCTGATGGAGTCAGAGTCACTGTCCTGCCTGTAGGAGTGAAGCAATGGGCCGTAGACCTGGTCGCCCCAGTTCAGAGGAGAGCAGCTTGTGTTGTAGATTTGTGGGCTGAAGAGGGAAAGCCCTGTGTCCTGCTCCCCTGAACTTTCCACACCGCTACAGCAAGAGGAGCTGAGGTCACTTCTTCCTCCTATTGAGGACTCATCCTGCAGGAGACAAGTTGATGGTAATGCGTTGTGTAACGTACATTCAGAGGTGCTTCAAGGCAACAAATGGCTGCTTCATTGGAAGAGGCAGAGTAAATGTTTGCACAGGAAGTTAGATAAGGGCTTGCTTTTTTTGTGAAGTGATGTTTCTTGAGAGGGGGAAGGTTAAGCAATAACCTGTATGATAACTTGAAAGAAATCTGCTTTTGGAAATGGAAACATAAAATGTTAAATTTCTCAAAATATCAAGCTGCTTTAACGATAAAAAGAAAGTAGGAAATTATTTTAATGAGTATAATTTATGGCACTTTTCTGTCCACTTTTTGGGCACAATGTGCTGATTCTAACTTTTTAAGCAGGACAAAAAGGCTAACCTTCTGTGCTCCAGCTGTCACCCTGCAGCAGTGTCACTACTTATCAAAGCAAGCACATGATAAACTATGAAAGGGCAATTTATGGTTTCAACTTCATGTTGTTGATAGATCTGTACCATGGGTGATTTTATGAAAAGCCTGATTTAGCATATTTCAATATTTGTTTTCAACTACTGTGCTTAAATGTGCCTTAAGCTGTGCATTAGGACTGTTATCAGTGTTTCTATGGTTTGCTTGACTTCTGACTGTCAAAACTTCTACTTGTGCTTCTGTTAAAGACTCAACTTCAAAAATAATGTGAGTTCTTACCAGAACCCTGACACGAGAGCTAGCACTCTCCTGTTCAGGGACTCCAGAGGATGTGCGATGCCTCTGTCGCTGCTGCTTCTCCCTCTTCTCCCCTTTCTTCTTCCCTTTGCGCCTCTGTTTCTTTTTGCTCTTCTTTCTCGAGCTCAGCTGCGTTGACGAGCCGCTCGGCACCTGGATGGAGGCCGGGGTTGGGCATGCCACGTTGTTGTGCTGCTCTGTGGGAAGGCTGAGGCAGAGGAATGGCCAAGGTGTCAATTCCAGAAGCTGTATAGTAAAATTCAATATGTCCTCTCTAAATTAACACAAAGTGTGAAAAGCGGAAGCTGCTGAGGCTGTGTCGTACCTAATGGTGAAGCAGTTCGGAGATGGGACATGGGAGCGTTTGGAGCAGGACGGACTGAACTCTTGGGAGTCCTGGGTTTCACCTGAGGAGAGTTCATGTTTGATTCTCAGTCAGGACTCAGTTGTAAATTCATTATAAGAAAATAAAACCAATATTCTTACATTCAGCCTGGGCGATGAAGGTTGAGGTCTTCAGTGGCTTCTCTCCCACTTGTTCTGCAGTTCCATGAGTCAAGACTTTGTTTAGAAGAGGGTTAAAACAAGGTAAATAGCTCACTTTGCTATCCTTCCCCTCTTCTCCCCCCTCCTCCGGCTCCTGATCTGCAGTGGGGCATGATGGGTAAGGTCCCTTTAATTCACATTTCGACGACCCAGAGAAAGGGGATGTTGAGTTAAAAATCCTCTGCCTCACTGCCATTTCATCTGCTGGATCTGCAAACAGGCAACACAAGAGGAAATGAATAGTATGAAAGAAATTACACAATAATGACGAGAAAGACACACTATAGTAGAATCACTGAGACAATGAAGCAGATCCAGAGAATGAGAAGACTGGTCAATGGGTAGGTGGATAGATTGATAGATTGACTGATTGATTGATAGACAGTTAAGGCCCCGTTTTCACGACATTGTCACCAAAAACGGAAAGGTTGTCCGTGAGTTTGGATGTAGGGAAGCTTGTCTATATTTACACGGTAAGCTGCACTAGTTTCATGAAACACTAATATAAAACTCTTTTATCTTATTAATTTCATTATAAACTAAAAGGGTAGAAATATGACATGTCCCAACATGTTTTAATTTGTGAACATTTTCAGCTGTTGTGTCTCCGTTAGAGGAGAAGTGAGTATCTTCTGGCCCAGGGGAAGCAAAATGAGTGGTGGAGTAAGTCACTGTATATCTTGATTTCCTCTTCTTTTTTTAATATCTCTTAATGAAAAGTACATAAAGTGATTTGTACGTATGTACATGTGGATGGATGCATAGTTGGATGGAGTGAAGAATCTAATGGCCCTTTTCCATTAGCCCTACTCTACTCTACTCGACTCTACCAGGCCCAACGGGGTGCAGTGTCGCTGAGTGGCTCTGCGGTGATGTCATTTTGAGCGCGATACAACAATTTGTGGCTTTTTGTCACAAACCAAGTAAAAAAGGACAGCAGAAGAAGGCTGCAGATGGTAAGAAGAAATACCCCTGAAGAAGCACAGGAGAGTTTTGGAAGCTATACAACAGAATGAAGCCGAGGACGAGAGCAATCGGGCTGCAAAGAAAAGACGTATGAGGGTAAGCTAACGGTAGCTACCACTAGCATGCTAGGTCGTCGCACTCATGACTCATCGATGACGACATTGTCTGACCAATCAGTAGCCGGCAGTCGGTGATGTCAACTTTTAGTATCAACTCAGCTCACTTGGAACCAGAGCGGTAAAGGTACTAAAACTAGCTTGTTTTAGGAGGTACCAGGCTAGTGGAAACACGCTGCAAATCGAGTGGAGCAGAGTAGAGTAGGGCCAAGGCGTGCTAGCGGAAAAGAGCCATAAAGCTTGTATGAAACTTGAGGTAATCCGAAATCTATTTCAGAGGAAAGAGCAAGAAGGAGATTAATGGGTTTGTTTTATTTTCTATAAAAAAAGGGGCGGGGGGGGGGGATGATTAGACACATCCATAATGCATTATGTAGAATGTTGAAGGTGGAGCGTCAGCATTTGGTCAATCAAAAGTCCATAACAAAAAAAAAATTAGCTTTTCATGTTAACTAAACATGTCATTAAATCTTATGTTTGAACATCTGGCACCAGCGTATGCTTTGTATTTATGCAGATCAGTTTAACTTATCTTGTAAAGGGATGCAATGTCAATATGGGTTTCTTCTTTCAGTGACACTTTAAAATACCACTCACAAAAGTTGACCGCGAGGCACCTCTTTACTGGACTGAAAACAACACATGTTTTCTAGTCAATCACATGGTTGACTGTTATTCTATCTGACCTTTATTAAAGTTGGAAACTGTGTGCTGCTTACATAAACTAGCTGAAATGTGTCAACTGAGTGTGTTCCTACCCGTGCATGTGATGGATTATAAAAAGAGGAAAACTAAAAAAAACTGCGACAGAACATTTGTCTCTTTTCATTTTTTTATATTTGAAGCTGTGGCAAGAACCACCAGGCCCATAAAGCATATTTTTTACTTCCAAGGCTGCAATCAAGTACCAAGCTTGGATATATACAAAATGTTGTGTTTAGTTCTGTAAACCAAACTATGCATATTTGTCAAATGTGCAATGAGGTTAAGTCTGGTTTGAAAGTATTATTCTGAGTATAGAAATGAACATATTTGACAGGGTCAGGTAAGGTCGGGAACAAACTGAAAGTTTGTGGTTTGATAAAGTGACAGGAAACTCAACCCAGGCATTGTTTGACAGTTGCTCTGAAGAAGGGTGGCCTGATTCAAAACTGTGGTTTGTCATCAAGGTTATACAATTGAACACTTGATGAAAACAACTCACTTCTACCTTCTTAACTTTAATTGACTTTTTCTGCATGCTTGTACTGTGGAGTGGTTTAAAAAATAAGTAATCTTACTTCTATTGTAGTAATTTCTGTGGAAAGTATTTTATTATGTGACGAAGTACTTGGTATGTAATTAAGTGATACAAACGGAAAGAAAAGCTAAACAGGCCAAACTACTATTTTCATAATGTGGTTTTTTAATATTGATACAAACTTTAATATTAAAATACTTGTTTCTGAGGCAGTTGTCATTGTATCTGTTGTTGTATTGCAAATATAATTCCTTTATGCTTGACAATGCTGTAAGTGATATCACTCTCTTATATTCCCATGCCTTATAAAATAGAGACTTCAAACTCTGGTGTGAGGTAGTTGACATAAACAACAACAAGAAAGTCAAGAAATTAAGCATGCTGTACAGAACACAAGAACAGTCCAAAACATTAATTTTACTCAAACTAATGCAAAGAGCTGATGTACAAATGCTAGTAGCTGTGTGATTTCAGGTAAAATGAGCAACATGCTGAAACAATTGAAGATTCAGCACAACACTAAATATCAGGAGTGCCATGTGTATGACACTGATGGCACAGACAATCTTCTTTTCACAAAACAAGACAACAAGAAATGACTAAGAATAATATAAATAAGCAGAATTGATCATGGGAATGGTGTCAATCAAATATTATAAAAGCCCAACCCTATTTAATGATCCATGTTACTTAAAAGTTTGTAAACCACTTTAAGGGCTGGCAGCGGGTAGGCCTGCAGCTCGTTCAAAATGACTGAATTCCTTTAAATGTTAAGTTTGTATGTGGTAATATAACACTATTGAGTAATTAGAAACTTAATAAAACAAATCAGTCAGTGGTTGACGTGTCACACCCCAACTGTTGTCATTTTGTACAACACAGAAGAGTTCACTCAAAATAGTAATTTGAGAATATTTTAAATGTAGTACTTGAATCTTTTACAAGAACAGAATCATAGTTTTACTTCAACTTGACATTTGATCAAAGCAAAGCATGTGCAATATTTCTGTACTCTTTCCACTCTTGTCTAAAAACTGAACTTTGCAACCTCTTCCATCTCAGCAAAGTCCCTCTGCATTAAACTCAGTGTAAAGTGCAACCTTAAAACCAGGCCGTCAGTTTCATAATGTTGCATCAGTACATCCACAATGCTAAGCTGCAGCTTCAGCCTGCCACTCTGTCCTGCACTCTTTCTGCTCACAAAGAATCTGGAAGAAAGACACTAACTCCTCTGAGAGCTTGACAAAAATATTACACAGCTGCAAAAAGCTCCTGCCATCTGCTAATTAATTCCTTCATCATTTCTGCCACGATAAATACTCAAAAGTCACCCTCAAACAGAAGTAAAAGTTCTATTTTAACCGTAAAAGTTAAGATTCTGTTACCTCGTGTCCCGACTTCATGCAGTGAACGATTATCTACTAGAACAAAGCAGTTCAGCTGTCACTTCCTTGAGGCTGCATGAGCGCAACACCACACCCCAAAGAATTTACATTAAAAGGAAGTTGAGAAAAACTGCAGCAGTAAACAAAAAAACAAGTCTGTTTCTGTGAGGAAGGCTGAGGTGGCATGTGGACCTACCAACAGACGCCGGTCCGAGCTGTACTCTCTCTGTGTGACTGAACAGCCTGACAGCTACATGAGTTCAGGCGCTTCAGCTCTGTTTGTGTGCCTCCTCTGATTCTCGGGAACCTCGCTGTGCTGCCTGATGGTGGCTCCTGGCCAAACAACCCGTGGGAGGAGCTTGCTTGCCATGACTTATGGGAAATGCATCTCCAGTTCCCCATTTCCCTCCCTCCCTCCCTCCCTCCTGCCCTGGGTTTTGGCTCACTCGGTCTTCCCTTTGACTAGATTAAAGGATAACATGTTTGTTTTGATAAAGAACAGATAATGCAGACAGTGACAAAACAGAGCTTCAGCTCTCGAGGCCTGCATCTGCCCAGGTCTACTGTAACAGGTTTAATAATGATCCTGAACTCTACAGCTTAAAAAACTATCTAAATGAGACCTTCAGGCTGTGGCTGATGATTAAATACTGACTTAATTCTCACACTCTTCCCCAAATGAGAAGAAATGCTGAGAGTGTCATGACCTTTCACGTACTAAAATTGTAAGCATGTGTAAAAAATACATGTCACCTTGTCTTTGGGGTGCACAGTGTTGAAGTTTTATGATATCCAATAGGCAAACTCCTGTACCAAAACTAACAGATATACTATTGTGGGTGTGTGTATTGGCAGGAATTGGTGACATATTGCATAATACAACCCAGGCCGTGTTGCATAACACCATACATGGGCACAGGAATATCATGATATATTTGTATACTTATTTCTGGTATTAAGGAACCACAATATCATGCGCACAAAAAACAGTTTTTATCTACAGTTATTTATAACACTTGGTTCCTGTAACATGGCTAAACTGCACTGTTTGTCTCATTGACACTAATAATAACGTGAAATGTTACAGACAGATAGAGAGTGAAATGACTGAATGCTTGTTGCCAACTAGCAGTCACAGACTCGGCAGTATTGATGATGCACCATATTGGATTTCTTCTGATATCCGATATGCCATTGCCAATATTTCTGAGCTCATCATTGCCAATACCAATACATTTTTCATTAGCCTAAAGTCTTACTTTGACAAAAATGGACTTCTTGCTTTCAATGTGACAGTTAAACAACAAAAACAGGTTTTTCCTCTTGAAAAAATGTTTTGATTTTTAAATAAGTGATGAAAAAGTGAAGCATTATGGTACATTTGTGTATTTTGCTGATACTTCAACCTATATAAGGTATATATATTGCTGATAAATATTTATATAGCATAGATTTTCTGTAAATATCTACAAAATGTTATAAGTTGATACCTTTAATTAAATTTTGTAGGTCAATAACTGCTAATTACAAAACCATTTATTATAATATTCTGCATCCCTGTGAAATCGATCAAATATCCTGCTTTATAATAAATTAAAAACTAATAATCTACTGATATCAATACAATATTGCTCCAAATAATATTAATGTATAACTTGTATTGATATTTCTTACACTCCTAGTTGTTGTGAACATGTCTCTCCTCTTATTGTTACATTTTATTCGTTTTAAAAACTGACATAGCATTTGATTCTACCATCCATAATAGTGTATTGTTTTTCAGTGGTGGGTATTTTGTGATCAAACTGTTTGTAGGAGATGAGGGGACAAGTTAACCCTGTTTGTCCTGTCTTCTGAGATACTATCAGAGATGTAACCGTGATGAGAGGGGAGCATGTGGACTGAGCAGAACTGCATGTTTGTGTGTCTTCCTTTGTGTCTCTGTGTTATGCTCTCTCTATTTTATACATCTATATTTAAATATACTTGCTTTCACGTTAATTTTTTTTCAGCAGTGACTTGGTTTCTTTTCCACAGTCCACTGGGTGCTAGTGTTAGGTGGATCTAGCTTTCATATTAAAACGTTGTTCTTTTACTCTAGCATAGGGGTGTGCGATATGACGATATTAAATTGTCAAGGATTATAACGATGTAATATCGTCATAAAGCAGAAAGATCGTCAGATCGTCTGTGTGGGCACAGAGACTTTGACATGCACCCGACTAGCCAATCGTAGCACATTACGCGCAGTGCATGGTGGGATCTCCTGTTTGGTTATGTCGCGTGAAGCCATGGCGGAAAGAGAAAAGGAGATAAAAGCTTGAAGATGTCTGAACAGAAATCTGTTCTAAAGCAGCTGTATTATTCACTCAGGTTATAGACATTGCAGTTAGATAACATTTGTTTTGAATTGTTGCACTTTAAGAGATACTGTAGATATTGTTGTTCATTACCTTTTATGTTTACATTTATTGCACATTTTTATAAAATCTGCACTATTTAAATTAAATCCTGTTCAGGAAGTTTCTTTGGCTTTAATTGTCCTTTTTTTCTTTTGGGATTTTACATGTTTTATATGTTAAACATAGGGAAAAATGGTCAAACATGCAAATTAGTCTAGAAAAATCAAAGTAAAAAAGAATCGTAATAAAATCGTGATCGTGATTTTATTTTTAAAAAATCGTGATATGATATTTTTGCCATATCGCCCACCACTACTCTAGCACAAATGTTTTTAGGTTCTGTTTTGGGTTGTTCGCGGAATATCTTTATTATTTTAATTACAAGAAACAAACACTACAGAAACATAATTATTTAATAAGGTGAAATATGTTGTGTAGTCTTTAAGGACTTTACATGGACTCTGAAATAAACACCTTTTTCTAATAATAGGCAGGGATGCACATTACTCAACTTTTTACATATTTGATAATATTTCTGAACTACATATTTATTTATTTCAAATTCTCTTTTAGTTGAAAGGCGCTTACATTTCTTTCAATTCTCATTACATAAAGCATCTCCTGTTACCGATTAAACTTTCCAAGATCCACCATCACACCAGAGTTTGTTGATTTCTTCCACACTGAGCCTGTGTCAATGTTTTTTTACATGCTGTCTCTCAAGTTTTCCAGTTCAAGTTCACTTATCATTATAACACATAACCACAAAAACAGAAACAGCCTACACTAACATCATTAATCATACAGCTGTCAAAGAAAAAAAGGTTACCATCACAAATTTGGATAAAATCTGATCTTGCAGGTTTGACATACTCAGTTCATTTAGACCATATTAGAATATTTTTTTCTTTCTGCGTTTTGAGGGAAAATGATACTTTTCTATAATATAAATATCATGTACCAACATCATCCATCCAGTCTTTAATGGTCGTTGGTCAGCCCAGGGCTGCAGACTAAGTTTTTGCATTGGTTGCAACGGTGCACCTAAATTTTTTAAGGTGCACCAGCACAAAAAATAGGTGCACCCAAATTTTCCAAAGTGTCACCTTTAACCATTTTATCACTCTCCATAACGTTTATATAATGTAAACGATTTTTAAACAAGACTAAGATGTAAAGAAATACTTGTCTTTATTCAAAGCAAAATTATATATTAAAAGAAAAACAGAGCATTTAAAGTGCTTCACTGAATGAATCTTTTGAAATCTTTCAAAATAAAAGAGCTAATGTTTAAGGTAAAAAGTGAAATAAATATCCAGATTTTAACAACCTGTGCCTGTGTGACTAAGAACCCGCCCCTTAACAGGAGAAAGGACTGAGCAAATAAAGATGTTATAGTTAATGTTACTTTGTTTTATATGTTATTGCTTTTAATTATTAATTATCTGACAGTTACTGAGATGAATCTGGCAGAGCTTCGCTGCTTCTTCAGAGTTACCGCTCCGTGCTGAAACCTGACACCACAGTCAGGCTCTGTCTGGGCTCATTTGCATACTTACAGCTGATTGGATGATGGCTGAGTACCTCGGCTACTTCTGCTAACTTAAATTTGTAAGAGTGTGCCTAACATTTTTCTTGGTGCACCAGTGCGCCCAAGAAAAAAATGTCAGGTGCACTCTCACAAATTTTGAGTGCATGTTCTCAAAATGGTTGTACTCTGGAGCTCTGAAGCCTTTAACCATTCGCTTGTTATGGATCTTTTTACTAGCTGTCTGTAAATACTCCGAATTTTCCCATCCATTGACATTCCAACTTTCATACTGTATATCACACTAAGATTCAAATTTGAATGTCACATTTATACCAGACAGATTCTTAATATGTTCATAAACCATAAACCAATACCAATATTGATAGTTTTTGGTCAAAAATATGCAGCCTCTACTTTACCAAAATGGACCTGTTACTCACACTGTGATGGTTTATTTGTGTAAGATGTTAAACAAGAAAAATACCCTAATGTTGACTTTTAGATGTAGACCTTCTGTGATAATAAGCTGAAGCATCATCGTGCATTTATACATTTTGCTGACATTTCCTTGGATAAAAAGGATATTTCTGGCTTATATGAATGGCTGACAAACCTTTTTATCTGCAGATACAAACATTTAAATGTTTGGGCCATCATCACCAGGCGATACCAGCACTGTAATGATTGTATTGGGCATCTCTTATAACAGGGAATATAGTGTGAATGATGAATCAGTCTGAATTGAATATTGATTCTGAAGTGACGTGATCCCAAAAATATGAATCGAAATTCATCATGACCCAGTGGAAGACTTACACCCCTGATGCACTGCTTAAATGCACTTTGGAAATGGCTTATGATGCAAAATGTCAATTAAATGTAAGAATTTTCGCATTATCAGCATTTTTCTCTAAAAACTATTTTAGATGCATCACTAAAACAAAAAGGTCTTTTAGATTAGAATAACCTTTCAATAATGTTAAATCATGTTAATATTGTTAATCACACTATAAAAGCTGCCTATCACTTTATAATGAAGTTTAATATGTTTACACCGGTATACAAGATTTCAATAAAGTTTCATTTTTATTTTTTTGTGAATTTAAGTTATCACATATCTTATATTGAGAGTAGTTCAGTAACATTTGTCTCTGTGGCAGTGTAGGTAATGCTACCACTCATGTGGCTATCTTGGTTACCAAGGATTACCATCCTTAGTCCAGATGTACTTATATGTTAGCAACATTTTTTTCAATGTGGAGATAATGTTCATGAGTTTGCTGTTACATTTTTCAAACTTTAAGTAAGAAATCACCCAGCATTGGCAGTCTTGGACTTAAAAATGTTATTACCATTTAACATTCACTAATAACTAACAAGTTTCTAAAATCAGTTAAGCAGAAGGACATTTTCCCCATTTGAGGTCTAAATACTTCTTAAAGATTATTTTGCACAAATAAGCATATTACTGATGGTGATTTTAATTGCTGAACTTCTTACCAAGCATAGAGCCAGGCATTTTAATTTTGGTTAACATAAAGCAATACTACTGTACTCTTTATTCCATTAGCAATAATATCAGAGTATAGTGAAAACTTGATTTATTGCTCAGCTCTGACGTTACATTCACCGCATATCAAAAAAAAGCTGAATTTCTCTGCAGACAGAAAACCTGTGTCATAAACCCCACACAGTGGCAGACGTCTTTACTGTATCGCTCAAACTGATGACAACAGTCTGTTATGAGATCTTGTGGAAAATATCAGCAGACAACAGAATTTTGAGAAAGTGCATGAGCTGTCACCAGAAATTTAAGTGGCTGTATCATGAACTTATCTGATATATCTAACTTTACTTTTCCTCAGCAAAACAACTTACTCATACAAAAACCGCCACAGAACACAGGAAATTCACAATATCACTTCAGAGGTTCTGCACTAAAAGCAAGAAAAACAGGCACAGACCAGAGAGCAGACTACTTCCTTTCTGTTATATGAAAACTGTTTTGTGTCATAACGACAGTGAGACAACTTATTAGAATGACTAAACTCTCAAAATTGGTTTTAGTGGATCTCCCTGCAGCTCTTAATACAGTGGACCAACATATTGACAAAAAGGCTTCAACAGTTTTAAATTCGTTTTTCTCCTCCCTGTTAGGAAATTCTCAGTTGCCATCAAAAACCACATATCTTCATCGCCATCTCTCTTCTGTGGAGAACCCCAAGGTTGTGTCCTTGGCCATGTCCTGTTTAGCTTACTTCAGATTGGCAAAAAAAACAACAACTTTAAATACACTTTTAATCAGGTCTGTGGACACTGTTAACTCTTCAAAAAGTATTTTGAAACTTATATTAATACAACTGCTTATGCTTTTAATGTAAAGAAAGTTGTTACTTAATTGTGTTCTTACATTCTTCTAATTGCCAACAACCAATAAACATTTTTTGTTAAATGCTGAAGAACAAATGCTGTAACTGAGTTAGAAAAGTGATTGTCAAGTTTTTTTTGTTTGTTTTTCATTTTTTGTCAAAGAAATATGGACTTAAAATCTAAATCAAAGTCTATGCCAGTCAGAGGCCCAGCCCTAACAACAAGCTGGGTATTATGGTATGATCTGACAGTAAAGGCAAGTCTCAGTAAAAGGCCCCTGTGTACATAGTTCTGAAATATTCATGGTTCAACCATGTAAGAAAAATACAGCAAAAAAGACAAAAAGTGAAAGAAGACAGTGTTTAAAACTGTTGCTGTCCATAACTTTTTTAGAAATAATAATTAAAGGCCTATCTCATGAGAAAACACAATCCAAATCAAGGCTTAGCACTTCCTCAGACTGATGTCAACAAAAACTTGCCTGAGCTATAAAACTTTTATGGCAAGTTACATGTCTCTGTGCCCTTTATTTAATACTTAATGATCATTTCCAGATGTTTTCAGCCATCCAAAGCTGGAGATTTATAGTGCACAACAGAAATCAAAATCCAAACCACCTGATGGTGGATTAACATGGGAGTTTTTTAAAGGCAAAACATAATCAAGCACGATTATCCTCTAGTTTGCTCTACTAGTTAGTTCTTTTTTTTTCTTGCTGTGAGGGATTGGTGAAAGCTTTTGTTGTTGTTGTTTGTTTTTGTTGTAATGTATGGATTAGCCAAAATAATAAAATAGCATCTTAGTCAACAATGAAATAAAGGGCGGGTATTTGTGCTTGCTCTTTTATCAAACTGTCTGATATAAGAACAAAATGCCCTTTGATAACCCAAATGTTTTTTGGCTGTAAGTTAAATGATAGTCACTTAGAAGTGTTGTGGTTACTTATTAGCATTTATCAAGTTAAGTGATCCACACAGGATCCATACATCACAGTTTGGTTATTCAGCTAAGCTCATAGACTTCATGAGAGTGGATCTGGACAACATTATAAGCTCCAACTATAAGTTCAGTCAGTTGTGATTTAGTTTTGCAGAGGAGCACTAAATCACAGTCCACAGTTGTTGGCTAAATTGAGCCGACTTCAGCTGTACACCCACACAGATTAATGAAATTCCTGAGCCTTTAGTAAGGACAGTAAAAAAAGGACTCAACCTGCAGTCAGTCACAGCACACACACACACACACACACACAGTCGAGCGTTCCTGAAGGGAAAATGTCTCTGTGCAACATTCACTACACAGAACAAGATCATTTGAGAAACCACATGCAAGTTACACTCCCACTGTTCGGGCACATTTCTCTGTTCTCAACAGCGTTTTTTATTCACATACTGTAATGAGTGTTTGTAGGATGTGATATTACAGTAAGACTTTTAAAGATTAGTTTGTGACCACAGTCATGATTGTCCAAACTTTACCACATCGAATGCAACTCCTGTGAAAGTTCTCATAGTGGACTATGTTCTCATTGCTCTCATAGTGGACTTCGTGGGTAGATCCAACTGTCTTTCAGTGTTAGACTGTTGTGAATTAAAACTGTATGAAATGGTCAAAATAAGAAGAAACCCTACTTGGCAGATGTCATTATTGGGAATAATTTGAAGCACTGATGATCAACTGTTGCATCCCAAATTTCAGTTTCACTAAAAAAGAAGTGGTATTGTGGTATGAAATTTTTTGGTATCTGCACCATGTAAACACATTTTATTACACCTGAAGAACAAACCTCTGAAATGTTACAACATGTTTCAATACTTTATTAAACTGAAGGCTGCGTTTACACGGGGCCGAATATGGTCAGATCCAATATGTTTTCATTGCGCTTTGGCCTTGGGTTTACATGGAAACTCTTTGCGCTTTGTCTGAAAACGGTAACTTTTGAAACAGCTCCAGAGTGGAAAGTTTTGAATACGCTCTTCATGCAGCGCCGTGTTAACCTGAATCAGGGCGTATCAGGGTGAAAAGCTGACGTCACTGCATGTGCAACAACAGCTTCAGCCGTCTACTGAGTAATGTGTGAGCTGCTTATTGTGCTCAGTTTATCCAGACAAAACTATCCAGACAGATTTGTTGTCCAGAAAAGAAGCTCCTGCGTCTCTGTGCGTCTATTCGCCATTGTTGTTTGTGAGAAGTGTTTCTTCTTCGTACGCGTATTGTAGCCGTGCCTCTCTGCAGACCTACACCGCCATCTACTGAACCGGCATGCATGCTACAGAGTTTTCATTCGACTCCAGCGTCTCCGTTTTAACGTGGATCGATTTTGAAAATGCAAAGGAAAAATCTTTGCGTTTTTAAGTTAGAAGTGTCCGTGTAAACATAGCCTAAGTTTCATGTAGTTCATGTAGTTTATCCACAGCTTCTGTCAATTAGGACACTGGACATTATTTTACAAGTAACAAAAACTACTGTACAAACCAATATCAATATGCTTTTCATTTTCTATATCATTTTATCTTTCTGAAAATATTGTTAGTAGTGTAAAACAGAACAAATGCACATCTTAATTCTATCATGATTCTTAGAAATATGCACACTGGTGTGCCTTGAGGAATGTCTGCGTGTCTTGGGAATTTGTCCCACCAAGTTGTCAAATAAACAACTACGAAATAGGTTTAAGTTTACTTTATCAGAGTCTTGAAGAATCTTGCATTTCCTCAAAGAGAACATCAACTTTGCAGTTAAAGTTTGTGTGTGGATGATTTTTTCATGTTGCTCCTATTTATTTCTTTTTGTCAAAATGTAACCTTTATAAAATAGAATTAAGTATTTAAGTGTTTAAGTATATTTAATTCATATATCATTGATAATGCTGAATTCTATCATGTTTTAAACATACAATGTAGAGTTCTTTTTGCATAGATATGAAGATGGTGTGTCTGAAGATTTTGTCTTGCCTTTAGATGTGTTTTAAGGAAAAGCATTTGAAAACTACAGTTTTATAAAAACACAATTTGAATGAAGGAAATATATTGTTTTAAAACAACTGTCCTTTCTATGCTGTGGAAAAACATTTGAACAATTAGGAAACTATTGGTTTATTATTTTGATGTTAATTTGGTCCTTCAACGCACAGTTGGGGCTTTCTTTTCCCCGTCTGTGCATTTTGTACGTTCACGTATCCCTCTGTTGCTTTAATATTTACCCTCTGCACAAATCAACTAAATAAAAAAGATAAATGTTAATTACATTAATGTGAGCATATATATTACTAGTTGAATGTAAATTTCAACTGTACATGTTTTTTCACAAAAGTCAAAAAGGAGAAGTTCGAACACAGTGATGATCAATGGAACTGATCACAACTGAGGAAAAGTGCTTATTTTCCAAATGTTCTTACTCTATTCTTGCAGTTGAGACAAAGTTCAACTTTTTTTTTGGTTAAGTATTTGTTTGAAGATATTTAAGCTTCTTAATCTAGTTATTAAGAAATGTTTAAATTTTGATACATAATAAACTCAAGGAGTGTAGAACATTCTGACAGAAACTGTTTTTGCACAATCTGGAAAATGTGAAGGAGTCTGTTTGCAGTTTTTGATAATTACAAGCAAAATTAAGCTTATCAGTGTGTGAGATGTACATGTATATTATTGCTGCTAAAATAGGCATTAGTTTCCTACAATTCAACAAGATTTATATCATTGTTTAGAGTAGAGATGCACACTTTTTCCTGGGATTCTGATATTTCTAAACCTTTTTGGCCAACATGAACACCGAGAAGTATTTTTTATGGCACAATGTTAAATCAACAATATATTTTTGATATAATTCACTGAAATCAAGCTCTCTTTATATATTTTTTGACAGATACAAACATTGATGTACTCAAACACCCATTTTTTGTGATCATGTACAATATTAAATGGGGCTGGGACAAATGCTTTTCTCCCAATTCGATTTTTTATGATTTTTTTTTTTGTGCCGATTCGATATAAATTGCGATTCTACGATATTGCCGTTTTTTGCAATTTAGTTCTTTAGTTAGCTTTTTTACCACCAGAGAAAAGGATGAAGAATGATAATGGCTACAGACTATATCAGGAAAAACATGTAAGTCTGCTTTTAGGATTTATTCAGCAATACATTTTAACCAGCTGTTTATACTCTCTCTTCAAAAGCCTGGATTGCATTTAAAAGTGGCTTATTAACACAGACTTAAATGAAGCATTTAAATTTGGAAAATAATCGATTTTTGAACAAAAAAACGATTTAAAAATCGTCAAACAAAAATCTCAATACTTAGGTGAATCGATCTTTTCTTCCACCCCTAATGTTATAACATTATTCTAACTTCATGCCAGTGCATAAGGCTGAAATATTGGCAGTAAACATCAGCAGAAATTTTCCATTACTAACATTCTGCTTTTGAAGCAATCATCTGCTAATACAGACATCAGTGTGCATCCCTATTGAAGTTCTGGTATTGTGACGACCACGTTATATTTTTGCTCAGAAAAACGCTATGAACATGTTTACCTTGTATTATAACTATCTGAGCATATAGGTCTATGATTTTTTGTTCATGCTGCTAGGCCCTGGTGAAAACTAAACTAGATATGTATGGGTTACAGCTCTATACAAACATTTCCATGAGGCAGAACAGAGCTGAGGATGACAGGCAAGGCAACCCATAAGGGCAAAGGGGAAAGCTTTCTGGGCCCAGAGTCATCTTCAGCCCATGAGGGTAAGTAAAGACATGTTCCATCATACATGTTGATCATGATTTCCTAAAATAATATTGTGTACAATCACTTGGGGTTAAGGAGTCACAAGGCATATTCAATCCAGACCAGCCACTGTCAGGACCATAGCTTATACACGGGGTGTGCAAATAAACTGAGGTCACATGCTTTTACTACTAAAAAATACATAATTAGTCATTTTTTTTAACCATGTTTAATCATAAAATGTAGCAGTGATGGTATTAGACTTCTGTTTCGACCATTTTAGAAGGTGACAACTCGTTTTTATTAACAGGGTCCTATTAGGGGCAGCCAGAGGTCAATGAGATAAAAGACAGTTTTCAAATAATTAAAAAGGGAGTGTGAGTAATGTAATACAGCTCATTGAAAAAAAAAAGACAGAAACTGCATCAAAGAGAGGTACTTTAACATCTATCAGTCAATTATTATTGTAAATCTGTATTTTTTGCTATGAGTCACTCAAAAAGTGTTTTTCCATTATAGCCAAGGCTTAGTAACCTATATTCAGAATATGATTGTTCGTGTATATAAATGAATGAATAAGTTTATTTAATTTCAGTTTTATTTTAATATTTAATCTCTACACAACTTCAAATCATGGTTCTGATATCAATACGCCATAGGTAGACTGACAGCTCATGTCATAAAAAAACATGTCTTCTGGTTGATTCTGCTTGACAGGATTGAGATTTTACATGCATAACTGTTACTAAAAAATACCAAAAAAGCAGAAAAATGTCTTGCAAGGGTTAAATGCCTACTGGTGGTCATTTACTTGTCCTTTCAGGGGCCCAGATATTTCTGTGGGCAGGCCTAATGACATGATCAATGGCACTATTAGAAAAAATGAAAATCCATTTTTAAGATACTCTTCTTGGTATGAAGCTAATGCAAAATACATTCGCTCCCATTTACATCTAACCTTCGCAGGGTGGGCCAGGAGCTCTGAGGAGGACATTTTCCTCTAATGTATTATTACACTGTAAGATGCATTTTCCAGTGATAATGTTTCTATGACATGTTATAAAGGCTGTGCTCAGTCAAAATCATTTTACAAATAGGAGCAGCTTTGTATGAAGTAATTGTGGGGGACAATCTTGAATATAATCACACACATCTGGACTCATGAGGCGTTTTTCTCTGCGCGCTGGATAAATTCCTGTGACCTGTAACGTTACTGACGAACTTACTGTAAGAGAAAATGACCTGTTACTGTCAGGACGTGGCTAAAATCAAATCTGATAACAAATTAAACAACAAGTTATGATTGTTCTCACGTTGAAGGTTCTGAAAAGTTTTTCAGAGTACTGTAAGGACTGACTTCCTTGTAGCCCCATCCGACATTTTACTCAGGTCTTGGTCAGAATGTTTAGGCCTTTCTAAGATTCCGCTGGTAAACTTAACGATGCTAGACACATTATCTGGAGGACGATGGGTATTTTGACAGTAACATTGACGGTACTATTGGTTAAATACATCAATAAATAAAAAAATATATAACCTTATCTTCACTTACCGAGCTTCCAGTTTGAAGGCGTCGGCCGAGCGATCGCTCATCAAGCTGCTTCTTGTAGAATAAGGACTTCCGGTTAATAATTAAGACGTATTTTTTGTTTTTAAAATACATCCAATATACCTCTAAAAAACGGATATGATGCCTCCCAAATCAATTTTGACCTTCCCTTTGAAATGTTCCCTTCGGCTAACAAAATTGGTGTATTCTGTTGTCATGCTTTTATTTTGAAATTTAAAATTAACTCTCTACGAGACTCCTGTCTTTAATTTTTGACCTTCCTCATTTTCAAAGAAAAATAGAGCAACTGGCTTTACCCTCTGGGCAAAATATATATGTATGTAGCCTGTGTATGTATGCATGTCTTTATGTAACCTTTATATATATGAATGTAAGTTATTATCCTGTTTAACTTCAAATATCTGCAGAGTGGCCATATCCTTTTCATGTTCGGTGCATTTTAAAGTTTTATTGTCTTATTAAAACTTACATTCAAACATATAACTGCTATTCGTACAAGCATACACGCAGACAAATACTGATTCACGGTAGATGAAAAATAAATAAGGAACAGAAAAGTAGTCACTTAAGTTTTTGTTTTTTTAACCTGATTTATTGTTTGGTAACAATTTATCAAGTTATCTGCCGATAGCAATGTAATTTCCTATTTTTATATCAGATAGATTAAGTCAGACAGTCCTGGGAAGACTTATAGTTAAACAAAGTGTTCACATTGTATCTCAAAAAGGTTTTCTGCTTATACTGAATAGACACAAGATGGAGCCATAAGCCACTGTGTGTAACATCTGTAACAACAGTTAAACAGTGAAGGTTTCCTAAAGCTCATCTACAGTCACATGGTTTAATTGGGTTAAGAACATGTCTTTCATTAGTTCTGGATTTGCTGTTCATCATGAGACTGGGATCCACATTCAAGATTTCCTGCTGCTTAACAGAAGGTTTTTTCTTGCCGCCATGATGGAGGGATCCATGATTGGCTACTTGGATTCATGTTGGGTGTTGGATGTATATATTTGTATATATATGTATATGTGTATTTTATATGTATATATGTATCTATGCATATATGTGTATCCATTAAATGAAGAGCTTTATGCTCTATTGTAAAGTGTCTTGAGATAACACTTGTTATGAATTGGCGCTATACAAATAAAGATTGATTGATTGATTGATTTAGTTAATGTAATAGCTGTTTTCTGTACTTCCTTAGTTACACAAACCTGACAATTTATCGAGTACTTACTTACATATGTATATCTTAAGACAAGGGTAGACAATTGTCGGCCTGTTCAAATATAAAACACATACACAGGGCGAAAAATCTGGCATGACAACATCAAGAATAACAATGTTTCCAAGAATATCGAGTACACTTAGCGTGAGTTGTTTCTGCCAACTCCATCTTTAGAATTTGTTGATATAGAAATTAAAAGAAATGGTAAAATATACTTAAACAAAAATATACTTCAACAACCATAAATGCTTTGTAACTGTCATCAAAAGGTTACTGAAACTCTATTAGGTTAAGTTTTTTGCCCATTAGACTACACATTATTACTTGTACTTGAGTTTTTTTTTAGTAATGAACAATATGATCTTCTGGCATAAGCATAACTTAAACACAGCCCTCTTGGTAGCCAAAGAGACCCATCCCAGGGGGTTTGTTTTACTAAGTTAGATTGTCAGATCCTTTTAGTACAGCCAAATAATTTTACAATTTTCATCAAGTCACAAAAACAAAAGTTTAACTCAAAACAGTCACAAGGTTTACAGCTCCAGTACTTTCATCTCACCAGTCCAGATAAATATTACCTGCCAACATCATAATACTGAGGCCACATAAGAGATATATTTGTCCACCCCTTGCTCTATAGCCTTTTGAATAAATTAAAGGTAAATGGGAAAGAGACACAGGGACTGAAATTTCTAAGGAAGCTTTGGGAAAAAATTTGGACCTTTCAGTGGACAGCATCCATCTCTATGGACTGGAGAGAGCATGCTGGAAGAACATTATAAGGTATTTTAAGACACCATACCAGGAGAAATATAAAGGAGCAACCATGTCATCCTGGGCGCAATGGCAAAGGCTCAACCACTACCACATCTTTTGGGGCTGTCTCTGGGTAAAAGTTCTCTGGAAGGGTATCCAGTCTTCATTAAACATGGTCTTTAACACCCAAATACTTTTGAGCTTCGATGTCTTATACCTGGGTTATGCTCTTGTTTTGGAACGCAAGAGAGAAATAAAGTTACTGCAAATAGTCCTGGTGGCTAGAAAACAATTACAAGATTCTGGTTAAGTCCAATTCAGCCCACCTTTGACAACTGGATTTGAAATATTCTGGAGATATTGTATATAGGATGGAAAAACTAGCCTACCAAATAAGGATCCACAAGGATAAATGTTATCAAATTTGGGTAAAAAAATGATTTCATTCACAGCCTCCTTGAGAGCAGACTTTATTAGATCTCATTGGTAATATTGCTCTTTAATGCATTATCAGTGAATGGCTATTGATGATTATTCCTATGATGACAGCAGCAGGTGACCCTCTCCCATGATTTCTGTTCATAGTTTGGTGTGTACTTTTCTACCTTCACTTAAGGGATGTCAGTGTTTCTTAAATGTGAATTGGTGGGCATCATTGGCCCTGTTTTTGTCAGGTAATTTCACAGCATGTGTTTTTAAGAGAATAATGGTGTAGTAAGGGATGCCAGTCCTTTACAAGTTTGCAAATTTTTAAGTTTGTTATTAACAGTGGATTTTGTAAAGGACAGGAAAAGTCTTACCCAGGTCTTTTGACTGAACAATCCTTGGACTTGAATACCATGATGCCGATGGTGTTGCTCATTTCTGGACTCAAACTAAACAAAACTGGAATGTCATTTATTTTTTGGTTCTCTGATGATGCATTCATGATGTGCTATCTTATATACATTACAAGTAAAGATATAATTTAAAAAAAATAAAAAAGCAATTGTGTAGATCATACCTGTAGTATTAACTTTATAAAGTTATCTTTACCATGTGGTTTGTGTCTCCTTTGTCTCAGCAATTGCATTATATTGGCAAAACGCTTATGACAGCCAAAGGTATAAGGGAAGGTGCAATGCTAAGAGCACAACCATGGAAAGTATGGAAAGAGTAAAGTTGCTTACAATAGTCTCATCTGGGTTACCCACCCTAGGTTTAATTTAATAATACATGATAAGGAAACAATACTGTATTTTGAAGCATACTGACCTAGTATTATGTGCCTTATAGATTCAAGACAGGATGTCCATATTATTTTATCTCATCTTGAAACGTATTTTAAATTTA
The DNA here is from genome assembly GCA_036419115.1 of Scarus forsteni. Lineage (NCBI taxonomy): Eukaryota > Metazoa > Chordata > Actinopteri > Labriformes > Labridae > Scarus > Scarus forsteni. The sequence goes on along the minus strand of JAZDUH010000084.1, from coordinate 30,050,877 downwards.
AACATTAAAGGTACAATATAAGATTACATTTAAATTGTTGTGATTTGATTTCTATAAGAACAATTCTTTTATCTATAGACATATAAGTTGTCTGACTCACTGTGGCCTTGTGATCAGCTGGTGACTGGTACAGGGCGTACCCTGCCTTTCACCCTATGCCAGCTGAGACAGGCTCCAGCCCTCAGCAACCCCAAAAGGGATGAACTGATAGAATATGAATGGACGGTTTTCCATTAACAACTTCACAGTCTCATCTCACATTTTAGCGAATTACTAAACTGTGGTTGACTCATCTGCGTCAAATGTTATCATATAGTGCAGTTATTCTGAAATTAATAACAGATTTTTGTATGTAAATCAAGCTCTTCTATTGTTTTTTCCATGACACAAAAGGATTTTCCAAATATACAGTACTTTTTTTTCTTAAGATAAAGTACATTTTCCTTTTACTTGATTAGATTCATAAAGTGCTACTTTTACTTGTACTTGGGTAAAATTTGATCAGAGTATCTAAACTACTTTAGCCTGTTAGCAGCAAGAACTAGATCATAGCTGGTGTTAATAAGAGGGGACCTCCCATCATAACTGTTTTATTTAACTAGCCATTGTATAACCATGAGGCTCATGTTTTTGGTCTCTGGGAGGAAGTCAAACTGCCCAGAGAGAGCCTGTACATGCAAAGGGAGAACATGCAACCTCAACACAGAAAGGATCAAACAAGCAACTTCCTTGCTGTGAGGCTAGTTGTGTCTTTAATTTATAGTGGTGTGATTATTTAATGTCTTTTCTTTACATTTAATTACCATCGTCCTCTTTTGTGAGTTGTGCAGTAATCAAATTTTGCTTTAAAAGCAAATCAATATCTGAACTCATACTACTGTATTGTGTCTGAGGATGTGAGTGAAAAAAAAACAGATCACAAGTGCTGTGCAGAGGACGCTTGTGATTTTTCAAAATAAAAAATGTTAAGCATGTATCTGTCAATAGGTGGATCACTCTCTCTGTATCTCTTTAAATGTGTCTTAAAAATTTCTGCATTTCAGACATTGAAAGGATTCCCACATTGTGCATCCATTAAATAATTTATGGCCTGTTTTCACACCATTTATAATTTAACGTTTAAATGTTGCATGTTTCAAATCTTATGGACTAAGTGGAAACATTTTCAAGGAATTGTTGCAAAAGGTCACTTACAGAGAGCAGTGCCAATAACCTGTATATCTCGATCTACTGGTTGGTTTACTGGTCTACTGGGTGACACATTTCAAATACATCTTAATCAATGGATGTGCATTATGTCTAAATCTGAAACATAGTGACCTACAGTATATGCGTATCAAACAGACATGAGTGTGACCAATTCAAATGTTTGCGAGATTTATAGGATCAAACTTCATTCCCCTTAACTGATAAGTTTTCTTTTAATAAGCAGTCAGTCAGACTGTTAAAAATATATGGTGCACTGTCATTGATCCTGTCCTAAAGTCTTCAAGCCATGAGTTTGCTTTTGTAAAAGACTGAACAAGTTTCTTTGCAAATGTGACATTTGGCACTTATAAATGGTTTTTGAAGGATCTATTTTTACTAGATTAATTGTGGGAAGGTACAGATTACTGTAAAAGCAACAGGTGAGTTCTGAGGAGGCATGATGAACCAGCTCTACATTAAAATATCATATCATCAATATAGTATTAAACATAAGTTTATCAACTTTTATGTCTAAGGCCTTTAAGTATCTAATTTCTCTCCACATACAAAAATGCCCACCTTTTTTGTTAATTGAAGAAAAAAAAGTATTATTATGCATATTTTGCATGGGTTAACTCCCACAGAGTACAATTTAATATTAAAATGGGTTAATTAAAACATTCATTAGATGATACTGGTTTCATTCATGTATTTTCCAAACTAATAGCAAATGCTAAAATTCCAGATTTCTTTTGAAACTGAAAGGATAATAGAAGTTCTGAATCTTTTCTTTTGTTAAAAGATCGGCTATAAAGTAGGATTGATCATAAGATAAACAAAACCTTTTAAAAGCAAACTCATCAGACAGTTCTGAATTACATATTCTATCATTCCAACTGAGGAGTATTTTCTCCACTGTTTGAATCTTATTTGTGTCTTCAAACAAAATAACTTGGCCGTGATAACCACACAGGTAGGCGCCATTATGAAAATTGATACCATTGTACAGAGTTGTGGACTTGAGTCATGTGACTTAGACTCGGGTCATAATTTTGATGACTTTGGACTCGACTTGACAATATCAACAAAGACTTGCAACTCGACTTGGACTTTGACATTAATGACTCAGGACTTGACTCTGACTTTAGTCTGATGACTTGAAAATACTTGAAATTTTCAGCAAGACTGTGGAATAAAATGTGCCCCCATTCAAAGTATTCGATTAAGTGACTGATTTTTGCCAATTCCAGCGAGACAAAACTTTTTTTCCCACAGGATCTGCCCATTGAATGCATCTATTAACATCCAATCAGGGTTTAGAAGAATAAACAAAGAGGGGGTGGGTTACACAGTTATTTCCCTGAGCGCAAGACTGTAGGAGTGCGGTAACAACCCAGAAATGCGGAACCATGCTACCACGGATAATTTCATTGGCATTCACAAAGTATTTTGTCTTAAACAAAAAATGAATTGCTGTTTGCAAAACCTGCAGTGTGAGAATAACAGACGGAGAGCCGACAATGTCGAACTTTGTTCGTCACCTGAAGCTGCACAAAGAAAGTTAAGTTGGTCTGGTGCCTGTTATGAGATCCTTTTGGGTAACTTTAGCATCTGTTATATGCATCAACAGTATATGTTTGCTCGTAAACTCACCGTGGCTAAAAAACTGAGACTGACGTTAGTTGAAAATAACTGTAAACTTCAGGCCCAGGGTGACCAAGTGTCCTGTTTTCCCATGACATGTCCTGTTTTTATGTCCTGCCCTGACTGTCCTGGTTGTTTTTACAAAGTGACGAAACTGTCCTGTTTTGTTTTTTTTTTTTTTTTTAAATTTGGTCAACGGTGCTTATGACTTGAAAATTTTAAGCCTATGACTTCAGACTTGACTTGTCTTGACTTTACTTGAGATGACTTGACTTGCACGTCTTTACTTGAGACTTGGGATGAAAGACTTGAGACTTACTTGAGACTTGTAAAATAGTGATTTTCTCCCACCTCTGCCATTGTATCAGTTTGCTATACAGATGCAGGGGCAAAGCAGAGCCAGAGCTGGGGCCCAATCAGATATCTTTTCATGGGGCCCAACTTTAATGGCAGCGCCCCTGGGTAGATTGATCTGTTAATGATACAGAAAAGTAACTTAACTAAGTTTTTCGGTGAGTTTGGTCATGCTGATCCGTCCTTCCCCGTTAATATCATGAGTGATCTTTGGCTGGAAAGGGTTGATGCACACTGACAGAGAGGAATCGTTTGGGAGTTCACATCAGCTCCGCAGCAGCAGCTCAGCAGCCTCTGCTGGACTCAGAGGGAGAGAGAGCAGAGGAGCTGCTGCTGTGTTCAGAAAATGGCCGACAGATTTTCTAGGTTCAACGAAGAGCGTGATTTTCAGGTAATGCATTGTACTTTAGTGGCATATAATGCACACCATTCCCCGTGTTAAGGTTCAGTGACATACTTGTTGAATTAAATTCTGAGGGTGGCATAGCTGTTTTGCTAAATGCTTCGTGTTTCGGTGTCGCTGACGCTTGCTAACACCGCAAGCTAGCTGAGCTAACGTTCGTCCAGTGCACTGCGGCTCTTTGAATTTAAGTTCCCGTCCGTACCAGGGTTTGGCTACGTGATATGTTTGACTCATATCGTGTGTTATGAACTGATCATCATGTACAGCCCGTAGCCCCTTAAACCGTAAACGAAGAAAATGGATATTTGCACATAAACAGCTTGTTAGTGACCTTGGGTAGAGTGGTTATTTATCGACATATGCTAGCTAAGCATCGTTAGCATCAGAGCTAACTAGTACGCACATTAGGCGCTCAAAGCAAGAGCAAGGACCTGGATCATTTTGACACACAGCTTCACCTCAAAAACCAAACTAGCAAGCAAATTAAAACAGAACCGATTATGGCCATTCATCGATTTGTCACTCAATGACGTGATAGATTTGCGTGCAGCATATCAAAAACATCAGTGGATGATGCATATCAGCTAAACAAAATGTCCTTGGCCAGTCATTTGACGATTTCTCAAGCAGTATCCTGTCTTTCGTGATGTTGAAGTTGCAGCATGTGTTTTTGGCTTATTTCACCTGTTTTGTTAAGCAAATATAGACTGGTCTTCAAGCAAACGTTATGTACTATGTGTTATAAACGTTATATACTGTAAATACCGTGAAACGTCCACATGTGTGCTTGTTATGTTTTAGACTCGGTGTTTCAGATGTTATACATGATACGATTGCAAGTTATTTTTCATGACAGCATTATGACTGAGCATGACAGGGAGGATCAGTGACACAGTTAGACTGCTGAATCTCCCCATCCATGTTTGAGCTGTTTGCTTTTCTTTAGCTGTTGTTATCAGTGATCAGAAGCCGCACCCAGCAGAAACTAAACCAAACCCTTTTGACAAGACCGCACAGTAAGCTCAGCTCATAATTGTAGTCAAAGGTACATCATCAGTCACTTATGACTGCTATTCTCTCACAGGTCTGCCCTGCCACTATATTCTTCTACTTTAAGCAGTATGAATGACAAATTGCATGTCTCCCTTTTTGGTTTTTTAACAGATTTGTAACTATTTTACAGGATGTTTGTAACAAATTTTAAGTAACTTAAGGTTTTGGTAACCATTAACTTTAAGAAGCAAGATGTGTCAAATTTCCTAAAAACCAATGAAGTGTTTTGTGGTATTTTTTTTTATTTTTCTCCATGCAAAGATCAAGTAAAACTTTAAGTTTCTAGAAAACACTAAATATCCATCCATCACTGAGCGCAATTACTATTACAGTTCTTAAAATAATTAAAAAGTTTATTTGTCATCCAATTTTCCTCACAACACTGATCATCAGCACTGCAGGCTTTTAACTGAGCCACTGTACTTATAGTTATATTGTCAAAATGCCACCAAATTGCAGACCTGGCTCCAGTGCTGCCTGCCATCTTAGTGAAATGAAAATGAATTCAGAATCGTCAATGTTAAATGATTATACGATTGTTTATTCAATTCATTAACATGGAAAAACTTGTTTGGGCATTCAGATATCAAGCTTACAGTGCATATAATGCTCTAGTAATGCACATCAAGTAAAGACCTGCAACAAAACGTGTTTTCTTCTCTTTGGTGGGAATGATGGTCCATACACCATTGCTGCTCCATTTTCCCCTGGTGGGTGACAGTATAGCATACCAAGCTCATTATAAGGCCTCATTAGCTGGGTAAGACATGAAGGGTAACATGCCCATCACATGTCAAATTGGTAAGACATAGCCAGAGGAGAAGAATCAAAACCTTTCAACTGTACCTTTTTTTTTTGCTATTGTTTGTCGTTGATCATGATTCCCATTTTCAGCATCTTTGGTTAATCTCAAAGTGCTGAGGTGTCATGGTCAAGGTCATTTACAGCTAGTTGAAATGAGAAGACTGAGAACGAGGATATGGAATATGAGGGTTGTCTTGACAGCTGTTATGGCCACAGCTCACCAGAGGAGGCTTATGACTTCATGGAGGGCTCCTTGGAGCAAGTGCTGGCTCACTTCTGTGCCTTTTGAATGGTGTAATGACGTATTTACCATCCCTTTTCCTTTATGGAAAAGTGGACAATGCAATTTAATGGCATGACTTTGCAAGTGACATTTTGTTGCTGGTGGATACAAACCAAACTGTAACAAATTTGGAGATAGGGGTTTGTGCCTGATAGGGACAATCTGTCTTTACACACACACACACACACACACACACACACACACACACACACAAATATAGATATATGAGAGAGAGATGGCTAGATATAGATAGATATATATTGTATTAGACAACACATTTTGTACCATCTGTGCAAGCTTTGTTCCCCAGTGAAATGAGTGTTGCTGAGTAAACAGTGATGTTCAGGGTCAAAGGAAGGACTGAGATGAATTATATCAACACACCCAGCAGTATTAAGCTAACATCAGTTTTCTGTCTTTAATGTCCTTTTTTGAAAGTGTTTTTTTAAAAGGAAATCAAATCTGTCTTGCTTTAAAGCCATTTGACTTACAAAATACTTTAAGTACAGTCTTAGAATTAAGTTGTAATGTACTTTAACCTCTTTTTGTGTGTAAGAGGTGTTCTACATTTTTAAGCAGCAGTATGGTGAGATAGAGCGATAGTACATATATTTGTGGACTTGTGTGGCCACTTTATTTTTTCCTCAGTATGCATTGTGTTGGTGACTCAGTGTTCTGCTGTTTTGTCCGTGAGAGGTGAACTGCCGTGTTGTCTGAATGAGTCTGTTGAGAGTAGCTCCAACTGAGCACAGTGGAGCTCTGTGTTTGAGGTCTGCTGTGAAGGCATTCATATGTTCAGTATTCAGAAAGTTTCCCTCTGACTCCACAGCTTAAAGCCTGCTGCCAAGCTACACGGCACAGGAAACACCCACAGATGGTCTACCTAGTATCGACGGCACAACCAGTCCAACAGCCCTGTCAGCTCTATTGATTTACATTGTTGTCTGGGCCTTAGCACGCGGCTAGTCTTGAGCTGTAGACACATACAATTTATGAGAATCCTCTGAGCTTTCTGGCAGGAGCTCCCTTATTTCTAATGTGGGTACTGTGCTGCATCATTTTTACTTTACTCTATTAATACACATCACAGGATAGAGTTATCATCACTGCTGTTGTATTTGCGGACCAGTCAGGGCGATGAAGAAGCATGCAGCAATGAAAAATATGAAGCGATTTGGTCGGTGACATTTTCGCTGATGTGACATAAAGTAGACGGGGCTTAAGAGATTGGGAGGGGGAGCCATCGATTCACTCATATACTTCATTCCTTCTCCTCATAATCCACAGTCTCTTGCTCATGCTGATGAGGGCTTCTGTTTCTTCGGAATTAATGACTGAAAGTGTGGCTTCAAATCACCTCATTACTGCAGGCTTGTTCCAGCATTTGCTTATCTCTGCAAAACCAGATACCCCTAGAGAGTGTGCAGGGTAAAGTGTCTTTAACGGCCCAGCCCACACTCAAATTCTCTTTTTACAGCAGTGTTAATCAAATATCTTTTTAGCTGTGCACAAAGTCCTCAAAATGATAGAAAGGGCAGAGTAAAGATTCTGCAGTGCATCCCATCATCATTGTGGAAGTAATATAATCTCACTATGTTGTATATTTTGTGTGTATGTACATTAAATATAGTTGTTAATGCTTGTGCTGCTTCTTGGTAGTTGTGAGCTACTTGTAAATACTGTAATACCATGAACTTGTTTTAAATTGTCTAGTTTTCTGCTTACGTGAAGGTCAGAAGAAAGAGACTCACAGACATGACCCTCTTTTCTCCTCTGCTGCTGAAGAGAGGAAGCCATCTGTCTCAGCATAGAAACTGCTCTATTAACACCCTCCTTTTGGTTCGCAAGCCCATTACTCACCCTCAGTCCCACATAGAGCATACACTTCTAACATACATGTACAGTTTGTGTGGATGAAGCTGTTCCACAGTATGAAAACAAACAGCCTGAAGGGGAGCTCTACCTTCAAAGATGATGTTGTTTGAATAGATTTATGAAGAAATAAGAGACGGAAATCTGCACTGTCAAGTGTCTTTCAAGTAAAGATTTTTACTAAGCCATGTGCTAGGAGAAAGTAAAGCCACAGAGAACTGTGAATCCATAGTTAAAGCTCTTTTTAAACTAAAATCACTGGAAAAGGGACATATTTTAGGAGACGATGTTTGGATACACATTAAAGCCTGCCTTTGAGATTTTCTTCGCAAAACCTCAAACTAGAAACTGAGTCGGGTTTTGATGCAACTCTGGAGTCTTTTGAGTCCTGGCATATAATACTAACTCAGGCCCACTGTCGTCAGTTGATTTCCAAATTATCCATCAGCTCTTGCAAAGGGAAATACACTTTCCAGATAACACTGGAGAAATCTGAAGTTCCTGAAAGTGTCCTCATGAAACACACACACACACACAAAAGTCCACATTAGCCAAGATTTCATTAAGATGCTCCAGTCAAGGTGCAGCTGCTCCAAAACTGCCTGAGCACATGTAGGTGTTAAAACAGCTGGCAGTGCCTGTGGGCCAGAGCTGTGTGCACACAAGTGCAGCCAAATAAAAATAGTGCAGAAAACGGATTGGAGCAAACAGATTGCTAACCCTCGCTTTGTACATAAAACCTCAAACCGCTCTTTTGTTTTATTTTATTCTGTGTTTTTATATATTTTTTATATTATCTTATTTATCCAATTCTTTTATGCTTACATGCTGCCATAGAGGATGCCAAACAATGTTTCACTGTACAAACCCTGTTGCCTAACAAGTGTTGATAGTGACGATAAAGATCTATTCTATTCTATTCTTTGCTACAATAAAAAGAGGCTAAAGTGGTTGGGGTTGGGTGTGCCTGATAAACCAGGTCCAACACAATTAAGAGAGGTCACAAGTCAATTTTTTAGGCTTCCTGAAAAGCATGTGACTTTTATTTGATTAGCATTTAAAGGTTTGCTTAAAATTTTGAATTTTGTCTATTCTTAATTCATATTACTCTTGTAATATGGGTCTTGATCCAGTTCAGTTGAAAAGTTGTGCTGCATTATGAAATCACCTAGTGACCAGAAACAAACAATAAAACATTAACCTTTATTAATTGTTTTCTTCTGCTTTTGTTGATAAAAATCCAACTGCTCAGCTTGTATCACTGGTCACTTCTTATTGTACTTGGTCATCATGAAGTGCTCTCGCCAGGCAGCAGGAACAGTACTGTCTCTGTTATGAAAGCTGGGGAGTAAGAGGTCTCAAGACTTTGTCTCGTCAAACAATGCGGATTCTGATGGTACAAGTGTTTACTAAATGACACTTTCTGTATGCTCTGGTATACAAGACTTGGGTCTGCTTTAAGGGTCTCCCCCTAGAGAAACAGACAAAGGATGAATCCCAGTTCTACCCCTTAGCCCTTCCCCTTGGTTTTAACCCTTGGTCTTACCCTTTCCCAGTTGGTCCTCTGTTTTGAGGGCCAAGGGGAATTGGGGAAACACACAGCTGAGAAACGAGACGCCACTCGATTCCCGCTTCAACATCACCCAGAGCCCCTCGCTGGCTGTGACGTATAGAGATACAACTATAACCGGCTGTGAAATCTAGCTTGTTATAAAGAAAAAATTTGAAATATGACCAACAAATAAAAACATGATTAATATTTACTTGCTGATTTAATAATTAGCCCAATGGAGAAGGACACCACTTCACTTGACATGAATGTGCAAAACCAAGGGGCAAGACAAGGGCTGAGGGGTACAATTGGGACAGACCTGAATTCTCCCTTCTCTCTTGTATAGATTGGACTGAGCTTCACCTTTTAAAAGAAACCTGTGTGTCTCTCTCTTAGGGTGGAAATCACTTTGACCAGTATGAAGAAGGCCAGCTGGAGCTGGAGCAGGCATCTCTGGACAAGCCCATCGAATCGGTAAGGCTGCATCTATCATTGGGCACCATTGGACCAGCTGTGAGAGTGGATGAGTGGTCCAGGGAGGAATAAAAACCACATCTTTTTACTCAGTTTATCCTGTCCATGTAGATGCATCCAGTGTTTTCTTAAACACACTCTTCACCCTAACCGGTAGAATCACCTGTCCATGTCCATTAATACCCGTATAAGTCCTCCCCTTTCCCATGTCCTCTGCCTACTCCATTTCTTGTGTGACAGATAAAATGACTATGTAAGAGCTAGATCAACCTGTTATTGAGCAGACAGATAAATCTTTGATGTTTTATAGTCCCCATTAGTCATTGTTAGTTATCTTAGCACAGAGAGGTGACTGAAGCATGGAGTGGATAAAGCACTGCCATTAATCACTGGTTTTGACTTACTTGAGCTGTTTGTCCATTTTGAACTGATGTGAAAGACATTTCACAGATGATAATGGCAAGATTACACTATGGACAGTTAAAAAACGATCTCTAGAAGCAGTTGCTCTGTAGAGGCATAACTTTGAGCTCTTACCTTGTCCAGTTCATGTTTAACTATTCAAACAATGCAGTTTGAAACTGTCCATTGTCATCAAAAACAAGACCTCAGATGCCTCATATTATCAGTATAAAGTAGGGATGGCAGATAAATGTTTTAAATTCCTATCACCTGTATTGTTAGATAAGAACATCTCATCATATTTACAAATTAAACTATAGCCTTGTATTACAGCATAAAACAGAACAAGGCTGCCTTCCGTGAGCAGGTTGTTCTATCACTGTCCATATCTCTTGAAAGGAGCATATGAGGCTTTGTTATTTAACGGTTAGAACTACATTTTGCACAATATAAAGATATAAAGGTGCAACCCAAAAAAATCACTTCTTTTAGTTTAGTACAGTGTCAACCCCAAGTACATATTTAAGAGGTGGTGGCATACCAAGAATGACACACATCAGAGGCAACAGAGCCATGACAAAACATTACCTATTAATCAAAAAAGAGTGATTTATACTGAGCAAAAATGTACTTTAGCTTTGTTACTCATATTTTTGTGCCTGTTTTTTGGAGTGGTGTACTACCACTCCAACATAAGATATAAAATGAAAGAAGAAAGCACTGGATGAACCTGCGCATGCGCGATGTGTCATCCAGTGCTTTGAAGCACCGCCTCTGGCGGTCAGGAAGGATGAAATAGAATATGAGTGATTGTTTGGGTTTAAAATAATGAGAAAACTTCTGATTGCTTTTCATCGGTCAAATCTAGCGTTAATTGAAAGGCTGTGCTTATTCCACTCTATTTAGCAAACAAAAAAGTCAGCATTAGATGGTGTGAACGACTACATTTGTGTTTGAATGCGTGTGTTTTGATGTAGCTCTAGATTTTCTGTGTTAGTGTATAGTGTTTGTGCCAATAGGACAGTTATCTTATTGTACACAACTTGGGGTGTTCGACATTTCTCTCCTGCAGCGAATTGGCCCCTATTAGCTAAGCGGCAATGACCCGGTTTGTATTTGCACGCTCTGCTTTCTTACTCCTATCTTTAGGGTCCTTGTAACGCTTCTCTGACTCTCTGTCTTTCTCTCTGTTTCACTGCTGTCTCACTCTACATCTTTTCTCTCTCTCTCTCTCTCTCTCTCTCTCTCTCTCTCGCTCCCTCCCTACTACACAGTGATTCGGTGTACAGTACCCTCTGTCATTCTGTGCTGGCATGGTGCTTGTGCAACTGGGACTGCATTTTTTGCTGAAGAGGCACATAAATAATAGCACAGGAAGCTCTCTTCTTTCTGTCTTTCCATCTCTCTTCATCCCCCTCCCCTTCTGTCTCTGAAGCACTGTGGTGAGCAGGCCCCAGCTCCTCTAACCCACAGTGCTTGGTCACCTCTCCTCGCTCTACAAGATGTGCTCTGTGAGTTAAGTTAAACACACAGCAAAAACAGACAGATAGCTCAAGATATTTTTCATTTTTCTGTGTTTTTCTGTAGCAGCACTCCCCGGATAAATGATCAGTAACTCATTCCACATTAGTTTGAGAAATGTAAGAATCTGACCTCTTCTTTTTGTTTGAGAAAGAGCTTTTTTCAGTTCATCTTCTTTCAGAGTGAGAAAGTACACTTTGTAATATTTTTTTCAATCGGTATGATCTCATTTGCAGCCTGAACATGTGTTTTTAATAGTGAACAGTGAACCAAGAGCATTCAAATTTTAATTCAGCTGGAGTTTTTGTCCGACGTACTTGCTCACAAGCACACTCAAACATGCTGCTCTGTGTGGGTGATGGAGAGAGGGGAAAAGAGTGGGAGAGAGGTGGCCTGCTCACCCGGCTTGAGTCGCTCTTTCTGCTCCTGTGCTATTATGTGTGGAGGGGCGCTAAGGGCCATGCTGCAGCATCACACAGTTCTTCACACATTAGCATAAAATCCTGACACATCAGATAACCCGCAGGCTTTTGCCTGTTCTCCAATTATTATAATTACACACGTTCACCTCTGTGTTGTCCATGGAAACAAGACAGTGGTGGACTTTTTAGGCAAGTAACAATGAAAGTTTGCCACAGATTACATAAGGACCTATCAGAACTACTTTACAAATATTTTTGTGTGTTTGTAAGATTCAGTTCATCGTTGTATCTGCCAAACAAATGCAACATTGAAGAGGAAAATTAATTTACTCAGTAAATTGCCCTAGATTTTCAGGCACAGCATGCAGTATACTTAATTTCTACAAAGTCAAATCTTAAAGCACATCAACTTATAAATATTTTCTGATTATGTTGTAAGGCATTCAGATCTGTCCATCAGAGCTGTCAGTGAATGCTTCAGCCCAGCTTCTTGGAGCCCCTCACCTGCCACTTACTGTGTGTGATCTTTAGGCAGCTAGAGGTCTGTGGTACTTTATTGGGATATTTTTTCTCTTTCTGTCTTTCCCCTTTTGGTCTTTTTGCTCTTTTTCTCTAACATTGTTTTTGCATTGCATGTGTTAACTTGGTAGCATTCAGTACAGTTTTCTCTCAACACTCTGTCCTAATCACTACTACGGTTTTCCACCCAGACTCATTCCTCCCATGTCTTCTGCCCCCTCCCAGTCCCTTCATTCTACCTCCTCCTCTTCCCTATCCAACCCTGCCCCTGAGCGATATGCAGCGGGCAGCCTCAGAGCAGCAGTAACCACACAAAACAGCACAATTTCAAGAGACACACATACATGGGCCAGACATTCTTGATCTCTTTGAAAAAAAAATGTTTTTACTTTTTTTAAAGTTATTTTTCCTCATAATGAAGTTTGTAGCCTTTTAAATCTCAGCTTTTTGTTAAGATTAACAGTTTTCCTAAAGCAACCTAGTACAATTAAAAAAGAAAAGACAAGGTTAAAACCAGTAGTTTTCAGATTGTCACTCTTTTTGCATATCAGCAGAGAATGTTTTTATCTTTGGCCCTGTACATTTTTCAGTTCAGTAAAGATGCAAGACTGAACAATTCTCTTTAGATACTTGGCTCTTACCTGCCTCCAGACAGTCCTAAAAGGCTTTATTTGTAGGAGACAATGATCCTTTCAAAAATTCAGTGCCATTAATTTAACTACGTACACCTTGATAAACTTGCAGTTGATGACTTGTTCCCTCTCAATAACGAGGTAAGTATATGTATTTAATTTTTGTATTCAAACATCCACTTCAGTGGGATTCTGCTTCTCTGTCATTTCCTTTATCACTTAGCACATGAATTCTTACATTGTCACATGTCAGTTGGATACATCCAAAGCATCTACGTATGGGGAAAAGGGAGCTTTTTTTATTGATCGGTTATAAAACTGCTTTTTTCCACTTTGACACACCAGTTATGGTTGTGGCTGACCAATAGTGCTCAGAGCCACAAGCACGAGGAAGTTGTAAGAGTTTATGAGAAGCGGCTCAGACAGCCAGGCTAGGTGCTCCCGCAGCAGTTGGTAAAAACATCCTTCAGAGACACAGGAAGATGATGAGGAACTACTGCAGCCCACCTTTTGTGTGAGGAGGTCTGCGCCAGTTTTCAAAACAAGCAGGAATTCTATGCTGTTTAATGTCGAGGCATTTGAAAATGTTTGGGTCAGTCTAGGTTTTTTAACCCTCAGGTCTCATCGAGCAGAATATTTTTTGCTTAAGAAATTTGAACTCCATCCTTTATAATAGGTCTTTTGTGCTCTATGTAATAAAAATAATCACAGTAAGAACATTAAGGCCAAAAACGGCCATATTTAAAACCATTATAACTAGGGATGTTCCAACACTTTGTCCTTTTCTGTAAAAGTATCTGATCAGGGCCAGTGCGGGTGTTTTTTTTTATTGATCGAAGATCAGAATTAATACTGATCATCTCATTCCAATTGTTTACTCATTTGCAGGAAGTTGAGCCCACTTAACAGCACACTTTATTTACAGAGAGGACTCATGACTAGGAGATATCCGATTTGATACTACTCTGAGTAGAATGCATATTTTTCAATGAGTTTTACAAGAGAGACAGTTAGACCTAGTTTAGTGATGTTATGTAAGGGCATCTTGTTACTTTGTTGACTGAATTTAGTTAACAAACAAGCACAGTGTGTTGCTACAATTTGCAGGAAAATATGTGTAATGGGATTGGGATTGGGTGCCAACAGCTGATTGGGACATTCCAAATTGTATGTATGAATTTAGACAAATTGGCTGCTGGAGGATAAAACAAATTATGTCCTAAGATATGATTTAAAATTGTTTTTAAGGCTTCACATTGGTAGTTATTACTATTTTCTGGCAGATGGCTTCACCTCCTTGTTTAGTGCCCCAGGAGTAACACATACAATTCTGCTAATAACCACATGGACACTATTACAGGGAATCTGTCTTTATACCAACACAGCACTAAAATGAAAATGTACTAAATTAATTTTTTTATAGTCATTTAGGTGTTTTAGACTGGGTTAATTCAAAGAAAGATTTTCCTTCTAAAAACTTTTTTAGCCTAACTTTTTCTTTGTTTAGTTTTATGTAAAATTATCAGTAAAATAATTCACATGAACTGGAATTTTACATTCATGAAACAAAATACATATTTTTTAAACATTTTGATTAGTCCTTAAGTTGAAGAAATATTCAGTGCAGTTAAAGTAGAATTATATTTGATGAATATAGTGTTATAATTTAGTTTTCCTGTTCTAACGTGTTCTCTTTTGAGACTTTATGGACTATGCATACCTTTTTGTGCGACACGGGGATCATCTTCAATTGGTGATTGCTTATGCCAGAGCAATCTCATAGTCATGCTCAGCAGCACACAAACACACCCGCTCTGTTCATAAAAACACAAGAAGCAATAAGATTCCTACATACTCTGAGGTCTCTAGGCGAGGTCCCCTGCATATCACTTCCCTGACCCAATTCTCTGTCCATACACTGTGCCAATGACCGCACAGTGCACAACTGTAAAATCACTCCCACTTGTAGATATCTTTGGTTTGGTTAACATTTTCTGTTTTCCTTTCCACTGTATTAACAGTCAGTTGGTGGATTTATTGACATACCTACCTTTTCTGTTTGTGTACCGTATTATGTTTGTTTTACAAGCAGAGAGAGATTTACATTATCAGAAGTAGAGAAGCAAGAAGAATTGCAGTTGAAAGCGTTTGGCCGGTTTCTTACGTTGTGTCACGTGTGACTGTTTCTTTGACAGCCCAGTATTTTAAAGCCAGGTTCGTATGGAAATGCCTTCACTCCACTTGCACTGCTGTTGGACTCGCCGTCGTTGCTTTCATCCGTCTGTCTGTCTGTCTATTCTTTTGGTGCACTTCTCTGTTCAACACGCAGTCTGCGCCTCATCTCCGCCCCTAACTTTTGTTTAGCTCGTTCAGCACATCTCTTAATTAATGTCACCAGATGCAACCTGTGCCTCACTTTTAATATTTAATGAAACACAATTTCTTAGTGTGGTTAAAAATGGGGGTGGTTACATTTTAGCAGCCTGTTAAATTTAAATTTTTGAAGTTTGAATCTAGCATAGGATTAGAAATACGCATCAGTTTCCAAATACAAATGATGCTGAGCAGTTTTGTTTCAGGCATCTACAGCATGAAGTTTTTCCCTTTCCTACTGCCTCCTAAGCTGCAGTAGATCACATAGTCTCCTAATCAATAGAAATGGTCATGTTTACAGGGTTGCTGCACCATTATACTGCAGTAAGGGACAGAAGCAAACCCAAAGTCGTCTAGAGGGGAGGTGTTCACTGCAGCAAACTCTGCAGTGTTTTCTTGCACAGTGAAGTCACGGGATATGTTCCCCACTAGGGAGGAGGTATCTCACACTATCTGCCAAACAACCTCCAATTGTGTGTACCTTTATGTTCACAACTGTCCAGCAGGGACATCTTTTCCATTGTAACAGCATTTACGTGCTGTGCTTTTTATCGTAGTTGTGAGACAGGCTGTTCGGCTGTTTGGCCCAGCACAGATTCCTCCCTTATCTCTTCCTACATTGGAGGGGATCTGACTGTTACCCAGTGTGGAGCGCAGGGAAAAACAGGAAATGAAGCACTGCAGTGTCTCTATAGCTCAAAAACAAATATTAAGACAGTTGTTTTTGATGTGTGTATGAATCCTCTCATCAAGACAGTGAGGTATTGGTGTTTCCGTATGATTGGGGCAAAAGAGGCAACAGTTTGCTCTGGGCTGCTACACAATGTAAATGTAGTTAAAGAGATTCTGTCAAATAATTTCAATTGAGACCTTTTGAGCGGAGATGCAGTGTACTGCATGTGTGACTACTACTCCCCTTCACAAGCACTAACCCATACAAGCCCAGCTTTCCTCCACCACCCCAGAATCACACCACCACCATGGCTCAGCCTGCTCTGTCCAGACCTCTTCTTGTGCCAAAAAGAACTAATTGGGCCCTGTTGAGCCATTGCCCTCCACTTTGTGCCTGATCCACCCGAGACTAACACATCTGGAGTTTTGTTCATCTGCCCCTCCACCCACCCAACCACCCACAGCCACCCTTCCCTCTGTATGTGTACCATTCACTGTGCATTACTAACACCGACGATCCTTTTTGTTAAAGGCCTTTAACAAAAAGCTGCATGCTGTTTTGTTCCAACCCCTTCACTTTCTGTTTGTGAAAGTTGATGTCAGTCTCTTTGTGATTATAAATATCCTTTTTTGTTTGGTCTGTATGGTTTTTTTGGTAGAATGCAGCACTTTGGTGAATGTTAGACGAGCTTGGAATAGTTATAATCACAACCAAAAAACACTGCTTATCGAGAAATCTCATTGTTTTCTGTTGATTTGTGCTTGAAGATGTACCGTAGTGTGTAATGGTGGGATGGTCTTGCATTTCACTCTGTTTTTGTTTTCCTGCTGACTCATACTAGTGAAGTAATGGTCTTAGACACATGCACATTTGGCCTCAGAGTTAGCTAGGAATTCCTGTTGTGTATGTTGTCGCTCTCCTCTACCGCGTCTTTGAGTCTTTATCAGTAGTCTGATCCTGCCCACAAAAACTCTTAAAATAGTGCTGTTAGCTTTTCTCAAAGCAACAATTAGTATATTTGTTAAAAAAAAACGAATATTCCCAAATGTGGTCACTTTATAGCTCCTCTACAAAGCACAGCTGTCAAGCTGCTTGATGTTTCTCTGTGCCTGTCATCATACTGATACACTAAAGTGATCCAGTTTTTAGTTAACGGGTAGTAATGAAACCTTTAAAAATTAATTAGAACTGAAAAACCATCAACTTTTGTGCTCAGTGATTCCTGTATTGTAGTGGTCTCACCCTGGATTCACAACATCTGACTGATAGTGTGCACTGGGAGCATATGTAAAAAGTGCACATGGAGTGGAGGCATAGAAGCTTATAAAACAAGATCACAAAAAGAACCACAACTTTCATGAGGTAATTGTGGCTTTACAAGATAACAGGAATATGTCAACAATAGCTCATATTTCCTTCCTGACACTGATTTGCTTATTTGGCATCAAAATTATTTCCACTATTCCACTTTATTTTATAATGACCAGAAGCCTAGAGTGCTTGTTTCCCTCTGAGGCAGAGCTGAAGCAGCTCTCGCTGAAAATAGATTTGCTGCGAATTTCTAGAGATTTAGCATGGAAGTAAGCTGCTGGCCTGCTCTGCAGATAGAACGAGGCACAGGCTGTGGAAACAGGCTGATTGAAAAGACTGGGAGCAATTTGCAGCAGAGTGTGTAGCATGCGAACAGATTATGGATCTGGACACAGATCAGACTTCACCCTGCATCAAAGTGCAGTGAATTTTACGTATGTGAATACAAGCAAACCATTGTTGGTAGAGAAAATGGTAAAAATATCAATACACTATTGCACCACAAAATATCATCATATATTGATGTAATTATAATTAACAGTAGACCTGGGTGTAGGATTAAACAATCAAGCCTAGAGTAAAATGCCATCAGAGCAGGCTATTTGATACTAAAATCCTTAAAAAACCTTGTCACAACTATGTGAAAGGCAGTCAGTATGCACAACAAGAAAGCAAAGAGGTTATAATTGCAAACTGAAGAAAGAGGTCATCTTAATTTTACAAATACTCGATTTTACAAAATAGGACACTAACAACACTGTGCTATGTCAACAAGCCTTATTAATTGCCATCTCTATTTTTAAGGGTTGACAGATTCTGTGCATTTCACAATAACTGTATTTCTGTTAAGTTATAGGGAAAAAATGCCAACATAAACGTGGTTGGGGCAAGGATATTAATAACAGACCAGAGACGCTTGAGGTGTCCGAAGACATGCACAAAATCTATTTCTAGTTCACCCACTGGGGCCACATGCACACACTGACCCCCTCTGTTCACCTGCACACTCACAAACCCTCTCACGTGTGCACATTCTGTCCACCCTGGGCCTTGTAATGGTAATCCAAGGCCCACTAGTTCAACTTCTATCTCTACCTCTTGCTATATTTTTGTGACAGCTGCATACATTTCATGGTGCTCCCCCTCGTCATGGTCACAGAATCACAGCAAGCTTGGAGTTTTCTGGTCTTTGTTTTGTTAATGCAAGATTTCCATACCTGTTCTGTGTTACTTTTTTTGTGTACTAAGATCTTGCTCCGTAGTGGTTCGTATATGTATGAGTTTGATACATATATTGCCCTCCCCTTCCTCCTCCTCCTCTTAACACCTCAGTTAGTGGATGTAACTTGATGTGTGATCTGGATTAAAAATAAAGCATTATTAAAACCCATTGAAAAAAAGTTTTAAACTTAACCTACTGTAGCCGGGTGTCCTTCAGTCTATGGGCTACACATAGCCTTTTGTATCATAGTGGTATCTGTCCCTCTTTTCAGTCTCCTACCCTCTATCTCCCCCCTCCTGCCACCCCCTACCAACTGCCCTTCCTGCTCCTTGTGCTGGAAGACACTGATGTTACATGCTGTAGGTGATGTGGATGATGATAATGATGATGGTGATGGTAGTGGTGGTTGTGCTGATGATGATAGTGTGGTCTGAATGTTTGATTTATTTGTTTGGTTTTAATCAGTGCCTACGGGGAACAGCTTCTCTTATTATTGGAATATTTTTGGTTTTTTTCTCCTCTCTCCTCTCTGCTAGGATAACATCGGGCACCGGCTGCTTCAGAAACATGGCTGGAAGTTGGGGCAAGGCCTTGGCAAAACCATGCAGGGTAAGGAAACACTCTTTTCTAAAACGGTTTCACATGTATGCTGATGCTCCTGGGCCACTGCCCGCTGTCTTTTCTTCCCCTCTTTCACTTCCAGGTTTTATGGTATCAACAAATTTCCTTTTCTCTTCACATTATCTCTCTGAAATCTCCCCCTGTGTCCTTTTCTGGGTGAAATTGATTTTTATTTGAAAGAGCATTGTTCCAGTTGTCCCTGTTTCTCTCGTGCTGCTGTTCACCAAAACTCGAAGAGGGAGAAAGATGGAGGGTTTAGGTTGATGGTAATGGTTGGGAGCTGGATTTAGATGTTTATTTGCACTTCACTTACGCACTTGGGTGACAGCTGTGTACTTTGAAGTCGGCCTGCTCCCCAGAAATTTTATTGTTTAAGACAGCAAGTGATCAGCCATCTATGTATCATATCTTCCATATGTCTGTAATTTCTCAGTCATCCAGGCCATGGTTAGACATAGTTAATCCAAGTCGCAACTGGACTATTGAAGATTCTTTAGGAAGTTTCCCCTCTTCTCCAAAAGGCTTCTTCAGTTCTGTTCTCTGACTGGTGGGCACCTCCTGCCTACCAATGACTCTACTGACAACCCGCATCATTTGCATATAGCTTTATATTGCTAGTTCTTCCCCAATGAACTCTTTTGGTAAAGAGTCTTCAAGAATCTGAACCAGTCCATTTGCCTCTTGGATCAGCGTTGGACTTGTCTTTTGTAGATCTGGATACAGGTATCCTGTCAAGATGGCATTGTTGTTTGGCACCTCCATGTCAGGGCTTAATGTTGTTGCTCTTTTGAAGTTGGCCTGTTAAGTTATATTCAGGACAGTATCAGAGGTGATAAGATCCCACAGTCTTCAGAATTCAGCGAAAATGTTAGCCATCATATGATCAAACAAGGCTGTCTCTTTGCAGCATTGGGTAGCACGTGGACTAACATAAGAAATACAAGACACGTCTTGGCTTTCTTTGGTCAGTTGTATCCACAGGCCAGGCGCTTTGGTAATGAAACTGGACGCAGTTTAGAGTCTGGCTTGTGTTTCAAAGTTTCATGGGGATTTAAATAGAAGTCTTATTTTTGTGGTCTGTGTTACACTTAATCTTTTACAAATCCATGAACAAAATTATGTACACATTTAAGTGTTTGTCCAGTATTTTAAGATCCGGTTTTGTTTTTACCCCTGTGTACAAAAAAATAAACCACAAAGTGGTCTGTAAGCTCTGTACACGAGTAAGTCAGAAAGATGTAGAGAGCAATCGACTGGAAAGCTGCATTAGAGAGGTTTACTTTCTGCAGGCAGCTGCAAATGGATGGCCTAGTTGATATCGACTGGCTCCAAGAAGTAGTGGTCTGATCGGAGCTGAGTGTGTGGGTTGGTCTTGGCCAACATCAGCACCTCATCAGCTCTACCCTGCTGTGCTCATGGGCTCATTGGTTCAGAGGCACTGCTGCAGACTCCTGGCATCTTTCCACTGAGCCTCTTCATGCTTCTTCACCCTCTTTCCTCTTCTCATCAATATCTCTTTGCGCTCTGTAGTTCCTAATTCTCCTGCAAAGCCTCACCCTTGCCTGCGCTTTCTGCCAAGAGGACAGTGCTTACTTTTGTCCATCAGTGGTGAATTGGGGAAACCTAGCTGTCAATGAAAAAAAAAAAACAATTCTCCATCAATTCTGGCATCTAATAAGATAACATAGCTTTTGCCACTTGTACTAATAATCAATTACCTGCGAGTGATATAGACAGATGTTAATATTGATCATATTCTACATTTTGTTACAACTTATTGAACAATGCAAGATTTATCCAACCTTATGGACACATGAAACACATACAGAGATGATACATTACTGATTTATCCCTATTTATATGAATCAATCAGTTATTAACAGAATGAAAAAGACCAGTCCAATAAACTGGACAGTGCAAAGAGTACAGTAAACAGAAGACTAGAAGTCTGGGAACATAACTCTGTTAAATTATGCACCTAATGCATATATTCCATATTGCAAAGAAAAGAGACAAATGTACCCTCCACAGGACTGAATATTTTTAAGGTCCTTACCAAAACCTGATTTTCCCTCTCTTCACTTACTAACCTTTGTCCATAAGTCCTTTAACCAAGCCAACAGAAGTACAACATGATATACATATATCAGCACTGATTCAACACACGTTTCAATGCAGTATTGCCATTTATAACTAGGGATGCACCGAATATTCGGTGGCCGAATATTTTTGGCCGAATAGTGCAAAAAAAGCCATATTCGGCCTTCGGTGGAGTGAGGTAATAGCAAGGCCGAATAGTATCCCCCCCACGAGTGACTAAACTGTATTTCACAGAACACAGTCTGGTCTTTGATTTTAAGTTTGTCATCAACGGTGTAGAACCAAAACTACTTCCACACAGCTCTCCTCAGAACATTAAGAGCTGCTAAAGTCCACTCGGAGCGGAAACTCTTTGTTTATTTAGGTCAAGAGAGCACCAGATGTGACTGACGGTCAAACTGCACTCACAGCGCCCTCTGTTGGACTGAACGGTCCACTGCTCCGGGCCTGATGTGTCGCCACACTCGATATTTTACATTCAAATACTTATTTACAATTTAGTTACAGATGTTTATTCCCATATTTGATCGGTTATTCAAATATTGAGTATAAAGTGACAGCCTTAAAGCAGTATTGTGTCTAAAGGACAATTATTTATTTGTTGGTATTATTGCTTTATTGGTATATATCCATCATTGCACATTAGTATTTTTTTTAATGCATGTTTTGTTTTGTTTGAAGGTGTAATATGAATGAAAAACTTTGTTGGGCTTTTTTGAAAAGCAAGGGCTACTGGAATATAAAAAAATGTCAATATTCAATAAACAATTACTTTCTTTTAAAAACATGTCTAAAAATGTACTCTAAGCTATTAATGCACTATTAAAAAATATAATGAACTACTTTGCCTCCGCATTTGATATTCGGTATTCGGCCACGCATTTATATTTTATTTGGCTTCGGCCACAGATTTTCATTTTGGTGCATCCCTATTTATAACCTCTGGGACTGAAAACAAAGCTTTGGGGTTTTCTCCAGTTTGGTAAGTGGGTGTCAGACCAGCCGAAGCAGCAGCAGATGAGTGGCCAAGATTCTGATCAGTTGAAAGTGTAAGTATCAGCTGATATCAGTCAACCCCTGCATGATCAGGGACCCCTCGCATTTAGTTAAATTTGTGCTCTTTTCTATTTGCTCAGCCTGTGCTGCCTCAACTTCAGGTCTGTCTCTTTTATTTCTGTACTGCTCATAAAGAACAAGGAATAAAATAATATATAAGAAAAGAACCTAGTCCCTCTTTGTTGATCACTTGGAAGTTTTGCTGAAGTGATTGCTCTCCCTGAGAGCCCCGTAGTATTCTAATGAGAATTACCTCTCATTCTGCAAAATCAAAGCACCTACGCACATGCCAGCCAAGCCTTAGAGATTATCCGAATATGCTTATGACAGGTTTAAATTTGCTTTCCGCAATTAATGTGCACAAGGAAGCGTTTTGTTTGATGTTTTTCTCTGATAAAATTACACAGACATATTGTTGGAGGGAGTTAAACATTTGACTTGTGTTCTGGCATTAGAAAATTCAGTATTTAAGATTTGAGCTCCCAGAGACGCATCGGTCTTCATGGTGCCGCCCCAGTGCCTCCCGTTCATGTACATATATGGTTTCGGTTCCCCTTGTTGTCTCACAGGTTTGTTAAGTGTATTTGTGTCCAGGCCCCAGAGCAGACAAAGATGCTGCTTCACTCAGAGCAGGTTGACGAGTTTATGCAAAATAACAGCGCGGCCGTGCTTCCTGAGCTTTTCTTTTGGTGTCTGTTGTTGTTGATTTTCACCTGGCCTTGAACAGCTGAACAGCTATCCTTTTGATGTAATTCGGATGAATGCTTTTTTGCGTAGGAGAAAACGCGTTGTTGGAGCTGACTGTGCTCTTGTCTTTGCCGCTGGCACCACCAACATGTGGTTATGTAAGCATCCTGCTTTGTGGGCAGATGAGACTGCGGCAAACTGTGTCCAGTTGTTGTGTGGGAATTAATGGCTCACTGTTTGATCCCACTGTCTTCACTCAAATTTGGCAGCGCACTTGGTAGTAGACTAGACTCACAGCACAATGGCACCCTTGCGTCACACTGAAGTCTGCTGGATAATCATCATTATCTTCCTCTCCCTTTCCTGTCCTTCCTGCCAGAAGGGAAGGTTTTGAATTTTGAAGTGAAAGCATTGTTTCCCCTTTTAAGTTTTCACTGTATTGACTTTGTTCTTATTCTTCTTTTGTCCTTTTTGCCCCTTTTTAGGTAAGGTTTGTTGGACCCCCTCTGTATGTCAGTATGTGTGTGTGGGTGTGTTTTCTTTCTCCCACTCTGCAGTTGACCTCAATGTAACACCCCTTTTACAGTGTACTGTAGGCTAATGGCCTCTGTCAGCTTCCTCCTCTTTGCTTCATAATCACTAAACCTGTATTGTAATCTGCAAAAGAGTAAAGTGCTTTGATTTGAACAAAGAACAAAAAAATCCATTGAAATCAAGATAGACTTTAGGAAGCCATGATTCCACCACATCCCCTAGAATCATCTTTTCAACGTATGTTAGATTTTATTTCCTCTTTGAGTTTCCGTTGCTGCTGTCGGGTATATGATTGGCTGTAACCACGGCTCAGACTTTGAATGGCTTGCAGAGTAGAGAAGTTTTTTTCCCCCTCTGCTTGTTTGCCTGTTTCTACCTCCAAACCTGTGAAAATTGTGTAAGTGTGTGGTCATTACGTGGGACTGAGATGTGTGTGTGTGAGTGTCTGTTACTGACCGGGCCATAGAGTCAACTTACAGGGAAAACCTCACCACCCTTCGACACCCTGAATGTCTCTGTCCCCATGGTCACACGCTCCCGTCCTCCCCCTGTTTCTTTGCCCCTCCTGCACAGCATGTTTGTCCCAGCGGTGCACTCCTGCCTGCTTTAAACTGTCACACTCACCTGGGGCTTTAAGCAGTGTTGGAGGTAGCACACCGAACTCTTACTTTCACATGATAGAGAGACATGTAACACTCCAGCTGTTCACATTTTGTAAGTGTACTTTGGTAAAACTGCAGCTGCACAGCAACGCAGACACCACTCTAAGCACTGCTCAAAGCCTTGCTGGCTCTTTCCTCAGGTACATTTTATGTTGTCATGTGTTCACGTTTCGGGGTAAAGCACATCCCAAACAATAGCGCTGGCTGGAAGCTAGCCAAGACATAGAAACATTTCAGGGAGATTTGCTAACTGGGCTGACAAGCGTCTCTGAGGCAAAAAGCTCAAAGGGGGAAAATGGTGGTTGTCCCTAGTCATCCTCTCACAGATTTTCTAAACTCTGAATATGTTTATTTTTATTTATCTATTGCAAACAGTCTAAAAGTACACAGAACTATGTATCCCTGAAATTAAAACCTTCCCCTCACCATCTGTTGTGCCTTAAAAGTAATCATCTGGTGAGGTAAACTGCCTTCTCTGCTTAATTCTGATAAAAGTGAAAATCAGAGGGATACAGGATTTAATCGGCCTGTTCCACCAGCTATGCACACGCTCTTATCCTAAGATATGGTGTAAAGTCCACACCAGACTATGTTGAATCTTGTTTTGTAGTAACTTCAGTTGTCATTCTCTGGTTGCACCAGAAAAATGTTATCATAACTAGTATAGTGTGATGCAAACAGAAAAGCACTGCCAGAAAATGTCAGAAATATGACATATCATTTTTTTACCAGTCAGAAATGCACAGATCAGAAATGAAGTCATTGCATTGAGGGCATTAGACACGGCCGCATGGCACCCTGAAACATATTTTTCTGCTCACTTCATTGTTACAGTGCTGCCTGTGGTCCCCATCTCTGGAGAGGCTGATGGCTAAAAATAACCTCATGAACTGTGGTTAATCCTCAAACAGATTAAGGTGTTTGCAACAAAAGGGGAAAAAAATCTTATCAGGTGATAACGAACACCTATAACCCTGAACTGCAGTCAGTTTAAAAAATCAAACAGGGACATCGGGTCTCAAAATTGTCAACAACAATTAAAGAGTCCAGGACTGCGGAAAAGTTTAAGAGGAAAGCTGACACCTTAAAAATATGCAGCCTTTGGAGAGTGAAGGGTAAAAAATCTAATCTTCATAATCAGTATGTATAGGGGTAAGAAGGTGGACAGCTGCAGCAGTCACTTTTGTCAGTGTTATGTGTAGTGTTGTTATCTCAAAGCCTTTCGTAGTTTAATTAAGTTAACAGAATATTTCTTGTGCTACATAGACACAACTGTCTAACTTCTATGATTGCAGAGAATCTCATGGGAGTAACTGACAGCACTTGTAGGTAGTGTTCTACTTAAGGTTGATTTTTCTGAGATGTGACTCTTTAAAGTACATATTAGGCTCCTTCTCTTGCATCAGGTTTTAAAGAACAGCTTTTTTTTGAACTGAAGAAAATGAATTAAACCAGACAAAACACAGAAGAGGCCAGTGAGAGAAATTCTCCATAGTCTACAATAGCATAAAGTGTTTGTTTTCAGGCAGGAAGACCATTCCATCAGTGTGATGTCATGTAAAAGGGAAGGATCGTGAAAACAATTTCAACATAATTAGACATAATATAACAACACACTGTGTTGCCACCACACAGCCTATAGAAACCTCTTTACGCAATTATCCCACCTTTTTACAAAATCCCCATTAGAACCAGATATTACGTAGGATCCGCACGTTTGAGATTCATGTTGGAATTTCAGCCTTCATTGAAACTGTCTCAGTTGGTGCAACAACTCAAAGGTGAGTAGAGTGTCACCTCTTTTATTAGTGATGATAAAGGTACAAACATGGCTACGTGTGAACTTGCGCATAGCTGGCGGACTTTAAAGGGGGTGGTAGTTTGTTAATCATGGGACACATTGTGGTTGAAAGAGCAAGATGATGCCAGGCTAGGGGCCTGGGGACAGGGACGCACGGTTGGGAGAGAGTGGTGAGAGGAGATCCCTGTAAGCACCTAGCCCCGAGTGAAGGGATGAGGGGGGTGGGGGGGTGACACACTGATGCCCCTCTGGTATTAAACCCCTCTAAACCCCACAGCCTCACTCCCAACCCCACCCTCCCTTCTCTATGTGCCTCAATCTTCCTGCTTAACCAATTGGTGTTTCTTTTTTACAGCGATTTGATCCTGCCCATGTTGTGCTGATGGTAAACTTAGTGGTAAATGTTATTTTATCCCCCAATTGAATTGTTTTTATTTTGTTTTGTTTTAATTTCTCCCATTTTTTTTGTTTCCTCTCATCAGAGCACCAATGCTACATAGGCTTTCAATTCTCTCTGTATTAGTCCTCATTCTGCTGCTTGTATTTTATCATGCATATGTATTACTCTTAGAACATTGTCATTTTGTTTGTTTTCAGTTTTTTTTAAAACCTTGTGATTCACACCCTGTGATTTAGACACACATTGTTTTTGTCTGGTCCCTTTCTTTTCCACTGGAATGGGTAATGTGGAAGTATTGTCACTGTGTTCTAAGATTGGTGATAGTTTGGGATGACTGTAAGCGTTTGTCAATTTTTAATTCCTGGCCTGACTTGTGACTTCATTCACACTGACCCCTGCAGTGGCTGGCTTATACATTTCTTTAGTCTCATTTCTCTACCACTGTTGGGTAACAAGTACGGCCAGTAGAGTCTCGTGATCTGGACAAAACTTGATCAGCCGTCTCCTCTCACTTCTTCTGCAGAACAGTCACAGTTTTAAGTTTTGCATTTACGCTCACAGAGCCGCCAGTCGCTGCATTGGTACAGAGAGTCCAAGCAGGCCATGTTACAATGCCCATGCATTAGTGATTTCAGAATTGATATGTCATTGGGCTGTGATGACAAAGATAGTCTGGAAATTCAAAGTTCTTACTTTGCTCGGTCCAGAAAGGTAAGAATGCGTGAGAAAGTAATTCTTTTTATGCTCTTAAATCACCACACCATTAATGCTAAAAAAATGAAACAAGAAAATGAGAATAAGGTCTTTTAAATCAAGACAGACTTCAATCTTAAAGTATGCCTGTGTTATTCCATATGCCCAATGGTATAGCAGAAAATTGATTCATGAAAAATTGTAAATTTGTGGGAGGAAAAAAACTGAAACCAAACTGATTGATAATCACTATCAGTAAGATGGATTCTTGTATCTGGCTGGCAACAGGAGCAGCAGACTAGTCCAAATTCTCTTTATGCCTTCTGTGTTGAGATTCCCCTGTGTCTATCTATCTGTCTGTCTGTCCTCCCCGCCCCTCTACTCCCATACCCATGTTTTACCAGGTAAGTATCCCCCATCCCTTGCACTGTCACCATGGCGAAACCTGGCCTGTGACGTCACTCTGCCGTAGTTCAGTGCTTGTGTCCTTTTTTTTTTTCTCTGTCCTTCTCTCTGCTTTGTTTGGCTGATTATGAGTGGATTAAGCAACTCTGTGTCAATCTCCAAAGTAGTTTTGATTTTTATATTTTATATCTTAAATGTTTCATTCTGTTTTTTTTGTTTTGTTTTGTTTTGTTTTTTTTTGGTTGTCTTTGGTTTGTTTTTTTTCTACAGTTAATTTCCTTCTGATCTAGCTCTTTTCACAGCTTACGTAACATATAAGCAGACAAGGGGAAGTAATCTTTCTTTCACAATGAGGAAGGGGGGCCCAGGGACAACAGCACAAATTCAGAACTCATGACAGCGAAGGGGGCTCACAAGGGTCAGCCAGCCTGCAGATCTTTCACAGGGACATGATGCAATAAGCTTTTGATTATATTGTGAGGCTTTGTTACTCTCGTAGAGGATGTCGCAGTGGCAGCAGCTGCGCAGGCTTGCTTCAGCTCATTTTACAGACAAACGCACAAACCAGACACACATTTCCTAGAGCTTTAGTGTCCTTGATAAACCTGGCACCCCAGTTGAATGGGACTGCAGCAGTGTCTGGGTGTAGGAGGGGTGGTGGGTGGTGCTACACTAAAAAGATACAGAGGCAGATTGGCTTAGGGCTGAAAGTGATGGTAACTTCAGCCGATCTTTTTCGTATTTGTAATAGGGCACACAAAGCCTGATGCATTTTAATTTCACTCATTCACAATGCAAATCAGCAGCCAGATTAAAAGTCCCAGATTGCTAGATGAGCTGATTGATGCTTGGTGGCTGCAGTAAGCTGTGAGAATGGCTGGTGTTTGGTTCACTGTAGCTTTCTGGTCTCTTTGCACTTCAAGGCAAAAATTCTCTAACCCCAGCACCCTATGCTCTAAAAGCAGGCTGTCTCCGAGCTGGCCCTCCGTCCTGGTCTCACGAACTCACCAGTTCTCTCTCTCTGTCTTTTCCCTCAGGACGCACCGACCCTGTGCCCATTGTCCTCAAATATGATGTCATGGGGATGGGACGCATGGAGATGGAGGTGAGATGCTGTTGGTTGTATGATGTGTGAATTCTAACACTGTTAAGTGAATAGAAATTGCAATTAAAACCCAAGGTCCCAGATAAGAACAGGGTAATTATATTGTATGGAGGGGCCAATCAAATATGTGTTCAGGAAAAAGAAAAGGGGGCTTAGAGAGGAACTGCGCCCGCAGACATACAGCCGAACAAAATTGGCTTTAAATGGGTTTGAATAAACCTCACAGCCTTGCTTTGCTCTCTCTCACACACAAACACACAGCTCGAAGTGGGTTGTCACTCAGCGTTTCATTCCTCTGTTCTATTTAATATGATTCACAATCTTCCTAAATAAGACTATCATTGTCGTGCTGTGGGTATCAGCACTCATCTACACGTCTGCTTGCCTGTTTCCATCTAGCAAGTGCTACAACTCTATATCCCTAGCAGAGTCTGAAATGTTTCAATTTTCATCTGTGCTAAAGGAACATATCCTTTGGAGATCAACAAAGCTGATATTAATGTAATATTCATACTATTATATCTGAAAATGCCACAACTAAAAAAATGACTAATTTCACTATTGTATCAGTTGTTGCTTTTGTTAATCATTGTCATTATGCACTGTATTGTTTGATCACACTTTAATTCCTGCCACGAAATAGGTAAGGCAGGAACGTAAGAATGCAGCATTATTAGCATCAATAGTCAGACTAAAATAAAGCAAAATAACTGTCATGAAGCCAAATCTATCGGTAATTGTGCCACAAATATCTAAGATCATCTGAATCTAAGGCCTGGAATAAAAATGGTGTATCCCAGTGCGTGTTATAAAAACATGCCCTTGTAGCATACTCACAGACGACTTCCCAAGGCTTCTGGAAGAATCCTTGGCATCAATTTCATAATGATTGTCCATGGCAGAACATCACAGCATGAGCCAAAGCACCATGTATAGTGCCAAGTTTCAGCTGGAGCCATGTTAAGCTCTGCAGCATGGGGCTGTTGAGCAGAAATAACATTCCCTTAAGTTTTCAATCCCCCTTCACCAACTGGCAGTCTGACGCATGGATCTGAGTGCTTTGGGTGCCAGAAGAACATTTACTGGAATGAAGGCGCAAGAGCCAAATGCAGATTAGACAGTATAGTGAAATTAACAGTACAGGTAAGGACCCTCAGTGCTTGAGCAGGCTGTAAAACTGCTGTGTGCCCTTATGCTAATATGTGTTTGGTGCCTGCCTCAGAAAGTCCCTGACAGTAAAAGTGTTGCCCATGCTTAGGTTTTTATGTTGCCATGAGTATTGTTCCATCAGACACCCTGAAGATGCCGAGACTTTTAAACAGAACTTCAGATATAATACACTATTACCAGCTTTTAAATGTCTCAGTTAGGATCATAATCAGCTGTTTATTGAATTTGATTTTTAAAACTTGGGCAAAAACGTATTTTTTACCACAGAGATGAAAAAATGAGACTTTAAAGACATGTAATGGTTTGACTGAAATTGGAGGATTAACTATTGAGTATCTAAGGTGTAATATTGTGATGCAGCCAACTAAGTACTACATGTAAGGAAAGTTTATTTCAATCACGTCTTTCATTTATAAAAATTCAAATGATTCACAAGAGACTGTGGATGAGAATTAGGAACCAGATCCAATTGAGAACTGGTTCTAGTTAGATCAAGTCATTTATGTTATTGTCTTTATACTTAGAAATTCTTTTGTCAGTGTCCTGTAATTTATTTCGCATGCTTTGCAAACCAACACCACTCTGCTGTGAGAGGAAGTCAGCGTGAACAATGGTAAAGCGGTTGTGCAAATTGTTGCAGTAGAATGGAGACAAAGTAGGTCTAAAGTGTGGCTTCATTTTACACTAAATGTGATCAGCAGCACAGTGTGCAGCATCTTTCTGTGTAATTATAAGCAGTGGTGGAGGAAACACAGAAAGGTTTGTTGATGCAAACAGTTTAAATCCAAAGATGCCACGGGTTTGGTGCCGACACAGAAAACCTGTCTTGGTGGACTTTTCTTATTATAGAAGATTCAAAAGAATCTATAAGGGAATTAAATCACTTAGCTAAATCAGCGAGTTATGAGTTCACATCCCGAGAAGAGACAAAAACAATACTAAGCACAGACATCAGGTCTGCTGACAGGGTTGACGGTTTCAACACTACGTACTTGTCTAAATAAATAGGTTTCAGTTGTTTTCTAAGAGTCAGTGGATAAGCAGCAAAACATACTGAGGGATGCATATCGCACCTGACAAGATCTGGCCTGAAAAGATCTATCCCCCTTAGTTTAAATCACCAAGTGTTTCTCATCTAATGAACTTGGCATCTGTGCAGAAGAATAGAGATGAAAGAGATCAGAGATTTTGGCAGGGCTTTTCTGTTAAGAGCTTAAAACATCAGCACAAAGACCTTACCACTGATTGTAAATGTGACTAGCGGGAGGTTAAAACGAAGGTCATATTTGCTCTTCTTAGTTGCAGATAAAATCCTTGAGGCTGCATTTAAAACAGTATGAATGTCCCCAAGCGCTGTTTTGTAAAAACAGGTCAAAATTGTAAATATGGGATAGTAAAAATAGTAAGAGATAAATAATCATCTTCAACTCAGACTTACTACAAACAGCAGAAAGGTCAGAGTTTCAGAGGCAAAGTAGGTACTTACAGTGAGCCGAACACCCAACTTCAAATAACACAAGAGCACTCTGAAAAAAACATCTCAAATTTCACACT
Organism: Scarus forsteni; assembly: GCA_036419115.1. Taxonomy (NCBI): domain Eukaryota; kingdom Metazoa; phylum Chordata; class Actinopteri; order Labriformes; family Labridae; genus Scarus; species Scarus forsteni. Next base: position 30,019,387 of record JAZDUH010000084.1, on the reverse strand, counting down.
TCATCGTCTTTAGAAGATATTAAAAGATCTAAAAAATAAGGTTAACACATGTCAGTTGCACTTAAAACTGGGTGAAACAAAGGCCGGTAGAGTTTGTTTTTTCAGCCAAAGTCTAACATCAGCAAGCATCCAAAACATGTATGACAAAAGATCTAAGCAGACTAACCAAAGCATCAGATGATGCATCATCAGCATCTTTGCAGTGGGGCAGCTTTAGCTGAGACATTATTAATATATGATGCAAAGTTAACTGGTCTAAATTACTCCAGAGCATTTTGTTTTCTGTGAAAGCTCTAATTTTGCTTTTGTCCTTTCAGCTGGATTATGCAGAAGATGCTACAGAGAAAAGAAGAGTGCTGGAAGTGGAGAAGGAGGACACAGAAGAACTGCGGCAGAAGTACAAGGTGAGCCCTGTCTTATATGTCTTTGATTTCACAAAGGTTCCTGTGGTTCCTTATAAAGTTTAGAATCTGGGTGATTAAGACAATTTAATATTTTGAATTCACTGTAAATTTGCTGTGGGTATTTAATTTTCAGACAGTGCGTTTAATGCCAATGGGAAAGCACACTGGCCTACTATAATAAACAGCCAATAGTGAGTTTTTGTTTAACGTAGCACAAAGTAAGTGTTGAAAATGAAAAGCTCCATGATAATAGCTGTTTTATGGTATGCCAGCAAGGTGGTGGTTGTTGGAGGTAAGCTGTTAAACGTATGACGAAGAAGTGCAAATTTAATGAAAATGGATGGAAGTGGATGCAATTAGGAGGTGGTTTGTGCTGATGGAAAACAAAAATCTGCAAATTCTGTACAGAAACATTTGTTAGTGATCATGGGGCTCAAAGCTGTTGAGTCACATATGAAAGGAGGAAAGCACCAGCGGTACAGAGAGCAGCTAGCCATAGCAGGGTCAGGCATTGTTTGCAACGCCACCTCTAAGTCAGCTATGAAATGCTGACTTTTCACCCCCAGAAACCCAAAAGGCAGAGGTACTGTGGGTTCGCTAAACTGTGATGCTTGGGACAGGCTGTTTTGAGATTTGTTATTGAGCCTATTTAATCGGCTGCTATAAGGCTTGAAGTGTGATTATTCTGTACCCTTTTATGAAAGAAAAGGTCCCTATTGAGAATATTTTGGTAGGATTAACTAAAGGCTCCTACGTAGTCATGATGGAGACTGATTAAAAGGTTATTATTTGATTGCTCTGTATTGATCCTACATGCAGTGCGATGTTTATGTGATGCAGCTTGCGTTAGTTTTATCGGCTCTGTTCTCCATCACAATGGAAAAATATTCCAAAGATTGATAATAACAAATGGAAAATGTTAAGTTTTGATTTGCAGTGAAGGAGACATATTGAGCTTTTTCTACCAAAGAAAGTGTTACGACATTTTTGGGTCTTGAATTACATTTGTTGATGTCTTAAAATAGTCCAAAAAATTATTACATTTTACTTTTAAAATGGTGCAAGAACTCTGTTTTAATGATGTATTTTAAGAGTGAACATGAGAAATTCTCTATTATGTAGTTTATTAATTTTTTCTCAGCTGTTTGAATGCTGTCTGACATTAATTCCCTCTTTCACTCTTGTTTATCTTTAACAAAAGGATCAAGTGGAAAAAGAGAAAGCAATTGCAAAAGCTCTTGAAGACCTGAGAGCGAATTTCTATTGTGAGCTTTGTGACAAACAGTACACAAAACACCAGGAGTTTGACAACCACATCAACTCCTATGACCATGCACACAAGCAGGTACTCATTTTTCCTTATTTGCTTCTAAATTATCTGTTTATTACTTTGTTGTGAGTATGTAATTTCTGGTGTCCTAACTTTCTCTGTTTTCTCTACTTTTGTGTTATTTAGAGGTTAAAAGAGCTCAAGCAGAGAGAGTTTGCCCGGAATGTGTCATCCCGTTCCCGGAAAGGTGGAAAGAAGCAAGAGAAGATGCTTCGCCGACTGCATGAGCTTGCAGAGCAGAGGAAACAACAGGACCAGTAAGCATTGTCTCTGATGCCACCTGCTGGCCAGTTGCCTCTTTTCTCAGAGCCGTTCAGTGGCTGTTGTGCTGAAGGGGATCTTTGTGCTGCTTGCCTATTCGATCAAACAAATTGCACGTCTTTGGGCTAATGATTAATTATTTTGGTTGTATTTTTCTCACAGATTGTCAAATTGTTTTAGAGCTTTTTTTCTATTGAAAGGAAATGGTGGTTGCAACCAATGATTAAAAAAACGCAATATAAAAAACTAAAGTGCTGGCATTGGAGTAGGTCCTCACAATTGTGTTACACCAGTATTGCATAACTTGTAGCTTGAAGCAGTTAACACCAATCGGAGATCACTGAGAAGGATCCTGGAGATCTTAAAAGTCTAAAAGAACAGGTTAATGTCTCAAATTTTGTAAATAAAGAAAACAGATAAGAGGGCAACAAGACCAGCCAATCAGTGAGTAGCTTACATCTGATAACATTTCATCAGTAACCTACAAACCCTAAGAAAAAAATAGGTATTAATAACTGGACATACCAGATGGGCCATTCAGTATATATCGCTGGTCCATCTGGGTAACAGCCCAATAAATATGATGGGAATGGACATAACCTTTTAAAAGCTTACCTAGCAGGTGATTGGATGATCACTTTTGCAAGCACATTCATTATGGACCAATCAGATAATGTAATAGATGAGCACTACTGCTGTGTTAAGTAGAAAATGTGAACCCTGCATAGAACAAACTTAGTAAAACAAGGCAGAAGTGGAGTGAAAATGTAACTTCTATCAAGAAGTAGTCCAAATCTGACAAAACTGAAGCTGCAGCGTCTATGCTAATCTCTGTACAAGAAGTCACTTCCTGCTGTCATCATCATGCTTGTAGCTTCTGCGTCTTTTTACTTTATAGGATGCTGATTGGGCCTTGTGGCTTTGGGCTTTGCACTATTAAAGTAGACTGAAGCTTGACAAGATGGATCTGCATGATTACAGACATGGAGTCAGACAGAGACTATTGACTACAAGGTTAAATTATTGAAGTACTTTTGCTACAAGTAGACAGTATCCATGGAAAAGTTAAAGTAATTAAAGTATAGTACCAGTAGTGTGATTGGTATGACATTTAAGTATACGTGAAAGTTAATGAGATGGGGAACTAACTTGTAAAACTCGTTGCATAAGGGGGTACAAGTTCGTTTATGTCCGGGTTTAAAGTCCATTAATGGATTAATAAAACCAATGCTATCAGGCACTGAATTGCTAAAATAAAATTTAGGTCTGGGCCCCAAGGACATATTACTCAAAATAGAGACAAAGATCTCCATCAGTGACCTTAAGGTTGGTTGTGAAGATGAACAAAATCCATGTATTTGTCATGGTTCATTTCTTTGTTACTGGGCCTTGCGTTTTTTGAAGTTTTAAACTTTTACCACATTAAATTGTCTCTTTGTGTTTTTCAGCACTCCCGGAAGTGGACCCATGTTCAAAACCACCACAGTTGCTGTAGATGGAGAAAAGACAGAAGACAGTAACAACAACGCAACACCTGAGTGCCCTGCACTAACAGATGGTATCCTGGAAGGATCACTCGCTGACAGAAGTGAACAATCCTCCCCAAAGTCCACACCAGCCATCAGTTTCTCTTTTGGAAAGAACAGCGCCTCCTCCCCAACCTCCAGTGCTTCATCCAAAGTCAGCGTGTCCTTCTCTTTTGCCAAGAAAGCCCCGGTGAAGCTCGAGACGGCAGCGGCAGTGTTTGCCGATCATGGGGAGGAGGCTGTGGAGGGAGAGGAGGGCCAAGAAGGAGAAAAGGCTGCAGGTCAGGAGGAGACTTCAGCCTGCAACACAGACAGCCCCAAAGAAGGATCAGGAGGAGGTGAAGGAGGAGGAGAGGTTACCAGTGTTGCACCTTCAGAGGAGGTTCAGCAGGCTGATGATGGAGGGTCTCTAGCCTCCACCCTCAACAAACTGAAGATGATGATGAAGAAAGATGAAGGGTATGCCGGACTGGAGCCTCAGTACTATCACTACATGCCTCCAGCCCACTGTCGAGTGAAGCCTCACTTTCAGTTTCTGCTGTTTATGAAGGCCACTGATCAGTGTCAGAGTAAAGATGAAGAGGAGGAGGAAGAAGGGGCCGAGGAGAAAAAGGAAGAAGACCGTAAAGAAGAGACAGAGCCAAGCATCACTGAGTGCATGGCCGTTAAAGAACAAGATACTGTCGTTGCAACTCCTGATCCAGAGCCGGCTCCTTCATCTCCTAAGGTGAAGACAGAGGATTTGCCCTCATGTGTAGCAGACACAGAGTCAACAGCCCCTACCTCCCCTGCACAAAAGACAGAGAGCACACAGGATTCTGAAGAATCGAATCCTGGTCCAAAAATCCCCACAGGCCCCTTCTTTCCAGTCCTAAGCAAAGATGAGAGCACCACCCTGCAGTGGCCCTCTGAGCTGCTGGAATTCACAAAAGCGCAGCCTTCCCTGTCTTACAGCTGCAATCCTCTCTACTTTGACTTCAAGCTGTCCCGCAACAAAGGAGTGCGAGGTGGAAAAACAGCAAAGTCCCCCAAGCCATCAGAGGAGGCTGAGGACAAGAGCCAAGAGGTTGCTGCTTCAGCACCTGAAGCAGAACCAGCTAAACCTGGAACAAGCACTGACAAGGAGAAAGCAGTAGTAAAGGAAGAGCTCGACCAAGCAGAAGGTGACGAGCAGAAACCTGCAACAGACAACACTAGTGCAAAGAAAAAGAAAAAAAAGAAGAAGCACAAGAAGTCTGCAAAGCACTCAAAACGCAAAGGAAAAGATAAAGGGGCAAAAGATGAAGCAGAAGGCGACACTGAGGCAACACAGGAGAAGCCAAAGAAGAAGAAGAAACACAAACGGAAGAAGAGCAAAAACAAGGCTCCAGATCAAGAAGAGGCAAAGGGCGATGAGAAAGAAAAGTCAAAGCCAAAGTCAGAAGAAAAAGCAGCTGCCTCATCTGTTCAGCCCACCACTGGAGCTGGTGGTTCCACGGAAACCCCAGAAGCAGAATCAGGAAAGCGGAAACGTGCCGCCAAGGAAGTGCCTAGCAAGTCTGGAGCCGAGGAAGGAGGGGCGAGTAAAAGCACTGAGAAGGTCAGTTCCACAGAGGAGCACAGCGGAACCAAAAGACTAAAGACAGAATCAAGCGCACCTCAAAGTTCCTCCTGCTCCACCTCAGCCCAGAAGAGTCCTGGTCCTGGTAGACCCCCCAGCAGTGAGAGTGAAGAAGAAGGGGGCTCCAACACCCAGCGCTCACGCCATCAAAGGTCAAGTCCTCGAGAACAGCGCCGGCACCACAGTGAGGAATCAAGGCGCTCCTGCAGCCGTTCCTCAAGACGTGGAGAAAGACGGGGCAGCAGTCGTGGGCGCCACCGTGGTCAAAACTCACGAAGCCGCTCTTACTCGAGTAGCTCTGAGCGCTCCTCAGCAGGCAGCAGTGCCTACAGCCATCGCAGCCGCAGCTACTCCGACAGCTACAGTGACTACAGCACTGAGGGGCGCAGACGGAGGCATTCCAAACGCTCCTCAGACTCTGAATATGAGAGAAGGGGGAACCGAGGACGCAGAAGATCCAGGAGACACAAGTACTCCTCTTCATCTTCAGAAGACTCGCGCTCTCGATCACGCAGCTACAGCCGCAGGAAAAGGCACAGACGACACCACCGGAGCAGCTCCAGAAGTTCCAGCAGCTGGAGCCGCAGCACCAGTGCTCGGTCCTGGAGGCGCAGTTACAGTCGAAGCTGCAGCTCAGGCAGCCGCTCCTCCAGCTCCAACAAAGGCTCCCCAAGAAGACGAGGCGCCCGAGGTCGAGCAGACAGTGATACACATCGCAGAGACTTCAATCGCTCTCACATATACCGCTCCCAGTCGCCACGCTCATCATCATCACGAGGCCTTAACCGCAACACACACTCATCCAGCTCTCAGAGTCTTAGACCGGGAGGGTCCAGAGATGCAGGGGAACAGAAAAACACACTCACTGCTCGCCAGCTGCTGGAGAAGGTTCAGTCCAAGAGGAGCTCTGATGATTCTGCCACAGGAACCAAATCTGGGCTCAAGATCAAGGATCCGCCGCAGGGATACTTCGGTCCTAAACTCCCTCCATCCCTGGGAAGCAAAGCCATGCTGCCTCTGTTTGGCAAACTGCAGGCAGGGAAGAAGCCCCTGATCCCTCTAACCAGACCTGACGAGGGGAGCAAGTCAGGAGCAGGGAAGAGCTCTGAGGCTGAGCAGGAGGTCATTTTAGTGGAGCCAATCAGAGAGTTCCCCCCTCCACCACCACCCCCAGCTCCACCTGTGCAGAAGGTAGAGGAGGCCCCGCAGACCGCAGCGGTGCAGGAAGAAACTCTACAGCCCTCTACAGAGGCCCAAGCACTTCAAGAACCCAGACCACTTTTTGATCAGGAGCCTACAGTGATGATGCCCCAGTACCAAGGAGAACCAGGCCAAGACCCCTCTCAGAATCCTATGATGGAGTCTCTCATGCCAGAAATGCAACAGCAGCAGCCGCCAATGCATGCTTACCCTGGTTACCCACCACCTAGCCTAGAGGAGGATGGCATGGAGGCGGAGGAAGACGGTTTGGCTCCTTTGGAGAGTCAGCCAATCACATTCACTCCAGAAGAGATGGAGAAATACAGCAAGCTGCAGCAGGCTGCACAGCAACACATCCAACAGCAGCTTTTGGCCAAGCAGGTCAAAACTTTCCCTTCTGCTGCTGCGGCTGCAGCTGCTGCAGCGGCTGCTGCAAACTTGGCCCCCGCCCCTCCTCCACCCGCCCTACAGCAGATCCACATCCAGCAGCCCACTGTGTCTGTGGCCTCAGGCACATCCATCACGACAGTGCAGCACGCCATCCTGCAGCATCATGCTGCTACTGCTGCTGCGATGGGGATCCACCCAGCTCACCCCCACCACCCACACCCTGCACATGCACAGCTGGCACAGGTACACCACATTCCCCAGCACCACCTAACCCCAATCTCTCTGTCTCCTTTGGGTCCCTCTCTCGGTCATTCTCTGGGACACTCGCTGGGACACGCCGGGTTAATTCCTGCCCACCCAACAGCCTTCCTTTCTGGTCAGCCCATACACATTATCCCAGCCTCTGCACTTCACCACACTCCCCTCGCTCTGCACCATGTACCACACACAGCCCTCTACCCCACTCTGTTCACACCCAGGCCCTCACAGGCTGCTGCTGCAGCAGCCCTCCAGCTCCACCCACTGCTTCACCCAATCTTCTCAGGGCAGGACCTCCAACACCCACCTAACCATGGCTCATGAGTAACTTTGCAAGTGAAGGATTGTAATCAAAGCATCCAGGCACTGGAAGATAGACTTTTGTTTAACCGTCAGAGTTTGAAGGTGAAGTCCTTGTGACATCATGCGGACAGCGAGACAGAAGCTGTCAATAAACCACCATGTTACCAGCCTGCACGGTGCAGCCAGTTACAGCCACAAAGTGGTGCTGCCTGTGTTGGGACAAAAGTGACGCTTAACTGTTTGTTCTGGCTCATGAGAGATTTCCTTTTTGTACTTACCCTGAATTTTAAAACAGAGTGTATATTGAAAGATACTTCCTCAAGAAATTGGTTTATATTCCAGTTAAAGGTTTATTTACATCGACCATATTTTTTTTTTTACTAAGTCAGAGTCAGCACTGGATTTTTTTTTTCATGGAAGAATATCCTCAGTTTTTACTCTTTTTGGCAGCCAAAAAGAGAAAAACTGGCAAGAGCTACAAGCAGAATCATGTAAGGATTAAATGTTTTTGTTCTTGAGAAACTGCTTGGATTCTGTTACTTTTTGAAATGGACTATTTCATAATAATTGATACTGTTATTGTTCTTATATGACTACTCACTCTATTGGACTCATGTTCTGAAATAATTTGTAATGCAGTAATTTGTACATATATCAGTGTGTAATGTGAAGAATCCCACCAATGACGACCATCTAAAAACTATGGCTATGGCATCCAAACATGTCCGACATTGTCACAAAGGACCCCCTCTGTAATGACGGGGCGTTGTGTAAAGGGGTTGAACGTCCCCGACACCCTGAGGCAAAGCTTGTGTTCCTTGTGCCGAGGGGACACCTGAATGAATTGCACTGAAATATATACATGGTAGTGGTGCGCTTGCATCCTGTAACAATAAGATTGTAGTATACTGCAATAATTGTATTTTTCTGTTTTTAAATTATTTTCTAAACTGCTCTTCAGATGAAGAGATGTTTTGCTTTTGTGTAATTTTGTAAATAAAAGTGCTGTAGATTAACCTATTAACACTCGAGAGGTTGAGCCTGGCATTGGACAAAAATAATAATTGGCTGATGGAAGGACACGTGTATATTTCACAGAGGTTGTTTCCAAACGACCCCAGCTGAGATAGGTGGGATCGGCTACAGCATCATCTGTCGAAAAGTAGCATTTCTGTAATTTTAAAACCTTAATGTCACAGCAAATAAAATCTTGAGTCCATGTGTCTTCTCCTATGTTGTGTGTAGCTCCACATGAACTTTTTGTCAGAGGATACGAGCACCACAGTCTGGTTTGAGATCCCTGCGGAGGTTTGTGTGTTAATGAAACACTAGATGGTGCCCTAGTTACTTAGAATAGATGTGTGAACACAGTAAATACAGGAGAGCACATCAACACCTGCTCACAGTAATGCAAGAGGGCTTCTCATGAAGGTTTGTTGCTAAAGCGTGGTTATATACCAACAGAGTTGAACAGGTTTAATACTATTTAGAAGTCGTATTTCACATGGTGATACCAGAATGAAGTATACATCAAGAGAGGTACATGATCCATTCAACATAAATTCTGTGGTTTCCCAAGCTGATTTATATTACCATCAAGCTTACAACCTCAACTTCACATACTTTCTAACAGAGAATTCAGGGTGTAATCTCAGGTTATAACAAACAGAAAAATAAATGAGTATAATTTTACTATTTTCATGAACTGAGTCGGCAGGATGACAGAGACATTACCGACTCAGGAACAGTGAAATATGTACACTGAAGGCAAAAGCAATGAGGTTAAGAAGCCATTTTGGTCACAGAGTTACAACAGTGATTTATAGTTTCAGAGTGGCTTTGATAAAGAAAGAAAAAAAATTGAGAAGTTCCTAACTCTCTTGAACCTTTAAGTGAAATACTGTCTGGAGTATATGGTGTTCATGCCATTTACAGTTGCACAAAACCAGTTGTTGAGAACAAACCTTAATGTATCCACAAATTATCTCAAGGGGATGTTTTTAAAAAATCAGATCTGCCTCTTCACTTTGAGGGATGATGTCCACGGCTGATGAAAATGTCACTGATTTGATTGATGGAAGTCAGCCCAGGTATCTGATCACGAAGAACATGAAAGCGCAGGTCAGCAGCATGCCTCCGATCATGATGAACTTGTCTTGGGTGGCTCGCCTTTCGATTAGCCTCATTACGGTGTTAGACAGTCCTAGCATGTTGGCCACATCCAGCATCTTCTTATGGGTGCTCTGAAAAATAAAAACATGTTAGCAGTGATGATAACGTGCTCCACGGGGCTGAAACAGTGTTGTGAGAAATCCAAGTATTGCATGACAACATTGAAATGATCAAAGTTCATTCATGGGACTTCTCAAGACACACTGTGCCCACACCCTCGCTGACGAGGTTTCTCACAGCGAGACAGCCGGGTAACACACACGCCCTGATAAGAGGAGGCCTGAAGCAAAAACCAGGAAGACCATCTCCTCCCTGGAAATACGGAGTCACCCTCCAGCTGAGCATTCATGCATCAACAATGAGACTGTTGAGATCAACGTGGACACCAAAAACTGGGTCAGGGAGCATGACCTCTAGCTGGGGATTGTGTCCCTCCACACTAGCTCCATTCTGGAGGAAATTCAATAAAAGTACAAAAAAGTGAACAACCTCTTAGTCCATGAACACGTCCTACTGTTCAGCTACTTGTTGGCAACTTTTTTACACAAGTACTTCTTTTTGCTTCCACACCAGTTTAATCCTGGCACTCGTACTCCTGATCACTAATTTATTTACTTCTTTGGTACACGCCATTTCCTGTTATGCATTTATTCACAACTTTATTCCAGGAGCACGTATTTCTTTCACTCATAGATACTTTGATTTAGTCAATGCACACATCCTCCTGTTCATTTACAATTCATTCATTCACCACTTACGTCAGGACATATTTACTTCTCTTCACTGATATGTAACTGCAGCCCATGCTCACACACTCCTGACTGTTTTGTTATTCACTGAAGTCCCAGCAAATTGACCTTTTTCTATTTCTAAATTACTTTGGTCCAAGCACAAAAAACTTGTTTATGTTTTTAACCATTTAACCTCTTCAGCCCCAGCCTCTTTTTTAAGCCTTCTGCTTGAAAATGCTCAAAGAAAAGAGTGAATCTCTGCAACCACAAGTTCTATTTGAATTATTTTGATGTCATAATAAAAGTAACACTTGAGCGATTTGTCCAGATGTGTAATTATCAGTATACAGTATGTGTTACTGGGACAGAGTAAATGAAGATAGAAGTCATAATCATTTGAAACTTTTGAGTATCTCTTGGAAATGATGCTGGAGTGGTTGTAGAACTCTAAAAATGAATAAAATATTTGTACATCATCTCTGCAAAGGGCTACTGTTATTGAGTGCTGCAGAGCAAAATTAGAGAGGTTTTATAAGAATATGGTCAGGCAAGGATTTTGAAAAATGTAACTTTTTCTTCCGTTTTTCAGGAGAGCGTGCAAACGTTCCCAAAATCGGGTACTTCAGGGCTGTAGAGGAAGTCCATGCACAAATAATCAAGTTTTTTTGGTCTATGCTTAAATTCTTCTTTTTTAAGCTCTGGTATCATATAGATTATGTAATTTTGGCTGTATTGTTAAGATGCTTTGCTAATATCCATCCAGAGCTGATAAAGGGCAGTAGTTGATAATAGTTTGGGATGCATATTTGATTTTTGCCAATATGCTGTTATTTATAAGTCATTACTGCGGATAACCTTACTGATATTTTTTTAAAGAGAGCACAATTTCCACGTTGTTAAAACTGAGCTGTCCCGTACACTGCGACTTTGTAGTTGTGTGACAGATGTGAAACAAGAAAAACAGGATTTTTAAACAGACGTTCAGTGGTTTCAAGGTAAGACATTTTGGTATATTCATACATTGTGCTAAATTTTAATGCAAAACAGAAAATGCACTGATCAGGCATAACATGATACGTTAAGTAGATAACACTGCTTAGCTCTTTACCATGGTGCCTGTTTTTGTTTGAATATATTAGACAGCAAGTGAATATTTTGTTAGGTGACTGGGTGAGGACATCTCCAACACTGCAGCTCCTGTTAAATGTTCAGTATCTACCAAAAGTGGCACGAGGACCAGTGACAGGGTCATGGACGGCCACAGTCCACTGATATAGATATGTGGAACAAAGGCCAATCCAACTTACAAGCTACTGCTGCTCAAAACTGCTGAAGAAGATGATACTGGTTCTGACAGAAAGGTGTCAGAATAAACCATAAAAAAACAAAAAAAGACCAGTTAGGGTGGCAGATGGTCATAATGTTACGCCTAAATGGTGTACATATTGAAGAGTCTTTTATAACTTGGTATGAAATTCAGTTAGTCCTGGTTTTAATTTGGTCTCATGATATCACTGCCATATAGAAATTTGGTTCTGATAAATAATTGTACATTTTGAGCCAGACTGGTGTTGAATTGTCAACTTCCCTATTTTCTCCAACTGAATAAAAGTCCTATCTAGCTGTCTATCTATCTATCTATCTTTCCACAAATGGATATTTTCTATCTTTGATTGAACACTGAATCCACTGTACGCACCTTCAGATTCGATCTCTGATCTCTCAGTCCGTTCAGGATGCCACTCCCACTGCTTATGAGGTCGTCCATGCCTCTGTGTGCGTTGTGTAGGTTGGTGTTGAACTGTAGTGTCTCATCAATGGGGATGGAGGTGTCTGCGTCCTATTAAACAGGAGAAAACATTTCTTATAATTCGGTGTACGGCGACATGTTTCTCTGAGGAAAACTGCTTGCTTGTGTTGGACTCACATTGGTCGTGAACGTCCGGCTCATGAGTTCCTCCCTCTCTCTCTCCTGGGCCTCTCTGGTGTAGCGTCTGTGCTGGAAGTTTTGCAGAGCTGTGCGAAGGTGTTGGACATCATACTTGAGTTGGTCCACCCGTCTGAAAGAGTAAAAGAAGGTGTTACTAGCTCACCTGCTTTCTAGATGTTGCAACTTCTCTTAGCTAGGGATGGGAATCGAAAACCAATTCCAGTTGAGAATTGTTAACAGCTCCATCAAAGAGTCGTTATCACAAGTCTTTATGCTAATCAATTCCCTTATCAATTCCTTCCACTGACAGGGTTCAGAAGCGTCAGAATTGTTGCTTAATCCTTACAAAAGGCGCCTACTGCACAACCTTAAAGCTGGGGTTGGCGACCTGATTTAGAAACACTTTTTGTAATACTGGTTAAATGGTCTTTATGACCCGATGGTAATCAACTCATAATGTGTTCTTAAAACAGAGCGAAAAACATCCGCCATCTACAGCAGGAATAAAACAGGGAAAACCCCAACCAATAATCATGCCGGGACACCTGTTTTTAAACCAATCAAATCCTGTCGCCATTCTGCCTGCCTACTGCGCGTGCATTTTCCCGGCGTGCACAGACTCGGTGCGTGTAGCCAAGCTCATATGTATCAGAGTCCGCTGGAGAATGCTTACCTTTCAAGGGGTTGGCGGTTAGGCGGAGCCCTGAGGAGATGCTACTTTTAAATTCATGCTAGTTTTCCAAAATCACCAACCCCAGCTTTAAGTGAGTGGAAACATCGGCATCTTGTAGAAGCAGGTATCTATGCTGTGACGTGTGTTTGACATTGTTGCCACTGAAAATCTACAGGCCAACATTTGCCCACACAGAAAATCTGCAGGAATCAATAAAAGAATCGTTAAAGACTTGGATTTATTAGCAGGATTGTTAATAGCACTGGTATCGTTAACATTGGATCCATTCCCATCCCTAATATCCAAAGTAATTTTAAGTTGATCATTTTTTCCCTTAAACCTCATGCTTAAAGCCCCTATTCAGTGCCACTCAGGCCTCACTGCAGCTCTGCAGAGACCGGAGCACTGCTGTGGGATGGGGTGCACAAAGACCCCTCAGGCTTGTTTACCCAGCTTAGAAATGAATCTTTGCCCAATGCAGCAGGAATGCTGCTGATGACGGGACTTCTGAGGAAATGTTTTCATAGAACCGCTTTGCCACAGGGTATGACGGGCTGTCTGTCTCATCTCCGACACCCACCCTGTGTCTCTAAAATGATGTGTGTAAAATCACCTTCACTCCTCTCCATCCGTACTTACAACTTGGCATTCTGGCGGCGGTTTGGTGGTTCCTTGCTGGCTAGGATCTCAAGGCGTTCTAACTGATTGAAGATCTGGTCGATTCTGGCCTGCAGCTCGTTTTCTAACACTTGAATCAAGATAAAAATGACAAAGTGAAAAAAAATACAGTTAATACAGAAATAGAATGGAAAACAAATTATTATTTATCTACTACTTCAAACTTAATAATTTAGGCTCAAGGTGAGTGCAGTGAAAGGCTGGAGCATGTCAGGGATGCACAAAAAGGGCTTTATGTCAATAATAATCTAATATTTCCACACTTGTTCCCGTTGATACACTGAAATAAAGAGTTCTGGATTACACATATGCAAAATGTATTTTCAACAGTAACAGTGAAACCAGAAATAGTCTGACCATTTAAGTGCTACAGATGGCAATTTTGCAACCTGATAGAAAATTGTTTTGTGTCCTATAAAGCTAAAAACTTCCAGTTAAATTATATTTTACTGATATAGCAAGTCTGTAAGCATTACATAAACTGTGTCCTGGTGTTTAAGGCTTCAAACATGCCAGTGAATACTGAAAGAAATATCCATATCAGACAAAACCAACAATTAACTTTGAGTCAATTCTCTGTCTATATACTGATATCACGGTGATAATATTGAGCATTCCAGGGCCATGTGGATCTTAAATCATAGCTCGATCATTTTTAGTTGAACTGTGATGCACAAAATTGAGTTATATGATATTTTAGTAAAGACAAATTAATCAAAATTAACATGGGCCTCACACGAAACTTCACAGTCACAGTCGGCTTCACAATTTCAACATGACAGAAATACATAAAAATAAAGTGCATCTTAAATAAAACACAACCAATTTTATCCTAAAGCCTTGTATTTGTGTTTTAGATGTGATGTCACTGAAGACATGATGCCTCACTGTACGTGGTCATATACTTGTATCTCAGCTTTTTGTTATGATTTATGTAAAGCACTGACCAAAATTGCAAACATGCCTCCTCTGCTAGAACCACAGATTGGTCTCCTTTGAATCACATGAACAAATGTAAATAAAAGTTCAAAAGATTAATGGGCACTGCTCTGGAAGTCTTCAGATAATGGATTGCATTTAACTGGAAGACAGATTCCCCCACTCTGTATTAAAGTAACCATAGCATATTATTCTGTTTCATCAACATGAGGAAGCCAAAAATAATGAGAAAATAAAAATCAATAAACATAATTAAAATTCTCCCTGCTTGAATTGAAAGTCAGTGAAGTGGTTGAAAGGGCTTCCAGTAGTGCAGGGGGAAGTACACGGCCATTTGCTGCATCATAAAATAGTGCCAAACACAGACTTCCTGGAGGAAACAAAGTGCTATGAAACATTTAAACCAATTGTACTTTCGCATTAACTCAGTTTTATGGTTCGATTTTACTTAAAACTGACGCAATCCCACAAAATAACTATCCATAAACAGATGTGTACCTTACCTGTAGTCTTAGCTCGTTCTCCTCTTGGAGTCTCTTTCAGCCACTTCACTAACTATCATATAACTGTTGTCCAGTTCCTCATACATCCCCCACTGTGGACTTTTTTTTTTACAGAGCATTACATCTGGCATCAATTTCCTTTTTTAAAACCATCATAAACCACACTGAGCAAAAACAAGGGTAATCTAATGTTTGTAAATACACTGATTAAAAAAATCTCTTTATTGCCCAGCCCTAGGGTGGAGGTGCCTCTCCCATTAGTACAATTGAGATTACACATGGCACACCATCCTCTATATTAACACACATTACGACATAATTTAGGAAGGGAAGGTTAGCAAAACTGCCTGGCTCCCACCATTATCTAGAAGAAGCCCTCCCTGCTTCTGTCACTGCACCCACCCTGCTTCTTCCTGTCCTGGCACCAGCTGGGCCAACAACTGATTGAGCAGGCACCAACCAGAGAAAACAATGAGCCAGGGAGACACCAGGCCCCCTCCTGTCATTATATTAGAGCAGCCATAACAAGGAGCCTGGGTTTGTGTGGAAATTAAGAACCATTGACAGACTGGAAGCAGTGTGTCAATGGATAATTACACCATCACAATGAATGAAGCCTCCATTGCTCTGATACAGAGTCGCTGGAGGGCAAACTATCCCTGCCATAAGGTGAATCATGACATTCCTCTACTTACAGTGGACTGATTCACGATCCGTCCTCTCCAGACCTCCCATAAGGGACTGCACCTCCTGGATTTGCCTAATTCATAACAAATAGGATGTTAGTTAATGACACAGGACATATGGTACCGACACTCCAGCTGTTATTTACATCATCTACAAAACTTAACGAAAGCAGATCACATTCTTGTCCAAAAGCCAAAGCATGCTCGCACAGGTTTACATCAATACACACTAAAGTTCATTAGTAGTTATTAGCTTGTGCAGTGCCACTTGTTAGCCAGTGGCAAGAGTGTAACCATTTTCAAAAGAGACGGACACACTCACTTGTTTGTCTGATGGTAGAGCGTCTCCATTTTCTTGGATGAGTGTAACCGCTGGGTTTTTCTCTGTTCCTGTGCTTTGTTTTGCCTAACACTTCCTTTATATGACAGGTGGCTAGGCTAGGCTAAGCTAGCTAGCTAACGGTACTGGGGCGTACACGTCATCGACAGAGCCTGTGTACGGAAGTAACGAAGCGGAAGCTGCGCTACGTCACGCAAAGGTAGAGAGAAAAGTGAAGAGGGCTCACTCTGGATCCATTTTCTGACTCAACTTCCGTGAACGTGTAAGCCCATAGTTATTAATCACGTGTTTATAAAAAAAAAAAAAAAAAAAAATATATATATATATATATATGTGTATATACACATATACTGTATATATATATATATATATATATATATATATCTATATATATATATATCTATCTATCTATCTATCTATCTATCTATCTATCTATCTATCTATCTATCTATATATCTATCTATATATATATATATATAAGATAGAAAGATAGATAGATAGATATGTATATCAGTTTCTGCTTCTCTGAGGAGTCAGAAATTAATCAAGTATAACATTCAACCTCTTAAAGTATTTTTCTCTTAAAGAAAGCAACTGAATACCTTTTATTTCTTCTTTGATAAAGCGGTGAAGTTAAATCTTTGGGGATGACAAAATAATTACATTTTAGCAATAAAAACATAATTTTCGTTAAAGAGCTTCTCTATACTGTTGTATTGACACTTTAAACATGATATTTGATATACATTTTTAAGACTAGTGTCTTTTATTTGGAAAAGCTGAAAATTTCCACATCAACACTGGCGCCTTATCGGGTGTGTCATAACCAAACAATAAGTCAGTCGATACGGCATCCATCCTTTAAGCTTTGTCTATGGAAGGAAGTGTTAAGTGTTCTCCACAAATGGCATTCATTTTCATGTTAGTCACAGCTCTGTCTTTAGAGACGATCTTTGGCTCACAGATCATGCTGCAGAAACACCATCTAGTGTCAGAGTCTCTCAGGAGCACATTACCTGGTGAGAAAACAAACAACAACTCTCTCGTTTTTGCACTTATTAAGTTTTCCGTTCGAATTTGAAACCCTAAGTGCTGTCATTAATTGTAACAGGACACCACATGTGAGTAGTCATGCAGATACAGGGTTGTGTTAATGGACATGTCAACCTTTATTGTTAAAGTTATACAATTGATAACCTTTCCAAACTTAAATCCCGGCTGTAGGCCATGTTTCCATCATATTTGATATTCCTCTTTTTAAGGTAATGGCTGGCAGATGTGATAGCAGAAATCCTTTCCTTACCAAGAGGAGCTGTGAGGGCAGGGACTATAATCCTTTGACATGTAGACATGTGACAGGAAAGACTCTGAGAAACATGTCCTTAGGCTACTTTTTGTCAGCTCACCTCCATTCAGTCTAATTAGGCCATCCTCTTTTTTTCCACAGGTTGGTGTCAGAACATCACTGTCTGTCCATCCAAGGGCTTCCTTCTCGCCCGCGGTGAGACACACCAAAACTAAAGTTATCAAAGTTTTCATTGTGTGGTGAGATCATTATAGAATAAAGATGCCTGAGGAACGAGACAGGTTGTTTGCAAAGTCTCCCATCACAGAGAACTTTGACATGCAGTGCTGTGTGAAAGTGGCATGAGTGGATTTCCCAGAATACCAAGTTAATTTGTAATCAAAAATATGAGTAGACATGTTTCTTCACCGCCCTTTGCTTGTGGCAGAAAAGAGAGAAGAATTAGCTAAGGATAAGCCTGTCTCTGGAAACTAGAGATGTACAGTATTGCTGTGCTACTTGTAAATAAAAGATAGAGATAGTCATAACGTGTATCAGCAAATTAAAAAACTCTGCTACAATTCACAACTGATACCTCAGCAATTAACACCAGCTCAATGAGTAATATTTTGCATTTTAAAGCAAAATCATTAGTAATACCTCAGCTGATATTTGCTTATTTTTTGTTATCAGTCAATACTAATCTTATTCTGCATTTTTATTCAAGAAATTGTGGTATTTTTTCTATCAATCTATCTATTGATTTTTGTCCTGAAAAAATAGCTTGGGAGTATCACTGCTGTTATTGATATACGGCAAAAATCCAACAACTTGGATCTCTGTTGAAAATGGATGTGCTGTTTTCCTAATTATATTTTTCTTTGCATTTTAATTTAAACTAGAAAGCACTCGGAGAGCACAGACCTCCGCCAGCGCCACAGTCCTCAGCCATATTGTCATTTTGACCATAAATATTAGTCCTACCTTTATTTCATCTAAATATTTAGATTCCTTGACCATGAAAACATACCATTAGCAATTGGTTTCATAATGATATCTATTTTAGTTCAGTAGTTATTCACAGAAATCACATTTTTCGCCATGGCAGCCAGACGCTGATCCGGATCAACACCAAAATCGAATCAGGTCTTCCTTTTCCCATGCTGAACATTTCCTGAAAATTTCATCCAAATCCATCCATTACTTTTTGAGTTATTTTGTTGCTACAGAAAAGTGGAATCAGACTTCCATGAAACAGCTATTACATGTCCTGGCGGTGCACAGTGCAACATCCAGTACTTTTTTTGACGTCTTGATTGAACATTAAGAATCAAACATTTTCCAAATATGCAGATCTGTGTATTCCACTGGAAAGGTGGACCAACAGGATCCGTCTCAAAGCACACTCACTGCATGCCTTCTTTGGGGTTACTTTTTGTCAACTACACAAAGCAAGGCTGGAACATCAGAGGTAGGCTTTTGGACCTTTAAGGACAAATTTTTGACATTTTTAAGATGTATTTGTAAAGGATTATCAATAAGGAAAGTGATACAGATGAAAAACAACATACTAAGAAAATATTTCATAACAGCTAAAAGAGCAATATTTTGTTATGCCAGCCTGTTGACTGTTTTTGTTTAAAGTTGATAGGGGCATTGATAGTGCATCAATAATCATGTCTTTACAATTACAGCAGTTTTGCAAATATTTTTATAAAGAAGAGAGGGCCGATATTCACCTTTTAAAAAGAAATGCCAATAATGGTATGGTAATATACACTTTTTAAAAGAATAAGTTCCTTTTGCATTAAAACTCAGCTGTTGCTCTTTTTTGACAACCTGTTTGTTTTTTTATAAAACAGATGAAAACAATAAAAACACAACAACTTTTGATAATACCATGAATGATTAAACATGTCGTTGGGCACCAACCTCCAATATACAAAATTGTACTTTTCAGGAAAAAACTTCATGGTGATTAATGAATGTATCTTCCTTGTTATTTTTTTTTGTACTTTTTTTTGATTATAAGAGTAAAAATATCCCACTGACCAACATGGAAGGTGACTAATGGCGCTGTTTGATGAAAAATATGAACATCATCAAACATGGAGACAGGAGGTTTGTGCTCAACAGTGATGATACATTTTAAGTGGTAATGATCAGCAATAATCGTCAAAAATATTTCCTTTGGATGGCACGTTCTTGATAAGAGAAATTTATTTTTAATGGTATCATTGTAAGGTGGAGCAATATGTTTAGTTCCTACATTTTGCTGATATTTCAGGTAACACTTTAGAATAACGATCATTTGTAAGCCATTTATAAACTATTAGTAGATAGTTAATCAATCATGAACCAACTAAATATATACATTTGTAAATGATTATTAAATCATTTGTTAATGATTATGAAATCAGTTACAAGACATCTATGAGCTATTAATAGGTATAAGTAGGTAGTAAACCAATCATGGAAAAAAATGATTGGTTAACCAACCCTAACCCTAACCCCTAGCCCTACCCTAACCCTAATGATTTTATAAGCATTCATAAATTATGTAATAATCATTTACAAATGTATATATGTAGTTAATTCATAATTAGTTCAATATATACTAATAGCTTCTTGTAACTTAAGTTATAAATGATCTAATAATTATTAACAAATGTGTTAATAATCCTTTACAAATGCATATAAGTGATTTGTTTATGGTTAGTTAATTATTCACTAACATCTACTAATAGCCTATAAATGGCTTACAAATGATTGTTATTCTAAAGTGTGACCATATTTCAACATGCAGTGTACTCTGCCAGTATGTATGGCTTAAAATCAGTAGGGAACGTCAACAGAAATATTCATTTCTGCTGATACTGATGAGAAATGTTTGATGTTATGACCTACTGATACTGCTATTTTGACAATCATGTGGTTCAGCCCTACTAAAACAATGTACTAAATATACTGCCAATTTTTACTTATCTAAAACATCTTCATTGAATAAAATCAGACTGAAACAAAATTGGGACTCAGACTAAAGAGAATTGTTCTCTTACGTCTAAATCTAAAATAATGCACTGCCAGGATAAACTGAAAAACCCACAGTAGTTCTTTTGTAATTTTGAAGAGGAAAGTTGTCCTGAGGCTTTACATGGCACTTTGGCTCCTTTACAAACCACATCTCAGTCACTTTGGTACGACCCTAAATCACCTTCTGTTCGGTTTGCTGCACTGGGAGAGGAGGATCAGTGAGAAAGTAAATTCAACACGGTCAGTGAACTGATTCTGGCTCCTGCTTCCTTGTGGATACTGTGTTTGTTTACTTCATTCAGCACAGCAATCAGACAGTCCTCCTCAGCTGCCTGGTGCTACTTGAGTTGATGGTTGTTTCTTCAGGCGAGACACTTCTCAACGGAGGTCCTTTTTCAGCCACCCCCACATGTCAGAAACCCTGAGATCTGTTCATGCCACTTCTTGCTCTTACCGTTCACCATTTTTCGGTTGTCATAACACATCCTGGGGGCAGCGCAGCTTTGACTTGTTGGAAGGAGAAGAAGAGACCCCTCAAACCATTTCTAAACAGTACATGAGGCACGTTTACTTCCATTTCTCTCCTCTTTCTCTCACTGTCTCTCAAGGTCATGGGGTTCCTCCTGTCTGTCCTTTATCTTTCAGCCCTGAGGAAAGGATGAGATGAGCTTACTGGTTTTTTCTCTACACCTGAGCACCACGGGCACATTTTGGAATCCAGACTCCAGGTGCAGAGTGCAATTACGCCACACTCAGACTGACCAAGAGATCATACGTATCTACCTCTAGACTGATGTGTCAGTGTCACTACCAGAGTTTGATAGATTATTTGCTAAAAAAGTTTTTTTTCTGGGTATTTCCTCACCTGAAATTGTTTAAAAGTTCATGTTTTTCCCAATATTGTGTAGAAATTAGCTGTTTAGTCAGGAAATACTCCGGAAAGAAACAACATTTTTTGTTATCAGCAGATTTTATTTATTTTCTATTTGCAACAAACACCAGCCTCATGTGCATATGTGTAAACCCAAGATGTCTGAGCACAAATAGCACCCTTTTCCCTCAGGTTCTCCCCTAAAAATTTAGTGCAAGTCCCTGATAGTGCCTCCTTCTTTTGCTGATATAGAAACTCCAGAAAACTTCCAGCTTAAAGGAGCAAATAGTAAACCCACGGAATTGTATGGAAAGGTTAAAGTGAAATGTGACTGAAAATACCAGAGGAACATCTCTGTAAAGTTGTGTGTGAAAAGGACTAAACGCAGCCCACCCCAAAAACCTAACCCAGTCATCACCACATACTGAATCACATCACTGTATCAAACAGATTTATTAATACATAAACATACAATAAACAAGAGAGAGGCAACATTTTGAAGACATTCTTTATCCATAAAATTCAACAGTATTTGAAGATTTTTCTTAATTAAATTAATAATGCAATAGTGTTTAAAGAATCCGGCAAAACAAAAGTACTGCTTCCAAAGTTTATCGTTTTTAATTTCTCACTTCTTTATCAGAAAACTTGAAGTAATCGATAGTAGTTAGCAAACTGGTGGATGAAGAATTTAACAGTTTTATACATATAAAATCTATATTTAATAATCCATGAACATTACTGAAGTGTTTCAATTTAGACTAGCTTTTACTTTTTGTGTTTTCAATTTAGTTTCACCCCATGCTTACAGATACAGTAAAATACAAACAAGATAGGTCGAGGATGAATGGTGAAGGACAAATCCTCAAAAATCAAATTGTACCCTAAGATTTCAAACAGTTGTTCTTGGTGACAGGCTAATGCAATCAAGGACAGTTACTAGTAAAGCTTTCTCTAACACAGGCCCAGCACAATGATACCTGTCTTGTATGATTTAAGAAGAAAATTTCTGGTCATTCAGATCCTTAAGTCCTTTAGACACACTTCTAATTTAGGCAACTGATTTGTTTCACCTGGCTTCTTTGATACATACAGTTGAGTCTCATCAGCATAACAATGAAAACTAACAGTGTTTTCTCATGACATCACCGAGGGGAAGCATATATAAAAAGAAAAGAACTGGACTTAGCCCAGAACCTTGAGGAACTTGTAACCGAAGTTAGTGTTCACAGAAGACTTATTATTCACATGTACAAACTGTTGTCGACCCAGGTAGTAGGACTAAAACCAATTTAAAGGAGTCCTTGTAATTCCAAGTAATTCGTTAACCTCTGTAGAAGAATGTAATGATCTATGGTATCAAAAGCTGCACTGAGATGTAGCAATACAAGTTCAGAAAGAAGTCTGACTGAAAAATCTGAAGCTGAGAGTAGTAAGTTAAAAACTGTGACCAGATATGTCTCTGTGCTATGGTGAGCTCTAAATACTGACTGGAAGTCTTCAAACAAGCCATTGTTTTAAAATATGTCACAAAGCTGATTGGCCACTACTTCCTCCACTATCTTTAAAATAAATGGAAGGTTTAATATAGGTCCGTAGTTAGCTAATTTGCCTGAATCAAGGGTAGGTTTTTTAAGTGGAGGTTTGATTACAGCTACTTTATACGACCAATGGCTGTAATGGCTTCTTCTTTGGAGAAAGCCACACCTCTGGTTAAATCTTCATGTAAATCCATTCAGTAGTTTATGTGTAATCTTGCTAATAGACAAGCAAACAGACAGACTCTGGCGAAAACATAGCCTCCTTGATGGAGATAATAAAGAATAAGAGCCTGGAGGAAGGTAAGTTAGTACTAATAGGAATGGCTAGCAGGTTTTTTTTAATCATAGGTACACTAAGAACAAAACTGTCGAAAGAATTGTAATCAGCTTTTGGTCTAAGATTGTTAATGAGACAAGAATGATAAATAGCTACTACACCACCACAGTCTGTGTTTCGTGATACACAAGTATTAAAATGACTGGGATGAGTGGATTAATTATTCCTCCTGGCACAGCCACATTTCAGTCAGACAAACTAAATCAGTGCAATTGTCTGATATAAGATCAGCAAAGATTTGGATGTCAGTGATCTGACATTTAACAGACTACATTTAATTATCTGAGGATTTGGTGTTTCTACATATGATGTTTTAATTTTAATCCGATTGTTATGATTAGCACCTCTTTTTTCTATGGAATAATTAATATGATTAATGTATGTATCATTATAATAACCGTCAGAACAGTAATGGCTGAAACATTGCCTTAAAGCAAGTGCAGAGGAGCATGGAGAACTGCATTTCTGCAACCTGGTCCCAGCTCTGAGTTGTCATGATTCAGGATAAATAATCTCTGCCATGTTTCTAGATGTCATCTCTTCTTATCAGAACAGGCGTTCCCCCAAAATGATGTCCAGTTATGTACTAGGCCCACATCGTTTGCTGGACACCTCAATAGCCAGCGGTTAAATGACGATTGCTTTTGTTACACAAACCTTATTGTTTTCCCTGCAGAAAATCACTGTGGCTTTAAATAAATAAAGTACAAAAACTTGCATTTTTATTTAATCAAGTTTACCAAATCACTTAAAGATGATATGAGGAGGTTCTAAGTAATTACAAAAAAGTCTCACTTTTAGGTGTATGCCTGATCGAAATACGCACTTTAAGATGAGTTTTATAGCATCTAAATAGGTTATCTATAAATGCTATTCCTTAGCTTCGTGGTCCGGTAGGACAGGGCTGGACTGGCCTGGATACTCAACTTCGGGAACAAGACAACTAAAACTAGAGCAAATTTGTATTATTCAGACACGTCTTAGAGCACCAGGCTGTAAGTAGCGATATATAGCCGGCTACAAAACTACTGTACTAAGTTTCCCAAGACCTGCTTGTTGTCACACATCAAAAACTACCGCTACGTAACTAGAAAGAGATACATTACCTTGTTGCTTTGCATCCTGTAAGTTGTTGAAAAAAGAAGTTGTAAAGCAATTCAGAGTTCTGAGGAAGGTCCTAGCTGCATTCATTAGCATCACAACAAACGCACGCTTTGGCTTGGGTCACGTCTTTACGACAGTCGCCACGCGTGCTCATGGGTGGCAGAGTCTTTATGTCGCCGGAAATAGATTCTCCTCATAGCACCTTTAAGCATATCTACTGTTTGGGAAAAATTTGTTGGAAATGGAATTAACTTGTTAATGTATTAAGAACAAATACCTTTTATTTAATCCGTGGAAGAGGCATAGGAGTGATTTTGAATAATTTACCCACTGATGGAAAGGTGGGATAGCAAAACAGCAGGTACAATTTACGACACTTGTTTTTTTTCAGGTATCCTGGGATGATGAAATACTGCTTATATGTCTGAGGGCTAAACTTACTTGTAGTTCATCATAGAGGCTTTTGCTTAATAGCAAAATAGACAAAAGTGACACTATTTATGCTCCATATATCCTTTATCAAGCATAATGTGAATTTTAAAGCACATCTGGATCCAGATTTGGAAGCATCCAGGTATGTTGTGTGTGTGTGGCCACCTCACTCAATCATCAAAGAATGCTATTTCCTGGCGTCGGCCTTTGGGTCTTTGGGGGCTCCAAACATAATTTAGCCCTGGATCAGTCTCCTGTCCTGGTTAGACAACATGGCCACAGAGTTATTGTTGGGTCGGTCAGAATAAAGTGCTCAGTGTATTCTGTAACAACCCCCCTACACAGAAAATGGTTTGGTTCATCAAGAGAAAATTATAAGGCACTGAATCACTTCAACACAATGCACTTATTCATGTATTTTAGCCAGTCTACTCCATCATAACTTGCCAGTGATTGCCTAAGACAGACCGAGTAAAGAAGCCAGTTATGAGGAGCAAAATCGCCTTGGGTCAACAGTTTTTGGATACCAGTCATTTTTTGAAGGTATGCTGATCTTCTCCCTCCACCCTGAGGGAGATGATCCACTTGTCTTTGAAGCTGTGATGAGATGCTGAATGAAAGCAAATGAGGGCCTGTCAGAGATGACAGGAGAAACTCATAAGCTCCCAGGGTCTCGGCGGGTTCTGCTGGGAAGAGGGGACCAGAGGTGGGGTTAGAGGGTTGGACGGTGGCAGCGCAGGGTTAGAGCCTCCTTATGAAGTTATGATTGATTACAGTGCTGGGATGGGATTTAATTTAAACAACAAAGATGAATTGGTGGAAAGTTACTGAATATATTCACTCATGTCACTGTATTTGGGTAGCTTTTTATGTACCTGTACTTTTTTGAGTCCTTTTTAAAATGAGTACTTTAACTGTTACTCAGTTGATTTCTGTAGAAATTATACCTCACCACATTTCACATGACATCTGTTTTGATTTTTAAAAAAAGATAAAGCTAAACTGATGCGAGCTTTTAACAAACTAGTATTGTCAGGATGCCAACATTTTATACTGATTCTGATACCAAGTTTAGTATCAAAGCGAGACCACTTCTAGTTTCATCATATACTGTATACCATACCTGGTCAATGTTTTGTTTGCTGCAGGAAATAAGGCAACATAACTGCCTGTAAGAGGTTTACTTAATACTTAATGACAGGTAAATAAATCATTGTTTTTAATATGCAGGTTCATATGGCTTTAATTTATTTTCAAGCTAAATAAATTATCTATGATGTTATATTTGCCTATGAGTTTAACATATACATGTAACCATTATTATGGTATTATTATTCATTCAAATTAGCTCTTTTTAAAAATACTTAATTTTTTCTTGTTGCTTTGTAGCAACATAATAATGTAGACATTATTTAACATCGACTCTGCTCGCTTGGAACCAGAGCGGAGTAGGTACTAAAACTAGCTTGTTTTAGGAGGTACCGGGCTAGTGGAAACGCGCTGCAAATCGAGTAGTGCCGAGTAGAGTAGGGCCAAGGCGTGCTAGTGGAAAAGGGCCAATTGACTCTTTTTGATAAGTTATGAGTAATAATAAATGTTTTATTGAAAAGCATCCAAGGTTTTTTCACGTTTTGGCACCTCACGAAGTGTGAAAGAAATGTATTTGTCCATCATGGTAGCAAATAGTTTCCCACACCTGTTCTCTATTAACAAAAAGACATATCAGTGGTGCTTCCATTTCTTTAGACCTCAGATTTAAGACTTGGGAACTATCTCACAGTAATGTTAGTTGTGTTCCAGGTGTGAGCGGATATATTTAGGGTTACTGAAGATTGTCTTTCACTCTAAGTATGAATAGGAAAAAAGGGGGGCGTACCATGTGGAGCATCTTTCTTGAAGCTTGGATTTTCCCACTTCTAAGATAAAATGTGATGTGCCATAAATGACCCAATTAGACCAAAATCTTGGGTCAATATATCCAAAGTGGCACAGAAAGATTCA
Source organism: Scarus forsteni (assembly GCA_036419115.1). Taxonomy (NCBI): domain Eukaryota; kingdom Metazoa; phylum Chordata; class Actinopteri; order Labriformes; family Labridae; genus Scarus; species Scarus forsteni. The sequence goes on along the minus strand of JAZDUH010000084.1, from coordinate 29,992,859 downwards.
AACAAAGAGACACAAAATTACAATACAGCAACAACACGAGACCATTGTGAAGAAATACGACACTAATAATAAAAAAAAAAAAAAAAACAAGGAGAAAGGGGGGCAAAAAGTGCAACAAACAAATTATCAGTGTTGGGCCAGAACCTCTCACTTCCATTATTATGATTTTGAATCCCTAAACAAAGTTAAGTTTGATAATCAAAACAATAATTAAATGAAATAAGACAGGCTTCAAGAGAGCTGATGTCTCAGAAAACTTAGGGACTGATCTGAAAGTGCAAAATACATCACGGGTCAGCAAAAATGACCACAACATGAGATGATCGCAGTGATAGGCAAAAATTATGCTGCAGGGATTTTAAAGGACTTAAAAGAAATGCAAAATTACAGCAAGGTGATGCAAAGCAGCTCTGAAAAGATGCAAAGCTACGTGCTATGGGAGAGCTGTTTATGGATGCCAAATGACAACTGCAAGAAATATAAACAAAAACAGGCTGAAATTGCAACAAAAAGGGACAACAACAGGATGCAATTTCAGGGATGCAAGTTCATTCCAAGGACACACAAAACTCATACATGATAGAACTGCTGGAGCATTAGATGATCACAGAGATGGACAAATGGTAGAAGAAGACAGCAAATCAATGACATGACAGCACCAGTCGTCTATCTCAGGAGGATGCAAAAAGACCATTAAGAAATGAAGAGGCAAGAACACCACAAAAGGACAAAAAACAACGGCCTTCTTACTACAGATGCATGGCGATCAGTTAAGTGCAAAATTATCAGAATGATGTTAAAGTGTGCACAAACATGCTCAAAATAGTAAGACAGAAACCTAAAAGAAGGCAAAGAAGATGCAAAATTGCTACAATGCAAGTAGATCCTGACAAAAATGTAGCTGATAAAAAAAACCAAAACACCAAATATATAGGTGCAGTTATATAACATTTTAAAGAAATGTACAACTTATCTCAAGCTAAATTTGACTTATTTCATTAATACATTACATACAATTTAATGTATTGAGCCACAGGAGACACACTGTCTCTTTTGAATGAAAAGCTTTCAATATCTTGAGTCTTTGCCATGGTCCGTATTTCCTAACGTTACACTTCCCCCCAAGGTATGTTACAGCTGTTCCAGACTATGGGATCAATTGTAACATTTCTCTCCTTTTATTTGAGATTAAACTTTTTTTGTTTGTGTTGCACAGGCATTTTCTTGGACATTTGTTAGCAGACACTTGAATTTAGTTTGTTTTAGCAGTTTGAACACACAGGGTTAGACGAGCTCAAAGCTCGAGACAGAAATGGAAAAAAAATGCAATTGTTCCTAGTCCCCCCTACAACCATGCAGCCCCTTTTCAAATACAACAGGCCGAATAATGGCTTGTATCCATAGAAAGTATTTTCTTCAGTTGGAAGCACCGTCAGCCTCAGTTTAAGAGCACTTCTTGCTGGTGCTTGATGTTCCCAGGTGACAAGAGTTGACTTCCACATCTCTCACTAACTCCTATACGGCCAATTAAAATCACACTCTGTGCATCATACTTTCCTTAATTCACTGAAATATCACCAGGAAACATGAACACATAGTCTTAATATCATGTCAAACCACTGATAGAGGCTGAAGACCAGGAGAAAATTTCCTTGTAAATAAGTCCCACCCCTTCTTGTTTTCATGCTCAATCTGACATAATCAAGGCCCTCTCAGAGGTTGTGCCATTGGATTTTAAGTTAAAAGCATGTGCTGCCAACTCAAAATCCACTACTTGTGGACACGGGTCCAAAAACGCTGAGTACTCGACCAATTAGAAATGTTCAGCATTGCAGGCCCCGCCTTCTCGCCCCTGAGTGAGAACTTCCGTAGATGCATAAATCCATCATCTTGGATAGAAATTAAGACCACAGTTTTCCTCAAATGTTCCTGCATTTGAAAAACACCTAAGAGAAATACTACATCAACAAGAAAAGCACTCACATATTGCTGTCTCATTTATAATCAATGGTTCCATGATGTTAGCAGCATTATGATTCTTTGACCCTGAAAACCAACACCTAGCACTCAGGATCATGTTGATATCTTTATTAGTTTGTCAGGTATTGAGCAAAAATGATTGTCTGCTAATAGCAGTTTTCTGGATCACCACCAAATGTAATCATTTTTAAACTGGGCCGTTACCAACATCTTCTGAAAATTTCGGTAACATTTTACTTTAGAGGTCCTCAAATTTCATCGCACTTAGGTAATAATTAGACAAAGTTTTTCCTTATGTCTTTGAAATTACCCCCGAAATTTCATGAGAATTTGGTGAAAATTAGCACATAACTTCATTAAAATAATGTCCAGATTTATTGTCGCGAGTCAGAATTGGTAGGTTACTTTGAAATTTCTTTGAAATTTGCTCCAAAGTGCAAGGTAAGAAGGTGACAATTAGCAAAAATTTTATTTGAAATTAAATCACAACCCACCACAAAATGTTTTGTGGTGGACCTATGATTACAGGCCTAATCATAAAGGTATATCATTCATCTCTATTTTGCATGTGATCTTAATTATGCATATCAACAAACTCGGTACTAAATGACTTGGGGAACAACTAACAACTGCTTATTGGGAAATTCAATCATTCACTGAACATTTCAAAGGTAATTATCACAGGAAACAATGAACCTAACTTCTGTATTCAAGAACTAAGCGGCTATTTATCACCTGCTTCTCTGGAAATAGCAGAAATTTTAGGACAGGGGTGTAAAATTGGGTAAGGATGCTAGGGACAGGTCCCTATCAATATTGTGCCACTACCATATGGTCCCTAACATAAAACACAAGCATGATACTAAAAAAAAAAAAAACGCTCCTATTTAATGCCAAAGAGATACAGGTTTTGCTTATTTTATTTATCATCCATGTATCACTTGTGTGTGGAAAGGCAGCAAACATCTAAGACCAACAATAAAAGTTTGCAGACAAAATAAAATAAAACCTCAGACAAAAAACATGATTTTATAAAATCATATTGTTGGGGAATGAATTACACTTATGGGTGATAATTCAGAAACTGTTTTTTCCTTAGACTATAACCATATCATCAAAATTAATGATTGTTGCATCCTAAATTGTCCCACTGTTCGTGTGTCATGCATTAATATATTTTTGTCAGGGGCTAGATTGTAGAGATGGAGGAGTAGAGGCTGGGGGTATAGTATAAAGAAAAGTTTTTTTCTGAATATGATAATTTGCTTGTTAGTTTGATCAGCTCTACATGACTTGAAATTACTGTCATACATGCAAAACACAAACTTTCAGGGGTGCCACCTTGGAGCACTTTTATGTCCCCAACAATGTCAAAATCAGACCTACGCCCTTGTGTTAGGATACTTTTAAAAACATTTTGTGGTGGGTTGTGATTTGATTTCAAATAAATTATTTCCTAATCGTCACCTTCTTACCTTGCAATTTGGAGTAAATTTCAAAGAAACTGGAAAAAAACAGTAACCTACCAATTCTGACTTGCGACAATAAATTTGGACATTTTTTTTAAAGAAGTTATGTGATAATTTTCACCAATTTCTCAAGAAATTCTGGGGGTAATTTCAACGAAATAAGAAAAAACTTTGTCTAATTGTTACCTAAGTGTGATGAAATTTGCGGACCTCTAAAGTGAAGTGTTACCAAAATTTCAGCAAAATCCGTCTGTAGTTTTTGCTTAGTCTTGCTAACAAACTAACGAACAGACAGACATACATCGGCATAACCATGACCTCCTCAGTGGAGAGAATAAATGATCCTGATTCAAGTCAGTCAGAAAAGTTCTGCCTTATGGTTGCAGAGCTTGTGACCCTGTATGCTTTCCTGTCCCGACCAGCAGATTATTTTATGCTCTGTTTTATGTCTGAAGTGGAGGCAAACTTTCCAATTCTGTGAGAGGCAGTAATTGGCCTCATTGTAGTTTTCCTTACTCCTTACTTTATTAAGCCTGACCTCACAAAGTAAAGAGTGATCATACAGCTGTCAGACTCTCAGCCCTGTGGCCATACCACCTGTGATCCTCAGACCACTCAGGATGAGAGATACCGTCAGCCGCTGTGGTTGGATGATGACTTGGCCAGGATGGGAACACAAACAGCAACATGGCACGGAGGACCGCGCTGTGCTTCCCCTGCCTGACAGTTTCCTACCCACACACAACCACACTGCCATGATTAAGTCATATATGTGATGACACATTGTTATGATGACAGTGATGGTTTAATAAGTGAGGGCCCTGAAGGTTGTAAATCCATTAGAGGGCAGAATTGTGTGGTGGTAAATAATAAAAACAATCACAGACACATTCCAGGCGTACTTTGGAGAGATGTTGCTGCTTTGGAGTACACATAGCTCTGACATTATCTGTGTTTTTTCTCTAACCAACATTGGGAAAAGTTTTGTTTTGGATGTAATGGAGGTCAGTGTGTTTGTGAATGTGAGTGCAAATGAGATAAAGTCAGAGGAGTGCCACATATTGACAATGGGGAGTCAGTAATGAAGGTGCATGAGGTCTTATCACGTCCTATCACTGCTGCTGCAATGTCAGCCTGCTGTTAGTTCTGCAGGTGTTTCTGTTGGGCAGCATGGGAACAGCCTCCCACAGGAGATTCCCAGTGGAGAGGGCATTCACTGCTGACAAGTCCAGTGGGATAACGTTGTATTTTTGCAGGACATTGTGTGAAAAAGTCACCTGCACACATTTCCATCTCCGGTCCAATGCTTTTACAGTAGCAGCTAGACACAGCATTGAGCAGTTCCCCAGTCTTACTTGTTTCTGAGTTTTCCTGTTTCATATGGGAAGGTCTTTGGTGTAAACTCTTATCAAATATGGTGTTATATCCACATTAGCTTGCAACACTTGTGGTCTGGGTGGACAAGGTGCAACAGTCATGCATACTCCCATTGCGGCCATGTTATTGTGACATCACACTCAGGCTGGACAGCCTCAGAGCTCATGAAGTTTTGTTTTGTTTTCATTTGTGACACTGAAATGCAAAAATAATTAACATATTTTCATGATGTAGCCAGCAATAATTATCACTCACTCTGTCCCCACAAGAGGGTGTAGCAGGACAGAAGCAATTAATCAAATCAAATCTAACTTTATTTATAAGGCACTTTTCATACTTAAAAGCAACACAAAGTGGCCCACAGAGGCTAAAAACAACATAAAGAAAGAAAACCCAGCTATCCCCCTCCCACAAATAAAGAGACATATCCAGACACACACTTGCGGACATCAACATACGCACTCACACATACCAGTGCCCACACATACGGACCCACAACATTCATACAAGCTGTCATAAAAGAGAGAAAGAGAGACATGTCTGTGCACCGAGGAGTGAGGTAAAGAATAAGCTACCTTTGGGGACCATCAACACTGAGGAGGGCTCCCGGCCCACGAGGAGCGCAGCCAGAGACTTCCATCCTCCCGCACAGACATGAGGGCCCACAACACAGTGCCTGGGCCTACGGCCATGCAGGCGGAGCCATCCCCCAACAGTGGCCCCAGAAATGGAGCAGGAGCAGCTCCCAGTGTGGAGAGCCCCCATAAGGAAACACTGGAGCTAAAAACCATCATACTAAAACAATAAGAAAAATATAACAAAAGAACAGAGAGGTAAAATAACATACAATAAATAAATAATTAAGAATTAAATACAATAAGAAGTTTGACTAAAAGAAAAAAATAAGTGATAAAGTAATAGACAAATAAAAAATAGAGGAATAAATAAGTAGATTAAATCAATTAAAAGCTAGATTAAAAAGGTGGGTTTTAAGCCTCTTTTTAAAAGTATCAACAGGCTCTGCAGCCCTGAGATTCTCCGGCAGGCTTATGCATTTAAGTTACTCTCCATAATATATTTTAAAGTAACTAAGATTTATTTAGCTTATAAAGGTAAATCAGTGTAAAATAGGCCTTGAAGTCATTCCTTTTTTAGTGAATATTATATCTCGTTAATGCTCGAGGTTTTATCAAATTTGCTCAAATGTGTGATCTAACTGAGGGATAAACTGATTTCCTTTTTGGCGTCATAGGTCAAAGGTGATATGGCATTATTATTAATGTGTCTACTATTGCCTAAATGTCCACTTTGACTCAAAGGACAAACGGTAGGATTTTGAAGGTAAAAGGTCAACTGTATGAGGGCCTCATGATCATGATTGTGAGCATTATTTGAAAGGTACCAGGTCAAAAGGCTGAGTAACACTACACTGTACTTTTGATTTTAACACTGTCATGTAGTTAAATTCATTCTCAGTACATTTCTATTGATATTTTAATGCTGTTGTTCATTTTTCGGATGCTTGTAGGTTTTCAGTCAAATCTTACTCTGGTGTTACTCAAGTCACTTTTTCTTGCTTTGTCCCCACTTTAATGGATTACATTAAACTTTATTAATAAGGAGTTACCACAAGTGATACCTGTTCAGTTGTGCTATGTTTGATCCATTTATTCAGGGTTTTTAATTGGATATTTTTTCAGGTCAAATTAAAACACTTTTCAAGGGGAATTTCAGTCTTTTGCAGGACCTTGCTGCGCTTGCTTGGAAGTTTCTTGTTTATATAATTACATTTTCCTCATTATAACCTCTGCCAAGGAGGTCATGTTTTTTAAGGCATTTGTTTGTTAGTTATTTTCTTCAGTTTTTTGCCTGTGAGCAGGATAACAGGAAAAGTTCTGCACAGATTTGGATTCAGATTTAAGGGAATGTTGGTTATGGCACATTGGAGATCTAATGATATATTGGTTGTTTATGTGAATGTAGATGCAGATCCTGAAATCGTTGTAAAAGGTTCTTTAACATTCTGAGATTGGGCAGCTTTTCACATGTATGCTAGAAGTTCTCAGTAGATTTTGATAAAATATTCAGGGATACTTCTGCTCGACTCGCCTAACAATATCTGATATGCCTTGGCAGAGGTTTGTGTTCTCTGAAAATTGTCTTGTAGTATTAAAACTAGAAGTGCTCTGAGAACCCAAACCTTTGTCAAGAAATTTCTGATTTAGTTCAACAAGTCATAATGGATAACGTAGAAAACTGACCCATTTTGCATTAACAAAGTCTTGACAGATTCCTGGGTCTGCTTGCAGATCCAAATCACCACCATAATTGAATCAGATCTTCCTTGTGCCATGACCAACATTTCTCAGAAAATTGTATCAAAATCCATTGATAACTTATTCATTTATCTTGCTAACAGACAGATAGTCCTGGAAATGCCTGCAAATATATGACCTGCTTCGAGGAAGTAACTAACCTCAAGCTATAATCAACTAAAATTGTTTTCCTAACAACAATCTATAGAAAGAAAAGCATGTTAAAAGAAAACACAAGAAACATTTAAGAAAGAATGATTGGCCCAACAAAAAAATCTTAAAAATGCACAAAAATCATTGATGTCACATATCTAGAATATACTTTCTTGCTGCCTGATTATTGTCTGATGACAAACAGTGTTCTTTTTTTTTTTTTTTTTTCAAAACATTACTCGATACACTGACACTAAGATGAATGAAGGAGGATGCACCCAAGAGTGGAGAAATAACCATTCATTGAAACTAGCCTTTAGCCATGCTGCAGTATTTATTTGGAAAGTCAGTGCAAACTCTAATAATCAGTTAAACAGTTCCTCCTTCATGTGATCTATAGTATGTCAAGCACTCCAAAACCAGAATACTTTACAAAACTTCAATTCTTAAAATGTATATCAAAATGTTTTTGAAATATTTTAATCTAACATTTAAGATGATTTGATATAGACATCACATGTGCAGAAATGATCCTAAGAAACAGAAGTTGTGTTTGAAAAATCTGTTTTATGTCCTGATTTCTTACACACTGTCTGCTCATACATGTGTTTACCAGCATGTCTGTTCTTTGAAGTGTTTACACTCTACTCTTGTGATTTATTTCCTCTCTATCCACAGCAGAAAATTCATCATTTCAGCCTTGCTGCCAGCTTAATTGACCATCACACATGTATACACCTTCCCTACACCAAGCCTCCCATTGCCCGCTTGGAGGACTTCGGCCACTGCCTCAGTCTGCCCTGGCCTCTGAGCCCGGCCCCCCATTCAGGTATGCACTCAGCCTTGTCATAGCTCTAGGCACTGCATGTTCTTGTTGTGGGTTGAGCAACTGCATTAGTCATTTTACATTCCAAATTCCTACCCCATGCTGTATTCACAACTCTGTATGGCTGTTTTATCCCCTTTATCTGCATTCAGTTTATTTTTCTCTTCCTGTAATGGTATTTTTCTCACTGTGACTTATCAATTCATGAATTAGTTTGAGCTTTGGTCTGAGTATCCTCTGTGTAGAAGAGGAAGTCTTTTAGGGTCTGGATGTTTGACGTGGGGATCACAGGTTCCGCTTACAGGATGGGACGGCGCTTTGTGTCCTTGAGCAAAGTATCGACGGAGCCTTTACACTTCAGTTAACATCTACTGTTCCTACACAAATCAGTGATGTATAAACCTGAGGGCTATTTCACTTTGGATAAAATCTCTCTGTGCTAAGAAACACAAATATAACACATCTCTCGAAAAAATGCCCCTGCCCTGGTACGATAATTCATCTTCATCAATCAGAACACCACACAAGGCTGTATTCCAGCCCGCCATAGTAACCTTTACCTGAACCAGGCCAAAGCAGACACAGGAGATAGTGTTACCACCAGCGTCACCCTACATGATCTGTCACTCAGTGTCTCAGGGTGACTGAGAGGGGCTCCATCAGCTCCAGCATGCAGCACGCTGACTACAGCCCACACCCGCACAGGAGAACCCAACAACAAACACACACTCACATATCACTCCCACTAAAGTGACCACAGGTGTGCACACGGCAAATATGCACACACACACACATATGCAAAAACCTCTCTGGCCTCACCTGTCTGCTGTCAGGGCCGTCTCACACACACACAGGAGCTTGCATATTGCACCCCCTGCTCCATCCAACCCCCTACCCCGCTCAAAGCAGCCACCCTCAGGGCTTGTGCGTGCGAATCCGGCTGTGGACTGAGCAGCCCCCATCGCTGCACCCCCTCCACTCAGGGCAGCGAGGGAAATGAAGGCTTTAGGAGTTCATTATAAAACAACAACAGCAGCAGCAGGGGATAGGCCTCCTGGGGCCAAAAACGCACCCTCTTCATCCCACCATACTCATCTTTTTCCTTTATGTCCCTCAGTATCTCAACCCCAGTGCACCCTGCTCTCCGCCACACACCCCCTCCCTCACTCTTCATCCCGCTGAGAAAAACATTTGTTTTTCACAATACATGCTTTCATGTCGGATCAAGTTAAATATTGATCTGCAGTATTATAATACACAGCGAGTTAATGTAGTGAGTCAGTAGTCCAAGCTCATGAACTTATCTGACCTCAGTCATCAGGAGGTGGGTGAAGCACTTTTGCTTCTCTGAGCTGATTTTTTTTTTCTTATTGTCTTGGAGGGAAATTAAAATCAAGGGAAAGGAAACAAGACAAGCATCCTTTATATGTAACTTCAAGCTTCTGTTGGATTGATAGAGCTTATTGTCTCTGTCCAGACATCTCATATCTTCAATATCAAAGTTTTACTTGACTTTAAAAGTAGAGGACAATTCTCTAAATATATAAAAAAGTTTCATTTTCATGGTCAATGATGAGTACACTTTTGAAAATACTCCATTCTGAAACACAAGAAAGGACAGAATTTTATATCTGGAAAGGTGGTGAATGGTAATTTTGGCCAAGCCCCTTTATTTCTGAATCTAAATACCAGTATAGAGCATTATGCATTAAGCTTGTTTGGACATTCTTTAAGAAATTAAAAATATCCAACATTGTTATTTTTCAATGGATAATTCACATGTCTCAGAACAAGGAAATAATTGAATATATCTGATTTGTTTAAGAACATTTTTGATCAGGATTTTTTAGAACGAGGATTGTGTCAAATTAGTAAAATAGTTTGAATGTGTTTAACTTGTTTTAGGGTCATGCCAACAGGAGTGTGACTCTTTAAAACAGTAGTTACATATATTCAACTTACTATGATTATGAGTGTTTGTGTACTTGTGTTTTTTTAGAGTAGTCTGAAAAATTCAGTTGGAAACTTTATATCTAACTACCTTATGCATACCACTGAATTGAAAAATGAAATTTAGAGGTTAGCTGGCTTGGCAGAGTGAGTGGCAGACGTGTATGGGTCATATATGAAGCCAGGCTTGGTTTATGTCTGGGGTCTTTTTGCTGTGTGTCTTCTCCTGCTCTCCCTCCCCCTTTCATGGTCTGTCCAATGGATCTTTACTATCAGAGGAGGCAGAAATCTTAAAAAATATATATTCATAATAAGATTAAGAAAAGAAATAAGAAAAAAAGAAAATGTGGTATACTGACCTAATGCCCAATGTTGACAATTTTTTTGAAGTATTTATTAATCTGCATCTGTATTCGTTTCACCCTCAAAATCTAATCTCTTCCCTCTTCTGCTTGGAGTAACATGCCCTTTTAATTTCACACAACTATGTTGCAAATATTCTGAGTTATCTTGGTCAAAGACAAACCAATAAACTAACAGTTAGTTAGTTAGTTAGAACTGTTCTGAGAGCACAACCCTCTGCCAAAGCATTTCTGATAACATTGGCCCTTTCTAGCAATGTTAAGAAATCCTTGAACAAATACTGGATCCACATCCAGATTTGGATGACCATTAAAATCTAACCACTTCTTCCTTGTGCTACAATTAACATTCCCTCAATATTTACACAAAATTAATTCAGAACTTTTTGAGTCATCTTGCTAATATACAAACAAGCTGGCAAAAGCACACATTCCTTGGAAGGTAAATACCTCCGCCAGGATGTTATGTTTTCAGGAGAGTCTGTTTGTCTGTTTGTCTGTCTGCCTGTGAACAAAATATTTCAAAAAGTTATGGACGGATTTTTTCAGGAAAATGTTCAGCATGGGAAAAGGAAAAACTGATTCAATTTTAGTGTTGATGCAAATCACCGTCTGGATCCGCCATGACGAAAAATGTGATTTTCGTGAATAACTACTGAACTAAAATAGATATCATTATGAAACCAGTTGCTAATGGTATGTTTTCATGGTCAAGGAATCTAAATATTTAGATGAAATAAAGGTAGGACTAATATTTATGGTAAAAATCACAATATGGGAGAGGACTGTGGTGAAGGCGGAGGTGTGCGCTCTCCGAGTGCTTTTCTAGTTAGTCATATATTCCAGGAATTACACAGAGCCAGATCCACCCGGCCTGTTCGATGGCCATGTCTGGTCCATATATCTGAACACAAGAACGATGTATCTTTATATTTTTATGTATGTGTATATACACACTTCATATACATTTCATATAGCCTATGAGATACAATATTTTCATGAAATAAATTTTGTACCTAAACTCATTACACTTCAACTGTTGTCGCTTCTATACACACATAAAAACTATACTTAAGCTACTTATATTGTTGTGTGTTCTTTAGAATTACTTTTTACCTTCTGTTATAAGAGTGGATAGAGAGAAACTTTTACTTCTACCAGAATTAAAATTTACCAAAGTGGCCATACTTTTATATAAGAGCAAGATTTTTATTCCCCACCCCTGAATACTGTAGTAAGATAACCCTCTAACTTTAATGAGCAAGTCATTCATCTCTCTTACAATCCAGAGGTATCTGATTAAGTTTCTTGTGAGAGAAATTAATTTTTGCCTCTTTTTTACTCTAAGAATTGGCTTTGTCTCAATACTGCCTGGATAAAATGATTCAGATGTAAGGCCATCTGAATAAAGTACCCATGTATTACACTTTGTTTAGCCCAAATCTAACCTGAATCTGTAAAGAAAACTGCATGTTTCTCTTGAATCCAAGTTTAGGATAAAGTCACGATCATCACAAAACATCCGAGATCCTTGTAAAAACAAATTAAAAAATGTAAGCTCAGCAAGATCTATGAGATCAAAATTCTTGTGTCCTCCTAATGTAAAAATTACACATTCTCATTGTTTTCTGTGCTGTTTGCAAGAAAAGAAGTATAAAGTATAATAATAAAGACACTTCAGAAATTTAAATTTAATCAAACAAAAAACCCCATCATCAGCTACTTACTGTGGATCTCTGATTGAACAATAATGTTGTTATTGTAGCAACCATTTCACCACTAATATACTAAATCTCCTCCCACCCCCCATCAAGCAGAGTGGGTAATTTTTCTCTTCAATTATAATAATTCTGACCTTGCTGTGGAAAAATGTAAACTCTCACCTCTTAACTATATTAAGCTTAAATTGATTGACATTTGGCCAATCTCCATTCTTAATTAAATCTAATTTTACTTAAAGGTCACATAAAATTGTTTAAGTCTTGCCCTGGAGGCATTCAGAAAACCTATCACACTGAGACACAATTTAGTCCAACAATCCCAAACACTGTACATCCATTATGGAGTATTTTGAGGTCATTAAACCTGCAGGAATAAGCTCAGTAATTTAAACGTTGTCTTATAACTCACTGAAAAACTCCGTCTTGATGTTTCTAATAAGGAATAATAATGTGCAATCATAGTAATTAGGGAGCAACATCAAAAGCAGCCGAGCACGCAGCGTAAATACCTCGTACAATAACCATCTGTGTGCTGTAGGTTCACTGATGAGTGGAAGGTTATGATTCAGGGATAATAGCATGTAAGCCGCTCTCATTGTCATTCTTGGGAGAGCAGCTGAATGTTTCTCTCTAACTGTGAATCAGGGGTCAATCAAACTTTTCTGAGTCATCATCAGTGTGTGTGTGATTGTCGTTGAGGTCTGTGCGCTGGCTGGAGGCACAACACCTGTAAGCGTGTCCTCCAGCCACCCAGGCCCGACCCTCTCCTGCTGCTGAGCGGTTAGAGGGTGATGCATAGAGACCGCAGGCCTTTCAGATGAAAAGGAGGGCGGGGAGGTATCAGAAGGAAGTGGTTTCACTGGATAGATGCAGAGCGCAGGTGTATTGTGTGTATGTGGTGTGTGTACTACTGTGAAATGAACCAACAATAGGATGTAATAATGCACAGGGTTGCGATCCTAAAGAGTTCTTAATAGGTCTTAACTTGTTTCAATATATACTTTACATATCCCAGTTCTAATGAAGCTGATGTTTTCTCAAAGGTAAATAAAAACAGATTACAGCTGTTTGTAAATCCTCTATTACTTATACTCAGTAATATACATCACTAAGACAAGATATCTCATGTTCACACTGAAAAACTCATCTTTTTTTTTTTATACAATTTTTTAATTTTGAATTTGAGGCCTGCAACATGTTCCAAAAAGCTGGGACAGGAGCATGTTTACCACTGTGGTAAACATGCCCACATCACTTTTCTATTGAACAACACTCAATAAGCTTGGAGCTCTGTTGAATCTTCAGAGCTTATTGAGCTGAAGCTTTGTAGGTTATTTTCCGTTCTTGATTGATGTTCAACTTCAGTTCTGGGTTCCCATTGTTGTATTTTTCACTTCCTACTGTTCCAGAAATTTTCAGAAAGAGACAAATCTTGACTGCAGGCGGGCAGCACTCTTTCACAATGAGACTACGCTCCAGAATGTGTCTTTGCATCGTCTTGCTGAAATTAACAAGGACGTCCCTTGCATTTTTTTTTTTGACAATCAAATTGATTAATGTGTTATCCCAACATTATTTTGTTGGATGATGCAGCCCTGTAAAGGCCGTCAAAATAATTAAAAACTTGGTTAAAAAAAACTGTATCTGCCATTCAGAATTAATGGAGCCTTTACAGGTGTGCAAGTTACCCAGGCCATGGGCACCAGCACTCACCCATACCATCACAGATGATCTGGCTCTGCACTGATAACAATCCAGGCTGTCTTTTTCCTCTTTAGTCTGCAAGACTTGACATCCATGATTTCCTAAAGTAATTTAAAAAGTAGTCAGTCCATCTCAGTTGAGCTTGGGCCCAGAGAAACCAGTGGAGTTTCTATATGGCTTTTACTTTGTATGCTAAAGTTTCAACTTGCACCGGTAGATGTGGTTACAAACTGTGTTAACTTGCAATAGTTTTCAGAGCTGTTCCTGAGCCCACAGGGTAATATCCTTCACAGACTTGTATAAGTTTTTAATGCAGTGGAGCTTGAGGGATTGGAGGTCATGGGAATTCAGTGTTGATTTCTCTGTTTTTTTGGTGTCTTCAGATGATATTATGGACTGTAGATGATCAAATCCTTGAATTCCTTGCAATTGCACATTAAGAAATGTTCTTAACTGCTCTACCATTTGCTTATACAGTAGTTCACAAAGGGCTGAGCTCCGCACCATCCTAAAAAGCTTTCTGAGACATGTGAAGTGCAGCGTTTACTGATCTAACAGACACTTCCTGCGGTTTAGCGGCTTTTGCATGAAAGCTCACTAACTCTGAACTTGTGAAATATGACAAACTTTTAATCTTAGCTTTAATAATTTACTTTTCTCAAACAACGTTGTCACCAGATAGAGCAAATCTCTGTCTTGCAGTGCCAGCAAAAATGAAAGTTTAGACCTGCAACGTGGAAAAAAAAATAAACGTAGGTATTGGGCCAATGATTATATTTTTATGGCTCATTTGTACAACTAACTAAACCATTTAGAGATGACTGACAAACCAGACAGCTCTCTGTTCATTCCAATAACCCATGAAAAGATTGTTTTTCATATCATGCAAAAGAAACAAATGGCCTTGTCAATTGATGATGAAAATTCTTGTTTGTATATGCTTATCCTCTCACTCAAATAAAATAGCATTTGGAACCACATCATTAAAAACTTTGCTTTTAAAAGTCTTACATTTTAGGTCAGTTGGATTTCTAAACTGTGATGAAACTAATTGATCAAACACATGAGGGTGGATTAGGTCTTTTAAAAGTGTTTTTTAAATTAAAAATTGTTAAAAAAAAATTGACCCTGAATGCCCTTTGAAATTAACCATACATGTGCAGGACATGCATCAGTTAAACACAAAAGAGCTTTATTTGTATGAATGGGGTAGAACAGTTTTGCCAAAGCATGTGCATATATTTTTATCAAAATGATGTAATAAATGAATTAAATTATAGCCAATGGCATAGGTTATAATCATACAAGACAAATGAAAAAATGACAAAAATATTTATTCTTAAAAAGAACTTTATTGGCATGAAAGGTGTAAGGAAGTTTTGCAAAAGCATTTTGGTGTAATTATAAAAATGATTTGACAATACTTACGTATTATGGTTAGAAGACAATAATTAAAAATAAAATGGCATGAATGATAATAATATTCATAAAAGATAAAAGTTGTATAATCATAAAGGAAAAAGATGAGGACTCAAGTTGACGTTTTTAAGACAGCTTTATTGGCATGAATATTTTGACCTTGTATTACCATGGCGTTCATTAAAAAAAGAAAGAAATAGAAAAGGCACCAAACTTAAACCTACTGAGGAAGGTACTTGGTTGACCACCCATTACATCACAGGAACAGCTCTTATCAAAGCATTCAGCGATTTATTGTTAATCACAAACTCTGGTGCATGTTCAATTCTAATCTCGCTGGACTTGAGTTGTGCTTTTGATGCAGTTGATTCCTTTAGCCTTTCAGAAAATACAATGGCATTAAGGGCACGGTTCTCTGCTTGTCTTAGCTGGATTTATCTGGTAGATCTTTCATGGGAATTTTCCTCATCCCATGCCCCACTCACAAGACTCAATCCCTGGGTCCATTCTTTTTCTCAGCAGTGTCTTCTTTTTCATCATGTTCATAAACCTACCTTGCAGAAAACCCTATTGTTTTTTATACACTATATACATTAATTTAGGTGTCACTGTTTAACTGTGTAGTCTAACTTTGCCTTACAATTATCATTTTACTCCATGAATAGCTATGGTCCTAAGCTCTGTATTGTACTACACTTTTTATACTTAGCTTTGCACCATTTGTGTGCTTTATTAAACAAAGGACACACACATATTCAGACCAAAGTGGTAAAGTGCTGAGTCAAGAGAAAACAAATAGGAAAACAGAAATACCTCACATTCTGCAGCCTGTAAAAGTTCATCATTTTTTGCACTGATTAATTTTTTTGATCACAACTGCTCTTCATCTTACACCTTACGTGTTGTTGTGTCAAGCTGTGTAACAGTTTTGAAATGTGCTAAATAGACACATTTGTTGGATTATTATGTCACTGCATGTTTTTTAGCTCTCATACTGAGTAAAAAAATACCCAATCACAGAAATGGCATTTTTTAATTTGCTTTGGTAAAGTTAGTCATTAAACACAGAGCACAAATATAATTTTATATGTTAAGTTTTGAGTTTAAACTTTTAGAATATAACACTATATTGATAATAGAATATTGCTCAGCAAAAGAGCATTTTTATTGTATTGACTGACTGACTTAAGAATAATGTGCAAAAGAGTAACAATAATAAAATCTGTCATGTTTTTTTTCCAGTTACATACTGGTATGAGTGTTATTATATCAACAGTATAAAGTTATATGTAGGTGCTTAGATACATTATTAGATGTTTTAAAAAAAAGACTGAGCACCTACAAGGAGTCTACAAAGCCTAATTCCAATGAAGTTGGGATGTTTTGCAAGGCGCAAATAAAAACAGGATGCACTGATTTGCAAATCCTTTTCAACCTATTTTTAATTGAATAAAATGACTCTGTATTTATTGTTCAAACTGATAATCTTACTTTTTTTTCTTGCAAATATTCACTTATGTAGAATTTATAGCCTGCAACATGTTCTAAAGATGCTGGGACAGGGGCATGTTTATCACTGTGTTACATCACCTTTGTTTTAAGCAACACTCAGTGTTTGGAAATTTGGGTTTCTACAAGCTACACTGTCTTTAAGAGCTGGGTGCCCCAAAATGTCTGATCCTCAAATCATCTCTGATCTTATATTTCATTGCCAGAATATATAGTTTTTTTTTCCAATATGTATATTGCAGTATATCTGCAGAATAAACTAATGAATCATAATAAAGTTTTAAAAAGTTTTAAGAAAAACTAAAGTACCTTGAGCTTTATTCTCAATCTTTTACTTTAGTTCTGTTAAAATGAAGAAGTTTTAGGCCTGACTACAAGAACAATGTGTTGTTTAATTTTAAGAATCATCTTTTAACATGAAATCATCTGCTCTGTAAAATGGAGAATAATAATACATTACCCACAACACAGCTCGCCCTCTGTCAGCACATTTCCAATGTTTTTACTGTCACTGTTTAAAATATATTCTAATGCTCTTGTTATCTGGAGCAATTGTTTTCACTTTGTTTGGCTGGTCCTGTACATGGGACAGTGTCACAATAAGAACAACAGGTGAAGTCTTGGACAGAGGGGACTTGATTGTCTTTACAACAT
Organism: Scarus forsteni; assembly: GCA_036419115.1. NCBI lineage: Eukaryota > Metazoa > Chordata > Actinopteri > Labriformes > Labridae > Scarus > Scarus forsteni. Next base: position 29,975,420 of record JAZDUH010000084.1, on the reverse strand, counting down.
AAAAATGTCTTAATAACTGGAATCATATCAGACACTTAAAAATGTGTACCTCTACATAACAAACAGACAACTCTTACAGATAAATCCATGAATAAATTTTATTTATTTTAAATAAGAAGGCAATGCAAAAATGATTCGAAACATTAACTTTTGAAATATGGATATACTGTATGTGTGTATATATACATATATATTAACAGCCTCAAAAGATCTGTACAAAAATCTAAAATATGATCTTTAAAACAATAAAAGGAGAGACCATAACTGCATAGCTCATAAATCTGATAGTTTTGCCAAAAGATGAAGTGAGGTAGAAAAATTATGATTCCACGTTGTCATACGCCTGGGGCGCTGACATGAGTTATATTCATATCAGATTTACAGTCAGAATCAGTCCAACAAAACTTCAAATGGCCAATAAAATAATGCGGTCAGGTCATTTACGGGAACTCGGGTGGATGTGAGAATCAGGCAGTAAACAGGGTGATTATCTCTGATGAGCAATTTGGAGAAATACACTGCGTGATTAGCCCACTCTGAAGAGTATTTAGAGCGAGGATGAGGATAAATGTGAGCAAATTTTCTCAACTTGAAAGTACAGAAAAATGTTTGCTTCTATAAATAGATGAAATGCAACAAGGAGGCCGTTAAGAGTTTTTCAAAGACATTGTTTGGAGTTTCCCTGCACTATTACGCTGAGTTTCTCTTTGTTCTGCTGAGCACACAGAAGGTTACATGTGGACATTTCCATAGACATTTCCATAAGAGCAACTGAAACCTGGCTGGTTTCTCTGTTAATGCATGAAGTTACAATGTTTCAATGACATCCATCATACAGTGGCCCTGAGGTGCAAAACACAATAACACAAAACCTTTCTTTTTAAATCATTTAAGTAGATAATGATAAGGAAAATAAATCCTAAACAAATAAGGAATATAAGGACACAAAAAAAATCCCAAAGCACAGCAATGAGTACGAGAACACTGTAAAAAAACACAAAGTGACAAATAAGAAAACACATGAAACACCCACAAAACACAATAACAAGTTAGAGACAAAGCCAAAATAGCAAAATAATCAAAAATGGAAACAAGAAGCAAAAAAAAAAATAAAAAACACAAAAAAACACAAACACAATGACAAACAAGAAAACACAACCATACAGTAAAATGGAAAAAGCAATTCAATCGCAACAAATGAGTCAACCTGACAGCCAACAAGAACAGTAAGGAAAATAACACACAGTAAAAGAAAATGAAAGATAACAACAACAAAAGAAAGTACAACTTAAAAGAAATATAGCAACAAATCAAGACATAGAACAAAAATTAAAAAGACAACAATTCATTAGGTAAACCAAAATGAAAAAACAGCATATAAACAATCTTGAATTCATGTATTTGTACTAATTGCTTTTGTGTTTTTCAGTGGGTTTGGTGTCCTTTTACTTGTTCTTTCTCATTTGCTCTGAAGTTCTGTTAGTCGTACAAATTTTCTTTTCTGTTGACATAGCTTTCTTTTTTGTTGGTGTCTTCTTTTACATTTGCAATTCTGTTGCTGCTCTGTTTTTGAATTCAGAAGATCAGGTCTAATTGGTGTTTTTTTGTTAATTACTGATATGTATGTTTATAATTTTGCAATGATTTATTGATGTGTTTTTTCATTGGTAGTTTCCTCATCAAAAGTTGCTTCTTTGTTTTGTTGTTGTGTTCTTTTATTTCATTGTTTTCGTTTGTGTTGTTTATTCTTTGCTGCTTTTACTGATTCTTTGCTGTCTTATCTTAGATGGTGTTATCCAATGTGTTGTGATTTTAATTTGTTGTTTCATTTTTTACAAGTCTTGTTCTATTTTCTGATTTGTTGTGATTTTTCTAACTTCTATTGTCTTTTCTTTTAGTTGTTTTGTGTGTGTTTTTATTTTTAATTGTTTTATTTAAATATATTGTTCTGTTTACCAATTTGTCGTTGTGTTATGTGAAGTGATGTCTTTTATCATGCTTTTTACTTCATTGCTGTTGTGTTTTGTTTTGTTTTCTGTTGGTTTTGCACCTCAGGGCCGCCACAGAACCACCCTCTTAAAGCTTCTATTGATTTTTTTATATATCAACACCATTTTAAAACTCATCATAAATCTTGAATCATACGTAACGAGCAACTTAAGTGCTTTTTATTCAGGTCACAGCAGTCAGAGAGACAGACAGATAGACAGGTGAGTTCCTTAAAGGCCTTTTCAGCCTCAGTGGCAGAACTTAATCACAAAAAGTTTAGAGCAGCAGCACAACTGACACAGTGACCCATAATAAATAGTCAAGTGAAGGGGCTGATCAGTTTCTATACAAAGAAGTCCCTGCTTCTTGTCTCACTGCAGGTCATGTCCAGTCCAGTACCTGTCTGAGAACTCATTTCACTCTGTCGTAGAAGAGCGCCTTTTTTAGTGCATCCAGCGAGAGAAGCAGAGGAGTTCAAACATTCCCACCTACAGAAAAGCTGCAGCATGTCAAACAGGTGATCACAAGCAAATAACCTGCAATAATCTAAAGATACATGTGTTTATTCCTCCACAGAGCGCGAATAGGAGACATGCTGTGATAATGTTCCCTTTATGGATTGTCTGTAGGAGCTTGTCAATAGTTTTTCAGTCTTTGTCCAGGTTTCCTCTCATTTTCTCTCATTTGTTACGCATTTTTGCAGGTATACACCTCCTCCTCCCTCACACATGTCTGGCACTCCACATGGCAGCACCAACGCACCTGGCAGTGGCAGGACAGGCTGGTGAGTCTCATGGCTGTGTTATAACCCCGTCCACAGCACAGATTCTGACAGCTGGTGTCTTTGGCACACGACCGCCCGCCTGTACCGGGGGAGTACCTGGAGGGTCTGCAGAAGCTCGGGGAGTCCTCCAGGTAGACCAGGTCAGTGGTGCGAAGGCTCTGGCCATGTCTGCGCGGGCCTGCAAGCTCTGTCTCCCCGGTGGCTGCGTTGGTGACGCTAAGCACTCGCACTGCAGTGTCGTAACGGTACTTCAACAGCCGTCCGGTGTCGTGGAACGGAGACAACTGCTTCCAGCATGTCCGTACAGCACAAGAGCCGGAGACGCCATGACACTTGCAGGTTGTTTTCAGGGCGCTCTTCACAGCCTGTGATAGAGGGGAAAGAAGGAGGGAGAGATGTCAGTTCTTTCAGTTTGATTCATTACCTGGCCTCTTATCTGGGAGGTCTATCTGGACTGGGTGAAACGGTTTCCTGCAGGCTGGGCTGGGGGTTTGGGTGGTGGTCCTCTATAATGCACCTTTGGCCTACCTCGCTCAAAAATTTTGACATAATGGATTGAAGGGAAACAGCTCGGCATGTCGTATTTCATTTACCTCGCATTTCTCACTTGGACAGCTCTTGCAATTTGTTTTCCCCCCCAATGTGTTGAAACTAGCTCAGTCTGCCTCTCCGCTGTCTCTCTACAGAAAGCCCCAGGCGGAGGTGACAAACAGTGCAGACAGTGGAATCTCTCCACCCTGTTCTTTGTACATGCCTGCTCATGGAAAACATTGATAAGAATTTCAGTGGTAAAAGTGCCAAAAAAGAAGTTTGTGATTGAGCTCACTGAGGCTGATGGTCAGCGATGAGAGCGCCATCACTCAGCCTTGAGAGCTGCTGTCGTGGTCAAAGGGGGCCAGAGACAGGTCATCCACAGGGAGCCAGAGAGGACTTGTGCCTTGAAAAGTTCTGCTCAGTTCCTCCCATCGCAGGTATGAACCCCTCAGGGGGCTCAAAGCACCATTATCTAGAGATGTGGGGGCGCTGACCTCTTCTTGTTTTTGGTAACGTGGCTAGTGGTCTCCTCTTGGCCACATTGGTGCAAAGTGAGGAAAACATTAAGATAAGATAAGATACTTCTTCCTGTTGTGTCTTCTCCGTTTTGTCTCGGGCTCTGTCTCGTAGCAGGAGGAGCACCCTGAGGCCCACTTTTTTTTTCACAGCTCCACACTGGTTGTTATGAACATTAGTTGGATTTATGAAGAGCACAGTGATCCTGTAAGTGGAAAAAAATGCTCGCTCGTATATTAAAAAGAGGCCACGTTTATAATCGTTCTCTCTGACATGAGACCTTTAATTTTCTGTAGGCCCGCACAGCAAGCTTTATCATGCCTGAAAACACCTGGCTCCAACCATCCTGCAGCCGTCTTGTCTCCCTGAGTGTGTGTTCACCATGACAGCAGCAAATAAGGGGGGCGTTTGTTTGCCTAGGACTTTGCAAAACACAGCATAGGATCACAATGTTGCTGCTTCTGATGGCGCAGGAGTGTGTCGGGGCTATAATTGTCGCATAAAACTGCAGCTAAGCTAATTGAGCGAAGCGTGGCTCAGGTATGGGTGATGTTCTCAATGCCTCAGGCTGGGGAGGCAACCTTGTATAAAAGGGACAAGTGGGGGTGATTTCACTGCCTCGCACTCACCCGTATTCCCACGTTGATGTTGTGGGCGTCGATCTGAGCCCTCAGGTCCTTACTGACCCTCTTTTGGCCGAGGAACTTCTTAAGGAACTTGGTGCTGTATTTCAGGTTGTCGCCACAGACCCCCCACTGCCACGCTTCCCGATGCTGGATGCCGGGGGATTCGTCGCATGTGCACCTCTCCATGCGGCCCGAGCTGCATGCTTTGGCGAGCGCATGGGTCAGCGCTGCAGAGGACACTGCCAGCAGGAAGGCCGTCTCCTTGAATGCTGGGGATGCAAAAGACAACAGAGGAGATTGGGGAAAGTGTAAAAATCAATTTATTTAGGAGAAATTTAAAGACAATTAAATGCAAGGCTACCTTATGTCGTTAAAACCATTTTTAAGTGGGTAGATATTTAGGGTTTAATGTGTGGTTGACAAACATCAAAATGTCTCCTGTGCACGGGTAAGCCCTTTAACCAAATGTTTACAAAGAGAGTTGTCATGGTTTTCCTCCAGCCTCAGCATTATTCTGCACGTTTTCTTGTGTCATAACTTGTCTCCTGACCTTTTTCCTCTGGTTGCGCACTGTTATTAGCTTCCCCAGAGTCACCACCAGGGTATATTTTGATCCAATTAATTATTATTTTGACTAGGAAGGATTTTCCCAGATGAAAGTGGGTAATCATGCCACCCTTTTCCTCTGGGAATGGGCGCTTTCCCGAGATAAAAATAACCACAGGGCTAGAGCGCTCTCCACCACACCACATTTCTTGGCTTTCTACTCCCTCATTACCGCCGTGCTGACCTGTTCATGTTCTCCCACACACTGATATCCATATGCATTTTCTGTGAGAGACAGACCTGCATGGGTCTGCACGCAATATGGTGATTAGTGTGGCTATAAAGTTTTTCAGGAGTGGCAAATCAATAATTGTGATTATGGAAAGTTGTTAGGTGGGCAGCTTTTAGAAAACTTTTGTGTTAAGTCAGAGGACTGTGCAGAAAAGTTAAGGTAACCCAAAACAAAAGAGAGAGAATTCAGTGTTAATTGTTGTATAAAGAATGCTGCTGGTATGGGTACTCACAGTACAACTGAAGCCTACTCAACTTGTATTTCTATTAGTACCAACCAAAGCAGTTGAACATTCAATTTTGTGATCATAGAAAAAACAAAGACAACTCAAACTCAAATTCTCAAAAAATGATGTACATTAGAGAAGCTATTTAAGGTTCATATTTTCCCATCAATTTGCTGTTATCTTTATAAATTAGTGTTCTTTATATAAACAATGATTGGATACTACAACTTAAAATAATTTTTTATGAATCTTGTAGCACAATTATGTTTGATTTTCACACTCTTCTCATCGCTGTTATTTCCAACACTCAGCATAGAATTATATGATTTTTCCACATCACTTTAACCTATATTTGCTCAACAGTAACTTGTTTCAGTAATGAATTGTGCTTCACTGTGCCCCACAGATCAGATAGCCAAGTCCTTAACCCCCTAAAGTATCAGCTCCAGAGACTGGGACACCCTCTGTCTCCAAAGGTGGTGCAGCAAATCATATTATGGAGGACCAAACACAGGTTTTATTACTAGAGTTTAGCATTAATTTCATGTAATAATAGTGGATTTATTTTATATGTAACTCATATATGTTGATTTTTTTTTACAACAATCAGTAGATATACCATTTGGAATCATGTAAAATTTGGAGGACATCTTATATTTTAAAATATCTTGCAACCTCTGACCCCACTTTGGCAACCACTGCCACTGAATATTTTAGTGTCTTCTGAGGAGTATTGGATCAGCCTGGATATTATTTCAGCCCCCTTGAAATAATTAAAAAAGAAGCAAGTGTTCCATCAGATTTTTCATGATTTGACAGTAGCTTGCAAACCGGTAAATTAAATAAGGATCCTACCTTGAAGGGTGCAGAGGAAAATCTATCCCATCCAAAATAACAGAGCAGAAAAATACATAAACTGATCACGAAAAGTGTTTTTTTGGAGGATAATATTTTTTTATGAACAGAAATGTTGTTAATGTGCTGGTAAATAGAAGAGAGAGTAATAGAAATACACACAAATCCTGCATGCAAATATTTGTTGACAATATTATAGAGTACAGACGCATTAGAACTGGCCCCAACAATGCTTCATGGTAATATTGTAAAAAGTGGTAGGCAAATTATTTCATGAAACTAATGTGTTTGGATTGCAAATAAGTCTACATGTTACATTTTTCAAAGAGCTGAGCACCCCTTAGTGATCCATAACCCGCTTCTGGTGTGCACCATCTACACTGAAGTGGTATTATAACAAGGACAATGAAGGTCGAATACTTACCTCTTTTCAGGAGGCTCCCCCGGCCGTCCAGGCTGCAGTTCCAGCGCTCATTCCTGAACTGGTAGCGACACTCCAGCAGACTGAGGCGCACTGACTCCCGTAGTGTCTCGGCCAAACCGGGCTCCCTGCGGCACAGCCTCTTCTGCCGCCGGGTCAGGGTCATCTGCTCGCACTGCTTCAGGTGCGCTTTACCTGTCGGAGGGTCATTGGTGAAGGGACCCGGTAAGAAGACCAAGGGCTCCCGACCTGTCAGTCTGGAAGAGGAAAGAACGCATTAAAATGTAACTGGGGTTGCTTTTCGTCAGTAGAGGACAATGGAGTTTCCCAACTTTAAGTATATTTGATCAAAGAGAGAATGAGCTAACATTGTGAGCCTTTGGGAAATAATGAAAACATGTAAAAATACAAAAATTGGTTCGCAGCATATTAGAAAGTTGAAAAACTATTAGGAACTTGAATTCGAAAGGAGGATTGTTTTGGTTCCTCCTTGTAAACAATGGAACAGTGAAGGCGTAAGTGCGCATGGAAAATATGATCCAACAAATCCATGGGAACGTGTCCTTATCACCAAATACTGTGAAAGTATTTCGTTGGGATGCCTGAAGTTGTTAAATGTGCTATTCATCATAGTTGCAGTGTGCGTTTGTGCGCCTTTACGCGTGCGTAACTCGGCGGAAAAATGTTTATGGAATGATCTTCCTTGCGATTCAAAGTGGTAAATTGGTCATTAATCAATAAGAAGAAAAACATAAAGAGCTAACCCAAAATAAGCAGCAGTTTGCGAGAGGAGAATGCATAGCGCAATGAGTCGCAGTAGGCAGGCGGTCCGTGGGAGCCTGGAGCGCATGGTGCCGGGTTGGCTCTCCTCTTCATCTCGCTGATTCTTCAATGGAGAAAGTCAGTGCCGTCTGCTCGGCGCATCTCTTTAAACGGCCCCACATGCACACAAAACTTTCAATCCGGTGCGCCGGGCCCCGTGGTTCACTGGGAGGTGTAAGCATCATCCCGTTGCACCCTCACTGGATGCAATATTGTGCTGTTTGTTCCCTCCCACTGCAACGCCACCCAGGTGGTCAGGGATGAAAATGTTTGGGTTTACCTGCTGTAATAGAAATCTCAGAGTCTGGGTAAATGTTGCTGGTTGTGCTTGGTATCGGGATCCTGGACTAAATTAAACCTTTTTCATGGACAGGACCCATTTTTCTTGAATAAGCAGAAGTTTGACGTCGGATGTTTTTTTTTTCTCTTGTAGCCAGTCTGCCCAAACTTGTGCCTTCACTGATGTTTTTTTCATTCTTGGTTGACTCGTCATATTTTGCTTTTCCTCACACTGACCAAACTTACAAGGCAACTCTTGCAATCCTAGTCAAATATCCGCTAGATTTAGACTCATTAAGGGCAAAAAACGTCCTTCAGGGATTTGAAGGACCATATTTTGGTTTAAAAAATTATATAAATTATATTAGGATTGGGCTTCAAAATTCACAAAACCTCAAATAAACGAAACTTTTATAGAAAACTCTGATAATGCCATTGCACTGTAGACCCATGCTACAGTTTAAACCCTCCTGCCCTGTTCCTGAAATTAAATCGTGATGGAGCCCCATCTAGTGGATTTATATTGAACTTAATTTGGGAACTTCAGTGGAGTAAGTTTAGGTGGGCCAAATACACAACAGTTGGTACAGTACTAAACGGGCAATATTTGTATTATCATTGAATATGGAGGCATCATCACTTTAGATTTCTAAAATGTTAGGATGTAAGAGAAAAGACTCTAACTTTTTTTAATCACACATAGTTTGTTCTTCCTGACTAATTAGCAAACAAAGAATTTCAATTTTCATGAAAATGGAAGAATCAGGAGAAAACATGAAAGTCCCTTGGCTTTGAAAAGTAAAACTTGTGATTTTGTTAGTCCTAATAGTTAGTGTAGGATTCCCAGGTGATGCAGCGGGTGGTGCTCGTGGCTTGTATTAAAGGGTTGCTGGTTTGACACCCTGGTTGGAAATTCCTTTCTGCAGGGACTTAAACTAACATGCTCTCCCTGTGCATGTGTGGGTTTTCTCAGAGTATTGATTTCCTCCAACAGACCAAATGCATTCTGGTTAGCTTAACTGCTATCTCTAAGTTACCCGTAGGAGTAAATGTGTGCATGAATGGTTGCATATCTATATGTGTCAGCCCTGAGATTGGGACAGTTTTGGATGTTCTTTGCCTTTGCTCAAACACAGATGGGATAGACTTCAGCACCAGGGACCCCCAAATAGTCAAACAATATAGAAAATGAATGGATATAAGTTAAGGTTCACTTAAATGAACTAATGCTGTTTGAAAAAAGTTGTTTACTCAATATGATTGCTGCGCAAAAATTTAGGCAATGAGCAACTGCAAGGAGAATTAACTGTCTCTCTGAAGTATATTTCAGTTAAAACTATTCAGTAATTGTTAATTAAACTTCACATGAACACCATTCTTGACATTTGAGGATGTAAATTTTTTCTTTTAATATTATTTTTGGATAAATCCTCTTGGCCATATGATCTGAAATAAATGACAGACTTCTGAATCTAAACTACCAATCATGTATTACTTTTTGTAATTGTTCAATCTGTGTTATATTTCAGCAGGTCAGATAGTCAGGTATAGTGTTAAAATTAATATAAAAAATATGGCCCTATACAGAAATTACTTCCTCAAGTAATATGCTTATATCATGGCTAGAACAAAGGCAATTGGGCTCTGTTAGAATTTTAGAATTTGCAAATAGGCCTACTTAAGAAGGTTGCAGCACTTCTAATTTATTCACTGAAACTTGCACAAAACTGTTAATCATCTTCTTGAAATAAAACAAATCATTAACAAGGTTGTTCATTTTTATTCATGTAACTCTGATTGTCCTTTTCCAGCCTCCAGTTAACCTAGTAAAATATTGCATATTAGCACTGATTTGCAACAGTGTTATTTGTAACCCTTTTACTTTTATTTGAGTCACGGGATTGATTCTCTTGTATTTTATTCATAAAAGACACTCGATGATCTAATATCAAAAAATGTATTATTTATTTTAATTTCTACCAACATATTTCTTGCATACAAATACAGCAGCTAAGGGCCACGTGGAACAGACAACAGCATTTTGATCATCTATATGTGGTGCACTATCAGAGGAAGAGCTGAGAGCCAATCACAGTGGAGGCCGTTAGGTACAGGAAACTTCTCTATATGCCAAGATGCACTTGCTTTAAATTGCAACATGTTCAGCTGAGACTACACTAATGAACAAATTCCAAAATGCTCTATCCCTTTTTAAAGGGCTCCTGCTTTACATGCTTTCCTTTTGAACATGGTTTACCAGCACAATTCTGTGGTTTTGGCCTACTGTCTGATACCTTGCCCTTTTAATCCCCTAAATATAAAATATTGCAAAACCCCAAACCAGTGAAGTTGGCCCGTAAATCGTAAATAAAAACAGAATGCAATGATTTGCAAATCCCTTTCAACCTATATTCAATTAAATACACAGCAAAGACAAGATACTTAACGTTCAAACTGGTAAACTTTGAATTTTTTTGCAAATATTAGCTCATTTAAAATTTGATGTTTGCAACATGTTTCAAAAAAGCTGGCACAAGTTGCAAAAAAGACTGAGAAAGTTGAGGAATGCTCATCAAACACTTATTTGGAACATCCCACAGGTGAACAGGCTAATTGGGAACAGGTGGGTGCCATGATTGGGTATAAAAGCAGCTTCCCTGAAATGCTCAGTCATTCACAAACAAGGACGGGGTGAGGGTCACCACTTTGTGAACAAATGCATGAGCAAATTGTCGAACAGTTTAAGAACAACATTTCTCAACGAGCTATTGTAAGGAATTTAGGGATTTCATCATCTACGGTCCGTAATATCATCAAAAGGTTCAGAGAATCTGGAGAAATTACTGCATGTACACGGCAAGGCCGAAAACCAACATTGACTGCCTGTGATCTTCAATCCCTCAGGCGGTACCGCATCAAACACCAGCATCACTGTGTAAAGGATATCACCACATGGGTTCAGGAACACTTCAGAAAACCACTGTCAGTAACTACAGTTCGTCGCTACATTTGTAAGTGCAAGTTAAAACTCGCCTATGCAAAGCCAAAGCCATTTATCAACAACACCCACAAACACCGCCGGCTTCTGGGCCGGAGCTCATCTAAGATGGACTAATGCAAAGTGGAAAAGTGTTCTGTGGTCTGACGAGTCCACATTTCAAATTGTTTTTGGAAACTGTGGTCGTTGTGTCCTCCGGACTAAAGAGGAAAAGAACCAGCCGGACTGTTATAGGCGCAAAGTTCAAAAGCCAGCATCTGTGATGGTATGGGGGTGTATTAGTGCCCAAGGCATGGGTAACTTACACATCTGTGAAGGCACCATTAATGCTGAAAGGCATATACAGGTTTTGGAGCAACATATGTTGCCATCCAAGCAACGTCTTTTTCATGGACGCCCCTGCTTATTTCAGCAAGACAATGTCAAGCCACCTTCTGCACGTGTTACAACAGCGTGGCTTCGTAGTAAAAGAGTGCGGGTACTAGACTGGCCTGCCTGTAGTCCAGACCTGTCCCCCATTGAAAATGTGTGGCGCATTATGAAGAGTGAAATACAACAACGGAGACCCCGGACTGTTGAACAACTTAAGCTGTACATCAAGCAAGAATGGGAAAGAATTCCACCCAAAAAGCTTCAAAAATTGGTCTCCTCAGTTCCCACATGTTTACTGTGTGTTGTTAAAAGGAAAGGCGATGTAGCACAGTGGTAAAAATGCCCCTGTGCCAACTTTTTTTGCAGTGTGTTGCTGCCATTAAATTCTAAGTTGATGATTATTTGCAAAAGAAAATGAAGCTTCTCAGTTCGAACATTAAATATCTTTTCTTTGCAATGTATTCAATTGAATATAAGTTGAAAAGGATTTGCAAATCATTGTATTCTGTTTTTATTTACAATTTACACAACATGCCAACTTCACTGGTTTGGGGTTTTGTAAGAAAACATTCATGTATTTAGGTGTTTGTCTCATTTTTAACGATCTAACTCCTTTCAACCCTGTTAATTTGCACAGCACTGTTATTGTAATTTCGACAATAGGCTACTGTACATTTTTCAGCGTAATTTCATATCTTTCTCATCACCCACAATACTTTTAGCCTAACCATTGTCTTGTAAAAAGTTTGAACAATATTGTGTATGATGTCTTTCAAGCAAATATCTTTAAAATAACAGAATTATGAGGGGGATAAGCATGAATTGAAGTGTTTGGCCAAACAGTTCCTTGTCTGAATTTGAAGTTTGCTCTTATCTGAAAACGGAATTACTTCACATGATGGTAAAATATTGATCAAATAACAGGCTAGCCTACTTCAAAACACACTTATTTCAGGTTTCTGACAGCAACCATTAAAACTCGGAATAAAAATTGAATATTTGTTATGTGAGCTGTAAAATTCACATTATTTAAAGTTTTCATTCCCATTTCCTAAATATGTATCAGAAATGTTTGAAACAAATGGCTAAATTATCAGAAGTCATGATGTTTTGCCGGGTACACCCAGGGATGTATTATAAGAAAAAAATAGTTCTTATCACTCATCCATGGGTACACCCCAAACCACAGGTCGGCGGGACAATGCCATTTCATCTACCGGCTAAAAACACCAAAGAAGAAGAAGAGGAAGACGTTGACGCTGATGACGACGACGAGGAAGACGTTGGGCCTTTTTCAAACCGGCCCCTAAACACTCCCCCTCCGTAATGGAGTGCACTCCGCCACGGAGTCACACTCGCAGCTGAATGTAAAGGGCTGTCCCAAACAGATTCGCGGGGAGGGGTAGTGGGCTGTAAAACCCTCCACAAGCGAGTCTGCACGGATGCCGACTCGCTGAACACGTGCAGCGCTAAAGTGTGTCCGGTAACAGCCATGGAGGAAGCAACAAACTTCCAACAAAGTTCCACGCAAGTGCCTGCACAAACTCTGTTGAACTAAGACAACAATTTCATGATTGTCATCCAGATGTTTACAACTTTAGTTGTACATGTCGCTGATTATGAAATTAAGACCTACCCTGCATTAGTCCAAAAAAGAGTTTATTTGATTAAATGTTTTATATTTACAAGGAATGTAACGAAAAACAAATAATTCATAAAAATGTGATTGAAAAATGAAAGCTCTTCAGTAAGAAAAGAATAATAAAGAATAAGTGAAATAATTTGTATTGTCCTAGGATAAAAACATTTTTTAATTACCTGAGACATGTTAATTAGGCTAATTTCAGCACTGAGATACATATAGGCGGATCAAAATTGTTGCAGAAAGGTTCTCTGCTAATATTTAGGCCATTTCTTATTTTTATTATGTACTTAAGATTTTTTTTTCATAAACTCAAAGTACAGGAAAAAATAGCCTAGCTGCTTTTTGCTTCTCTGACATTAAAACATATTAAAAATTAAAACACAACATACCATCAGGGTTCAGGTTCAGTCTCAAAATATTAATAATAAATATTATTATGCCAGGGTTTAAAATATGTCGGGATAACTTTAAATAGATTGACCTTACATTAAATTATGCATTGAAGGACGTTTTTTTTTTAATTCAATCTCATATAATTTAATAAAGATAAATAAAATCAATATCCAGAGAGAGTTTTTACAGAATGTGTGCAACAAAAGTACAGAGGCTCACATTCCACTGCTGCGTAATCAAATGTAAAAGACGTCTTAAACCTCTGCGCCTTTTGGAGGATCTCATCTGCTCACGTTTCAGTCATTGCTGTGCTGTCATTGCAAGATGCCGCTTCGAAACCATGGCAACATGCACTTCCTGTCCTACCCTTCACCTTGATGAAGTGGACTACTTCTACTATGGCGGACCCTCCGCGAGGACGCGCAAACGGAGGGGTAGTGGGTAGGGAGAGTGTGTAGGGGGCGGTTTGAGAAAGGCCCGTTGTCACCGGAAGACGCCATTTTGTTGCTGCACAAGTTAATCTCAGTGACAACGAGACGAAGAGGAAAAGGTAAACATTTTAGTTCACTTACTTTACGACAGTATTTTGTATTCTTACTGTAAATTTAAGTGGCTCAACCACCAAGTATACTTTTAAAACAGCATAATTATTTTTTATGTTGGGTTGAAAACAGGCTTTTGATGGAGTTCGCTGTTTCCTTAGCACGAACTTTAATGAAACAGTTTGGGCGAGTGAACTGGAAACATCCTGTAACTTTTCAAAATAAGCTCTCCCTAAATAGGCAGGCTCGGTAGCTTGTTAGATTCATTTTTGCAGTCACTGAGTATATTCTTAGTCCTATCCTAATTAAAGGTGAATAGATTTTATACTCTTGACATATAGCTAGGCTAGCAGGCAAACTTCTCTGTCTGTGTCAGCTTACCAAGCAGACTTTTAGATTCTGTGATTCTTTTAAATCTTTGGGCAAGACGTAAGCTCACATTATAGTATTCTATGAAAGAAGTATCATCCTTTAAACTCGTCAAAATAATTAATTATGTATTGAATATATAATAGTTAGTTCTACCTTGCAATCGCCTCCGTGTTTGTCCATTTAGTGAACTTCAGGTGGTCTAATATAACATTAAACCATTCATGATAAGTGGCCGAAGTTTCATCTGTGATGTACAAATGTCAGAATGAAGTGAAGACCTGTATTTGGGGGTAAAAAGGAGCCGGATTTGTTGTTACTTGTTCTTTGACAGCGTTGATGTGTCCACGGATTTACCACTTTTAACAACATAATTAAGACTTTGTGAGACACTCATCTCAAATCCCACAGACTTGTAACACAACGAACTTAGTAACAATCTGACATCCGCCATTAATACGTGTCATGCCCTGCTGGCTGTACGGGAACCTGCCAGTCCTGTTTACTGGAAGCAGCAGTCATCAGAAACACGTCCCTAATTGTCATTGATTAAATGCCAACTCGATCGTAGATTGACGTGTTACTTAAGTATGCTTGCCAGGATTTTTGCAAGAACAGGTTTAAGTTATTTTATTTCTGATAACTCTAACATTCACAATGCATACGTTATACTGTGAGTGTGTGTGCGTCTTTGCAAGAGCCCGACGTTATGATCGGGAGGGTGACACAGGGGTGACAGTTAATTTCATTACGAAAATAATGTATAGTCTTCCATCACGAGTCAGTTTAAGCGAAAGTCCCTTTATAATAGCTCATATGATGTTTTTAATGTGTTAAGAAATCACAATATTACATGCATGCTTACACAGTTCTTGATCAGAAAAATGTTGAGCTGGAGATCTGTGCTTTGATACAGGTGTATCAATACAATGTATCACAATATGTACTTATACTTTGGTAAGGCAATATATTCCTTAATTTTTATTTACAGCTGATGTATCAGCCAAATACATCCATTGTGTTTGTCACTGCGTAGGTACATCG
Organism: Scarus forsteni; assembly: GCA_036419115.1. NCBI lineage: Eukaryota > Metazoa > Chordata > Actinopteri > Labriformes > Labridae > Scarus > Scarus forsteni. The sequence continues at coordinate 29,960,167 of JAZDUH010000084.1, read as the reverse complement.
AAAGATCATCAAGTTTCATTTTTCAAGAGGCAAATGTTATTTTTCTGGTTTTACATATGTTTTGTACACAAATAGTATGCCACATTGAAAGGCTCTGTGCTGGCAATAATGAGTTCAAAAATAGCTGCACATTTGATACAAGCAAAAATCCAATATTGTGCATCTCTAGTTTTTTTCCTATGATGATGATAACTTTTTTAACAGCAACAACCCACATTGCTGTATGTATATTAAAAATGCATTTTACAATAAGAGTTGTTTATATTCATGATAAACTTTATTGACTGACAGATATATTAGGAAATGTAAAGGAGAGTCGGTCAACAGGCTGACTTTTTGTTGCCAGTTAGCAGCCAGAGGACAAACTATATTTCATAGTAAATGTACTGAATCTCTCTCTATTTTTGACTGCTAATGCGTAGATAGTGCATTTTTGAAAGGGAAATGCAGTGTCGTATTATATTTATATTTTACAATACACCTAGTGTGATTTTTATAAATTATGGTCCCTGCATTATGGATTTACTTTCTCCATCCTAGTGGCAGATATGTATACAATTAATGTAATTGAGGAGGAGAGTTACATGGCTAAATGGTTATAAAGGTATTTTAAACCCCTGAAATGCCCCTCCCTTGATAAAGCCTTAACCTAAAAGTAGTGTTTTCAAGGTCTTGAATAGGGCTGGGTATCGATTCATATTTTCGAGATCAATTCAATTCGATATTACAAGGTCTCAAACTGATTCGATTCAATTCAATATTTATTCAGTCTGGGATATCTTAGTTAAAATAGAACTGTAAATTTAAAAAGTGACCTTTTGACCTGGTACATCATTAAAAATTGTTTTAACATGAAGAACTAAACCCAAAGCAGTTACATTAATCATATTTTAATGATATGCATTAATGCATATTCTGCATATTACTTGTTTTTTGTTCAACTTGTATTTTCCTTTGTACTTGTTAAGAACTTGTCTACTTGTCTAAAATACTGTACATCCAAACATCAGCTTTTAAACTTGCCAGTGGTGCCCATATAGTGCTCCCAACATGTTTGTTTGCAGTAACATCTCATGAGATCTTGTTCAGTAGAAAGCAGCGCTAAATGTGAGACTAGCAGGGTTGATACTAGGCCTGTGCTCAAAATATCGATACGGCAAAATATCATATCGCACTCTTTTGGGATACGTGTATCGATACAGATTCTACAGAATCGATACAGCCTAAATATTTTGACAGTTGTTGTAAATACGCTTTGGGTAATGTTAACAGTGGCACAGTTCAAGGTAGAAGACGAGCTACATAATGAAGCATATGTCGTAAATTTGAACTTAAGTCTACCATCTTTGAGGATCTGAATTTATGTCTTTCAAGTTGTAGAACCACTTAAAATTCATCCTTGTTCTTTTTCTTCGTATAATAAAAAACTAAACTTGTCAAGAATTTTGCTGAAAGCATCGTCAGTGTTCACAATTTACACGTATCGGGATACGTATCGTATTGTGGCCTTAGTATTGGGATGAGTATCGTATCGTGAAGTTGCTGGAAATACCCAGCCCTAGTTGATACCACAGGCTGCTTCTCTGCACATCCAAAGAAGAAAAAACTACCCAAGTTAAAAGATCGATCTTTGGATTTTATGGATCGATTATGAACCAGTTAAAGGAAAATCGGTTTAAATCGATTAAATCGTTTTTTTTAACCCAGCCCTAGTCTTTGATACTTGGATCTTGGAAAAAAAGTGCTGGAGCTACAGTTTGCTCCATCCCAGGATTAAAAAAGCTATCTGATACCAAATAAAGACTTTAAAAACAGTATTGTACTGTGTTGTTTTTAAAATTATTTTTTTAAATCCCCTGAAAAACGAAATGTTCGCTTTGGTGGATATAAGGCATCAAACAAACTGTAAGTATCATATTTTGTATGATTGTCTTTTCCAAAGCTTTGTACAAAATGAATTAGACAAACTATTAGTTTGGTCAGTTCTTTTAAATACTGATGTTCTTGCCAAATGCAATTGCATTTGTCCTTCTGTTATCGGTAAAGTTTTTGCTTTATACAAGGGAGTAAAATTATTTTTTTAATCAAGTGTGTGTATGAATAGACAACAAACCACAGCTCTAAAGTGCTGAAAAAGTCCCATTAAAGTGCTTCAAATGTGCTTTTGTTTGTTCTTTCAAAAAGGCTTATGAACATGCCATTCTTATGGTTCCTCCGTTATCCTCATCCGTATCAAACAGCTGTTTGACAACACTTGACTCTTCATCAGTCTGTTATCAGCAATGCTCCTTGCTTGATCACAAGGCTCTCAGATAATAAACGAGTGATATCCATTTATTGTGTTCTGATATTTCTCAGTTTACTCAACCTGATGCTTACAGGGTTGTGCTGTGTGTGTCCACATAGTGCAAGAATGGATATTTCTCAGCGTTTGCATTTTAATAGCAGGCGAAAGGATAAGAGTGATATCTTTATTCTTTCTAAATTTTTATTCTTTATGCTGACATTTAACTACATTTTTTACTTAAATTAAGAACCTCCAGACCACAGCTCATGAAATAATGATCTTAATTTTTAAGTTTGACAGTGGATGCTTTGTCCAACAAACTCTGAACACTTCCTTATGGCAGGTTATTTCACATTCATTCCCCCTTTTGCCGATCGTGAACCTGTTAAATAAGCTCCCTTTCACTTCCTGGAGCTTATCTCTGTTGTGCTCTCCACCTGCACATTGATCACACAGCTTAGCAGAGCAAACTATAGCTCAAAGTCTCCCCCTGTGATGTAAGGACATGTTAAAATGCCTGAAGTGTAGCTGTAAGTTCAGAAAACACAAAGGAAATGTGATTTACAGTTCCTGTGATTCATCAGCGTCCAGAACAGGGGTGGGCCACTGGCAGCCCTGGGGTCACATGCTGGCCCCGACTCCCAGAAATCTGTATTCACAAGGAAACATGACAAAATCTGCCGATAAAAAGATAGAAAATGCGTTGTTTTCCAAGATAATAGAACTTTATCTGCTGTAGTTCCTGTCACACTGCCATATGCATTACAGAGTGCATTTATTCGAAACAATGTAATAAGGGAATCAGAAAAAGAACATTTACAGTAAAGGTTTAGCTGAATCTGGCCCGAATTCTGTGTTTATTTTATTAAATGCAGTTTAGCTCTACTTGCATTTGTGTCAAGAAACATAAATCTTCATAGAGTTAACATACTTCTCAAATATTTAGTGTTAAAGAGACTATGAGGAGTTTCTAAGTAATTACAAAAAAGTCTCACTTTTAGATATATGCCTGATTGAAATACACACTTTAAGATGAGTTTTATAGCATCAAAATAGGTTATCTATAAATGCTATTCCTTAGCCTTCTGGTCGGGTCAGACAAGGCTAGACTGGCCTGGATACTCAACTTCTGGAACAAGACAATTAAAACTAGAGCAAATTTATATTATTTTATTATTTATATTACACATCTTAGAGCACCGAGCTGTCAGTAGCGATATATAGCCGGCTACAACTACGATAATAAGTTTTCCAAAATTGCTTGTTGTCACACATCAAAAACTACTGCTACGTAACTAGAAAGAGATACATTACCTTGTCGCTTTGCATCCTGTGAGTTGTTGAAAAAAGAAGTTGTAAAGCAATGCAGAGTTCTGAGTTACGTCCAAGCTGCATTTACCACAACAAGCACACATTTGACTTCAGTCACGTCTTTGTGCATTCAAGTTGTAGTCAGAAGTAGGAATTTCTGGGTACTAGGGCTGTAATCAACCCAAGAAATTGTTGGTCGACTAAAACACAGCTATTGTCGACCAAAAATCGACCAATCGACCCCCCCAGTCACTCTCATATAGGGGTCCATTCTAAGAGACGTACACATCTGTTATCTTTATCTATTAACTCGGAAACTTTCTCTTTTTACTCCCTCGTATTTTGCCGTTAGTGCATGCGTAATTGTGAGGCGCGCTGGCACTGAATATCCAGGTTCCAATGTTTTTCTTGGCCTTCCACGACACCAATGGACCTCATATCCTAAGAAATAAAACTGTCATTCGTTCTGTGATGTCGTTTTTGCATTTGGGTGTTAATATGAGGCATAAAATCCAGCGCAGACTGGGTGAGGGATGCCGCTTTTGCAGCAGGCAGCAGGCAGAGCGCATGCAGCTATAAAACAAATACAGGATTATTAGACTAGAATATTGAAATGTTCTTAAATAAAAATATTGAAATGAACATTAAAATGGTGTTCTGAGACATGATGGGGGTGCTCAGAAAATACCCCCATTTCACTTGATACGTTTCTCCTGATGAAATGAACTGCAGGGGAAAAAAATAAATTGACATATTTGGTCGGCCAATCAGAATTTTGGTCGACTGAGCACGCATCGACCAATTAGTCGACCAGTCGACTTGGACTTTACAGCCCTACTGGGTTCCGAGTAAGAAACTGCAACTGGAACGTTCCCCGAAGTCTGAATTTCCTACTGGGAACTCGCCACCCCCGAGTTGACAATCGAAGATGGATGCCCCCAGTATGAACAGTTATTTAGCTCCTGTAATAATTAATTTATTTGCACTTCTGACTGGGGTGTGTCGCTCTAGATCAGCTGTATACATCGCATTGTTAGACTTATATTTACAAAAATGCTGCCATAATGATAATCACTTTCTTCATACAATAACACAGGGCGTGCTAACAACAGCTAACAGTAGCCTGGTAGATCGGCATGTTTTTTTCTGACTTCAACTGGAACGCCAATAAGTGAGAAATGATGTCACTCCCATTTCCGAGGTTACTGGAACGCAGCATTATGACAGACGGTGCGCGTGCTCATGGGTAGCAGAGTCTTTATTTCGCCGGTCATAGATTCTCCTTATAGCACCTTTAATTTTCTAGTTATAAAGTATTGTATTATTGATACAGAAGTTGAAGTCACTGTTTTAATGTGAGAAAAGTTTGATCTGTTTTAACAGATTTCTCTGAATTTGACTGAAGGTCAAATATGTCACACCCAATCAGGTGTGACATATGTCTACCTGCCTGATACTGTGTCAGAGATGGGCACTCGAGTTAAAGACTCGTACTCGAGTGGCACTCGAGTCGCATTTTTGGAGACTCCAGACTTGACTCGTACTCGACCCTGAAAGACTCGGGAATTGACTCGACTCGAGATCAAAGACTCGTGGGCAATCTTAATTTTATGGAGGGTTTTTTGAGTGTGCTGGGAGCGTTTGTCCCTCTCTTACCTCGCCTCGCTTTTCTCCCTCTCCGCGGCCGCTTCCAAACCTCGTAAAGTTGCTGTCGTTAAGACAGGAAGTCACTGTGTGAGGGATCCGGAAGTTTCAAAATAAAATACGATTTACAGACTCTCGAATGTAAATTTCCTCAGTTGTTTGTCATTACGTCAAAACCGGAAGGTCAGCAGTCGGTCTGAGGGACACCATGGACGAAGAAAAGCGCACCTTAGAGGTACAGAAATATATAACACTGCATACATTACACAAAACATATTTTCTGCACGGCTATAGGTGGACAGAAGTTGAATAATTCACGAAGCTGTGTGGTTGGGACCAGCAAAGGGGCCTTAGAGAAGCGAAGTGAGGTGTTGTTTATTTCTTTTCTCAGTCTATAACATGTTTTATGAGCGTGTGATATCGCTATTCTCGAGAGCCTGTGTCTCTTTGGGGATCAGCCCTCCCCCTACGCCACGGCTCTGCTCTGCGTCTTCAGTGGGTCTGTCAGGGCAAAACCGCGCTGCGCGGCTTTCGGGGAATTTGAGGTTCTGTCCCACCCACATATCAGTCATCAGTCAGTCAGTCATCACCAGCCATCAAGGCAAGCACAAACGCCACATTTCAGGGTGGCCTTTTATTGTGGACAGTCTAAGGCACACATGTGCACTAATCATGGTGTCCGATGAGCATCTTGATGTGGCACACCTGTGAGGTGGGATGGATTATCTCAGCAATGCAGAAGTGCTCACTATCAAACATTTAGACAGATTTGTGAACAACATTTGAAAAAAATGGTAATATTGTTAATCTGGAATGAATTTTAGATCTTGGAGTCCATCTCATGAAAAATGGGAGCAAAAACAAAAGTGTTGCGTTTATATTTTTGTTGAGTGTATATATATATATATATATATATATATATATATATATATATATATATATATATATATATATATATGTATATATGTGTGTGTAAAGACTCGTGACTCGACTCGGACTCTAGATCAAAGACTCGTGACTCGTCAAGTCTTGCCCCTCAAAGACTCGAGAATTGACTCGACTCGAGGTCAAAGACTCGTGACTCGACTCGGACTCTAAATCAGAGACTCGTGGACATCTCTGTACTGTGTTGGTCCTCTTATGCTGTCCCATTTGCTACAACCTGTGATGTGTAGATTCTGACAGTTTGCTTTCAGAACAAGCATAAACTTATTGAGAAACTGGAGCAGCAGTAGCCTTTACTCCCCATGTGCAGCAATGAGTCTTGGCCGCCCACAACCCTGTCTCCAGTTCACCACTGTTCCTTCCTTACCGCTTTTGATACCGACCTCTGAGACTGAGAACATCCCACAGGAGCTGCAGCTTTGAGACGCTCTGACCCAGTTATCTAGCCATCACACTGTGGTCCTTGTCAAACTCGCTCAAATCCTTACACTTGCCCATTTTTCCTGCTTCTAACATCAACTTTGAGAACAAAATATTCACTTGCTGCCTTATATTTCCCACCAGCTAACAGGTGCCATAATGGAGGGATAAACAGTGTTGTTCACGTCACTTGTCAGTGGTGTTAACATCATGCCCGATGAGTGTAGCATAGCTGTGCAGTTTGCATTGGGAAAACTGGAGCCCAGCTGCCAAAGGGCGAGAAACAAGGTGCACCTGACAGCTGGACAGTCAAACACATAACTCGTTATTTTAAAAACAAAACTACAAATAAACCCAACAATGACGATCAGCATTTGTCACCCGCCTTATGCCTGGCTCACACTACAGGATTCTCAGCCTGATTTAACCCAGACTCAGGCCTCCCGACAATCAGGGAAGAAATCAGGTCAGGGACCAAAATCGGCCCAGACGTTTGGCCAAAATTATCTTCTAGTGTGAGTGGGTGACAGATGAATCTTAACCCCCATGATCGTCTACCAGACTCATCAGAACCGCCCCGATAATTTTCAAACATGTTTGATAACTACACAGCTCGTATTCGCTGAGGATGACAGTAGCCAATCAGAGAGAGCTGCCTATGATGTCCAGAAATGACCGCGAGACAGGAGTTATCAGAGGCAAAATGGCGAGCACAAAGAGCGTACGAGTGAGATGGACAGTGGAGGTGGAGGACAGTCTTGTCGACCTTTGGCAAAGCTACGAATGTGTGTACATGCAGAGATTATCACAACCAATGTGAAAAGGACAAGCGCTGGAGAGAAATCACATCAGCATATAATATTTCAGGTGAGATGATAATGTGGCAGAGTGCTGCAGGTAATCACCCCAGCGCTGATATCCAGGACAACAGCACTCGCTCTCATGTGATATTGCTTGTATACATCAGCTATACAAGCGCATTTTACTAGTTAACAATAATACGTGAGAAGGAATAATGATTTGCATATTCAATCATTTATTTGGCTCGATATTTTCCGCGTCTCCCCAACCACCTCTTCATCCAGATGCATCTGATCCTTTTTTTTTTTGCTTCAAATAATGGCCACAGACAGCATTACTGCACTAGTCTCCATCTTTCGTGTTTTTTGCTTACATACGCTCCTTTGGGAGATGACGTAGGATCACGTTGTGCGTCGCTCTGGTCAGATAATCTTGATGAAATCCTGTAGTGTGTGCTGGTCACGATTTTTCAAATCTTGTAGTGTGTGTGTGCTTAAGATTTAAGAAAAGATACTCTGTCAGGATTCTCGTTATTTGTGTGATACGACCCGATGTCAGAATCTTATACGATTTTTAAAATCCTGGAGTGTGAGCCAGGCTTCCTGTGCTCAGCACTGTTCATTTAAATTTATGTATGAACAAAGCAATCAGTCCCTGTGACAGCACAAACAACCATGCCAAGCTTACCTGAAATAGGTGGTCTCAACTTGTTTCCAATCAGTTTTCAGTGAGGACACAAACGACCCAAAAACCAACACACACAGGGTGACGAGTTAACTCATCACACTGCTGTAGCAGCAATAACTAGAAAAGCATTTGGAGAGCGTAGACCTCCGCCAAGCAGCACAGTTCCCAGACGGTGATCCAGTTCAACACCAAAATTGAATCACTTCTTCCTTTCCCCATGCTGATCATTTCCTGTAAATTTCATCAAAATCCATCCATAACTTTTTGAGTTATTTTGTTCACAGACAGACAGACAAACTGTCCCGAAATCATAACCTCCTTGGCGGAGGTAATAATGGCATTATTACCATGCAGATTATAGGGAAGGAAATTGATATGATTCTATGAGTACCAGTGCTATTAACACTCCTGCTGTTAGATCCAATTCTTTAACGATTCCCTTATTGATTCCTGCAGATTTTCTGTGTGGGCAAATGTTGGCCTGCAGATTTTCAGTGGCAACGATGTCAAACACATGCTTCCACTCACTTAAGGTTGGGCAGTGGGCCCCTTTTATGGAAAGTTAAGCCTTTATTCTGATGCGGGTGAACCCTGTCAGTGGAAGGAATTGATAAGGGCATTGATTAGCAAAATGACTCATGATATCAGTTCTCTGATGGAGCTGTTAACAATTCTCAACTGGAATTGGCTTTTGATTTCCATTCTGAGCAGATTATGACTCAGTGATACATTTTTGATCCTGTAGTGTCACTTCCTGTGCACATGCACAAAGCCTGTGAAAATAGCCACATGTTAACAACATTACTCAGAATAATAGGACTCAATGACAACATCTGATGCAGAAGTTTGTTTAGTTCATGAATTCAGTCCGGCTTGTACGAGCAGGCAGATGGTTCATTTTTAAAGCTGCTCTCTAGTTTTCCACATCACTGACAGTTTCTGTGCAGACACTTCTACAGATGTTATGTTAAGTGAAGTACTGTGCGGTGTAGGGTCCTCTGTAGTGGTTAAAGCTCCTCCTCTTAGTGCACACAGTTTGTTCACACTTATGCTGTAAAGGTGCTTACACACCGGACGCTGCTTGTACCACCTCAACAATCACTCTCCATGCAAAGTCAATGTACAGCCATAATGGGGCAGGGCTAGCCCTCCTGCGTTGCGTTTGCTGTGTACAAGACGATTGCTTCACATGTCGCACGATGTCGGGGTTAAAAAAAGTTGACCTTTTGAGGCGATGTCGTGTGTGGCTGTGCGGCAACAGCCAATCAGCGGTGTGTGTATGTGTGACAGTACCCGTGACAGACAGTTTTTCATCCGGACTACAGAGGAACAATTTATGTCTGTGTGGGAAACATTAGTCTGTGAGGACATTAGTTCCACCTAGACGGGCCGCAGAAAACTAACAGATAACGTGTTTTGTGTTCGATAAGTGAGTGAAAAGGATACAGTTGAAATAATGCCAGCTTATACATCCTATTATATGATATATGATATGACCGCGGAGAAACTCGAGTGGATGTAACGTCATTGAGTGATGGCAGACGGCAACGGTGACCAAAATGAGGTATTTATGGACATGCAACATGACTTCAGTAGGCAACGCGCTTTTGGTCGCAGAGTCGCCTGCGGTGTGAACGCAGCATCAGGCATGTTTAAAATCTTACATAGGACATTTAATCTCCACTCTTATCATTATTGTATTATTTTGTGGGTGACTTGACCTGCTGGTGTCCTTCCCATGGTACACAGCACGACTCTTATTCAAAGCACTGCAGCAAATGAAGTCTTATGTTTGGAAAATACTGAACACTTAACCCCAAGAACCAGAACTGCCAAAAACGACATCAGGAAATCTCTGCTTGTGTTTTCATACTTTACTCTTAATGTTTAAAGACCTGACCACCGGCTATTATCTACCCTCCTGCAGGTGAATCAAGATGGGACTCACTTTTAGCAGTGTGTTCAGTAGGCTGTTTGGCAAGAAAGAAATGAGAATCCTGATGGTGGGACTGGACGCTGCAGGAAAGACCACCATACTGTACAAGCTGAAACTGGGAGAAATCGTCACAACAATCCCAACCATTGGTATGTTATTTTTCATTTTTACTAAAAATTCATTCAACACAACGAGTTGGTGGGTGGCACGGCGGCACAGCAGGTAGTGCACGTGCCTCACAGCAAGAAGGTCACCGGCTCAGTCCCTGGGTCGGACAGGGTCTTTCTGTGTGAAGTTTGCATGTTCTCCCCGTGCATGTGTTGGTTCTCTCTGGACACTCCAGCTTCCTCACACAGACCAAAAACATGCTCATTCGGTTGATTGGTGACTCTAAAATGCCCCCAGGGAAATGTCTGTCTCTCTATGTGGCCCTGTGTTTGACTGGCGACAGGTACCGGGTGTATCCTGCCGCTCACATAAGAGAGCTCAGATAGGCTCCAGTGGGGGGCTGGATCCTGAAGGGATGAGCGGTATAGAAAATGAATGAATGAATGAAATAGTTACTGATATCTTTCTGACTAAAGCAACGTTTCTCTTCTTCCACTGTTCTGCAGGTTTTAATGTCGAGACCGTAGAATACAAGAACATCAGCTTCACCGTGTGGGATGTAGGTGGTCAGGACAAGATTCGACCACTCTGGAGACATTATTTCCAAAACACACAAGGTGGGAGACTTTTTGATGATTTATATGTCTGTCAGCTGATATCCATTTCATGAACAAACATCCTCTCTCCCGGGGTTCAGGCCTCATCTTCGTAGTGGACAGTAATGACAGAGAGCGTGTTGGAGAGGCGAAGGAGGAGCTGATGAGGATGCTGGCTGAGGATGAACTGAGGGACTGTGTGGTGCTTGTGTTTGCCAACAAACAGGTGAGTTTACTTCAACAGTTTGTCAGTTTTACCAATAAAAAGTACTTCAGGCTCTGCCCACCCTCCCTGCTTTCTTGGAATTTTGAAAAGTGCTCTATTTAGGGATGGGCAATATTGGATTTTTACCAGCATCCATTATGCAAAACTTTCAAAACAGCACAAGCCACACCTCTTAAAGGTGTGGTTTGTAGAAGTTGGCAGCATTTCACCAGACAGAAATGGTAAATATAGGATTTTATGTTTCTATTTGTGTGTAAAAGCACGTGTAGCCACATGTAGATGTACAATCATCCCCATGAAACTTTTGTTTTCTTTTTATTAAGTTATAAAAAGCAGGGTTCCCACGTGTCCTAGAAAACCTTGAAAATGATTGCCCAATTTTCCAGTCATGGAAAACATATTGAAAATGAGGAAAAAAGTGAAATGTCCTGGAAAATGATTTGTCTTCCATCTAGCTTGAAACATAGGAAATGAAGTAAAAATGTACTAGGTAGCTAATGTACATGTAGCCAGAAAATGTGAGTAGGTAAAACAATGCAAGTTAAGGCATAAAAGATAAAAAGTCAAAACAATGGGGACAAAAAGAAATAATAAAAAAAAATGACAAAAGAATATTTAGGCTAAATTAACAAAATCTATTCATAAAAAAGCAGAGTAAATAAAGATTAAAAAATATGTGTAATCATAAATTCATAATAGTAAGTCACATAAAAGCTAGACTAAACAGATAACTAACAGACAATGTTCGTGCTGGAGGGTTAGAAACAGATAAATTCTAAGATCAATATGATCAATAGCTAGAGATATTGTTCGTCAACCTCTAATCTTGTTTTTTAGAAGGCTAACTAGAATTTAAAACTGCCCACAGAGACAATGTATCTTCAGTTGGTTATGTGACACTGGAAAAAGTCCTGGAAAATGTCCTGGAAAAGTCCTGGAAAATGATTTCTGGAAAAGAGAGGGAACCCTGAAAAGTTCTTTATATTTATATATCGCAGGTCCCCCTTTGTGGAGGCTGACATAATGATCGGCCACAGAGTGAAATGCGATTTTTGAATACAAGTCTGGCCGTCGGTCCCAAAATCTACCTGGATGGCGTGGCGCATCTTAAATGACCTATAATATTTTAAAATAATCCGTTAAAAATCTGAATGAAAAAACCCTCACCCGGTAACTGTTGTAAATGATGCCCTGTTCAAAATCCTTTTTGGTCTTCAGTGGCTCTCGTTGCTTAGTGATGTGATGGACGGACGGACTCAAATCTGAACACTAGATGTCGCTAAAATGTTCATTTCAACACACTGGAACTTTAAGTAAAATTGACCTGTCTTATTGGCCACGGTTACAAGATGTTTTTTAATTTGGAATTCATTATTCAGAATGAAATAATTTGAAATGAACAACTTCTCCTTCATCTTTACATAGAAATAACTCAGAATACAGGTTTACGTGGAAAACACATTTTTTTGCCTTTATTCAATGCCTTGCGGTTGGGAATGGTTCTGATTGATGTATCTACATCTACCAAAAGAAAAACTCCAGGTTAGCGTCTCCAGCGTCTCTGTTGGGGAAACCTCATCCAAATGGACCCAACAGCTTTATAAAGGTCCAGATTTTAATGCCATTTTCTTCCGCTCCTCTGCTTAAATAGTATTCTTCGTGAAAGGAACCTATTGATTCAGGAGGGGAATTCAGCTTTGCAGGAACAGCCATCCGCTTATCAGCTTCCTGTGCCGCATCGCTGCGATAAGATGAAACAACTATCAATTAATGAATTACTCGATAATTTGCATCCCTAATACACGTACATCTAAAAAAGTTAGAATATCATGAAAAAGTTCAATATTTTTCATCACTCATTTCAGAATGTGAAACCCATATATTATATAGATTCATTACAGATAGAGTGAAACAGTTCAAACATTTATTGCTTGAAATTTTGGTAATTCTGAAATGAGTGATAAAAAATATTGAACTTTTTCATGATATTCTAATTGTTTGAGATGTACCTGTAGATGATGGAGGAATAATTAAATTTGGATTTAAAATCAGAATAAACCAGCCACTTGAAGTTTTATTCGGAATTATCATTTTCATTCGGAATTAGGTGTTTAGATGGTCGTTTTTAATCTTTTTAAAGAGGCTTTAAGTTTTATTCAGAACTAAAGGGGAATTAAAGTTGTCAGGTAAACGTGATAACTGTGACAGCATATTTGTTAGAAGTTGATGTGGACCAAGGCAAGCAACGTTGTATTCTCTAAAAGAGACACTATGGTCTGTCAGCATTCAGCGATAACAGGGAGATGCACTGTGCTACACTTGTTCATACAGCCAGTATTTGTGATATATGTTTGTCCAAAATATCGGCTGTAGATATAAGCAGAAATTTAGAGCTTGCCTGGTGCAGCTTTAACAGTTTCGGTGTGAAAGCCCTCTTAGTGAAAACACGTGGCTGATAATCTTTTGCATTGAACTTTCTTGGCATCTCTTTTTAAATGTGTTTTCCCCAACGACAGACTGCAGTTCAGGTGCTGAGTCGCTCTATTCTCAATAGAGCTGTTGTTTATCTGCTCTCACAGGATCTGCCCAATGCCATGACTGCTGCAGAGATCACAGAGAAGCTGGGTCTGAACTCCCTGCGCAGTCGCACCTGGTACATCCAGGCCACTTGTGCCACTAGTGGAGACGGTCTCTGCGAGGGTCTCGACTGGCTTTCGAACGAGCTGAAGAACTCAAAGTGATTCCTTCCGTCACCTTCTCTCCGTCATCTCTGTGGCTGCAGCGTGCGGAGGTCTGTGCTGGTCAGGGTCTCAGTCTCTCTTTTCTTCTCCATGTTAAGTGTTGGACTGGTGGTTGGCGCTCTCCAGCATCTGTTCACTGTGTGTGTGTTTGGATTAGGTTGTTTTTTTTTTTTAGGGAGGTTTTTTTGTTTGTTTTGCACGAGTGAGTGTGGGCGTGGGGTGGGAGCAGCCCTGCTGTGCCTTGAATACAGTGACGTGTTAAACAGCTCATCTCTCAACACTTGACGTCGAGTCCCGTGTTGTTTCGATTCACATCTACAAGTGACATTCAAGCCTTTTTACTTTTTGTTTCATCACTCAAACAATCATGATGCACTCGATGCTCGTGTTGAGTCATCATCATTTCTGACTTTTCTTTTGATACTTTTCGTTTAGTTTGGATTTAAGCTTTGACGGCTGTTGATTCTTTATAATTTTGTAATTTATTTGTAAAGTCCGCATCGACTTTGTCCGTAGCATCCCACTTTGTTGGATGATTTTTTTTTTTTTAGTTTGAACAAAAGTCCCATTTTCAGAGTTAACCTTAAAGTTTGGACACTGCCTTGTGAAAAGATATCAATGGTTCTTGTTTACATGTTTACCTGCTTAAAGCTACAATGTCCAAAGTGAATCCTCGGGATGCTGCGCGGCTTAGAAGGGGGAAGCCTTTTGGAGTTGCTCCCACTGTCTTATTCTTAACTCTTCTGTTATATGTACTCCTGGATCATTGTTGGTTTTCCTTTTAATTGATTTTGTACTGTTATTTTTCAATGGTCGAATGATTTGTTTTATTTATACATGACCTGCAGTTTGACTTTTCTTTTGACTATGCTTTCGGGAACAATTGTGAGATGAAGAAAGGGCTCGTTGTGTTTGCATCTGTTTTTGGTTCCTTCCCTTAAGTTTCCAGGGGATAAACATTTTCTTGAACAAATATTTGTTTGCTGAAATACATGGTACCGTTTGATTAATCTTGTTTGCTCGGGATTATCAATGCTGTAAATGCTTCCTCAGTGTTTCGGGCTTTACGGTGTTTTTCCTGCATGCGGCCAGGAAGTTGAGGATGTTGATTCCCTCTGATGCCATTTGCACAATCTCATAAGCTAGCACAGCACAAGCTCATGTGGGGACAGTGGCTCATCCATCAGCTCTGCGATGAACCGGTATGCCGACAGCAAGGCTTCCCTTCGCTCTACACCAGCAGACAGTTGAATCTTGTGTGCTGCACCAGTTAACCATTAACAGAAGAGATTCTCGTGCATTCAGCAATCCCAAAGTCTCCTGCAAGTAATAAAACCGCACATCACTGAAGTCATGATGTTAAACTGACATCCAGATAAAACTGAGTTTTCCTTTCTCTTTTCATCAACTTTCAATTTAGTTTTCTTCAATCCCTCAGCACCTGCACATTTAGGCTAAGTGGCATGATGTACAAATGTATATAAATATATATATTCTGTAAGAAAAAGTATTTTAACTTGAAGACATACACATACCTTTGATCAGATGTGGAGCTTTCATTTTGGAGATAGTTTCTGTACATATGTCTGTATGTGCCTCTGTACTTCTTAATTCCATTATAAGCCTTTTTTAAACTCATGTTGCTACATCTGATAAATGCACTATAATTAAAGAGATCTCTATTGTACATCTGCTCCTCTGTCTGTCATTTCTACAAGTGAAAACGAACAGCTCTGCGGACGGTCTTTTCAGTTTCTCTGGTGGTAGGTGGAGACTTGATCCCTGCATCATGACATTGAATATGAAACATGTTCGTGTTGGTTGCTTTGCAAAGACGATGAAAAGGCGTGAGCCCTAATTTTTTGAGAGGCAGCATATGAAGGTTTAAAATCCAAACATGTTAATACACCATGTATTTATACTTTAGAAATGTTGCTCATACAGCAGCTCTATCAAATTGTTGAAGTGGGCTCTTGTGTCCTGGAAAACCTCAATAATCCTGGACAACATTCAAACAAAATCTAGTAATCTAGGATTTCAAGGCTGCAAAACCATTAAGGCGGCTGATCTTACTGCCCCCATTTCTCACCACCTGAAAAAGCCAAGTACCAGGACTGGATGGACAAGGCTCGTATAAAGGGGCGCACAGGGTTCTTTCCCACTGAGGTCGGGGGTCATCATCACCCTGCTTTCAAACATAGACCGCTGAAGAAAGCCAAAGCAGAGGTATCCACTGAAGCATGGACCACAAGGTGGTATATGTAAAAACCAGAGTTGGATCCTTACAAGTGAAGACTCGACAAGCTTCTGCTGTCTCATTCAGGTGACGGGCCGAACACTCCTGACCTTGAAATGTCCTCTGAAGATGAAGGGTTCCCAGTGCTTTAATGTACCTTACCTCCAAAGATTACACACAAGGGATGCTGGGTCTTGAACTTATTCCTCCCACCTCCTGCAGGCTTCTGCTTGCAGCTGATGTTCTCTTCACCTTACAACACTTTGAACATACAGAATGAGGAAATGTGATGTCTGGAAGAGTTTTTGCTCTTTCTAGGAAATCTTTAGAAATATTCTTCTATACAGTGTTCCTGCAGAACTAGTCTTAAAATGTCTATTTGGTTTTTGTTGTTGAAGGTAATCAAATCAGGGCTCTGTTGGGGGGTTGATTGACCAAAAAAACCTGAAGCATCAATGCTGTTGCATGTACAGAAAGCTGTACACAGTCTTCTGTCCTCATACATGTGCTCCCTCTCTCACGCTGCCTCTCTTCAAGGAATGAAGTGACACAGATAGGCCTTACACTGCTTTGTAGAAAGCTTGCTGGTTCTAAAGGTAAGTGTTGTGAAACTGTTCAGTACACTGTACAACCCCCCCAATGCCGTTTTCAAGTTTGTTTTGACCCAAAATCCAGCAAATGACTCAAAGCTCTTGGAGCATGGTGTCCATGTCCATTCTTTTAACAAGGGCAGAGCTGATGGAAAATTTTTTGGCTTATGTGTTTACTATGCATGAACCCAACCCCAAAACATTAAAATACCCCTTAAATATTCTGGAATTGAAGTAGTATGTAGGCCAGAGGTGGGCAACTGCCAGCCCAGGGGCCATATATGGCCCTCTGCCTCACTCAATGTGGCCCGCCAGTCATTTTCAAAAATCAGCAATTGTAAATATGAAGAAAACTCAAATTTCTAATCATAATAATTCTATATAATCATGACTGATATTTTATTGGCTTTTTTAAGTTATTTACAACCTTACTTTGCTATTATAGTGTCTCTAAATCTCTTTAATGAAGCATTTGAACATTATGTCAAGTATTACTCAATACTATATTTAAAATATGGCAGCAGGAAAATCTTTGAGTTTTAAAAATTTGGAAACACTTATCATTTCATTGATTTTAAAATAGCTTGATTGGCTAGAATTCCATGAATTTTGTCTTAATTTGCTTGAATTCTGTGTGAAGTTCATTTAATCATGCATCATACATTTTATTTGTGATGTACCATATGAATATTAGTATGCTAATTTGGCATTAATTAAGATTCTCTAATGGTATTTCTCCAACATCTTTGTTCCTCTGGAGAATTTCCTAAATTTTGTAACAATGCGGCCCTCAGGCTGAAAAAAATGGTTTTATGTGGCCCTCTTGGTAATGAAAGTTGCCCACCCCTGATGTAGGCTGTTGTGGTTACATTTTAGTAAAATCACAACTTTTAACAACGAATTGGATTTTGGGGAATGTGATGTTTTTTTTTTTTCCATTGTGTTTATTCAGTCATGACAACACCTCCAACATCTTTGTACACAATATTAATATTTCACACAAAATCACAAAACAAGAATCATGTGTTTAATAATGACTGAAAGGCGTAGACAGAAGCAAGTTGCTTATAAAGGCCTATCCTATATTGTCAACTTTTTTTTTAGACTACCAACCTCCAAAAAAGCAAAGAAGCAACAACACAGTTGATTAATCGCACTTATAAGCTTCAAAAATAGTTTTACAAACCATTTTCTTAAAAACAAAAAAAGAATGGCTTGTTTTTAAATTTATGCTGGCATCATTCCAGAATTTATCTCCTTTTTTTCATATCTTTTTTAGCTTTTTGTACTGTAAATCTGCAAACCCCTCTGAGATTATTTTAAAAGTGAATAATGTAAATGGGGTTACATTTTATTCAAAATCATATGTAATTTGATTTTGAGTATTATTTAGTCAAATAATAGAAGAAACATTGTTTCATCTCTTGTGTGCTCCTTGCCGCAAAAAAAGATTTGTTTGTAGTGACCCTCCATGTTTTGATAGTGTAAGTTTAGAGGCCTTCAAAACAGACAATGCCACAAACTGCAAGAGATAAATTTTACAAGGGTCATATGAACTACTGATGATTCTTTATGGACAATAGTTTAAAAAGAAAAAAATAAGTTCAGCACAAGGAGAAGCTCAGAAATATACCTATGCTGAATGAGATCAGTAGTGAGAGACTTTTTTTATTACCGTTATATTCATTTGAAGTAAAGCATGTGAAATAAACTGTTACTGGTTCTTTTTTTTTTTTTTTACACAGCACTGTTTATGTTTTTTTTTTTTTTTTTAAAGAACAAGAGGACCGATAAGGCTACAAATGACAAAACAGGTGTTGTAACTTCTAAAAATGAGGATAGAAAGCATCCTTCTGCAGAAATATCAGCATTAATCCGTAATCAGGTTGATTATACGTATGAGCAGTTTATGGTAAACATCATATTGCCCATCTTTTGTTTTTATCATACTTCCACAAAAAGGACCGATGAACAATAAAGAAGCAACGGAACATTTTAAAGAGACTCTTGAAATGGAGTAATCAATACTGTCTCAGATATCATTACTTGCAATTCAGTGTTTTTGTATGCCTACTGCAACTCATTTATCCCACTGTGTTTATTTTGCTCTATTTTGAGCTCTTCACTGTGCTTTTGGATATCTTTTAACTCTCAATAAAATTTGTTGGAAAAAAATTAAAAACCAACCACCTAAAGGAAGTTGGCTCATATTTGGAATTTTGACCATCATTGCACTTAGTTCACACACTGATAGCTCATGAATAAAGTTTGAGCATTTTTTCAATTTAGAAGAAAAGAAGTGATGTGATATTAAGGTCTTATTTTTGCAGATACTTTTCAAAAATATCTTAAAATGATGCAAACTACATTATTAAGAAACATCACTGAAAATTTCCTGCCCTTTTTTCAAAGTCCAATACAAACTACACGCTGTGTACAAGAGGAGTAACACTAAAAACTTATTTACATATTACAAAGACAGTCTGCAGGAGTTTTCCTGCTGTTTTTCTAATTCACAAAGAAGTGCATCAGCATTAGATGCTTTTATAACTAATGTATTACATCAGAAGTTAGAGACAGTCAACTTAGGGATCTTTAATATGACATTCCTGCTGAAAAACACCTTTTTCCCACTTTGGAGTCATACATTAAACATATATTCTTCAGTTAAGGTACTTTTTAGCATGACTTTGAATTTAAAATAGTATATGTAATGAAAAAAGGTAAGTTTTAAAGTCCTGTAACTTTTCGTGTTATTGCAGTTCTCTGTAGTGACCACTGGAGGGCAGCCAACCTCCATGATTTAGAATGGAAAACAGCAAAGACGATTCTCAGACCTGAGGCAGAGCCTGGCAGAAGTAGATGAACTGAGATTTTAAAAAACAAACAAACTTTAATTTCATTTAAACAGCAGGAGTGTGTAGGTTGAAGTAATTTATAACTCACATTTGTTTCTGTCAATCAGTAAGGCTGACTTCAGTGTGCACCATGGGAATATTTCCTGAAATGCACCAGAGAGCCATACAGACAGAACTGCAGTCATTCAGCATGTTTAACCCGAGATAACAAATTTTACAAACAAGTAATGAAGATGATTTTATTTAGGAAACATACATGTATATCCTTTGAGGCATAGCCTACAGGAGGGAGTACACTGGAATGAGAAAGATGCACGGCCCCAAAGGACACAGATTGATGGATGATGACACATTGAACATGAGGGTCTCTCTCCTCTGCAGACCTCTGCTCCGTGCTCACTCTCTTTTTCTGCTACATCTAGATTTCAGGTGGCCAATTCTCCATAGAGTTGTTACCTTGGAAACAGCACCTTATGTATTTATAGAGAGGGACTGGGTAGATGAGGAGAATGGAGGGCAGGATGCAAGACACGGAGAGAGAGAGACGTGTGATGGGTACAGACAGGAGAGGATATAATCCTTCTTTATCAAAATATGACTCTCTGATTGATTGAAAGACAGCATATTATTACATCATTTACACCAGATTTGAATATGACAATAAATGAGCACATGCACAGTTTAAAAAGTCCTTATTTTTGACATATTGGAGCCATAAGCAGCAGCTGAACATGACACGCTATGACCTCTGACATAAGACCATTAAAATCTAACTATTTCTTTTCCACTCAGAGAAGAAAATTGTTGATAGTCTGACAGAAACATAAAGAGGAAGCATAAAGAGATATCATATTTATGAGTAAAGAATGGCCAAGAGACCCATGACCTTGAAAATCTAAATAGGCCATCCTTAAATTAGAGCGACATTTGATGAAATTCCAGAGAGCTTTTTTTTTTTTTGGTTTGGTTTATTTTTATTAGAGAAATGATGCTTACAAATATATATGTATGCAAAGTTTTCAGTACTATACAACATTATTTTACAACATCAGTTTCCTCCTCTTTTCCCTTTTTATAAATATGAACAAACATACGAAAACTCATGAACCAAAGCAGCTTCCACAGAAAAAAGAAATTAGAATAAGGTTAGCTATAGTTGCTACATTCATTTTGTGTCAGGGAGACAAATTTAATCCATTTTGCCCGAATTTGGCCCAACTTCACTTTTTGAATTCTCAGGCAATAAGTCAATTTTTCCATTTTGTGTATCTCAAAAATGATTTCAAACCACTCCTTCAATGTGCGAGGTGATGGATTCGACCACTTTCTTGTGATTGCTGTTTTACTAACTGCAACAAGAGCCTGTACTAGTTTAACATCTTTCCCATGAATCATTAGTTTAGTTTGACCAAAATATTAAGTCTCAAAGTTCATAGGTAGATGGGTTTTAAACACAGTAATCAGTGTTTTGTGTATCTCCCTCCAGTGTGATGTTAGCTTAGGACATTCCAGAATACATGAAAGTGGTTTGCCTCCCTTGAGCCACATCGTCTCCAGCAGGATACTTTGGTGTTTTTATATTTTTCCTGGAGTGGAGTCTTAAAATATCTTATATCATGTTTCCAGCAGTGTTCCCTCCAAATCAATTAACTGGTTGAGGACCACGAGAAGCTCCAAATTCCTCCCCATGCTTCCTCTGATAAATTTACATTTATCTCCCTTTCCCACATGTCTTTAATGTAAAAAGTGTTTTCACTCTTGGCATAAAAGAATGCATTGTATGGTGTAGATACAGATTTGGTTGACTCATTGGCTGCTTTTAAAAATTTGTAGAACAAAGTTAAATTAGACAACTTCTAACTTGTAAAAATCTGAAAAATGTAGTTTTCTCCAGGGAAATTCCGGGGAGCTTTAAAGAAATTTTGCAGTAAATAAGCAAAGTCTTTAGGCTTGTAGAATCAGTTCATTCTTAAAACCTTGAATCCCTCTTTTGCAAACTTTGATGAAAATCCCTCCAAGAGCTCCTGAATCAATGCACTCACAAACAACAGATGGTTTACAAAGCTGTTTTACTTTGACTTTTGACATAGGATCAATGAAATAAAACCACTTCATCCGTTAGTAAGAGCCGACATTGGTGCAAAGTTTAAAAAAAAAAATCAAATGACGTTTTAATGAGATGTTCTCAAAAGATCACATGCAAAAGAAGACCAGTAGACTCCATGACCTTAACCTTTGACCTTTGATTCCCAGTATTTTACTTCTTCATTCATGAGTTGGAATGGAAATCTGTCTGAAGCCTGGAGAAAATTCCTTCAAGCATTCCTGTGATTTTATGTTCAAGATAATGAGACTTGTGACCTTAAACCCATGACCTCCAATATCAAATGAAATGAAATGAAAAATACTTTATTCTTTATTAATCCAAGACAAATATTATTATTGTTAAGACAGAGTGGAAATTTTGTTCTCTAAAGAAGTTCCTTTAAAGATTTTTGTAGATATCGTGTTCCCAAAGGATGATTTAAAGCAGGGCTATTCAATTAGAAATTCAGTCAGGCCAGATTTTCAGACTTAGGACATGAGCTGGGCCGGACGTTTTTGGCAGACAGTGAGCAAATTTAACCAAACAAATAGATAACAAACACACTTGATGTTTGTTAATTTTCTTGTTTCATCCAAAAGGGAATAAACTCAATAAAGACCAGTACTAGACCAGAGGTGGGCAACCTCAATTACCCAGGGGGCCACATAAAGCTGTCTTCCCAGCCTAAGGGCCACATTGTGTCAAATTTCCAGATACTCTTGATGGGAAAAAATAATGTCTGATAAACAAAATTAGCAAATATAAAGTAGTCATAAATATCCCATATACATATTCCTGTATTAAAACACAAATACAAGTTAGAAGGAAGAGTTAAATGGATTTGACATATTGGATTCAAGCTAATTTACCCAATGTACACAGAGTTAAAGCCAATCAATCAATGAGTGTTCTCAGTTTTTAAAGCACAAATAGTTTACTGCTGCAGTTTTCTAAATACAGTATTCAGTAACACTTGACATGATGTTCTAACTTTATGAAAGAAATTAAGAGACACTATTACAGCAAAGTTCTTCAATAACTTACCAAAAATAATCTAGGTTATACAGCATTATTACTGTTTGATATCTGGATTTTCTTCATATTTGTTTATTTTCAGATATGACTCGCGGGCCACATTTAGTGAGTTGGAGGGCCACTTGTTGCCCACCCCTGCCCACTAAACTTCTGCTGTTTCTTTAAATTTTACACTTCAAACAGAAAACTACAAAATGTTTTGACAGGTAAATACAAGTACATGTTAAGGTGTGTATGAACATAAAAAAGTGCAGATTAAAAACACCATCTTTGGGAAGTGCTTATATCTGAAAGTGCATTAAAATGAACTCGCTTGGCAGCAACCTTTCAGAATGTGTTGCATTCAATGTCTGTAGTAATGTTGGAATTTTTGTATGGCCTTGTCAGTGATTGTAAAAGTTTTTTCTGTTTTTCTCACCGGACCTAAATCCCAATCACTTTGATTTCGGGCCACTAGAGGGTTGCTTTTGGGCCGCATTTGCTCTGTGACCCTTAAACTGCCATAACATTTTAACAAGGACTAATATTTAAAATACTTTTGTATTTGTTTGTAGAATATCTTTTAAAAATGATATTGAAATGCAAAGTTAACAAAATCACATTCTCAAGTAAAGGACAGAAAAATAATTCTATGACTTGACCTATGTCCTCCAAATTAAACAAGTTTATTTTAAGTGGGAATGTGTATTGGTGCAAAGTTTGATAAAAATCCCTTCAAACTGTCTTGAGATATCATGTTGATCAAGATGACCAAGAGATGCCACAACCTTGACTTTGACCCTAAAATCTAATCACTTTATTTCTGAGTCTGAGAGGGCTGTTTCTGTCAAAGATTATAGAAAATCTCATGATCTCAAACATGAAGCTGGAGCTAACACCAGAGCATTAAAAATGGGCACAACAATTCTGATAAAAACAGATTGTCTCATTTATGCAAAATCATAAAAAGTAGAGGTAGTAGTATCACAACAAGACATGCTCATTAAGGAGTGTTGAAGGTATTTTCATTCATTTATCTTAAGAGCAGATTTTCTACAGCTTTGAGTTTGTTAGTCTTTATTCAAAGCATGTAACATTTTTCAGTTGATCATAAATGAGTGCTTGTCATGATTTTCTGTTTCATTTAGGCTTCACCTGGACCAAAGCTGTAGTGGGCAAGAATGACTGAAATGTGATTTCATGAGCTGGTTTTGTGGAATGATAGCAGCCAGGCATGTCCCAGATATGTTCCCACTGGCCTGGGTTCAATTCCTGCCTGAGGCCGGTACACTGGAGGTCTGCCCCTTTTCCCACAAGTCCATCTACTGTCTTATGTTATAAAGGCGGAAAATAGCAAAAAAAAAGGTGATTTAAACTAACACATACGGTATTTTTACTCAAGACAGGCGAATTGCGGAGGAGCTACTTAAAAATTCAGCACCTAAGATAGGAAATGTTTTTTTTCTTCATTCTGGGCTATGTATATCTCGCATCTTACTCACTTGCTTACTTTGAGCTCGATATTCAAACACAAGTTGGATCTGAAACTGAATCACTGTCTGTGGAAACACATTTTCCCTCCTGAAGTACATGCCACCTATCCTGCCATAATCTACCTCACACCCCCCTAGTTTTATATGAATCTGAAGCATTCCAGAAATAATTTTCATAAGATATGTGAGATCACACTTCTCATACCCTCATACATACTGCAGTTGACTTGGCCTTAAGCTCCATTTACAAAATCTCCCTTTAATGTGAGATATCACACCGAGTTTCACAGCACATTGACCTCTCTGTCTCCCAGGATGTTGACTTTTCAGAAAATGACAGAGAAACAGAAAGGAAATTGATTTTTGTTTTGTACTTCTGTAGCTTAGAACAGTTACTCAGAATTTCAGAGGGCAGTGCTCATAACCATTTCTTTTAAAAACAAAAATCAGATGGGCATCAGACTGCTAAAAATATTGTTATACATTTTGATCCATATTTCTTACACCTCTACAATCCCAGTCATTCTGGTTGTGACCTTTTTCTAAAAATCACACACACCGATGCCCTGTCAGAACCTCTTAGGTTGCTCCATTAAAATCAGCATCTCAAGCCCAAAAGGTGATGATGTGTATTTTTTAAACTATCAAAGCTTAGAGAAAGTCCCCAAACACATTACTTTTGTAAAGCAGAACACATTTCATCTACTTGCTTATACCCTATAAATCATCTCACAGTCTCCCAGCAGCAGTCAAACACTGCTTAAGCTGTGATGAATCAGTATTAAAAATCTAATAGTGTTATGAATAATGTATCTTCCAGGGCCATATTTCTCCAGAACCACTTCTTACATTTAGCCAACAATACCTCTTTTCTTATTCTTTTATGAGAGACTAATTTGCCTCAGATAACTTGCTTCACATATTGCCATTTAGAGATCAGTCAAATAATATACCAGTTAGACTCTGAAGTACAGTTCAACTGTGAGAACATTTCCATAAAAATCACCCACTGTCTTATACTCGCTCTTTAGTGCCACATGCTTAAGAATGATGACAATAAATTATTTCTGACAGAACGACCAATGACATCGTAACTTAATAAGATCTAGTGCATGTGTCAAAAGATCAGGGATTTGGACAGCATTGCAGAGCCTGGGTTTCTTTAGCTTATTCCAGAGGAATAACCACTAAAATCACAAGCAAATTAATCGGGATGGGAAAATTAAACAAAAGGGAATGTCTCCCAGTCAAATAACTAATAGCTCTTGTTTGATTTAAATTACTAACTAAACCACTGCTTTCTTTCAGCTGACAACCAGCTGAACTGCACTCTTTATAATGACACCAGAATGGTAGGCGCTTCAAAATGAAAACAAAGAGGCTGGATTATGAGTCCTGTGTTTTTTTCTTGCCTGTTTTTGTTTTGTTTTTGTTCCACAAACTTTCTTTTTACTTATTTTATTTATTTCATTTATTTATTTAATAGGGACAGTGCACATTAATGAACATCTATTCAAAGAACAATAGATGTAAATATGGCGGATTATAGCATCAATGCTAATTTACATCCATAGTCCCTAGGCAGGTAACACATAAACATTATGGCAAAGACACCACACACACAAAAGCAGGACATGGAAAAGGACAATAGATCATAATGAGAGCACAGCACAACACAGTTCATTTCTAAAACCCTGGATGTTAATGGTTAAAGGTCTGGTTTGCTTTCAGCCACTGCTTAACACGTGTTTTAAAAGTTTGTAATGTGGGGCACTCTCTTATGGCGAGTGGGAGACTGTTCCAGATCTTACTGGCCTTTGCAGAAACAGAGTTTTGTCCAAAAGCTGTTTTTCTGTAGGGCACCTCACAGTCCCCTCTCGATGAGGCCCTGGTGTTGAGGCCGCTGTGAGCCCTTATTTTAAAAAAGTCTGACATAGGGGGTGGAGTAAGTCCATGGAGCACCTTATACAATAAACAAGCAAATTTAAGGTGTATGAAGTTCTCAAAGTTCATGAAGTTATACATTTTTAAAATGCTGCAAACATGAAATGATACTGGTTTTCTATAAAGGATCTTAAGTGATTTTTTTGCAGAGTGATTCTATGATTTTACAAGTATTTACACCTGCCAATGACCAAAATGTAATACAATATTCAATGTGTGACAGTATCATTGAGTGTAAGAACATTCTAGTAGCACCCAGTGTTATGAAAGGCGTTATTTGTTTGAAATTGTTCAGATTAAATCTCACTGTGTTAGCTATTCTTTTAATGTGGTTTTTGAAACATAGTGTTGAATCAAGTGTTACACCAAGGTACATTCAGAAACAATTTCTAGTTCCTGTCCTCCAAAAAATACACCAGAATGTTTGATGTCCAGTGGTTGCTTTGTGAACATCATACAAACAGCTTTAGTTGTAATTAATTGTAGGCAGGATTTATGTAGCAATTCGTTTACAGGAACTATCACTGACATAAGAACAGAGGCTGCTTCTTGAATATT
Organism: Scarus forsteni; assembly: GCA_036419115.1. Classification (NCBI taxonomy): domain Eukaryota; kingdom Metazoa; phylum Chordata; class Actinopteri; order Labriformes; family Labridae; genus Scarus; species Scarus forsteni. The sequence continues at coordinate 29,933,686 of JAZDUH010000084.1, read as the reverse complement.
TTTTGCACTAGTAAAGATGACAGCATCATCGGCGTACATTTGAAAATCAACTTTCTGACATGAGTTTGGCAGGTCATTAATATACATTGAGAATAACAGGGGGCCAAGTACTGACCCCTGAGGTATACCAACAGAGATATGTAGAGACGTTGTTTTCTGTATTCTAAGTATGATTTTATCCACTGAATTGCATCCAGAGAGAAGTTAAAATAAGTTAATTTAGACAACAGAATTTCATGATCAACAGTGTCAAATGCCTTTCTGAGATCTAGGAATACTGCACCAACACAAGCATTTGTGTCCAGCATACGTTCAATCTTTTCTATAAATACACAGTTTGCAGACTCGGTGGAATGATTTTCACAGAAGCCAAATTGCATCAGATGTAACAGGGGGTTTCCTTTGTTTAAGTGTTTATTTATAATTCTTGCTACCCATCTCTCAGCAATTTTCAAAACCACAGGAAGAATACCGATTGGTCTGTAATTAGCTATATTAGAACTGTCACCAGCTTTAAACATTGGGGTGACTGTAGCCATTTTCCAGGATGATGGGACAACTTTTCGTTTAAGTGATAAATTAACCATGTAGGTAATTGGAGAGAGTAAAGATTCTTTACATAGTTTGAGAAGGTTTGTATTAAGCCCATGGACATCCCTGGCTTTAGAATTCTTTAGAGAGTCTATGATATTAGCAACATCCACCTCTGCTATTTTTGTAAAGAAAAAACAGGCTGTGCGGGATTAATGAGTCTGGTAGTAAGAATAGGTGATGGAAACTTTTCCGTTATCTCCTTAACTGAGTTTAAAAAAAAGGTGTTCAACTCATTAGCTAGAACAGCTGGATTGGATACCATTACATTGATCAATATTTCTCTTTGAGTCATTAATGTCTTTGCCAATTAATTTATTAAGAATCTTCCAGGTCTTTTTGGCATTTCCTTTTGCTTCAGTGATAATATCCATTAAGAATTTTGCTTTAGCCTTTCGCAGATTTTTAGTTACTTTATTTCTCAAAGATGTAAATTTTAGTCTATCTGTGGTAAGGCCAGTTTTCAAAAATATTTTAAATTGTTTATCTCGGTCCTTCATTATTTTTCTGCATTCATTATTTAACCAAGGTAATTTCTTCCTCTTTTTGTGTTGGTTGCCCCTGCTGGTAAAGTTTTCCATGACTTCTTTAATTTTTGTGAAGAACAAACTGCTGGAAATCTCTATGTCATTACTTTGGAACATTTCACTCCAGTCAGTCCTTTTCAGGGCTACCTCCAGATTTTGGATTTGTTTTTTTGGAATTGTACAATAAGACACTATAGGTCTATGTGAATCATGGAAACGTGTTTTTGTGAGCTTCCTTGAAATAAAGATAGCATTATGATCTGATAACCCGGTCATGTAGTTAAAAGTTTTAGTGATTCTTTCAGGTTGGCTTACAAATAGTAAATCTAAGTGTTTTTGAGCATGGGGTTATCCTGGTAGGTTCTATTAACTGTGTGAGATTAAAATGGTCAGTAACTTGTTTAAAGGGACTGTGAGGAGTTTCTAAATAATTACAAAAGTCTCACTTTTAGATATATGCCTGATCGAAATACGCACTTATCGATGAGTTTTATAGCATCAAAATAGGTTATCTATAAATGCTATTCCTTAGCCTTCTGGTCGGGTCGTACAGGGCTGGACTGGCCTGGATACTCAACTTCGGGAACAAGACGATTAAAACTACAGCAAATTTATATTATTCAGACACGTCTTAGAGCATCGGGCTGTAAGTAGCGATATATAGCCGGCTACAAAACTACGATACTAAGTTTTCCAAAAATTGCTTGTCACACATCAAAAACTACCGCTACGTAACTAGAAAGAGATAAATTACCTCGTCGCTTTGCATCCTGTAAGTTGTTAAAAAAAAGAAGTTGTAAAGCAATGTAGAGTTCTGAGGAAGGTCCGAGCTGCATTTTTATTAGCATCACAACAAACTGGCTTGTGGTGCGTTCCAGTTGTAGTCGGAAGTTGGAATTTCTGAGTTCCGAGTAGGAAACTACATCTGGAACGTCCCCTGAAGTCTGAATTTCCTACTGGGAACTCGGTGAAACCTTGCCACCCTCGAGTTGACAATAGAAGATGGATGCCCCCAGTGTGAACAGTTATTTAGCTCCTGTAATTTTATTTGCACTTCTAACTGGGGTGTGTCGCTCTAGATCAGCTGTATACATCGTATCGTTAGACTTATATTTACAAAAATGCTGCCATAGTGATAATCACATTCTTCATACAACAACACAGGACGTGCTAACAACAGCCAACAATAGCCTGGTAGATCGGCATGTTTTTTTTTCCGACTTCAACTGGAACGCCAATAAGTCAGAGATGATGTCACTCCCAGTTCCGAGGTTACTAGATTGCAGCATTACGACAGTCGCCGCGCATGCTCATGGGTAGCAGAGTGTTTTTGTCGCCGGAAACAGATTCTCCTCACAGTCTGGTCTTTTTTCATTCCAATTTATATTAAAATCTCCAATAATTACGATCTCCTTTTTAAAGTCACAATGGTTTAGGAGACATTTTAATTTATCATAAAAATCCAGCTTAGAGTTAGGTTTACAATATACACGAAGTAAGGTAAATGACATTGCAGGTGAAAGTGAGACATTCACACCCACACACTCAAGTTGAATGTCTTCTGGCCTTTCAATCAGTTTACATTTTTGGGAGTTTTTGACATATAATGGAACTCCTCCCCCCTGCCAAGTGTCTTGTCATTCCTGACAACATTATACTCTGGCATAGATATTACAGCATCAGATGAGAAAGGTGTCAACCATGTTTCAGAATCACCGAAAAAATCAATGTTTGAATTGGGGAGTAGATGTTCCAGCTCTTCGCGTTCAGGTGCCAAACTACGTATATTTAAATGTCCACCCAATAGTCCTTTTGGTTTAGCTTGTGGGTCCCAGATTGTTCTGGCCTGATTTAAGGTGTGGAAAAACTTTGCAGATCTGTGGCTCCCAGTCTCTGATGGAGAGACAGCCAACCATCCACCCTCACACTCTTACGTGATGTTCAATTTGGAGTCACAGAATAACTTAATCAGCATGTTTTTGGTTTACTGGAGGAGCCGGAGTGCCTTGTTTGAATGAAATTTGATCAGTTTAAGTCAAAGTAGAAATGTTTTCATATTTGACAGAATTTTCTCTAACAAAATCGCAGCAAGGCATAAGCATTAGGCTCAAGGATATTCCTATCAATAAAGGCACAAAATGCCCAAAAAATACATAAAAAAAAATTCAAAAGTTTAGACCTATGACCTTCAAAATCTAATCAGATCATCCTTGAATCCAGGCAGTTATGTGGTCTAAGTCTAAAGAAAATCCTTTTTAGACTTTTTTAAACAAGTGGCTTACAATCCTGTCACCAGCACAGAGGCCTAAAAGTGTAAGTATTAGTATTTACCTAAACTTTCTGTTGGGGCATTTTTAAACAGCCAGCATAGAAATGATATGATTGTGATGTCCGTTATGTTGATAAGAATCATCATAGACCACAAATGTGCCTGAAATGTTGATGCTTTAAATGTAACTATTATTCATACATACATAAAATGATTCAAAGAAATATCTTGTAGTTGTCCTGTACTACATGGGGTTTTTATTAGTCCTTGAAGGATACCTGAAAAAACACACATTTTTGTGCATTTACTTCCTACCATTAATTCACCAGCAGTTTAAGCCCATAGGCATGAACTGGCACAAACTGAGCAGAAATCATAGAACCAATGCAGAGTTAACACAGCGAAGATCAGCGCTGATTTAAACCAATCACCACAAAGTCAACCAATCAGGGGAGTCTCAAAGATTCAGCAGCTTTAACAGAGTGACTCATGCAGCTGGCTCAGGGATAAGGTCAGAATGTGAAACATATGTTTTTAAAATATGTTAGGATTTTGTATGAACATCAGTGATTGTGAACATACTCTGAATCATCAAAATCAAATACATGAACCTAAGCAAAGGCAAAATAGGAGCTCTTTAACAAAGCAGCTGTTAGTGACCGCTGATTCATTTGTTGTGTGTCTTCCTTAATGTCTTTTTCTTTATAGACAGAAATGTTTAACTCTATTGCAGAAAAGACTTGACTCATAAAAAATAATGTTCATCATTACTATTAATGTTTTGAAAATGGATGGATCAGCATAATGCAAATTGACAGAAAGCCAGACTAAAATGCATTTATCAATGCTTAAACATCCATATCTATATAACATATCTATATAAATACCTGTATGTGGTTGTCTTTATTGTAGCAGGGACATATTTTCTATCCATCACATTTGTTGTCTACGTTTCTGAATGCATGGACAAATAGCATTAACAGTCTCTTGCATGTCTTGGCTTGCAGAAGTCACAGAAGGTGCTCAGCGGTAGGTCAGTGGCTGTCCTGGTATTTTAGATCCTGTCCATCCACCCACACACACAAACACACCAAAAGAAACACAGTTCACCAGCGACTGCACCTTTCAATCCAGACAAGTAATTTCTAGCCTTTCAAATTGCCATGGAAACACAAGACTTGTCCAGTTGTTTGGCAGTAAACGAATACTGAGGACATGAACTCTTTGATTTTATAAAAGCGCAGAATCTGTGGTCTGGCAGCTGAAGAAAGATGTCTCTTTTTAAATGGATTTTTTAGAGGGATGGATCATTTTATATGACTAAACCTCTGTCAGTGAAACTTGTATTATTATTCTTTAATGGACAACTTAATTCGACATGGCTAATTAAATATATTTGACTGTCTATGCTGGGTTGTCTAAATAATAATCAATTGTATTGTATCCTATTCGTTGCTCTTCCCCGAGCTGCCTTTGCTTACTATACACTGTAGGCATGGAACATTCTCATGAAAGAGCTTAAATTAGATTAACTGGTGTTGCTGAGCAAATTTAAGGGTTGACAAAGAATGTGTTGACAGGAGATTAAGCTGTTTTTCTTTAAAGGTCACTGTACATTTGAAACCCTGTTGTAAATTGTTGTGAGTTGTTGAGAGGTTTGAATTTTGCATTTATTTTTTGTGATGTTTGAGCTGACTGCTACCCAGGCCAGATCCCAAGATTTTAAAATCTCAATGAGACTTCGTGGTCCAAGAAATGTGTGGAAATCTGCTGGTTAATGACATCGTTTATTTCATTAAAACCTCCTTGTCTGTGACTTTATTTATTCATCTTGTGATGTGAAGCTTTTCATTTCTCAAACTGAAAGCCAAATTAAGTTTGTTTCTAGAGGTCACCCACTTTAGCTGAGTATCTGATTTTAATGTCCTGTTTCTTCTTGCAGAGAGATATCGCATTTGGACTGTGGATATTAAACTGTACTTAACGGCATACACCAACATTTACTTTGTATTCACGTCTTGCCATAGTCCCGAGTAGGGATGTAACGGTATGAAAATTTCAAATCACTGTTATTGTGACCAAAATTATCACGGTTAAATGTATTATCGTGGTGTTGTTGCAGTGAGCTCAAAATGTTCAAAAAGTATTTTAACACAGTCTTGAAATCATTTAGCCCCTAATATTATAATTTTAACAGTTCTTTTGTCTTTTTTGTCAATAATTTTGTCAGGAAATGTCCTATAAGTAAATTTGTTTAAACTTTTTTTCATTAGAAATAAAAGTAAACAATTCTGGCAAGTATTTGGCATTATTATGTTATAAATAATTAAACTGCGTGTAATTTGCCTACAAGAGTAGAAAAAACAGATGTGTACTTTAAACAGGTTTCTCCTCATAAACAATCGTAAATGAACATGTTAAAAGTTTTGAGATGGCCAAAAGTAAGCATAAAGAGCAATAAAGCAATAAAGAGCAGCATCACCATGAGTTATTGACACAGTGTGGTGATCAAACACGGTATAACGATAATTTTTATAGGACCCGGTAATGATAACCGTGGGAAATTTTACCGCGGTTTACCATTTTACCGGTAACCATTACATCCCTAGTCCCGAGTCCATGACAAGCAGATAAACACCATTCTGTTATCTTTGCATCCATTAACAAGAGAGAGACAGCCAAAGCGTGCCCATCACTATTTCGCTTAGCTCAAACACTGGAAGTCAACAGGTAAAGCTAGGCTGCCCTCTGCTCCTCTGACTAAAGTAAAAGAAGATAATGTGATGAGTAGAAGATAACCTAGCATAACTCGGTAAAAATCAAGTCTCAACAGGTACACAGGATTCATTAGAGTTGTTTGTCTGATGACTGTAGGCAGAGGCAGGCTAGCTATGCCCGGTGACTCTCAGTGTGTGAGCTAAGATACCTAGTGGGCAAGCTTTGGCCATCCCTTTATTGTTAATGGATGCATTGTCGAAAGAATGGTGTATATCTGCTTGCCATGGACTTGGAAGTGAGGCAAGACATGAAAAGAAAAACTAAGTTGGCCTATCGCAACTTAGCCTTGCAGAACCGACAGACCTGCCTGATTCTGAAATCCTGCTGGTCCGTCTTGCCAGCCTCCATTGTTCAACAAATGCACTTGGCTGAATTCTTAAAGGCCCAATCAGGGAAGAGAGGTAGGAGTAGCAGAATGCGGACGTGAGGACGACTGGAAGTTGAGAACCGGAATTTGAGAACGGACATACCGATTAGCCTATTGTCCTCATGGCTACCAAGTGAAACTTGGCGAAATCTGCCCTCCTCAGAAGTTTACTTGCAGGGATTGTCTTTGACGAGGTTCATGTCACATATAAGAGTTAAATGAATCATCTGAGTGGTACAATTTAGTATAAAATAATAGTAAAAGGCTGTTAGCTGTTAGCAGCTAAGATAGCCGCTATGGCTAACATCCATGAACTGTTGTTAACTGTTGTTAGCCATTAGCTGCTACATTAGCCGCTATGTATGCCATATTATGCAACCCTGCTTGATGTGGATTGGTCTGTGATGAATGTGACGAGCCAAACTATTGTCCAATCACAAGCTTGTGTTTTTTTTTTAACGTTCTGCCCCCGAATACAAATTCAAACGGCTCCTACCCAGATGGACTAGTGAAATATTTCTGTGGCAGATATATTGAGCTGTCCATCTGGCTTGTCAGGCTAATCGCAACTACCAAACGTGACAAACGTGACTTAGGTGACCTAGTCGACCACTCTCCATGAAAAGTCAGTGTACAGCTCTAACCGGATGGGGCCTGCTCTGTAAGGCAACATACTTTATCGCCTTCATAGACAAGTTATGTGATTTGGGTGGGCAATGTAATCTTGGTGGTCAAGTCATGTTTGGTGTGAACGCACCATAACACTGAATGCCATCTTGAGATGCCTTTTTACTTCAATCATTCAAGAAAGACTGAAAAAAAAAAATGGATGCACATCTGCATAATTTTAACATCAGTACTGAAGATACTGGCCCTATATACAAACAACTACGCCAAAAGTGGTAAAGTTTTATTTGAAACCCTAGAAGGAAGTTATTGTGCTGGTCTGGGTCTAGGAGCTTTATTGATATTTTTTAAAAAAATATATGAATATGTTTTCAGGCAACAATATTGATCTATGTCAATATTGTTGTTGATGTGCTAAAGTAACATAAATAAAGCCACTATAAGGAAGGCCAAAGCTGAGCATGCAAAACAGGTGGTAAAAAAGTTTGAAAACAATTAAATGTTTTCCAAATTTAACAATAGTCTACAAAATGCAGAGTATGATGAATGTGTAAAATGGTAAGTTGCATCACCAAACCTAAATTTGCACCAAAACAATCCTACTTTAAGGTTTATTACAGACAGCCCATGACAGACAGCCCACCATTTATATTTCTTCTCTCTGTAAATAATCCTCCTGTTTATTAATCAATTAATGTATTTATTTATTTATTTTTTAAGTCTTTTGTGCCCTGTCCCAAAAATGTTACATTTAGGCAGCCTTTGCATCAGTCAGCTCCAACAAAGTAAGGTACAGATAGAAAAGATGCCAATTATGAAATTTCACATTTCTCAATTCTGTATTAAAATAAAAGTTCCACATCAACTTGTAAAGTTAAAAAGTATATTTTGTTGGATTTTTAATCTGTATTAGGGTTACAGGATCTTAAATTAATAAGGGCTAAGTACTGTCCTATATTAAAAAATGAAACAAAACTTGAGGCTGAAAAGTGCTAGTTTGATATTAAATTGTTGATCAATCGAAAAACAGGAGGTCCAGGCTTGGCCACATGTTGGAACTTATTAATGGCATGGAGTGTAAAACACACATTCATGATTAACTGTAAGATATTTATTTTTATAGATTATTTATCAGGGGAAACTGCTGGATGTAGTTATATTAATGGTGTCATGTTCTTTCACTTTGGTCTTATACTAAACCAAATAACCAGTTGCCTCATTGAGCTCCAGCTGGTGTCCTTTCTCTACAACAGTAAGGTTTACTCAAAACACTCATTACTTTAAGAACATTTTAATTCAAGCACTTAAGCTGAATAGATACCATTTTTTTATCTGCCTAATGACAGTGTAGTCAGGGCAATTTTGACGGAGGTGGTGGGGCCCAGTGTAATCTCTGTTCATGGGGCCCACAATCCCTTTCAGCACACCTGTTGGCAATCTGGAGGCACGAGCTGTGACGTCCATCCAACGCGTCTCTTCAATGCGGTCCATTTGACGAAGTTTATGTTTTGACTCTCAGATTGAGTAAAATAACCTCTCCATCAGTACTTCCGATGTCTGGTTGCAGCTTCAACAGCAATGTCTCGACGCGACACAGTTTCAGGTAAGGAAGGTCAGGTCTTTACTAGCTTATTTGTCGCGCGCTAGTCATTGATTTGCCTTAATGATGTAGACCCCGGGTTAAGGCCAGGACATATAAAGTATTGCTCTCCTTAGAGGTCTTGCATTTTAGGTGGCAAGTTAATGAAGCCTTTTTTTTTAAGTTAGTTGGTAGTTTGGGCTTTTTTAAAGGGCTGCTGCATAACAGTTTAGCAGCCATAAATACCATATAGATAAAGCCTTTACAAAAAGTATATAAAGTGCACATGATTAAATGAACGTAGCCTATCACACCTGCTGGTTGCAGTTTGTGCAGTAAAGTATGGCAGTTTTTTGCTGTTATAAAAAATGAAATTCTCTTTCCTGAGTGAGGGAACTCTGTAGGCTACTGTAAAATACCAAATAGTAGCCAGGGCGTTTATTTGCTTCTATTACTGAGCAGACCAGGCTTTTATTTGGGACCCGGCGACTATTTGGGACAGGCGTTTAATTCCTTTAGCACAAAAATTTTACTTAACAAAACATGAAAAATATGTTAAATATAATAAAATTATTTATTTACACTAGTATGAATAACACCTGTACATTTTCAAGGCAAGATTACAGTACTGTAGTTTTACTCTTGTCTGGTCATACTGGTCATGAACCACTGGTAGTTAAGTAAAGGTCTTACTACTCTATTTTTCTGCTGCACCAGGGCCATGGAGATAAGCAGCAACGTACTGCTAACTGATGTGACCGGCCTCCTGACGTTAGTTAAGGGCAAAAAACAAACAGCGGCAATGGCAACGTCTTCTTTGTTGAATTTTCAAAGCCCTACCCTGTTAGATTCAGGCTTTCTGCTCTCTAGTACCCTCTGTGGACGTAGAGTGTAGCTGCACTGTTGTGAAACGGGCAAAAACAAACAGCTGCAACTTCTTTGTTGAATTTTCAAAGCCCTACCCTGTTAGATTCAGGCTTTCTGCTCTCTAGTACCCTCTGTGGACGTAGAGTGTAGCTGCACTGTTGTGAAACAGAGCACCTCACACCAACATCCATTTGTTGACATACAGAGGGAGGAGAAGCGAGCCGACATTACGTCCAGAGAGACAAAATAACTGTAAAGGTACAGTCTGATCATGTTTCTTTTCAAGTGTCAGCTGTCAGTTGTGAGCTTAGCATTTGCATGTGTGTTCTGTAAACTTTGACCGTAGCTCGTACGCTGTGCCAAATAAATTACACCAGGCTTTTATTTGAAACGTGCGTCTATTTGTCAAAATGGACTGCTATTTGGGACCGGGCGTTTATTTGGTATTTTACGGTATGTGTCTCCTGAGCGGGCATAGAAATAATAAACACAAAATCTTCTATCCCAGAGTCAGAGCTAAAGCTGTCATATGAAAATCTTAATTTAGCAAAAGAATTAAGTTTTATCAAAAAAAAGTTGTAGAAGTAGGCTTTTGAAAATGTTTCTCTTTATGTAGCATCTTTGTTGTCTGCCACCCTGACTGGTCTGCAGTTATGGAGCCACATAGACAACAAATTGAAATGCACAGTGTATTCTGACACATGTCTGTCTGAACCAGCATTCACTCCTTCAGTAATTTTAGCAGCAGTAGCTTGTCTGTTGGATCAGAGTGCAAAGGCCAGCCGTCCGTCTCCATGTGCATCAGTGAGCCGTGGCCACATATGACCCTGCCCCTGGCTCACCACTGCTCCTTCCTTGGACCCCTTTAGATAGATACTGACCACTTCATAGACCAGGAACACCACACACAAGTGGCAGCTTTGGAGAAGCTCTGACCCATGTAGCCATGGTCAATATCCTAACAGTGGCTCTCTTTTCCTGCCTCTAACATCAACTTTGAAGACAAAATGCATCTGACCCACTAACAGGTGCCATGATGAAGAGATAATCAGTGTTATTCACTTCACCTGTCTGCGCTCAGATGTTATGCCTGATTGGTATATAGATATATACCAGACCTTTATTGCTATGTTGTTTTAAAGTGCTTTCAAATGTTGTTGCTGATGGTAGTTGTCATAATAAGCTGTTGAGAAAAATATTATGCAGCACAGTATCCAGTGTTACCAACCCACAGACCCCCTCATTTTCAAACCCTGCAGTGAAGAAGGCTAATTTATAACAACCAGAAAAGAGAAATCACAAGGGAAAGAAATGAAAAATAACTGTAGTCATCTTGACACTGTGATCCATTATTTTGCATTCTTTTAAAAGAACCTCACCAGGATTAGCTTCCTCTTATTACATTACTATATCAGGCATTACTATTTAAGCATTTAAGGTATGTGCTAAGTTCACAGGAATATCTTGACCTAGTCATTTTACCACTGGTTATTTGTTTAACTTCTTCTCAGTTGTTTTTCTTCTTGGTTCTTTGTAGTTGCAGTTTCTAGTTTCTAGTAAGTGATAATGTGCATTAGTTGCAGAAATGTAAACAGGTTTATTTTCTTTCTATTGCCAAAGCTATGGTCTCTATGTTTCTAAACATATTTTTACTGTTTACTCGGCAGCTTCAGTCATTTGAAAACTCTTCAACTCAGTCTTGGCGCAAAGCAAGGCACAGTACTTAAAGGGGATGGATTGCTATTGCTATTTGCACAGCAGGTTAAGATGTTTGGTCTGAATTTTTGACAAGTTATATCTTTTCTTTCCTCATACTATGCCACTTTACTCAAGGAATACTCACGGAACATAATGTCATCTATGTTAATGCTTCCGCAAACGTCAGCGTGCTGCACCACGAAGGCCGCAGACCAATCCAGACGGCTTACGTGCAGGAGCACGCGAGACGCACTGTGGAAGCACGCTATAGCACTGTTTAGGGCTCGAAAAATGTACTAAATGACCTTGTTTCAATTAATTATGGACGCATTACCGCTCAGGACACTTGGATTACAGCGGACGAGCAGTATGAAGGAAAATAGGCACGCTTTTGTGGACTTTTATGGACGTTTTTGTTCGGGCTGCGTCGTCCCCTGTTAGATGGACGTTTGTTGACAGCGAAAATCTCCCCGGACCCCCGGCTGCATTTGAGACATCAAAAAAGTGCTCCAGAGTGTTGCTCAGCATGAGGGTGAGTAGAAAATGAGGCCAAATCGTTGTTTGGGTGTAGTGTTCCTTTAAGGTGTTGTTTTTTTCAATGAAGCATGCAAAAGGCATGTCGGACATTTCCAACAAAAAAAGTGAAACCACATGAATTATCAAAATATCCTGTTAAAACTAACAACATCAGGCAGGTTAATGTTTTTTACAGACTTCTTTACTGCTCTTCAAATGCCTGTTGGCTTTAAGCAATACATTTTCTCATTTTCCTGCAGGAATCCTTCTGTTCATTCTCTATTGCATGAGCAAAAACACCGCACAGCCGGTTTGGTTACCTGTGGGCATAATAATTGGCAAGATTTCTTGGCATGAAGACAAATTTTGAAATCTAGCTCCCTGCTTTGATAAAATCATCAATTTTTGTGTGTTGATTCTTGTTTATTCTGCATTAAGTGTGCTATAATGCACAATGGAAAAAAGGCACACTGTCTCTCAGCTCTTTTTCCTGTCATAAGTGTTTACTGACTTTTGTTTTCATTCTTTAATTTTCTATACCGCTTATCCCTTTCAGGGTTGCAGACCGGTGACCTTCTTGCTTTGGGGCATGTGCACAACCGGCTGCGCTACCGTGCCGCCTGAATTTTTTTTTTAAAGATCATTGTTAAGCATTTTTGTGCATTTATTGATAGGAGGGAGACAGTAGATAAACCTGTGAAGGGGGACAAGAGAGAGTAGCGGGAGGACACACCAAACTGGCCACAGGCTGGATCTGAACCCAGACTGGCAGAAGCATGTATATGGGTAATGCTTTTTGCTTACCACTCCGCCAAAACGGCATCCTATACTGGAATTTTTTTTTTTTTACCCCCGCCAGGAGGTTATGTGATCAATGTTGTCTGTTTTTTTGCTAGTTAGTTAGTTAGTTAGTTTGTTGTTTGTTTGTTTGTTTGTTTCTCTGTTAGAAAGAGAACTCAAAAAGTTATAGGTGAATTTTGATGAAATTTTCAGAAAATGTCTGGATTGGTACAAGGAACAAATGATTTGATTATGGGAGTGATCCAGATCACCGTCTGGATCTGCCATGATGAGATACATTTTTTGTGAATAACTACTGAACTAAAATACAGTAGATATCATTATGAATCCAATTGCTAATGGTATGTTTTCATGGTCAATGAGTCTAAATATTTAGATGAAATAAAAGTAGGACTAATATTTATAGTCAAAAACCCGATATGGGTGAGGACTGTGGTGCTGGCGGAGGTCTGTGCTCTGAGTCCTTTTCTAATTTAAAAAATGCTCTGATATTTGTCAAAAGAAGTGTGCTGTTGTGCATCCCACTCAGTATTGACCTCAGAAAATTGTGTTTTTGAGCTTGCGGATGTGTGCCAAACTCTGTAATGTGTCCTCAAAAAAGCAGAAGCTCTCTATGCCACAGGCATTGGATTTTGACCAGTCAATTGCTACATCCTCAAGTTAGGATAATACCTGCTCTGCAGCTGATCACTCCTCATTTTCAGACTAACACATCACTGGGAACAAATAGGAGCACATGATTTTTGGCTGTTTTAACAGTGAGTGCACAGTGTATGAATGACACCTGTATTAGAGGAGCTGTTAGGAAAACACATACGCGTCACGCCAAAACACTTTGGTGTAAGATAGGACCCAGTATCTCTGATGGTAGCTCAGCATGCGTTTATTCTTACTGCATGGAAATGGCGTTAAACTGTACATATCCCAAGTGAGAATATGACTTGTTTAAATAAGAATAGATTTCAAATTTTATTGCCAGGTATTCAGGCTTTGTTAACATACTGTAAAGCAACAGCACATATAGCCAAAACCATAAAATTGCACAGTAGTGTTGAACTTTACTAACAATCATCCCTCACCTGATAGAATATTTCTGTCGAGAGGTTGTCAGCTCTCACCCTTTATTGTGTGAGTCATTTATTCTCAGTTATCTGTTGCATGCATATGCATAGAGCCTCACATCTTTGACACATCCTGTTTGATATTCTCCCCTGTGTTATGAGCTGCAGGGCTCCTGTACACCAAGACAACCAAACATGAGAGAAGTGTTTTCCCACATGCTGTCACTCTCCTTAACAAGGCAATCAATCATGTGATAAAAGATGACATGTGGAAAACCTACCTGTTTCATCCATAGCATGTACATAGCTCTGTTGTCAAATATTAAAGAGGACATATCATGCTTGTTTCTCCTTTTCACTATGCCAGACTAGGATGCCTGTAAAGCATTTCTGCCCTCAGTACAAGTCATTTAGTTCCTTCATTGTCCCACAATAGTGTTCTCAAAATCCTCATTTTAGGCCATTATCAAGCGCTTGTTGAAACGCTTCGTCTCAAGGATGACCTAAAGTTACCTCGCAACGTCACAGCCCTTTGGGCTCTGATTGGTCAGTTCTATCGGGGGTAGAGCCAGCCTGTCCTTCTTCTTCTTCTACTGTATTTTCCAGCAGGCTCAAAGCAGCGACCACGTATTTAGGGATGTAAGATAAAATTTTGTATCACGGTTATTGTGACCACAATTATCACAGTTATCATTATTATCATGGTATAGTTGTGTTATGCTCAAAATGTTCAGAATGTACTTTAACACAAATTGAAATCATAACCCCTTTAATATTATAATAACAGTTCTTTTTCGTCTTTTTTGTCAATAACTGTGTCTAGAAATGCCCTTTGAGTACATTTCTTTACCCTTCTTTCATGAGAAATAAAAGTAAACAATTCTAGCAAGTATTTTTCATTATTATTTTAGAAATGTTTAAACTGTGTGTGATTACAAGAAAAGAAAACAACAGATTTGAACTTTAAACAGGATTCTCTTTATAAACAATTGAAAATGAACAACAAATAACCTGTTTTATATTCACTCACAGATTTTTGTTTGCCTGCAGCATTAGGGTCCATGTTATAGCTCGTCATATTAGACCATGTCATGGCCTTTTTTTTAATTATTTTATTTTTATTTATTATTATTTACAACATTTAGACATTATTTAGACAGAGAATACCGACAAACCACCTGTAATTCTCTCGGGTATGGCTCATTGAATCTTTTCTCTCGCTCTCTCGCTCTCTCTCTGTACGGCTCGGTCAGTTCATTTACTCATGGAGTTACCGCAGTTTTAACCATGCACGTCTTTTTCTTTTGCCGCAGCTTCGTTTTAGACAGGGTGACTGTCTTCATCAGTTTCCCCTTGGCATCCGTGCTGCTTCATCCAGGAAGAGCCTCAGAGCGGGCATTTCCAGGCAAAGAGCAGCATCACCGTGCGTTTTTGACGCATTGTGGTTATCAAACACGGTAAAACGGTAATTTTTATAGGACGCGGTAATGATTACCGTGGGTAATTTTACCGGGGTTGACCATTTTACCGGTAACCGTTACATCCCTAATCCTAAGTAACAAGCTCAGTACTTAAACCACACTAAAGGCGTGTTAGATCAGTGGTCATCACATCTCTAAGCAACACCTTCAAGTCAGCCTTCTCTGTTCTTAGATTTCTAAAATGCAGATATCTGAGTATTAAGTTTTGTCTGGTGTGACTTCATGTTCCGACATCTGTGTGGGACATATTCACAGTTTCATCTCTCTGTACATAATGACTTGACAGAAATGTGAGAGTGTGAAGCAGAGTCTGTATCATCAGAAAACCTGTCATCACATATTCCTAACTGTTTATATCATGTCTTTGGACAACTTCTCAGTTTGAATGAGAGAACAAAAGTAACAAAGTGTTGGTCTTTGCTGACCTGTAAGTGTGAACACTGGTGGTTAGTGCCTGTGCAGACAGGAGTGATGAATGGTACAGCCATAAAGGTGCAACCCACGGCCAAAGCTTTGCCTCTGCTGCATAAAACAAATTCTAACTCCTGTCTTTGGGGTTGAATGGAGACTTGTAAGTGTTATTTTGTTCTTTGGAAACTGCTGTTAGAAAAACACAGGCTATAAAGTGTTGTTTTTATGATTCAGCGCTATGCTTTGAAAAACACTCCTCACTCTGTTTATTCCATCTTTTATTTGCTTAATCACAGATGCTCTCTTTTTGCTGAAATGTCATTAATTATCCATTTTTTAACCTTCTGTATTTTGTCAATAGAATCTCACAAATATTGGATATTGTATCAGTCCAAATGTGCAGTTTCAAAAAATGAATGTATTTGACAACTGCAATCAACACAGTTGTGCCACAAAATTATATTTTGCAGCACCCTCTTCACCATTTAAGACACATGCACATAGGGCTGTAGTGTAATGAAAAAAATACACACCTTGTGGCAAAAATACCAAACTCATAAAGGTGAAACAACAAGAGGGTAAAAACACTTAGGTTCTCACTGGAAAAATTGAAACTGCAGACCATATCTTTTAAAAAACAGGCAATGTCAGTTTCAAATCTGCGCAGCTTGACCGTCAGACACATCTGCTGCTCTCTTGACCTCAGTAAACAAAGAGTTTCCACTCCGAGCTGACATTAACAGCTCTGAATCATCTTACGAGAGCTGTGTGGAAGTAGTTCTGGATCTACACCGTTGATGGCAAACTTAAAATCAAAGACCAGGCTGTGTTTTCTGTGAAATGCAGTTTAGTCACTCGTCCTCCACGTATTTGCGGGCTCAGCCGTCAGCTTTTCATCCAAACTATACGGCCGAGTGCGGCGGCGTTTCGTTAAGAGTTTAACCCCGTGTGACTCTGTTCTTTTTGTCAGGATCTTTACCGAAAGGGCGGATAAGAGAGTCTCTGTCCCTTCCTGGGGGGGGGGGGCATGCTTTGAGTTTGATTTTTTGGAAAAGTGACAGCCTTAGTCTGCTTAGCCACAGTAACACGCAATGACGTAGTTGATTTCGTCATAGCGTCACACGGTACTATTTGGCTTTGCTATTACCTCACTCCACCAAAGGCCAAATATGGCTTTTTTGGCAATATTGGGCCGAATATATTCCGCCACCGAATATTCGGTGCATCCTTAATTCATAATGTGTTCCTAAAATAGAGCGAAAAATATCCGCTATCTACAGCAGGAGTAAAACAGAGAAAACACCAACCAATAAAATCTTTGTAGCCCACATTTTATACCAATCAAATCCCGTCGCTATTCTGCCCGCCTCCTGCGAGTACATTTTGCCCGCGTGCACAGACTGATTTAGTGCTTGTAGCCGAGCTGAGAAGGATCCAAGTCCACTGGAGAATGCTTACCTGTCAAGTTTTGGCTTTGAAAATAAGGAAAGTCCGCTACGAGCCGTCCCACAACCCCAACCAAGCTCCAGTATCCCTCACATTTTAAGACAGGCGTACAGGAAATCTACAATAAACACTTTGTTTTTCTTGGTTTGTTCCGCTGTTGGCTCTAATCTTGCAGCAGCTGCCACCCAGGCTACTGCAGGTGGACATTCTCGCAAGACTTTTTCTTCTTCTTTGGTTTTACGGTGGTCTGAATCCATCATTTTGGAGCATTACCACAGAGGAATGTTTTTATTATTATATCCTCGCACAGGAGATTTACGGGAGAATACTAATACGGGAGGACGTCGGGAAAGACAATAAATACATAAAATACAGTAGTTTCATGGCCAATAAGGGGGACTTGACAGCTATGTGGAGAATGGCAGAAGAACTACCTATACCCCGATCAACATCGCGTTGTGTACTAACTAACTTTCCATATTCGTCTCTTCATGGCTAGGCGGAGCCCTGAGGAGATTCTACATTCAAATTCATGCTAGTTTTCCAAAATTACCGACCCTAGCTTTAAGCTGATTTGGCTTCTTGGGTGATTTACCTTCCGTAGTTATAACATTTATGCTGGAAAAGAGTTGCTCCCTCTCATATTACATTAAAAGGTGGGGTTTTGGGGTGCTGGCTTGGTGGAGTGGCTAGCAACCATGCACGTCCCAAGTACATGCTTCTGCCGGTCTGGGTTCGAATCCATCCTGTGACCAGTTTGCAGAGTGTCTTCCCCTACTCTCCCTACTCTCTCACCCCCTTTCACAAACCTATCCACTGTCTCTCTCCTATCAAGAAAGGCACAAAATGCCCCCCCCCCCCCAAAAAAAAGGTAGATTTGTAGATTAGTTTATTTTTAAAAGAAGGAATGGGACAGTACAGTACATGTTAATGAACATATAAACGTAAACATGCGAGATTATAGCCGTGTGGCTAATTTCCATCTCTAGTCCCATTCGCAGGTTGGTGTTGTACAAAACATTCATACACAATAGAAAACAAAACAAAGACAAAGCAAGACAAACAATACAAAACAAGGCAAACATAGTTGATCAAAAAAAAAAAAACATTTAAGCCAGGGAGCTGGTTAAAGTGCAGAGTGCTAAAGTGTAATTATTGTATTGCAAATTACCCCCAAAATATAAAGTGCTATTTTGATTGCCTAATGCTCAATTGCATATTAAGATAATCTAATACTAGCGATGATAATTTGTTAGAGTACCTAGGAATATAAATTGCTAGTTGCATTGCACATTGCTCAGTAAAAATTGGAGATGGAGCCCTTGACAAAATGAATACATAGGACAAATACACAAGTTTAGGCCTGGTTATGGCAACAGTGTTGGTTTTCCAGTAGCCAAGCGTTAAGCTGTTTGGTAAGAGGTCAGGGTTGGGAGTTTGTGTATTGTGCTTGGAACTGAATTCCAGGTGTGAGATGCGCGGACAGAAAAAGTGGCTTGACTATAGGCACTTACTCTAAAAGGAACAACACAGTCACCTCTGGAACCAGCTCTAGTTGATGATCTGTTTGAGTTTTTTTTTTCACAAATTCTTGTAGTGGAGGTGGTGCTTGGCCATGGAAAACTTTGTACATCAAGACAGCATCAGTGTGTTTGATAGTGTTGTCCCAGTTCAAGCGTTCATGCTTTTTTAATATCTGACAGTGATGGTATGTTTTGGGTTTTTTATCTAGTACTTTTATGGCTTGTTTATAAACAATTTTGATCTGCCTTATGCTACGGCCACACCGGACACGAATTGGCAAATTTAAACGCACGTAATGCCTGTGATGTGCCGCGCTTAACGCCCGAGGCTGGACGCTGGACTATTTTGACAAGCTGAGGGGCGACGCACGTCACTGCGCAGGCCCAGGAGAAAGCCGGAGCTTGTTGGACTCAGTGATGACCCGTGCAGGCAAATCCAGCTGGAAACGAATATTTAGAGAACTTACCTTTAAAACCTGTCTCCTCAGCGACTTTCACCCAAGCCTGCTCCTTTTTGTTCCGGTCTCTGTAGAGTACACACGTCGAATTGTATAGCTCCGGATGATAGCAAACAATACAGATAAACCTCTCCTCCATCTTTCAGAGGGGTTTGAGCAGGAGCAGAAGGCCGGAGCGTCACACGTCATCAAATCAATGACGTCGGGGGAATGTCATCGCTGATTGGCTGCCGCGCCACAGCGTCACGCGAATTTGCGTCGAAAGTTCAATATTTTCAACTTGTGCGTCGAGGCGTTTGACACCCCAAACGCGCCGGACGCTCCAAACGCTCCTCGCCAAACGTGTCCAACGTGCCACCTGGGGTGAATCTGCGTCCAAACACGTCTTTGCATTGACTTTGTGTAATCTAGACGCGCGTCTTTGCGAATTCGTGTCCGGTGTGGCCACACCATTAGTGTTGTCTTACAGGCCGCTGCCCAGCATACGCAATAGAGCATATGTGACATGATCATAGTGTCAAACTATAATTTTGCTGACTCAGGAGTTAGGTTGTTCCTAATAAATCTAAACTTAGACAAGTTAAACTTAATTCTGTTTGCGGTCTTTTTTATCTGTTGTTTGAAAGTGAGTAGTGAGCCGAGAGTGATTCCCAGATATTTAAACTCTTGTACCACCTTAATTGTTTTACCTTGCACAAAGACGTTGGGATCTTTGTAGGACTGAATGATTTGAGAAAATAATCTAATTGCGATATTTTTCCCCAATATTGCAATTGCGATTTACTCTGCGATTGCTTTAATGTTCCTCATCTTATGTATTCTTAAACTAGCATAAGCAGTAGATCGTTTCATAGTATAACCAATATGACATTAAATCAATCTAAGGATAAAAGATTTGAGAAAAAGTGGAGACGTGAAGAACAGAAGCAAACTAGATATGAAATTGTAAAAACTGGGGAAAAAAAATGCTACAGAAGTGGAAACCCAAAATGTTCAACACATTTTGGGTTAAAAATATTGCACTGTCTGCGATTTGAAAATTGCAACAAGCCATATTGCGATTTAATCTAATTTGCAATTAATTGTTCAGCCCTAGATCATTGTCATTATTTGCTCTATTTGAGAAGTACATACAGACAGTCTTTGATACGTTCAAGTATAATCTTGATTTCTCAAGCCAGTTGTACACATTCATCATGGCATCTGTCAGTTCTTGCGCAGCGTGTTTTTTGTCCTTTGCATGGACATACAGAACAGCGTCATCAGCATACATTGGACAGGTGACTTTTAAAGGGCAACAGCTTGGCAGGTCATTTATAAATAAACGGGAAGCAATGGATCCAGGACCGATCCCTGTGGTACCCCAAAGATTGTTGGTACGTTTTGTTGACTTATTGTTCTGTATCCTAACACGCTGTGTTCTTGAAGAGATATAGGATTCAATCCAGTTCAGTGTGTGTGAGAAGTTAAAGTAAGACAGTTTGGTTAACAATATCTGGTGGTTTTGGTGTCAAAAGCTTTCCTGAGGTCAATAAAGACAGCACCAATAACACCGCCTGCATCCAACTTTAATTTTAAAATTTCCAGGAAGAAACAGACAACCGTTTCAGTAGAATGATGTTTCTAAAGTCAAATTGCATCTTATTTAAGGTCTGGACTGTTGTTAAGATGTTTAATAATTTGCTCCGCCACAAGTTTTTCCATGACCTTGGAGACTGTGGGAAGTATGCTTATTGGTCTGTAGTCACTAACTATTACAGGGTTACCTGATTTAAAAACTGGTGTGATGCCAGAGCACTTCCAGGGGTCAGGGAAAGACCCTTCATGTATGGATTTATTGATAATGGTAGTCAGAGGTGCTATGAAGGAGTCCTTGTGATATTTCAGAAATGTAACGTCCATACTAAATGCATCTTTGGCTTTAGAGCTTTTAAGGCCACTAACAACCTTGTTAACCTGCGACTGTGACACTACACACAGATTAAGAGATGGTGCGTTGTTGTTCAGTGGCATTGGTGGGTGGTGATCTGTCTGAGGGCAGGAGCTTTGTGTCAGGTTTTCAACAGAGTCTATGAAGTAATTGTTCAGAGCAATCAAAATGTCCCTTGGATCATGAATGACTTTCTCATCCAGCTGTAGCTCCCTAATTTCTCTGTGCACTGTGCCATTTCCCGCCAGTTTTTAAGTATTTGTCCATATGTCCTTGGCATTTCCTCTTGCAGTACTTATTATATTAATAAAAAGGTTTGCTTTTGCAGATCGTATTTCCCTCACTACTTTATTTCTAAGCGAAACATATGTCTGCCTGTCATTCACTCTTTTTGTTCTAAGTGATAATTTGAGAGCATAGTCTCTTTGTTTCATCAATGACCATATACAAAACCCAAAACCAGTGAAGTTGGCACGTTGTGTAAATTGTAAATAAAAACAGAATACAATGATTTGCAAATCCTTTTCAACTTATATTTAATTGAATACACTGCAAAGAAAAGATATTTAATGTTTGAACTGAGTAACTTCATTTTCTTTTGCAAATAATCATCAACTTAGAATTTAATGGCAGCAACACATTGCAAAAAAGTTGGCACAGGGGCATTTTTACCACTGTGTTGCATCGCCTTTCCTTTTAACAACACTCAGTAAATGTTTGGGAACTGAGGAGACCAATTTTTGAAGGTTTTCAGGTGGAATTCTTTCCCATTCTTGCTTGATGTACAGCTTAAGTTGTTCAACAGTCCGGGGTCTCAGTTGTTGTATTTTACTCTCCATAATGCGCCACACATTTTCAGTGGGGGACAGGTCTGGACTACAAGCAGGCCAGTCTAGTACCCGCACTCTTTTACTACGAAGCCACACTGTTGTAACACATACAGAATGTGGCTTGGCATTGTCTTGCTGAAATAAGCAGGGGCGTCCATGAAAAAGACGTTGCTTGGATGGCAACAAATGTTGCTCCAAAACCTGTATATGCCTTTCAGCATTAATGGTGCCTTCACAGATGTGTAAGTTACCCATGCCTTGGGCACTAATACACCCCCATACCATCACAGATGCTGGCTTCTGAACTTTGCGCCTATAACAGTCCAGCTGGTTCTTTTCCTCTTTGGTGCGGAGGACACGACGACCACAGTTTCCAAAAACAATTTGAAATGTGGACTCGTCAGACCACAGAACACTTTTCCACTTTGCATTAGTCCATCTTAGATGAGCTTGGGCACAGCGAAGCCAGCGGTGTTTCTGGGTGTTGTTGATAAATGGCTTTGGCTTTGCATAGTAGAGTTTTAACTTGCACTTACAGATGTAGCGACGAACTGTAGTTACTGACAGTGATTTTCTGAAGTGTTCCTGAGCCCATGTGGTGATATCCTTTACGCAGTGATGCCAGTTTTTGATGCAGTACCACCTGAGGGATTGAAGGTCACGGGCATTCAATGTTAATTTTCGGCCTTGATGCTTACGTGCAGTAATTTTTCCAGATTCTCTGAACCTTTTGATGATATTACGGACCATAGATGATAAAATTCCTAAATTCCTTGCAATAGCTTGTTGAGAAATGTTGTTCTTAAACTGTTGGACAATTTGCTTACGTATTTGTTCACAAAGTGGTGACCCTCGCCCCATCCTTGTTTGTGAATGACTGAGCATTTCAGGGAAGCTGCTTTAATACCCAATCATGGCACCCACCTGTTCCCAATTAGCCTGTTCACCTGTGGGATGTTCCAAATTAGTGTTTGATGAGCATTCCTCAACTTTCTCAGTCTTTTTTGCAACTTGTGCCAGCTTTTTTGAAACATGTTGCAGGCATCAAATTCCAAATGAGCTAATATTTGCAAAAAATGACACAGTTTACCAGTTCGAATGTTAAGTATCTTGTCTTTGCTGTGTATTCAATTGAATAGGTTTAAAGGGATTTGCAAATCATTGTAATCTGTTTTTATTTACGATTTACACAACGTGCCAACTTCGCTGGTTTTGGGTTTTGTATTTTCATTGAGCCAGGGAAGGTGATTCTTCTTTGATGGTTTCACTTTAATTTTTTTCGTAAATGCAGACACCGTGTCTTGGATAACAGTCATGAATACATTAGGTTGGGTTAACATCTGAGTGCATTTGATCACATGCATATTACTATTGTTTTGCAGCTCACTACTGTTTGACTCAGACAAATATTTTTTCTTGTGATTGAATTCCGTCGTGTTGCAGATTTAGCATCTTTATAAAAGAGAAATGATCATCATCGTGTTACCTGTTTTTCTTAGACCCACACAACTCTACCAGCTGCAGTGCCAACAGACCATTGCATTGAGCTTGAAAGATTGCAGTGAGGCACAAATAACTGTACATAAATGTATGTGCGTGCTGCATACTGGATGTTTCTGCATGAGGTGAAGGTAAGATTGATCGATGAGGGATGCACTATGACAGGTACCTTTACTATTCCTCAAAGGTGAAACACCTCTGCTGCCCGCCTGTCGAGGCTCTTTCCTTTTTTTTCTGCATTGAAGTCCCACTGTCATTGAAATACCTCCCTAGCCCCCCTCCAATAAGCTCAGATGGCTAGTTTCCAGTGAAGCGAGGGCAGATCTATTGTGCCACTGAATGTGCTGAAGGGTTTCTGGGCCGATGATCCCCCACTGCTGAGATGGAGGGGAAGGAGGACATCCAGGACAAGCTGGGTTCACTTTAACACCCCAGGGGCAACTAAGCATTCCCATTAAAAGACATAAACCCAGGAAATGTAAACAAAAATCCATCTGAGACCAAATTGCCTTGGATGAATTGCCTTGAAAATTCACAGCACAATACAGGCAAACTCTGAGCCAACAATGAAACAGCAGATGTTTTTTTTTTATTACAAAACAGTTGCAGAGCTGACTTACTCAGCAAATAGCACCTCTGCAATGAGCAGCTTCCTGCTCAGGAAATTAGAGAAGCCCTGAGGCAGAATACGCCATCAGCACTACATAAACTCGAACATTGTTTTGAACAACTTATGGGACAGTAGAAATGGCATTGGATATTGAAACCACGATGTCCTTGGGCTGTGAATTCATTCAAGTTGTTTCACCATCTTTCAGTTGGTGTCTTTAGTTGCCATATACTTGGATGGATGATGAACTGTTGTCACATTGCAGTAGCAGTTTAAGCTCTCTGTGCAGAGACCTGAATGCCAAGTTAGAAAACTGTTTATGGCAAGATATAGACCAATATACAAGTAATGGAATTTGCAGTATGTTTACTTTGCTTAATTAGATACAATGTTGTTCAAGTTTTTAAGGATAATTTGATATATCTGAGCAAGATAACTCAAATATGGCCCAATAAAATCCTTGTTATTTCCCAAATTCCCATATTCCGTTTTGGTTTTTCCCAGATCCCATTTATATTCTGTTTTAATTTTTTGAGTTTTTGGTTAGAATTTCCTGCAAATTTAAATCCGAGACACAGAATAAAGTGATGAAATATAATCACTTACTCTTCAGGTGGTCCTCACGCATATATTTCCAGGTACAGTCAACAGTATGTTGGCAAAATCTGCAGAAAATTTGATCGCCTGACAAATAATATTTATTGGGAAACTGCTCTGCCCTGTACTTTGGAGTCTGCTGGGAGTTTCATAGCTTCTTTGCCAACTTAGCTGGTGTCTCAGGTGGCTGCTTCGACATGTTGACATTGTTAATGCAGAGAGGAGGAGGATTGGAGGAAGGGAAGTGTGCATTGTGCAGCCTTAGAGACCCCCTCAGAGTATTTTCCCGAGAGATACGTTCATTTTCAGTCAGATAAAACCTTTAGTAAAATGTCAGCCATTTCTATGATATTCCGTGTTTATATCAAATTTAACATTTAAAGGTGCTATGAGGGGAATCTATTTGCGGTGACATTAAGACTCTGCTACCCATGAGCACATGCGGCAGCTGTCGTAATGCTGCATTCCAGTAACCTCGAAACTGGGAGTGATATCATCTCCGACTTATTGGCGTTCCAGTTGAATTCAGACAAAAACATGCCGATCTACCAGGCTATTGTTAGCTGCTGTTAGCACGCCCTGTGTTGTTGTTCACAAATATCACATGAAGAATGTGATTATCACTATGGCAGCATTTTTGTAAATCTAACAATATACAGCTGATCTAGAGTGACACACCCCAGTCAGAAGTGCAAATAAATTGATTATTACAGGAGCTAAATAACTGTTCACACTGGGGGCATCCATCTTCAATTGTCAACTCGGGGGTGGCGAGGTTTCACCGAGTTCCCAGTAGGAAATTCTGACTTCGGGGGACGTTCCAGTTGCAGTTTCCTACTCGAAACCCGGAAATTCCTACTTCTGACTACAACTGGAACACACCAAAAGACGTGACCCAAGCCAGAGTGTGTGTTTGTTGATGCTAATAAAAATGTAGCTCGGACCTTCCTCAGAACTCTGCATTGCTTTACAACTTCTTTTTTCAACAATTTACAGGATGCAAAGCGAGGTAATGTATCTCTTTCTAGTTTTGTAGCGGTAGTTTTTGATGTGTGACAACAAGCAATTTTTGGAAAACTTAGTATCATAGTTTTGTAGCCGACTATATATCGCTACTTACAGCCCGGTGCTCTAAGACGTGTCCGAAATATAGTTTCGCGTGTTATCTCTAGTTTTAATTGTCTTGTTCCTGAAGTTGAGTATCCAGGCCAGTCCAGCCCTGTCCGACCCAACCGCGAAGCTAGGGAATAGCATTTATAGATAACCTATTTTGATGCTATAAAACTCATATTAAAGTGTGTATTTCGATCAGGCATATATCTAAAAGTGAGACTTTTTTGTAATTACTTAGAAACTCCTCCCAGTCCCTTCAATATCCTAGTTATTGTTTCTGATTCTGTCAACAAATCTTTGATCGCAGATTTTTTTATGGCCCTACTCAAAGTTCTCATCAAATTTTGTTGACATTTTCATGGAGTGTTGGTCATTACAATAGGAAGAAGTAATATACTTTTCCTGAGTTTCTGAATCCTGATGATGTTCAAGGAATTTATTCACAAGTCTTGTTAAAATTGTGCCAAAGGGCAGTTTTGCACATTTTCCAGAATAAATCAGCTAAGGCCTTGATAGAGGTTTGAATGCTTGGAGCACGTTTGGCTTTAAAGAAATGTAGGGTATTTCAATTTGAAAATCAAAATAATTTATGTTGCGACCAAGGTAAGATCCCTTGGTAAGATATTTAGTCTGCTTTGTGATTCAACATGGCGGCGCCCTATTACTGAGCAGGAACACTACTCTCGAACGAAAACAAAGAACATAAAAGTACTCTATTTTGAACTTTCTTCCTTCTAAAATCGAAAAATAAACCACAACCGACCTGGAAGACCTAGAGGGATACATCGACGACTGCTTCAACCGCTTCTGCGCGATGAACAGACGCGGAAACATGAAGGGAAAATCCTCCTCCTCACCGAGCTCAAAGCGTTCACGTCCGGACAGCGCTGGTTCATCTCAGTCCACACCACAAAAAACAGCCTGCTGCACAGAGGTGAGCGAAATCTTAATGTCAATCGACTCGAAACTCACAGGACTCGAAGCCAGGATTGCACTGATTGAGGTTCTTCACAACGAGTTCAAATCCCTCCGTGACAGCTTAGAATTCAGTCAGCAGCAGATAGAAACACTCACAAAAGAAAACAAATCACTACAAACCTCGGTACAAAACCTCACTACACAGCTTACCACAGCCACGACTGAAAATAAAGCCATGAAAGAGTCAATCCTCGATCTGCAGGCACGCAGCATGAGGGATAATTTGATCTTTTCTGGTATCCCTGAAGCAGACACAGACACTCCCGAAAAGTTTGTTCAGGATTTCATAGTTACTCAGCTGAAAATCCATCCAGACACAGCCAAAAAAATCACTTTTCATCGCGTTCACCGACTTGGAGGGAAAAAAGAAGGCAACAACCGACCTCGTCCGATCGCTAAATTTGAACATTACAAACACAAAGACCTTGTTCAGAAACAAGGAAGGCAGCTGAAAGGAACCAACTTTTGGATCAACGACCACTACCCACGGGAAATATTGGACAGACGCAAAAGGCTCTTCCCCATCCACAAACAACTCGTAACTGAAGACAAAAAGGCGATCATCAGCGTTGACAAACTGTACGTCAATGGACAGCTGTACCGTGATAGAGAGGTGACACCTGGCTCTTCTGAGACCCCCCACCCCGCATCGATTCAACGTTTACCCGCCCGCCTAGGATCAACGCAATGTAAGTATGATCTAAACGCACCCTGGTGATCTCATTCTGCACTGAAGTTTGATACTTGTTCCACTGGTGTTTTGTGCACTTTTATGTTGTTGGAAATTGTTTGTTTGTTTTCTTATGTTTGTTTATGATTTTGTTTGTTAAAGGGAGGATTTAACCAAAACATTTGACATGCAAGTCTCCACAATGATTGAAACTGTAATTTTTGCTGTATGACATCATTCAATATAATAACTTTGAATGTACGAGGGGTTGGTTCTCAGACAAAAAGGACTAGAATATTAAACCACTTGACTCATCTAAATGCAGACATATGCCTATTACAGGAAACCCATCTAACCCCACTTACTTACAATACTTTAAGATCTCAACAATTTACCCAAATATTTTCAGCCCATTATAACTCAAAACAAAGAGGGGTTGCCATCTTGCTACACAAAAAATCAAATTTACCCATAACACTACAATTTCGACCCAGAAGGTAGATTTATCATTATAAACATATCAGTTAACAATAATCCAGTAACTATTGCAAGCATTTATGGACCAAACATAGATAACCCTGCTTTTTTCCATAACTTCTTTTCTCACTTTCATCATTGTCTCACTGCCCTGTGATAATTGGAGGTGATTTCAATACCACAATTGATCCATCTATTGACAAAACATATAATCCCACTAATAAACGCCCCTGGCAGTCCACAGCAGTAATTAACCAGTTCATGTGTGATTTTGGTCTTGGCGATGGTTGGCGATTGCAACATCCTCTAAAAAACAATATTCTTTTTATTCACCAGTCCACAAATCATATTCTAGAATTGACTTTTTCCTAGTCAGTAATTCAATAATCAAGAATATATTGGAATCACATATACACCCTATCCTCATTAGCGATCATGCACCAGTGTCAATACTTTGGAGACTAGACCATCCCCACAAACGCAGTACAAGATGGAGACTTAACACTTCTCTGTTACAGGACCCAGAATTTGGCAGTTTCATAAAAAGGAGGGCATCCTTCCTAGACATTAACAACACTCCAGAAATATCACCCTCTCTTATGGGAAACAGGAAAGGCAGTTTTACGTGGAAACATCATCTCCTTCTCCGTCAATAAAAAAAAAAGGAAAAAGAACAGGAAATTAAGCTTGAAAAGAAAATTCAAGAACTAGAAAACATTAACTCTACCAACCCATCTGAAGAAGTATATAATGACCTCAGAAAACAGAAATCTCAACTGAATGAAATTATGAATAAAAAAAAACAAATTTTTATTACAAAGACTGAGACATGAGAAGTTTGAACATTCAAACAAATCTGGCAAATATCTCGCAAATCAAATTAATCAAAATCAAGAAAAGACAACAATCTCTGTCATCAAAAACTCAGCAGGGAAGCTTACACAATCTCCAGATGAAATAAATGAAGTTTTTCGACAGTTTTATTCAAATCTATATTCACCAGACAATGACAAAAACCCAGAAGACATTAAGTCTTTTTTATCCAGCATTGACTTACCAAATCTCACCAGGGAACAACAAGAATCACTTGAATCACCATTAACAACAGAAGAATTATTTGCTGCTCTCATACTCATGCCAAACAATAAATCACCTGGACCTGACGGCTTCCCTGCAGAGTTTTACAAACATTTCTGGTCAATTCTGTCACCAATATTCATCAAAGTCATCATTGAAGTAAAAAGTAAGTCAAAATTCCCATCCAACATGAACACAGCCACAATTTCCCTCCTGCTGAAACCTAATAAAGATCCAACCCTACCATCTAGTTACCGTCCGATCTCATTGATCAATACAGACATGAAAATTATCAGTAAAGCCCTAGCCCATAGATTAGAAAAGGTCATTCCATTTATTATTCACCCAGATCAAACTGGGTTCATAAAAAAGGAAGACACTCATCTAATAATACACGCAGGTTATTTAATTTAATGCAGTATTCATTATCACAGTCAGCAGATACATACATAGTCTCGTTAGATGCAGAGAAAGCCTTTGACAGGGTAAGCTGGGACTTCCTGTTTCCTGACTGGAGAGGTTTGGTTTCGACCATTATTTATTCACTGGATTAGGACTCTCTACACCTCACCTTCAGCCACAGTCATCACTAATGGGCAAACATCACAAAACTTTACATTGCACAGGGGACTAGGCAAGGGTGTCCACTCTCCCCCTCATTATTTACTATATTTATTGAACCCCTAGCAGCAGCCATTCGCCAGAATAATAACATTATAGGTATCGAGACTCCAACATCTCATCACAAAATCAGTCTATATGCAGATGACATATTGTTGTATCAGAAATCCCACACTAGGTCATTAAAAGAAACAATCAATTTAATCAGATCATTCTCCCATATATCAGACTACTCAATAAACTGGTCTAAATCAAGTATTCTTCCCATTAAAAACAGCGGTGGGATGTGGCAGCCCACACATCACCTATCCCTATATGCACCAGTCACCTGACATACTTGGGTATTCACATCTCCTCCAGGTTGTCAGAGCTGTTTAGTCTAAATTTTACACCTCTGTTGAAGACAATTACGGATGACCTTGAACGATGGATGAATCTACCAATATCTCTTACAGGCAGAATAGCTACTGTTAAAATGTCAATATTACCAAAAATAAACTACTTATTTTCAATGATTCCAATTCAGCCTTCACTCACTTGGTTTAAATCTCTAGATTCCATCATTTTAAAATACTACTGGAAAAATAAACCAGCAAGGATTAAATTATCCACACTACAGAAACCCAAACATCTCGGAGGCTTAGAAGCCCCACAATTCTTCCACTACTTAGCAAACCAACTGCAGTATATCATAAAATGGATCCACAATAGTCAACAATGCGACACTTGGTTAGACATAGAAAAAACATTTTGTAACGAAATAAAAATTTCAGACCTACCATTTTTAAATAAATCAGTTAAACTCCACCCATGTTTTAAAAATCTAACCATATCAACGGCTCTGACAGCTTGGTGGAAATTCCACAAAATCACGAACACCTCTTTTGCAGTGTCAGAATACACGCCAATCTGGAACAATCCAGACATCAAAATCAACAAAAAATCAATTAACTTCCATGCATGGACCAGGAAGGGAATCACTCATTTTAGACACATTTTCAAAAATAACACTATGTTGCCATTCTCTGATCTGGTCCAGGAGTTCAGTATTGGGGAAAACCATTTTCTTGAATACCTACAACTTAAATCTGCCATTACATCTAAATTCAATATCACTTGTACAAACTTAAACTTACCCACCTCAACTTTGGACTTGATTAAAATCAACCCTATAAAAAAAAAATCTTTGTCCAAAACATATAAAATAATTGCTTACTCAGACAAATCAATATCACTACCATCAATAAAGTGGGAACATGACCTGGCCCTCACCCCCAATGCTGACTTCTGGAACCAAATCTGTGAAAACACCTTTTCTATGAGCACTAACAGTAATACTCAACTAATCCAGTACAAAATAATCCACAGGGTTCACTTTACAGGGCACAGGATGTTTAAAATGGGTTAGCACAATCTGACACATGCACCCACTGCTCCCAAAACACTCCAGACACTTACCTTCATGCCACCTGGAACTGCACACCTGTTCAGCACTTTTGGGTTGATATTATCACATCTCTCTCAAACATTCTGGGCTGCCCCATCCCTCTGTCCCCCTCACTGTGCCTGCTAGGGGATTTATCATCATTCAACCATAATATGAAAATTAATAAACCACTTCTCATAGCCCTAACCATCGCTAAGAAAACTATCCTCATGAACTGGAAATCAAAACAAGCGATAAAACATCACACACTGGAAAAACCTCCTGGCCGACTACATATCATTGGAAAATCTAACTGAATCAAACATGCAAAGGACAGAAGACCAGGACTCAATTTGGCAACCCTTTCTAGCATACCTATGCTCATAACCAAATATTCCTCTCATGTAAGCTAGTACTGCCCCCTCTTGCTCTGTTCTCTTTGTTTGTTTGTTTGTTTGTTTTTTTCTCTCTCTCTCTTTTCTCTACCAGTTTAAAAAGTACAGTTTCGTGGGGAACCAAGGAAGGTAAATATACTCTGGTGATGGTGGTCGGAGACATCTTTCCACCTAGGTACCCAGGTTGACCCACTGCCTTGTGGGGCTCGCTGGCCTGGCGGCCTCCTCTGGGGCACTGGGGTGCTCTGTGCCTTCCCTCCTGTTCCCCAGACTGCTGGGTCCGTGGTTCGGTCAGCGGGCCTGGGATGGCGCCCCTCCTCCCACGCTGGTACCTTGGCTGGCCTTGGGGCTTGGGTGCGGTGGGCTCCTCTGTGCTGGCGCCGGTGCCTTCCCCTTCCTGCTGTCCACCCTGCGGCCCTTCCTCCTCCTTCCCCGCCTGTTTCTCCCCCTCCCCTTGCGGGGTTGGGGCCCTCGGCCGCCTGGGGTTGGCCGCTGGGGCCTGGCCTGCCTCCGGGGACTGCAGCATCTTGGATGGATCACTGGGTCTGGGTGGGCGGTTCTCGGATCCTGCCTGGGGCAGGAGATAGTGGCGGTGGGTGTCCTCTGTTGTGGTCCTGCCTCCCGGTGGCTCGGGCGGGGTGGACGCCGGGACTTGTTGTCTCGGTGCCCTGGGGCCCTGGGGCCCTCCACTGGGGTCGGCGCCTGGGGGTGGCCCGCCGGGTGGGGTCCTTGGTGGGTGCTGGGTCGGTGGTTCTGGTGCTGCAGTCTGCTGGGGGTGGGTGTTCCTGCTGGGCGCCTTCTCACTGGAGCTCGCCTGGGTTGTCACCTGTGGATCCCGGGCCTGTGTTCAGGAGCCGCTTGGTGCTGCTTCTGCGCCGCTCTGTTGTGGGTGGTTGGGCCCGCCCTCACTAGCCCTACCTCTTAATTGCACTTCACCACTCACACATTGCACTTTTGTATATATTTTCACTGTTGGGCACATTCATAACACTTAGGGTTCTGGGGGTCGGGATGATAGGGGAGCGACCAGCTCGACCCTCTGTCTCTTCCGGCCCTCCTGTTTTAACTGCACTACATACACTAACTTGGGGGTGGGGTGGGGGGCTGGAGGGTGGGCGCAATCTGTTTTGGGCTGTGGCCGCCTCTGTTCCTCTTGCCTGCCCCACCTATCCTTTGTTTTTTAATGCAACACAACATCCACTTTTCTGGGCCAGGCAGGGAGAGGAGGGGTTGGTGGACCCCCACTGACCTGTTTGTCACCAGTTTTAATGCAGCACATCACACTTAGCTGCACTTAATCACGTGTAGCGATGATGTATCTTGTCTGGGAACATATTGCAGAATAGGGAGGGGGGGGGTTGGTGATATAGGGTTTGTCACTAGCATAGGCTTGGTGCGGCTGTGGGGGTCGGGCTTCGCTGGCTATGACTTTGCGGGGGGATGGGTGGTGCCGGCGGCTTTCGAGGTGCGGCTGGGCTCCGGTGGCTGCAGGTGGGGGCCTGGCGGGGCCCTGGGGGGCGGGTGGGCCTCGCTGGGGCATGTGTCCCTTGGTGGGCTGTGGTGCGGGGTCCTTCGGCCCGTTGCTCACTGGGGGCCTCGGCGTGGTGGGCTGCCTCGGGTTGCTGTCCTGTGCGGGTGGCTTTGGGGCCTCTACCGGCGCCGGGCAGCGGTCTCTCCGGCGCTTCTCATGGCCTTGGCTTGTCTGGGGGCGGGCGGCGATTCAACCCCACCGCCACACACCCACATCTCGGCCCCACCTGACCTAGCTGTGGTTTGTGGCCCCCTCTGGGGTGGGGTCTGGTCCCGGGGTCTGGCTCCTGGGTGGAGCTTGGGGCCCTGGCCTGCCGCTGGGGGGTGGGGGTGGCTGGCTGGGTGCTGGGGGCGGGGGGCCTGGGGCCGGGTGGGCGGGTGGTCGGGGGCGGGTGCTGTCTGCAGGGGCTGCCGCCTGGGCCCTGGGTGCTGTCTTTGGTGCCGGGCGGGGGGCGGGTCTGTGCCCCCTTGGGTCCTGGGGCTGTCCCTGGGCCTGGTGGTTTGGGGACTGTGTGGGGTCTCGGTTGCCCTGGTGGTCTGGGGCGCCCATGGCCGTGTTTTCCTGGGTTTGGGCAACTACTCGGGTATTCGTGACCACCTCACATGCATGCATATACAGATACTCAAGCTCCTGTCGAGACTAACTAAGAGACATGATAGATCCCACCAGAATATGCTGAGTCGGGTACTTCTCACATCCTGGGATACATGCCACTCCATCTCTTATTCATGTAGGCTCACACCACCCCTGCTATCAAGACCCCACATTTCTGGTGTCCCTGGCTCCCTTCCCTCATCCACTACCCGAACCAGGGTCTTCATCCCTTTCCTACCCTCCCTCCCAAACCCACTCACAACCAGGGTCTTCATCCCCTTCCCACTCCCCCCCTCCCCACACCCACTACCCGAACCAGGGTCTTCATCCTGCTCCAACCCTCCCCTGTCCTAACCCACTACCCAACCAGGGTCTTTATCCCTTCCCTACCCCCTCCCACACCCACTACCCAACCAGGGTCTTCATCCCTCTCCTAACCTCCCTCCACCTCCACTACCCAACCAGGGTCTTCATCCCACTCTACTCTACACACATGAGCCACCCTTTCATACACAACACATACTTCCAGTATGGACTTACATCAGCACAGCACTTGAACTACTATCCTAAACTAGCCACAATACCTGTTTGTTCCTCTCCCAGTTGTCTTGTCTTGTCTTGCCTTGTCTTGTCTTGTCCTGTCTTGTCTGTCACTATTTCCCCTTCTTTCACACTGTGGTGTGGCACGGCCCTCCCCCTCAGCTCCCATCAGGGGTTAAATAAAGTTTTATATGATGGAGGAGCCTACAGGGAGGGCTGGTGATGGTCACTATAGCAGTGAATCATATTCACGTATCTCTCACGGCTAGAAAAAAATTGCATTAGTCTTTCCAACGCTGCCACCAGACACAGTGCTCAGCTGTAAAGATAATGCAGACAAGGGGAAGAAAAAAAAAAAAAAAAAAAAAAAAAAGAGTGACACACCCCAGTCAGAAGTGCAAATAAATTGATTATTACAGGAGCTAAATAACTGTTCACACTGGGGGCATCCATCTTCAATTGTCAACTCGGGGGTGGCGAGGTTTCACCGAGTTCCCAGTAGGAAATTCTGACTTCGGGGGACGTTCCAGTTGCAGTTTCCTACTCGAAACCCGGAAATTCCTACTTCTGACTACAACTGGAACACACCAAAAGACGTGACCCAAGCCAGAGTGTGTGTTTGTTGATGCTAATAAAAATGTAGCTCGGACCTTCCTCAGAACTCTGCATTGCTTTACAACTTCTTTTTTCAACAATTTACAGGATGCAAAGCGACGAGGTAATGTATCTCTTTCTAGTTTTGTAGCGGTAGTTTTTGATGTGTGACAACAAGCAATTTTTGGAAAACTTAGTATCATAGTTTTGTAGCCGACTATATATCGCTACTTACAGCCCGGTGCTCTAAGACGTGTCCGAAATATAGTTTCGCGTGTTATCTCTAGTTTTAATTGTCTTGTTCCTGAAGTTGAGTATCCAGGCCAGTCCAGCCCTGTCCGACCCAACCGCGAAGCTAGGGAATAGCATTTATAGATAACCTATTTTGATGCTATAAAACTCATATTAAAGTGTGTATTTCGATCAGGCATATATCTAAAAGTGAGACTTTTTTGTAATTACTTAGAAACTCCTCCCAGTCCCTTCAATATCCTAGTTATTGTTTCTGATTCTGTCAACAAATCTTTGATCGCAGATTTTTTTATGGCCCTACTCAAAGTTCTCATCAGATTTTGTTGACATTTTCATGGAGTGTTGGTCATTACAATAGGAAGAAGTAATATACTTTTCCTGAGTTTCTGAATCCTGATGATGTTCAAGGAATTTATTCACAAGTCTTGTTAAAATTGTGCCAAAGGGCAGTTTTGCACATTTTCCAGAATAAATCAGCTAAGGCCTTGATAGAGGTTTGAATGCTTGGAGCACGTTTGGCTTTAAAGAAATGTAGGGTATTTCAATTTGAAAATCAAAATAATTTATGTTGCGACCAAGGTAAGATCCCTTGGTAAGATATTTAGTCTGCTTTGCCTTACCTATCTACGTTCAAAAAAATCATACTGCGAGGGCTAATCCAGATGTATCTATGACCATCATTTGTGTTTAGCTAACATATAAGAACACAAAAACCCTCTGGGGAAAAAGCTATCATCTCAGTGTTAGATGTTGATCAGCATGCCACATATGATTGTTTTGTTATTTTCTTATAAAACCTTGATCTGCAGCAAGGGTATTTCTAAATCTTTAGTGCAACTTGAACAAGATCAACTGAAGGCACATCTTTTATAGTGTCTGGGAAACTGTCCCACTGTAACTGAGTATACATTTCATATTCCTGCAAGTACACATTAATGGTGGTCTAAAATTAAATAAATGGTGCTTTTTACTCAAACATACCTGGAGGAGATTTTAGCTGGCTGTGAAAGAGACTGAATTAATACTTGTGCTTTTATGTGACCCACAAAAAGGAAACCAGACAGTGAGGTAGTAGAGAAACCACTCTTATGTAGTTATTTTTACTCTGGTTACTACTGCTATGCTTTTAGGTTCTCGTGACTGGAATTAAAGTGTGCCGACCAAAAGAGAACTTGTAAGCTATGTTTCTACAGACACTTAGACAATGTGTTGCACTATTTCCATTTAGAAATAAAGCAAAGGACTACATGTCAAAGCAACACATCATAACAGTCGTGGATCAGCAAAGATAGAAGGCTCTACTTGTTCACAAGAGAGAATTGTTTGTTCTCTACAGATATTTGAATGTATATGGAAGTGCTATACTGAATCAAAAAACTTGAATCATACAAGTTAAAGAAGTGTCCCCTCTATGAGTTATGAAAGGAAATTTCAAGAATAAGTTTGGTGCCATTGAGAAAGTAAGATGCTTTTATTGTTAATGGCCGTGTTCTGATTTGGATATTTAGAACCCAGGTATCAAATTTGTCAGTCCCTGCAGAGATGCTGCAAAAAAGCACACAAGCTGGCGTTTTGTTTTCGGGTTGTCTGTTTCTTGTGAATGTGATATTTCAGAGACTCCCTGAGGAACTGTCTTCAAACTTTGACCAAATATCTCCCTTAATTTAAATTTATATTACTTAGATTTTAGAGTTCATGGGTCATAAATGAAGTTCTTGGGACTCATTATTAGCCTTTGGTTGTGGACACAATCTTATGAGCACAACAAGCCATCCACGATTACTCAGAGTGATTTTACCTTAAAATTTGCACTAATTTGTGCCTTGAAAAACTGCTTGCAATTTGGATGCTATGGCTCAACAGCTATACATTTCCATTTCAGTGTTCTCTCAAACAAGGGTGGACTTATTGGATTTTCAGGGTTTTAAGACAAAGATTATGGAACTGTTTAACTGTCTTTTGCTTTTTTAATGCATCATCTCACACACACTTTGAAGTATTACCCTTGAACTTTGCACTGTTACTAAAATGTGATATGTTTAGTTTTCAAGGTCGGGTTAAAAGGCAAGGACATGGAGTTGTATGACATGCTGCTTATTAACCTCATTTTATCTTCTCTGATGTGAATTTCTACTGAGATTCTGGACTCCATGGGTTAATGGGCTGTCATGTTCACCACCTGCCTCTGAGCATATTATCTCAAATGCTTTGATGGATGTTTTGCACATTTACACAAGCATCATCTCAAAGTCAAGGGCAAATGTCCTTAGGCCTTATGATCATCTCTTGTTTGTGAACTTGAAATCTCATGTAGTCTTTGACGAATTTCTGTTCAACTTGGCCCTGATATCTGATTTATCACATTACACTTGGTAGGTACAAGGTCCCTCGTCATCTCGTTTTCATCCCTTTACTATATGGTTGCTATGAATCACTCTACCATAAAAGACTCTTTATGGCCTCTCTCCTTTAACCACCACTGTATTTTCATTGTCTGTCAATTAGACACAAAATATGCATGCAGTAGATCGAGTTATCTCATAATTCCACCTATTTTTCATCATAATCTTCACTGAATCTTAGGTTTTCTAAAAGGCTCAACTTTCTTTTCCAAAGAGAGAATATTTATTCTGACAGGGAATAGTGATCAAAGAAAATGATCTTACAATACCTTACATTACCTTACCTTACCTCTATCTTATCTGTTACTTTGTGCTGTTGCAGGGTTTTTGTAAGCTCAGGTGGACAGGCACCAGCTGACAGGCCAAAGCGATCTCCTCCTTGAGACTGCGAGCCAGCTGGACATGATGGACAGGCCAGAGTGCTGGGTAAGTCATGTGCAGCCCCGACTATAAATTATTCATCATCCTCATCATGGCCCTCCATCCTCTTTTATCTCTCCATCTCTTGGCATTTTACTTTCTCTCCCTCTCTCCATCTCTTAGTCTCTTAATTCATCAGAGGCCATTAGCTGCTACACAAGGATAGCTTCTCACTGTTTGACAGCAACACTCTGTCAGGTGTTGTGGATAACCGCTAGTCAGTCTCTACACTCTTAACTTCTTTATTCAACTCCATCTTTGCTTCCCTTTGATACTAGTAGCTCATTTTTTGTCCTTTGTTGTCCTCCATCAGAAACTATATCAATTGCATGCATGTTCACTATAGGGTTTCCTCTGGTGTGTTTCAAGGGCATTCTTCAGCAGCTAACATAAAGCTGCCTCATTTCAATGTTAGTTTGTCTGTCTCTTGAGTTGATGGAAATCAACAGAGTGTTTATTTTCCCTTTTAAGTCCTAACATCTGTCTAGGCATGTCAGGGTAGTCAATAAATCAATTAACCGCATAATAAATAAAGAAGTTCTCCATATGTTTTACAGCCTTGATTAATTGACATGAGCATGCATCTTTGTTTCCCTCCTCTCTTTCTACCAAACAGGCTGGATGAGAAGAGGGTTCACTCTGTACATCTCAGTGCATCAACGCCGGGGTGCGTTGGTTATATAGCGGATTGGGCAGAGTGAACCCTTCTGTCAGTCATTCAGTCTTTGTGGGGGTAGGCGGAGCTGCTTGCGCGTACACACACACAGAGCTGCAAGTGAGCGTCATGAGGAGAAACAAGGAAAAAAAACACAAACATGAATGAAGGCACAAAGCGATGGTTCCTAAGCCGAATGCCACAGCCCCAGTGTGGAAATACTTTCGTTTTTAAACAGAATGAACAAGGTGTGGACCCATGAACACAGAAGAGCCGATATGTCGTATTGGTTTGAAAGTAGTAGTGACGAAGAATGGAGGTGGGGTGGAGCCTTTGTCCTTGACAGTCAGCGCTTACTGAGGCGTTGTGTCGGCAAAGTACTGTAAAATACCAAATAAACGCAGAGTTCTAACTAATGACCGGTTTCCAAATAAATGCAGAGTGTAGCAGTACATTTTGACAAATAGATCCATTCCCAATAAACGCTGGTTGTAATTTATTCGGCACAGCCTACGAGCTACGGTCGAAGTTACAGAACACACATGTGAATGCTGAGCTCACAGCTGACAGTTCACACTTGACTTTGTCTCTCTGGACATCCTGTCAGCTTGCTTCTCC
This sequence comes from Scarus forsteni, assembly GCA_036419115.1. Classification (NCBI taxonomy): domain Eukaryota; kingdom Metazoa; phylum Chordata; class Actinopteri; order Labriformes; family Labridae; genus Scarus; species Scarus forsteni. Next base: position 29,894,856 of record JAZDUH010000084.1, on the reverse strand, counting down.
TCCTTCTGTATGTCAACAAAATGCACGTTGGTGTACGGTGCTCTGTTTCATGACAGTGCAGTTACACTTGACGTCCACAGAGGCCACTAGAGCGCAAAAAGCCGGAATCTTACACACTAGGGCTTCACAAATCCAAAGAAGAAGACGTTGCCACTGCCGCTGCATGTTATCTGCCCTTAACATCAGGAGGCCAGTCACGCCAGTTAGCGGTACATTGCTGCTTATTTCCATGGCCCCGGTGCCACCAAAAAAAAAGAAGAAAGACCTTAACTTACCTACTTACTACTGGTAAGGTAGTTCCTTAACAGTTTTAAGAGTTTTTAGAGAGAGCTAAGTTGAAAGAAGACAAGAGTACAGTACTGTAATCTTGCAATAAAGGTGATATTCATAATGGTGTAAATAAATAATTTGATTACATTTTGCTAAGCAAGATTTTTGTGGGAAAGGATTTAAACACTAGTCCAAAATAGTTGCCTGGTCCCAAATAAACGCCTGGTCTGCTAAGTGATTGAAACAGTCACTGAGCACTTATTTGGAATTTTACGGTAAATACAAATACAACAGAGCAAAACGCTCACAGACAGTGTCGATCACTACATTGCAAAAGAAATGCAGCCCTTCAGTACAGTTGGAAAGTCAGCAATGTGACAAACGTTTGACAGACAGTATGAATTGACTGGGAGAATGCACATGCCACAAACAGTTCTGTAAACTCCATAATATGTTAAACACTTTATCACAATATCATTTATCAGCAATAATTTTTTTGGACAATTATCGTCCAGCAAAATTTGTTATCGTGACAGGCCTACGTCTGTCCAATAGGATTGACCACATTTTAGGTTAAAATTTAAAGTGGTTTTCACTCCTAAGGATCCCTTGATTGTTTTGAGTCAGTTGAGTTCTATGAGTTTGAGTCGCACTGGGCATTATTGGAAGAAAGCTTGCAGGGCTGCCTGGCTATCTATTTGTCCCTGTATCTATTTTTTCCCCAAACCAGATTAGTGGAGGCAGCTCTAACCATAAAGTACTCCATTATCAGATTGCTAGCACCCCAAAGACCAATAATTTCTGCTTCCAAACAAACCCCCAGCTGGGTGGAGCTGTGGGCCACAGTGATGTTTACTCCCGCCAGAAGTGACCTTCTCCACCCTCACCTACTATTGCACTCCAGTTGCTGTGCTGGTTCTGCACTGCCTTGCCTCAGGCCCTGCTCAGCTTCATCATTAGTTACTGTTATCACCAGGGAATATTTCAAATGTTCACTCATGTCTCTCCCCTCCTTGCATCACCAGCAACACCCTCCCCTGTCATCCCTCCCTGTTCTTTGTACAGTAGATGCTTCAAGCATTTCTCCAACTGCTGCCCCTGCTAGCTCAGCTGCGGAGCCCCACACAGAACCCTGTCCCTGGACTCCCCTTTATTACCATATCATGAGATGTGCCCTAGGCGTGTAGCAATGCAGTGTGCCGCCTATGTCTTTAAAAGAGAGAGAGAGGGAGAGAAAATGTGTAATAGGGAGGAAATAAGGCATGGAGTGAGCAAGTGAGAGGGAGTGGGTGAGAGAGTGTGAATTTATCTTGGGTGAAATTTGTGCCTCATTCTTAGCTGTGTGCTGAGCATCCCTGCACCGGCATGCACAGTCTCCTAACGCTCACCGTGCAAAGGAATACGCCCCTCTCTCTCTCACACACACACTCAAACACACACACCCAGGCTCCTCCACTCAACCTGTCACACATACACACACACGTGCTCGCAGCTACACACGCGCAGTGCTGTCAGGAGCTGCTGCTGCCGCCGCCGCCGCTGCTGGACCACAGCCATCTCGCGAAGGAGGTTCCAGTGGAGGAGAGGAGAAAGCCAGAGCGAGAGTGAGACAAAGGGAAGGAGGACGGCAGAAGGAGAGGGAGCGAATAGGAGCGTGAGGGACCGTCACAAGGAAGGAGCGACCGAGCAGCTTTGTGAAGAACAGAGCAGAAAGCGACGGACAGGAGGAGGGAGGAGGAGAGAGGAAAAAAAAAAAAGAGGAGGGGGAACAGGAAACGCGATCACTTTCAGCTGCAGCGGTCCGTGTCGCAGCATGGGCAATGCACCATCCCAAGGCATGTCAACCCCTTTTTTCCTCTTTGCATACTTGTGTAGCAGGTATCGTTTGATTCTGCGTGTTGTGATCTCCAACCAGCTGGTTGTCCTCCTGTTACACTATGTGGAGAAGGCAGAGGGTAGGGGGGTTGGGCGGAGGTTTGTGGAGAGTGATGCTGTAAGGTAGCAGCAGTTAATGGGCTATGGTACTGGGAAAGGGCTTCAGGGATATTTAAAACAAGGCTGAGGTGCTGGGAACACTAGGTGAAAGAAACATTGTGTGAGAAATGAGAAATGGGAGGGGGCTGTTGTAGAGCAGAACTACCATCAGTGTAGCAGGTGGTGCTGGTGGGTGTGTATGAGAGGGAGGTGACTGGTAAGGAGATTTTTGTTGAGCGCAAAGTGTGAAATTGTGATTGCCGGTGTGTATGCCGGATTTGCTTGCTACAAGTGCTGCTGTCAACCACATGGGCGACCCCTGGGAAGTGGAGCTCTACAGAGGGTGTGAAAGAGAAGAGATGGAGAAATAAATAATGAGAAATAAAGAACATAGTGGAAATGGTATTTTCTTAATGAGGGGACAAGGCAGTTTTGCACTGCCTGAATGGGGGATGGTGTTATCAACGGGTGATTGGGTGGGTCATCTTTTCATGTAAGACTGACTTCTTACCCCATTTGGGCCTCTGTCTCTCTTTTTTGCTCACAGTCCCTTCATCTTTCTTATCCTCTCTGTCTTTAAAGCACCTTGTGTGAGATACCAGTTGCATATCCGTAATACTGGATGGAAGATGGAAGCATAGTCTTTTCTGAATAAGACAAATAATAGTAGGAAAGCTAAATCTTTTTTTATACATGTCTGACATGTGCTTGATGCTGAGGGAGTGTAGAGGTTAAATTCAGAGAGGTTTGTGGTATTGAAAGGCCTCCCTGGCAGGAACAGAAAAAAAATCTGCCACCAAGATGCAAAGATTTAGAGAGGAGAGGGAGAAGAGGGAGAAGAGGTGAAAAGGCCAAGCCTTGACTTTTAAGGGTGAAGGGCAACATGGCACCACTTCATCCTCCCGCGCCTATATCCATCTCTCCCTCCCCTCTGTCTCCCCTCCTCTTCGTAATGGCTTGTCTGTCACTCAGGGACAGTCTGGCACTTAGTGGCTGAGGGACGAGGCGTTAGATAGAAGCTGTCGAAGAGGGAGGAAGGATGAGTGGAAGTTTGAAAGGACAGAAAGCAAAAAAATGGTTTGCGCGTATCAGGGCAGGTAAGATCCAACAGAATTGACTTTAATTTTATGTTTAAATAACATAATTTATCCAAGGATTTCTATAAAAGTGTCTTTTTCTGCTCGTAGGTGTGTAGTGTAAAATATTGATGCCAGTTTCTTGTCTGGTCAGTTCTTTCTGCTGTGTTTTGCTTTTTCTGGCAAGATGACCTTTGGAAGATTTCAGTTCTCATTTCTTCAGGTTGATGTTGGAGCGCTCTTGTCATCTATCTCTTAAAGGCAGAAGAAATCAGTCTGAGGCTCTGGTGAAGGCAGACACAAGCTGGAGTGTCATGAGACCTTTTTGTTCTGTCCAGGGATTGTGTGTCTTTTGGATTCTACTATATTTTACCCCCGTAAAGCAATGAGTTAGCTTGAAGTTAGTGTATCAAAAAGGGACTGACATGAATTAGACTGAACCATAGATGATTTTTTTCATAGTGGTTGTGTAGTCGTACATTTTGATTTACGCCTGATTTAACACTATCAGAAACACTGTACACTGAGTGACTGAGGCACCAAAAGGTGTAGTTAAAGCTCCAGCTGATTATGCCAACACTTTTTTAGAAAAGGCTTTTTGATGCAACAAGGAGTAGTTCTCTAGTTAGTCATAGGTTTGAATATTGTCCTGGGAAAAGGCTGTTGGGGATAATTATAGCAGCTAATTACACTGGTTGCAGCCAAAGACCACTGCCACAAGCCATGCAAACGTTTTCCTCACAAGTAACTGTGAAAAAAAACAGATCAAGCTTAACTACATGCTGCTCCACCTGCAGCCCTATAGTAAGGTCTTAGGTGAGGAAATGTAATCAAGAATACATTTACTGGTAGATGTCTTGTAAATTGATTTTGCTTTACTGTTTACAGCACATTAAATAGGTTATTTGTCCCCAATGTTTTTTCATTTTCATTAAAACAATTCTGCAGTATTATGAATAAGCATTTTTTATTTTTCAGAGTATATAGAAGTCTCTGTAAATTTAGCGATTGATACATGAATATATATAATATTATAAAAAATATTTATTATTTTCCATAGTTAATTGTGTATTTGAAAATCACATTCACCATCCATGTTTTCTGGCTGCTGAATAATCTAAGATTATAATGAATCACATATTAGAAGAGCAATCACTTTCACAGAAATTCTGTGGAATAAAGTGAGGGGAGAGCCAATTTGGTGCTATCTCTTTTAACTAATTCATGCTGTTGATCTTAGCTGTTAGATTTGTTGTTTGGGTTTGATTAAGATGAAGTCTGGGTTGGTTTGGAGGAGAGTTAATTTGGTTTGAGTGGTGGTAAAGCCTGAACAAAGTATGGTAGACGGAAGTTTAGCATTCAAGCCAACATAGGAGCAACTCATGCCAAGATCAGAGTACATGATTCATCCATGATTATGGCAAGGCCTTACAGTTGTAGAGAGCTGTTGGTCACGAAAACCAATTGTTTCATCTCTAATGTCATGATGACTGGCAACAACAGGCCAGTCTAGGACTCCACGGAATTATTATTATTTTTATTCCGTCCTTTCGGACAGAGACATTGACCGATGACATCACAGGAGCTCTGAATGTACATTAATCGCAGATGTAAACAAATTGAAGCTGATACCCTGAGAGTCACAACACAAAGAATGCTTGCATTTATTGTCGTTAGATCAAAACATTTAAAAAGAGAAACTAAGACATAGTGTCTAAATAGTTTGTTTGCTGTCTTTAGTGTAAGCCCTCTTTCCAACATCATCACATCAGTTGTTAAATGCAGTCGGTATCAGTCTTTTCTGTCTTGCTAGTTGGACAAATCACAGAACTCTCATATGGCTTTGTGGTCACCTAATCTTATGAGCTACATTTTGCTGAAGTCTCTAGAAAAAACAGTAGGAAAGCTAACAATGGGAAAGCTAATCAAATGGGTTAGCAGGAAGTGGCAAGCCTTCGTGACAAATTAATGTCTACAAGCCTGTGCTGAATGTGGTTGCACATCACCCCAGTCCACATGCAAGTTTAATCTGACATGGTCTTTGTATGTATTTGTTTTATTTCATTGCTCAGAATGCTACTGATATGCTGTTGACTACTTATTGCTGATACATTCTCAATATTCTGTTGTATTTGCAGGTCATAGTGCAAAACAATATACTAGCTTGTAGGAGTCACTGTTCACAGGAACAGCCCAAAGTATTGGTTGGGTGGCTTTGTTGTCCAACATTAGTCAGGCTTTGGCCTACTTGATGTTAGCCAAACCAAAATTAAAAATGCAACAATGGTACAACTTGCCTGAATCCATAAAACTTTGTAAGTGAAAGTAACCTAATGTCCTGCTCTAAAACCTCTTTACATTTTCTTAAGACCCCCCAAAATTTAATGTATGTGTTAAAGTGATATCTCTCTGTGTAAAGCCAGCTAACATAAATCTGTTGTCTGACATGGCAATTGCAAATTTTTTAAAGTCCACCCTAAATCGAATAGGGTAAAAAATCTTCAAGTTCCCTTTAAGTTTCTGAAGTTTAGATATGTTGTTTCACGGAAGTAAGCACACTTAAAATCACCCAATAGTAAGGAATGATCATGTTTAAGTTTCATTCTAATAACTGCTCATCCCACCACAGAGCAGCAGTCTTTATAAACCTATTAGTTTTAGCTCACACTGCTGGGATAAACCGTAGAGAATAGAGTAAGCAAAGTCAACTGTAAAACCCAGTATTACTCTGCTGGAGAGAGAGCGCTTATCGTGATATTTCCATTGTGCACAGACAGATCATGGTAGATTTATGCCTCCATGTTGTACCTAGTATGTTCAGCTGAGGTTTATGTCAACACTCGTGTCTGTCTGTGTGCTGATCCTCTCTAGTGAGGCAAAGCCAGAACAGGCAGAGTCCTGCAGTGACTGAGAGGCTGTTCTGCTGCTTGTTGAAGCAATGCTACACTATATGAAAGCAGAATACTGGCAGAGATACAGACATGGTGTGGGCGTGAAGGGTATGTGATGAAGGGGAGGATGATTTTGTGCTGTACCGGATGGAAAGTCAATTCAGAAACATTTGGACTTAAAGCTATTTACTCTCCCTTCATGCACAAAAATAGACCTATATGATATAACCTCAAAACACTTGCTTCCCACCTACTCGCGTGCATTCTTTACGTTTGGGTGGATGTTAAAAGATTCATACTTGAGCACAGCCTCTTATGGGTCTTCTCTTCTCCTTCACTGCTGTCCAATGCACACTCAGCTCCTTTCTGACGTACACACAGCTGTTTTCTTTTAGCTGTCCACACCTGAGGGGAGCTTACATTATGATAGATTTTGAAAATTAACATAGTTTTTCATTCAAAATTCAGCTATCTTACTAACTGTACATGTTCTTTGTGGTTTGCTACTGTAGCTTGACCTGTGTGCTCCACAGGATAACCAGACTGAACTTCCCCATACTATAGCTCCACCTGAGAGCTATAGCTACACATTTGTAGCAAGTGAAGCCACAGCAACATGGCAAAAGTAGCTTTTTACATCCAAGCTATTTTTAAGGACACCCCATGAAATGTTTTTATAACTTGGACATCACAATGGCAAAAATCCAACAGCTTGACAATGTTTGCTAACTTCAATGTGCAATTAAATAACCTAAAAATGTGTTTTATTCTTAAAAACAGCACAGAACAGAGACTCTGTCTGTAATAAACCTTGACACCACTACTTCCTGCTGAATCTTCAGTGATGTGCAGACTACTTGCAAATTGTAGTGACCAAAGTAAGTTGTTAGCAACCACACTAAAAGTAAACACTCAAAATTTACACCCAAGAGAGCAGCAACAAGCTAAGCTAGAAACAATGCAAAAGTAGATTTCTTTTGTTTAGGTTTTTTTGGGGCATTAGCCTACACTTATTTTAGCTTTTCCCCCAAACTAAAAAAAACTTCAGTTGTTTGTTGTACACTGTGTTGAACACATTTACAATGCTTTGACTTTCCTCTGCTAAGTGCCGTTGTTGTGGTGCTACTTTGGCAAATGACACCACCTACATGTTCCTCTGCCTGACGTAAAGTAGGACTGAAAAAATGAGCTTGCCAGCAAAAGGTAAAACCTTTCACATGTGTAAAGGACAGTGAATGATTGTTTTTTGTTTTTTTTTAGTTTGTTTACTCCTAAAATGTGATTTACACAGAGCTCTTGACCCCATCAGTAACAATGCATAACTCAACATCTACAGTGATTCTGTCCTCACAAGGGCAGATCTGATCAAAATCACTGTGGCCATTGTATTTCTTATCGAAATAAACCTGACATGACCCTGCTTGAATGTTGCAGATTGTTATCGGTGTGAGTTTCATCGTTAGGGGTTGGAGAAAAAACTATTCACATAAGTATCAGGATTTTTTGTTTGATGATTTTTAAATCGTTTTTTTTTCCACATTTAAATGCTTCATTTTAGCCTGTGTTAATAGGCCACTTTTAAATGCAATCCAGACTTTTCAAGAGAGAGTGTAAACAGCTGGTTAAAATATATTGCTGAATAACCCTAAAAACAGACTCACATGTGATGTGTTTTTTTCCTGATATAGTCTGTAGGCATCATCATTGTTAATCTTTTTTGCTGGTGTTAAAAAAGGTAACTAAAGATTGCAAAAATCGGCAATTTCGTAGTAGCACAATATACATCGAATCAGCACCTAAAAATTCGGAAGAAATGGAATCGGGAGAAAAGCGTATCATCCCAGCCCTAGTCATTGTATCAAGAATTTAGATGGTTATGCCACCGCCAAGCAAAAGTCCATTGTCTGCTCCAAATACATGTTTGTGTGTTGCTTCATGTTTTACACACATCTCAAAGATTTGTTTGAGAACCATGACAGAGTGATCTGCTGCTCGGTCTTTTTCTTAGCAGGTAAAATGTAGCTTGTTTAGAGGCTACTGCACTACTTGATTAAAAACCTGTATAACTATTTCATTTAAAACAACCCAAACTAATGGAAAATGTAGTTCTACTAATACTTACATTGTGTAGTGATGTTGTTGCCAACAACCATTTTCATCTAAAATGTTTGTGTACAGATGGAGTGGAGAGTTTGGATTTATCATTATCACAGATATGTTGGAAACATGTCAAATATAATCTTGTGAATATTCAGTGGCAGTCTCTGAGAAGTCATAAAATATCTGAAGTATCACTTTAGTGGATTGAATCATATTTTAGTTGGAAATTATTAATTCATTTTTACATCATCGTGCAGTGTTTCAACTTGATGTAAGATGGCATTAAGTAAAAGAGGCAGATAAATGCTTGTCTGCACAGATAACACATAAAGCCTGATAACCAGCTGATCCTCCTGGTTTGTTTACCGTCCTTTCTTTTCAGAGAACAATGGTGAAAGCCAGAGACAGGTGGACTGTGCCAGGTCATGTCATCTTGTGCCTTCCAGATATTTATCTTAAATGGCAGGACACGACCACAATGGAACAATGTTATATCATTGTCTTTTTTCAACTCAATTCAAGTAAGGATCAGTTCACAAATAAGATGAGTTTCTAATCCACATGACTGACTGTTCTCCAATCTGCAGTCTATGCAGTCATGTGTGGATCTCAGTATGTTTGTGCAGTCATTGTTTTGTACTCACACACCTGCGTATGACTGAGGTTTGTATCACACAAAGCCACATGATACTGCCTTGTGATTGGCTGATGATGATGCAATGTTTATGCAGATGAGCTGCATTTTGTGTGGGCATATCCAAAGTAAATGACCCCATTGTAAATTACGTCTGCCAGAGTAGTTCTGAGTCACTAAAATCTGCTAAACTAAACATTAACATGTCATACATGTGCTGGGGCACAACCTTGCATGCATAAAGGGTCTTAGCACATAATAATTATGAGATGGTAAATGTCAGACAGCTCTGCCTAAAGCACCGAGCTGGTTCTTCCGTTAGGTCTGCTTCAAGCAGTGTCCTTGTCACAGCAGGCTGTAAATGCAGCACAGTTTGCATCCACATGCATTTCTGAAAATATATACTCAGCTTTATTGCATGGAGGAGTGATAATAGATGCAAAACTTCAGAACTTATGAAGGCTTGCCTTAATAAAAATCAGTGTAAGATAATGAGATGCAAATACCCCTCCCTAAAAAAAAAGAAAAAACATCCTTGAGTTGGTCTCGGGTTGGAAATGCAATAAAATTAAAGTAGTAGGCTGGAAATCTAACTCTTTATGAATGGTGCATTTTCTCCTGGAGCTCATTGTGAATAGTGATGAGATTCACAACGGCAGTTATAGGCACAGTAGATGGCTCTCAAGGTCATCAATGATTCAGAGTTTTAAATATTACATGCATTTATTAAAGTTCCTGTTTTCACACCACAGTCATGTGCACAGCAGACGTGGATGTCGGTGCAATACCATGGACTGAATTTTATCATTCATCATTGTAAATTCCTGTTTAACAAAAAAGAGATTGCTGTATCAATAATTCAATTACACTATAAATGAATTGAAATCTACGAGAATAAAAATAAATTGTTCCCTTTTTCATTTAATATGACCTTAAAGAAAGAGAAAATATATATATAATAGTTTCTGTTGCTTGGAGGACAAATTATATTCTGTTTAGCGGAGTAACCTGATCTCTGTGTCTGATATTAAAGTTATTCTTCACATCACAAATACATACTTTCAGTACTTTGATGAAATACTGTGATATATGTTAGAATTTTTAATTTACAAGTTTCCTCTCTTGTGGTTGAATTAGAAGGAGCAAACAACAAGACATCTTTTTCATGTTTGTTAACAGTGAGATGTTTTTTGTGGGCGTGGCTTTGCTGGAGATCGAGCAGTGCTTAAGCTACATTTGCCAGTGCTGGCTAGCAAGTTGTCTTTGGCTTGTTCTGGACAATTGCTGATGGAAGGGCAGGTCTCTATGAAGGTCAGTTGAATAAGAATGGAAATAAATCAAATGATATCGATACCAACAAAAGCATTGATTCTGCCAATTGATTCAATTCTTAAGAACTGCCTAATGGATTCCTGTGGATTTTCCTTGTTAAAATATTAGACCTGCATAGGTTGTTGTCGTCAAAAGTGGGCAAACGCGGGATGAAGATTTTTGGAAGCAGGTACAAACAGACATCACCAGGTTTAAAGATCTCAACAAAAATGGAGGCCACAATAATGTGTGTTTAACAACCCTTACTCAAGCATGATGACAAACTCGCTGTCATTGTACAGCTAACTTAGAGTTTTTGATTTCTGATCAGTTGTCTGGTTTATCTTGTCTGTTTTGCATGTTAGAAGTCAAGGACATCAGTATGAGCTGGGTGAAGCCTGCTCTGTTGTTTTGTGATGGTAATGGTCCGACCTTGAACTTGTCACTGGAGGATACAGTAATCCCTCGTTAAAAAACACTGAGGTAAAGATTTGAGAAAATTATGGTTTGGATTTGAAAAGATTGCCATTGTCAGGGCGCTGTTGTCCTTGTGAAACCCTTTTTAACCGACTTGAAAATGTCTGCATATGACGATAGTAGCATGAAACAGTAAAAGAAAAAAAAGAACACTTTGAAATGAGAACCACTCTCTACACTGCAAACAGCCGCTGTTTTTGTAAGACAACTACAATCAGACTGTGACTGTAACTTGAAAAAGAAGTCATTTTTTAAGTGCCTGTTTGTCACTGTTTGACTTTTTGTCAGCTTATCTTAAGGTGGCTGTAGCTTGTTGGTTGAAATAACTACGAAATTACTCCTTAGCTGCTGGTATAATACAATCCAGTAGGGATTACAACATGGATCTACAAGGCCAATATTTACTTCATTATCCTCCAGCTTTGCTGGCACACAGAGATTTAGTTGGTCTACAGCGATCTGGTGGAAAAGCCTCAGTGCCCTAATGTGCTCTTTGAAAGCTCCAGCTAGTGAGTCATAAAACACAAGTTGTCTATTAAGGTGGTCTGTTGTGAGACATAACAAAATGGACCCTAAATCAAAAGTAGTTTTTGCTGGCTGGTTGAGAGTATGACTGGTACAGAGCTACATTTTGCTGCAGCTGAAAAAAAGAAGAGAGAAAGTCCAGGTGTGCTCTTGTTGCTTTATTTAGTGTGAAACTGTTTTATTGGAAGAACTTGTGAAAGCACACTCCATCTGCAAAAATTCAACTTATAGATCACTGTTATAATGTAATGATAACAGAACACCAGTTAAAGATGATGGTCTGATTGCCAAAGTAGGAACCGTTCCAAGGATTCATGAGCAAGGCCAAGTCCATTGTTAATGTTTAGCTTTAAAAAAAATCTGCCCTCATGTTGTTTTCAAAAACAAATTGAATTGCATGAAAAGACAAAAAACACATAAATGTGCTGTCAAATGCCATCAGTTGTTTACAAGCTTCAAATTCTTCTATTGGCAAAATTTGTATTATTTTTTGGATCTTGGTGCAGGCGTACTAAAACTGGACCACGGGACACAGTAGGTCCCAGGTCATCATTTGGACACTCCTGCCATATTCTGTGATAGACTGTTGAAAAAGGCTTAATGGTATTGCAAGTTTGATATGCCCGGTACAATGGTCTACTCTTATGTAGGTACCAGTAACTGATCAATACTGCCCTAATTGTTGGCACCCCTCTGTTAGGAACCAGCCAAATATGTACAACTCAGAAGCGTAGATCATGAGTTTTCGTCAAAGTTGGTAATAATAGTTTGAACAGTTCGAAGGCAGAGTCCTTCTCTTTGCAGGAATTTGTGGTCTTAATTTGCCCCTTTTTGGATTTTGTTTCTGCAGAAATGTGAAATGAGGCTGCAGCTGTTAGAGTAGCAATAGATTAATTTTATGTTTTTACAGTGTAGATGATACAACCCTGCAATTTTGGTAAATCAAAGTAAAATTACCCCCAAGGCCCAACTAGCCTGTGGCTGTCACTACTCTCTGTACTTTCTGTACTTTCAGGGTGAGGAGAATGTACTTATTTATGTTCGCAAAGTGTATTTGGCTGTATTTCTTGTGAGTCTTCAGCTTGGCAACAGTTTGATGTGTAGTTTTTTACTGTAAGCATGTGTATACAATCTGTCTTCAAGTTTAGTTTGATAATGAGTCATAAACAGACAAAAGCAGTCGCTCTCTGATTCAGTTCTGTTGTACAGGAGGCAACCCTTGAACTGAAGATATCCTACTCACTGAATGTTAGTCTTTTTCTGGTCGCTGTTCTCATCAGCCATGTCTTACATACCTATAATTGAGCCTGATCCAGGTTAAAAGAAAAGGTTGATGTCTTTATTGGATTATGTGTTTTGTTGCTTCCCTGTTCTAAAGTGTTTGATGTTGCTCCTGTTTGTTCATAAACTCAAACTTTATCATCATAAACCTGGTTGTTCATCTTTGTGCTACTTTCTGCCATGGGAAATGTAATATTCTTGTTCAACAAAGTGATCTAGCATGCATTTTACCTCACCTGGTGTCTTGAAGTGCCTAAAATAACAGCATCCATACTCAACTATTTTTATTATTCTGTAGAAATAGGCCACACGGTGTCACATTCGAATACATCCGTCTCTGTCATGCACAAGGACCAGCAGCGCTCTATACATAGAAGGTGCAGATCATGTTGCACTTTTCTTTTCCGCAGTGGCGGTATTTTATAGCACTGGTGTGTTTTGTGGAATATGAAACATTTAAAATCAGGTTAATACTCTGAAGGGTGAAGATGGAGGATGAGCCAAATACTTCTGTGTCCGGTGCTGTTTGATATAGTCCACATCTGGGCTAAAGACTCACTCGGATATTGATGCTTCCTTACTAAGAGCTTTGAGGGGTGAACTGTCACTATGAAATTTTAATTTCAATGTGATGTTCAATGCCAGTCACCTGACATAAAGCACATTATGTTGCCAAGTAGGGCTGTAATCAACCAAAGAAATTGCTGGTGGACGAAAACACAGCAATTGTCGACCAAAAATTGACCAAAGCCCGCTCCCCACCGTGTTTATCCCCTGTGTGCGTCTCTCCTTTTTTTTCTCTCAACACAAGACTCTTTGCTTTCCAGTCTTCATCAATGAAATGCCCAGTCACTTTCATATAGGACTCCATTCAAAGAGACGTACACATCTGTTATCTGTATCTATTAATTCGGAAACTTTCTCTTTTTTACTCCCTCGTATTTTGCCGTTAGTGCATGCGTAATTGTGAGGCGCGCTGGCACTGAATATCCAGAAAAACATTGGAACCTGGATATTCATGGGACTCTTTTAGTGTTTCCACACAGAGTTTCATATTAACCACATTGTTCACTACAACAGAAACTTTTTTTTCTGCTGGAACTTTGAAGGCATCGGCAACTCCATATAGTCGCGCAGCGATGTTTTTCCGCTGTGTGCGCCTCTTCCTTTTTTTCTCTCAACACAAGACTCTTTGCTTTCCAGTCTTCATCAATGAAATGGGCAGTCACTGTCATATAGAACTCCATTTGAAAAGACGTACACATCTGTTATCTTTATCTATTAAGTCGGAAACTTTATCTTTTTGAGACCCTCGTATTTTGCCGTGAGTGCATGCGTAATTGTCTGGCACGCTGGCACTGAATATCCAGGTTCCAATGTTTTTCTTGGCCTTCCACGACACCAATGGGCCTCATACCCTCAGAAATAAAATTGTCCATTCCTTCTGTGATGTCGTTTTTGCATTTGGGTGTTTATATGAGGCATAAAGTCAGCGCGGACTGGGTGAGGGATGCCGCTGTTGCAGCGGGTAGGTGTGCATGCAGTTATAAAACAAATAAACGATTATTAGACTTGAATATTGAAATGTTTGTAAATGAAAATATTGAAATGAACGATAAATGCATTAAAATGGTGTTCATTAAAATAAATTGACACATTTGGTCGACTGAGCACGCATCGACCAATTAGTCGACCAGTTGACTTCGATTTTACAGCCCTTTACTGCCAAGTGTCTGATGGTAACTGTAACCACCAATGTTCTTGTTTCCTCAACAATTATAGTCATTGAAGCCTATCCGATATCACCAAAAAGTCAGAGCATACAGAGCAGAGTCCTTGTGCCCTCTGCTTGTAAACTGTTCAGACTACAGGTGACACTGCTGTGGGTAGGTCATGTCCTAAAGGAACACGAAAGCATCAGTGACAAAATCAAACTAATCAGACTCAATCATATGTGAGTGTCCTAACTGTCATTTGAGGCAGCATGATGTAGTATGGTGCAGTACAGTGCTGTTAGATGTGGCACAATGTTTTTTTTATCTTGTAGCATTGCTCTGTTGTCCTTCTGTCATGTGTGTTGACGCAGAGGAGAAGTAAGGATGGAGGGATATTGATGAGGTTCAGGGGATTTTTTTTTTTTGCTTCCTTAGATCATTTCACACAGCAGCATTTGTTAATCTGTTTAGTGTTGCATAGATTAAGATGAATTGATCTACCTCTGTAAGTGAAATCAGAATTTTTCCAATTCCAATACCAGTATCCTAATTGCACTGATACTGGAATCCAGGATCTTTTAGTGTACACCTTATTTATAGTTTTTCAAATAAGATACAGGATGGTTGAATTGTTGCAAAAATCATAATAAACATCATTTTGAATAGTACTGGCATTGTAATTAATTAACCAAATTTCTAATTTATTTGATACTGACATCACATGCATTTATTTAAAATCGAGACTCATGGCAATTTAACATCCAGAACACTTGAAAAGTAAGCTATAGCTACAAATGAATGCAAGTGGAAAACTATGCATGTATAAAAAATACCAATACTTAATAATGAGGGGTGCACAGTGTTGAACTTTTGCTGATAAAGACTGTAGATATTGACTGAAATGTGGATATCTGCCCTATGCTAATTACATGTTCACATACTTAGAAATACTGATCAATAAGTAAGAATATAAGGGGAAAAAATTGCTAATTACTTCTAATGACATAACCAGTGCTACATAGCATACCCCACAATAATCTTTTTTTTTTTTTTTTTTTTTTTAATGTATATTTTTTGGGCATTTTGTGCCTTTATTGATAGGAGAGAGACAGTGGATAGGCTTGTGAAAGGGAGAGAGAGAGCAGGGGAGGACACTCTGCAAACTGGTCACAGGCGGGATTTGAACCTGGACTGGCAGAAGCAAGTACATGGGGTGCTAACCACTACACAAAACCAGCACCCCACCCCACAATAATCTTTTATTTGAATTTTCCTGTTTTTGTGATTGTGGGAAGTTTAAAATGTAATTTTTATTCAAAGCTTGTCAATTGCCAAGCACTGTGATGATAGGAAAATACTCCAGATGAAATTCAAAACAAAGGATTATTTAGTATGACACCCTCTGTCCTCAAAAAATGACTGAATTGTTACAAAACTACAAGCAATTGAAAGTCACCATGCAACACTGTTGCTCATATAGTAACACTGGCATGGCATCTGAGGCTTATGCTCATTTAATTTATAAAATGGAAACTCATCTGAAATATTGTTAAAGCAGACATGCAGTAGACCATAGGGTGTTCACATAGGGGGCTCTAATTTCGTAGACCAGGCGCAAGCGCAGGCGCACCTGCCTGCGCTTGCGCCTGGTCTACGAAATTAGAGCCCAGGGTGTTCACATAGTCAATGAGCTGATGATGTTTTTAATAAGTATGTACAGAGTGCTGCTACTGCGAGCAGCATGTTTATACAGTACTTATACAGCAACATGATGCTCCTTTACTCCTCCATGTGTATGTCACTGTCAGAGGGCTACTGTGTGATGACATAGGATGGGATTAAAAAAAAAACAGTGTTCCAAATATAAAAGCCTCATCCTGTTCATTTGAATTATTTTGTTTATTTTGCATGAAAGGAGAACTGCATTAACCTGATGTCATTCCTTTATGCAACATTTCCCAATATGTATTCCAAATTCTTTGTGCTGGTGTAATTTAGCCTTAGTTAAGGGAAAGAAACAGCAGTGAAACTCAACAAAGGGTGCACAGGCATTTCTTAAAGCTACCCCAAGGAACAGTTGACAGGACAACAGGGAAGAGTTAGAGGAAATAAAGATGGCGGTGGTATCAGTGAGCAGTTTGAAAGAGCAGTAATAGTCTTCTTTCTCTCACACAGACCATTTCCTCCTACGTTCTCCTCCCATCACTGCTGATTTTCATTCCCAAGATGCTCAGGCAGGAATACAAAGCAGGCAGCACAGGCTCAGATGATTTTTGGCAGATTAGCCTCCTTCTGCTCCTGACTAGATCCAAATGTCCCTCATCTCATTCTGGTTTTTCGGTCTCATAAGGCTCCCTCACCGTCTCCCTCTTTGCCCTTCCTCTCTGCGAGATTCTCTGAGATCAGACTAAAGGTTTATTTTCCAAACGGTGAGAGATTCTGCAAAACTTTGCGAGCTAAAGCATCAAATATTTCTGCACTGCCTCGGGGCTTGGCTACAGTTTAGATTATCATCTTTGCTCCCAGTCAACATTTAAACCTCCATTACATTAAGTGGCGGCTGTGCAGCCTCAGTCCCCTAAATTACCCATTTATTTCAGCATGCATCCGTCCTCGTGGGTGCAGTCTCCTTCATGCCATGGCAGGTCTCTGCAGTAAGAAAGGTTGCAAGCTCTGCTGCAACTTTTTCCATTTCCTGTCAAATTTTCTATACTAGGAGCTTGCCTTCTGACCGGGAATTCATTTCTTACATTACAGCTCACTAATATTCATGTAATGATAGGCTGGGAAGCGGATATAGACTTGCATTGTCCTGTAGTCTGCCTGAGCTTCAAAGATGAATTTTCTTTTGCAGGGGACCACTTTCTGTCATAGACCTTTCATGTGAAATCCATGCATTAACCCAAACCCACTGCCACAAAGCATCAGAGCAGAGAGGTATGAAAAAGGTCAGCACTGTTGTCCCCTGACACAGACCTCTTTTCCCATTCCTTCTTGCTCGTGTTTGTGCTCTCTGATCAATAAGCTGCATGGCATCCATCTCCCCAGTCTAAGACATTAACAAGAAAGCGGGCCTTTAATGTCATGTAAGGCATCGGCAGTTTGAAACATTGCCTGTAAGTGACAGAATAACACAGGCAACAGAGATATAAACACGTGCTGAGAATTCCTGAGATCATGAGCGGAGAAAGTGTTAACATGGACTGATTTTCTGACTGCACTGAGCAGTGGGTGAGAGAGAGACGGGGGCAGGGAAATGGCAGTGCAGGAAAATAACTGGCTGCCTTGTTATTGTTGTGGAGAGTCACTCAGTGGTCATAATTTCAGCAGAAGGAGATGCCGACTAATGTTTGACCTTGTTCAATAACTGGAGCTGTGTTGAGGACTGCTCACAGAGGTAATCACTGTTGGAGCTGGGGCTCTGCCTGTAGGTTAGGACAAGGGTGTTTGAAGGTTGTAGTTGATTGGGAGGTTTCACTCCTACATCTGCAGCTTATTTAGCAGCTCTAGTTATCAATATGTTTTCAATCAAATAAAACCAAACATTTTTCCATTTGCAGCCTTCTAAAATAAAACAAAATGGCAAAATGTCACATATAACTGAAGTGGGTGCAGCAAAATCAGGAAGTATCAGGCAAATATGCTTACTACAGCCTAGCACACAGGTGAAGATTTTGATTATCTTAACCGATTTTGAAACTGTCAGCGAGCCCTTACATGAAGACATATGGTGTGCCATATATAGAGATACAGAGCACATCACACACCGACCAACTCATTCCCCAACAACTTCTACTTTAGCAGCTTGTAATCTTGTGTGATCAGACACAGCTTCAGTATAAACAAACACAATGGAATACATTAGGAGGAATTCCTAAGCTTATTGTGGCTTCCTATGACATCCTAAAATGTTGAGATTTTTGTCCAGCTCCTCACCTTATCAGTTTGTCAGATAAATTTACTCTCTTCATCATGACTGCATCTGCTTCCTGCCTCAGCCATTTGTACCCCTCTATGCAACAAAACACAGAGAACTTGCTCGGCTCTCCTCAGTACACTCTACCCACATCAGGATATCTGGCTTTAAATATTAAATGTGTCTGATATTTGTTAATTCAGGTTGGAGTGTCCTCTTTAAAGAGGACAAAATGACTTTTAACTCAGCCTGCACCACAAGATAATGAAGTCAGATAATGTTTTAGACCACCAGATAATCAGGTCTTTGCTGACATGGTTCAGAAGTGGGATTCTGACCTGAAACTTGGGCTGATTGTCTTGTAGTGTGTACCTTGGCTGAACTAACAACCCACAACAGTGTCCAGTAAACTCCACCCTCATGAAGATTGTTGTGTTTTGAAGGGTGTTGGTTTGACCTTTGATATAGGTGTTGAGTGATGACCAGTTTAGTGCAACCCCTCACCTCTCAGAAGAAGGTCCTAATATTCATTAATTTAAGTATTAATTGAGCACACATGGCCTAAAATTAGGTCCCATTGTTTGTCATTTGAGGGTGAAAAAACAACTTTGCAACTCCCTTGTTGATGTAAACATTTTTTACTTGATAACTAAGCATGTGTTTTGAAGTGTTTCACTCAACAAACATGATGCGATTTAGGGGTCTTGATGTCTTTAAGGAAATGAATCTCAATAATAGTAATATTATATTTATATATATATATATATATATATATATATATATATATATATATATATATATATATATATATATATATATATATATATATATGTGTGTATATATATATATATATATATATATATATATATATATATATATATATATATATATATATATATATATATATATATATATATATATATATATATATATATATATATATATATATATATATATATATATATGTACATATATATATTAGAGCTGTATTGGGGCTGTCACTTTATTGCATTAATTAGATTCATTGATTACACCGCAAATTAAGATTAATCATAGCACACAAACATTTTGATATTGGCCAGCTGGAGGACCCGTACATGGCAGTGGCACGTCACTTCACACATGCGTCTCTAGTCAAACCAAACAAAGCCCATGTGACAACAGGAATGGCATATTTAAGACTTAGTCTTATTTTATTTTTGAATTTATTTATCCATATTTGTACTACATTTGTACATTTGTACTACATTACACTTAAAGTGTAATTTGAGTTGCCTGATTGAGCTTAGAAGTTTCTAGACAAGTTTCCCTGACTTTGGTTTTATTTAGTCACCAATAAAAATGTGGATTTACAAATCTTCACTTCTTAGTGTATTCATTTGATTAGTCATGCACTACAATTTTATAATATCCTAAAATTCAAATTCTTTATTTGGGTACTTTAAGCGGATATGAGATTAAAAATGCGATTAATTAGATTAATTTTTTTTTTTAAATGTATGTTTTTGGGCATTTTGTGCCTTTTTTAATCATCTGACAGCACTAACATATATATATATATATATATATATATATATATATATATATATATATATATATATATATATATATATATATATATATATATATATATATATATATATATGTAAATCTGGTAATTAATTGGATATATATATATTTTTATATCATATATATGTACTAACATATATATATATATATATATATATATATATATATATATATATATATATATATATATATATATATATATATATATATATATATATATATATATATGTATATGTATATGTGTGTATATATATATATATATATATATATATATATTTATAGTGGGAAATACAGTCACAAGTTTACTCCAGTTCATTTTTAACATCACATATGTTATTTATTTTCTATCCTAAGACATTTGCAATCAACCAGCTGAGAACCATCGGTGTTTTCTATTTCTTTATGATTTCTTGTTATGAAATATATATATTTATAGTTTTTAGTCTGAAGCAGTTACACATTGAATCCAAAAACTCATCAGGTAACAGTGAAACAGTTTCATGATTAGGTTGACTACTGAGCTTATTAAATAGAAATAATTGCTGGATATTTCATTGGCTCCATTTAACTGGTAGATAGATTCTTCACAGATGAAGAGTACATTCTCTTGTTGCTTAAGATGTACATGCATGAGAAAGTGTTTGACATCAGCAAATGTAATCACTTGGAAATCAGTGCATGGATGCACAAAACTGACAGACATTTGATGACTAGAAAAGCCCTCCGTTCACCAAGCCCTACATTCCTCCTCCCACAGTTACTAGGAAACAAGAGGCTCGCAGAGGAGCTTGTTGAGGCTGTGGAGGTGCAGTGAGATGGCAGATCGGCAGTAAGCGGGGTAATGTTATTATGAAGACTGAAGCTCTGGGGTTGAACACTTTAATGACAGTGGATGCTGTGTACATGAGATGTTGGTCATTAGGTTTGTTGGCGTCCCTGTGTGAACACCCGTGCACATGCTTCGCTTTTTTGTTACACCTGCTGCCCCTGAATACTCATCAAACATCGTACATGCATACACAGACATGATCTCAGTCTCACTTCGGCATGTCTAAAGCTCTGCAGTCACCCAGCGTGTTCCCTTGTCCCATATAAAACACATTCAAATTCACCCTGATAAACAATGCATAAACCTTGTTTTGCATGCAGGCAGTACTACAAGGCAATACATCAAGCACCTGATCTTTTGCAGGTGTTTAGAAACAAGCCAACCTTACAATCTCTGTCTCTGTTGGTGCATGCTGATGTGTATGTTTTACGTAATGCATTTGTGTTTCCTTGCCCTTAGTTTTTTTGTGTAGGCTTTAGAGAAAGGTGTTTCTTCAGCTCTATTATTTCTTCTCTGCAGAGTGATGGGTGTGGCAGTGTTGCTCCCTCGGCCTGCTCCCCTTTTTTTTGGCAGATGTGATGTTATTTGGGCAGGAACTAGGGGTTGGCTATCGGACCGGTGTTGCAGCTGTCTATCCTTCCTCCCACTTTATCCTGGCACACCAGGGTGCCAAGAGCCATCATGGTAAAAAAAAATCTTCTCTCCTTCCATGATGGCAGCAGCAGTGTTGTACTGACTGCTGCAGAGCTGCAGCGAAAAGCTCCAGGGTTTGGAAGGTGGACTTAACCACCCTGGCCCCTTTCCTTCCACACACTACAGAAGGCTGTTCTGAACAAGAAGCAACATACATGGGTATATTGATCTCAATGATATGGTATCTATTCATTAAGTCTAATATTGTAAAGAATAAAAAGGGGGGTTTCAGAGATAGACATTGGGGTGTAAACACAGATTTCTGATTTGTTTTCTTTGCTGCCCTAGCAGTATCTCTGTCCGTACTGCCGTCTCATTTTCAGTCCTACACCTAACATCTACTTGGCCCTGATTGACCACAGAAACATGCCTTTATGGTATTTAAAATAAGCGAATAACCATCCTGATAACTGTGATATAAATGGGTCATGCATGGGATAAACAATAATAAAAAGCTTCTTGTATAGGGTTAAAATGATCCTATAATTGTTTGAGAATCTGCTTTATCCACTATCTGATGTCTGAAACAGATATGCCGTCATTGTCCTTACATCAGCTCTTTTCTGCAGCATGCAGGGTTCGCTGACGCTCTCCCAGAAAGGAGGCTTTACATATTGAGTTTTTCAATGTATCATGAGCTCTGAGAGGGCTGTAGTTTTACCAGTTTAATGAAGACATCCACTCTCTCACCTGTGGCAAAAATGCCAGGAAAGATTGTAGGATCTACTGTGGACTGGCAGTTATTGCTTTGTGTCTTCCCAAATGTTTTCTCTGAAATTGCTTGCTTTGTGTGTTTCTCGCCTTCTTGATGTGTGAAGTGCAACTGGAGAACAGTGAGGGACAAGTCAATGGAGACTAAAATGTTGCATAGAGGAGAGACAGTTATGTGCATACACATCGTTTACATGCAAGTGAAGTATATAACTCTGGGTAAACAGAAACAAGAACACTTAATATACTGCAGGCTTTGGCATGTAAACTGCTGTTGTAATGTTTTAAAGAGAGTAGAGCTCCACAGGGACATTAGATAAGATGTGGTTTATAAGCTGAGTCCAGAACAAATTGACAAATTGGTTGTAGCTCACTGGGTTATCATTGACCGTCCTGTCGTTTGTCACAGCACAATGCTGTAGGCAATCGATGCAGAGCATACTGAGGAAATCTTGGGGACACAAAGTTGCTGTGACTTTGTGTGGTTCTGCATTTCCAGTGAGAGATGGAGCAGAGTCTCTATATTTGAAGTTGATTCTTCTGACAGCAACAATCTGCTCTTTTTGTATCAGCATGCAAGCCACAAACTGTCGTACTGCATGCAGATGTGGATTTGATGAGGGATCTCACCCCATAAATGAGAGGAAAGGGCTTTCACATTTCCCAGTTGTACAGCAAAGTCTCAGCTGATCTAAGATGAGATGTTGAAGGTGCTGTCACGTGGGACTGGTTTTGTCCAACTAATCAAAGGTCATTTGAATCTTGAAATACTCTGTTGTTGGTTACAACTGACTTATTCAGAGTATTTGTCAACATTTATGTTGCAAACTCTTTTTTTTATGTATTTTTGGGGCATTTTTGTGCCTTTATTGACAGGAGAGACACAGTGGATAGGCTTGTGAATAAGGGTGGGAGAGAAGACACTCTGCAAACTGGTCACAGGCAGGATTCGAACCTGGACCAGCAGATGCAAGTACATGGGGTGCTAACCACTCCACAATGCAATGCAATGCAGAGTTCTGAGGAAGGTCCGAGCTTCATAACAACAAACAAACTATTTGGATTGCAGACGTCTTTTGGTGCGTTCCAGTTGTAGTCAGAAGTAGGAATTTTGAGTTCCAAGTAGGAAACTTAACTGGATCGCCCCCTGAAGTCGGAATTTCCTACTGGGAACTCGGTGAAACCTCACCACCCCCGAGTTGACAATCGAAGATGGATGCCCCCAGTGTGAACAGTTATTTAGCTCCTGTAATAATCAATTTATTTGCACTTCTGACTGGGTGTGTCACTCTAGATCAGCTGTATACATCGTATTGTTAGACTTATATTTACAAAAATGCTGCCATAGCGATAATCACATTCTTCATACAACAACACAGGGCGTGCTAACAACAGCTAACAATAGCCTGGTAGATCGGCATGTTTTTTTCTGACTTCAACTGGAACGCCGATAAGTCGGAGATGATGTCACTCCCATTTCCGAGGTTACTGGAATGCAGCATTAGGACAGTCGCCGCGCATGCTCATGGGTAGCAGAGTCTTTATTTCGCCGGTAATAGATTCTCCTCATAGCACCTTTAAATCAAGAAATCATCATCTAGAAAAAAGCCAATTCAGACTGTGGTAAGACACTTCAAGAAAAACTGTTTAAGACAAAGATTTTAAAGAGAAAATGACCAACTAGCTGTCTACCCAAAAAAAATTGCCCAGCTTATAACAACGCATCTGGTCCATCTCTCCACTGTACGGGATAGAAGTATTGAAAGTGATACACAAATTGACTAAAGCTTAATGAGTATATACAGGGTACCAAAATCAATACACCCTTTTTGAAAATAATCATAAATTGCATTTTTTCATTGACTGGGCCTTGCTAAAAGTAAATGATATGATTCGACACTACCAGCACAATAAAATGTCTTCAAGACATCCAAGCTCATGTACTTTTAATGTTTGTACCAGCTTATCAGAATGGCCTAGACACGCTGCGGACAATCTAAAACAAAGTAACACAAACAGTCCGTTATGCACAGAGAGTATGTTCTCAAGTATGTGCAATCTCACTATGCATTACTAGTGCATATTCAGTGACAACCAGTGGTTTCTACCCAACAGTTTGGCCTCCATTTAAGTATCTCAGTATGCTAATGAAGTGAAATAAATGGGGGACTAACCACGCCTATGAGGCTAGCAACACTTTTTAACAGCTTTCTCTGCAAATGTGCTGCTTCCAAATCTTGCTTTTGTGTGAGAGACTGTATAATTTCTTTCATTTTTATTGTTGATAGACATAAAATACTATTATGGTACCAAGTGAAGCGTTAAAGCCAGGAAACCAACATTTTCTACTAAGCTGATTCAAATGATGATCTCTAAAATAGCTGAAATTCCCTTCACCATGAGTGAGACAAAGGTAAAGAGAACAGTTTGTTTATGGTGGACTAACACAGATTATATGAAATATAGGGATAGTATATTATTGCCTGCCAGCCATGCTAATATTTTAATAGTTTCATGTTTGCCTCAATAATGCAATGATTTCCTTCTGCTGTTGTGATGTTGCAGTGACATAGGTTTGAAAGAGTTTCTAGAAATTAACGGTCCCTTGTTAAGATTATATCTTCAGATATTTTAGACCATCAAGATGTCCAATTATCCATTGCAGGTAAAATAGCACATCCCTGCGTCCTGTAAATTACCAGTATTTTACACGCTTTTTCAGCTGGAAAAGTAGCCCAGTTTGTATCCGCAGTGCAGAATTTTGTCTGTGAAATTTTAGTTCTTCCCTTGTGTGTGTTTTTGATTGTAAGCATACACATATGTGTTTGCTCATATGGCCCTCCTTCTTCTGCTGCTGTTGATTGCCGGCTGTGTGTGAATGATTCATAACAGAATACTAATGAGACGGGCTGCAGATGTCTTAAAGGCGCCAAGCTGTGCCCTTTAGGTGTCGCTCAGCCCACTGTGGAGGTTGTTGGTCACCTGCACATCTCTGGCTCATGGCTACAGATAAGCACAACCGATGCAGCAAGATCTAAGTTCTGTCTTGAGTGTAGACTTAACCCTTTCATTTTCTAACTCTTTTATGTCACCATATCACACATGCTCCGTAAATGAGCACTTAATGCAAAACAAAAGATATTAAAAACATATTGAAAACAAAAAAAACAAAGCATTGAAATGATCGATCACTTCTGCAAAGGCTTGACAAAAATGATTTGTTTTGGAGGAAGATCTAACAGAAGAAGGTCAGGATATAAAGAATGTGCATTGTGTGGCACAGAAAGGCTGAAGAGCTGTCTGATAACAATAGGGAGCAGCGTTGGCCTTCAGAGTGTGCCTCATCTCTCATCGTCTTCCCCTCCTGTGCTCCCTCACTTCTTTTCTTGTTTCGTCTTCACGCTCGAACATACCTGATGCTGCCTGGGCATAGCTTGAGTCCATATTGATTTCTCTTCCCTCTCCTCTGTGGGTGGGTGTTTGACGCAGGAGTTCAGGGACACGCAGGGCTTTGTTGTAGCCGTTTGTTCCTTTTCTGTGTCCTCAGTCTGTTCCTGCCGATCCATGCCTCACAGAAAGGCTCGATCTTTCTCCACATGCTCTATACCTGACAGGATCTCCTCTGAATGTTGGCCTAGCTGGGGTCACATTGTCGAGCCCCCACAGGAAAAAGAGAGAGCAGCGGAGTGCACCAAAGTCTAACCAGAACCTCTGTCATGTTGGAGAAAATATCTGTGATCCAAAGTGTCTTTGAAATCCACTTTAAATAAAAAGATACCTGAAAGTCCACTGTGGACTGATATTCAGAATGGGTGTTTATATGGATGCTTGATTTTAGTTCAAGAGCCAAGAGTAACTAAGATATGCCTTTTACTTCTTTAAGCCAGGATAAGTAACCAGCTGTGTTCTTTTAGCTGCAAGATGGAGGTGACAGGCAGTGTAGATGAGTAGCAAGTACAGGAAGGCAAAGCATGAGAAATGTGTAAAACAAATAAGACATCAGTCAGAAAGAAAGGGTTATTAACGTTATGCCTCCAGCTAGTGGTTGACATGAAGCTGTAATCCATACTGTCATGACATTTGATTACATCTGCCATGGAGTAGATACAGTTAGCCAGTATAGCAGTTCATGTTGCTGCTATGCACTGATCTCTAGAAAGACTGTTCCACAGACAAGGGCTGTAATAATGCTATGATGCTTCACCAAATGTAACAGATTTTACTTTGGAAACTATTAAAAGACCACCACCTGAGGCCCTAAGAGCTGTACAGGGTTCATATGGTTAAAGAAATCAGATAAATAAGAATGAACAAGACCTTAATGGATTAAAAAAATATATATATAAAAAAACTTGAACTATATTCTTAAAGATGCAGGTACATTCTGCAGAATCTGCATGGTTTTGATTTCGAAACTCTTGAGCCTCAGGACTGAAAACCTTTGAGTCTGTGTTGTGGTTTAGTTTGTAAGGTACACTGGATCTTTTTAAACATATGAACAACAACTTTTATGTGAAAGATAGAAGCTGTGGCTCTGATCATGGTCAAAGGAGCATTTGTGAACACTTACTCCACATGCCTTATGGCTTATTTTAACTCTGCTTAAGGCTCAGTTAAATCATTTTAAAAAGGTTACGTAGTATGACTATTTAAGAATAACAGTCCCTTTTTGTTTTTTTGCTGAAACATTTTTACTAAATGGTCATATCTGGAAATTAGGTGTTTTCAGTGGCAACTAAACACAACCCAGCTGTAAAGACATAATGACTTGTACATTCCTCTGAGGGGAAAGTGATAGCAGCACAGTCAGATACATTCAAAAGGACAGAAAGGATTTGTATATCTGCATTATACTACTTAATTGTAAAGAACAAAGAATAGTAAAATAAATTCAGAGAAATATTATCTACATCTACACAAGGCTTGGCTTTTGCACCATAAATTTCCCATCAAGCATTGATCATTGTTCAAAAAATAACCACTTTTTGCCATATTTTATGTGTTATAGACATACAATACAAATAGAATGAACAATATTTCTGAATACTTCTTAACTGTTCACTAGGGATGTAACGGTTACCGGTAAAATGGTAAACCGCGATAAAATTTCCCACGATAATCGTTACCGTGTCCAATTAAAATTACTGTTATATCGTGCCTGATCACCACACTGCCTCAGTAACGCACGGTGATGCTACTCTTTGCCTGGAAAAGCCAGAACTATGTATCTGCCCTCGATTAAGGAGCCTCACGCGAGGTGCACACGCGCAGTTTGCATTGTTTGGCCTCTGAGTCTGACACATTTATTGACAAAAAAGACAAAAGAACTGTTATGAATATAACAATAAAGGGGTTAAATGATTTCAATTCTATATAAAAGTACTTTTAGAACATTTTGAGCACACTGCAACAATACCGCGATGATAATGATAACCGTGATAATTTTGGTTACAATAACCGTGATAAAAAAATTTCCATATCGTTACATCCCTACTGTTCACACAGTATACTGTTTTTAGATGTCCAATATGTATACTTTCTGGCAACATTAACTCTCAGAACATTCTGTCCATGGTACGTCATTCGTCAGCCATTGTATGCCATCACCATTAGTCAAGTCAAGTTTATTTATATAGCACTTTTCCTACAACATGTGTAACTCAAAGTTACTCATCATTACTGGATCTTTATCATGTTTTTATGAAGGATTATTCTTAAAAAAAGTGTATTTTTCATTTAGTTGTGAATGAGGGATTTTCTCAAAGATGAATGTATTTGGATGGATGGATTTTTTTCATCTATTTCATTATTTGTGCAGATATTAGAAACAACTCTTTAGTCAGTTTGCAATTATGCATGTTGACAGTGATATTGATCAGTTTCCCATTGGTCAGAAAATGTAAACTTTGCTGCTGCACCTCTTTAGATGCATTCAGTAAGATTTTAATAATTTGACCTCAGCAGTTGGTTATATACGACGCTAAATTTCAAGGCTAACTCTTTTCTCATTCTGTTACCTCCCTGAGCTTGGCTTGAATTAATATCACCACTCAAGCATCATAATTAATTCTGGGCTGTGTTTAAACCCTGCAGACCACTTAAAAGAAAGCTGCTGGTGCCAGTTTCTATCACTTCAGCTTTAAATCAGCCCGAGAGCAACCGAGGAAAATATTGGGCTGCGACACCTGTATCTCCTTTCCACACTCAGTGCATATTACTGTCTGTAAGAGTTCAAGGGTGGGCTTTTATCCTCTGTCTCTTTGCCCAGAGCGATGACATATTTCTGCAGGATGTGAAGGCTTTAGCTGCTTCCATCTCTTGCACCTGTGTCTCATTCACAAAGACTGGCATCTGCTTTTTTTACCGTCATTATCCTCATCATCATAATGTGTTCTTCTCTGACACATAATCACTTTAATTAAACTGAAGCTAAAAAAAGCTCTGTGATGAATTAGAATTGAGAGAGGCATTAGGAAGAATTGTGCCCTAAATCCTCTGTTTCCTCTCAAATATATGAATAGGTTTGGGGGTTATGTCTGTGTGTCTGAGTGTTTGCATATTATCCCTGGGATTAAGAGGCTAATTGTCTGTCTCTCCATTGATTTGACAGATGACTTTTGCAGTAGCCATTTTGTGCATGCTTAGTGTGACATCAACAGAGGCAGAGACGCTTCAGCACCTCTTTCTCTCTTACTCATCGCCTGTCATATGCTGGAATCCTGAAAATCGAACTCACTACATGCTACACCTAATGTGTCATGACAGATTCAGACGTGCTGTAAATCTAGTGAGCCTGTCGCTGTACTTCAGTCTCATCTCATCGAGTTTAATCACTTTTACTGCCGCATCCTTCAACTTTTTGTATTCACCCAGACCCTGCTAAGAAGCTGGTTTGTGGTTACATTACAGCAGTATCGCTCTGCATTATCGACCCACAGCCTCTCTTATTATAGCACGGACCAGGGTACGCTATTGTTATAGCCAAGACATATTGAGGAGAACTTTCTGTGCTTCTCAGTGGTTCTATTATGTGAAAGCAGGATGTAATTAAATCTGAAAATTGCTCCTCAATGTTTGCTTTGTGTATTTCAGTTTTAATCTTTTTAAATCTCATATAAAATCCAGAGTAACATTGCTCCCATTAAGCAAAGGAAAACCAATCATGAGGATGATTTTACTTCTCCAAAAGGACCCTGTGCAGCTGAAAAAGCTACTTTTAACAGGTATTACATCCCAATTTTGGATGTTAAAACGGGAGAAGGAAAGAGTTTGGTTTGATTTGTGACTTGGGTTATGGAGAGAAAAGACACATTTTTGATTGATTTTTGATGATATTTAATAGGATGATATGACCATACTCCTTGTATCCAACCCCTACGTGTATGCACCTTTTTTAATGAGTCTGTACTCTGCTAGAATATACTTGTAAAGCCCAAGAACATTGTAGGGGACAACTCTAGCTATGTAAATAATGCACTAATGTAGATATTTTCCTGGGTCCTGTAGAAGCAGATACTTTGTTCTGTGTGCTGTGTTTCTAGCTTTTTACTTCATGTTTGGTGCTTGTGTGCCAGCTGCTATCCATTCTGGACAATAGTTTCATGACTGACAGATTGCCTTAAGAAAAGAAAAGAGAAAGAAAAGAAAATCATGTTGTAAGCCCACCTTACATCTATTGGCCACGAGCAGAGGAGCGGACAAGACTTAAAAAGACTTAGCCACCACTTCAGACATTTTTCAGCAACCTTTAAATCACAGGGAATATCATAAGGTGTAAGGCCAGCACTAGAAGCCTGTGAAACCTGAAAGCTCTGATGTGATGTGAAATGAAAAGGCGTCACGCTGTGAAAATGCATCCAGTTTGAAACAGCAATTGGAGACAGGCATAACACAAACAAATCACATTTGATTCCATAACAATAATTTTTTCAAAATAAGACATTTATAGAAAAAAAAGTTGATTACATGAGCATAGTGTGCAAAATGCCTTCTATTATAAATTAATTTGATAGGTTGTGAGGTTTGTAAAGTATGGAAATGTGCCCCTTGTTATAATTTACATGAATTCCACTGAACAAACCACATCAATGTGTCAGCAGTCGTCGCCGTAGGAAATGTGCTGTTTTATTGTGCCGTATGAATCTGATTGAGCTTTCTTAAACCCAGTATAGCTCATCATTGTTCACCATAATGCATCATCAAAAGTAGTGACCAAGAGGATGCTAGTCTCGTGGAGTGGTTAGCAGCCAGGCGTAATCCATACATGTGCTTCTGCCGGCCCAGGTTCAAATCCAGCCTGTGGCTAGCTCGTAGAGTGTCCCCCCCTGCTCTTTCTGTTTCCATTACCCCGTCCCACTCTCACCTGTCAATATAAGGCATAAAATGCCCCAGAAATAATCTTACAAAAAAAATAGTGACCTACCAATGTCCATTTATGCTGGCATTATATCCCATCATGCATTGTGGATCAAAGATTTAATTGACAGGGTTATGTCTGACTGCTCTCATCCTTAACAAATGGATAAGAGGAGCAACCAGTGTAATATAGAACACAAGATTAGAGAAAGATCAATTTTACTGAAATGTAAAGGCCTAATTTGTTTCATGGAAGAGTAGCTGTTTATCTGCATCGCTAGGTATAATAAATCTGGCCCTAGTCCTTTCTGGAACGAATTTTCTTGTGTGTGGATTAGTTCACTGGACCACTAAATTATAGTTTCAGTTTAGGACAGGGGTCTCCAGACTTCTATTACAGAGGGCCACATTCAAAAATATAAGAATGAGAAAACCACATTGGTCATCTCATCCCAGGTATGTCAAATTTAGGTAAAGAAATGCTTAGTTATGCTAAGATAGAACACCCTTTATTGCAACTTCTTTAATGGCTTCTAGAGGCAAACAACCACCAGTGTACTGTAAAGGTTTTTAGACTAATGTGTCATGGGCCTTGAAGGGAGGGCATTGGATTTACCCCACAGAATGAAAGTGATGCTCTGTGCAAAAAAAGATGGGAGACAATAACTGCTTATTTCTACATTCAGGCACAAAACAAGAAAAAACTGCCAACCTTTTTGGTCGTGTTAAAGACATTTCACACTATATTCATTGTAAATGAGACCTTGAGATGGAGCATAGAGTAAAGCACTGTAATTTGTGCTGCTGTTTATATATAATTGTAATTAATTTGCCACAATTTATCAGTCTCCCACAAGTGTCATGTTCCATTCTTGGCCAATTTGCTTAGAATAAGCTGTGGGGCCAATGTTGAAATCCCCCCCGGCCTTAATTTGCACACCCCTGGTATAAATAATAAGGCATAAGGGCTGAATAGGTGAATCAAGACACAACTCTTGTTTTCAGTGGTCTCCTGGAACAATCCTGACTAAGGGTGAATCCCAATTGTACCTCTTAGCTATTCCCCTTCCCCTTGGCCCTCAAAACAAAGGGCTAATGAGAAGGGGGGAAAACACGTCCCTGAGAAAGGAGATGCTGTGTGATTCCCGCTATATCATCACCATCAGCCGCTCACTGGCTGTCTCATAGGCAGATGCATCAACAGCCGTAGCTACAGCTGTGAAAGCTCGCTCGTTATGATGAGAAATTTTAAAATGAGACCGTTATTAACATTTCAAATACAGTATACTCAATAGTAGATGATTTAATGATAGCTGATAATTATGGACTTCCTTCAGTTTCCGCTCTCCCCTCTTTAGGGGGTGCGGTGTATTATGGAAAATTCTCTTACCCCTTCCTTTCAAGTGAGGTCGCGGTCTGTCTTCGTTTTAAGCCCATCATCTCAGCCCTTCCCCTTAGCCCTACGGAGAATTGGGAAACCCCTTCACTAGACGTGAACGGGAAAAACCAAGGGTTAAGGGGTAACACAAGGCCTGAGGGGTACAATTGAGATGGACCCTAATTCCAAAAAAATCACAAAAAACACATTCCCCTCCACACACTCTGTAGGCCAGACCATAAACTTCAGTCTGAAATATATCTGTTGACACCAATAATTAATTTGTAGGTTATTTTCCATTAAAAATATACTGATGATATTGTGTACCTGTTCACATTGTGTCATAGATAGTCCATCTCCAAAAACATAACACGGAGTCTGAGGTCTTGCCAGCTGCAGAAAGACAGATCATTGCACCCTTCAGAATGATTCCAAACTCTTCTTTGCTGTTGGCTTTTACCCTCAAGAGTCAAAATGATCCTTGATTTCTCAAGCACATTTCCTCTCAGCAGAGATAGAAGCAAATATAGATTTTTACTGTCCAGGGTTTTGAGACCATAAATCTGCTCCTGGCAGTTTTGTCAGTCTGGGGCTCATTGTCTGGTCTGTCCTGTTTCCTCCTCAAGGACTCACCATCACTAAACATGACAGTTGTTTCTGCTGGGTTTTCCATGCTCCATTTCCTGGGCCTTTAACTATTTGATGAGCAGACCAGAGAAAAAGTTTATTAAAAAAGTGTTTGTGAATATAGGTGCTTGACTTTGTGATTATGTAAAAGTTTTGAGGATGCATACTCTGAAAATGATATGATGTTTAGCTGCACCACTAATAGTTTATGTCAATAAGACCCCAGGCAGCCTAAATTTTATACATTCAGTCTTTGTCTGCTGGTGTTTTCGCCTACATTAATCAGCATTGAGCCATGCAGGAGAGCGAGCATGGCAGGTTGGGACCTTTATAAAACTAGTCTTGGTATCTTTAAGTATTAATTTCCCCAAGGTTCATCCTGAGAGACAAATTACCTCCAGATTCTACTCTCTAAAACAAAATGACCTGACTATTTAACAGGGTGAAAACTCTAAATAAAGCTTGTTCAAGGGGGAAACTGCTTCCTAAGTACTCTTTGGTGGGCATTTGTTGTGAATAGGGGCCATGAGATTTTTTGTAGCTGTTTAGTTTGTTTTCAGTTAAATGGTTCTTCTATTTTTAATTTTACTTTTCACATTTAGTTTTGAACAAATTGACTTTGTGATTAGAATAAAGGTGAACACATAATTAGCACTTTGACTAAAAGAAAAGAAAAACACTTTTTTTCATCACTCCTGCTTGGAAAAGCGGGGCTTTTTAACTGGTTAATATTACGTGATTTGTTAATGCTGGATCATGAAATAATATAATGACATGAAATATCACTGGCTTTCAGTTGACAATGTTTTCATGTTGTAATCTGTGTATAGAAAACTGATGTGCATGTGCTTGTAAAACTTTAGATTCAAGTCGTCTGACAGATGTTTGAATGGTGCTGAGCTGACAGAAAACAGAATTAGTCCAAGTTTTATATCAGGGCTAGGTTAAAGTACATGTTACAATAAGATGCCACAATGGGACACAACAGGTGACATATGATGAAAGATTCTGGTGTTTAGTGAAATCATGAAATACTCCAAAGGTAGTATGCATAAGCTCGTATTTACTTACTGTCATTTCTGTTTTATTTTACCTCATATCAGGTTTGATAGCTCAATAGTTTTATCTAAACAAAAGGTAATGTTACCTACCTGATGTCTGCATTTTCTCCTTTGTATTATAGTTGATCTAATAAAGTCATGATCTGCAACAGGGAGACTGGGCAGCTCAGCATCAGATGTGCAGTCTAGTTTTGCCAAGTGATCAATGATTATAAAGGCTTGTCCAAAATATGTCCTGGAACCGTTTTGTGCTCAATCACCATTTCTCTTTTTCTTTTTAACTTCATCTGCCTCCTGTTCTGCTCTATGAGTCTTCAGCCATTGTAGCAAACAGTTCTGTGATAGGGTTTGGTATTTTTCCCAAAGTAATGACACAACATGTTTCCAAATGCAGAGGTCTCAATATGATACTCACTTTACAGGCTATTTTTGAAACTAAGTTATACCTCATACAGAACTCACAACAGCTGCACTGTATTGTAGAGCAGGGGTTCCTGGTCTTTTCAGCCACAACCCACAAAAAAATTAATATGGAGGCTTGGTACCCCCAGTATATGCAACCTTAAAGAGCAGCACACCTCTACATTATTAATGTCATTTTTGGAAACATTACCCTCATATCAACATAAATGAAACCTAATGCATCCTTTTTTTTATCAAATAGATTATGTGTTGTAGTTTGAACAGTGAGCAAAATGTGCAGTTTAACATCAAGATTTCCAGTGGTTTTTGGAAGCTTTTGCAATCCCGTTTGTTTCTTGTGTCCTAACACCTTTAATAGGAATCACAGTCGTCGAGAATATTAGTAAGATGTGGTTGTAAAGATCAGACCAAAGAAATTACTCTAGTCTGCGTAGAGCCTCTTAACCTAAAATGTTAAATGTCAAACTTATTTTTTAAACTCATAAGATCCCATCTGTGTTCTCTTTTGCTTTTTTGAATACAGTGCCAATATAATAGCCACATTTATAAGTCTATTTATTTTCTAGAATGTCTTTTTCAGCAGCTGCTTGAAGCCTTTGTCATTAAATTTGCATTACAGGCTGAAATTCCTTACAAATGAAGCACAAAAGTGCCTTTGTTATCTTCTCCATTGGCTTAAAAGTTGAGGGAGATTAAAGTTTTCAGAATGTTGTTCGATGTCAGTTAAAGCAGTACCAGTGTTGAGAAGCATCGCTTTTAAAAGTAATTTGTCAGGTTACTGCACTGCACACTGAGAAAAATAATCCAATATGAAGCTGCATTACAATTTTAGAGGAGTAACACACAAGACTTGTGTGCCATGAAAAATGAAAACCCCTCAGTTTATTGATTCTCAGATTGGATATAAGCATGGCACTCAACCCACAATACTTATACCCTAGAATGAGTTTCGGCTCATAATGTATAAGTCTTCAGCCTGATGGGAGAATAGCAGATGAGACAACAATTACAACTCCTATATGCTCACAATCGGACAAAAAAGGGCAGAGAGACTCTGTCTAAGCACAAACTGTGTTTCACTTAAGTGACACATAAACTGTTTCATTAGGACAGATTTTAACTTAAATGTTGTGTAGATGTTGTTCATACCCTTCAACTTAAAATCCAGCATAACATGGATATTTTGCAGTGTAATTTTTTTCTCCACTATCTTTTTAGTTCAGTCTGCTAACTGTGCAGTCATGTTGCTTTGTTTACCTCTGCCTACACACAGGTCTGTGTCAGAGTGACCACATTTAGGAAAAAAAGAAAAAGTGCTATTTTATTCCACAGGGATAAAGTAGGAAGTGACATAAGGCACTTAATGAAAACATTACTAAGAATGGAATACTTGACTTGCAAAACACATTGCTTTACTCATTTCACCAAAACAGTACACTGACAACACTGACTTCATGAGACAAGCCTCACTGTTGCTGGTAGCTGATCAGGCGAGCTGAAGATATATTGTCATATTTATTTTGGGCTTTGAGGCCTGAGAGGAGCTACGTGTTTCTTCTTAGCTGAAGGCCAGTGTGTGATCTAGTGTGGTAATGCAGTATATACTCTCAAGAGCACTGTGGCCTGCTGCTAAAATTAGACTGAGCGAAACACAGGTGACTTGGGTGCTCCATGGGACTGAGGTGTGGTGTGCTCCATTTTCCTTTAGACTTTTATGTGAGGAACTGGAAACTGTGTCTCAACCCAGTGATATGCATTCAAGCTACAAGCTGGAAAAGTCAGGGTACCTGAAGATCATCCAACTTCCTGAGTAACGTATCTAATGGTGACTCTGACCGTCCAACTTTTGAGGTTGCACCAATAGATGCCAATGTTCTTATTAAGGTATATTTTGCTTTATGATCTCATTTGAGGGGGCAAATTTGTATGTTGTTGCCTTAAAACTTCATGCATGTCATGAGTTCCACCCTTAAAGGATAAGTTCAGTTTCTACAGCTTTCACATTGTTTATAGAATGAAGTAGAACAATATACTCACCCAGAAGGCTTTCCTGATCCAAACAGTGCTTCGGGAGATATTTAGATCCAAAATCGAGCGGCGGACATCCGTATAATGGTAGCACATAGGGCATACATAGTGCCGCTCCTAAAACTGCATTAATCATCCAAAAACTCATTAGTTTCACCAATATTTCATCATGGTCCGCTCACGTTACTCCTCCATTACAGTCTGTGTCACTCCAGACATGTTGTGTGACTGTGCTGACCTCTGAACTGAAGAAGAAGAACGTCTGCCTCCGCGCATGCGCAGTACGGCTCATTGTTTCAGGGGAAGACCGTCGGCTACACAACGACTTTCTTCTTCCAGTTTTGTGCAAAATAGACGAATATCTATCGGATGAAGATGTTGTGGAGGAGAACTTTGAATATGATGGGTGTCCTTACAGTTTCAAGCCAGAGTATACAGATGAGGAGCTCATTGAAAGGAGGACGCGGAGGCAAAGAGAAGAACAGCTCTCCAGAGATTACTGTACTGCGCATGCGCGGAGGCAAACATTCTTCTTCTTCAGTTCAGAGTTCAGCACAGCCACAAAACATGTCTGGAGCAACACAGACTGTAATGGAGGAGTAGCGTGAGCGGACCATGATGAAATATTGGTGAAACTGATGAGTTTTTGGACGATTAATGCAGTTTTAGGAGCGGCGCTATACATGCCCCGTGTGCTACCATTATACGGATGTCCGCCGCTCGATTTTGGATCTTAATATCTCCTGAAGCACTGTTTGGATCAGGAAAGCCTTCTGGGTGAGTATATTGTTCTACTTCATTCTATACACAATGTGAAAGCTGTAGAAACCGAACTTATCCTTTAAGGGTCATTGGGTCGAGACCCAGTGAGTTCAACTGATGTTAAGTCATGACAATCACTCTTTTTTTTCATGAAATTTCCTACCAAACAAATCTAATTCCTCTGTCCATATCAGAATTTTTGTGCACCCTCATGACTTGCTCATGTGAAAACATTCGGCCCCACTCCTGGATATGGCAGAGTGTGAGACAGGACGGTTAACCTGAGCATCTTTCTGATGTCACACAAACTGGGTGCGGACGATTGCAGTGCACACATCCCTGTCGGGGTGGAGCGACTCCGAGTGAGCAATTCTGGTAACACCTTGAGCCTGGAGCGCTGTCTCTGCAATCACGCTCCCATTGAGAGCGGCCTTTCATCTCAGGCCTTTCACAGAAACCTTTCAGTCGCAGAAAGAGAAAGATGGAAAGAGTGAGATCAAGGAAGAGAGGAAAGGATGAAGGAAGTGCTTCTGCAGCCTCGAGCGCTCATACCCAATCCCGAGCGTGAATAAGCGTGCTTGCTGATGAAGAGCGCAGATGTTGAGAGAATGTATAGTAGTGTGTGTGAGGATGAAAACAAGAGCGCAGGATGCTGTTAGTGGAGCTCTCTCATTGTGTGTTCACTTTGTAGTATGTCGGTCACTGTACTTAGGCCTCTGCTGTATTTCACTTGACAAACATAATCATTCATAACCAGTGAGGCATGATTATGAGGGGAGTAATGTTGAGTAGCTTTAATACAGCACAGCAAATTGTATGCTCAGATGGTTGGGACTGTTCTTCTGTGTTGAGCTAAGCAGATTCTCACAGGTAATCCAAATGGATAAAGGGCGTTTGCTGGCAATGGAGGGGGAGGGAATTTTTGGGGAGGACTACCAAGTGTTTATATCTGATGGACAGGAAGTCAGCCGGGTGTTGGTGCTTGGACACAGAGATCCTCCTGCAGAAGGTAAGCAGGCATCACCAGTTATCTCCTTTGAAAGTTCCAGCTTTTCAAATCTGCTGCACAGTCACATACATCGCATCAAGCTCTACTCAGCCTGCAGGTATTAACTGCAATACAAATGTGGAAAACCAGGCGCTGTGTTTTTTCTCAAATGCCCAAACTTTCATTGTTCCCGTCATCAGGTCTGGTAGCTTTCGCTTTGTGTAGCATTTATCTAAGACAAACAACTGGCAAGCTTTGTTGCCTCTCATAAATCATTTAGGCCTACTTTGTCTGCCAAGTGAAGCCTGAGAGAACATTTCACACATCTGACGTATGAAACTGCTTTTTGCTTTGGGAATCTCTTGCTTTTGTATTTATACCCCTCTCTGTCATTTTACTGTTTATGTATGTGGGATTTGTGTATGATGTGAATGTAGTGTTGGCCCCTTTATTCACATGGAGCTGATTCAATTTCCAGATTAACCATTTAGGCTCTAGTGAAGGTGAACATGAATAGGGAACTCAAACTGTGATTGATCATTTGAAAAGGAGCGAAGGAGAGATGTATAAGTTATATTTTCCTCATTTTCCTTTAAAGCCACTTTCTGCTTTTCTCCTTTTTAAAGGCCAGGACATGCAGTGGGGCTAATTAGCCTCCTCTAGCACATTCAAAAGGCTCAAAAGACTTTAAGGCAATGAGAACTGGCTAGTGTTGCTCTCTGGTAGAGAAATGGGAAGGCAGTGATTCTATCTCCTTTCACTGTCATAATAATAGATGAAAAATCTGTCAAAAGCTCATGAAAATGACAAAATGTCACCTTGATGCTGCATTCAGCCTTGTCACGGGGGATGATGTCATTTTTTCTACTATTGCTGGATGAAATTTAATCTTACCCACAGCGCACTAACATATCTAACATCTGCAAACTCCTAAATCCTCTGCATTCACAAGGAAATATGATGGTAATGACTACCACCTCTGCGGCAAGACAATCAACCACTGTTAATTAGATCTGGTGCTGGAGCAGTCTCAATCAGGAGGATTTCTCTGCAGCTCTAAGCTGAGAGAAGAAAAAATCTGTGTGTATGTGTGTGAACATGAGACCATCCTGATTATGTTGTTAGATAGTGATTATGAAAATTATTAGTCATGATTATCAGGTAGCAGCAGGATTTTGTCCTCCAATTTTAGCAGCTGATAACAGTCTCTGGGGGCTTTCACACCCACGGCTCTTTTTATTTGCTGCAATTTAAATTCTAAAATAAAAATTGTTACAATTTTCCTTTGGTTCTTCATGGTTTACTGTATTATCTATTGGAGAGCACATGCAAATGAATTAAAGGCTGTCACAGCCTGCTTTTCCCACACCATCAATAGATAAACAAATGCCATACCCACTGGTCTCACTCCACATTAGGGATCGCAACTTATGAGATTTCATTGATACCAATGCCATGATCAGTTTTGATTATTTTTCTGATTTAACAGTGCCCTTATTTAGGAATTTCTATGTGGGCAAAAATGCACCTGCCCAGGTATTCTTTGGAAACATTTGAATAACAATGGCATAATAGTACATTAAAAATCTTACTTTCATAAATGTTTGGACATGAAAAATAACTGCAATCTATTTTCCACACGTAATATGAATTAAAGAAGCCTCCATACGAATGACAACATGTGCCTCATTTCCCTATTGTTAATCATCTGGCTGATTGACTGTGAAATGTCCCTTTGTTCACCAAACAGAGTGGAGCAGGGCACTGCTAAAAGAAAGAGTGATTTTCGCTGTATGTGACAGCAGAGAGGGAAAGAGAGACAGTGGGAGGGATGGCAGGAGTGTGTATGATTGAGATAAGCAACGGAAAGATGAGGAGCCAGGCAGAAGTCCTCTCCAACACACTGGGATCACTGCAATACCTCCCACAGAAACGGTAAAGCATGCTGCGACTTCACTGTCACGCAAGGACAAATCAAGGATATGAGAAAGGAGAGAGGAAGAGAGAGGGAGGAAGTAAGGAATAGGGCAAAGAGTATTCAGAAAGGAAGGAGACAGGAAGTAATGAACACATCTTCTCATTTTTTGTAGATCTGAACGTTCACCACCTTTAGAGCCCAAGACTACAGTGTTCTGGTGAAGTGCAAAACACATTTTTCAAAAGGCACACTTCAAAACAATCACAGAAAAAGAAGAAAATAAGAAGTCACAATATTTAAATGTACAAATTGTAAAACAGAAACAAAATACAAACAAGTATGAACTGAAAAGAAGATTAGAGCAACAAATTAAAAGTAGCACATAAGGGAAAATGTAAATGAAATAAAACGGATGAAAAAAGCACAATTACAAATAAGAGACATAAACAAAATATGAAACTCAACTACAAATACTAAACAACTAAAGACATTCTTCAACCACACAACCACACAAAGAAAATGAAGATGCATAACTATAAAATAAAAAACTGAAAAATATAGCAACTAGAAAAATGGCAACAAATCACAGAACACAGCAGCAAAACATCATACACAACTACAAATACATTCTCTGCTGTTCCTTCTGCTTCTTTCTCCCTGTTAGCTGTATCATGCAGGAAGTTCTGGGTAAAGGCCAGGCTTTGGGTTTTGCACTGTTGGTGTTTTCAGCCATGATCATACTTGACTTCAAACTACAAGCTTCGTTGGTTTTTGTTTTGTCCATGCACCAGACAGCTACTTTAACTCCATCTCAGACATTCTCTGCAGTGCCACAGACAGAAGATACTGGTAAGAGAGTGCCCTTAAATTTGCTGCCTCCTGCTGACCTCGTTTGGGAGAGCTGGAGGTTTTGAATGTCAAAGATGGGTCTCATTGGTGAAGGGCTGATAGATCCCCATCACCCACACCGTGTCCTCCACTCTCCTCCCCAAGTAAATCTGGGTCAGACCTTGCGTGACGGACAGCCTGCCATTATCACCACTCAACCTCACAAAGGAGGAAAAGACCACAGCTGAGAAGTGTGAGGAGGGTGGAGAGGAGAAGAAGGGCAAAGTGCTTTGCTCATGTTTTGCCCCCTTGTATAAGGCAACAGGATTGGACATTGGGCCCCATGGGTGTCCACCTTGACTTCACTTTGACACATTCACACTTACACATCCGGTAGGCCGGAGTACTGCAAAGATGAGTCCTAAAACCCCCATTATGAATCTGCAGTGTAGAACTTCTGGTTCTGTAGTGTCAAAGTCAATGGGACTTTTGAAGAAATCTTTGGTAAGATGCCCGAATAAGGTCTGTGGTGACTATTGGTTGTGCCAGTGGTCAGCATTACAGCCTCAAACTCCAAATATTTTGTAGAAAGACCATGGTGTGTCAGGTCTTATTACCTCCAAGGAGGACATTATATTTTGCCTGATTGCCAGGCTGTTTCCTCCTTGAAAGTCATTGTTTTTTGACCACACTTGTGTTGCATAGAAGCACTAAGTTTTATAAGCAATCGGGCGGTTGTAAATTTAAGCCCATCTCAGGGGTGTAAACTGCGTGTGATGGGTAAATGGGCATTCAAGGGTGTGAATGTGTTAGTTGATACTAATGGATAACAAACATAGAACCATCAGTGAGTGAATGTGTGATTGAATAGGTGTAAATAGATAAGTGGGACCTGCTATGTAAAGCTTTGAGTCGTCAAAGACTAGAAAAGTGCTTAATGAGCTCAAGTCTGTTTACCATTTTAAAAATCCACATGTGACCAAGGTAAAATACATGGCCCTGTATTCACTATCTCAAGTAAGTGGTGGGAATTGTTTCACTCTGATA
This sequence comes from Scarus forsteni, assembly GCA_036419115.1. Classification (NCBI taxonomy): domain Eukaryota; kingdom Metazoa; phylum Chordata; class Actinopteri; order Labriformes; family Labridae; genus Scarus; species Scarus forsteni. Next base: position 29,853,469 of record JAZDUH010000084.1, on the reverse strand, counting down.
GTTCTACACATATTCCTCAAAATGTGATCAACTGTAGCCCAAAAAATACTCAGTCTCAGTGCTTTATTAAGATCCTATCCCTGAGACAGAAGAGTGTCAGGCTATGAGTGTGTTAAGATCCATTGAAACTAAGTGCAAGGTCTCATTTGTCTGGTTTTCACTCTTATGGCCTTGACTTGTGGTGATTCTGCAGTTCACTAGACAGGATTTTATCACTGATGTTGGTATGACAAGGGCATGTACCCCACTCTGTTTCTCAGCTGTCATCAGATGACAGAGGCTGCTTTTAGACCTGACCCTCCTCTCTCTTTTTCCTCACTTCATATCCTCTTTTGCAGTCTGTTGCTTTTCTGTTTACACATGCTTCCTTTAAAGCCCTCTGTTTCTTTTACTTTCTCCCTCGCTCAGTCATTATTAACACCCGAAACACTCTGCATGCTCTCTCATTTGCTGTGCCAGTGACACTGATGTGCAGCCAGGCAGAAGAGACAAACAAAGCAAATGTCAAGCCTCCTCTATGACCTGAAGTAACGGGAGATGATTATACCTGCTTTTAATGTTCCAGGTGAAAACACACACTCTTCTGCAGACACTTTTGCACTCTGGAGGATGCCCTAATCACATGCATGAATCTCTTAGGTGTCAGCTCCATGGCAATCGCTCCTCTGCAGCGACCGGGAAATCAGATCTCCAGTTTGATATTCAGTCAGGTGAACAAGCCTCTCAAGTTTCCACACAGTCCCGTGGAGACCAGTGGGGTTTTATGGAGACAGATGAGGAATCTGTGCAGTAGAGAGGTGGATTAACCAGGATAGATAGCCGCATTTGATTGGAGTCCATTAAATCTCAGTCCCCGAAGGTCTCGATGGCCAGATGATGATGAACCTTGAGAGCTGTTATGAGTCTGCTCATGTTTGGTGTCATGATGACAGTAAGTTCTGAAAATGTGACCTTTATGCAACCTCCCAGTTTTATTGAGATTCAGCCATGGTAGCTTTTGCTCTCAGTCCACTTCAAACAGATACAGCTCCCTGGATTCATTGGTTTAGGATAGAGATTAACTGCCAAGCACACACACACTCTTCACTCATACATATATCATTAATGTACGATTGAAGACTCGGGCCTTTATTTATGAGTTTGCTTTGTATAGGAGACAGTACTTCACTGAGTACTTCTTCTGATTAGTTCATATTTTGGTGCAAAGCAAATATAATACATCAGCTCTAATATCACTAAAATGTCTTCTAGCCTAGGGGAGAGAAAATAAGTAAATTATATCAAAATGCAATAAATGATTTACATTTTTTTTTCTTGTTTTAAGTATAGGGGTTTGTCTTAAAACTAGACCCATACAGGTTTTAGTGTGAAAACATTTATTAGAAATTAGGCGGTCTGAAGAAGGTCAAATAGAATATTTGATAAAGTTTTCCTCTTGCCATTTAAATTCATTTATACCCAGGTACAGCAAAAAAACTGAAATGATGTGTTTTATCTCCTGATCAGGCATATACTCAAATGCACCAAGTACCAAGATGCACTAGCTTGCCATGAAAACATTCTTAGATTCTCCAAACGTCACTGCTTTGTCCCAAAGGTACACCTGAGGCCTATATCACGAAGTGCGGTCATCTTATCCCCGGTTTCTCACATCTATCCAGGGTTGAGCAACTGCAACAACGGCAATCAGAATAATCGATAGCATGACGCAAGTTATCAACGCGGTAACTCAATCCAGGATTGTCTCATCAAGAGCCGTGAACGCGCACGTATGACGGGAGGGCTCAGAGGCAGCTGACCAATCGTAATCATGAGCGGAAAACACGCTGAGAAGCGTCGGGAATACACTGACAGAGCTCCTTATTTCACATGTGAAAACGAGCAGCATCTGATAATGTTAAAATGTTAGGATGAAAAAGCCAGGATAATGGAGAAAGGAAACACCGTAGCAGCTGTCAATCATAGGCAAAATGTGTGGCGAACTGTGAAAATGCGCAAATTACTCATCACTGGCTAAACCTGACGCTCATGAATCTCATGAAGCATACTGTGAAAATCTGTTGCATGTTGCATGGGAGCAGATAAAAAATAAATACAAAAACATAACTGCATCTGGTAGGTTGGTCTGTTTCATGTCATATCATGCTGTATTTAAGATTTAAGTTGTCCCCACAATGAAATCATAATAACATACCGAGCTGAAGTCTCACCCAAATAAACAATTTAAAATCAGCAAGAAAAAAAATCCCTCAAACACATGAATTAAGTGCAGAATGACGTGATGGACATGATGGAATAGTGTGCTGTTTCACATAAGAATTACATCCCTTTTATTTGTCAAGCTCTTTATGATGCATTTGAATGCATGAAAGGTGCTATAGAAGTGAAGTTTATATAGCAGGCAATGCACAATAACAGCGGGACAGTCGGTGCACCGCTCCTGTGGGTCACATGGGGAATAAACGGCTCCAAAATATCACCCAAGTAGATGATTCCGGGCCATGAGAACCGGTACGTCTCATAGCGCGTTGTCAGGCTGATCTCGTGGGTCAAATCAGAATCGGGACCCCCTTTCTCATCTTCATGCTCATCTCAAGAGTTGTGCACCTCCTTCTACCGGGTTCAGGGGAAGAGGGCAGGCCGTTGATTTGGAGAAGCTGATTGGCTAGTGCGAGGGTCATCATACAGGATCAGATTCAACCTCCAACTTATCCTGCTCTGGAGCAGGTTAGCCATTCAGAGTAAGTCACCATGGTTATCTACCCCGATAAGAAATGAACCGGCTTCGTGCTATTGATAAACAAGAGTTAATCCTTAATTTACCTTGACATTCATCCTGCTCTGTGATATAGGCCTCTGCCCTCCTGTCCTCCTAAACAAAACACTCCATCCAAAACATTGATATGCACTCTTGTACTTTCATGTAGAAACATTTACACTCTGTCTCAAATGCAAAAAGAGCTGAAATAAATTAGATGCAACATAACTTTGCATGGTAAAAATCATTTAATGCATAGTTAAAGCAGTCTTTTCTTGAATCTTTCATGGAAAAGAGTCGGTGATGCTCCACTTGGTTTCTACTTGCCATACTGACACACTCTTCTCCTTATATACGGTGTAGTGACTTGTACATATAACTTACTTTCAAGTTATTTACATGCTTGAAATGCAAATACAGTCATATGAATGGTTCCCAGTGCCTTAATGCAGGTCAGGTTAATAATTTACTTACAGAGCTGTTTATATGACTGTTTGCAGCACCCATTAGTGTTAGTTCCTTGAAACGGTCCCAAAGTCGGTGGTTAAGTTTTAGGACTTTAAATATAGCTGTTTGCCTATGAAAGAATTATGATCTAATATTACGTATTACGTTTTATATTAAGATAGCAATATGATTCCTTAATGATTTTATACCATCTGTACAAAATGTAGAATCGTGAAATGCATTTCTTGTCCTGAGAGGCAGCCGCAGATGTTTTGTATTAAAAACTGTTTGCAATTTTTGATGATGTAAAAGGACTGGTTTTACAAAAAAGGTTAAATGTCAGTATGATTTACTGAATCAGAACTCATGATAAAATAATGGTTATTGGCACATATGTTTGAGTTGTTAAGACATTTTTCATGAATCCTGCTCTCCTACAATGTTTAACAAACAGGGATCCAACTGACATACTGGCACACAAAACTATGCAAAGAAAAGCAGGCAGGGCGATAGAGAGGGATATCTAATCAAGCATCAGCATTTAGACAGGATGTACAATCTCATTTGTGGTCAAACTAATGTTTTGTCGTAAAGAAAGTTGAGAATGAGGGGAATAAGGGAACTGACCAACAACTTTTTGGGTAACATCATTAGCTTCACAACAAGCCCAGAAACCCAGTCAGAATAAAAACATGCTGGAAAAACGTGGTTCGTCTAACCCCCAAATTCCACTGCATGCGAAAGCGCCCCGCCGCGCAGCAAAGCAGAGTGCCATGGTTTTGCTCCGACAGGCAAATCCCACTGAAAGCAGTGCGCCCAGAAGCGCCGCGGCGCGCAGCCCCATAGGGGGAGGGCTGATCCCCGAGGAGCCGCAGGCTCTCATGAGAATAGCGATGTCACATGCTCATAAAATGTGTTATAGACTGAGAAAAGAAATAAACAACACCTTGCTTCGCTTCTCTAAGGTCCCTTTGTTGGTCCCAACTACACAGCTTCGTGAATTATTCAACTTCTATCCACCTATATCCATGTAGAAAATATGTATGGGGTCATGTACACAATGTTATATATTTCTGTACCTCTACGATTCACTTTTCTTCGTCCATGGTGTTGTGTTGCCTCTGGCACCCTATGATCGACTGCTGACCTGATGCTCGTGCCTCCGGTTTTGACGTAATGACAAATAATTGAGGAACATTATGTGCAAGAGTCCGTGCATTGTGTTTTATTTTGAAACTTCCGGTTACTCCACACGGTGACTTCCTGTCTGGTGCTTTCTTAACGACAGTGAATTTACGAGGTTTGGAAGCAGCCGCGCAGAAAATTGACCTGAAGCGTAACTCTCGTGCCCTGGCGCGCGCCAGTGCTTCAGCAACGCCGTGTGGAATTTGCCTGATAGACTACAATGGGAGTGAAGTACTCCACTGTACGTTTCAAGGACGCTGCGCGACGCTGCGCAGCGCGGCGCGGCGCTTTCGCTTCCAGTGGAATTTGTGGGTAACTGTTTGGGGAGAAAAAAATGGTTAGTCTAAAACAGACTTTAAAACACATTTCAAAAGTCTTATGTCAAAGCCCCGGATGTAACGATATGTGAGAGCAGACCTGCACTGAATGAGCAACAGCAATCACCTAGCCTGAAGTTGTCAGTGTTTCTCAAAACACACACATCTGTTTTCTGTCTTTGCAGTGAACCACACTTATTTTTTGTCAATAACTAAAACACTTAACTGTTTTATTCACTGAGAGCACTTCAACCACACCTCAGACAGAACCTGGCATGCTGCACTCTGATCAGTGATTGATAAATCTTTTTTGTGACAGTGGAAGTTCATAATCGTAATTGAAACCCAAGTTGTTATCAAGCACTATTTAGCACATACTTAATGCATCTTAATTCATCTCTAAGTCCCCCTCTGGCTGAAAATGCAAAAAATCTGACTTTATCATTATTGTCTATGGTTCAATAAAATGACACATTCCTAGGCCTCTAATTTTATGGCCATAAAACACTTTCTTGACTTTTTCCTCCCCCACATTAATATCACCTCTGTAATATAATTCTGAAGCCTTGGCCCTATCAGTGAGCTGAGCCAGTGCCAAGCTGTCACCGGCACCACTGTTGGCCTGGTGTGCAGTTGGCACCTCTATGCGGCCCTGTCTCTCTGTTCATTTGTCCTCGCAGTCCTCCTCTTCCACTGTTTCAACATGGGTGATGGCGTATGGGACAAGTCCCCTACAACTGTGATTTCAAGCTTTTCTCTAGGAAGACTTCTATGTCTGCTGACAGTTATCTAACACCAACCCCAGGCCTGTGTGACTGTCTTTCTGCTGTGAAACACTGTTCAAATTTCCTCCTTTTAGCAAAAACTATACAGCCCTAGTATTAGGTTTACTCTAGCAAGGTGATCCAACTTGGATCAGGGACATAAGATTTGTCACGCAGCATCATTTATTTCAGTGCCTCTTCTACCCTCCGTAAACTCAGTAGGTGGTTAAGAGGTGCAGAATGATTAATTTGGTTCCAGGGACAGGCTCAGACTGAAAGCAGGGTTCAGGTAAAGGCTGGGAGTTCCTCTTGGATCATTCAGGCTTTAAGTAATAAATCCACACATCTCCCCCGACACAGGCTGGGATTACTTGTTCTTCACTCACCTGTTAGAGGGAAGAATCTGCTTTGCTGTTCGGGGGTGACAGACTGGTGGCCTTCAGCTTTAATATGTATGAAGTAATTTTGTTCACTGTCATATCATTTAAAAACTACGTGTAATCAAAGCACATAAATGTATTTTTAGTCAAGTCTGGAAGGGCTGAAGATTTCCCCAGAGACGCAACAGAACTCAGATCCAAAAGCATCCTAAAAAAATAAAAGCCTTAGTTTTTCTCTGATGTATATTTTTATGAGACTGTTGTGTGTGTAGGTGTGACACATTTCCTTTTGTTCACAATTGAGGTGCACCTCTAAAGCTCAGTGTTTACTACTTGGTGCTTTAGAATTCTTTTTTTCCCCTTTAAAATTAGCTTTAGAATTCTTGTATACAGTGTCTCACTTAAGAGTAGCTCCTGGTGCCAGTTCACTGACCTTGCAATACGTAGTTTTCCTTTGTTATTTTGGAACAGTGCACAACACATAAAGCTGATTAGAATGATTTATGAGGAAACTCAGGGACCAGGGATAACTATTTTGTAGGGGGTAGCCACCCATAACTAAGGGGAGAACAGGGTAGGTTTTATTTCTCTCTCTTTGTCTAAGGACTATCGTAGCTAAATATTCTGGTAAACTGAAGGAAGCATTTCATAGAGATGCAGTGTTAAGCAAATATAGAAGCAAATGAGACTGTGAGGATCTTGAACAAACTCCTTAAATTGGACTGAATTAACAAAATTTGGCTTAGGTCTTCACGTCTACCAGAGGGGACCTGGGTCTGAGGACCATTTGACTGTCTGGCAACCAGTTCAGAGTACGTTGCCTCTTACCTATTGACAGGTGGGATAAGCTTCAGATCTCTGTGGCTTTAAAGGATAAGAAATACAGATAATAGATTGATAATAGACAGCCAAATTCCTAACAGTCCTTACAATTCCTTAAAGGTCTTGAATTGTATGTTTTGAAATTATGGGCCATGAAGAGTCTTAAAAATTCTTATTTTAACCTGCCAAATGTTTTGAATGCTAGGTGGCCCACTGACCAAAACCTTTGGTATTGAACCTTTGTTTGACAGTTTGAAGGTCTGCCTCAGTAAACATAAGAAAAATATAGGGAAGTAAAGCATGCAGGTCAGACTTTTAAAGTTCTCTGTTCATATGCCCTAAATAAATAAGGGCCCTGGTTTGTTAAGTTTAAGCAAATCAACCTGTGTTGATTGCTGTCTGTTTTGCTATGCAAAAGTGCTCATTAATTTTGATTTAAAAGTAAACTCCGAATAACGTAACCCTACTGGGTTATGAGAGAGATTATGTGTCCAGTCCATGTACAGGGGCTGTTGTCCTTATTCTGGGCCAGCTAAAATCCAGCTTGTGTTTTTTTTCCCCTGATGCTATCCGGTCTCTTCTCAGGCCCTGTTTATATGGAAATGGATCCTGCTGAATACGAAGACTTTTCATTGAATTTTCACATCCCATTTGTACAAGAAGGTGCCTGAATCCACAAACCTTTGAAACTATTGTCCAGGTTGGAGAGTTTTGAAAACATTTTGGTGTCCTGCTCCATGTAGACTGGGGAGATTCAGCATTTCAGAGTGAAACGCTGACGTTACGGCTTGCTGTTTACTGTGCTCGGTTTGTTATACAGACAAAACTCTCCAGACAGATTTCTTGCTCAGACAAGAAACTACTGTGTCTTTGTGCATCCATTTGTTCTTTGTGAAAAGTTTGTCTTCTTCATATATGTGCTGAAAAATAATACATCGCCCATTAACTGCATCCAATTCAGACAAAAATGGAATTGTTTTAGGAATTGTAAATTCCTAAAACTACTTGTTAAAGTTGGTGATCTCACTTTCTTGAAAAGACAATGATATATGTTTGTTAACAGTGGCGGCTGCTGGTCAGTCAAGGAGGGGAAGCTAATTTTTTCCGGCCTACATCATACATTTTTTGTATTTATTTAAATGTAAATTCTACCCTCTGTTCCTTTTCAAGAAAATGATCTGTGACCCTGTCGTACCAACTAGGTGTCTTTTCCAGGGATTTTACCAGTGTTCTCTCAATGGCCAGCAGAGCTAGACTGCTTAAACGGCCTTGGCCCATTGTGTTGCGGGTGTAAGACTTGAGCCGCTTTAAACAGGCGAAGCTCCTCTCCAGAACAACTGAATGTAAAACTTAGAAGATGCTCCGGTGGAGAGTTATACTTCGAGATTGCTGATTGGCTCATTTCACTGTCAATCAAAAAGGGATTCGGCCTCAGACAGATCATCCAATCATCAAGCAGAAGCCGAGTGTCCAGGCCAGCCCACTGCCTCATAGACCCCCAGAGACGCTGAGCGTCCGATGGGTGGGACAAAGCCCAGCGTTTATCCAATGACCGTCCAGTTTCCACAGTGGAACAACCCACTCCACGCTTCCCCATCGAAGTCAGAAGACGCTCAGCGTCCAGCTGTGTTAAAGCGCTGAGATGCTGCGGGGATGAATCGGAGGTCGTGCCAGTTACCTGTGATAAGTAGCTGATTCTGAACAAAAGATGAAGGTATTCTAGCGCATATTTAGTCAATGAAGTGTACACACAGCAGGACATATCACCACTTTTTTGGGGGACATTTTAGGGGAAGCTGAGCTTCCCTTGCAGTCTTAGAGCAATCGTCACTGTTTGTTAACTAACACTACATAAGCCTCTTAGCACCTTTTTTGGTGCACTACTGTGTTTCTTGTTGATAATGGAAGCCATTGACCATAATGTGAAACCAGTCACCTCGTGTGTGTTTATTTGTGCCTCCATGCTTGAAAACCATAAAGACAGGAACTGATTTGGACATATCCCCACAGGGAAGCTCTGAGTAAATTCAATTCACAGTGGTCCTCTTTGCAGGGCAGCAGGAACAGGTGAGCCTCTTGACAGTTATAGTAATGAAAACATGGGGTTGTACTTTAAACACATCATGTCAAACCAGCAGGCAGATTCAGAGTATGAACAATATTCTTCAGAACAAAACTTAATGATATTATTAATATGAGTTTTTTTTCTTTTTGTTGCCAACAGAGGGCACTATTATGATTGCAGAAAAAAAGTCTATATTTTGAGTTTTTGGTTGTATCCTTTCTGTCAAAGGTAAATAGGAGCACGAGGATTGACTTTTAGTTGCTTTTTAATTACAAGCGGCACTCTGCTGCAGTGAAGCTCTGCAGGTTTTCCCTCCCAGATGGCTCTACTTGCAGCCAGCTCACAGTACAAGAGACAGACCGTCCGCCCCTCTGCATGGCTCTGTGCATCAGCAGACCTGACCTGTCAGTCCACACCAACATACACCCTCTACAGATTAATCAGAGAGGCAGTAATAAAGATATTCAGTCTGTTTTTCTAAACTGTAATTCCCATCAATGCATGTGGGGCAGCATTGTAAAAATGTAACTCTTTAAAGACCAGCATGCTTTGTTACAGCACATTTTTCATTTCCAAGACTGTCTTAAAAATAAGTCATCAAATAGTTTAACAACCTTAGTTTAGTTTGTCAAGAAATACACATCTACATAAATCTATAGTAATGTAAATCCTAGCAACTGTTTCCAAGCACTGTTTGATTTTTTTTTTAATAACAACAGTAATGTTGTACCTTTACTAAACACATATGATTAGACTGCTGAAGATTTTATGACATTTTTTCAAAAAGTCATGCTAAAGATTTACATATAGGGTGTTAAGTGGGGCTGGACTGAGATGAAGTAAACTAGTATTTTTTATTTTTTGCTCAGTATATATTGCAATATAAGAAAAACAGGAATACATTAATTAAGACTGAGTATTTTAAGCCACAAGTATAGCTAATAAGTAAAACCTTGCCATTATACTTAATTTATTAAGACTTAAAATGTCAAGAGCTCACACTAAATGATAAAGATGGAGATACTTTGAGAAAGAGTGAGCAAGAGCTGTCTCCTCCATCTATTCTGGGCCGTGAATGTACTCACTGTTTGCCCTTGTTTCCAACTATTGTCGTTATGAGCATGTTTGATCATATACTCGCCTGTTTGCATTGTGAGTTACTGAGGGATATTACTAGAAGGCACACAAAGACTTAGGACTATATGTGACTACCTGTTGTGTTAGAAGTAAACAAATTATGGCTATGGTAATTATGTGTAAAACTGACAAATTATATACTAATTATAGACGTAATTAGATCTGTAAGTAACTGATAATCAGTGGTCAGATCTCTTTAGCCGCAACATCTGCAGACCGTTTCTACAACACTTTTCCTTTATGCACCATCTTGACTGTCTCTGTTATAGTCTAAAGTATGATAGTGTGACTTTTTGCCAGCTGTGCTGATATATGTTATATGTTATATATAAAGCACCAGAAAAACAGAGGGTGTACTCTCTGATGCTTTTATCGTTGCAACTAACATCACTAATTGGTTTTGTTTTGTAAGATAATACAACCATAGAAGCTAAGTTTACACAAACACCGAAGTTGAAGTCAAACACCAAAGTCATGTAAAGACAATGAGGGGACAGTAACTATGAGTCAGCATTGTTCACATCTCCTGCCTAACTGTGTTTTCTTTTGGAGGTGGTAGCTCTGTTGAAATTAAACCTCAGTTTATTCTCTTAACAGCTGGTGCATTCATATACAATCTACATTTATTAGGTAAAATGTGTTATAAGGTATGTTTGACAACAGAGACTGTATATTTCTCCAAAGCCTAGAGGGAAGTCGGCCTGCTATGGGGCAGTCAGCAATGTGTGACATCGCGTGAAAGCCATACGTTACTGTTTCTTGTGAATCAAATGTAAACTATGTGTATTTTACTAAAAGAGCTGAAGGAGGCTAAAAAACAGCGTAGCTTAAATGTCATCTAACTGCATGAAGATGTTAGACAACACATGCTAGGTTAGAAAATAATAATAGTTTCTATAGATTTTCATAATAATTTGAACAGAAAAGCTCTCATTGAACACTGGAGAAAAAAGGCTAGTGTAATGATGCCATTGCTGAAATATGCAATTTGACATTATTTTTTTTAACTAACGCTACCTCTCTCGCCTACCAGGTTTATTACCTCTGCCAAGGAGGTTATGTTTTCGGGAGAGTTTGTCTGTCCGTCTGTCTGTCCATCCATCCATCCGTCCGTCCGTCCGTCCGTCCATCTGTGAACAAAATAACTCAAAATGTAATAGATGGATTTGGATGAAATTTTCAGGAAATGTTCAGCATGGGAAAAGGAAGAACTGATTCGATTTTGGTGTTGATCCGGATCAGCGTCTGGCCGCGATGGCGAAAAATTTGATTTTTGTGAATAACTACTGAACTAAAATAGATACCATTATGAAACCAGTTGCTAATGGTATGTTTTCATGGTCAAGGAATCTAAATATTTCGATGAAATAAAGGTGGGACTAATATTTATGGTCAAAATGACAATATGGATGAGAACTGTGGCACTGGTGGAGGTCTGCGCTCACCGAGTGCTTTCTAGTTTTTTTCTGTTTCAGTTTGTTGATGTGCTTACTTTAAAGTCAGCATATGGTCTTTTTCTTGTCAAGCTGACTCAGGCTTTGCAGCTATACTGTAGATAGTGTGTTGATGTCATTGACAAAGAGCCAGAATGAGCAGACCAAATTATATTTTATCAAAGGCCTCTGAAAGGCCTGGGGCTGCCCTGTTGAGGTGCCCCTTCATTTATTTTTTGTATTCATCCCCACTTTTCTGCTGTTAGATATCTCCCTCCCTCTCATCTTGCCCTCTCCCTGTCTCTCTGTGAAAACCTTGATCCTCTCTCACTTGATCACGTTTTGAGATACTGCAGGTGATTACTGCTGATATTTTAACTCGCCATTTGATACAGATGTCTCCATAACTGCAGTCAATTGCAGAGCCAATTAGTAGATTCATTGGCAATACAGTGTCTTTCTCTGCTCTTAGATTATCCGAGTCAACATCTGCGCGGACAAAGACTGCACAGAACTGTACTTTTTTCATTGAACAACTCTCATCTGCCACCTTATTGTCAGCAGAACGTTGTCTTTTTTTCCTTCCAAGGACGTCTGGATTTTCACCGATAAGCTTGAGTAGAACTGTTAAAAGCTGCTTGCTGGAGCTGGAAAGCCTCTTATGTAGAAAGTGCTCATAATTTGCCACCCTGGAAGTGTTAATACTATAATGCATCACATCAGTGTCAAGGTGGAGGCTGAATCAAGGATAAATTTGTTGAAGTATGACATTATAACAGATTAAGAGATGAATACAGGGTAATGTAGAGGAGAAACTCCAGACATACATTATGGTGTGTTTTTTTCTTTGTCAACTGCTTGATCATTCTACCTTCTTTCGTGATGAAATTCCTGTTGCCGCAGCACCAGTTTGATGAAGTGGTCGTCTTTCTGGGCCGAGGGGCTGCCACAGTGCAGAATGTTGAGTTCCAGAGTGCCACAAATTAACAACTGAAAAGAGGGAGTGACGGAGTGTAAGCCGTGACGATGATGGAGCCCACAGTGCAGTACAGCGGGGCCAATAGCCAATCAATATGTCACATAGTCCTGTCCAGCCTCGATTCAAAGAGCCGCCCTACTCCCTCTGGATCTCCTTCAGACCTGGCTGAGTCTCTGTTCTCAGCTGCTGAATACTAATGTCTCCTCTCCTCCTTTAGGCCTATAAGTGCTCTCCAGCACTCTCTAAAAAGCTGCTTAGACTGTCACAGTACACTGGGCTCCTCTTTCTTTACTCTCCTAAACTTATTGATGCTAATTTGGGTGAGTGCTTAAAAACGAGAAAACAGCTTTAATTACAAACCCCAATGCCAAAAATGTTTGGAATTTTGGTTAAATTTTGATTAAAAATCAAAAGAAGTGGATTTTAAAATCCTTTTCAACATTAATCAATATTTAATGGAATTCAGCACACAAAGACTTGATGAGTCTGATATTAAGTTTTGTGTGTTTGAAAACAAATTCTTTTTTCAATGTTTGCAACATGTTCATAAAATCTGGGACAGTGGGGAAAAAGGCAACCAAAGTCATGAAATGCTTAAAAAGACTGGAGATATACAGTCCTGCTCAGTATTATTGGCACCCCTTCATTATTTTCATTGCTTTAACAATATCTTCAGAAATAAATTGAAATGTACCAAATTTATGTCATCAGGATCTTTTAATTGAAGGTCCAAAATACTTTAACAAAAAAAAACATTTTTACAAGTTACATATTGTAATTTCAAAGAGGGAACTGAAAAAAAAAGCATGTGCAGCAATAATGGCACCCCTCTTCAGTATTTTGTTGCACACCCTTTGGCACTGATGACAGCCTCCAAATGTTTCTTGTAGCCATCTCTAAGCTTCTTGCACTTCTCAGCTGGTGTTTTCTCTAACTCGACCTATGCAAACTGTTCAAGCTCTTAAACATTTACACGTTTCTTTTCCCCAGTGGCAGATTTCAGCCATACCAAAGATTTTCAATTGGATTGAGATCAGGACTCATTGCTGGCCATTTTAAAACAGTCCATTTTTTCCTTTTCAACCACTCCTGTGTGCTTTTGGATGTGTGCTTTGGGTAATTGTCTTGCTGGAGGGCCAACGAACTTCGTCTCAGACCAAGTGTTCTTACACTGGATAGGACATTTCGCTCTAAAATTTCTTGATAATTCTCTGATTTCATGATTCCTGTGATATGGTCAAGGCCTCCAGTACCTGTTGCAGCAAAGCAGCCCCAAACCATTACGGAACCTCCACCATGCTTATTTGTTGGTAGGGTGTTCTTTTCCTTGTAGGCTTCAAGTGTTGCAATTAAAACTGCCTTTTCTAAATATGAATGCATGATCATCGTAGCTAATGAAGTATAATTTACAAACCTCAATATATGAACATTACTTCTTCCAAGTTTGAGTCTGATAAAGTGGTGCAGAACAAAGTTAGAGAGGTTTGTAAAGAAACTGTACTGTCACATTGTGTACTTAAACTTCATGGGTGCCAATAATGATTAGTAGGACTGTACTATATTTAAGCAGGTCAATATATGATAGGTGATAATACGAGGGTTGGCTATAAGAGAAGCACCTCTAAGAGGCTCAGTCAAGCACAATCAACACTGTTTCACCATGATAGAAACTGTGTGAGTGAATATCCAACAATTTGTGAACACGTTCTGTAAAGAGCTCATATTTTGACTTAAATCTAGTTCACATATGTTTTTGATGACTGCCAGAGTATGGTCGCAGTCTCTTCTGTTCAAAAATCATATGGTTTTCTTTTTGTGCACCCCTGATCCACCTGCATTCTCACTCTGTCTGATACACTCTGTTAGAGCTCCGGCCACTTTGAGGACCTTTCTCCTGTGTGTGCCCACTCTGCTCTGATTTCTTGACTGGCCTACTCAGTGGCAATTGATCAGTTTAGCACAACTTGGCACCATGTTGTCAAGGACTCTGCTTGGGGCTTTCCACTCAGAGCCACTGGTAGGTCTGTGGAGGCAGGCTGGGGCGAAGAGTCACTTCAGACAGCTACTGTTCAAAGAGAGAAGTATTTAAATAGGGCACGGCACAAATAAGTACAGTTTTTGTTTATTTACATTAATAAAATGAGCGTTTAAAAAGTTACATATGCAATGAGGTAAAGACAAATCAATCCAATCAGTTATACAGACATGATGTAAAAAATGTAAACAGAGGGATGCTGGTATGGCAGAGTGCTTAGCTACCACCTGTGGCCAGTTTGCAGAGTGTTTTCCCCTACTCTCTCACCCCATTCACAAGCCTATTCACTGTCATTCCACTGAACTGGACGGGTTTTATAGTCAAAAAGCAATTTATCGAGGATTCCCTGCTTGTTGAATATGATTGAAGGAAAACTTTTCCAATATGTACCTGTCTGTATCAGTTTCATGATATCAAACAGACTGCATGTCACAATATTAATTTAAGATCAAAACTAACAACAACTGTCAGCTACAGAGCAGGATGATATCACTAAACCTGAATGACATGCAAAATAATATTCACAATTATCGGGAAAAAACAGATACACGGATGGACAAAAATTAAATTAACTTCCAATGTCTCTTCCTTTTTTCATTAGCTTTTTATTTACTACCTCATTTTCCTCGTGGCCTTACCACATAATCTCCAAATATTCTTAAATTGTTGAATTAGGTATGATGTGTGTCTCTTAGGGAAATTAAATGGTTTGTTTGTTGATTAGCAAAATTTTATGAAGTAAAGAAAGAAATAAACAGACAAATACTGTGTACTTGTAAATGTTTATTGTTGTTTATTGTTTTATGTTATTTGTCCTACCACTGCTTTCTACTTCTTTCTAAGTTTCATAAAATAAATGAAAAAAATCTTGAGTCATTGCTAATCTGATCAGATTGTTCCTTGTTTTAATGAATTGTTAGCAAATTTGATCCTTATCAATGAAAGATTGAAATCAAATTGTCTTTCAAAAGAGATCACCTCCTTTAAGCATTTACTGAGAATGGACAGTCCTCCTTGTTGTCGTACAGACTGAAGGTCATCAGGGACAGAGCACTGAGGGAAGCTTGATTGAGCTGTTGACTTTGAGCACGGTCAATGTAAAGCCCTGTCTGTAAACGGACGCCTATACAACAATCGTCTTCTGGACTTTAGTTCACCATCATGTATTTGACACTCTTTTTTTTGCAGAGTATTAGTTTTAAAAAATTAAAATTTTAAATGAACCATTCGCAGTGCAAACAGTCTTTAGTCCTTTTTGTTCTTACTTGGAGAGACTCTTGTGCATAATTAGCTGCCCACATGTACTTTTCCCCTATTTTTTTGTACAAGTAGAGTATTTTTCCCTCCATGCAGAGAGAAACTTCAGTCGTGCATAGTGACTGAGGATGTGGGGGAGAAAATCTTTTATATTTATGAAGTCTGTCATGATTTTTTTAAATTGATATTGAGATCACAATTATGAAACACAATGTCTCACTGATTTGACATGCTTTCATTAAATGTTTATTTGCCATCATCATTTCTAGCATGTAAGAAACAGGCAATATATGCTAAAAAAAATCAAAAATAACCACAAAATAATGCTAATAATGATAATGGGAAAAGAAAAAAACTTGATCACATCATGTGGTACAGTCAGTTTCAATCTCTAACTCAACTGTCATAATCGTGGAAGGTGGTAATTTTCTCAGTTAAAATCATCTCTATTTCAATGTGATCAATTTCCTAGGTCTAATCTTGAATTTCTACTTTGAACTCTGAACTTCTTCGTAATACTTGCATAGTCAATTGTCCCACCCAGACCTCATTATTGTACAAGAGCAAACAGATGCCACAAACCCATGTCATACAAAGTACAGTACAATTTTATTTTTTAATGTGCTCTAATACAGCTATGTAAACACATTTCAGTATCAATTTTCAGTAGGGTTAACACCTAAGTAGTTAGAATTATAGGCTGTGTCCAAAATGGCATACTACTCATACTAAGTGTGACGTCAAAATGAGTAAGTAGTGTGTTCACATTAGATAGTATGAAAAGATTGAGTGTGCAAGAAATACCCGGATGTATACTATATCGGAAAAAATTAGTATGCGAGGTGGGCATACTAGTCACACAAAACACCCCATAATGCATTGCGAGCCCCATAATGCATTGCACCATGCAAGACCGCCCGGCATTCAGCTAAAAGTCGGCCACTAGCAAACTTCCCATTTTCAAAATAAACACGTCTTTTATAATTTCCCCTATAGTTCTTAACGCTTTTGTAAATGGGCTCTTGTTTTTGAGCCGACCGAAAGTTTCTTCGGTAGCATAATGGGGCGTATAGCGGAACGTCCGAAATGTCAAAATGAAATTTGTATCTGTGCGTTTTATGGCTCAAATGACCACATTTTGGTATTCTACGTGGTGACTTTCTCGCCTAAAATGCTCTCTGAACTTTCAAATGTGGCGAATCAACAGAGATATTTGATAGCCTGGTGTGCTTCTGATTTTTGTTGTTGGAGGTTTGAAATGCATCATGGGAAACTTAGTAGTATACTACAGTGTGAACGGTTGGCATCCTAATCATACTTATAGTATGTAGTATACAGTATATACACATGAGTTTGTAGTAGGCCTATGTAGTGCATTAGTATGCCATTTCAGACAAGCCATAGACTGAAAGAGTGGTTGTCAGAATATTAAGTCTTGTATTTATCTTTTAATAGTTTAGTAAGCTTTGAAATACCACCCATAAGTGTGGTGATTTATGTCTAGCTCTAGGCCAAGATTAGATTCACAGAAGCTAACTAAGCACCACACATGAACACATACTGTTGCTCTTGATTTAAGGCCATCAATAACAGGGCTTTACTGCCTCTGTACAGAACCTGTAAGCATCTCTGAAGTGATTTAAGTGAGGGATGAACATTTTACTCTTTGTCAGTCTTTTGTCTGAACTGGTCTCCAGTCTCCAGATAATTTACCCAGTGAGTCGGTATTTTATTTTGTGCTTCAGAAGAACATCTCATGCTATTAGAGAGTGCAATCCTAACACTACCTAGAAGTGTTCATCCAAAGTCACACAATTAGGTATTAAAAAGCTTTAACTGTTAATTCAACAAAGAATCAACAATTACGCTTAACGAGAGTTTAAGACCTAACTCTGCAGAAAGAGTGACAACAACACTCTTTGGTATGGACATTTAGGAAGTGCAATATTAGCTCTGATAGTGTTAATTTGTCCATGCAGATTTTGCTGTGCACAGACCATTTTATCAGTAATGACCCAATAACACAGTGAGAAATCCCGCAGGCATTTAGTGAACCAGAGGATGCTAACTTTGCCTGATAAAAAATGAACCCTGCACCACTCTGAGTGTCTATGACCTGTATTTCTGTTTCCATGTCAAAAATCTGATTTATTAAAATATTTGATTTTTGTACAATCAGTAGGTTGTAGTTCTGGTATTGTGGCATCTATTTTTTATTTCAATGCAGACAAAAAAGAGATATGGCATGGCACAATTTAGCCAAAAATATGAGGATATGATTTTTGTTTCATGTCCTTCCGCCTTGTTTAAAGCTTTATGGTATGTCTTTCAGAAATCATAGGAAGACACACAGTCTTCTTCAATATGATAACACAATGGAAGTTTAAAGCTCCCCCTTCTCCTATACAGATTGATTCCCCTTAAAGTAATAAATAACTCATCCAGGACCATATTTTGCCCTCTGGTTGTTTAAAAATACTAGCAGTACATCTTTTTTCCTAATCTCCAGACAGCTGTTGTTTGCTTGCCTCTCACGCTGGTTCAAGAGGCCAGGAAATGCTAATAAACAGAAACCAAGACCTTATAACCTTTGGCTTAGTTTAAGAGGAGGCAGATACAAGCAGTTTAAAATGTCTCCCTCTGTTTGCTTTGGTTTGTGCCATTAAAGAAGCCCGCAGTGAAGTGAGAGGAGAAGCTGTCGGGAATTTCCCACAGAGAGCGGAGGATGAACAGACAGCGCTGTGATTCACTTGTGCTCTTACATTGTTGCATTTCATAAAGCTAAACTCCCAACATGGCTGTGCTGTCTGTTGTTGATTCCTTGTGGACTGATTACATTTAATGTTCATGTTACTCTGCAGTGCTTATCCTTCACTGATGGAGAAATTCACCCACACAGCTATGAACAATAATTGACGCACAGTTTGACGCTGGGCCCAGAGTTTTCAGAAATTAAAAAAAAGGCTCACAGAGTTGGTGTCGTCACGGCCTCTCACTGTGTCTGAGTCACTCACTCCATGTCTGACTCTGGTCGTATGTCACAAGGAGCAGCGTCTCGAGCTGTGGGGCTCCTGATCACATAAAACTGAGTTATAGCTCCCGAATAACATTGCATTACTGCAGTGTGTGCAATACTACAGTATACAACACCTCGGAGGGATCCTCGGAGGTGTTATTGGCTGTACCGAGGGAAGGGGGACAGAAACAAAACCTTCATGCTGTCAGGAATGAAAAACAGATTAGAGAGAAGTAAAGGGAAAGACACAGAGTGATTTGGGAGAAAATAAATTCAAACTGGAGCTATGGGCAATTGTATGACTCCTCAATTTGATGGAGTTTGACAAAATTCCTTGAAGGGGTCTTAAGCTACTGCATTCACAAGCAAGAGAGGTGATCAAGAGATGTCACCACCTTAGACCTCTAATCACTTGAAACCACACCAGCGTGCATTGGCCAAAGGTCCCCCAGGACACAGCAGCACACAAGGGAGTAATGACACAACGTGTGACTACACCCTGAAGAAGGTGCAAACAGACATGCACCGGCATAATCTCCAGTGACTCCAGGCCCATGAATCGAGGGCCTATAAAAACCCCAGACAATACAAGAGCCCAGCAACTTAAAAATGAGCACAACTTCACAACAACCGAAATAAAAGCAAAAAAAACAAACAAAAAAAAACAATCTGTACGAAAATAAAGGACAATAAAATGGGTTTGATGCAAGGGAGAATCAAAAGAGAATAAAATAAATAAATAAAACAATGAACAAAATGATTAATAATAATAATGATAGTAATAATAACAGTATTAATAGTAGTAATAGAATAGAAAAAGATGTAAGAAGATAAAACATTAAAAGCCTAAAAGGTTATCTGTGAATAGATAAAAGGAATAACTTAAGATGACCAGATGAGTCAATAGCCAGAAAATTAAAAAGTGAGGTATAAATAACAAAGTGGGAATTAAACAAGTAATGACATTAATATGTAAACACAACACATAAGAAGTCAAAAATGGAGGAAGGACCTAAAAGTTGTATGAGCTAAAATTGTATGAGCTAGATTTACATCTACCAGCTAAAAATGCAGTTACCAATGACTGGCCCAACCTAAGTTCAGGATTGTTATAAATAAAGTGGGCTGTGGCTGTGGCTCGTGGTCAAATTAAAAGAAATGAATTGAGTTTTGTATCACAGCATTAAAAGGAGTTGTCTTTTGGTATTGTACTACTAAAAGTCAGTAAATTCAAGGGTAAAGTTGTTTCATTTTGGGCATTTTTTTTTCAAAGAAAGTATCCAGTAGTGCTTTAAACACATATCAGGGAATTAGATGTTTAGCAGTTTACACAGTTACAGCTGCATAAGAGAACTGAGTCCTATACATTTATTGGTAGCCATTTTTTTTGTAAACAGTGTTTCAATTCTGCCAATAACAAAAACGTAAGTTGCTGGTGGACCTCGATATCTATTTTCCACACATCAGAGGTTAAGAGGTTCACCTCCAGTCAAGTTGTGGAGGAATAAGAAAGACATTGTTGGAAAAAATAGAGCAAGCACAAAATGGAAAAAAAGAGTCAGGAAACAAAAGGAAAAATGTGCTGATGCAGGAGTCCCTGACTTTAAATGCTAGCAGGGTGTAAAGGCCGTGGCCAGGGCGATGGTAATGGTGTTAAGTTTGTGTGGATAGTGTATAAAATACCTCAGCGAAGGTTGTTCAGGGTCGCTGATTCTCATTCTTGTGCTTTGCCTCAAGCTGAGGATCAAAGGAGGGCAAAACTCGGGAAACACATCTCGAGCTTCATCTGATTTGTTCACTGCCTTTGCTCCATGTCAGCTCACCATGGATCGAGCATTCCTACATCATCAAACGCTCAGGTTCGGGCCAAAGGTGCTGTTTATTGACTGTTTTTGGAGGAAAATTGAACACATACGTTAAAGGTTTAGTTTTGAGACGCTTCTGAAGAAAATGGGATGAGATATCTATCTATCTATCTGTCTATCTATCTATCTATCTATATATATATATATATATATATATATTCTTTTAAATGTATTTTATGGGCATTTTGTGCCTTTATTGATAGGAGGGAGAAGGTGGATAGGCTTGTGAAAGGGGGTGAGAGAGTAGGGGAAGACACTCTGCAAACTGGTCACAGGCTGGATTCGAACCTGGACCAGCAAAAGTGTGTTTATTGGACGTGCATGGTTGCTAACCAATCTGCCAAACCAGCACCCCAGGATGAAATATTTTGCCCCTGCTGTGCATCAGTATGGACTGCTCTGTCTCCCTGACTCACATCCCTTCTGAATACATCAGAGAGATTACCTAAACGATACTCAAGTGTCCTTAAATGAGGCAATCTGGACAGCCTTGCCTATCCATTACTATTAGCGTCATGATTAGCTCGCAGCCATCATCCGTCCTCTCTCTCTTGCCTCTCAGAATTCTTTCTCCTTGCACTTCTGTCAAACTCTTTTTGCTTTGTCAGTGTCTGGGTTTTCCAAAACTAGTCCTTATCGGCTCAAAGTTTACTTCTGGCTTCTTATCTGGATCAGCATGTGGGAGTTGAGAATTGTCCTGTGAGGCTGAGTGTAATGAGATGGGAGCACCCTCCTCATCCAGCCTCAATAACAAAAGGATCTCAGCTTCATCCATCCTCATATAACTCTGTTTATACGTGGGGGACAAACTGTTTGGTGCAGTGTCAAAATAAGATCTGGCCTAGAAGGTCACACTTGTTTTTCTCTCCCCCCTCCTCCCTCACTCTCACTGTTTGTCTTATCTCCAGATGCTTGAGTTGAGGATAGTAGCAGAGGTTGCTGAACCAGAACGAGGCCCTGTTAATTAGGCTGCAGACTGATACACTACATAGCCTGAAGCTTGACACCAATCACCCTCACCCACTGCCACTCTGACCGCATCCCCTTCACTCTGCACTGTTCTTGGTATCTGAATCCCAGAACCTAAAAAGGCTAACGTTAATTTCATGAATGCTTTCAGCTAAATATACTGGAAAGTGTCTCTTTTGAAGCCTAGCAATGACAGATTGCAGTCACATACAGTATATACAAACATATAAAGTCCAAAACTAAGTAAAATAGAACATCAGAGCTTTATTAAATATACAGTGTTTCATCCACTTTGAAGCTTTATGCTGGAAATGTCTGTAGGTGTGTTTCTGCATTGCAGGAGCTGTAATTTTTTTTAAAATGATAAAGCAATACTGCTCAGTAACAAGGTATCAACTAATGTTTGAGTTGAAGAAATTAAACACATTTACTGTTAATACAAGACCTACAATTAAAGGGATTTTGGGGAACTAACTGAATCTTGTGTGATTTTATCAGTAATAATGATACGATAAATAATTATTACCAAATTGTTTCGAATCTGATGACAATGTATGATTTATAACTAATAATATTAATACCACAGCAGGTTTGACATCAGGAAAAAATGTAACAAATATTTTGGCCAAGGGTGGCCCCTACCAGGAACTATGAATTCAGCCCTGCTTGTTGAACTAATGGTCTTGCAGGGTCGTCTTTTTTCATTGGCCAGCAGCAGAACAGAAAGAGTTTTGAAGATGGTGGAGAAGGGTGGTGATGGACAGTAAGAGCCAAAATACTGGACAGGGTCAACTTTTCACCAGTTAAACCTCTGGCAACTTTTTTTTGTCTGTCTCTACTTTCTGATTGAGAGTGACTGCTTAAAGTCTGCCCTCTTCCCTTTGGTGTAATGACAAAAAATTGAATTTTGTGATGGAATTTTTTGTGAATTGTTCAGCCAGGGACGGCACCAGGTAGTTCCATCATTGACAATTAGCTTTTGGTAACTATTTCCACCCTAAAGCTAATATGTGATGATTTTCATACACTTAGGTTTGTCAAAATTCCATAAATATCACAAGCTATATTTTGATAGCATAAAGTGTGTTATCCTAAGCAGAGGTGCACTTGAATGCTGGGAGTGTCTTCTTTCTTTTTTTTTTGGCAGTTTTGATAGCACACAATACCAATCCAAAGCATATAAACAGCCTTTATTTGGGACCTTGGTTATGCATGTGTGTGTTTTTGGGCGTAACATGAATCAAACCAGTCAGACTGTCAGCTGTCTTTACCTTTAGATGTTGTGTAAGCCTGTCTCTGGATTATGTTGTTTACACAGTGGGTTTTGTTGTTCCGCTGTTTGATCATAGAGTTATATTAGCATTAGTGTAACACCATAATGTTAAACATTAAAATATCTTAATTAAACTGAGAGGATTCGACAGGTCATATTAAGGATTTTTTTTGTCTGGTTAACATTAACAAAATAAAGATCTTTTAAACAAATATACTTTTATTTGTATATTTTAAGCTCATCATTGGCTGCAATCTCTCATGCAGGTAAAATACACACCGAGCAGTCTGTATTATTATCTGCAAACAACTATTTATAGTACTCAATTATTCCAGAAAGATATATTGCATTTATCTACATTTGACATTCAACAAGGGAATGAGTGCTCTATTCTGTTTACAAGGAACAAATGTTGTAGTAGACATTTATTGTGATCTTATGAATGTGTGTTATTTTTTTCCAATTCATCCTCTAAATATGACCATGCTGAGCTTAAGACTTTATGTCAGGTGTTTGGTGGTCAGTATCTTTCTGGGTCATCAAGATAAGGTTGAAATGCCCCAGCTTTTATGCCTGACCATTCATTTTAGACAAACACACCCCTGGGTGCTTGCACCTCTGTTTGTTTCCCGTCCAAACAACATTGACATTGTTAAGACAGTTAGGGAAGAGACTTTGCAGTACTTGCCAAAACACTTTGCACCGGGATATGATGGCACCAATGTGTTTTGAATGATAAAATCTTCATTATGAAAATGAGTAGTAGTATCAGAAATTACAGAAATTTGGGGTGCTGGTTTGGTGGCATGAGTAGCAGCTAGGCACTTGCATGTAATGATCGCTTTGTTGGCTGATGTGGGATTGAATGCAGCCTGAGGCCCTTTGCCACGTGTCTTCCCCTGCTCTCTCTGCCTCCTTCTGAGTCTATCCATCTTTCTCCACTATCAATTATGACCAAAAAAGCCTCAAAACTATAAATTCTAAAACACTCAGGCAGACGTGTAATGATTTTCAGTCATATCTTAGCCTGAAGGAGAGACTATTGAAAGTGTTTGCTCTCCAGATGTTGCCATTGACAACATTTTTGAAATGTAGACAGTTCAGCACCCTTCTTGTAATTGTAATATAATTCCACAGACTTTTCTACAAGCACCAGCGGCCAGCCGATTAGACCTTTTTTTAATATGCATTCAAATATTATGAATTTGTTTTTTTCTGATTCATTTAGGGCAATAAAACTAAATTTAATGATACACTTAATGCTTCCCAAAACAATAAGATTATAGTCTGTATCTCTCTGGACATGTTCTTTGAGGGTTTATGCTTCAACTTCACAAAAAACTTACCAATAATTCACTGGCTTTTCAATCACATTTTACTATGATTTGGAAAGTGAAATATGAATTTGTTTGAGTCGGCATTCACATAAAAAAGAACAACTGATCAACAATTCAGAGAAGTGTTAAAGCTCTGTTCAAAAAAAACACGTGCTCAATGGTCAGTTATTGAACTTGACCTGTTTGGTTTAATAGAGAGACCCCTGGACCCCCCAGCTGGCTTTTTCTCACTGTCTAACTACTTCATTTGCCTGTGGAAAGCCATGATTACATTTCATATTATATAAAAAACAACACTTATAGTTTCATATTGAAGTGTAGATTTTTGGTATTAATAAGATTTTGCATTTCTTTATAGAAAACTATTAAGATTTAACCCGTTTAATTAAAACAAACACTGAGACATGGCTTTTCATCCAGTCCCTGAAGCCCTTATATAAATGTAACCCTTATCTTCTTCTCTGTTTCTCATTTGAAACTATATTAAAAATCTTCAAACACAACACCTTTCCCAGCCTTGTAGTGAGTCTTACAAAGCAATTACAAGACCCCCTTGATATCGTATGACAAAATACAGACCTCTGGGGCACACAGACAATGTTTCGGGAAGTGACCATCAGATTGATTGATGATATCCAGAACAGACCAACTTCTCCGTCCTCTGGATAATTTTAAAATCAAACTGGAGTCATGAAACTGAAATTGGATGACATCTATAACAAGACTGCTATGTCTCTGAGACATCTGTTCAGAGGTTAATGAAATTGTTGATCCATGATGGCAGATGGGGTCACAACATATATCACAGTTTCAGTCTAAAATCATCTACGACATGTGGGACAGAAGCCCAGCCCTACTCAATTTGTTGGCAAGGAAAGATAAAATACCAAGACAGAAAGCTTTCCTGCATCATAAAATGATGGTGTTACTAACAGCTCTTTAGGAAAAAGTACATAGGCTCCTATGGATGTCCTCTATGCTTACACTGTAATATTGAGCGTCATTTTAAGGACAAAAACGCTATAAGCGAGGTAGAACTGTAAGAGAGGAAGGGGATGGTGGGGGAGAAAACAGTTATACCAAAATAGATAGAAATGGGAAGATGTAGGGCTGCGATATGGGATGCTGTGTTTAAGAGCAGAGGCACTGAGGAGAAGAGGGAGGGGGAGGGAAGGTGGAGGCATGGTGGAAAAAGGGTGGGGAGCTGCATAAACATTGGAATGATTGAATGTGATAGAGAGTGGCAGAGACGGGGCCCGTTTTCCAGATGCCTCACTCTAATGATAAAGGAAAAGAAGGAGCAGTTGTCCTCTCCTGTGGGAAACGCTCAGAGGTAGGAGAAAAGGAAGTGGGGAATAGGAAAAGGGGGCAAACAGGGGGCAAGTGGAGCTCTGTGGTTGTACCGACAGGAAAGAGTCCCATTCCATAACCAATTATTGACTGTAATAGCCAAATCATTTATTTGCTGATAGTGCATAATTGCACGTCAGAGGGTTTGACTGGTGATAACTAAGCCAATAAATCTTTGATGATTTACTGCAACTTCACAGGCCTGCACACGGGGACACACACATAAAGTGGATCATTTAGTGTACATAAAAGAAAGGGAACATTATCCTATCTGCACGCTGTATCACCATTCCCCCTCTTCTGGAACATTAAGTAAACCTGCTGAGATGATAATGCAATTTGGGCACGTCTGCTCTGTACACAAATCAGAGTAATTAAAAGGTCAAAGAGGACAAAGTAAGCCATTACTATCTCATCTGTATGTATTTGCTTCAGCTAAATTGCTCGGTGGGTAAAGGATGTGCTGTATTGTTTGTTGTTTGCTTGTCCTTGTGAGGTATTAGCATTTTATTAGCTTAACCCTTTAAAGTGGAGCTAAGTCCCAGAGGTTTGGCTCAGGTGCATCTACCCTGAAATTAGAAAAAAATCTTAATAATGTCATAAATAGCGATAGAATGGGGGAGGGATAAGACATGCTGACTCAGCTGTCACGCCCTCTGCTTCAGCAAGGGCAACAACAGCCTGTGCTGTTTTTGTGTAACTGACTTTTTTGCCACGATGTTATAACCATCCAGTACAGACTCACAAGCTACCTGAGCAGTGTTGGGCAAATTACTTAAAGTAATTAGTTATAGTTAGTAGTTACTTTATGAAAAAGTAATTGAATTACTAACAAATTTACTCCTTCATAAATGTAATTAGTTATCAGGGAGAGTAACTGATGTGTTACTTTTTTGAGAAAGCTTTTGCTGCTTCAACTGTATGGCTCCCTCTGTGTCCTTCCTTGTCACTATCTGCCCATCATCAGCAGAGTTACTGGTGTTTTTGGTCACTAGATACTAGATTAACTCACAGACAAACACTTTGCGTTAGGACATAATGTTCACTTCACATGTGTGCCTTTTACTTCTTGTAATTCCATCCTGAAAACGCCCGTTTTAACTCCACAAACCGCTCCAGACTCGCCATTGCTGCAGCTAGCAGTGTTGCAGATTTTGCGACTGAAATAAGCATTTTTAAAGAGAGAAAGATGAAGGGTGTTTTAATTTTTTATCCACATGACGCTTCAATTTCAAAGTCATATTTCTTCTTCAACATCCCTTGTTTAGAGGTGGAGCATTTTTAACCATTCGTAACTCTGTAAGCGTTTGTAACGCCGTTACTTTTAACGCTGTTACTCCCAACACTGTACCTGAGTATCTTATCATGGATTTTGAAGACCCAGGACATAAATTCACATTTTATGGACCACAATTAAAAGATATATATGGTCTTTTTTTGTTCTGGAGTGTCCAAACTACACTACCCCTTATCTTTTAGGCTGCTTCCACACCTAAACTTTTGTGGACTTGGTTCAGTTTGATGGTTTAGTTCTCTGTCACACTGCACTTTGTCAGGCAGACCAAAGACTGTCAAATTCTGCATTGTGTAGCCACCTGCCTCAAGTTGGGACTGTATCTGTGGTCTTCCTTCCATAAAGCCTATTGTTACACTGCAGACACACACACACCCTGCTGCAAAAACAACACTGCTTAACTTGAAGCAGTTCAGAAGCCAGTGCCATTAATAAAGATAAAGCTACACTGAGACTGTGTCGATTGGTACCTGCATGTCTTGTGACGTGGGAGTGATGTGTAACCATTTTTCACATGAATTTGTTATTAATTTGTTAAGAGGATCAGGAGCTGGTGGTACAAGCAATGCTAATGTTTCAGTGATTTCCACATAGGAAAGGGTATGAGGCCACAGGAAGCAAACCAAGGTAGCTCACACACGGCAGGAGCCTCAATACATAGAAGTGTGTATATGCTATATATTATTACTTTTTGACCTTACACCAAGAAAAACCATTTGTTATTATTATTTTTCCTTTTAAGCACTTGAAACAACAATATTTTTAAAATGAACAATCTTAGTATGGTTGTCAAAGTATCCTGAATGGTTAAGTTGGGTTTATAGTAAAAAACTATTATTACAAATTAATCACTATTTTAGGTCTCAAACATGAGTACACTTAATTCTTGAAACACAAAAACACAAATTGGATGTTATTAAATGTTTTTTTATCATTATTTCACAACCTATGACCTCAGCATGATTTGATGATTACATGATTGATTGATTTGATGGTTACAGAAAGATACTGACCACCAAACACCTGACATTGCATAATTTTATATGTTTTTATTGCTGTAATGGAGTAACACTGAATGGACTGTGACTTCAGCACTTTCAAAGGATTCAACTTTGCAAGATAGGGCATTTTTCAATATTTCATTAGCTCTGTGGATTCAGGAATTTTGAAGGGATTTCCATAGCAGTACAAGACAGTGCAGTCCGCATTTTTGACAGTGACTCACCCTACAATACTGGAAATACCTTGGTCGAGCTTTGTGCCCTTGGAGCACTACTAGTATTATAAATGTCTGCGCCCTATGAAAAGTTTAATGCAAATGAACTCATAAAAGAGTGATTTTTATGTGTCTGATTTCTTGTTTAAAGGGAGACATAAAAACCTTACATCCAATTACATGCAAAGAGAGCTGAATCAGGCTTAAACTTAATGCACACATTTTTTGATATGCTGTTACTCAATAAATGGTCTCCTAAATGGTTGTCCTGAAAGCTGAAGAGTTAGAATGATTCAGTTCTCCCACAGATAATAATAGTCTATAAACCTTACACATATCCAACATGTGACCTTAACGTGTATGTCCTCACAGTTAATACATTCATGTGTGTGTGTGTCTGCATGTGTAAACTCAGAGGGAAGAAAATCTGCTTGCTCAGCAGTTGCCAACCCCCATGTGGTCATTGTTAGCCTTGCATGGCTCAGCAGGTGAAGCTCGGTGTAAGGGTGAGATATCTGTGGGTGTCATCCACTGCAGAGCAATGAAAGGTGGTCCTGTGCTTCAGAGTCTGTCACATACACACACCACGAGAACGTTACATTTCAGTCAAAACTACAAGGAGTGCTATAGGGTCATGCTTAAAGAGAGGCTTCCATTTTTTTTAATGTGCACAAGTGAGCTGTCAGAATAGTACAGCACATACCACCTGACTGCGGCTGCTGCACTATACAGTCTGGTGACAGCATGTAAAGAGACACAGCAATGGCCAATCCTGTCCAATCAGAATTAATATAAGAAAATATACTTAAATGTACAACTCTGTCATGCCTTATGTACACACAAACATTCTCTGATGTTGGACTGATTGTACAAACAACTTAGTTTCATTCTGTCACATCCTTGTGGTAGCTGCTTGTTTTTTTGAAAATTATTGTCCATCCATTATCCGTACCACTTTTCCTGTTTGCCTTCACAGGGAGCTGGAACTTTTCCCAGCTGTCACTGTGTGAGAGGCAGAGTACATCCTTGCTTGGTCAACAGCCAAACACAGGGCTGACTTACAGAGCAAAACAACCTGACATTCAAATATTCACACATGTTCAGTTAAACATACTAATTCCACACAGGGCAGTGGCAGCTGCTGGTCAGTCAAGGAGGGGAAGCTCATTTTTTTACGGCCTACATCATAAATTTGTTTATTTATTTAAATGTAAATTCTACCCTCTGTTCCTTTCCAAGAAAATGATCTGTGACCCTGTCGTACCAACTAGGTGTCTTTTCCAGGGATTTTACCAGTGTTCTCTCAATGGTCAGCAGAGCTAGACTGCTTAAACGGCCTTGGCCCATTGTGTTGCGGGTGTAAGACTTGAGCCGCTTTAAACAGGCGAAGCTCCTCTCCAGAACAACTGAATGCAAAACTTAGAAGGTGCTCCGGTGGAGAGTTATACTTCAAGATCGCTGATTGGCTCATTTCACTGTCAATCAAAAAGGGATTCGGCCTCAGACAGATCATCCAATCATCATGCAGAAGCCAAGCGTCCAGGCCAGCCCACTGCCTCATAGACCCCCAGAGACACTGAGCGTCCGATGGGCGGGCCAAAGCTCAGCGTTTATCCAATGAGCGTCCAGTTTCAACAGTGGAACAACCCACTCTACGCTTCCCCATCGAAGTCAGAAGACGCTCAGCGTCCGACTCGCTGCCAGGATGAATGAGTAGGAAGTTGCACCAGTTACCTGTGATAAGTAGCTGATTCTGAACAAAAGATGAAGGTATTCTAGCGCATATTTAGTCAATGAAATGTACACACATCAGTACATATCACCACTTTTTTTAGGGACATTTTAGGGGAAGCTGAGCTTCACTTGGAGTCTGAGAGCAATCGCCACTGACACAGAGAGTTACTATTTGATGGGGATTTACACCCGGGAACCTTCTTGTTGTCATATGACAGCACTACGCACTTCTCCACTGTGCAGCCTTGAATGTCAACATTTTAACAATGCCTAAGCTAAATGTAATTAAGCTAGTTGGATGATACTTTGCATGGAGAGTGGTTGCTGTGTGAGCACACCTTTACACTGAGATAGGAAGCTTTAACCAATTAGAGCTGGCTTGGCCCATAAGGGGATAAAGACCTTTAAGCTGCAGTATGTCATTTGTTTTTGTTTCACTGGAAATAATGTGTTGTGATCTTGCAAAGCTACCACAGTTGTCAGTTTGCATGTCTGCCATCTCATGGACCCATCTGGCAAAACCTTTTTTTTTACAACCTGTCAGCATCTTCCGACTGACGCTATGTGTATCGGGGAACGGGCGTGGCTGGTAGCACAGTTATGGAGGAGAAGAGAGAGTAAAGTTCCTCCCACTGGAGTCTCATCCAAGTTACATACCCCAGCTCGAAAGATGCATGAGAACGCCTCAGGCAGACTGAGAAGACATCTGGATCAGGGATACTCTTTGTAGGAAACTTGAGAATTTTTCAAACATTAGCAATTGTGAGGATACTCTAGCAGTCATCAAGAGTTAAGGGAAAACATGGGCTCTTTAAAGTTAAATTTACATTTGCAGTGTTACAGAATATGCATAATATAACTCTGTTGATGGAACATTTTGTGATATTAGAAGACCTCATTGGAGCCAAATGACCTAGAAATACAAATATAGAAAACAAAAGTCATACTAGAGTTCATAAATGCACATTATACACACAAACACACATCAGCACTCACCCCCTCAGTCATAATTGATTCTCTCTGACTGCAGCGCCTCTTGCTCTGCCATGCTTTCTGTAGGGGGGCTTCACCTTGAGGGCTGCCTTGACCTCCCCATGCTTACTGTGAGGATCCGTCCTGAATCTTACAAGTTAATTAAACATCATCGTGGCACTCAGAGGAGCAGGAAGCAAAGCCTTTTGCCTTCTTCCTCTAATTTTAACAGTAGATGTTGGTCAGTGTGGCTTTGGAGATTTGCTGAGTGTTGATATGAACCTAAGCCCGGGCCCACTGGTGTTAATTACTGCTCCTCTCTTCACCTTCCTGGCCTGTGATTGGCTGTCTTTATCAGAGTGAGGAAATGCCCAGGGGGCCATGCATGTGTGTATGCATGAGTGTGTGTATGCACAGCTTTGATGGGGCTCTTTTTATTAGAGCAGATTGAAATGCAGAGATTGGCGATCTTTCCTTTTCCAGAGGGCTTCACGGAGTTAACTCTGTCTGTATGGGTTTCAGAGATGGATGAAATTAGATTTAAAGACTCTTTCTCAGGTTACACCAAGAGTAGGAACGGAGATGATAGGAAAAGATCCCAGATGTTGGAGGAGTGGGGTTGAAGATGGGAGTACAAAGGAAAGTGAACAGGGTGCGAAGGAAGGAAGGGAAGAACACAGAAGACAAGGAGTAGAATATAATTTTTTCACAAGAGTATTGACTTGAAAGTGAATACCCTTGGTCTTAATTACAGATAAATGCTCTACATATTTTATGTCATGCTTTAGAGGTGTGCAAAAGCTGTTTGCTTTCATATTACATGATATGTATCAAAAG
The DNA here is from genome assembly GCA_036419115.1 of Scarus forsteni. Lineage (NCBI taxonomy): Eukaryota > Metazoa > Chordata > Actinopteri > Labriformes > Labridae > Scarus > Scarus forsteni. Next base: position 29,822,027 of record JAZDUH010000084.1, on the reverse strand, counting down.
ATTCAGAATCTATTTAAAACAAGGAGATATAAACATCACAAAGACATGACCTGTCTTTTTAACATTTTGTTATTCTTTTGTCAAATGATGATATCCAGCCATTTAGTGCAGAGCAGACAGAAGCAGATGCTGCAATGAACACATTTTTTTTGTCACAAACAGGGTCTGTATTGCAAATCATGAATTGATTTGAATAGAAAATCACTTTCGAATGGATGTGTTACCATTAGAATCGGAAAATAATCAAACTGCATTCTGCTGAAAGATTCCCACCTCTATCATATATGGGGCATTGCATTACAAATAAAAATCATGTGAAACCAACTCCTGTTTCATGATACAGCAACAAATTGATAGTCCTAAACATCCAATACTGAATGATATGTTGTATTTGATTGTCAAAAATTGTAGGAACGATTCTGTCAATTGCTCAGATTGTACAAATGGCATCATCAGAAAAGAATTGTGAAAGGGTAGCCTGTATTTCCCTTTGGCCAGGGTCTGGCAGCTTTGTTTAATGAGAAAGTCGTGTTAATTTTTTTTGCCACTGCCATGTGATTACAAATTATTTGCTACTCTCAATAATCCTCATGTGTTTGTTGAACTACAGTAGTCTTGATTTGACACACTGGATGGAGCGTTGATTATATTTAATAAGTCAATCATTAGTCCATCTTAGAAAGAGCAGACAGAAAGTGTTAGAGGAGGGCAGTACCTTTCGAAAACATATCCAGCAGGTGATTGGACGATCACAAGATCAGTTACCACCATTGTAGGCCAATCAGATAATGTAGACAGAAAAAACTTAAGCCACTTTGTAAACCAAACTCTCAAAAATGGTCAGAGATTAAGTGGAAAAATCCACTTCTATAGAAGTTTATAGTGTAATTTGTTTTTCATTGAATATAAAAATGCAGTCCAGATCTGGATAATCTTAGCATTTCTGCTAATCTCTGTGCTAGCAGTCACCTCCTGCTGTTGACTTGCTTGTAGCTCCCACCTCTTCCTGCACCAAAGGATGCTGAGTTGGCCATGTTGCTCTGGGACAAGCACAGTCTTTGTAGACTGGAACTTGAAGAGCTGGAGCAGTCTGATTACAGACGTTATAAATCATTTTGATCCATCTGCACTGCAAGGTTATAGTAGCCCAACTATGCCTTAAACAGTACAAACTGTCATTTGGTTGAAAACATGATTGCTTGTCATCAAGTTTTTGAATTTTTTTTTATCCATTGCTTTAGGGATGTAACGATAGGAAAATTTTGTATCGCGGTTATTGTGACCAAAATTATCACGGTTATCATTATTATCACGGTATTGTTGCAGTGAGCTCAAAATGTTCAAAAAGTACTTTTACACAGAATTGAAATCATTTAACTCCTTTATTATTATATTCATAACAGTTCTTTTGTCTTTTTTGTCAATAAATGTGTCAGACTCAGAGGCCAAACAATGCAAACTGCGCATGTGCACCTCGTGTGAGGCTCCTTAATCGAGGACAGATACATAGTTCAGGCTTTTCCAGTCAAAGTGCAGCATCACTGTGCGTTACTGAGGCAGTGTGGTGATCAAGCACGATATAACGGTAATTTTAATCGGACATGGTAATGATTACCGTGGGAATTTTTACCGCGGTTTACCATTTTACCGGTAACCGTTACATCCCTACACTGCTTATTAAAGTCATGAATTTCTGTCCTTAAGTGTGAGAAAAAAAACTCTTATTATGTAGACATCTTTCCAGTGTTGTTGTAATATTTAGAAAGATGGAGTTTTGTATAAAATTTTTGATGGTAAAAATAAAATGGTACCATTTGGGATTTTGTGCTGCAATCAAACAGATTAAACTATATAATTTTACTCTGGTCACATCAGGTTTTATAGTTTTGATGCTTTTACAACCACCTGGATCAATAATGTGTATTGCTACTTAGATAAATAATACAATGAATGGTTTTGGCTCATATTTCTCAGCCCTCAGCGGAGGTGTTGTTTGGTTGACAAGAGAAAAGGATGAAGTGGGACGTATCAGTGGAGCGTCAGTAATCGGCTGCCCTGCCTGCCCGACATGACAGTCCCACACGCGAACACGCAGTCCTGCCCTGTCCATGGCCCCCAGCACTCCTCCAGTGTGAGCAGGTCCACAGTTATGTCCAGCAGGAGGTGGCCACTCTTCAAGGTGTTTTGCGAGACCTCAGACAGCTTGTTTTTGTTACTCTGCCACCCCGTGAGCTTGGCATGACTCGTTCAGATGGACATAATGAGAGAAATGGAGAGAGGGAGAGTGAAGCAAGACATGCAGTGAGGGACACACATTCACAAAGAAAGAAAAGAGACACTGCTTCAAACTGGCAGCCGTACTTTGCTCTCTCGCTCTCTCCTCCTCTCCCACCTCTTTCACGGTTCTTTTGTCCCTCCCTGCCTTCTCTCTCTTTGATTTCTTTTTGACACAATGTTCAGCCTGAGCCAGTGTCCCAGTGAGGTGGTGGCGGCTGGGGATGACTGAGGAAAAAAATGTGTGGAGGGCTGGAATGACCAAGAGGAAAACAAGAGAGTAAGGGATAGAGAGAAAGAAGCACAGATGGAGAATGCTGGGAAACCCTCAGGTGGGCGCTCACAGTGGTCCCCTCTCTTCCCCTCCTCTGTTTGTTTTTGTGTGTTTACTCCTTTATCTCTCCTCTATGTGGCTTTCAGTCATCCTTTTACTTGGTGCATTTACTTTTAAATCTGGGGTGTTTTACTTCAGCACTGAGGGACTTTCTCTGGATTTGTGTGATTGTAGTTGTTGTCATGAGAGTCACGTAGCTCTGCTGCTGCTGCCTCCTGTATGTTCAAAGAGCTGTGGAGCTCCGTGGCTCCTCCAGGATTCGAGCTGGTGCTGCTGCTGCCTCATTCATGACAAGCATCTTCTTAAACTCTGTCGTGGTACCCTGGCAACCTTTGGGACTTGTAAGCTGTTTGTTGCAAGTCACTTTCAGTTGATTTGATTTCTATCTGGGTATTCCTCTGCCCTCATGTTCATTCATATTTGCATGATTTCAGGAGTGGAAATGAGTTCATATACAGCTGGGCAATACATACAGAGTGTTAAGATATATCTGTAGGGCAAGAGAATTTAGTTTGAATCTATATGGTAGTATGTTGATTTTGAAATGGAAAAAGATGTTGCAGGTTTGATGTTCAGTCAAAAGTTATTTGCAGATATAACCTCTGAAAGTAGTAGTCTAATGGTTTGGGACCAACATGTAAATCTGGTTCCAGGACAGCAAAACATCATGACATGCTGTGTATCACCATCAGCAAAGAAGCATGGATGCATGACTCTTCGTATTTTTTGCCCCTTATTCAGTCAAAATAAAAGCTCAGTCATTCAGTTTTTCCCACTTTCTTTCCCACCAATGCAGCATTTTCATTTCCCAGTCCCTCTGCTGTCTGCTCATATTCACTGACAGAGTGCAAACAGGGAAAAGAGTTGGATGATGTTTACAGGACAGCTGGGCCATCTAGGCAGTTATACTTCAGAATAATACCACTCTAATGACCCTGCAGTGTGTGTGTGTTAGTGGGTGTTGTCATGTGGCCTCATAGGAATGGGAATGATGAGAAGTGGGATCCTCTTTGCTGTTTTTTTGTGTTTGTTTTTTTAAACCTCGGACGAGGGGCGGTGGGGTTGGCTGAGATCACACTCCGTGGCTGTGGCAGTAATGGGTGTGTGTATGGTTGTTTTGTGTGCTGGGCTTGTCATTAGCCCACAGGGTTCTGAGTCAATAGAGGCCAGCACCTCTCCTTCCCTCTTTTGTCTTATTCCCTTCACAGCACCAAGTTACAAATTAAGATATGTGCAAACAGTATGTATGTGTGCGTGCGTGTGCATGCTTGTGGATGTGCTTGTGTTTATGCACTTCAAACGTGTGTGTGAAGTATGTGCGCTGAACCTTGATGTACCACTCAGTCCTCTCTGTCTCTCTCTCTCTCTCGTAATGCTGCTCCCAGGTAATTAGTCAAGGGAACCTCCTGAGTTTTAACCATCATTTATTTATCATGCTCTCTGTTCCCTCCTATTATTGAGAGGGTAAGTGTGTGTGTGTTTCTTTTTGTGTATTTAGGATCAATGCCAGCAGGAAGCTGGGTTCACAGAGTCAAATCATCAAACAAACAAACTTGGAGGTGTACGTTTCCAGAGAAGCAGCAGCAGCAGCTTCTGAGGTTAAACCAGAAGAACTTATCCCGCTGAAAGGATTTTTCCTCATCCTCCTCTTCTAAACACACCTACGCTCTTTTGTTTTCAGAAAATGACTTTATGGGATTTGACACAGCAATAGAATGAGCAGTGGGCGACCAGTACGAGCAGGTGATTTGTGTTTATGCTGTGTTTCCTGCTGGAGTGAGGTTGATGCATGTATGTCTGTTATGAATGATACACCATTAGTAGGTGTACTGTGAGTGTGTATGAAGGAGGAAGCTTAGAGGGCTTCCTTTAATCCCTAATATCCCCCAACAGTCAGGGAACCTGAGGAAATGTGTTGTTTTCCCTAAGGATGTAATGATATACTGAGCTCATGAGACCGTACAATACACAATGTAAGATTTATGAGAGGAGAAGAGATGAGTCTTAACATCACATAGCTTCCACACAAATCACTCCATGACCCTCCAGAGTGAAGCCAGAAATTGAACCCTTACATATTACATATATTGTGAATTTAAATTAAAAGTATGCTGTGCTTACAATTTTATAAAGTTTTTTTCAAAGGTAAATTTTTCAGAAGAAATCAATTCACACCCTCAACATGTGAAAAGCTTGTAAGGATTTGGTGAGAAAAGTCATTTTTGCCCCCAAAAATGCAGTAATCTTGCCAAACTTTCTGCTTTAAAAAAAATGCAGGTTAATGCAAAACGGGGCCACCACGGGTGACGCATGTCGATGTGTCCTTGAGCAAGACACTTAACCCCAAATTGCTCCCACTGCTGCTTGAGTGGCAGGTAAATGGGCATGAAAGAGCATGAATGTGTTAGAGATACTGATGGATAACTGACATAGAAACTCAGGACCATCAGTGAGTGAATATGAGAGTGAATGGGTGTGAATGGGTAGGTGTGACCTGCGGTGTAAAGCTGCTTTGAGTAGTCAATAACTACGAAAGTGCTTTATAACTTCAAGTCCATTTACCATTCAGTCCATTTATTGAATTGAATTGGATTGAATTTATTTTCATTTTGAACATGCATGCAAAGAACAACAAAAAGAAAATCGTGAAATGCCATTCACATACACGAAAAAAAGGATTGTAGCAACCACACACTCGAAAAGGAGTAGGAGGAGGTAAAATACTTTTTTTAGTTCCTACCCTTATTAGTGTTCCTCATAGGTCTTGTAAAATAAATTCTTTTTTGATGCAAATACGTTATACAAATGTATATTACGAAACATATAATCTATATAAATCTGCTTAACTACCTATACAAAACTTAAGCACTATGTGGGTTTTTATACTGCAAAAACTCAAAAGAACATAAACACGACAGGACTGAGAACCAGTGTGTGTCACTGTATGAATGAATTTGATGGTAAGACAGTTCTCTAGCACTTTCAGCTGTAGGTTTATTTTTTAACACTCCAAATTAGGGATCTAGTAAATCTGCCGCTTTACATTACATCTACATAAAATCATGGGGCCTTTGCTTTCTACAGTTTATATTTTATTTTTTCCAATGTTCAATTTTTCTAGGACCAATAATTAGCTGCTTGAGTTTATGTAAATTATTGGATACATTTTCTCCAACTAGTAGCATCAGTGGTGGATGGGTTGACATGAATAAACAAAGAGTAATTTTGAAAGGATAACAACTTTGTAATCCAGACTTCTGCAATCCAGCTTCTCTGAGACAGAGCTGCAGCAGCCCTTAGCACTAGTTTCTCATGCAATGGTGCAGACTGTGAACTGAAATAGCTTGACATAATGTTATGAAATGGGAAACTTTATTTCTACCTGCTGATTTTATTTCTGTCCAATATCCTGTTTGTTTTGAGGCCATGATAATGAAAGGAAGCTTTCTGTGTAAGAAAATGGGGAGTTTTTCTTTTCTGTACATGACATCAATAGTGAAAGTATAATAGTTTCAATGGCCGTATTTGGCAGCAGTAACTCAACAAAACTTTAAGGTTCAACAACAAAAAAAAAAATACATAGGACACATTCATATTGTACTGGCAAAATAACATACAACACGTACAGCACATTAGTATTTGGAATGATTAGAAAACTGTTAATGTACAGTATTAATTGATGACTTAATGTTTATTTTCAGGTTCATGATTCAGTGTGATGCACCCTTGCATGACTTACATCTCTCCAGTTTCTGGTCAAACATGTAACTCCAAATCTGCACTGCGTGCCAGTCCTGTGTAGGGGAGATGTGAGTTGTGCAGGTGAAATTGCTCATGAAAACAGAGAAGCCCATGCAGGGCTGTGCCTCTCAGTTGTTCAGAGCCTTTCTCCTTAGTGTTGTTTCTCTTTGTTATGTTTTCCTCTTCCTGTGGAGTTACACTGGCACAACATGAACAGTCAACTTTTGACAGTATCTCTCTGTGGGTGTGTGCTCCCACCAAGTGTTATTTTTAAAAATAGTGCTATAAAAAATAGCTCTTTCATGAATGATTATATCTTTTCTAGACATATATGCATTGACAAATGCATTAGCCAAAATGCAGTCATCCCAAAAGTCCAAACATTTATGGCACTGGAAGGAAAATTCTGCTATAAAAGAGACTTGAGTATACGTCTACTATTACTGTTCTCTTCTTTTATTCCTGTCAAAAGTCAGCATTAATTTGAGAGTAACCTGAAATTGATTGATATTGACTTTGTCTTCTCAAGGATAAAGAGTGAGGTTTGCATAATTGGGTGTTTAAGCTCTTGTCGTTAATTTCAAGACTTAATTTCTTTCTCTTTTAAATGCATAATTTAATCGAATAACTCTCGTTGTAAAATGCCAGTTTTTAAATGTATAAAGCAAAATGAACCTATATTAAAATAGGTTGTGTTGTTTGCTATATGTATGATCTTTAGTGGTTGAACTCTTCACCATGTCATAGAGCACCTCTGTAAACAAAATCTCTCCCTCCGCCCCTCTTTGCTGCGCCAATATCAATAGCAATCAATGGCGTAGTATTGCTAGGGACTGAAATCAGGCTGTATAACATTAACCTTTGACCCATGACTTTCAAATTCTAATCTAACCACATCTTTTAGAGTCGTTGTTACCACAAAGTTTGAGGAATATCCCTCCAAAGACTCTTGAGGTGTTGTTTACTGTCAAGGTATGAAAGCCTAAGCTGATTCCCCCGTTCTTATTCAGAACACCCAAAGTGTTCTCAAAATATTGCAATTGTTATGACATATTATGTAAAAGTTTTCTACCCTTTTTTTGTTTTTTAAGAGTTCCTTGCAATGATCAGATACACTAAACCAACATTATACCCATACCACAGTTAAACATTGCTTTTTAGTAATTAGAGCTGTATATCCCCTCGCATTCCACTGTATTTTAACACAGGGATTATAATCAGCAAGAGGTTTCCCACAAATTAGCAACTTCTTTTTTTTAAACCTGCCACTGAATGCTGTGGTTGTTGTTCTGAATAACTAAGAATGAAGCTATATGAGAATATAGAGTGCATTTCTATTTTTGTAACACCAAGAGGCTTTATGAAGCTATGTTAGAAAACAAAGTATGTTCCACTTTTCTGTTATTGAAAATAACTAGTAGAAAATAAACACAATAAGGGGATGGAGAACTGGAACTTAATGTCCTATAATCCCTCCCTCATCACCATCACAGCCACCACCACCCTGATGAGTTCAGTATTTAATCATGTTTTAGCTCAGCTTTAGTCCCTACCACCTCCTTAGCAGCTAGATGATTCATTATGTTCACCAATAGGTGGCTAATTTTCTCTTTCAGTGGCTTTAAATTTTTGTTAGATAGTGCTGTTGTCTCTTTTTTAATTCTCTGATCATCTGGGTCAGAAAGAAATCTGTTTGTGGTTTGTCTGTGAAATTTATCACAAGATTACTAACAATAATTTTCTTCAAACTGGGCACAAATGTTTCTCATGAATGAATGTTGTTAGTTTACAGGGCAGTTGTCATAGTCATGTGGTTGCATGTCAATGCTATTTTACGGGATACATTGAGGGTTTTTTTTGACAAGCACTCTATTACTTCATAAATCAATTCACATAACATAATCTCAAATACCAAACAAGGTACCTTGGGATCTATCAGAATTATCCCCTACAGAAATGGTTTGGCCAAAACCGTCTTCATTTGAAATACCACTTATCACCCTTTAACTCTCCTAAAACCATTCACCTTGAAAACTGGGGGCTATATTAATAATTTTTAAAGATTTTTTTGTGATCTTAGGCAGTTTTGACTCTACAAGATGACACACATCTCTAACTATCCCAAGGGTCACAATCAAGTCCAATTCAAGTTGAAGTTCATTTACAGGAAAAAGCCTCGTGATGCATCTAACAATGAATCTATGGACATTTTCAAAACTGACTACATACATCCCTGCCAATGAATGCAGTATGTGGTTGCATACTCTGTTTGGTAGTTATTTTGTAGTATGACTGCCAACTTAAGCCACTGTTATTTTGTAGTATGCTACTCCCAGCCTAGCTGATTCTTCTTGTTCTTCTTTTTGTTTGCAGATCACATCTGTCATGTAAGGTGCATTACAGCAAACTCCTGGGCTAAAGTTTGGATCAGAATTACAACTTTTGCAATACAAAAATGATATTCTACAAACAAATAAGCAAATGGTAGCTCAGCTTACAGCTCACACCGGCACACCAATGTCCATTAATGCACTAAAAAACTGTAATGAGTGATTTATTTGGACTTTCATGAATATCACCAATGAATACACTCATGAGAAGTGTGTAACACAAATTTAAAAATAAAAAATTGAATTTACCATGTTTGATTTGAGTTACTGTTATTTAAATTTTTACAGAATTAATGCTAATGCTAATATTGCCAAGGCTGTTGGCATGGTAACAGAATGTAGGGTGGACCAGTCCAGTGTACTGTATATGACTTATTTCCCAAATTAGTTTGACTCAAGTGTTTTGTCATACTGCAAAGTTTGCAAATTCATACATTCTGTATACTACGTAAAATATACATTTTGGCAGAATCAGTATATATGGCTTATTGTGAAGTATGTGGTTTTGACAAGGCCTATGTTCTGAGAGTGTCATTAGTGACAGAGAACAACTATAACTGGGGTTGAGCAGTTCAACAGCAAACTCCCCGTAAAGACAGACAGGAAATGCAGATTAAAGGGAAAATTCACAGTCAGTTAAAGTCACAGGGTTTTTACTTTGTTGCATGATACATTATTTCAAACATGCTTGAAAGTTGCATGTATCATTTCTTATGTCTGACATGCATATCTGTATGTCCTAAGCTTTTAATTTTTTATTTTAAATTTGTCTTTTTTTTATAAACATATATTTATTGAAGTTTTTGCAGCAGAGTGCACAAATACAAAGTGAACATAGACATATAATGTGAACTAAAATAACCCCGGTACCAACCCACCTACCCCACTTCTCATCTATCAGGGTTTACAAAGAGGATAAGGTAAATACATAGATAATTGAAAATAAGGAGAAATAAAAATACATAAAATTGTAAAATTAGATACATAGTGCAATGTCCTTTAAGTGTACACAGACAGCAGAGTGATAGTATTTAAGGAGTTATATAGCCAGTGTAGAGCATGTCATACAAGTATTATTGCAATACAACCAAGATCAGATAGATTTATGGCACAAAAAGGTACGAAGTTATTCAAGTCAACATTGAGTACCCCTTCAGGATATGTTAGGAGGTAATGACAGGGTCAAGGGTATGTAGCAGTTCAGTATTTTCATTGTTTATATTTTCAAGAAAAGTTTAAAAAAAAAGGCCCCAGATATCATAAAATTCACCAAGCTTATATTTAAGACTATAAGTCAGCTTTTCTAGTGCCAAACATGAGGATAAGTCTTTAAGCCAATGACTAATAGGGGGACTTGATATATTCTTCCAATACATGGCAATGAGGCGTTTTGAGCGGACAAGACAGAGATTTATTGATTTGATCTCATGCGATTTTAGTGAAAGATTTTCAGGGTAGAGGCCTAAGATACAGAATTTGGGAGAGATAGGAAGTGGTATGGAAATTATTTGGGAGACTATATGTACTATTTCTTTCCAAAATGTTTGCATTTTCTCGCATTCCCAGAAACAGTGGAAGAGGGTGCCTTTGTGAGTCTGACATTTTACACAAGTGTCGGGAATGTCTGGATTAAGTTTATTCAGTTTTACTGGAGTAATGTAGGTCATTATCCAGTTGTATTGTAAATGTATGTCTTTTTACTGTAGATTAAATCATTTAGCAGAGGTAATCTCTGCCATGAGTAGGGAGGGAATGAGTGGTGAGAGGAGTTGGGACGGATCAATAAATCAGTCATTAGTAATGATCAGTCAGTGAAACGCAGCAGGATGACTATTTATAGATGGCTTTAGGTCATGATTGAGCTGTGGCTCTGAGCTGCCTCCATTCATTTCCTTCACTCAGAGGCCGGTTTTTGTCACCTTGATCCACAGCGTGAGGGACCTTAGAGCCTTGCTGAGGTCAGCGGGGGGAACCTGGGGGCTTAAAGTTTGTAGATGATCAGTGCTGATGCTTGGCAGGACTGGATTCGTAGAGCTTGAATTAGCTCGTGTGAGGTGTGGCAGGACAGGTTGGGGGCAGAGCTGTATCTAGAGGCACCATCAACAGACGGAGAAAATAAAACATTTGTGCACATCTGCTCCAGTTGGCCAGAGGGCGAGAGACACAGCAGGTCAAAAACAGATCACACATCAGATGTCAGCCAGAGATGAGAATGGTTAAAAGTGTAACAAAGGGCTGCATGGTATCAGCAGGGACTGACAAAGCAATATTTTCTCTTCCTTTGATATAAGAATTAAAAACATCACACCAGGAAAGAAACAGTGTCTTTTGATGTGGGTATTGGGCTAACATGATTAAAGAAACATTCACAACATGTGATATTTTGTTCAATATTTGAACAATAACATGATGTGTAAAAGTGCATGTAGGTTGTTACTTATTTTTTTTGAAGGCTTTCCGTGAGTTGATTATGGGATTATTTTCCAATGATTGATTTGTTTTGATTGGTTCCTGCAGAAAAAAAATAAAGTACATCTTAAAATGTAATTTCAAGTAGCAGGCCAGGCTTTATTTATGTTACCCATATTTCAGGAAATTTTCTTATTGTAGCCCCCTGTGACAATTTTCCCCGTAACAAATAGTTAATTCATTCAGGGGAGTTTTCTTTCAAATGGCATAACATCTAGAAAATACAGATATATTATTATTATTATGGTTGTTTAACCATTGACATGTCCCACTTTATCAAGAAGGAAATCTCTTTCAGCATATGTAATAGGATTTTTTCATATGAATATCAGGGCACAGTGTGCAAAAAGTGCTTTAAAGAGAGCTGATTTTCTAAAGATAAATGTGACATTGAACAGGAGTCAGCCTTGTGCAAATGTGTGGCACAATTTAAGTTAATAGCACTAATGTTTGATAATATTATTGCCATTTTCAAAGGTTTTACTTTTTAGAAGAAACAAGACAAGTGAGACTTTTTTCTTTAAGCTGACACAGCATGAACTATAACTTTGCTTATACTGCGACATATCCTAAGCTGTGTCAGCCCAGAAAAATATCTCTTCTGGTGTGTTGTTCTGAATAAGGAAAATGATCTGTTTTCATGCAGTTTTTGTGTCATTGCATCATGCACTTAGAATGGCATATAAGGGGTAAAACTTCTGAGAATAAAATATTCTTTTTATTTATGAATAGGACTGGAGTTGGTTAGAATACAAATTGCAGTGAAAGCTAGATATATAAAAAGCCTTATAATCTATTGGCACTCATCTGGTTTGTCTACTTTTGGATGCTATGTTCTTTTTGTTGCATTTCATTGGACATGAGGGTTAAATTTGGCACAGAGTTGGCTGAAGGTTGTTTCAAAGCTGTCTTGTCACTGAATTAACATGGTGTAAAAGCATACCTTTAAATTTCACCTAACCAACCCCATCATTTACGTAAATGTGCAGAAATGAAGCTTTTGTGATGTACAACCTTTAAAGCTAGTTGTGCATATTTATGTTGTGAAGAAAGGAAACAAGGAGCAGAATGAGCATTGAAGAGACAAAGCAATGGGGGAACACGCTGTAGGAGACTTACATGCTTTGATGTAAGCACAGGAAATGTTTCAAAAGGGCCAAGTGAAGCATGAAGAGCTCTTAAGTCTAGAGAGAAAGAGACACGTGGTCAAAAAGAAGTGGGGCGGTAGGACAGAATAAAGTGATATCAAGCTTTCAGACAGCCAAAAGTGAAGTCAAGGTTAATTTAGTCCAAGGGTCTAGTGAACACTGAAATTTACTCCCTCTGCTGCGTCGCTGTTGTGGAAACGTCAATGGGATTAGTTAGTACTAATAAACTCTCAGCATAGCATCCTGTCATCAGTGTGTAAATATTGTGTAAATGGGCGATGACAAGGTCAGACTTTGTGTGTGGATGAGCAAAAAGTACAATCAGGGCCACATCTGGGATAACCTGACACACAAGATGGACCGGTCAATATATTTCCAGAGAACATTAAGGCAACAGTCGATTGAAAGTGTTTGGGATGGGCATAATCTTTCAGTAGCATACCTGGTAGGTGATTGGATGACCGTTCTGTCAGTTTCAGTCATTACAGGCCAATCAGATAATGTAGTGTGAGCAGGGGTCACTGAAGTGGTGTGAAATGTAAAATATAAGCCACGACATGGAGTAAACTATCACTAAAGCATGTCTGGAAGTGAACCAAAATTATAATTTATATTGTGAAATTCTTTCACTGTTGTTTGTTCCTCGTTTAAAAAAAAAAACACGAGATACAGATCTGGTAAAACTGTGACTAAACTATGTATGAGCAGTAACTTTTTGATGTTGTCTCTTAAATCTCCCACCTCTTCCTGCTCTAAAGAACGTTGATTGGACTGCACTGCTTTTGGGCCGCTCACAATCATTTTAGATTGGAGGTCCAGAAGATTAATCTCCCTGATTACAGACAATGAATCAGGTAGATCCAGCTGCCATGCTACATTTGGGACTCCTACTGGCTCTTCAACAGAAAGTTGGTTTATTTTGATGCTCAGTGCTCTTGGGCAAAATGACAAACAGTTTTTGTTTCAATCTTCAATCTAACCTGCTTATTCTGTGAATTGCAAAGCTCTTTAAAGTCTTGAATGCATCCCATATACATTTTTACAAAGTTATTAAAGCACTGAAGTATGGATCAAGTACATTTAAAACTGAGTCATCAGCTGCTGTATATTTGTAGTAATAACACATGTTTTACAATTCCCAAAACAGACCTACACAATTCTAGAGTCCAGCTACACCATGTGAGAACCACTGTATTAGACTTTAAACAAGGGATATATCATTCAGAAATGGTCCCCTTGTGTGTAAACTGCCAGTAGCATCGGTCATTACAACTTCTTGGAATAACTATCAAAGAGTGTACTGCACAGGAGATATTGTGTGTTTGTGTACTGTCTGCTTTTGGGTGCCATCTACACTGGTAAATATCTCTGTAGTGTCACATTAAATTCCTGGCTTGTAACTGCTGTGATCTCACAGTATAGTATTGTAAGTTTGTCACAGTAACAAAGATAGGATTTGCAGGAATTTCTTTTATTTTCACAGCAGCTCTAACATATAACTACAGTTAAATCAAAATCTAGTGTTTCAAAATCGATTCACAAGGATTTTAACAACACAATACTGTCATTATAAAACAGGGTTTTTACCACACTTGAATTTTACAGAAGTCTCAACATGCATGACTGTGGAATCCTGGTCTTCTACTATGAAGTTACAGAATGATGCTGTGTTGTACTCACAATAGTCACTTGTGTAATTTTGCATCCATTCCGTATTATCCCCGTAGTTATGCTCTGCCCTGTTTTACTTTAAACAACACAAGTGTCGTGACAAGTATCAGTCAGGTACCCCCTGATAGTCTCTGAAGACTGTCTGTGAGTCGTAGTGTGACTGCATGGCTCTGTGATTGCTCACTCTGACACAAAGACCATTTAAACAGACAGAAAATCATGTAGCCCGACTTTGACATTGTTGTGGCCCGCAGTGTTAAGATGTTATAAGTTTCTGTACACTTAGAAAAGTGCTACACAACTCAAGTTGATTAAGCATTTTCCCAGAGTCAAGCAGACTGGGTTTTGGGGAAAGTAGATGAAGGTTGCTGACGGATAAAATATATTCTTCTTTGGGCAGATCCGTCTGTTGATCAATCCCTCCGTCTTTCCCGGGAGTTCTCTGCCGAGATTAATGTCCTGCCCTCAAATCTTAGGCTCCCTTCTGTCAAACAAATGCTCCACAGCCTATTTATAACAACCCCTCATCCACTAAACACTAATGAGTCTCTGGGTGACAAATGGATTCAGTGGACACCTTTCTCACCTTAGCTTTCTTCACTCTACTCCCTCCTCTCCCATCACTCATCAAACCCCCTCGGCCCCGCTACCCACTTCTTTCTCAGTTTTCTTTTCCTCTAACCCTGTTTTCTTGTGTCCAAACGTCCTGCTTGTCCCACTTCTCCCTGCACTTTCACTTGTTTTTAACTTGAATCAATTTGTCTCCTTTTATGCCAACCTCCTTTTGCCGGCTCCTGCAGTCTCATTTCGCTGTTGTCTTTGTCATCAATCTGTGATCGTAGCCTTTCTCTATCCATAGCAGCCTCTCTGTCAATCTCTATTTTTCAGCTAGTTGGAAGTCAGTGCTAGTGCTTACTGGATTAGCAATGGGCAGCTCTGCCAAGTGCTCTGGGGCTGTGGGGCGGAACTCTCAACAATTGTCAGATTTCTATTTCATTCAGCCTGCAGGTTGTGAGAATAAAGGGGAGGAACTACCACCTAATAGAGACAGCTCATGATGTCTGTATTTATACAGAGTCAAACTGTGCTCTCACTTCTCAAAGAGCTAAGGCCCCCCAAAGGACCTCTTGATTTTCTTGCTTTGGCTCCAGACTTGTAATAGACAGTCTGTGTCGAGGGAGGCAGCTATCACATGGTTATTATAGGACCATTTCCTCCAACCTCTAGGCCTCATTCTGCCAAGATTACACAGGACTCATCAAGAACCACAAGGGATTATTCCTTAGCAGTAGGGGTGTTCTTAGATACATAATTTGTGATCATACCATACACTCATTTTAATTGGACTATTTATTTAAGTCAAGGTCACAGTATCAGTAAGTTAACAATGTGAAGCCTAATTAAGGGAGTGTAGCTTGTGTTTGCAGCCTCAGCACCGATGCCCTTTGGATCTCCTTCAGCAAATGTGGCTACTTGTTGTTGGATCAAGCAGTTTTACTCAAACCTTACACAGTCATGTACTGTAGGGCTGGTCGATATGGTCCAAAATTACATATGAATGTGTTTTGGCTGAACTGTGGTATTTGGTATATACTGTATCTCAATTCTCTCCAGATAAAAAAGTTTTAGAATGCAGATTTATTCAGCTTAAAGTTGAATTGTTTTGATACAGAAGGCTGAAAAACCTGAAGATTTCAGGCTGCCGCTTCCAAACAGTCACCATAATGCACTTTGTGGCCCAAATGTGATATGCGACATGTTTTCATGTTCTTAGCAAAAGGAAAAAAAAAACAGTTTGCTGCTTGTCTAAGATTTTTGAACATGAACCAAATATCCATCCATACCCATATCCATATCTCTTTCATTTTACCATCTAACCTCTTCCTCTTCAGTGATGTTACTCCTTTCTTTCCCTCTACCTTGTTGCTGCTGCTGTCAGAACTGTTGATTTAAGTGAGCAGGTGATGGGGTTGCCTGTTTTTATTGGTGCTTTTGTGGAGTGAAGAAAATTACCGGCTTTCTTAATGCTGCTTTAAGGCATCAACAACCATGTTGGTATGAAAATAAAAGGATCGAGTCCTGCTTATTTTGCTTGCACAGTTTAGTAACATTGATGTCTGATGAACTTAACATTGTATTCTTTGATTTGTTGACTGCCTGAGAATTTGTCTCTGGTATGGCATAGCTTTTAAATGGTTTAGCTCTTGTTGAAGTCTTCTGTGCCCTCTTTAAAATAAAAGCCAAAATCAGTTCACACATCAACTTTTTATGCATCCAGAACTTGTCTTACCTTCTGTGATTCAGCTATGTGTCTGGGTAGCAGATGAGCTCACAGCGTACCCGAGGACTGTACATGCACAAAATCTCCTTCTCTAATGAAAGGATGGAAGGACAGGAAGTGTCAACTGGCTAAATGCCTCTTGCCAACTAGCAGCCAAAGACTTAATTACAACTTAAAATACTGTCAAGAAATCAATATTGATATGAATGAAATATACAGTCAGAGGCCACTTTATTAGATACACCGTTCTAGAACAAGGTTGGATCAATTTTTGCCTCTGAACTGCCTCATTCTTTGCAGTAATTTGAGATTTATCAAGGTGATGGAAAAATTGTCATATTTTTCTCCATATGGACATTTTAACTTCTTTCATTTGCTGCAAACTGGTTTGCTGCACATCTGTGGTTCAAATCTCTTCTTCCATCATACCCCTAAATGCTCTATCGGCTTGATATCTGGTGACTGTGGAGGCCACTGGTGTACAATGAATGCGTTGTCTTGTTTAAGAAAGCATTTCATTCTAGCTTTGTGGCATGAAATTTTATTCTGAAAATGGCAACACTGTGATCATAAAGGAAAAGACATGGCCAGCAACAACTCTCAGGCTGTGGTGTACATTGGCATCAAAGGCCAAAAGTGCAGAGAAAATACCCCACACTCTATTTCATCGTCACCACCAGACTGGACTGTTAATTCAGTGTTGGATAGATCCTGATGGTATCAAGTTGTTAATGACAAATTATGACCCCACTATCTGAACTTCACAGAATAAATTTGAAGTCATCCAACCAGGCAATATTTTCCAATTTTCTCTTTTAGAACTTTAGTGACCCCTTACAAATTGTGGCCTCAGTTTCCTGTTCTTAGAAGACCATAATGGCATCCAGTTTGGTCTTTTGCTGCAGTAGCCCGTCTGTGTCAAAACATGATGTGTTGTGCCTTCAGATGTACAGTACATTCCAGTAGCAAATGGTTATTTCAGTTACTGCTGTCTTTATTGTTTTAATCCACTCTGGCCACTCTCCTCTGAGCTCAGGCATCAACAAGGCATTTTCATCCCCATAACTGCCACAAACTAGATTTTCTTTTGTCTTTTTTTATAGATATGGTTGTGCTTGCAAATCCCCCCAAAATCAGTAGTTTTTAACCCGCTCAGACCAGACAGTCTTGCACAAACAAAAATGTCAAACAAACTTAAATTCCCTTTCTTTCCCTGGTTAGCTGGTCGTCTTGATCATATCTTTATGCCTAAATGCATTGAGTTCTTGCTGTATGATCGGCTATTTCCTGTTTGCATTGATTAACTCTTTTTTAGGTGTGCCTTATAAAGTTCTTGGCAAGTGTAGTGCTTTAGAATATCCGAATAGAGAGATATTTTTATTACTCCTTTGTGTTCGGAGTCTGAATAAAATGTTGCGATGTCTCCATCAAAGCCTTGCAGCTAATGGGCCTAACACACAGAGAGGTATGTAAATCAAAAACACACAAGCACGAAACTACCTTAAAAAAATATTCTTGATCATCGCATTTAAGGATCAAAAGTGATTCATCTTCCATCGAATGAGAGAAGTGTTAACATGAAACCATTTTTGATGTTTGAAATGTACCACCAAGACAGAGAAATGGAGCCCTAATGTTTTGTTGATTCACTGAAGAAAAAAACAAAGTCGGCTTTCCCAGACAGACTACTTTTGAACTCCTTTTTTTCAAACCGATCGTTTTTGACTGCTGCAGTTGAAGGAAAGTTTTGAAGTGGTGCTGGCAACACAGACTAATCCTTGTCCTGCTGTGGTAAGCCATTTGGGAGAAGCTGAGACATGGAGGTTAGGGGACAGAAAGTTTGTTTTTTAACTTTCTCTGAGCAAGAGCTGCAAGTTTCAGCCAATAATATATTTTTGTAGTTTTCATTTTCCTCCCTGCACATATTTTTCTTTCTTGGCTGAACCTGGCCAGCAGTTCGTACCCTTTCTCTCCTCGGCAGGTTGTACCTCCTCTCTGTGGGTGTGACAGAGTGCATGCCTATTAGGTTGTTGTTTCTACACCCCGCCTGTCAGGGGGTTGCCTTTTGCTGTTTTTGTTTGTTGCAGTGGGCGCCGTGTTGTGCTGGCGGTGACAGCTTGTTAACGTCTAACTCGTCATCTCCTCCTCCTCCTCCTTTTTCATGTGAACGGCTGCTCTTCCCTGCTCACCTACGGTACATCACCATAGAAACCCTCGCATTCATTTGCACAGTGGCCCCGCCCCTTCATCCCTCCGCACTCCAACCTGAATCAGACACTCAGCGGAGACAGAGAGGGAGGCAGCTTGACATTAAGGAGAAGGAGCAGGAGACAGTGTAGCCTTTAAGCAGACGTAGCAACCGTGCTGATCCCCTTTATGTGCACACAGATCAGGTGTAGTGAATGGAAAAGAGTGCATCCAAACATAGACACACACAAACTGCATGGTCATTAGGGGGCTATAAATTTGCCAGCAGGAGAGGCAGTCAATGCTGCACAGGAGGAAAAGTAGAGGCAGGATGTAAATTATTTCTGTGCGTCAAGTAGGGTCAAGGTCATTCATTAGCACAGAGAGACATCACAGAAGCCTAAGGTGTAACCATAGAGACTGGAGGAAATGCAGGACACCATTACTGTTTCACAATATCATTAGTGAAACTGAATCAAAGAATCACCCAACAGAAAATGTAATTTTGTATCGTGGGAAATGTTGGCACTTGTCCTCCAATGAATGCCAGAACACTTTAACTAAAACAAGCCCTTTACTCCTCTTTCAAGTATTTCAGTGTAAAAACTGACCTCCAAAAACTGAAAAGTCCTCTAGGATACCAACTTATACCCTCAAAAACTCTTTATTGATTGTGTCACGTCAATACCAGTTCCCTGCTCACATATTTATCAGGCACTGCTGCATTTTTTTAAGAAAAATACCTCAACAGCCAAAAGGAGCTCATAACTGTCTGGATGAAGACCTCCACTCTCAGGCATTTTGTGACAGGCTCCACTGTCAGGCCCAGGGGTGCTGCTAGGAATTGTGGCCCGTGAGAATAATCATCATGGACTTAAAGGTTCAGACTTTACCTGAACCTGCCTCAACCTTCATTTGGCCTGTCAGCAGCACTATTTTAACATAATATTAACATGAAACTCTGTTGTGTTATTAAAGGGGGCTCTTTTGTCCATTTTGACCCTCGGGCTCCTCCCTCGGGGGGGGGGGGGGGGGGGTGGGACGGAGCAGTGTCTAATAGCCAGTAGCCAGCCAGTAGCCAAATTAATTTAGTTTATTTTATCTATTTTTAATATTTTTTATTTATTTTATTTTCTTTTGTTCATATTTTGTTTTTTTTTGTTTATGTCTTGTTATGTATCTTTTTATGACTTTTTGTAACTTCTATTGGAATTCTAATTTCCCTGAGGAGTTTTCCAAAGGTATTAATAAAGTACTATGTAATCTAATCTAATCTAATCTAAAGGGATAGTTTTAGGGTTTCTTTTTGAAGTGGGGATGTGTGAGGTACATGGCTAGAGCCTGAATGCGTGCCACAGTGTCACAGCTCAGTTCTGTCTCTTTTCAGAAGTCTCAGGACAGACGCCAATGCCAATCATAGCTGTTCCAAACTCTCTGCATAATTAAACTTATTTTGTGAGAAAATGACTCAAAAACAGTGGAGGGTTATCGCATGCTACAGTTTGCTTATATTCTTTTACTTTCCACTTTGATAAGGCACAATTTTGACACCACACCACAGCCTACGTGTCCTTCCATCACCACCACTATCCCTTTCCGTCACAAAAGCAAACAGTGACTACCAAATGGGATGAAAGCAAGGCCCTAGCATGATGAAACTAAAGAAGATTTACAATATTTTTGTTTTCAGACAGTACAACACATTTAAAGCCTTTGGGAACATGACTTGAAATATATGTATTTTGACTATAATAGAATATCAAGCTTTAATTTGTCATTAAGCAACCATGGAAGTTTTAGAGATAAATTCATAACAGTGGGGGAAGGATATCTATAGTATCTATATATGATCATGAATACCTTATGAAGAAAGTTTTTTTGTTTATTTATATACCCAGGGGGTTTAAGATCAGGTTACAAACTTATTTTGTAATTTGAGTCATTTCTAATTCTGCTCTTTAAATTTAAGGATGAATATATTTGTATGTACAACTTACCCCATGGTTATATCTTTTTGCATTTTTTTGAAGCCATTCACATTTTTTTAATCAACAGTGTCGACTTATTTTAGACATAAAATCATTAGAGAAGTGTTGTCTAACATTTTCACAACCTCATTTTCATGGCATTGAACCGATCCAAACAGAGAGGAAAACTTAGAAAATAAAATGAGCGGTCATAATATACAACTACTGATTTGAAAAATATTAAATTAAAAAAACGAAAAAAGGAAAGGAAATCCACATTAAACATAATCAGAAGTAATACCACTAATTTTTAGACAGGATTGAATGTAAATGAATGACACAAAATAAATTGTATTGATTATAATGTAGACAAACAAAAACGCATTCAGTCATATCCAAACCTGTATTCATGTAGCTGCCAAATGTACTCAAAAATATACAGATACAGTACATACAGTTGATTAAGGAAATATAGAACCAAATATGAGATATAAAATAAATATTGGAGAGAGGAATAATGATGACTTTGTGCACCATATTACCACCAAATTCTGTAAAAAAGGACATACATTTGAAAGAACTAAGATGAACAGGAAAATAACATGCTGCATATAAAAGATAAAATGATTCTGTTTTCAATGGTTGACACTCATCGGCCCAGACTGTTGAGTAAAAGGTTAAAGCCTCTCTTTCAGGTATGAGCCTTTTCTCTCCCTGTCCTCTGTGGCAGAGACAATATGGCAGGCAGCGGATATTTGACAGCAGATGTGAAGTCGGAGGGTGGAGATGTGGCATTTTTACAAACTCCTCTGTAGCCCACTTTATGAAATCCTCTGGGGACAGGAGAACGAGCAATTACACTAACACCCCACTAGGGACTGCTGTGTGCTGCTCGTCTCTGTGCTCAGTCCGGGATCAGCTCGACAGAACAGGCTGGAATGTCTGAAAGGAGGGTCTCATCTTAGAGTCGTGTCTTAGATTTCTTTGACTTCACCAAAATGTCTTTGTTTTTACGTTTTAAGTGCTTCTAAAACATGATCTGATGTTTAAAGGCTGCAGTTTAATCTAAAATCTGTTAATTCTGCAGCCATTTACTATTCAGAGAAAAATCCTCTGCACTCATTTGTTACCATATGCGCTTTTTGAGAGCTTTATTCTGATTCAATGAAAATGTCAGTGCACAAACATGCATTCTTCCCCAAATTGGTTATAATTTATCACAAAAATCATAGAAAATAAAGGATGCTTACTCTCTGAATACAAAACACATGAATCACTCAAACACGATGATCAGAGTAAAAACCTTTGTGGGATGTAAGCTTTTAACTATTTAACACTGAATCTATCCTATTTTGTTGGGGCTTATGAAGTTGTTATTAAAGCCAGGTATTTTGCCAGTTTCCTGATGCTTTTTGGCAGAGAGCAGTCTGCACGGTGACATATGACTATCAGCATACCCACACAGATCCGTGCCATGTTGACTCGACAACTTGTAATCTGCCGCCCTACGTGTGCCACATCTGTCACCGTCTGCGTCTCTCACCAGCCGACCTTACACTGCCTGCTTGTCGGACAAATACGTCTGCGTGACTGTTTCATGTGTGTGGGAGGGTGGGTAGGGGCTTGCGAAGCACAGATAGCTTTCTGAATCAGCTGACCTTCTGCCAAGGCGAGCTCTCTGCAGTGACAGCAGCTGTCATATTCCTCTCAGCTAATGACCGGCTATTGGGATTGATTCCTTTTATTTTTCTTTTATAGTGTTCAGAGGTGATACTTTTACCACCTGTACTTTTTAATAAAAAAAAAATGCCAGCTGTGAACTCAAATTAAACTAAGATTAGTCGTGATGCTCTTCAGCAAGGGTCAAAAATTCCTGCCATGCCGAACATAACTGTGCAAAAAGATTGTTTACCTCCTGAAGTAGCAGCATGTTCTGAGGCTGTTTAAGGCCGTTATTTTCAGTGATGTATTTCAATGTGTGCTCCACAGCTGAACCTGCTCCTTTTCCTCTAAAGGTCCTTGTGTTTAGCCTTGTTAGCTCAGCTGCTCCTACATAGTAACCCGGATCTTAGATACTTGTAAATACCTGTTATAAAAAGACTTTCTATGCCATGTATGCTGGCTACAGCCCAACAGCTTTTTTGTTTTTTTTTAAAGATTTTTAACTTTCACTATATTGCCCATTGCAGCTACTATAGTGGTGTACATTTTCCAATGCATTCCTTGTTACAAACTGTTGTATATAAAAATAATCCTGTAGAGAAATGGATGGACAGCTGGAAGGCATTGTGCAATATACATATTTTCATATTGAAAACAAAAACAAAGTCAGTTCAATGGCAATAAACATTTAAAAAATGTCCCACTGGTACCTTAGCAACATTCAGGAGAACAATGTCAACATCTGCATGAAAATAACAAAGAAATAAGTTATTTGAATTTTAAAAAATGGTTGAAATAAAACCATTTTCCATTTACCTTGACCATCTAACAAAATGATGTTGTTAATAAGTATAAATGTCCATAGATCTTTCTGTAAACTGTCATTTTATCGAGCATACGACCGCACATTCCTTTTTGTTGCTCACAAATTGTAACCGAAATTACTCACAAAATAGTCATTCCGTGTTTTGTTGCATCCTTAGTCAAAGTTGTGATGGTGGTCTTGATTCATAGGGAGTATGTTTGCAATCGCTAATATTTAAAAACCCATAAGTTTTCCTAAACTGAGGACTATTGACTCAGCTGTTTCCCCTCTGAGATGCTCTGTTTGAGCTCCTGTACCTTTAAGGCTGCACCCCCCACATGGACCGCTCTGCTCTGATTGGTTGACTGGTCTGCTCTGTGGTAATAAGGCTTCATTTACGCTGCAGTCAAAAGTGACCTGAATCCTATTTTTGGGCTCAAATGTGACCTTCATCTGATTTGTTTTTGACCGTGTGAACAGCACAAGCCACATTGAATCTGACATTTTTTAATCAGATTCAGATCACTTTAAAATGTTGTACTGAATCGGATATGAATCTGAGTTTCTTGAATGCAACTGCGACTTTGACGTCATTCTAGAGCAGGGGTCGGCAGTTTACCTCTGGACAAAGTTTTTCAAAGTCGCTTCATGGCCAGAGCAAAATAAGAGGTTAATATATAGACATGATTATTAAAAAGGTTCTACTATTTTACCTGAAAAAAGTAGTATTAGTTGATTTTTACTCTACAGGCATTGAACATTGCATAAAGGGAGGAGTGACGAGAGCAAGTGAGAGAGCGCTGGGTTGATCAACTGGTGTCTCTATTACTCGCACAATAAACGTGAATGAACCATATGTCTTTACACTGTTACACTTTTTATATCTGATGCACTTAGTTTATCAACACTGCACCAACATTTTTAATTAATTTATCAGGTAATAACAACAGCTTATAGGACGCGGAAAGACACTGATGATCCACTGCTGACCATCTTATCCGTGCACATTTTCACGTTCCTGTATGTTTCTATGAGACAGCATCAGTCAAAGAACAGTCTGCTCCTGTCTGCTCTGCTCTCAGATAAACTAAAAAAATCAGAACAGATGCTTTAACTAAGTTTCACCTCGTTTTTCATCTGTTCAGTGCGCTATGGCTCTGAGCTGTTTTTCTCTCCAGCTGCAATTTCAGATCGGAAGGCAGGGGTCGGCTGGAAAGAACAGCCGCCTTTAGGTTCATAAGAAATAAAATATAGCCATTATTACTTTGATAAGAACTCACTCAAGGTGAGCTGCTGAAACATCAGGTTCTGCCTTGTGGGAACAAACTTCAGCAGCTTTGTGAGTCACAGTTTTAGCATCTCTGTGTTTGTTGCCTCATCACATTGCGCTGTGCGTGATGTCATTAATGTTTAACTGAGCATGCGTGTCATTTCTGAAGCGTGTGCTGTTCACATCGCAGTCTGCAGTCAGGACACATTTAAAGGTGTAATCTGAATAGCCGAACAAAAAAAATTGGATTTGACCGATAAATCAGAATTGAGCATTAAGGGCTGCAGTGTGAACGTAGCCTTAGTCAGGTCAGTGCTTCTCAGCGGTCCAACCCTTTGTTAACGCTTTGGCTTCCTACCCTGAGCCAACTGCTGACAGCACAATGGTAGGACAGCACAGTGTTGTGCTGCTTTCACACCGCAAGCGACCCAGCTACCAAAGTCACATTGCCCACTGACATAGCGTCGCGCGTCCATAAATACCTCATTTTGGTAACCGCTGCCGTCGGCCGTCGCTCGGTGACGTCACGTCCGCTCGAGTTTCACCGCGATCATTTCATATATCACATAATAGGATGTATAAGCGGACATTATTCCAGCTGTATCCTTTTCAGTCACTTATCAACCAGAAAACACTGCAGCTGATGCCCTACAGCAGCATTATCTGTGAGTTTACTGCAGTCCGTCTAGGCGGAACTAATGTCAGTGAGGACATTAGTTCCGCCTAGACAGAACTCATCCGCCCTGTAGTCTGGATGAATAACTGTCTGTCTCGGGTACCGTCACACGTACACACACCGCTGATTGGCTGATGCTGCAAAGCCACACACGACATCGCCTGAATAGATGAACTTTTTTTAACTTTGACATCGCGCAACGAGTGAAGTGATCGTCTTGTACGTGGCTGTCGCATCGCGGGAGGGTTAGCCCCGCCCCATCGTGGCTGTACATTGACATTGAATGGAGAGTGATTGCCGAGGTAGTACAAGTAGCATCCGGTGTGAACGCACCTTTAGGTCTTTTCAGGAATGTTGAGTAAATCGTAGGTTTGTAAACAAGGGCATGGGGTAGCCCTACTGCTGCTGACTTTTTGTCTTGTGCATAGAAGTGCTCTACAGCTGGGAGGAGACATATGGATCACACTAAAGCTGGGGAAAGCACAATGTGGGCTCTTTAAATAAAGCCGTTCTCCCTGCACATAGAGAAAGAATCACCCCTCAGAGATATTCACTGCAGGTCTGCCTTCGCTCAAAGTGGGGTCCTAACAGGAGTATATAAAGCCAGAAGTTTCATCTTAAATTTAAATAACTACAAGCTTCCAGTGCTTGTTCAAGGAGGAGACATCTTATTTAGGTTACTGCCTTAACTACAGGACACACAGCCCATCCCTAGACACAGTAACAAATGTTACTCTGATGAAACCATCATGTCTCTTAGTGAAATGAAACCTCATGCTGTGCTGAATTGCATTAGTTTGTACAGCAGTTGAAGTCAAAGTACATTTTTCTCACTTCCAGTAACCACAATTGCTTCTGTTTTTCCTATTACTCGATTTATTCTCCTCTCAGCATTCAGCTCATCTCTCTGCACCTCTCCATTGTTTGACATCTGCTCCTGTAAATCAACTAATCAACTGATGTGAGAGATGAATGAATTTCAGTCTGTAATGTAATTCAGCTCTTTGATTGATAACCCATGGCCAGAGCTGCTCTAATCTGACAACAGATGTGTTCCTGTGGGAGAGCGTGTTTTAGGTTAGCCCATTGGCTCTGCCTGAAATAAGCATGCTGCTGTGTTAATACTACTCAAGGCTTGGCAGCAGGTCTGCCGGGATAAGAGACAACAAACTAAATGTCAGAACCAGCTCAGTAATTCTTCCAAGTTCAAGCAGTAACCTTAACAGTGCCGCTCTTGCAGCAGCAGCAGCTAAGATCCCCTCATTTAAGCAGCAGTGATGACAAGATTTACTACAAATTACACATCATTACACCATCATTAGGAAACCATAGGCTCCCATGATTAGCTGCACACACTAGATTTTAGGCTCTAACTCTGTTGAAATAATATTAGAGTAATTATTATTTTATTCTTAAATGCTATAAAAGTGCCAAAATATTGCTGCGGTAAGCATTTCTATTGGAGTGATGTGATCATCCATTTAGTGATGAAACCTGATATCTTTCATTGGATCTGTTGAAGGATCTTTAATGAGAACCTGTACAGCTCAAAGCCTTCATTGTTTGTGCTCATAAATCTGCAAAACTCATTTCTGACAGTGAGAGGTAGGTACAAGTTAGATGTAGTACAACCACTCACTTGTAGCTGTTTTTGTGTCATTATATACACTCTGTTTGATATTCCTTGTCATTTTTCAGCAGCTCTGCTCTAGTTTATTTAATCTTTTCCCAAACTGTCTTTTTCGTCACAGCAAAATAATGTGATTTTCCTCACTGAGAGAGAAAACACTTAAGGCTCCTTCCTGTACACAGACTTTGATTTCTCATGTTTAACTTCTCTGTTTTTCACACCAAATCTCATTTTGTACCTGCTGCTTTTGCCCAAGGGAGCATTTTACTATATTGAGAAGTTGAAAGTTGGTTGATGCAGTTTGTTAAAGAAGTGATGCTTGTTCTCTCTCCTCTTTAATGTGGCAGTTTTGACACTTTGTGTCTCATGTCATGATGACAGGCTAACCAACCTGCTTGGTTTGGGGGGGGATAAGAAGTTCTGACCTATTTAGAGTTAATCCAATGAGCTCTTTAGTGTCTTTAGAAAGAGAAACTTACAGAGTGCTTGAAGTTCATTGTAAGAAAGGGACTAAGTACACCACGTGAAAGACAATATTATTTCTTATGTTATAAATATTTTAACAGCATTATTAAAATTCAGCTTTAGTACACTTACAGTTGGAACAGCCTCAAATATAGTCTGGGGAAGATAATGTTTCAACAAAGCCAATGAGGCAGCTCTTCAGGCTTTGCCAACCAAATTTTCAACATTTAAACCCATTTATTTGGGTATCTAGTGTAGATTTTGATGCACAGAATGATTAAAAAAAGTCAACTATGTACCTGCTCATGGTCAGCTTATGTCTGGAAACATGAAACCTAACAATCTTTTCAGAATCAGGGCTTACTGTTACATGAGCCCGGTATCTCCACTCACTGATCACCACCCACAGCCTTTGAAGGCCACAGCTTTACTTATGTTGGCGTGCCCCTGGGAGAGGGGTGAGAAGGAGCTAATATGTGTTTAAAGGGACAGACATTCTGTTAAAGGCAGGTCAGTGCTAATTTATGGAGTCAAAACTTTTCTCTGATTTATGCAAATTGTACCTTGACCATAGCAGAGCACTGACATTTGTATCATAAGTGACTGTTAAAAGGACAGTGTGTAGCCTTTAAGTCATTTATAATCTAAAAACAACGCCTACATTCATAAATATGCCCTCATTTGTGTCAAAATGCATCTGCCAACAATCTGAGTTGTCCTCCAGAGCAAAGAATTTATAATTTCATATAGAGGCTTCCATGCACAGCGAGACGTGCTTGCCACAGCCTGGCATATTTGAAAGACTAATACTAATGATTGATTGCAGTTAGTTTGAAATACTGCACCTCTTCACAGAAAGAAATATGATGAGGTGGTGGATGACATGTTGACTAAGCTTCTAGGCATGTACAGCTATCATAGAATTCAATTGTTGCAACACTTTGAGAAGGCGAGGCACTCGAGAACACTGTTCTTTTGAATACATAAAACAGTTTCACCTCTGGATGGGAGAACAAACTACATAGTGTGGCTGTGAAAGACCTGTATGAAGCTGGCCCCTAACCCAATGCAAAATTTCAGGAAAATAGTCCATTTTGTTAGTGCTTCGTTTGTGCTGGTTTGTGCCATAAAAATAGTCATTTGTGCTGCTATGGCTTTTAAGTTGTGATATTATTTTATAGGTCATCCAGAGTTCACCCAGCCCCCCATTTCCTCCAAATGAACCCGAAGTGGTGCCGTTTGTTAGTGCTTTGTTTGTGCTGGTTTGTCACGTCGAAAGTTTTGTTTGTGCTGCTACAGTTTTACAGATATTACACACTTTATTTTCTGGCGATGACGTCATCCAGCCCCCCATTTGCTCCGACTGGACCCGTAATAGTGCTGTTCGTCAGTGCTTCATTTGTGCTGGTTTGTGCCGTCAAAACTTTTGTTGGTGCTGCTACGGTTTTGTAGGTATTACACACTTTATTTTCCATCGATGACATCACGACCGGAAATGCTCTCGTGCTGCGGCTCCTCATTTGTTTGGGCTGCGGTCACACAAGGATCGGCTCGCGCGGCCACGCCGAGTGAATCGCTCATTTGGATTTTAATTCCATGTACCTGTGTATGTGTCTGTGCATTTTTCATACTTAGAACACCTGGAGTGGCACGTAAAACAGTTTTTTGACTACGGCCAAACAGCATGAATATTGTCCCGTATTTCGAAACCTTAAGGTGCCATCCTAAGAATGCTCTGAGGTATTTCTTCTACTTTTTGCGCAAATATTCACTCCAAGTGAGATGATAACATTTTGGAGGTGTCTGATGGAGTGAAGTCACTGTGACCAGAAACTTTTAACTGACTGGCAGAAGTTTTATTTTTAAGCCATTTTTTGACTCCACATTTTTTGAACACTTCTAAACTGGGATTACTTTCAGCTCTGGTTACTCCCTTAAAGCCATTTAACTCTGGGACTTTGTAGCTTATCTTAGCATGCTTTTGCTAGCCATGCCTTAAAAGCAACAGAATAATGGGGAAATAGACTGGAGTGCCATGCATGCATTTTCAGATTTTACTGGGTACAACTTAAGACATCATTTACATCCCTTCAGCAAGTCATTAACTATTTTTTTAACTGCCTGTTTTGTGTTAACTATCATTAAACCTTGCAGTTTTAGTTAAGTGTCTATAAGCTCTTCAGTTCTTTAATTTTTTAAATTTTACCAAACTGGTTTTCTCGCTCTGGTGGAGCAGTCATTAGTCTGAGAGCTGATGGCCTCTGCTGTTTGAGTAAACAATAGATTTCCTGCTCTTGCTTATTTTCTGACAACTGCTTCATTTTCCATGTCTGTGTGTAGACCTCTTCCAAACCTCGACTGTGTAATTAAAATACTGGCTATTTCCACATCCAGGAGAAGAGGAGAAATATTGGCAATTATTTGGAGCATGTTTAAAAATGCATATGGCAAGACAGAGCCATAACAGTCATTTTGTGAGCTGTAAAACTAAAGCGATTAAACTAAAAATGTCTGAGACGCTCAGCAGAGCTGCAAATGTGGGTGATAACTCTCAGTGGATTCATATCTAAGTAACCTCTCTAACTCTACATGAAGTGATTTGATGCATTGTTAATGTAAAACTTAAACAAAAAGTCAAGCAATAAATATCTTCTTTAATTACTTTGAAACTGTGTGGTACTGTATGAACTGCAGGCAGCTCAGCAACAGAGTCCTGCTGTACACAAAGCAAAAACACAGTTGTGTAAAGATTTATACGTCCCTTACAGCTGTCTCCCTCTGCTGTGCCCCCTCCTTCATAATAACCCTGCTCATCTCATGAATATGCAGACTTGCGTATCAGCTCTGATAGAGAAGGGTTCTTAAATCTACCATTTATGTCCTTAGATTTTCTTTGCTGCTTAAGCAACCCCACTAATTTCCACCTCATCAGTCATATTTTACTGAGTAGGGGCTTTATTTATTTCACTTCACAGGTTTAGATACTGAAGGTATTTTGTTCCAAAAAACACAAAAAAACGTACATGTACAAGCCAAGTTTGTTCTTGTGAACTGCAACTAAGAAAACAACAAAAACTAAAAGGTTGAAACTATTCTCACTGACTAAACTCAAATAAAGAGGTTTGTAAATTAAAAATGTAGGTCAACAGCCCAATACTGTATGTCTGTAAAACCAACTGAAATAGAAATAAGCACTACAGTCTTTAGGTGCAGCACATACTAAAAGTGGCACTTTCTGGACTGTACTGCTGCACTTTTGAAACACAATATTCTGTTAATTTTTTGCTCTAATGGGTACAGAAAGCTTTGTTCAGAGAAAGCTGGTCAAGCCATGCAGAGATACAGTGCACTGGCTGACAAGGGTAAAGAAAAAGTGTTCAAACATCTTTGAGAAAATGTCTGACTTTAACCAGAGAGGCTTTATTTTAGCTCCAGAACTCTGCATATACCAATCAGCTGTTTAGTGAAGTCAAAATGCTTTTCACAGTTACACAAAAACACTACAATGACAGCTCCATCATCACTATACTTCCAGACAGTCACACTAGTCCATTAGGACATTATTTTTGGTATAGGATGCAGCTGTAAGGGCTGCTAACGTCTCCTTGTCTCCTTACTGTGTTTGATTAATTTGTGCAATTTTTATTAAGTAATCAGACACAAGCTTGTGTTCCTTTCCAAAGCTGACACAGTCAGCCATGAGGTGTATCTGAAATTAGGATGAAGGATTCAGGGGTGACATGTAGTAAAAAAAAAAACACGGGGCAGATTTGAACTTTCGTGCCCTCATTGAAGACAGAAGTCTCTGTACTTGAGCGCATGGCTATAATTTCAAGGCTATTAGAGTCCATGTGGTTGCTTTTATTGTTATAGGACCTGTGGGACAGATAATGACCAATCAGAGCTGAATGATTTAGCATGGAGTCTTTTGAAAACATCAGAAGGGTATGTGTGTTCTTTGTAATCCTCTTGCCTGTTTGTTGGCCAATTGTAGCTCCCTCCTGTTTGTCAGCAGGGGTGGAGTGGTACTGTAGCTCTAAAGATGCTGCATCTTCTTTTCAGCAGTCTAAGCTTCTCACTTGTTTATTTGTGATCTGTGAGGGAGATATGTGGTGATGTGAGCAAGATAAAAGTGCAGCTGTTAGATTCTGATTGGACAAGTATTTTCATTTACTTCACTCAGCCACAGTTGGCCTGTTTTCATGATAAACAGTCCTGGTCAGCCCCTCAGGAAAGTCTAGAGTTTTTCTGCCCTGGTGTATATCTCTCCTCACTTTCACTCCCTCCTAGAGAACCTGTCAGTATAACTCCAACCTTGCCTTTAATGTTTTTGTGTTCCTAATTATATCACAAGTCAATTGCACTTAATGAGAGTTAATGTACTAATGCTCCAACACATTGTGGTGTGGATCCATATGGACGTAAGGTCTGTTGAGATTAACTCTGATAGTGTTGATTTGTCTATGCAGATGTTGCACTCGTGTGTTTAGTTGGTGATGGTGAAATAAAGATTAATTTTTTCCAAGTTAAAGATGATTTGAAATTAACTTTGAGCAATTTTAAACAAATCCTAATTTCAAACATTTGGGAGATTGTGTGAAATGTCAGTTGAAACAATGTTCAGGTATTTGCAGACCTTTTTAATAGGAATACACATCAGTGCAGTTTAACAGTGTTTCGGCTTTTTCACATCAGCAATCAGCAAAGGAATAAACACATTTCACTTTTAGAATTCAATTTATCATTTCATCTCAATTTATTTCATCAAACAAAGTCAACTGCTGATTCGGAGAGGGACTTTCTCATTCAGCAGAAAACTGACTTGTACAAACTTTGATTTATTTTCTGGCTAAACATGATAGAAAATATCGGTATTGTCAGAAATATCCATTTAAAGAAGTAATAAGAAAAACAAGTGTATTAGCTAAACTGATGTTTTCAATAATTGTACTGGAATCAGACCTGATCTGAATTTTGGATCGGTGCTTCACTTCTTTTTAACCTAGTCAGTACAAAACTGCAAGATCTTAAGAAAAATCTTTTGTAGCCTCAATGCTAGTTTAAAATAACTTATCCCATCTCGTATATTCTCATTTTTTGGGGGCTTTTTACCTTTATTGATTGCACAGAAACTGTGGATTGACCTGGAAGGGGAGGTGAAATGGGCCTGCAGCTGGGGTCAAGCTCAGGCTGTTCATAGGAGGCAAGAGCTTTAGTACAATGTAAGTGCAGGGTTGTAATACACACAGCTACCAGCAACCCCTTGATTGACTAATCTCTTATTTGGTATGACCCTACCTGTAATTTCCTACTCAGTGTTTCAAAGTTGTAAATTATCTTGTTGTTTTGTTTATTTGGTCTTTTTATCCTCAATTCTTGCGTTAATTCATATCTGTATTTTATTGTATATGTGGGTTAACCTCAGTTTTATTGTCCCTTCTTTGAGCAACAATTTTGTCAAAATTTCCACCCACCCATCCATCCATCCATCCATCCATCCATCCATCATTGAACTGATCGCCAGCCCATAGAGAGACAGACAACCATTCATGCTCACACTCATATCTCAGAGAAATTTGGAGCCACTAATCAACCTAATAAGCATATTTTTAGTCTGTGGGGGGAAGCCAGAGTGCATGGAGAGAACCCATGCATGCAGGGGAAGAACATGCAAACTCCACACAGAAAGGTTCACGCACTACCTGCTGCACCACCGTATTGCCGTTTTTAGAAATTTGTTGTTTGAGGATGTTTTTTAAGGGATAAATTTGACTTGACCTTCAAGCAGCATTTGCCTCTGTATAGGCGACTGCTGTTTCAGGGATGTCTTACTTAGTTCAGTACTATGTCAAGGCATTCTTCTCAAGTTACAACAGCATGTGAGCATGCAGTTTAAGGCTGTAGGTTAAAGATTGGTCTGCACTCCAGATGTATCTCATAATAAAGGTATAGGTGCATTTTGAAGCTCTTAATGGGCTATGGCAAAGTAAATTGCCTGCACTATAGCATCTCAGGATCAACAGGTGGTTTATTTTCAGACTTTGGATTCACAGGCTGTTAGGAGAAAGGTGATGAGGCACAGTGGTAACCATGCTTCTGTCCCATCTGATTTGAAACATTGAATTCAAAATGTGTGTGTATTTATCAAACAGAATAAAATTTTATGAGTTTGATGATCAAAAATCTTGAGGTATATTGTTCTATGACAAGGGGTTTGTGGTAGCAAGAGCCACAGTGTGCATATTTTGCAAAGACAACAGATTGTTCCACGTGTGATGGTGATCGTGAACTGTAAAATCACTCCTCTATGCTTTGTTTTGTTGCTGCTTTCATCACTTGGCTCAGTGGCTCAGCAGTGTGCCACATCGTGCCGCTCTGATGAATCCTTTGAGATTAGCATGAAAGCCCACTGGGCACTTCTTTTGCATTAAAGTCATGCCTCCATCTTTGACAGCAGCAGGGTAAATTTACATTTACAGATGTGTCATTTCCTGTTGGTTGTGCTCTTTTTGTGGGTAAAGATCGTTGTTTACTGGAGGAATTCTATGGGGATGGGAAAAGGCAACATATGTGGTTTGGGTTCAGAGTTGTTCCTTAAGTGATGGATGAGATGCTGCATTCTCATACACACTTTCAAACAAGGTGTGGTCTGCAGAGTCACCCCTCTTCTGGCTTGTCTTGAGCGATGATTCATTTTCACTCTGTAAACAAATTTCCTCAGTGCTTTCTGCAGCTTTGTAGACAAAAGACTGGTTGAGTGAGTTGGATCTGACTTTTTAGGACTTTGTTTCCAGCCTTTATTTTAAGAGAAATCCTCCATGTCACTGCTTCATTTAAGCACCACATGTTCTGTTACAGACACTGTTACTGAGACACTGCCTCAGCTCCAGCTTTACACTGTTTTACATGAAAACTCTTGATGAGTGCTTCTTGGTGTAAGACAACGTATGCAGCATTAGTGGACAGCAGTGCCCAAACTCTTGGTTACTCTGGCCTGATTACACCTGCCAGTGTGACATCTTACAGCTGTTACATCAAGCCATTTAGCTTAGGATGATCATAGGCTTTAGAACCAGCACTAAGATATATAACAGTGCTCAACTGACCAAGTACCACAGAGACCAGTCAAACAACTAAATCAGACTGGGCCCATCTGAGGTTTAGCATCTCACAGGAATTGATTACAGAGGTGGAAAAGGGCTTCTCAGTGTGTGAAAACTGGCAGGTTTATGAGCAAGAGATTGTGAACATAGTTTAGCAGTCATTGAAATTGACTGAACCTGAGTTAAGGTGAAATCTGACCACTTCACCAAAAACTACTGGTGAGGTTAGGTAGGTAGGCTGTCTCAGTGTTGGCTTAGAGGCAAGAGTGACAGTTGACTTACTGGATACGTGGGCTTAATGTATACTCCTGTCCTCACAGCGATCTCTAATGTACATTTTCAGTCATGGTTATCTCCTATTGTGGGATGCACTGAAAAGCTTTAAGTGTTAATAATGCTTGTTAACCATTTTTTGTAGGGCATTGCATAGGATATTTTATGAAAATGG
Organism: Scarus forsteni; assembly: GCA_036419115.1. Taxonomy (NCBI): domain Eukaryota; kingdom Metazoa; phylum Chordata; class Actinopteri; order Labriformes; family Labridae; genus Scarus; species Scarus forsteni. Next base: position 29,787,506 of record JAZDUH010000084.1, on the reverse strand, counting down.
CTCCCTTGCATCAGAATCATTCTATGGGATAATGTAGTACTAAAAGACCATCAGTCAGTCAATCAATCAATCAATCTTTATTTGTATAGCTCCAATTCATAACAAGTGTTATCTCAAGACACTTTACAATAGAGCATAAAGCTCTTCATTTTATGGATACACATATATGCATAGATACATATATACATATAAAATACACAAATACATATATATACAAATATATACATCCAACACCCAACATGAATCCATATAGCCAATCATGGATCCCTCCATCATGGCGGCAAGAAAAAACCTTCTGTTAAGCAGCAGGAAATCTTGAATGTGGATCCCAGTCTCATGATGAACAGCAAATCCACACGATGCTGTGATGGGTGTGAGGGCAAAGGAAGGGAAGTAAGAGGAGACAAGTGGACATAAGTAAGAACTAAAGTTAGGGACAGGTCCATGTAGCATCCTCATTTCCAGGAGGGTCCTCATGTCTGAATGGTTGTGGTGATCATTTTCTAGAAGTATAACCAATGATATTCTTACTGAAAATAAGAATTTATGGTAGTGACGAACTCACGGGTGCCCAGACCACAAGTGCATCCCAACCATAGTTGTCTCCATTAAATATAAATGTGTTAAAGGCCTCTTGAGATGTGACATCCCATTTTCAGAGGGACCTCATGCTTATGTGGTAATTAAAAAGTAGATACTGTAGATGTATCGATCTTGGATATGGAGATCATGCTAATATCTACATGAACAGCTATAATGATAATGGAAATGGAGTGTTCCTAATAAAATGGCCAACTATGTGTCATGTTTATAACTGTAGTTTTGAGGCTTCATGACTCCACAGCGGCAGGCAGTCTCCACCAAGGATCCCAGGCCACCTACAAGACAAGAGCCAGAGACGAGTACAGGAGCAAACAAAAGGGGCAAAAGCAGATGTGGAGAGACAGTGAGAGAGAGAGATAGAGCCCAGTGCGCCAGATTTGAGACTGCATGTAATAAACTGTGTGTCATAACAATGTGATGACATCCAAGGTCATACTTGGTTAAAACTGTGCTGTAGCACCTTTGAGGCATTAAGGACCTTGAGTGCCCTCTAAATAAGGTTTTGTCATTTAAGGTCTTTATCATATCTAAAAAAAATGTTTAGTTTTTTTAATTGTCTTACCAGTTTGGCAATATCATTTATAAATAATACATACAGTAATATAAAATATAATGCTACACATCAGTGGCATAGTGTGGTAGTATGCTTTATCTACAATGGGACAGATATGTCCTTGGTCGAAAAACTTCAGGTTACTCTCACTAACTGTTTCTGTAATAAGTACAGATGAAAAATAGTATCAGTATGATATTATTTGCTGAAATTGGCTCAAAAGTTAAATATTGGTAACTGCTAATATGAAAATGTTTGCATATAACAATATACCGGCATACAAATCAGCCATATATATTTCATTTATTGACTGTAACATTGTTAGAATAAATGGTTGCATAATAATCTGAATTTAAATATTTTTCAAGAGTTTATTATTTTTCTACACAAAAAGACTATTACATATAAGCAACAGGTTAATTTTCAAATGGAAGTCTTTGTGCTCTTGATACAAAATATTGGTATCAGCCATAATGATTTTAGAAAAACCAGAGTTACTGTAAATTGGCCAAAATCCAATATCCTGTATCCCTGTAAATATGTAATTGTGTATGACAAGGTGTGGATTTGTTAGTTATTGCTGATGGACAACAATAATAGACTCCAGGAACCATCAGTGTCTGAATGGAGTGTGAAAAAGTAGAAATAGCACAAAATATATGCACTGCACGGTTAATAATTTTGAATCACATGCTAAAAAGGAATTTTAAAAAATGTATATCGATATTATTTATATGGTACTTAGGCTAACAAGATTTTGAGTGAAAAACAAAAATTTTCCCATGATTTGCTGTCAGGGTCTTTTATTTTTGATGCCAAAAAACAGGCAGCAGTATTGTCTGATATTTTACTAAAATCCATTTAAAAATGATGTGGTATTTTAACAGTCATTTGGAATTTCTTTGCAAAAACATGTCTGACTTTAGCTAGTAATGTGGTGCTGCTCTTCACAAACATAAATACTTATTAAAGACCCTTTTGGCATGCAGCAGGAAAACCATAATCTGTAGATGCTCCCCCTTTGATCCCTCAATGATGGCCCTGTGGCTAGATATCCGAAACTAAATCTTTTGCTTTGAGGCATGAGTTTAAAAAAATGTAATGAACTGTGGGAAAATTGATTATGTTTAATCAATATGAGAAAGTCGAACGGTTAACTCCAACACGCAGTAAGAAAAAAAGAATTATGACTGCACTTGTGACACACGACTACCTCTTGTTCACGTTTTAGTTTCAATTGAAAAAGATGAAAGAAAGAGTTTCTCAAAATAGATAGCTTACTAATCATTTTCTCTATAATGAAAATGACATTGAAAAGGTAACACGGTGACTGTGAAAAAAAGGCTCATTGTCTACAAAGCCAAAAGCTTTTTCATAAAAACAGAAGATTGGAGCTTCAGTCATTGACTTCAACAGCTGAGGGCTGATTAATGCTGCTCTGCATCCCTCCCTGCTGTGCTCTTAAGGTCTCTGACAGCGGCTTCCTCCACCTGTGACGACCAGCCAGAGCTGCGCCCTGTGGAGATCAGAGGTCTGAGCACCACAGTCAGAGGAGGTGCAGCTCTTTGAAGCAGCTCTGCATGCAGGCAGAGCGGACATGGAGTCTACACGCTCCTCCAACATTTTATTCTCCATCGACCATCTCTTTCTCTCCATCAACCATCTTATTTAAGGTAGCATCCAACTTCAGAGTGAAGTAAACTGAGCAGCAATGTTGTAATGAGGGGAGGCTTGAATTGGTTTCTTCTTCACACCCACTTGCAGCAGCGTGACAACCAACCTGTTTCAATATCAGGCTATAATTAAGAGGCTCTCTGGCATTCCTTCTCAGAGAGACAACCAGCCTTTACTAAAATGACATCTGAACAAAGATGTGCTCTGCGTCTTCTCCATCCACCCTGTCACATTTATAAACCGCCCTCTACATTTACCCTCTAGTCAAAAACACAAATTTGTAGTTTTCAGCTGCTCTCCGAGATGTTGCCATAGAGCTTTAACCTGCTCTGATTATCTCAATTGTGTGTTTAACAGCTGGACCCATGTATCTGCCGCAATCTCAACTCAGATGCCTCCACAGTGTTCTCAAGCGTTGTCAAGGGAAACTAAGTTTGCATGTGGGAGGGTTGGCGTGCGGATGAAAGGCAGCTAATAGACTGACAGAGAAGGGCAAAAGGTGAAAACATTTCAGTGATAAGGTGGGCGTTTCAATCAGTGGATATTTTGTTAACAGAAAATGATGTCAACTACCATTTTTCCTTTAAAATATTAGAGGATAATTAGTTTAAACTGATATTTAATCTTGAATACACTGGTAAGAAAGGTTTACAAAGGTTAACTAACATGATGGGACTACAATGATAAGGGTATGATTTTGGACATCAAAAAGCTACGATGTTTTGTTTTTTCTTTAGCGCAGGGAATTGATACGGTTTTATTGATAGGAGTGCTCGTAACAGTCCTGCTGATCTATACCACTCTTTAACCATTCCCTTATTGATTTCTGCAGATTTTCCATGTGGGCAAATGTTGGCCTGAAGATTTTCAGTGTCAAACACAGGTCACAGCATAGGTAACTGCGTCTACAAGATGCTGGTGTTTCTATTCACTTAAAGGGACTGTGAGGAGTTTCTAAGTAATTGCAAAAAAGTCTCACTTTTAAATATATGCCTGATCGAAATACACACTTTAAGATGAGTTTTATCGCATCAAAATGGGTTATCTATAAATGCTATTCCTAAGCTTCTTGGTCAGGTCGAGCAGGACAGGGCTGGACTGGCCTGGACACTCAACTTTGGGAACAAGACAATTAAAACTAGAGCAAATTTATATTATTCAGACACGTCTTAGAGCACCGGGCTGTAAGTAGCGATACATAGCCGGCTACAAAACTACGATACTAAGTTTGTCAAAAATTGCTTGTTGTCACACATCAAAAACTACCACTATGTAACTAGAAAGAGATACATTACCTCGTCACTTTGCATCCTGTAAGTTGTTGAAAAAAGAAGCTGTAAATCAATGCAGAGTTCTGAGGAAGGTCCAGGCAACAACACAACAAACACACGCTTTGGCTTCGGTAACATGTTGTGGTGCGTTCCAGTTGTAGTCAGAAGTAGGAATTTCCAAGTTCTGAGTAGGAAACTGCAGCTGGAACGACCCCCGAAGTCAGAATTTCCTACTTGGAACTCGGTGAAACCTCGTCACCCCCGAGTTGACAATCGAAGGTGGATGGCCCCAGTGTGAACAGTTATTTAGCTCCTGTAATAATCAATTTATTTGCACTTCTGACTGGGGTTTGTCGCTCTAGATCAGCTGTATACATCGTATTGTTAGACTTGTATTTACAAAAATGTTGCCATAGTGATAATCACATTCTTCATGTGATATTTGTGAACAACAACGCAGGGCGTGCTAACAACAGCTAACAATAGCCTGGTAGATCGGCATGTTTTTTTCCGACTTCAACTGTAACGCTGATAAGTCGGAGATGATGTCACTCCCATTTCCAAAGTTACTGGAACGCAGCATTACGACAGTCGCCGCGCGTGCTCATGGGTAGCAGAGTCTTTGTGTGGCTGGTAATAGATTCTCCTCACAGTCCCTTTAAGGTTGTGCAGTAGGAGCCTTTTATAAAAAAATTATCAACAACTCTGACCACATCTGAACCCTGTCAGTGGAAGGAATTGATAAGGCAATTGATTAGCAAAAAGACTAATGATATCAATACTTTGATGGAGCTGTTAACAATTATCAGCTGGAATTGGTTTTCCAGTCCCATCCCTAGTTCGCTTTGCCCTTTAGTGTCTTAAACGTATCTCTTGTGTATGATTACCATAGGTTTCAGGATATTGAGCGCTGCTGAATGTAAGCCGCACCCACTAATAAAAAAAAAAAAGCACATATGTAGGCTGCACTTGTCTATAAGCCGCAGCTGTTCAATGGGCGGAGCTAATCGGGTAGCAAGAGCGGAGCTCGAGCAGAAGGACTGTAGCCAGAGTGCAGAGTGTTTTTTTTCTGAAAAGCTGGAGTGTCACCTTATCCTTTGCTCCGCCCCACCCCCAGTTCCGCTCACACCCTGTGTCTTAAGCATGTCTCACTCAAAATGCATCTGTTATAATTAATTGCGCAGCCACCCACACTGTTTTCAGTCAGAAATGTTGATGTTGCCAACTCGACCATGGAGTTTACATAGTACTATCATACAGGTGTACTATTCCTGTGAGACTAACAGATGACAATAATCTGATCAATAACCTCAACACTTTATCTCATAATTAGTAAAGAAAAAGGGAACGTCTGTAAATCCTATCACAGTTAATCTGCTATTTCCTTCTTTTCAGTTTAAGACGCTGAGAAGACACTGTTTTTTTTTGTTGTTTTTTTAAATGAGGATGGTTTTAATAATATTAGTATGTCAACACTGTGCAGGCATCTCAAGTCTCTCTGATTGCTCAGGCAGAAAGCCCAGTCTGTTGTGATGTCACTCTCTTTCTACAGGAAGAGCTGAAACAACACGGGATGCTTCACGGATACTAATTCATGCATTTGAAACACATTCAGTTGGTTTTGTTAGTGACTCAGAGAACTTCCTTCAGCAGCTGCTGCAGTCACACAGATAGCTGTGGAATAAGACATAATGTGGCACTGTCCTAAAAAATGGACAAGATCAGCACCACGGACAGCACAAAAGCTCTCAGACTTCAGTGCAGGGCGCTGACAACCTCTATTTTCCCTTTTTTTGTGAAGTGTGCAGTAAGCAATTTGAGTGGAACAGGTAGATATATGAGAGGAATGTGGAGGTATAATAAGCGGAGCAACATGCATCTACTTTGAGCGGACAAGCAAGCGCAAGTAACAGCTCTGTGCGTGGTGTGGAAAATCTCATCGCTGCACTCCGCTTACATGATCTGTCTTCTTTGTAACACAAGATATTTACACAGAATGATTTTTACTTCTAATTAAACCTGATGTGACAAAGCTAAGTGTACTGTTATAAATCCATAAATCAGCTGCATCACTGTTTAAGCCACAGGGTTCCAAGTGTGTAAAAAAGGTAGCGGCTTATAGTCAGGAAACTATAGTAAACACTTTGAAGCACAATGACAGATGTCTCAGGTTTTTGGACATCCCCCTCCCCCCCTTTCAGGAGTGAAAAAAATCACAATGTTTTTTTTTGTTTCCCACTATCACTGTGCCCTATAAAAGACCCAGTCTGTGTTCACACATGCAGCTCACCTCCCAAAATTCAGGAATTTTAGCCCTTCATTCAAGGTTTTTATTTTATTTTATTTTTTCAGAAATGATCAAGCCGGGCCCATTTAACCCTGGAAATTGTGTATTTTTTAAGATATAAATAGGTAGTTTTAAGGTGAATTCTTGTTTTCACAACATCGACGTGAACTCAGACATACAGTAATAATATGACCTTTCAAGCTTTAACATGCTGATTTTAATGTCTTCAAAGGCACTGATAGATTTTCATTATCTGAAACAAGCAGTGTGGTCATATATTTGTTGAAACATAACTAGATAACTGAACATTGGTTTTACTAAAATGCCATTTCTGTCTTTTAAACAATGTAAATTATGTGAAGATCCCATGTATGGTAAATCTCCTGGATATTACTTAATGCAGGAATTTGTTAGAAAGCATTTTAAAAGTTTTTAATCATCCTTATGATCATTAACAATAAGAAATCAACTGTCCATATCCGTCAAGTCCAACTTGTGGTACTTATGGAGCAGCTAACACCTCAGAGAGAAACTGGTCAGAATGTTATTAGTGTGCTAATATGAAGGTTTATACTGATGGACTTACTTAATTAAAACAGAAAAAATGCTTTATTTATTTGATTAAGTAATGGATAAAACTTAAGGATTCTTATTATCTTATGAAACTGGACTTATATCTATTTTACCTACAACTGACTGAAATTTCAAAAAAAATTTAATGAGCGAAAAATACCAAAAAGACCAACACTGATACAGTTTCTTCTGAGACTCAAACTGAAATTTGTGCCAGAAGACTTTGATCACTTTGTTGAAAGTAACAGACTGCAGGTTGTGTCTCTGGACAGGAAGTGAGTTTATTTTGTTGATACCATTTCTGTTATTTGTTCTTCCTATCAGTAAGTTTCTTTAACAAATCCGTTATTCATTCCTGTGGATTTTCTATAAGGGCAAAGACCAATTCAGCGTTTTCAGTAGGAACAATTCTTAACACGTCATACTTGATACTTGATGGGCTGGGTAGATGAATTCTTTTGCAAGTTTCTGAATGTGCAATAAGTGTCTTTTGTGTAGCTGCCATTATTTGATCTTTACTTCTTTGTGATCATTTTAGCTGACTGCCTCTGATGAGAGCATGACATACTGGAGCTGAAAGGCATGCAGAAGAAAGTGGAAGAACTGATTGGGGAATTGGTCAGCAAAAATACTCAGTATGTTGATTCCTTCAAGGATCTGTTATTGCTTCTTAACTGGAAGTGTTTACATTCCCATCCCTAGTTGTTTCTGATGTCATATGTCCAGCAGTCCAGAATTGCACATGTGCAGAGTGACCTTTTTTTTGTTTGATGGCTCACTAATTTAAAGCCTTTTTACTCTCCTGTTTCAGTGCAGCAGTGGCTTCAAGCACTTACAGATTACTCTAATGGACATAAAAAGGAAAGTGCACATGCCTGCTGGGTGATGCGTCTTTATGGGGAGCCTCTGTGTTTCAAGTATGGATCAAGCTTAAGCAGAGAGAACATTAAGAGCAACATAAGAGTGATGGGAACAGAAGTTGCATTTTCAAGTGTAGACTGTCTTTTTGTAATCTATTTATTGGACTCTTAGTGTCTGCTCTAACATGCTGTAGTGGTTAATTTCAAGGTCTGTGCGCTGGCTTTTGTGAACAAAATGTGCTCCATTTACAAGTTGCTTGTTCTTTTTGTCGAGCTGGTGATTATGCAGCAGTGAGAGCAATTCTCTGTTCTTTATCTTTATTTTGGAGTAATTGGTGTGTTTTTTTCTCAATTTTATTATTTAAAGTTCCACTTACCAGTATGTTTCAACTCTTATAAAACAGCATACATAAAATTACAATTACAACCTCCTGTTGAATTTTCTCATTCACATTTTTTCACTGTTGTCTAAGCGAGCACTGCAAGTACTTTTGCTTGATTTTACCCCCTCCTCCCCTCTTTCTGGTTAAAATTCAAGCAGTTTATTCACCTCACACTGTCACAGTCAGTATCCCACAAGGAGCCCTGCCATGCTTGCAGTAAATTAGGCTGCGTTTCACAGGGAAGAGCTCACTGTGCCTCTCTGGCCATCTGCATAACGACAGACCTTCTCGGGTGGTTGCTGTTATATCAGAGAAGCCAAACATGGATGAATTAAAGACCAGTCTAAAAAAACACATCATTCTAGACAAAATTTGACAACACAGACGGATTATTAAAAAATGGTTCATTAATTATTACTGGCATCTCTTTACCTAATTTTATACACTGGCAATCACGTGACTCCCAGAAATAAGCTGGCACATTTAGACACATTTTTATTATATGTTCACAGAGGAGACATGTAAGACATGACATGTAAAGCACAAAGAGGGGAAAGTGGATAGAAGGTAGGGCTGTGTAATATGGCCTGCAAACAAAATCATTAGGATGTAGATATATTTGCGTTGACATTGGAGAGTGCACTTTTTTCGCAATGTATTAATATATACCAGTATTTTAGATATTCATAATTGGAAAAAAAACATGTACAAGCCTAAAAGTGTACTTGTTTGAAAATGGCCGGTCCTTCCATTGTGAATTTTTATGTTGAAATGCTGAGTCAGCATTTCAACATATTGTTCTCCCTAAACTCCATTTTGTTCTTTGTCTTCTTCTTATTATTCCTTAAGATTTTGACACCTTTCACAGGCTTCAAATTTGCACAGATTTTCGCAGAAAAAAATTGACATATGCAGCATGTTCTGGAGAAGTGCGCTTGTATTTTTCACAGGTTTAACAGTTATACTTTTTACAGAAAAAATAATTTCTGCATGTATTTTTACATTGAAATCAATGGGACATTTCCGCAGCTCTGCTGAAAACTTCAGCAACTTTGAAGCTCCATAGATTGGGCATGCTTCCACCTACAGACGTCATTCGTGCTTTAAAAGCTGCACTGACTTCTCAACTATTTTTACATATCTTCAGCTTTTTGCTGGCGTCTACGGTTTTTTAAATATGAATTTTTGAGCAACACCAAGTTTTGCGGTTTGCTCTGGACTGACTGCCTGTCACGTGCCTCATTAGACCGAAGCCCTCCTTCACACACACAAATTCTTCAGCAGAATTGTCTTGTCATAACTTCATCAAAACGTCCTCCACAGACATGATTTATGCATCAAAACGTCGACTCACTTCTCCTCTTACACGTGAAATCCACTTCAAAGTTTAATCTGACATTGTTTTGTCTCAGTGAGCTTCAGCTTTTGCGGTATGCTGCAAAATCTTCTATCTGCGGTAATGCAATTCTTTACCTCAGGACAGTCGAGTGCTTCACTTTGGAGCCTGTTTTTAACTCGCCACTTTGTCAATATTTTCAACTTTATGGACATGAAACGTATACCCATGGCTTCAGCATGTTCTTGGGATGCTCACAGTGCAATCCCTTTTCTGATATCTACCACGGTTTTCGCACAGCGACTGTTCGTTTACCCGGAAGTACCGAGCGTTAGTACAGTGCTATATGAGACAAACAGGATAAGTACCATGCTTTCCATGACTCAGCATATTTAGCCCCATCGTTGAAAGGATAGAGCAGTGGATTATGGAGTGAGAGACCGGGGATCAAATCCCGGCTGAGGCAGATGGACTTTTCTTTCCATCTAGTACAGATTTTTCATTACAATAGCGTAATCATGCTTGTCTTTACACTCTCAGCCTTATTTTGGACGTATTACACTGACTGGCCACTTTTTTAGGTACATCTACAGATATCAACACATTTAACCATGTTACAAAACAGTCATTCATTTTCTGCTTTCTTTCACAAATGCAAACAGTTTTTCGTGCACTTTTCACTATCTGCTACAGTTTCTGAGATATGACTGTTGAAGCAGCATCAATTTTTGCACTTTTCTTTGAAGTTAGAGCGTGGTCACGTGACCTGCATACCTGAGCTCCAGTATCTATAATTTTTTGCAAACATTTTTATTGCACATTTCACACATTTTCAGCCGTGATTTACTGCTTACAACTATTCATGTCACATTTTCAACTTTCTTTGCATTACTTTTAGCAATTTCATTTCACAGTTTCAGCAGTCACACTCAGCATTTCAACGCATTTCCTGCAGGGAAATGCAAATTCTCTAGTTTTTAATGATACCCAAAGTTGGATTTGTGCCAATTCCTGATACGCTGATATTCCCAAATTCTTAATAACTGATACTAATACTTTTTGTGTTAGAAAAGAAATGTACAGCAAGAAATATATCACTTTAGTTTTTGATAAACACCACTTTTAATTCATAGAAGTCTGCAGTCATTGATAATGAAGTGAATTGTTATGGCACATTTGTACATCCTACGTATATTATAGCCAATAAAGTGGATGATTATGAAATATTTAAAATATTAGCTGTAACTTTCTGCAACATTTTTCATGTTGCCTGATTCCAACTATCAATTTTTTTAAAGAAATTATCTAACGAAAATGATATTTTTCAGATAATACATTGTATAAAGCGTAGCAATCTTCCTGTAGTTTATGATTCTTTTAGTTAAAATAAGTTTTTTATTGAAGGAATTTGTTTCAGCTGGCAGTGCACGAAGAAGCTGAATAATATTTGACATAAAGCAAAATTAAATGTTGAAGATATGTAGGTCATGTCAAGTCAGGTACAATGTAGTATGAAGTGTGTCAAAAATAAAAAATTCTAAATTTTTTAAATAAATTCTTCATCTTAATGCATTAAAAGCATGGTTAGATCGAAATGCAAAATCTTTTTTATGCCTGCTCAGTGCATCAACAATGTATGGAGGTATGTATGAATGTGTATATATGAACATATATAAGATTTGCATTTCATGAGTTTATTGATTGATAAGAGATACAGTGAATAAACTTGTGAAAGGTGGAGAAATAGAGAGAATGCGGTGAAGGTCATGCTGGAAATGGTTTATATATCTTGGCCAACAGATCTTTGTATGGATTGAGCCTGGTTGCTTACCACTCGGCAAAACTAACATCCCACATCTATAGTAATTTTAGTTTTTCTATCTTCAGACATTGCCACAACTTACAACTTGTTTTTGTGTCACTAATGGAAGAAAACATGGGGAAAAGCTTTAAGTTCAAGAGTCCATGGTGAAAAAACCAGTGAAAGAGTAGGACAAGGAATCTTGAATGTTTTTAATCTACTGCAACAAAAACAAAAATTGAATCAGCTGATAAAAAAAAATATTAATAAGTTCTAGTTGTAGTGCATCAAAATTACTTTTTTTCAAACGTTTGATCCCTTTTGTTTTGGTAATTTCATAATAAATATGGTTACAGCAATTTTTTTTTAAAAATCTAATTTTTTTAGCTGATGTTGCCCCTCTCTATACTGTATTAATGTCAGTGAGAACAAGAGAGACTGTTAAAGGTCTTGTTTCTTTGGAGCCATAAAGGAATCCAGAGCCTCATTCACCGCAGTCACCGGGTTTCTTCTCCGTCCCCCTCGTCTCCCTCTGACCCACTTGTTTAACGTGCCTGCGCTGCCTGCTTTTTCCCAAAAGAACAACCAGTCCACTGTATGTCTCACCTCACGAGTCTCCATTCCATACTGCATGCACAAGATAACACCAAACCTCACTGAGTTTAAATTAGAGTTCGTCAGGTTAGCACGGAGAAATAAAAGCCCATTTATCTCCGGAAGTATGTGGCTCAGGATTTGGCTGAAGTGGTGGAGAATATTATTATCCTCATGTGTTTATAGTTGTTGTGGGTGGGCTGGCAAAAGCTTCATGTCACGGGCTGAATTTCCCACAAATATAAATAACCCGCAGGAGGCGGAGGAGACTGATGACTCAAATGTGAAAAGTTGATAATGTGGCTCTTTGAAATGCACAACAGGTCTGAAGAACTGTAAGAAAAAGGAAAAAAAATAACAAAAAGGAAAACACATGATGTTTTGTGGGTTTATTCTGTTAGAGGTTAAGTATCTCTTTTTTAAGAACGGCGTTTTTTTTTCTGGAAAACTTGAACTAATGGTACTGGACATGTCCTTGAAAAACCAAATTGAGTGGGACTGCCAAATTACAGGTAGCTTTTTGATACTTTTTTTCTCAGTGCAGGTGATTTGTTCTTGTCTGAGTGTCTTGTCTTATCTCTCAGTACCTACCGCAGAGTCTCTTTTTATACCATCAGGTTAATGCTATTGACCCTGCTCTCTGTCTTCACAATGCAGCCAGGCCTCATTGGCATGGCTCACATATCTTATCGCCTCCGATTGCTGGCTCCTGTTGTCATTCATGTACCTTATTATTTTCCAACCCAAACCAGTGCACCTATTCCTCGAAGCCCACAGTCTTTGTAGTTCCAATCGAGGGTGCTGCAGAGTCAGTCTTGCTAACAGACATTGCTTTCTTGTGATAAAGCGTTATCCAGAAACCCACCCCATCAGGGCTCTTTTATGTGGGTTTAAATGGTGCTGGCATTGCGTGGGCTTGCACAGATTGTTTTGGCTGTCAGGGTTATTGTCTGCAAGCTTATGCACAAACGTATTGGCTCTGAATGACGGAAGTAAAGATGAATAACCTGTTTCCATTTTTCTTTTCTTACTCTTCTGCCTACACATTTTTTTTCTCCTGCTGTTTTCAGGATGAGATCTCTTTATGCAGTTTTGAAAAGTGCATCCACCAAGTACAGTTTGGAAAGTTTTTGGACTATGTTTTTGTGGCAGTTGTAAACAAACCACATTGCTTTACGTACATTCTTGTGCTGTGATTAGGGCTGGGAAGTACCACCTGGAAACAAATCAGTCTTTTTCATACCATTTTGACAAATTTTCATGTTCTACATAAAAAAGCATGAAGATGGAGGGGACGAGAGCTAAAAAAATTTTTGAAAAGTTATTCTTTTGTCAACTTGTATCAAAAAGAGCACATTTATTTTCACTGCACCGTATCATACCATACTTGGTAATACTGGTCAAACTTTTCACAGCTAGTGAGAAAGAAGCATTTTTCACCCAGATCACCCCCCAAAAACACAGATAATAGGTGCAAAAGTGGTGTGGACCGCCCTCTTTAAAGGAGGATTTTGCGTGTGCTGCCGGCTGTCACCATGGAGAGTTAAGCGGCTAAATGCTACAGAATCTGCATGTGTTCTGCATACATATAAATTCAAACATGCTAAATACACTGGGCATGCTATCTTGCTCTTTTGACAGACGCAATCCTTGCTGTACCCTTTCAGTAGATCCAATTTCAAGTCAAAGTCTGTCAAGTCTGTCAATTCTGCACGTGTTTTTATACACACAAAACGTTCATAGATCAGGTCCATAGTGTGGTGAGATGGTTTCAGCATTGGATTAATGAACTGTAGGATGAAAATGGAGACAATACTATGTGACCTTGTTTAGCTATAGAATGTAAACGATGAATGTCTTTAATGGTTAAAATGATAATTATAATAATATTAATATTAACAGTTATCATTATTATAATCTAAATGATAATCTTTAAATTACATCAGGTAAAACCTTTACTCTACTGCCTTAAAAGTGCTCATACTGTAGTTTGCCTCGACTTGATTTCATATTTTTTTTCAATCACTACCAAAGTGCATTCAGAATCTCTGATTTTCAAAGACCCTTATTGGTCTAAAATTAAAACCCCAGTATTCTTGCTGGGCTGGCATGTTCAACACCTTATATGGCATAAAAACTTTTCCTTTTTTCTGCCTTAAATATCAACTGCATTAGTAATGTGGCGTTTATAAATATACGATTGCAGAAAAATGGACAGGAAATGTAATCTATGTAATTTAAATTGAAACTTTTTTGAAAAACAGCTACTTGCAATGCATCATCCTATTTCTAAATGTTGTGCAGTATTTATTAGTCTTCTGTTAGGGCTAGATCCTCAAAGGGATTACACTGCTTTTGCGACCACTAAACCTTTGCAAATGACAGAAAAAAATAGTGCATGATCCTCAAAGTGTGAAATGCACGCAAACTGAATCCAAACTGCACTGCCGCTCCTGGCTGCGTCGGTCCAATTTGCATGCATGTAAATAAGGGAATATTCATAAATTCAATGCAAAATTGCCCCCTTCCTCTGCAAATGAGCCTAGTTGCAAATACCACCTAATCCTCAAATGCCAGCGCTAACTGCCACACACCGTTTAGCTGTGCAAATTACCGCCTGTGAGACCCATATATAAAATCCGTGCAATTTCTGTTCCTCCCTCTCTCACTCTCTCTCTCGCTCAAAATGATTTGAAATTGCACTGAGTTGGTGGTAACTGTGGAGCAAAGCCTGCACAAGGGCTGTCATGTCAGGACTCTCCAGTAATCATGGCAGCAGTGATTGTAGCCAGGCGAAGGCACCGAGGCAGGTGACGTGGCAGGTGCCCACAAGAAAGGATTCATTGGAAGAGGGTCTCACTTTTTGATTTAAGTGATTATGAAATCATTTGCAGATAGCAGTAGCCTGACCACATGATTCTTGCGCTACAAAATGACATCAAGGATGACAGTAATATAGCAAACTGTGTTCTTCTCTGCAAATATTCCACCATTTTTAAGTAAACATGAGCAATTTATCTATATAAAGTCCATTAAAAACCCCTATGACCCCCTTGACCACTTTTTGGCCATTTGAGTTGCATTTTCTGCATTTGTTTTGGCTGTTTCAATAACAAAAAAAAAAAAAGACAGCAAAAAGACACTTAGGACACATGGTCCTTTGACCACTTTGAATCACTTTGTGGTCATAATAAATAATCTGAAGTTTTTTTCTGAAGGGGCACAATTACAACTTTGACATTTATACACTTACACGCATCTCATGAGGTAAAGGTCGTCCGCTAAATGCAGAGTGCTTTACTACATAAGGGGATAAATCAGTAATACCCAAACAAACCCAAGAAATAAACGCAACTCAGCTTCTCATCCTGACAGCAGTAATTCAGCGGCCTCAGTGGTAGGTCAGAGTGGGCTTTATGTTGACCTAAAGACTGGAGCACAGACAGCTCTGCCGTAATGTAAATAGATCAGTATAAAAGATTCAGGACCACAGACAGCTCCGTGTTGACTTGTTTATATATATTATTTATTTATCATATATATATTTATATTTAAGATCATCAGGAAAATATAATAAATACATGTAACAACATATAAAGCCTTAACCATTAGAAAACGACAACAGAACCTGAATGCCAACTAAGGTCATTATAAATTATATTTATCTTTCTTTCCCACCTCTTAACTGCCATCATGTGGCAGGCGGCTCAGGCTGATTTCCCACCTTACAACAGAAGCATTTCTGGCCTAAAGAGCAGCAGCAATCCTTCTCATGGCCCCATCATCTCTGCATGACTCGCCTGCATCTGCGCTCTCAAGCCTGATTTTTTATTTTTTTTTTACCTGCTAGAGCACTTCAGCTGACGTAAACAACTCGCTATAACTGCAAGTTCACGTCTTGTACCTCGCTGTTACTGCTTATTGTTCTGTACCGTTGTTTGTTTTTGCTGCTCAGTGTAAAGGAGACGTCAATCTCAAAGTTTGCAGGGACAAAGCCACCAATATGCAATGGTAATTTTGCAGTCAGAGGCGCAAACTGCGCTCAGATGCTAATCTGTGTGGCGGTGTTTGCGCCTGCGTATCATCAGAGCAAAATCTTTTGAGGATAAAGCGCAGGGCAGATTGCGTGAGCTATTTCTGCACAAATGATGGTGCTATTGTAAGAAGCAATCCGTTCTTTGTGGATCAGGACCTTAGTGTTAAAACACTTTTAAAAATTGGGAACAATTTTTAGTTTGTAACATTTTTTAAATTTTCCTCACACAGTATTATCACAGAATTGTTGCCTTTGTTATATCTGCACTCCTGTTTGTACTTTTATGTTCATTGTTTATCATGACCTATGAGGTACATGACACCTGAATTTCCCACAAGGTGATTACTAATCTATCTATCTATCTATCTATCTATCTATCTATCTATCTATCTATCTATCTATCTGTCTGTCTATCTGTCTGTCTGTCTGTCTGTCTGTCTGTCTGTCTGTCTGTCTGTCTGTCTGTCTGTCTATCTATCTATCTATCTATCTATCTATCTATCTATCTATCTATCTATCTGTCTATCTGTCTGTCTGTCTGTCTGTCTGTCTGTCTGTCTGTCTGTCTGTCTGTCTATCTATCTATCTATCTATCTATCTATCTATCTATCTATCTATCTATCTATCTATCTATCTATCTATCTATCTATCTATCTATCTATCTATCTATCTATCTATCTATCTATCTATCTATCTATCTATACATCCATCCATCCATCCATCCATCCATCCATCCATCCATCTTTGAAGTATCATAGTTTAATGCTTTATCACACATCCTTACCTTGTGGTTTCAGGGTTAGAGAATTTTTTACATGAACACTCAGGGCCTTCATGAGAAGGGGACCAAAATATGTTTGTGTTTGTGTGGAGCTAACAAGACCATCAGAGTAATATAGGTTATTTTATATTTGTTTTGACTTGTTGTGAAGATCAAGCTAATTTAGTTGTTGTTTTTCTAGTATATGAATTTACCAGCAAATAAAATCAGTTGATTGACCAGGCCTGGCTGTGGTTTGTTTTATTTGCAGCTTTTTGTTTGTCCAGAGGCAGTATTGTCTCCTCAGCTTTTCACCACTGTTGTGACTGCCCAGTCTCAATAATGAGCCAAAGTATAGGCCCAGCTTTGCCATCTATTGTAACAGGGCCCTTGAGTCAGGTCCTTGTTAGCTGATGCACAATAAACTCCAGCCTAATGAAGTGTAAACCAGAGATCTGCGAAGCTGCAAGGGGGTTAGATGAATATGGCCGGCGGCCTCGTTGCACCACGTCAAGCTCAATGCTAATGCTATTAGCAAGGAGGTCAGTCCATTTTGCCTCACCCCTGCACAGTTTATCAGCACTTCATAATGTAGCGGATGTAAGGGCTTAGTGTCAAAACAGCAAATCACACTCGAGTTTGATATCTCTCCAAGGCTGAATAGAGTGGGGAATGGGGTTACTGTGAGTTTGATTGCAGCTGTGTTTGACTGATCCCAGACCTCCTGCCCCTAAACAAGCTTCCTATCTATCTATCTATCTATCTATCTATCTATCTATCTATCTATCTGTTTGGCTTCTATCTAGGCTGTGGTTGTCTGTATCTATCTATCTATCTATCTATGCAGTCCATTTGTTGCTGCTGACCTGGGGAGCTGATTTTGCTGCCTTTTTTTTCTCTGCAGTGCATTTCTTAATGAGTCTTTATGTACAGAAAGTTCAAAACACACAGTTCTGATGATGTCTCACATTTTAATTTTTAGTTTAAAAGTTTTTTTTTAGTTTTTTTAGCGCTGTAACATAGACTTGCACAAGTAGAGTTTATCCACTTAGGGCTATTTATGAAAAATCCTCCTTTTTTAAAGACAAAATATGGTCAAACGTGTTCGATAGCACTTTATAGAACCAACACTTGTTGAGCATTAGTATTTCATAGGTTAAGCATAAGCTCATACATTACTTTCATTTAAACATAATTTGTTGTGGATTTGATAATCGTTTATGAACACACCCATAATGCTGTTCTGATGCATTTAATTTAATTAACTATGAAGAATTTGTAAATAATCAACTAATTATCCAAAGTAATGTATTAAATAAAGTATCAAAATAATCTGAAACGTAGCCATCAAATGATTTTTGTGATATATTAGTAAGGCCCTAGTGCATACATAATTCATTATTAACAATGCATAAATTATAATTCTATATTTTACTGCTGAACACAGCCATACATGCTTTATTGATGATCAACACTAACCTTTTTCCTGCCTTTATGCCAAATAGATCCCTAACCAATGTATCACTGATGCATGTTAAATATTATTTTTTAATAATAGCTTCCATTTTAACAAATACTTCAGAGATTAGTGGCTACGTTTTAACCAATGCTTTAATTTTGTTTAATCAATGTAGCGTATGCAAATGTGTTTCTAAATTATCAATCAATACACACAAGTGCTTTAATGTTGATAAATTTAGTCCCAGCAAATGTTTCATTAATGCTTAAAAAGAGCTTAACAGTGTGCAGTGAAAGGAGTATTGCCAGTGATTCTGTTCATATGCATAAAGTCCTATCCCTTATAAGCCTCGCCTTCCTTGGTATTTGTTGGGGCTAAGACAAATCTGTTGTTGCTTGCCTCTCTCAGATTCAATAATAATAAGGGTTTCCCAGCACAGAAGTTTTCTGACAGGTGTATCCTGGCAGCAGGTACTTTGAGAAGGAGCTCTCTGATTCAAGAGTAAGCCAATCAAAGAGCCAGCGAAGGGTAAATTCTTATAATAATGATTCTTATAATGGTTACTGACTGTCTCTGCATTGATACAACTTCAACTATGTCTGCATCACTATGCACTGATTAAAATATAGGGAAGATAAAATACCATCATGATGTCTTTAAATGGAAAAGGGATGGAAAGATTTACTTCACTTAAAAATTTGAATGTTACCATTTTTTTAGAGGTGATTTTTTTTTTCCAGTTTTATAATAGGTATAATAGCTGTGAGCTTCTAGGGATAAGGGGGACTTTGTCTTTTGGAGGTGTCATTGTTTTTTATTTAAAGAAAAAGAAAAAACTAATCTTTTATTTTGTGCCAAAAAACTCATCAAATGGAGCATTGTCTTTTTTACGTGAACTTAGAAGAAATAGAAAAGTTTATTTTAAAAAACATGTTGAAAGTGTTTTGTATTGAACAGTGGGTCAATTGTACTGTTGCATCTCTAGTTTTTTTTCCATTCTTGAGGTCCCTGTGAGCCACTTGTTATTCATAGCACACCATTTCTCTGTATGTCTTAACCCTTTGAATACATTATAATGCATATATAATGCATTAACTACTTGTAATTCAGAGAAAGAGCCATTCCTCCACAATAGCTCTTTTCTGATGCTCATGTTCTGCTGTTTCGATGTGTTTGCTTGCACAGCCGTGCACAAACACAAATTAACTCTTTTGGCATGTTTTGTCTTCCAGCCAACGCCGGGGCCTGTTTTCCTAAGCAAGGTAACTCACCCGGCAAATGGCAACCTGCTCTTCTATCATCCTATGAGTTCATCTGTTTTTCCAGTCACATATTTTCTATGTGTAACCATATCGTCTCCATCTGCCCTCCACCTTGGGCTGTGTTGTCTGTCAGTTGGAGCTCTGATAAAAGGGCAGGGGCTGTCAGAGTGACACACCTCAAAAAGTGGACAGCAGAATCAGAAACCTCCAGACAAGAGACATTAAGAATATGTGAGGAGAAAGCAGAGGGTGTGAAGGGAGCAGACAGAGCTCAGATAGATGGGCAGGAGCTGGTGTGAAACAGCCAGAAAAAGGACAGATATAAAAGCAGTGTTCCTTCATGTTCCCACCTGACTTTCAATTGCCTCAATTTTACGGATACTATTTCTCTATGTTTCCTATGAAAACAATAAAAGCCACTGAAATTGACAAGAAGGCATATCACAATGGAAATCCGGCAAAGCAAATTCAGCTGGAGCCACTTTCTTTGATCTGTTGCAGAACCATTTTACTTTTCTCATTTTTCTTCCCTTCAGAACTTGAAATCAATAATTCTGCAGGGAACTGCTCCGTCCTGGTGGCAAATAGTCTAACATCCCATTCCATTTCTCCCCTCTCTCTCCCTCCCTCCCTTTTCTCTCCTTGGTCCTCTCTTTGCCTTATTTTGCCACTTTCCCTCTTTCTGCTCCATCTGTTTCCACCTCCGTGTGCCTGCTCTGTGTGTATGTGTCTCCACCCATAAATCTTTCTGCATGCTTGTGTGGGTGGTGATTCACCTCTTTCAAACACACTTTCCTACCTTCTTTTCCTTCCTTCCTTCCTTGCTTCCTTCTTCCCCTCCCTCCTTTCTTTACTTCTTCTCCTTTCTCCTTTCTTCTTTTATTCATTCCTTGAACTCTTAGATCCTGAGCGTGGTGGCAGTCACATGATCACAACTGATGACTTGGAGTATCCACGGGAATATCGTACACTTGGGAACAGCGGCCGTCGTTTCTCCAATGTGGGCCTCGTGCACACATCGGAGCACCGCCATGGCGTCACCGCCGCCCAGAGCCTGGAGGCCCTGACAAATCTGCACAAGGCAGACATGGAGCGCAAGAGGGATGCCTTCATGGATCACCTGAAGAGCAAGTACCAGCAGCAGCAGCAGCTGCAGCATCCACACCACAGCCCACACCACAACCCGCCATCACCCTCCCCGTCCCATGCCAGCATGAGGGGCTCGTCAGAGCGATCTGCACGGGAACAGGTATGTCGTTCAAGTTATCTATACTTCTTGTCTTTTGTGCTTTTGCTTTGTTGTGTGTTTTTTTTCTTTTATGCCTTTATGGTGGGCAGCAAAGTAGATAGTCATAAAATGGGGAGATAGAAAGGGAAATGACATACAGGAAAGAGACCACAAGGTGGATTGGAATGATCTTTGTGTAAGGGATGCCAGAAAATAACCACACGGCTACCAGCAACCTTTTTGAATCATCCTTTGAGCAGCCTTCCATAAATTTTAGTGTCTGCATCCAAATTTCAAGCTTCAGATTCTCCCTGTGCCCATCTCAGCCCTCAACCATGCATTCAGACATTAAGTATTTTTCTCAATATTTTCATTTTGTGAACAGAATTTCAATTTGAACACTCGATCTGCTTATACAAACGTAAATTAAATAGAGCAAGCTATGTAAGCAAAGTAAAACCTATATCCTGGCTTTATAACATGACAATAAGAAGAAACAGAGGTTTGAAAGTCCTACTTAAAAATTTTACATGAACAATACCTGATTTTTAATTTGGTGATAGAAAAATGCTTTATGCAAAAAATTTTCAACAGTCCATTGCATGTAAACACAGAAACAAATCATCAGTAAACAAAGGATACATAGGCTCTTGTCAAATAGGGCTTGAGTCCATTGTGGAAATAATTATGAGGTTTATTGTTGCACAAACTGGCCCTGTTCATACACTACACCTGTATTGGATATTCAGCGAAGAAAGTTAAGTGCATAAGGTGCTTGCAAATGGCTCAACTATTAATAGGGGGGGAGTGTTCTTTGTGTTTTTTCGTTGTGAGCATGCAGCCCCCCAGCTGGGGGTGTACAACACAGACATTACGTAAGTGCTGTTATTTACAAGAATGGGGCAAAATTGAGTTTTATTGCAGGTCATCACTGAATGCTCATTATTAATTCAATGTTCACACACACCATCAGTTTAACTCTGAACATACTGGAGCAAAAAAAGGGAGGAACATGTAGACCCCTAATTCATTTGCCTCAGTTGTGTAATGTTGGAGAGCTGAACTTAGACCCAGCAAGGGTGCTGTATGTTACAGTTTTGCTTAAGGACACTGGGAAAATGTCACTAACAAGGGGTTTATGAGATGTCCAGTTTTTCACTATCATTTTCATTACTTTTTTTTATGATAAGTAACAAGACTGCTGCAGAGAAAAATCAAAATCATGAAAAATGAACAATGTACCAAATAGATTTTTGTCCTGCTGTGACAGTATGCCAGATAAGACAAACAAGACCATGTATTAAATGATGAGATTTGTGCTTAAATGAAAGTAATATGGGAAATATTGCTTGTGACAGTAATGATGTCGTGAGGGGGCTTCTCTGAAGGCACTGATATTTTGTTGATCATGAGCTATGAAATATAAGAAAGCTCCTGTTTTGAAGTGTGTAGTTAGACCAGAAGTCTGATAGAAAAAAAGACTTTTAACCTGCTTGCTGAAAATAATTTGAACATTTCTGCCCTTGCGCTAAGCTAAAGTTTATACTCTTACATTTCCACAAGTAACTTTCCATTTCTGTTTCATCTCCTAATCTAACAGCCACAAAACACATATGATATTAGCACTGCTGCTATGAGTGTATTCTACAT
Source organism: Scarus forsteni (assembly GCA_036419115.1). Lineage (NCBI taxonomy): Eukaryota > Metazoa > Chordata > Actinopteri > Labriformes > Labridae > Scarus > Scarus forsteni. The sequence goes on along the minus strand of JAZDUH010000084.1, from coordinate 29,765,176 downwards.
TAGTGTGAAGTCACTGTAGTAACGCGACAAAAACACAACAAGGGAAAAGGTGGGAGAGAGTGAAAAAGATAGAGGGAGTGTGTAAGCAAGGGTGGGCAGGTGAAACACATGTGGAGTCCAATGTTGCCGTGGCAACCGCTCCCATAAATGGCAAGTGGGGATATCGCATTGCAAAGGTCAGGTTGTGTGGATAAGCAGGAACTGTTCAAAAGTGAAGATAGAGTGGAGAGGGGAGCGACATGAGAAGGGCAGACAGTTGAAGACAATAAAAGGTAAGAGGAAGCTCAGTGAGTGGACAGATCCTGGAGTGACAGAGCATTTTCACTGCACAGAGGGAGGAAGCAGCAGAGCCCAGGATTCCTTGTCATCCCGTGGATTATGCAGAGCGTGGACAGTGAGGAAGCAAAGAGAGGGAGAGGAGGAGGAGGAGGAGGGCGGGTGGGGGGAGGTGGAGCTGGAGAAGAGTGCAGCAGCCAGTCAAGCAGCCCTCCGCTCAATTAGCCAGCACCAGCAGGAGCCAGCCACCCATCTGCGAAGGAGTTAATCGGCTGGTGTTGTAATGAATTAAATAAAGAGTATCCGCCGCATGTGCTACCGGAGAGTGAGACGATAAGAGAGAGAGCAAGGGGGGAGATTGAGTAAGGGGTGAGGGAGGGAGGGAGAGACGGGCAACAACGCCATGAGGACTTGCTACACCTGATGGACAGCCGGGGATGACAGGAGTGGTGGACAGGCACAGGTGCACTGCAGGTGAGAGGGGACTGTGAGCTGGAAACTGGAAGCTGGAGGATGCGTGTGTGAGGCGGGGAAGAGAGATGTGCCAGCTGGGATTAGATTCCATGCCGCGTTGTGTTTGTTGTGGTTGTTGTGGTGACGGTGTGCATATGCTCAGCAGGGTAGACGGAGGCTGAGTGGACGCCTCTGCAAACTGTACACAGAGCTTATCGTGTGTCTGCTTGGGTGGGTGTCTGCTTGTTTTGCAGACCTGTGCAGATGTTTTTTTTTTAAAGCAGTGGAAGAAAGGTAAAGAGGCTGCTGTAGCATCAAGACTGGAGGAGGATTGAGGGGGAAAGAGTGAGAATGATTGAGAACAGGGGTGGTGGGGGTGCAGAAAGGATGACGACATGAGAAAGAGACAGCACTGGAGGAGGGGGTGATGTGAGTGCAGACTGCTTTACATGCAGGTCAGGTAATGCGGCTGCTCTCTGTGAGGCTACGTCCTTCTGTCGGCTACTCTAAAAGTGCACACAGAGCTGTGGGTTCAAATGTATACATCGGTGTCTTTACTTAGCAGTCAGGGAAGCATTAAGCCCTTCAGCCTCAAGATTAATCTGATGTCTCACACATCCAGCACTAACATCAGCTCCTCAGGGCTCAAAGCACATTTAATTTTACTGGAGGTTAAAAATTACAAGATGTACATTTGTGCTAAGCTCAGTCAAGAGTTTCATCTATCATCTGGGATTATGGCTCAATGAGTTGGTGTGATAACGCCTGAGTGTATGAAATAATGTCCTGAATATAATTTCTGCCTAGAACAAATGTATTGGTGAATGCCAGAATGAAGAATGTTAAGGGATTATTACATTTAAATAAGCCCACTTAAGATTGCTCTCACACTCCATCGCAGTCCGTGCTCAGAACATCTGCAGCTGTCAGCTAAAACAACACGAGGTGGTCGAGAGTGAAATGTGTTTACTTTACCTGAGAAGTGTGAGTAAGCCTCATTAAAGCAACAAACAGAGAAACACCGACAGAGGCAGACACACAAGACCACAAATCACTTCTGCACCATTAAAGCCAGCCTTCAAAGTTGTTCAGCTCTGTTGGAAATGTTAACAGTGTCTGAATATGTGAACAACTATTTGTGACGCATCAACAGCTCCCGCATTACAACAGATTGTCAAGGATGGGGCATGACCGAGTGACAGCAAAGAACAAATAAGTGACACACGATAAGTGCCAAAGGCTAGCAATGAAGTCCAGCCTGAACACATTATATGTTATCTTATCCCTGAAAGTGATCTCCTCAAATATGACCTCTGACCTCTGACTCTGACTGAAAATTAGCATTCCGAACATCCAAAGTAGTAATGATGATATAGATAATGAAACAAAAGACTGGCTGCTACCATGAAAGTGTTTTAGTTTTTTTTAACCAAAAGGTAATGAAAGGTTTATTCATCAGACTTGATGTGGATATAAATGGTTTTCACTGGACACAATACAGAATTCCTGAAAAAGAAGAGTATGTCTAGCCAATAGACATAAATTCTCCTTGGTGAAATATCAAAGTGTTGTCTTCAAAAATAATTGCTTCGACATATGTTAGTAGACATTTTCATGCCATGGGAAAAAGCAAGCGTGGGCTGAGATTCGCCTCCAATTTCATTTGCAGAGTCGCACTTATCTCTGTGCCAGTATAGTGAGGCACTCTCGGATAAATGCTCTGCTTTTTTTTATTTACAAAATGTTTGAATTATTAAGATCACACAGTCTTTTCCCCTCAGCCAACACTATGTGAAGCAGAAAATATCAAGGGGAGACAGGGACTGATTGTCTAACTTTTTAACTCAACCCAAAATGATCGTTTCCAAATTGCATGAAATCTTGTGGCCTTGAGGTGAATTGTGAATCATTTTCATTTTAAAACAGTTTTGACAAGTTATCTATCGTCAAAGATGCCTCTACCCACAAGGATGTTTGTCACAGTGTGTAGTGGAGATGACTGTCACCACTGGTTTCCAATGGGGTTATTCTTAAAAAGGAAAAAAGAAAATGAATTCCTAAAAGGCATAAGCAAGCGACACTAAATAACTTAAAAACCAAGCCATCGTTATCACAACTCTCATTTGTTGATCTATTCTATTTAAATTATCCGCTAATGTTTTGTCTGAAAAGTTTTGTGCTAGCTACCACATGGATTCGCCACACAGGAGAAAACTAGTCTCAAAGTGAAGCTGATACCTTTCCACTTCTGAGTGAATGTCTAATTGTAAAATAGAAGAGCCATTTGAAACTATCATCAAACTAATAACACTAGAAAAGCACACCTAGAGCACAGACCTCCACCAAGCAGGTCAGTCCTACCCATAAATTGTTACTTCCACCCAACATTATAGTCCTAGCTTTATTTTATATGCACATTGTGGAAAGAAAAATATCAATCTACAAGCAGTGTGATTGTTGTTGATAAAATAATCATCTAATAGAGTGACCTAGTTAGTAGTGGGCCTTGTAACTTGTTGACTGAACCAATTTGTTGCTGCTTGTCCAGATGGTGGTGTTGTATGTGCCACAGGGCTTCCAGTGAGCGATGTCGCCAGCCTGTCAGTCCGAACAAAACCACAGCACTTCAGTGTGCAGAGCATTTGCTCAATGTGGAATATGGGGGATTAGGTTTTTACACTCACACACACACAAAGACTTCTGCTATAATGGACTATTTCGGTGTTGACATTATCAGCAGTCTTGTTTCAAGTGATTAAGAGGCACACTTGAAGAACTGTGAAAGAGAAGAGTTGCCTCTCATGTTTCTATAACATCAATGGGCTTACAGTAATGTTACGAGCAGTTGTAACTTGTAGAGGACTGGGGTGTTTATTACATTTCAAGAGAGTCTGCTACCTTAATTTAACCTTAAACCAAGGCTCCAGGAACAGTGCCAAGCTTTCTCTGTTGGCATTCATCCTCTTCTCCGCGATGTCAGTGAGCAAAACGCTGCTGATTGGCTGTTCGGTGTTCCATGGGACAGCAGGCATTTTTGTGACATCAATCTGAATTGGAACAACACCAAAATGTATTCACTTCTTCCAAACACCACCTCTGGTAGAATTTTCATGTCAATCCATCCAGTGATTTTTGCTGTAGTCTGGCTAACAACCAAACAAACAAACAAAAAGACAACCCTGGCGAACACGTAACCTCCTTGGTGGAGGTAATGAAGAAAATTCACTTACAAAATGAAAGTCCTCCACACATGTTTTATTACCTCCTCTAAGATCTGAAATGATCTCGGCATCAGACTATATCAATTATGTGAACATGATGACAGGGCATGCAGTGGTCTAGTTTAACTAGTGATGTTTCAACAACTTGTGTGACAACCAACCTCAGTTTCCCTCAAGCCAATAAAAGCCTGAGGAAAGACTTCGACAAAATGAAATAATTAAGTATATTTTGTGAAAGTTTGTACACTTGCTCTCATTTTAGGGTAGTATTACTTAAAAAAAAACATTGGAAGATTACAACCACCATATGAAGAGCTTGAAGGACCAGATACGTTGAATATGTACACTTTTTGAAAAGTAGATCAAGACTTTCAAAAACAAGAATTTTTGCATGCAATACAAACATTACACATGTAATGCTTCCACATTGCTTTGTCAGGGAACAAAACTTTGAGGTAGACATGCTATTTGCCATTATATATAATTAAAAGGCAAGACAAACTGAGAATATGTTGTTCAAGGTCGATAGATTTTACTGTAGACTGTTCTGGAATCTTTATGGTTTTTGCAGTCTGAAGTACTTTTGTGTAAATAAAGGATATTTGGCTCCAAAAAAAGTACATCTTATTTGCAAAATACCATTGACTTACCATTGCTTATTCAGGGTGGGACTGTCCTGGGCTGGCACAGCAATGATGAAGGGGAGTGTAAGAAAGTACATGTAGACCAGAATGAATGTAAGCTAAATAAAGAAAATCTCATTTTTATAATGAATGTTTAAGCACAGAAGCACTGATGTAAATTATTTGAGATAAAAAAACATTGGTGGTTTAAATTCCTTAAAGCTGGGGTTGGTAATCTGATTTAGATACACTTTTTGTAATACTGGTTAAAATGGTCTTTATGACCCGATGGCAATCAATTCATAATGTGTTCTTAAAATAGAGCCAAAAATATCTGCTATCTACAGCAGAAGTAAAAAGGAAAAACACCAACCAATAAAACCTTGGGAATCCAAATTTTTAAACCAATCACTTCCCACCGCCATTCCGCCTGTCAGGTTTTGTCTTTGAAAACAAGGGAAGCCCGCTATTAGCCCACAACCCCAACCAAGCTCCAGTATCCCTCACATTTTAAGACAGGTGTACAAGGAATCTAAAATAAACTCTTTGTCTTTCTTGGTTTATTCCGCTGTTGGCTCTAATCTCCTGACAGCTGCCACCCAGGCTTCTGCAGGTGGAAGTTCTCACAAGGCTTTTTTTCTTCTTCGGTTTTACAGCTGTTGGCATCCATCATTTTGGAGCATTACCGCCCCATTCAGGCGAGTGACAGAGTTCAGTTTGGAGAGGCAAAGAGATGTTTTTTATTATTATATCGTCACACAGGAGATTTACGGGAGAGTACTAATACAGGAGGATGTCAGGAAAGAGGATAAAATACGGTAGTTTCATGGCCAAAACAAAAGACTTGACAGCTATGTGGAGAATGGCAGAGGAACTGCCTATACCCCGATCATTGTTGTGTTATGAGCACTGACTAACTTTCCATGTTTTTTGTTTTTTTTTTGTTTTTTTTTTTTGTTTTTAAACTTTACTATGATAATGCTTTTGTGTTTTCTTACCGCTGACTGAGACATCACCTTGTGTAGTGTAAAACATAAATGTGCTGGGGGTTTGGCATTGAATCAATCTTCTGGATATATCAGCCACGCGCGTGCATGTGAGCGGGGGGGTCATTTTGGATGAGGGGTTGGAGGGGCTAGGCGGAGCCTTGAGGAGATGCTACATTCAAATTCATGCTAGTTTTTCAAAATTACAGACCCCAGCTTTAAGGGTTTATCAAGGCTGCTTTTTTATTCTTTTTCATCTGTTTTATTTCTATTCAAAGCTCATAGTGGGTCTTTATTTTGATTGGTCTTTATCGGTCAGAATGTGTTCAAACAGCATAAGAATAACAAAAGGGTCTGGGCCTTAAACAGCAAAAGGAGTTTTATTTCAAGCTTTATGGTATGTGTCGAATTTCCATATATCTTCTTTACTTGTACAACTCCATTTCATTCTAAGCAGTATATGTGATTTAAACTCAGAGGAGAACTGACGAAAGTAAGCCCACTTACAGTTTGAGGAGATATAAATAGACCAGAACTGTAAAATGTGCTTCATTTCATGTTAATGAGCTTATATCAAAAGTAGGACTCAAGTAATATAAGGCAGGTATTCAGCACTTGTGAGTTCATGCTGCAAAAGCAGAGGGAAGATAGACCACAGCCAGTCACTGCAGCTACAAAGGCTTTCCCTTTTGGGGTTTTGTAGCTTTTCTTATACTCAGGCCTTATTATGCAGTGCAAAACAGAAAAAAAAAACAACATAAAGTGGTAAAATAGCTCATAGAACTCTTTTGAATAACCAATGTTTGATCAAGCATTGACCTGCAATGTACGAAAAACACACCTTTATCCTTTAACTCTTATCTCAACTAATCCATTGATTATTATGTCAAGCTCATATCATCCGGGTAATGGATGCTGCTGTTCCACTGCTATCTCAAAAGAGCTTTAGCTCCATCCACTTCGAGACAGAAAGACCATCTGACCAAAACTAAAAATCCTCCTCCACAGAAAAAGGGGCGAAATATAAAACAGTTACATGCCTCACAATGAGAGCATATACAGTAGATATGTACATTTTTAGACTGAAGATGTTTTTGAACCAGGCTATAAAGATCTCTATTAAGGTTGTTAAAAACATATTTTCCCTACGCACAGTCATTAAGGTGTCATTTCTCTGCTGCCAGCCCCAAATGGACACTCTGCTTAGTCCAGCTTTTGATATTTCTGCATAGGCTTTCATATGTTGGTGCCTGGGAATGTCATGCTCCAAAACACTTGACTCTGTTTTCAGAAATTTAGAGACTTTTAAGCTTCTCTCCTGTTAGGAAATCACAAAATTAAAAATCACTCATTACATTTGGCCCTGGTCAGGAAAACCTTCTAGAGGTGAGATGACATAACAACTTTGTTTCGTGTCTTGAAGAAATTAGAGCATGAAAGAAAATATCAAATCGAACTGTGCTTTTCAGAATGCTGGAACTGTGTATTTATGGTAAGCCTGCAAATTCAATGTCATTCAAATGATCAAAATAATGTTGTCATCAATGAAATACTCCAATGCTTTCACTGGGATGCATTTTGCATTTTATGATGGAAAAGCTAAGAAAAAAGTTAAAAATGCAAATTAAAATCAATTTGTCAGCATGATAAACAGAGAAATTCTGTGCTTGTGTAAATTAAAAAAGGTTGGTTATATGACCAAAACTCACTCTTTGGTTGGCTGAAATGATTCATGATTATTTGACATGTTTACAGAGAGTGTGTGTGGTTCATTTGTGATAGTTAATGATTCATTAGTAGTTTTTACTTGTGAGAAATAAGGACTTAAGGCCAGTTAGGTAGAAGTATTCAAATAAGGTTGAAAACTGCCCTATCTCCCAATTTTAGCCAGTTCTTTAAAAATAGCTGGATCTGGATTTTTATTCAGCACACTTTGAAACCACATAACAAAGCGAACCAAATGAGCAATGGGGCAACCCCTGCAAGCTAGTTTACGCAAATATCCTACCAATTAGCTGGCTAGTTAAGCAGCAAGATCACAACTCTTTCTGCTCTAGCTTTGTCAGCTCTGCCCTGCATCAGCACATGTGCATCAATCTTATGGCTCTGATGGGGTTTAGGATACCTCAAATTGTACAAGGAAATAAGTCTGGATAGAGTACTAAGGTTGGAACCTAGATTCCATACTTAATCTACGGTCTTCCTCTGCTGCTGTAAATATTTCAAACAAACAAAACTTTAGTTGTCTGACTGAACTGCAAAAATGTTGCACATACACGTCAAAGTCAAACTTTATCCACCAGGCATAGTATGTGAAAGGGACCTAAAACAACACACTATTTCAGAGAGACTCCAGGGCCAAGTGAGGAAACAGCAGGTGCAAAATTAGATTGCAATAATGTAATCATCAAATGAAAATGCTCCTACTGATGTTTGAATGCTCTGTAATGTTCTTGGGTCTTGCTGCCACAGTATTAAAATGAAAGGCTGATAATGAAAAAACCACCGGCTACCATAAATCAAAACCTCCCTGACACTTTTTCCATCCCTGTTTCAGGAGAAAAACGTAATGTGGGACCTTCAGAGAAGCTGAGCAGACTAAAAACTGCCTCCAGATAAGACTGAGACCTAGAATAAGAGTTTGGATTAGAATTAAAATTCATGAACTTCGCACAATCGTTTTTAATTTTCTTTGTCATTTTGAGGTATTTCTGGGTCATTGGTGCCTTGGCCTGAATTTGACTTTGGGAGTAATAACAATTAAATGGAAAGCTCACATCCCGAGGCAACAGGAATAATATCTTCCTCATACATAGAGCAGCAGGAAGATATTCTTCTGCATGAAATGTAAAACAGGGGCTAGCGAAAACAAACAGGTGAGGCTTGGATTAATGATTTAGCGGGTGGATAGAGAGAGACACAGACAGAGCTATTGCTTGCCTGCGGTGGAGAAGTCTGGGAGAAAGGCCAGCGTTTGGAAAACAGAGCAAACTCTTGTTTGATTTGATTTCACCCTTTTCATTTCCTCTCCTCCACCAATCTCATTTCAGGTGCACTGTAAACTGACACCTACAAAACACATCCTCCCCCCGAATTAACACCAGTCAAACTTAATGATTGTGGTCTCACTGGTCGCATCACATGAAGCTGTCAACAATATTAATGAGTTTCATAAGTAGGCTGTCAGAAAAAGAATAAATTACAGTGGAACAATCAAGGAAGCTTCTAATGCCTCACTGGGACAAATTCTTTGGTCTTTGTTGACAGAAGTCTGCAGTCAGATTCTATCTCATCTCCACGTTTTTTTTAAGCACCATTTCTTTAATACTGCAATTTTTGTCTGTGATTTTGAGCCATTATGAGAAAACAAAAACTTTTCTTTCCTGTTTCTCTCTCTTTTTTTCCTGTGTCCTTCATGAACTCAACAGCAACAGCCAAACTACTGGAGCTTTAAGGTCAGTGCCGCATCTCTGTGTGTCCTTTTTGTGTGCATGCATGTGTGTGTTTGTGCTTCGTGTCAGACTCCTCAAACATCACCATCCAATCTCCTCAGTCCTCTGGCTCATGCTGCACCCAGCTCACTTGGCATCCCTCAGCTCTCCGGGCAGTGTGTGTGTTTGTGCATATGAGCGTGTGTATTGGTGTGTGGGTTGCAAGTGGCAGAGGTGTCAGGGTTTCGGCGACAGCTTAAACTTCTCCAGCTCCATTTAATCTGCAGAAGATGATTCTCTCTGGATTTATGATACCTCAGTCAGCGAGCATTAACTGTTAGCAGCCATGTGACGTTGTTGAAGTGTGACTCAGACTGACTGAGACATTAAGAAGACATTACAGACATGCTGCTGAGGCATCACTAAAATAACACTGACATCAACGCTTTGGCACACAGGCTTAAGTCATTGCTGGTTGCTAAGTGTGTTTTATCCACAGGTTGCCAACAGGAATTATGGGTTATGTATACCTGAGAGAGCCAGCATCAAAACATATTGGAAGCATATGTAGCTTATGATTTTGAGAGTGAAACCTTCTGAAGCTTCTGTTATGCTGCTACACTACTCCAGGTAAAGAGATTAATGGAGCAAAAGGATCTTTAAGAATTTGTAGGTTTGTAAACAGTAAAGCATTTTACAGTGAGTGTTACTGCAGGCAAAACATTTCCCAATTCATATTTGCCAGTGCTAGCCAACAAGTTGCTGTGGGATGATTTTGACTGACTTTAATTGAAGTTGACTGGCTGTATTTCAGTGTTGCACCATCAAGACTATCCTCTCCACTCTACGGCCAACCAACATAACAATACAACCTGTTGAGACTGGGTAATGCCTACTCAAATCTGGAAGTATTGGCTCCCAAATTTGCTTTGCTTTAACACCAGCTGATGAAAAGTCATAATGCCAGCCATTATGATCATAAAAGGTTCCCTGGAGACTTATTTATGCTTCTGGGCAATAGCTATGCAGCAGCCTATTCTCAAGGTTCATGTAGCCCTGAACTGACCCAGAGGAGAAGGCTCTTGACATGCATCTCCTTAAAATGTAATTGTCAAATCATACAGACAGCAAGCTTTTGATTGGTTTGCTGCACTCATGATACAGTATTTTCTCAGTCAGATTTGATTACAATTCTTAATATTTCATTATATGCTGAGTATTGACATACTAAGCATTGTGAAAAATTGTGATTTTAAACCTTTTTTGGCTACATTTACTATTCTATAGAATTTGATGATACAGGTATCACAGTATGTTCCTCACATCTCTTCATTTTTTATTAAAATCAGGAGTAAAACTCATAGACTGATGTCTTCATGTAGCCAGTTTTTTTAACCCACATTACCATGTTCAGCCTTTCTTCAGCTCTCAGCTTCACTGTAGAGCTTCACTACAGCTGAGTTGGTGAAATAATGCAGAGATTGAGGCACTGCCTGCAGTAAGAGGACTCAGTGGAGAAGAGAAGATTCACTGCAAAAGTATGAACCAGGGTTGTATTCAAGTATTGCCTGAGCTTACCTAAATATGTGCAAAAATATTTTGTCCATGGGCCTTTGTGCTTGTGGAAATACTCAGTCCTTAAACTTCAGTCATGCCACAACCAGCCCATTCTCCACAGAGTCAGGGGGTCACTTATCCCCAACAAGCTTTCACTTATTATTTTGATTGTTCAGATCAACCGGGTTCAACATTAACCTTAAGTGTAGTGATACAAAAAGGCACAGACACTTGAACTCTGTTACTCAGCTCTGTCTGAATAGATGGTTGAATTTAGAGAACAAAATAGGAGACACTGGATTTATAAGTGGGTTTAACAGATTTGTCCTGAAATCCCGATCACTCTGTCTAAACTGAAATATTGCCTGCTTCAGATAGCGATTTGTAGATGTGCAGGGATAAAAACAAAGTACATTGAATGTATGTAGTGAAGCCTATAGGTTGAACATATAGCATTGCCAGTACAAAGCACTTTTTGGCAAAAGGGAGGTAAAGTTTACAGGAGATAAACTTATATGTTATCACTTGACCAAAGCTGTATGTGACCACATTCATTACAGAAATGTGGACCTTAATCTGAGAGGAGAACTAAAGGCTCACAATGCTGGCACTACGGACATCACAATTCGAAATACTCCACGAAGCAAACAAACCGAACATCCTTTACCTGCTGTCACTGTTATTGTGTGACAAATAAAACAACAAATCCTCAATTCTAATCTTTTTTATCACTTTATTGACTTATACTAATGAATTCGACACATATTGAAATTGTGTTTTGCCAGCTTTTGAATTATGTTTCAGGCAACGTCTGTAGTCTCAAGTATTGTGTGTCACAATACGTCTTCAATTCGTCTTCTTCTATATTGCATACATTCATTCCACCAAGTGCTAAACTTAAAGACAGATGCAGCATAAAAAACTACGTTAAGTAATGTGTCAACATCTAAATCTTTCTCAGTGTGATGTCAGCACTACCCCTGTTCCTTTAAACTGACCATATCCATCCTACTAATACAAACGCTAACCCTGAAGCTGTCCATAAGCATGATCATAACTTTTATATTGTGTACATGTTTGTGCACCTTGTAAAATGTGCTATCAAAACAGAGCATGTCAGAGAATTAATGGACATGAGTAAAACTGAGTTTGTGTGAGGGAAGTGTCCAAGGCTTATCTACAGTGTAGCAGACTCACAGTATCTTTTGGATGGGTTGGAAAATGTCACTGAATATCAATAACCATTTGCCCTGGCCTGTGGGGAAGGCTAAGCAATTTATCCCTCACCCTTACAAGGACTCTAACCTCCAGCAGAAGAGATATGAAATATAGTTTAGAGCCCTGTCTGTCACATAAATCTGAAACTCAACAGAACTACTGTATTTTAATACTGCAGGACTTAAAGGTGGATAGAAAAGTGTTGGATGTGGTTGTGAAAACAGAGCTCTAATAATATTAATTCACAGATGTTTGTGAAAAGAAGCTATTTCACGCAAAAAAAGAGAAGTTGAAATGAGGACTGTCATCTTTGACTTGATGATCTCAATATGGAACATTTTGTTGACTATGAAGTGCATTAGCTGAAAACTATTCGACACATTGCTTCATTGCCCCCAGCTATTTTCATTCATTTCATTCATTTGATATACCCAAAGCAACTTGTGGTAACATGGTAAATGCATAATGAGAAGCAGTTTAATGATACTACATTGTTGTAAATGTTAACCTCAACTGGGTTATTGACTAGAGCAGGAAGTCTTAGGGGTACTCAGTCCAATGCCAAAGGGTACTGTACAATATGATTCTATACCTACCAGTACCATGTGGTATGCCATGATTTAATACCATAAAGTACACTATATTATGCATTGTCTTTGGTATCAATAATTTGATGATACGGTGGTACAGCAATATTTGCTATATTGCAACACAAAAAATTCATCATGTTATCTGAATATCTAAGGAATATAAAATTACTCTGTTTAACATAAATTGTAGACTAATTGTTTTAACTCAGCATTGAACACATAATTTGACAAAGACTGAGATGAAACAAAGTTTATGCTTTCATTTTACTCAACAGAAATGTATGTAGACTTGTAAACCAAATGTGTATGTGTATTTTTTTATTTTGGATAAAAACTTCTTTTGATAATGTGTACAACCAAAGCTTCAAAAACAGTACCCTTAATTATCAGTATCTCAAAATGTGTTAAAGCTATGTTTAGCCTACCTTTACAGATGTGCTGTCCAGAAACCATGGCATAATGTTGCATGCTCATGGCCTCATCATATCACATTTAACCTTTTCACTATGGTGATGTACCACACTTCTGTTCTGGGAATTTTTTTAAGGAAGGGCATACAGGGAGCTTTGTAGTAGATTTGAAATATGACCTCTTTCTCTTTTTTGTTTTTTCAACACAGCAGCAGTTCTTGGGGTAGAGATAATTCCCACTGGTCCTTCTAACTCCTGTCACAAAAGCACCAGTGCAAGTCTCATGCATCACCCATAGCCTGATGTACTTCCTACTCATAAATAACAACAGCAGGCAGTCAAACTAGAGTGCACCCTTCATCATTTCTGTTGTAGCAACACAAAACGAAACTGTTGGAACTTCATGAAGATATGAAAGATTGCAAGTGAATCCCTTCATTCAGTATATTGTAGTTTAAAATACCCCCCCACCCCTGCTGTCTATTTCTAATTCCTGCTGGCCTCTCTTTCTTTCACATCACCGTCCACCCACTTTACTGTTGTTCATGTCATAGTCACTATATTTAATTTGTGGGAGTTCATTGAGTCTTTTTGTCATTTCATACACTCCTATGTATTTCTAGCATCATACCAAACTCTAAATAACACTCATTTGTATCACTGATTACTTATCACATTTTTAGCCTTTACTGAATGATTTTTCTGATTTGTTGTATAAAAATACCAACACTGCCAACATCAATCTTAATAATAAGATTGATGATGGCACTTGAAAGCTACTTGAAACAAGTTTTTGTTTTTCAAAATGGTTGCTGTTCATCAGTTGGTTAATTCTCATGGGACTAATTAACCGACTTGTCTGTCTGCTCTAAAAGCAGTGTTATTTCTCTGTTTATTCTTTTCAGTACAGCAAGTTACTGTTGTGTTAATCACTGTAGTTGTAGCAGCCAAGAAAAGCACTGAAGTGGAAGATTTAATCACAAAATAGAGTCAGAATAAGCTTACTCCCCTTTAAAATGGGCTGCAGGGGTAATAAATGTTAAAGAAAAAAAACTAAAGGACCACTTGGAAGCAGATCTAAGACTAATTTCTTGCTTTAAGGTCTAGCCAGTTTGTTATTGAATTTAATGTTTGTGCAAAATTTAGCAGAAATACAGCAAACACTTTTTGGATAACATGCTCACGAGCAGGAGATGGACATGATGACTGTTAACCTTTAAAAAATGACCTTCAAAATATATTTAAATTGCTGATGGCAACAAAACTACATTACTTCAACCTTTAACTTGTAAAATAAAGTTGTTGCTTATACTTGTGTCATGAAAACAATGTAGAAGATCCTGCAAAGCATTTTGAGATTTGAGGTTTGACATTGTAGTATTCACATGCCAAGATTGATCATGGAAATTCATGACCTTGACTGTTGACCTTCGATATTGAAGACCTTATGAGGTCATATTTAAGTTAAGAGTGAAAAGTGGTGCAAAGTTTGATGAACATCCCCATAAGTAGTTATGAATCCTGTGTTTTAAAAGCAAAATATGACCATTGGACTTGATGACTTTGGCCTGTGTTAAATTGCCCTTAAAATACTTCAACCATGCATCTAAGTACACATTTGTTCAAAAATAAGATGCCTTCAAGCTTCTTTAAATATTTCATCATGAGCAAGAGATAATGACACAGCTCAATTGAAAGGACAAACTTAAAGTAAAATGGGGATTAACCTAAAAAAACAGGTACAAATCATGCAGGCCCGGGCACTCGAAATGGTTTGAAAAGTATAAAAGGTCTTTAATTCATGGAGCCAGACTCAGTCCAAATTTTGATGTTTTGAGTTTTCGTCATTTCACCCTTGACCTTTAAAAGTCAAAAAATTTGAAAAAGTATGTGTGTATAACCTAAAATTCAAAGTATTTGTAAGATATATCGTTAGCAAGTAAGTGATGACAAGGCTCCATGAACCTCACATGCCAGATAGACTGTTCTATATATTATAGATATATTTCACTCGCCCATCAGAGGCAGCAGCCAATCAAAAGTGTTTAGGAGGGCAGAAGCTTGAAAAAAACAGATCTGAAGGTGATAGGACCATTGTGCTGTCAATCAAGCTCATTCCAGGACAATCTGATCTTGCAGTAGGCGTTTCTGCTGTCTACAAAGAAACGTGAGCGAATTCACCAATGATCTCTTACCAAAATATGTCGGAAGAAGAGCAAAAATGTTTATTGTGAAAGGCTGCAGTTCTTCATTAACTGAAGACATGTCAGCCTCTGATTACATTTGAGGCAAGTAGCATCTATGCTAGTCTCTGTCTGAGCAGCCATTGTTTACAGACATAAACTTGCTTTTACTGTCATCACTCTCGAAGATCCCACCTCTCTCTGCTTAAAGATGCTGATTATGCCATATCTCTGCAAACAAAGCTCAATCATTTCTATTGCTGAGCTTTGTGAGATGATTTGCCTAAGTACAGAAAATGAATCAGTCAGATCCAGCTGAATATGCAGCCTGAATACGTAATGCTTCCAACCTCAGCTGTTCCCAGCGCAAAGGCATAAAAACATTTTTTTTAAGGAACCGGTACAACACTGTCTTTGGGCTTGGTCTATAAAATGACGTCACCCATGCACCACTCTATTGTGGAAATTATGAAAAAGTAGGACACTAAAAAACACATTTATATAAAGCAGTCTGGAACATTCAGGACCCTGCTATGTCTTCAGGCGGGTGTTTCTGTTTTCTATCACACAAAGAATCACTACCAGCAATCTAAGCCGTCATCTACCCTCTAAAACACACCACCATTTTGCTCCCTCTCCCTCTGAGCAGAGCTGTTGCATCGACACACTCTTCACAGCAATTTGGCAAAGCGATCAGTCTTGTGCATTGAAGCCTCGTGTTATTATAGGAGGACAAGGCTCAAGGGGTGTTTGGGGACAGGGGATAATGCGTCTGGGCAGAAGATTGCCCTGAGATTTGGAAAAGATGCTTAGACACAATCATAGAAAGGGAAATGCAAGCAGCAGTTTCCTCAGTTTGCTCTCCAAGAGTAAGAGCTGCGACCTGTTTGTTGTTTGAAAAAGAGTCACGTTCTGAAAAGTAAGATTCATTCTCCTGATCCTGAATTATAGATGCTGACAGCACAAGCATGGCACTTGAATACAGGTTTGTCCTGAGCCACAAGAGACAGAGGCGGAGGTGATAATGTTGATGGAAAGCAGCTCAGCAACAATCAGGAGTGAGCTCTCGCAGTGATCAGAGTGGGAAAATGACTGACAGTGGATGAAAAGCAGGATGAAGAAGACAGACACCTGCAGAAAAAAGATGATCGTAAGAATGAGGTGTAAAAAGGCTGCCGAAAAACTGTATGATATCTGATGTGTTAGGAGTGTGATATTAGAAAATGACTAGGGGCCTCTCTTAGATAACACCCAGGAGACCAGCGCTTCATCACCAGTTTGCTCAGAAAAGATGTTTTTTGACATATATTTGTCTTTTTCAAGTCCAGCTCAGTTTTACAAAGAAAATGTCCCAAGTGGGATAAGGAACAATGATAAATTACCCATTGTGGTGTATGTTTATGTCTGGAACTAATGACTACTCTGATTGTCAACGAATCCCTGACTACCCAAACAATTAGGGCTAAAGTAAAGTTTGGAAAAGGTTGGACTTGTATGTAAACCACAGTCACATTACTACCTTTGTTTTTTAATGAAAATGAAAAATGAAATGAAAAATTCAGGCTAATGTTTTGAGATAATAGTGCAGCTTAGTGTCGATGTATACAAGACTCTGTACATCTAAAAAACTCACTGAATCTGTAAACCCTCACGTGACAAAATGATTGCATAGACTTGCTGTAGGAAATGCTGTTCACTGTTGTTACATATAAGCAACATTTGGTTCTTGCAACCTCTGTCATTTGTAGGTTTTTATTTTAAGAAGTAGAAGTAAAAACAATTCAGATTGGAAAATGGATTTTAGGTGAAAAAGATCTCATTCTTAGCCATTAACAATGCTTCGTATCAATCCATTCTATAACCATTCCCTTGGAGATTCCTAATAATTTTATGTGTAGGGAAAGAAAGTTGATCTTGAAAGGTTGTCAGCATAGCAGTGATGTCAAACACATGACACTCCTGATATTCAGTGCCATGCTGCAGAGATAAATGCTTCCGCAAGTTGCTGGTGTTCAGTAGGCCCATTGAGCATTTTTTTTTTTTGTCAAAAATTAAAGCACAGTTTTGATCTCTTAGTTTGTATTTCTGCTGGAAGCCTTCGATGAGAGTGTGATGTCCTTGATTTGCAAGTCATGCAGAACAAGCTAAAATGAATTGATAAGTAAAACAACGAATGATATCAATTCCATGTGGGAGGTGTTATTATCTGTCAACTAGAATTGGCTTTTGATTTCCTAACCCTTATCATCAAAAATCTTATGTGAATTAAAAGTCCACATCATACAGTTTGCAATGTTATGATATGACAATTTAATTAAGGAGACACTTTTCTCCAAAGCAGCGTACATCTGAGAGTAAGTACAACTCAAGCAAAAATCTGGATTGAAAGGAACAATAGTAGTATGCACACTTAACTGATATAAGTCTGATTGGTCACAGCCACTGCCAAGTAGTGCTCAAGGCAGTGCCTAATTTTTGTTTTTGCAACCAAGCAATAAGCAGAAAATCTTGTAAAATCATCCCACTATCATCTGTAATGTCATTACAATCTTCACCAAGTCCTCATGTTCATGTCCTTGACATCACATTGAGCATCAACATACTGATTACTGATTTGTCCACAAAGCACTGTGTCTTCAACCCTCTTAGCTCATTTCACCAACGAGGACCACAGAGGAGTACAAGCTGAGTGCTTCAGTGTTCCCCAAACAGTTGAGTCCTCAACTGTCTCTTGAAAGTAGATAGGGACTCTGCAGACTAAATTCATTCCACAACTTGGGAATAACAGAGAAGAGTCTAGCAAGTGATTTTGAGCTTTGCTGACGTGAGAGCACCAGATGTCTTTCACTGGCAGAGCGTAGCGTTTGAGAGGGAGTGTAAACCTGGATGAGGGATTTCAGGTAGTGACTGTTTTGTAGGCCAGAAGTAGAGCTTTGAAATTCAGTTGCAAATGGAAGCCAATGAAGAGAGATTAACAGCAGAGTGATGTGCTGTCCTGGACTGGTTAAAGATCAGACGTGCTGCTACATTTCTGTGCAATGTGTTGGCCTAATGTAGAGGCGCCGCCTGAACTTTTGGACACAATGAAAATGTATCACATTTGGGCCTATCCCAAAAAGAGATCTGCGGTTCTTGTACAAGTATACATTGAGCAAATTCATGTACACCAGAAAGAAAAGATGGACAGTAATTATAATGAAGTTTTTCTCTTTTTCAGAGACAAATAAGCTTCAAAAAGTGGAGAAAATCTTTACATCAGAAAATGAACAATAAATGGTAAATTAAACTGTATAAAATTATTAAACAAATTAACATTTTTGACATTTGTACTTTAAGAAGAATTCAGTGGATTTTATAAAATACTTTTACAGAATAAAATAAGCCATCCTGATTCTTGAATATTTTAATCCTTTCAAAGATTTAAAACTTTTGTGGATTAAACATTTGTCACACCCATTAATCTCTTATTTTTCTACACTGTACAAATTAGACAATATGATAAATGCAAGGTGAGTAGATTAATTTAAATCCTCTGTTAAAATGTTTTTAAAGACCTATTTAACAAAAAACTGTTTGCAATTGAAAATGGATCAATATTTTTTGTAACTAAAGGGAAAGGAACACCGATGGAAAAATGATTTTGGTAAATTATTTCTAGTAGCTGCTGTCATTCAGTGGTCTCTCGAAACTTCCTAACTTTCTCCCCTTTATGGCCCCTCTGCCATAATGATACCAGCCATTTTTGTCATGTTGGCAATCACTTCTCCTGCTTTTATTACTTTAGAGCTCTCAGAGTTCTCAGTCTTCAAGTAGGGGTTGTTGTAATTGCAGACTCACAGCCTGTCAAAGTCTCCCTGCCCACCTCTGCCTGTTACCTCTAACCGAGTAGTCCTTTTAAATCAGCCCAAATCCTTTTCTCCTGGGATTTGCTGTCTGCCTTGTCAAGGCTGGAATTTAAGTTAAAATCAATGCGATTTCTGTTGCAACATGCTGCTATTAGCTTTCTCTGCATTTCAATGTGGGACGTGTTTTGTTACACTTCAAATTGTAACTTTGAACATGAAACTTCTCTTTGTCGCTTTAAAGAAATAAGTCTAGCTGCTTGTAATGTTAACAACCTGTTCCCTTCACTTAAAAATCAGATTAGGATCAAAAGATATACACAATTTGATGGCAGTAATTACAATAGTTATGTTAAGTAGTTAAAGGGTAAATACTTGCCAATTATGTCTTCACAATCTTTTATTTTATAAAGACCTTGCTCGGCCCTTTTTGTGACTTTATGTGGCTTGGCTGAGGAGGATACTGTCAAGCAGAGAGGGGCCTGACGGAGAAGAGAATCAGAAACTACTGTATAAGACTTTGAACAGCCACTAAATATCTGGAAAAAAAATGTATGCAGTACTGTGTGGTAAATTTTCCTGCACAGTCCCCATCCATTTTTAAAACTCTACTAGGCAACCCTGAAGATAAGCATGGGACTTCTTGTCAGTCGAAGCCAGTCAAGATGCTGTGACATTGATTTAGACAAGACACCTGCACCCTGAATAATGCTGACAGAAAGAGAACAAATCAGCAGCACTTTTTGCAATTCCACTGTTAAGCTGAAATGATAGTAAAAAACAGCAAAAAACATAAAAACAAAAGGAAAACTGCTGGAGGATGAAAGAAGCAAACAATTTGATCTGTCGCTCTGCTTTGCAATAATCTTTGATCTTATACCACAACAGTCTATGATAAGAAATATCTAAATCTATCCCTGAAGCACAGATGTTTTCATACTCACCAAGTGGGGAATATTGCCATATGCACACATGGACAAAATTGTTGGAACCCTTTAGTTAAAGAAAAAAAAACCCACAATGGTCATTGAAATAAGTTGTGGCTGACAAAAGTAATAATACATTAAAATTTAATGAAAATTAACTAATGAAAATCACACATTGTTTTTAAATTGTGGTTCCACAGAATCATCAAATAATAATACTAATAAAAGTGGCCTGGACAAAAATGATTGTAACCCTAGAGAATATTGAAAATGATTTGACCATAGGGGCATGTTAAACTAAGGTGTGTCCTGTAATAAGAGTCACAGGTGTCTTCAAGCTTGTAATCAATCAGTCTGCCTATATAAAGGCTGAAAAGTAGTCACTGTGCTGTTTGGTATCATGGTGTGTACCACACTGAACTGGGCCACAGAAAGCTCAGGAGAGAGCTTTCAGGAGGTTAGAACAAAAATTCTAGACAAGCATGTTGAAGGTAAAGACTATAAGACCACCTGTGTCTACAGTTGCACATATTATTGAGAAGTATAAGGTCAGCAGGACTGTGGCCAACCTGCACTTTCCGAAACAGTGCAGGAATCATTCAATAATGTTAAGTCGCTAATGCTAGCTTATGGTAGCTTATTAGCACTTAGCTAAATTTTGTCATAGGGATTTCCTTCCTGTAACTTTTTAAATTAAACTCTGAGTTTATCTTAGATTTCAATGAGATGAAAACAAAATTGTGATGTTAAATTAAAAAACCTGTGCTGCGGCTCCACACCATGGTCAATGCTCGCCGACACTCTTTTTGCTTTACAGCGTTTTACACTGGTCAGTTGACTGTAAACTACATACTGTATTGTGTTGTTGAAACTTTTTATGTTTTCTTAAAATCATAATAATTTTCGTAATAATAATGATAACATTTTTATGAAGCACCAAACAAAGAGAAAACAAAGACACAAAGTCAGGGAACAATGAAATGACCATAAATAAAAGGTCTGGTCAAACTTAGAAATTCCCAAAAGATCGGAACAAGTGAGTTGGAGTGAAATGCAAGCTCAGAGGGTCAAGGAATTAAAGTAGTTACGTATAAGGACTGAAAGTGGTAAACTGGAATCATTTGAAGTACTTTAAATATGTAATAAGTTTGTTTAAGTGAAAAATGATGATAATGATAAGAAATAGACAATAACACAATTAATAGATCAGTAGATCGTGTGAGGACATCACATCAGGGAGATTGGAAGTTTCGTGTAAAATAAGGGAGAAAATGAAAGTATGACAAGATGTTAAAAGCTGGACCAAGCCCATTCTCTTAAGCAACAGATCTGTCTGCTATAATTAGTTATTATTAAAAATATGGAAAACTGCCCTGTTGATACCAAACCCCAAAAAATAAATCCTGGATCTGCATTCATTTTCAGATCACCACCAAAATCGAATGACTACTTCATGTGCCACGATCATCAATCCCTGAAAATGTATCAAAATCTGTTAAGGACTTTTGGAATTATTAGCAAAAATGTGGAAAACTGCCCTGACAGACCAACAAGCAAATGCCGGTTAAATACATAACCCGCTTAGCAGAGGTACTAAAAAGGCTGAGCAGACTGAAATCACTGATTGCTGCTGTTTGTCAATGACAAAAACCTAATTCAAGCCCCTTTAAATTACAGTGTACCAAACTTTAAGTTGTCCCTTATACCAGCTCAGACTGAGAAATGCTTTTCCCAGTGTTGAGGGCCCCAGGAGAATTGCAGACAAAGACAGGCAACACTTAAGTGTCAGATTAAGTTTGATGTGCTCCCTAAAAACTAAAATTATCCAAGACTGTAGTCACTTGACCTTAAAGCAGAGATAACAGAACATCCCTTCAAGTGTGTTTTAGAGTGTGTGTACACCAAAGGAGCACGCCAGACAAGGACAGACATGGTAGGAGGTTGTAATGAAGTTTAATGCTGCTTTTTACCTGGGGGTCTGATGTCAGGCTGCTGTATTGTGCTTTTAACTGTATTCTCTTCTGTTCCACGAAAGATCATCCTGTACCTACTGTTCTCTCTCACCATGCCCTTATAACAGTGTGAAGTTTTCCACAGTAATTGAGTGCTGTTAAAAAAGTCTGGATTACCTTTTAAAGAAAAGGTTGGAGGGGAGTTATTGAGGGAGCTCTGTGGAGGACAAATAGAAGGAGGTATTTGGTCTCCCTCCAAAATGCCTGTGAGCATGATCATGTATAACACTGGCATGTCTCACAGGACCAGATGCTTGACCAGATGGTGTATTCACATATAATATTTACACTGCAAAATTAACGCACAAGGATAATTTCAGTTTTCATTTCACATAAACCCTCAATATGGATGTCAGTGTTTGGAGCCTTTCGCAACAAGGCAAGATGACACAGAATATATATGCAGACAGCTGGGGGAGGCTTGCAGGTTTATACATCAGACTTTTATTGTTTGTTCTGCTGCAAGTTGTTGAAAAGAGAGTGTGACTCAGTCCATCTAAACAGCGTTTCTTTAACAGCTGGAAAAAAGAATTAAAAACTGAACCAAGCAGGCTTTGTGAAAAGCAAAGTTTCTCATACTGCAAGCCATTCAGATTTTTTTCCTTATTCAAAGAAAACTCAAATCAGGCTGTTTTGCCTTGAAAGTTTGTCATTATACTAGAAAAAGGTATGTAGAATAGGTTTGTGAGTCTCTGAAAAGAATAAATAAACAAAAATCCCAGACATGTTTGCAGCATGCTCTCTTTTTGGACATTTCCAGACCATCTTTCCCTTTAAGACCATACTCTGAATTTCAGTAAGCAAACTGATACGTGGTAAATACTTTTTTATATTTAGCAGATAATATGATGACTGCTTTAGCAGTAGAAATACTTCCTGGTTACGGTAAAGAAGTGTTTTTTCTTCCCCCTGGCCTCCAGAATAGACCTACCTTACAAGAAAGGCTCTGAATTTTTCATGTCAATACCAATCAACTGACCCGAGTTCGGCCATTATTGATGCCAAGCAGAACAAAAACATCTCAAGCAATGCAACACATATCCTGCAGTAAGGACATGTGAATTATGCAAGAAAAAGTCTCATTTTATGCTGGTTTTCATCATGTTAAAAACAACGTTATTGTTTTTTTTGTAATGCCACAAAAACAAATTTCACCGCCACCCAATGTCAGTTTAGCTGACCTGATTAGCTTCCATTCTGTTAATCCCGGCATGAATTTCAGTACAGACTTAGACCCAGGACTAGTATATTGGATTTTATTGACTGAAACCAATAAAATTGGAGAGTCAGCAGTTTTTTTAAGAGGATGTCAGGAGCAGGAGGTGAATGAATGGAATACCCAAGCAAGCATGAAGTTAAGCCCCAGGCGATGGGTGATGCACATTAGTATTTACAGGAATCAGTTTTGGTCAACCAATCTTTTTTTTTTTTTTTTTTTTACAAACTTCATTATTAATTCTGTCGAGGCACCTTTACATCTTATTATTTTGTCAATTAAACAAATTCACCCAGTGTGGAGCATGGAATGTAGACTGAATGCACAGTCCCAACAATCCCTGAAAATATGGTGCTGATCAGCACTGAACTTACCAAACATACCGAGCAGACAAGTGGACCAGGCAGAGCAGACTGGGCCCAGGTAAGGACCTGTCCTTAAAGCTTAAAGCTCCAACAGAGCATCTCAGAAATAGATTAAACTGCTGGATCAGGGGTACTCTGAAAAATGTCATTTTTATATTATCATTTCATATATTTTTTATATTAAATAAAATAATAAAATAAAATAAAAAATAAATGCAACACAAGCAAAGTGCTGTATTTACACAGCTGCTGTGTGTAGTAACAACTTACCAGACGCAGGAACTTATGCAGTAAGTACTTGCATGATGATACGTAACTCTGGAAGAAAAATAAATATGGCCCATAAAAAAAGATACTTAAAAGCAACCACAGGCTTTGACTGCCTCGAGTCGACAGTTTTATTTCAAATTGTACAAAAGTATGATTTTTCAGATGAGATCATACATTTTTTGAAAATCTTATACAACAGCCCAACAGCTAGAATTTTCCCCAGTAATCTACTGTCAGAAGAATTCACATTAGAAATGGACAGTAATTAGTAATTGAACTGACAGAAAGAATTAAACAAAATCAACAAATATCAAATATTATTTAAAGGAAAACACTGATTTTTTTTTAATATCCATAAAGAACTTTTACAAATCTGCTCAACCACATGAAGTCTAAATTGACAGAAAAATGACTGACAGTGTCAACTCTTTAAACTGGTCCTACCTCACTGATCACTGAGAAAAATCAGATCTAAAGTTTGGCTTAAAAATCACCTGATTTGTAGCCACTTTAAGTCATACAAAAACAGTGACGTAACTTTAATAGCAGTAAACTAGTAAAGAAGAGGACAGCAAATTATCTTGAATTTTCACTAAATTATAAGCTGTGAGAAACTGGCTACCAAACTATCAATCTCTAAATACCTATACCTACTAGGCTATGCTTTTGCCAGTGTTTGCTTATTTATATTTTTTGTTATTAGATTATAAACAGGATAACCCAAAAGCTAATGATAAGATGTTTAGGGCATGATGGTCATGGTACAAAAAAGGGATCCGATTTCAGTGGGGATCTGAATCCATATACCTATCCAGGATTTTTTTTTTAGTTTATAATAATGTTGCAAATTAGCTTGAATTTCTTTATTTTCAGCCAAAGATATGGCATTTTTCCCCCATTCCTGCTAATAACTTGTTAAGTTCTCAACAGAGTGTTATGACACTTTCAGAGAATGTTGGTCTTGTTGGTAAGGGAAATGCATTTCAGTTTTCGTCCCGATCAGTTATAGATGAGGATCCAGGTACACTTTTTTAGAGGATTTGTTAACAGTGTGAGCTAGGGCAGTTTTCTATATTTTTGACAATATCTCGCTTGACAATGTTGGAAATGCCTCAGCAGGGGTTTATACTCTTGGAGCACCCTTAGGTTTATTTTTTATTCCAGTGAAAGAACTGAAGTATAGGAACAACAAGGTAGCATCAAATTAACTGCATTTTCATTAAAGATGCATGGATCTTAGTATTTTCTTGGCAAGACACCAGAGGAGCACTTTCAAAGCTTTAAACAATCTATTGCAATTTCAAGTGGATTTTTTTTTATAAAACTCCATTCTAGTAAAGGCGTAGTCTTCCTTATTTTCAATGTTACCAAAAGCACAAACACATCAAAACTAGCAAAATCAATTAAAAGAGATGACACACAAGGTTTGTGCCCGGAGAGGGTTCAAATCAAACCAAATATAAAAATCTCAAAAGCCGATTTTTTAAAGAGGTGATTCAAGTTTTACAGTAGGAGTTTCATTTATTTTAATGTGTTTAAATAGGGCCAAGTATTGAGCAGGTAAACACAAACCACAGCTCATTTGCATTGTTACCTTTTTCTTAACAGAGAAAAGAAGGCAAAATATTTAGTATCAGTGTATGTATCAAGATAGGACATTTGATCCATGTTATGAAGCCCTATTCCCATGTAGTTGTTTAGAGAAGACCCCATTGCAATGTGTGCTGCTCATATCTAGTATCAGCTGCTACGTTCAGAGTGGTCACAGTTTAGATAAATGACCCTATTAGAAGACAGGCGGGGGGTTATCTGTCAGCATCACTATTCCTCTGATTTCAGACCCGTCTCCTCCACTATCACTGGACAACACCACTATCATTCTGTGTGTAGGTGTGTGTCTGAAATATATGTGATAGCAACAGAGGAAGCATATATTATGATGAACTGTTCCACCTCTCAGTCCTAATGATTGTAACTTGCTTGGTAAACACATCTGATAGCATAGCAGGTCATTTAAAGAGTGACAGTGGCAGTTAAAGGTGTTAAAGCTCATTTGGTTTATGGAATGTAGAAAGAGGATTAGCATAACTAATTGACAAGGATTAATCCTTGGCACTCATTTAAGTTAATGATAAATTAGTTGCATAATTAATTGCTTAACCTATTAAGACAGCAGAGGAAGTATGCTGCACTCTGGGAGGCTCTAAATACAGTGCTCTAATACGTTAGCTGTAGCATGCCTACATCGTTACAATGAGAGCATGCTGAAGTTAAACAGGTACATTGTCTACCTTGTAAGTTGTCATGGATTTATAACCACTTGCAGGTTTATATCTTAAATTGTGAATATGAAATGGTTTCATCTGGCCCAGTGTCAGAATTTCCAGCCTCTTACTCAAATGCATTAAGCATTAAGCATAACAAACTTATTATTAAAATAATGTGCCTTCTCGCATTCTTAGTGATCCATATCATAGATTTATTCATTTTTTGGATTTGTTGCAAAAAGTATAATTTCTTCTGGGGGTCACAATGTTAGATGTTTTTTTTTTTGTCTGACATCCTATATGCTGATAACTTAGTACAGATGGACTTTGCCGATTCAACGTCTGCAATCAGACAGATCCATCTTGCCAAGCTCAAATCTGCAATGACTGAGAGCTGCCCAAAGTGGCAGCCATATCAAAGGCCTTTAAAGTAGGGAGAGGTGGAAACTACAAGCAAGACAACAGCATGTAGCCACTGCTCGCCCAGAGATTAGCACTGATACTAACAGCTTCAGGAGCAGTTTCATCAGATCTGAACTGTATTTCTTTGTTAAATGAAAAACAACCACTATTAGCCCCTCCATAGAAAAGATATATTTACTCCACCTCCAGCATATTTCAACTACATTATGTTCTTTACATTTCGTACTTTACACTGAGGTAGAACGCGCCCAATGAGTAAATTTTCTGATTGCCGTGTAATATATGAGATTGACGGAACGATCATCCAAACAATTGCCAGAGATGCTTTTGAAAGGTTCTGCCCCTTCCCAAAAACTTTCTATAGTCTCTTTCCCAGATGGACCAGTGAAATATATTGAATGCTTCATCTGATGTGTCCGGTTAATGTGCTGATAATTTCAAAATTGTTGACGGGGATACCAATATAAATACCAGTCTACTAATATTGGTACCAGCATATTACTACAACTACAAACTTTGCCTTTGGATTCCACCAATATTATATGGAAATTTATATTATTATTATTATTTATATTGGATCAGGAAAGCCTTCTGGGTGAGTATATTGTTCTACTTCATTCTATAAACAATGTGAAAGCTGTAGAAACCGAACTTATCCTTTAATGTCGGAGCAAAAGGTTTTGAACCCTTTCTGCTCTTCTGTGAGCTGACCAGTGTTGCCCTATAGCTACAGAAATGGACTTTACCAAGTACTAAAGAATTATCACATAGATTCTGGCAAGGGTAAACAATTTATTAGTCCACACATTATCTAACCTCAGTCATAGCTGACCCAGATGTTCCTCTCTAAGGGATGCTTTCTACCTCCTGTTGTCGGATTCTGAGTCATTAACAGGCCAGACAGGATATATACTCCCTCCAGCAAGCTCTTGCAAAAAGCTTTGCCTTTTGGCTCAGCTCCCTCTTCACAATGACAGGCTGGCACAACGCCTACAACGTTACTGGTTCTCCACAATCCAGCTGTCAGCCTCATGATCAATTTCACCACCACTCCTAGAGAAGACACACATTTCTATTAATCAATATTGTGGGTTATGTCTGAAGGTAAGAAAACTGTAAAATGGCCTTTTACATTTGCAATCTTTTTAAATAACAACTGATCAACAACTTGCTGCTTGCAGTTTTATAAATATTATGACTGTTTTTAATATCTTGCTGGAAGATGTGCCAGACTTTTGACTTCTATTGCACCGTACTTGTGGATAAAAGGTACCTTCATGCCCTCAGACTCAGGGATTTTTACAGTCATCCCAGCTGTTTGGCCTTTTATTGCATACTGCCCCTATGCCTGCTGAAGGCCCTAACCAAAGAAGATAACAGAACATCGACAGTAAGAATTATGAAGCTGTGAGGTCCAAAGTTTGCAACTCTCCACCTTTGAGCTGTATCACAAGAATTCTGTCCCAAAAAATTCAAACCAAACTGGTGAGAAATGGATTAAATTAAAAAAGACATGCTATGTCATGAGTTATAAACACTGGGGCAAATGTTAGTTCAATGTCACATCTTTGCTGTAACCTTCCCTTCAGGTCAACAAAGCCCTAAACACATGGAGAGCACAACCCCCCAAAATGAAACTTCATGCTCAAACACTGCAGAACACAAGCTCTTGGATTTGTCTGCTGCACATCATCATGTTACTGTCGGTTTCTGACTGCAGCTCAGACATAAGTTTGAGAATTACAATGTAATAAAGTGGCTGCAGAAGTCAAACAGCATGAGGATATGTAAGAAGTGTATTTCTTAAAAAAAAAGACATCTCATTTAGTGGACAAGCAGGTGTTAAAAAATCCTGTCTTCTGCTGATTCAGCTGTTGTAAGTGTTTCTGTTTGTCTCCTTTCCTTTTGTTCTCAGTAACTGTAATAGTCAGCTACTACTCATCATTCATCTACTTGTTACTTCAACATTATTCATTCTGTCACCATAGCTGCTTCTGAGGTTTCTACTTAGGGTTTGTGTTGATTGTATTGTGCCAAACTGCCCAGTAATCAGACTGATAATTCTTACTTTGTATGACTAAAGTTTTAACAGTCTGAAAATACGACTTTGACACTACTATTGTAAGTGTAACCAGAAGTAATCTGGCTTAGGCTCCACAGTAAGCCATATTGCACGGAGAGAGTCTGAAGTTATGTTAGGGATGATGAGAATGTAACTGTTTGTTGGTTTGTTTGTATGTTTTGCTTTTAATTAGTTTTTTACCTTTGAGTTGTCCCTGCTTGCTTTATTCACAGAGGAAGCTTTGTTTTTACAGATCAAAAAGTATGCTCTCATCAGTGGTAATAAATAATATATGAGTGAATAATGAATGAATTAAGTAGTTGAATCAAATAAACTGAACACAGTTAAAGGAATAAACTCGAATATTACAAACGTTAATAGTAGTAATAATAGAGTTTGAATGTGTATGGATGGATTGGTTTGTAGATCCACTACACCATTAGCTGAAAAGTTGAGGGTTGATTCACAGCTCTGGCTGCCTGATGTCAGCGTGTCCGTGGGGAAGACCATAAACCCAGGTTGCTCCCTATGCTGCGTCAGTGGCATGAACTAAGTAAAAAAGCATTTGTTTGCTCACACTGAAGAAAACTAACATATGTGTACCACATTCACACTTGCAAAAAACAAAAAACAAAACAGAAATATCTGACTTTACCGAGGTGAGCCGTTGAGTTTTTTGCCCCCCTAAAAATTCACTGATGGCGAGTGGGCAGGGGTGGGCGATATGGCAAAAATATCATATCACGATTTTTTAAAAATAAAATCAGGATCACGATTTTATCATGATTCTTTTTTACGTAGATTTTTCTAGAATAATATGCATGTTTGACCCTTTTTCCCCTATGTTAAACATATAAAACATGTAAAACCCTAAAAGAAAAAAAAATGACAATTTAAGCCAAAGAAACTTTCTGAACAGGTTTTAATTTAAATAGTGCAGTTTTTATAAAAATGTGCAATAAATGTAAACAAAAAAGGTAATGAACAACAATATCAACATTATCTCTTAAAGTGCAACAATTTAAAACAAATGTTATCTAACTGCAATTTCTATAATCTGAGTGAATAATACAGCTGCTTTAGAACAGATTTTTGTTCAGACATCTTCAAGCTTTTATCTCCTTTTCTCTTTCTGTCATGGCTTCACGCTACATATCCAAACAGGAGATCCCACCATGCACTGCGCCTAATGTGCTATGATTGGTTAGTCGGGTGCACGTCAAAGCTCCTGCACCCACACAGACAATTTGATGATCTTTCTGCTTTATGAGATCATCCCCATGTTATAATCCTTAACGGTTTTATATCGTCATATCACACACCCCTGCGAGTGGGGATGGGTGACTACATTCATCTTGTGCATCTGGCACAACACTTGAAAGGTATACTTGACAGATTGGATGAAAACTGCTGTTGCATGAGAAATGTATCGGATTTTTTGTTTGAGTCGAAGAGAAATCTGACAAGAATCATCAGCACAGGGTTTCTCATGCATCCAAAGTGCTTGCTCACACTGCTGTTGGACATGAAGCTAAAACACTGCAGAGTTCTCTCTTTTCAATATATTCATTGTGCATGGAGTGACGCTGCTTGATATTCACCTCTTAAAGCATACAAGCATTAAAATATATCGATAAAGTAAGAGTCATAAGTAAACCACTGCTGCTTTCTCTAGTACTGTTTTATGAACACTGACTTCTGCTGCATATTTTGACATCCTGTCCTGCCTATTGACCACCACTAACACTATCCACCGCCTCTCCCCCGTCCATCAGGGCGCAAATTTGAACAACCATGTCCGGTAATTTCCTAATATCATCAGGATTGCATGTGTGAAAAGGGCTACAGAAATGCCAACCATCAGTCAGTAAATGTGAGAGTGAATGGATGTGAATGGGAAGATTTGACATGTGGTGTCAAAGCACTATGAGTTGTCAGAAAAGCTAGAAAAGGAACCATACAAGGTCAAATCCATTTACCATTAACATGCACTGGATATATGGGTGGGGGTGCTAATGGTCTGAAATCCAGAGGGAGAAAGACTGAAAACTGTCCCGCACATGGGCTGTGCTACATCAAAAGGAGAGGCAGTTGGATTTGAATGAACCACAAAGTGCTTTGGGGAACACTAAAACAAACAATATGAAAGTGATATGTTGTTGCAACTCCAGCTTATTAAGTATAATTGACTCTTGTCTTATTTTACAGCTAACAGACTCATTAATGAGTGAATTAGTATGTTCTTTATAGGTCTGTGGGTGTTTGGAATTGCAGAGTAAACCCTTTGTTTACTTTCCATCCTATTTGCTTTGTTTCACTTATGGTACAGTGTTACTGTATATAAATGAGCAGTGTGCATTTTTAAATCAAATACAACCATATTCAATGAATAAGAGCATGATCAAGAAATGTATTGCCCTCTTTTACTCACAACAGTGGCACAATTTACAGTCGCTCCATGCTGCAGTTTGATTCCAGCAGAGAAATTAGGAAAGAGAACCTTTTGTTCAAAAGCTCCGTGGTTCATGGTGCGAGAAGGAGATGCACATAGCTACTATACTATGCCTAAAAGGGTGTGTCTGCTTCTGTCATCCATACAACCAGCTGACAGTATTCGAGGAGCTCATTACAGCAGTCTCTGAGCTGTAGGGGAAGCTCTAGTGGTCTGAGGATCAGGGAGCCAGTTCAGTGAGCTTGGCTGCAACTGCACTAACTGTCTCTGGGCGAGAGAGAGCGGCGCATAGGCCGCTAGGATAAACCCACAGTGACAGGCAAGGATTTGCATGAGCTTCTCCTCCCCTCCCACGAGCACTCGTTTAAAGTTTGTGGCACTACAGGGACAAGAGTTTGGATGAAGGTTTGTAGGAGGTGTGCAAAACTGAGCAAACATGACATTACTTATGCAAAGCTGGAGCACAATCTAAGCTTAATTTTGCCTCTTACTCACCAGGTGATTCAGAAAAGCTGACTCCCTGCAGTGGCATGTCACTTGGGAACAACTTTTTTCTCCTGTTTCTGTGCTGCAGCATTCAGTTCAAGTCATACTGTGACGGTTGTAAATCGTAGTGAATGGCTTGCGACTAAACCATTGTTAAGTCTCTTAATCTTGTTATGTGGTCATTGTTTGATGTCTCTGTCTCTTTTCCGGTTGGTCTTATTCCATCCTCCCATTACAATCCATTGTTTTCGCCCTGATTCGCCCCCCTCTCACTTAAATGATTGTCTGTCCTCTCCTCCTGCAGAGCCGCAGTCCACGGCATTCCCAGTCTACCCAGTCTGGGCTTGCTGACCAGGCCGCCAAGCTCTCCTTTGCCTCCGCCGAATCCCTGGAGACAATGTCGGAGGCGGACATGCCCATCGGCTTCAACCGGATGAACCGATTCCGCCAGAGCCTGCCGCTGTCCCGCTCCGCCAGCCAGAATAAGCTACGGTCTCCAGGTTAAGATTTGATGCTCTGCTGGCAGGCCCTGTCACAGCATGCTGGCTGGACTCAAAGCAGATTTGAAGTTGTCAGTTTAGCATGTGAAGCTGTAACAGGAGTAACAGCCACCTCATTCACTAAAAGGTTTAGATTCCCCAAGCCTGTGCGCTGTAGCTAATTTTAAGTGGAAATTATTTTGATAAAAATTTTTGAATGGGAAAGAAAGGTTGATGGCTTTTATGGATAATTAAAAAAAAGATGGAACAATGTGTAAAATGTGAATATAGAAAGAGCACAGTAATTTTTAAATCCATTTCATCTTAAACGCATTAGACATGGATAAGATATTAAAGTCAAGCTTCTGAACTAGGGAGTAGACACATTCCAAAAAGTTGGAACAGGGACAAGAAGAAACCTGGAAAATTGTGAAATTTTCTTACAGAGGTGAAACATAAATTTTCTTTCATCCCATTTGGGAAAGTTGAAAATAGCTGGCAATCTGACAAACTTTAATTTGTATCTAATTGTACATTAGTATATTATTGAGCTATTTGAAGAAAATAGACAATTATTTAGTAGGATGCGTGAGGATAATTCAAGAATTGATGAAATTTTTTTAATTATTTCTGATTTAGAATGCTAATATTATTACGTTACATTATGTAAATATAACCTTTGCTTTTTTCCTGCAGCAAATCAACAACTGCATTTGTTTTTGTTTGTTTTTTTAAGTAAAAATGAGATGAATGAGTTGTTTAGATATATGAAGATCTACCTTACTAGACAAGCATTAACAAAATACATTCCAACTTGTTATTACCACTTGTGAACTGTCATTACAAAATTACATCACAACATTTTATTAAGCCCTTAAGCCCCTAAAGTAGCTTTTTGATACTTTGTTGCTTAAAATCCCATATTGTCAGTTTTAAACATTTATTTTTAGTATATGTGGTAAACGATGAGAAGTCCTCGTAGAGTTCTAAGATGTCTTCAATCACAGACATCCACAGCACTGAAAATGTTGACCTTTTATTTTTACCAAGCTTGTAGACATGCATTAGTGGCTGCTTATTAGAGAAAGCTCTCCTGTAGGTGGGTCAAAGTGCCAACACAAGATTGTCAAAGATGATATTATCATGACTTGGTATCAAAAGAGCAACACAGATAAGCGTGTTGTGGCTCTTAAACATTACTGCTGGAAGGTTTTCCGGACTATATAAACTGCATTGGTAAATAGTCCACTAGTTAATGAACAAGATCCATCAAGGAATTTATAAATGCTTCCGTCTATAGATTCTATTTTCTGACCTGACACACCAGATGGATTGTTTAATATACTTCGCTAGTCCATCTGAGAAATACTTCATAGAAAGTGTTTGGAAATGGGAAGACTCTTTCAGTAGCATATCTGGCAGGTGATTGGATGATCATTCTGTCAGTCAAATTCATGATCCGCCAATAAGATGGCATAAAGGACAGAACATAAGCCTCATCATGAAACAAACCATTGCCCACCATGTTGGAAGTGGAGTGGAAATATCCCTTCGATAGAGAATTATTATTTGTTTTTTACTTGATAAAGAAATGTGGTTCAGATCTGATTGAACTGCCGCTGAAGGTCCATCAGAGCAGTCACTTCTGCTGTTGTCTGCCTCAAAGTTCCCACCTCTTCCTTCTCTAAAGAAGATGGATGGCAAGATGGATCTATCTGATTACGCTCATCAAAATTGTCAAATTATCTGGAGAAATTTCAAACCAAGAAGAGTAAAGTTGAAAGGCAACACTGATTGCCCATGACATGCAAGCAGCATGTTTTCCCATTTCTAGTGATGCTCCCTTAAGAAAATGCAAAGCCACATTCTGCTGGCATTACAACAGTATGGCTGCAATAAAGACTGCAAGTACTTGAATGTCCTTCATGCACTTAATTTCTGTCTCCTGTGCATAATCGCACGATACAGTATTAGCAACTGCACTCTGTTTAGCAACTCAGGTTGTACTACTTTAAGAAAGCGTGGGAAAGATTTTTACTTTTAGTCAAACAATTAGTATCTTCAATCCCCGGAACTCACAAAGTTGTTGTAAGACAGTGGAAGAACTTTTTGGGAATGGGTTGCTAGTGTCAGGATTTTCCAATTACTGCATTCTGTTTTTATTCACATTTCACTTAGCAGTCCAATTTTTTTGGGCTTTGAGTTTGTAGAATAAAGCACATTAAAGCTGCTTGACTAAGTATTCCATTTTTTGTTTAAATTAGTTTTTGATTAGGTACATTTTGTTAATCTTTGTGTTTTGGTTAATTTGAATTGCTATGATCATGTAGAAGAAATAGTTCTTGTGCAACTACGGGAGTAAACAACAGAGAGGAGGGCATGTTTACTACTAAGCGGCCTCCGGAGTGCAGAGAGGATTAGTGTGATACTCATAAAGACTAAGGTGTGGTGTTGCATCACGACAGCGAGATAAAACACCGGCTATAAAACTGAAGCGGCAGTGACTGATGAGTTCAGACAGAAGTAGAACAATAAAGCCGCCAGTCTCTCCTCTCCATGTCTCTGCACTAACCACTGTCTTTGTTTTCTTCTCTCCCAGACGAGTCTGTATTATCTCACTTATTTTGCTTGACTTTTAATCACTGGCTTTTCTTTGCTGTCCTTGTTGTTTTTGTTTGTCCTGCGGTGTATGAAGATGAATTTTCAGGTTAGTCAGGCATCAGACTCACATTTACCGTTACAACCCAGGGTTGCCATACACATTTTTCTGTAAAGGGGGGTACTTTTGTACGTTTGTTCAAGTAATAATCATAATCAACTTTTTGATAATTGATCAAAAGGAGGTCAAACTTTTGCTTTCATAAAGATATAGAATAAAATCAAAGTGCACATGCATTATAGAGTGGTGCAGAGTTTTATGTTATGTTGTTGGCTAAACCAGTTATTAGCTTGGTTTCATCACAAAAACCAATGGGGTCTTTCAGTGGAAGTTTGAATGACTGCTGACAATAATATCTGTAGAGAAAACAAGTTTTACCAGTGCAGTCCACCTTTGCTAATCAACAAAAAGTTCCAAAACTGAACATTTTCAGAAGTTGAAGCGCTCATTGAGCTGCGGACTTCAGCGTTACCGCTGCAAAACTTCCAACATTATCTCTCAAGCATTTTTTTTTCTTTGCTGTGCAGTGACAAAGGGGAGAGATATGGGGCTGTTTTTGCTCAGTAACAACAGTTAATTTTATGAAAAAAGTAAGTAGTACCAGATTACTTGACTTGCAAACTAATGCGTAACATTACTTAATTCCCCAAAAAGTAACCTGAGTACTCTAATGGATTACTTTCTAATGTATTACAATTAGCAATGCATATAAACAATCTTTCAGAGTATTAATGTTTAAAGCCAATGATAGTTTGATTAAGTTAATGTGGTTTTTAATGGCAGAATTAGGAGTTGTCCAGTTGGGGCTACTGTTTACTGTCACCTGTTGTGACTCCAGAGCATTGTGAGAAAATGTCTGACTGCATTTATCTGCTATTTACTCCTGTCTGTTTTTTCTTTCTGTCATTGGGTTCATTTAGATTTTTTCCCTCTAAAAATAGAGATTAAAAAATTGACAATTTAGTGTTCATTTCTCCATAGCCTATTAGCAGAGGGAGACACGAGCAGACAGTTCTTTTCATGTGACATTACATGTATGCTGCAGTTGGACCTTTGTTGTTTGCAAGACAAATTCAACTTCCAAAGAAGTTAAAATTGATGCTGATTAATGTTTCTGACCACCTCTGGAGTGTTAGCTTCTCAGAAACTAACTTTGTGAGTTGAAATGAAAATTTTACTTTACAAATTGAGCACCTGTATTTTGTTTCTAGGAAAACAGCATTTGTTAAGCTTGTGTTCTCTACCGACCTTATTTCTGTCATTTTGAGTATGAAACTGAAAACTCATTGAAAAATCCCAAATACTTAAGACAGGGGAACAGGAAGTTTTAAAAGTTGATTAATTTTTGGGTTAAAGAGCTTAGTGCTGAACCACCCCTCTGTTTTAGATGGGTGCAGGGGTTGAGTGTTTTTGTAGGTCAATGCAGGAGTTAGCTTTGCACCAGTCCTTGAGTGCAAGCCTCTGAAAAAAACCTGTGGGAGTTATCATTGTGTTTTAGAAGCTCTAAAGCAAACTAAAAGTTATGAAACTTCCATCTCCTTCTCCTTGTGATTATCTTAACAAAGAACCTACTTTTCACAACATTTTAAGCTGAAACATAATTGGTGAGAATGAATAGCTATTAATAAGCTTCTGTAGGACTACAACAAGGTGATTTGACTTAAAAGCAACAGAAATATTTCAACTGTTTAACATCTTAGTGTGACCTCTTGCTTGAGAATTTTCTTGTAATCGAATGACCCTATCAAGTTGGTCTTTGTGGCTGTGGCTGTAGTTTATGAATTACTGATTATTAAGAAACAATCAGAAATGTTTGCTGCCAGGTCCCCGGGCAAATGTATAGTCTTGTTAGCACTTAGTTAGCAAGAGTTTTATAAAACACACACGTCTAAGGGTTAAGATTCAAAAACATGCAACTTCAGATCCATTTTTACTGTTTCCCATTACAAATTAAAATTCTTGTGCATATTCTTCACAACCCTTATTTCAGGCATGCATTCAAAACTGGTACTGAAAATCCCATTTACATTGGGAGTTTGGGAACCAGAAAGTGCTTAACGCTAACTCATCTCCATGTTTTTGGGCTCAGTCCTGCACCACTCTATTAGCTGTTTCTTCGACAGAAAAAATATCATTTGTAGCACCGTCCTATGATTACACCCAGAACTTACATTTCTTAAATGACCATGTGACAACCAAAGATAATAGCTGATAAAAGACTTTTAAGAACTTTCGGACTTTTATATAGTGCATTTTTTTTCAATTGTCCAAAATTGATACCATTTTTTTGAATGAACTGATTCCACCATTCACTCCCATCCTCTATGGCCATCACCTTGAAATGAAACTCTCTTCTTTGTTAATCTGTAGGTGTACTGTTCCTACAGTACGGCGATGAGACCCGCCGAGTGCACATCACCCATGAGCTGAGCAGCCTGGACACGCTGCACGCTCTCATCGTACACATGTTCCCTCAGAAGTTAACAGCGGGTATGCTGAAGTCGCCCAACACAGCCATTTTAATTAAAGATGAGGCACGCAACGTTTTCTATGAGCTGGAGGACGTACGAGACATCCAGGACCGCAGCATCATCAAGATATACCGAAAAGAGCCCATCTATGCCTCCTACCCTGCTGCTGCACACCTGGCTAATGGAGACCTGAGGGTGAGGAGAAGAGAGGGTGTGGGGGGATTTTAGGGGTAAAGAGGGTAACCTATGGTATTTTTGAAGAAGAATACCTTGTCAGATCTTTTCTTCTTTTGTTCCAATTTTGATAACAGAGCTGTCAGTGAGAACAGCAAGAATTTTGAGCCTCTGCATGAAGAGGATTAGCATTCCTCTTTAGGAAGTAAATAGTGTTTTTGAATATTTCATTGTAACTTTGACAGGCTGTTTCGAAGTATATGGGTTAGCAATTTAACAGGTATTCCTCCTGGAAATGTAGTTTCTTATCTTCAAGTAGGCCATCTGTTGCTGTGCAGACACTGGAGAAGAATGTTCCTCTGTGAAATGAGCATATTTTAACATCCAAAGCTATTTCTGCTCCAGTGATGATCAAGAAAGCCTGAGGGAGACATTTTTTTAATTATTTTACACAAAACCCTGCTTACCATCTGCATTATTCACACAATTCTGAGAAGTCGACTGCTATTAACCATACAAACAGACAGAGAAAAACAGCAATTATATCTGTGAACATTTTGTGCATATGAATTCTGCTGCATGTATTATTTGTTTGTGCATGCTCAGGTACTCGTTTGTGCCTTCAAGCAGAGAAACGATTGACAACAAAAGCTCAGATGCATTTTTACTTACAAATTTGGATCAATAAAAGTTATATAAAAGCATGCTTTAAAGGCAAGAAGGGACATAATTTCAGTAATAACCATCAAAAAGAGTGTTACATTTATTGTAGAGGCTGATTTTGTGTGTACAAGTGAACAAGTTTAAATTTGCATTGTTTAAATACATTTTAATTGCAAAGGAGAATATATGTCATGTAACTAATGCACTATATGAATGGATAATTCATTCAAAATGTCTCAGATCAATGAAATAATTGATTATATTGAATTTAATTCAGACATTAAATTCTGATTCATAAAAAGAAATACTGTAAATATTTTGAAAGAGATTGTTTTAATGCATTATTTATTTGAAAGATATACAGACAGGACTATTGTCCTACACACAAGAATTTGACTTGAGAATAATGCAATGCAGATTAAAAAAAGTTGCTGTCCAAAAAGTAAAAACATTAAAAAATCCACAGCATCAAGACTTTGGAGTTAACCATGTGTGTTTACATAGGACACCTCAATGCTGTCAGCAGTGGTGCTGAGGCTGGAGAGTATGAGGAAGTATGAGAGTATGAGTATGAGGCTGGAGATATCCCATATTTCAGTAATTTCTTCCAGTTACATAAGGAGCAGTTTATGATTAAAGGAGTATGTACTGCCTCTCAGTCAAACACTGCAGATAGGACAGTGTCTGTCTGATGAACAGCTGATGATAATGCTGCTCTTCTTGCCAACAGGGTGACCATCACTATTAGTAAACTGAACAGCAGGATAGACTACGCATGGTATATCCCATTTTACATCTTATATGTCTTGGCTTGAGACTCTGATTGGTTGCCAGAACGTATGATGTGCCTGACATTCTAAATCCAGCACCTGACAATCTGACAAAACTGCAGGCAACACTGTCAGACAGCTTGATTCATGTGGCAATGGCTCAGTTCATAAAGCTACGACTGCCCCTTGCAACTTTCTTTACTGTTGGGTTGAGTCATACGTCTCTGGTCTGAATTAGGTATATTTTTGCTTTAGGTCTTGACTAGTCCCAAACCATCTGAATCAATTAATGCAAGGGTAACTATTTCAGTCTAAAATCCAAAATGTGAGATCTTTAAACTCGAGTCTAGAGTTTCCATTGTGCCACTGCCACAATGGAAACATTTAAATGAAGTCAGCAGAGTCAAGGATGATCACATGCCTCTCTTGCATTTTGTTTGCAAACCCTTTAAAGTGAACAAAAACACATTAAGAAAAAAATCAGGAGCCAGGATAGTTGCAACTTTTATTTCAGAAAACTATATTTGAGATTAATTAGGCAACATTTTATCTAGGAACCAAGCTTCCTTCAGCATACTTTGTATGATTGCATATCTTTTAAAAGCTGCTTTTTTTTAGTTTTTCTAGACTAGGGTGGCTGTAATACTCTGCTCAAAAGAGAAACTTTCCTTCAGTTTTGCATATAACGTCGTCATCTGTTTGCAGTCTGTTTTCTTTAATGGGGGATATGCAGTTAAAGCAAGTGTTCAGGGTTGTTTGGACCATGGTGATAGGGCCTAATATTGTCTTATCCTTACAGTGACCAGATCATCAGTTGTATCGGTTTTCATAATTGCAGTTATACACTTTTCAGTGATTAAACAGCCCAAGATGAGACAGTCTCATCAGTGTTTTTTAAAATATCTTGTAAATGGCCCTTCCACATGTTTTCAAATGTCTTAGAGCAATTTTAAGTCAAGAGTTTTAAGCTTCTTGGTGTGTTGTTGCATTTCTGTTTAAAACTACATAAGAAACCCTGCATATTGTAGCAGTACACTTTAGGTACATAAATTTGTCCATAGGCATGAAACTCTCAGCAGCACAAATTCCATGTCATGCTCCAGTTTTTTTTTTGTGCCTGTGGCGTGTTTCATGTTATGCCACAGATATGTTTACAGAGATACTTTGAAGCAAATGAATTGTAAACAACATGAACAATTTCAGAAACAAACCAAGCCCATTGCAACCACAAAAAACAAAGGATTTAGTTTATCAGAGCTGCAAATATCTGAATCTCACAGCAACACAAGGCAAAAACAAGTCAAAGAGAGCATCACAGCACTTAATGCACCGCCGTGAAATGCATGAAATTACACAAGCTGAAAATGTACATTATTTATTTGTCCTTCAACTGGCTTCGTGTGCTGCATTTAGTGGGTGCTTGACTTATAATAAATACTGAGATGCAATGCTTTACCCTTTTTTATTTCATCAGAATAAGAAAAATCCACATCGTGACTTTGTGAAATAAGGGGTATTAAGTGCTCAAGTCTTTCCAGTTTTGCTTGGCATGGTAACTTATTTCTCTTGAGGCTAATTGAGTTAAAAAAAGAAATATTCAAGAACATTTTTTGAAGCCAAAATCGACAGTGGAAAGAGTAAGTGGTCTTTTGTGAACTTGATCTTTGTTTTGCATCAGTGGACTGTGACATCTTGTCTTCTCTCACTAAGATCTAGTCAAACTCCCGTCAGACTGACAGAAAGGAAACAGCTCTGTCATCCCTCGGTCTCCCTGATAACCACGGTTGTTTCTTGTTTTTTATCAGAGGGAGATGGTGTACTCCTCCCGGGATTCCTCTCCAACCCGCCGCCTCAACACCCTTCCCTCATCCTCAGCCTCAGCATCTGGCTCTCCATCCCGCTCACGCCTTTCATACAGTGGGGGCCGTCCTCCATCCTTTGCTGGGTCCCATTCCCAGCATGAGCAACAACGCCATTCCCACCATCCCTCAGCTGGCCACAGTGCCAACGTAGGCCTGTCTCCCTCACCTAGTGCCATCCTCGAGCGCCGGGACGTCAAGCCTGATGAGGAAGTTTCTGCAAAGAACATGGCGCTGATGAAGAATGAGTCTCTGTATGCAGATCCCTACAGTCTGATGCACGAGGGCAGACTGAGCATTGCCTCCACCCAGTCGCTAGCCACACTTGGAGACCCCTTTAGCTTCCCTGTTTCTAGTGGCCTGTACCGCCGTGGCTCTGTGCGCTCACTGAGCACTTACTCAGCTGCAGCTCTTCAAGGGGACCTGGATGACTCCCTATACAAGCCTGGAGGCTCACTCTACTCGGACACATACTCCTCAGCCACACTGGGTATGGGTTTCCGCATGCCTCCCTCTTCTCCG
Source organism: Scarus forsteni (assembly GCA_036419115.1). Lineage (NCBI taxonomy): Eukaryota > Metazoa > Chordata > Actinopteri > Labriformes > Labridae > Scarus > Scarus forsteni. Next base: position 29,724,310 of record JAZDUH010000084.1, on the reverse strand, counting down.
CAGAAAATCCCAGACATGCCGCTTAGGGACAGGGACTCATATTCCAGCACGCCCAGGGCCTCACCTGTTCGGCAGTCATTCCGCAAGGACTCCGCCTCCTCCTCGGTGTTTGTGGAGAGCCCTAAGTCAAGGCCTAGTTCAGGTTCAGAACCTCTATGTCTAACTGCTGGACCAGGAGAGGCTGGCAGAGCAACGCCTGGCTTTGGCTCTTCATTGTCTGGACAAGACTCTGACAACAGCAGGTGAGTTATAAGTCAGTATTGCATTCTAAATATGATTACTTAACCAACTTAACCAAGGTAAAAGCATAAAATCTTTGCTGAACTGTAATACAAATGTATTTTATCTGAGTTGTAGTTTGCAGCTTATATGTCAATGTCAACTTTATTTATATAGCACATTCAAATAGCCAGCGGCCTACCAAAGCATTTTACAATAGTAGAGGCAGACACAGTAAAAAAACAGTAAGACAATAAGAACCAATATGAGAAAAAAACAATAAAAGCTGTAAGAACAAAAACAATACAGCATAAATATGTTTACTAACCAGTAAAACAAATAAAATCCCAATAGAAGTGACTTTACTCTGCCAAAGGCCAAGGTGAACAAGTGCATCTTTAGCTGTGTTTAAAAAGTAGAGAGACTATTTAAAGGTAACGTGTTCCACAGAGTGTGAGCAGCAACTGAAAAGGCTGGGTCTCCTCTAGTTTAAAACAGGATCGGGGAACGTCCAGGACCATCTGACTTCCTTATATAGCTGAGCTACCACTATACCAGTTTAAGATAACCAGACATCAAACTTTATAAATGCAAGAAAAGTAGCTCCATTCACATACTGCACATGACCTGATGCTATTAAATGTTTATTCTTGTTTAATGTGTAGCTCCATGTGATTGCGAGTCGCATCATTGCCATTTAAGACTCACAGGGGGGTACAGTGCTACAGACGATGCTGGTAGGTGTTGGTGCAACTTTTAAACAGCCTTTACATGTCTCACGGCCATTGTTCTGCATTAGAAGTGCAGGTAAATTGTTGGGTACATAAAATATGTGTAGAGCTTCTTGACAACAAGCAGAAGTGGGCAGCACGACCCTCACAGGCAGCCCAGTGAGTCTGGCCCTCAAGCCCTCTTGGCTGAGAGCTTAACCACTGTGATATAGATAACAGAAAAGTAATCTCTGCACGGTGACACAGTAGTATAGTTATTATATGCTGTGAACCTGAACCAAAAACATTGTGAGACGAGAAACGCCAACCCCCAGCAGCAGCTGCTGGTTCGAATCCCGACCACAGCCCTTTGCTGCATGTCGTCCCCCCTCTCTTCACCCGCTTTCCTGTCTCTCTCAGCTGTCCTATCAAATAAAGGCCATAAAAAGCCCCAAAAAATAACTTAAAAAAAAATAAGACTTGCTTTTGTATTAGTGTGCATTTTGTGAAAATTATAAGTCTGAGTTTAGTTTTTAATTCAAATTAAGTTAACCTGTCATAAGTAGTGCGGGGACAATTTAATGCATCCTATGTAAAACAAAAAGAACTATATAAAGCTATTTATATACAGAACTTAAACAGACTCACCCTGTAGTCATCAAAAAGTGAAGTGCAGGTTGGTTATGTGTCCCTTTGTATAGACAAGTAAGAGAGATCCCCCAACACAAGAAAATGATTCTATAATGTATCCACAAAATTCAGTTAAATTTCACACTGATTTAAAGATGTCAACAACCAGACTAGAAAGTTATGTTTCCTTGTTTTTGCACAGTACATGAAGAAATCATTCACATCTTGAAAACTTATGAATAATAGTATTGAATGTAAGATTTCAAGGTGACATAGTTAAGTTGGCACTTTTACATACATTCATATTTTAAATGTATTTTATTTAATGGAATGGGTTGTTCATGTAAAAATTCCCTGTAGTAACGACAACAAGTTTGGAAGCATAAACAATAAATTTAAGAGAGTAAAAGATAAGCATGGGAAATTCTGGGAAGTTTGGCTTTAAAGTAAAGTAAAAAGAAAAAATAATATTTTGCAGTGAGTTGTAAGATCACTTTAGGAAACTTCCCCGCGAAAGGAGTCAAAGTTGTCCCACCCAGAATCCTACCAGTACCCGTCCTTAGTGTAAAGCTTGTATTTCTTTTTTATGTTTCAATCTTGGATTTCTGCAACCCTGCTACACCTTAGTACAATATCCTTAAGCTCTTTCACACCTTGGTAATTGTTTATGTATGCATCAGAACTTTTAGGCTTATTTAACCTGTACAGTTCTTTGAAACAACTTTATACTGCAGTTGTCTTCAATGTTACATGAATTCTTCTTGGTAAGCATTTGGTTATGTATTTCCTTTTGCAGAGATCACCGTCTGGAACGCATGGAGGCGATGGAGAAGCAGATAGCCAGCCTTACAGGTCTCGTCCAGAGTGTGCTGACCAGAGCACCAGACAGTGACAGCACGTAAGACTCTCCATTATTGTCCATTAACCCGCAAAAACTCTCAGATCCAACCCAGACACATCAGCAGAATTATTGACAGAACAGCAGCAGGCCATTATCAGAGCCATTATCAGCACCATAGCAGTGAAGTGGTACACTATTTTGTGTGAGCACAGCAAAGGTAAAGACCACTAAACTTAAGGTGCAGGGTGAAGTGCTATTGATTTGTGCACTAATACATAGAGATGTGGGAGATAGCTTTTGGCTGAAGTTCCTCATTTACATTCACAGTTGTTATCTCTGCACCAGTAGGGGCTCATTAACAAGAACACTTGTTAGTGCCATCTTCTCTGATAGTGTCCAGTAGAAGTGCTGTTAGCATTAGCACTGTAATTGCCTTGCCCTGTGGCCGTTGATCCTCAGATGCGGCCTGCTGCGTCTCTGCATGATGGCCGGCTGCCCTCCGGACCAAGGGACGGAGTTCTCACGGCCATTACCTTTCTCTTCCAGCGAGAAGACCGAAACCAACAGCGACGGCTCAGCCACTGGACGTGAGTACAGCAGATTATTTGCGACCCTTCAATTGAACCGTCAACTCAGTTGTGTTTGTATTACTAACCCTGCTGTCCAACCTACATTCAAGCTTTTCTTTTAACTTCTCTTTAACTTCTCTCCTTTTAAAGGATAACTTTGATGGTGGAATAAAATTAGCAACCCTCTGGTCTTAGCTATGATATAATTAAAACAAATGACTTTATTTAATCGGAAAAACATCAGTGACATTGAAAATCTCACTTGCAAGACTGACAGGGCTATAAACTTAAACCTGAAAATGCTGTTATGAGGTTTGAAATCATTAATTTGATCCCTCAGGTGCCTTAAATCATTTATCATCAACAGCACAGCATCGGAACCCCAAGGTGACAAACAGCAAGTCCTACTGCTTCTGCTCCTTAATGCTTTTCATGTTTACCTTCACATAGAGACATCTAAGACCTAGTCAACATGTTGGCAGGTCATTCTTAAAACAAAGTTTTTCTCCTTTTCTTCCATCCTACTGTTATAAACTGTTTTACACATCCATGTGGCATAACTTCAACAAGGCCTTGCCCATAACTTTTTAAGTTTTCATTGGGCTTTATGTCTTAGTGCTGTGTGAGGCATCAGAGATCCATTGAGACCATTCAGGCATCTGTTCATCAACATAGGGGGAAGATAGACTGTGAGTATGTATGAGCGAATATAAAAGTCCAGTTATCCACAGTGAAGCTAGAGATGCCGGTTGTTAGCTGGCTCACTAATCAAAGTCAGAAAACTTAGTAGGTGGAACAAGATTAGCAAGTCAGTTAAATTAACAATTTTGTACTGTTTTTGTTTCTGCCTAAACAGTAACTTGTTACCTGTCACCAGTGTAGCTTACTTTGATACTGCCTCTCAGAAGCCCTACGGCATGTTCCCACCGAAAGCGTTGAAAGCGAGTGTATTCGCGTGTCAAGTGAAATCGCGCCGCGCTAGACGCTTGAGTTTTGATGCTGGTACAAATATGCAGAAAAACGCCCACCGCTCGCCGCTGCATCATTGCATGTAAAGTCCGCCATTATCATTTCATCATATCATTCCATCGTCGAACATAGCTCTGATTACCACCATCGCTGCTCTGTACCTGCTGTGGAGAAGTCAGCTGCGGGCTAAGCGCCGACGTCGGTACTGGAAGCATGCTACCCTACGGAGGCTGTGTGAGCTCAGTGAGTTCCATCGTCTTTTGCCGAAGCTGCGTCTGGACCACGGCCGTTTCCAGCGGTACTTCAGGCTGACTGTTGCCCAGTTTGAAGACCCTGCTAGCTAGGGTTGGTGCCAGGATCTCCCGCCTGGATACCAACTACAGGCAAGACAGTCCAGCTGCAGCTGTGGAGAGCCTTTCCATCTGTCTCCGGCGAGTTTAGCAGTTTGTCAAATTAGCAAGACTCTGACCCCCAGAATGCCCTGCGTCAGTGACGATCTCCACGCTGATAGGCTGTCCCGGCACGTCATCACACTGGCTAGCTCGAAAAGTTCAATTATTTCAACTCGAGTGGCGAGCGTTTTTTCGCTGGAAACGCTCAACGCTTGAACGCTTGAACTCTTGACGCCGCTCTATGCTCGCCCCAATGCAGCGTCAATTCGGGTCTTTAAATTGACTTTGTATGTAATATCAACGCACGAAAAATTTGCGATACTTTCAGTGGGAACACGCCGTTAGTGTAAACTAAGGCAAAAGATAAATGTGGTGGAATGAACTGACATCATGAGTAGTATCTGGTAAGAACTGCATAGTCTGCCAATGTTTAATGTTTGTTGGCTATGTCAGGCTATCCTCTCTCATTTAACATTTGACCAAGCTGTGAGTGACAACATTCAAGTGCAGAAACACAGATGTTAAACTGAGTCAACAACCTTGTGGCTGGCAGGTCTGGCATTGCTAACATGAGCATTGTCCACAATCCACTCTCTGCAAACCAACTTCACATCACTTGTGCTATGCTTCTTTGTTAAACAACAAGGACTTAACTTTGACTGTTTAGGGAGCGTTTTATTAAATTTGCTCTATTCAGTAAATCATGTTTTCATTTTGAATTTAGCCAGGTTTAAAATGATGCACCTGGAGACATCCTTAGTTAACCAGCAAGAAGTTTTTCAATAGCTGCCATAGCACAATCCTGTCCAACAAATTGATAGCATCGTAACATGACGTCACTCAGAGGAAAAACTGATTCACAGTGTGACTGTATAAGTCCAAAACACTGACCTCCCTGTCCATACATATTAACAACAGCCAAAATAAACAGAAAAGATTAGGGCAAGCACTTCCAGATTATGATTAAATTAAACCAATAAAACTTGAGAACATAAAATCAAGTTCCAGTTAAGTATTGTGTCCAACTAGTTGATGTTATATCTCTTTATACTAAACAATTCCCTCCTTTCTTTTTCTTTTTCATAATTTCTTGCAAAACAGTGTCGGTACACTCTTAAGTGAGGCAGCCAGCATCTAACCTTACAAACAGCTGGATTTGCCAGATAACGCATCTGTCATCAGGTAGATTCATCTTACAAAGAAACAGTTGAAACTGTTGTTTTCATCCACTGTAAGTGTAGGTTCCTTTTGCTGAAGCCAAGTAGAGACTGCAACCTCCTGATTAGCCCATATTGAGTGTGACAGACAAAAAAATGTCTCGACAGCCTCCGTTTTGTTTTGTTTTTTTAAGATCTTGCCCATCCAAGTCACTTTGAATGGTATGTTGCCCAGATACATTCCAGGGATATGTGACATGGTGACTCAGCATCCTAAAGGCAAAAAGAATAATCCAAGCTGACAGAAGACAAAAAATGGCCTATATATGGCTTGATTATAGACAAACAATGCAAACAGCTGCAACATGTAATGCCAGTCACTGTGTGATCCTTAGCAATTTGTGATAACACTGGAAACACAAAGCATTTAGCACAGCATAAAAAACCATGATAGCTGTGTGTTTGTTGCCTCTGACAATTCTTCTACAGAAGCTCACAGGAATTGACAAGGAATAGATTGATATCTTGAATGATAAGTAGAACTAATAAAGGCATTGATATGAATGAAATCTATATTTTCCTTGCCCCTTTATAGCACTTTTTTATGGCTTTTATATCTGAGTAATCCGAAGTACCTACTGGGGAACATATCTGTTACTATGATAGCCAAGAAATTAAAATGCACATGCTTCTTCTGGATTCATTTGAAAAACTAATAAACAAAACTGATTGGTGTACATCTGCTTGATTTATAGCCAGCAATTAATTGGAGCTGTACCAGCCTCGAAGTTAAGATTTCCAGTTTTTAAGCATAAACCAAATAGATGAAGGCACCCGATTTGGATTAAAATGTAAAAGTCAGAGTGAACAAATCCTCACAAACCACTCGAGATGTCTGCCTCTTTCATCTCTGACTCTCTTTTTCTTCTTCACTTTGACCATTTGAGTTTTCCTTCTGTTGGCTTAATTAGAACAGTTTGACTGTGAACAAGTCTTTCAGCATGTTTGGTTAAAAAAACCTGACAGCCAGTCAGAACTACTCTATAGAACTGTCAAGGTGAGAAGCAAAGTAGACTTTAAAAAAATCTATTCAATTCTTGATCCACACAATTACGTATTGTCTTTCTCAGCCGAGTGAGAGGAGTATTTATTTCATTAATTATCTCAGAGTGGAGACATTTTAAGCCTCACTATGCACAAGCCCCTTGAAGTAGCAAAAAAACACTGCCTAAGCTCTATTAGAAATGAAAACCTGTACCTCTTAACAGCTTGTTTGTTTCTGTAACACCTCCCAATGGCTCCAAATATACAAGACTGCTAACATAACCCTCTTGGCGAGGTATTAAGACCGACAGCTTTGAAGTATTTGGACAGCTTATATTTCTGCTTCTGACTGACGCTGCATGAGATTCACAAAAACTGATGTTTGAATGTATTTCACAAAATGTCAGAATGCTACTTGATCTAACAAAACAATTTCCAGACTTTCCTCTCATCCCTGCTCATTTTTTTTTTTCCTTCCCCTTCCATTTTTGTTCTTCACATACAAAAGCTGTTCAGCGACCAAAGCTTCTCAGGGCTTGTACGAGGACACTGAAGCTCTCTTATGAAATGATATCATGCCAAGAAAAAGCCATCACCTCAGTCATTTCTCTGCTATAGTCAATAAAAAATGCTCTCCAGGGTCATCATCTGTGAACATAAAGCTTTAAGACCTCTCTTCGTGCCCGTTGTCTCTCTCCTTCCTCTCATTAATTCCTCGGTAACTGGCTCACTTTTTCTATATTCCAGCTGGACGGCTGAAGAAGAAAGGTAGTTGCCATCTCCTTCTCTATCATCCCTTTTACTTTCTCCTCCAAGACATCTCTCATGGCTCCCTGCTCTCTGTATGGGTGTGTGGTGTTGCTGGGTAGCTGGCGGTGTCTCTCCTCACGTTTTCCTCCTGGCTGGTTTTTCAGAGAGGGGACCACTCCCCAGTCCCTCTCTTGTTCTGTCTCTGTTTCTACCTTTTTGAATTTCTGCTTGGTTTTCCTTTCCTTTGGGAATTTCGGAGGAGCTGTTCCGTCACTCACGATGCACTCCTTTGTAAATGTGTGTGAGTGGAGGGGTGTGTTTTTCAGGAGGCATATGTGTGTGGGAATAGCTAGCTGTTTTAGCCATACTCACAAAGCCCTATGTCAAGATAAGAGCATGGTTATCCCCTTGTGTGTCACTTCTTGATAGTCTAATTGCACCTCTGTATGGGTTACTAATAGCATGGGCTCACGTCTCTCCCAGTGGGCTTTTAGAGTTTTGTGAATATGGCGCTTCTTTTGCATTCACACACTGTATTTGCTGCGGTGTGTGTATGTGTATCTGCCCAGATTTTCTGTATTTGTATTTCTTTGGGCCTTTTTCTGCTGTGTGTACGTGCGAACTGTTTGTACCGCGATTCATGCTGGCTAACTGCAAATCCCACAGCCCAGCGAACTAACAAATTTGTCTCCCAATGACCTGCTGGTGACCCCCCATGTCCTGCTCTGTGATTGGCAGCTCATACACCATCAGCACCGCTAGCTCTGATGCCACCACCGCCTTCAAACAGTGTGGGTCGCTTGCAGATGAAGCTCCACCTGCACGGCCTGCAGCAAAATGCCACTGATCTGCGCAAGCAGCTCACACAGCTCCGCAAGACACAGGTATGGAGGTCATCCACTGAGTATATACAAACATGTGATGTTCCTTTTTTTAGATATCTTTTTTAGGATATTATGCTGTTGTTCAGATGGGATGTTGGATAAAGTCAACAACCAGGAAGGGAGAAGAGTGCTGGTTTAGTGTGGTGATAAGCAACCATGCACGACCTATATAGGCTTCTGCTGGCCCAGGCTTGAATTCAGCCTGAGGCCCACTTGCAGAATGTCCTACTCTGCTCTCTCTCATCCCCTTTCAAAAGCCTATCCATTGTTTCTCTTCTATCAGTAAATGCATAAAATACCCCAAATATACACACTTGACACACTTGCTTTACGTGACTAATAAAATATTATCCATGCAAACAAACATATGGGCCTCTGAAGCACTTCTTGAAGATCAGTAAAGGGTTGCATCAGCTCTATTTAAGTGCAAATGTTACCTAGTTTGAATTAAAATTCTAATTTACATTTATACTCCATTAATGGTTAAGGTGTTCCCCAAGCTTTGATAGTTTCATTGTATAGGCTTGAGTCATAACCTGACTCTTACCCCTACCTCCAAGTAGGTGTTTTAAAGGAAGAATAATATTACAGATGAGGTGGAGCAGAGGGTTTTTACCTGCTTTATAATGTTGACACAACAATCTGCACATGGACTATCAGCTTTTAACTTAGGCTTGTCATACTGTTTTGGCATAATTTACATTCTTTTTTTTTAAATTGATAAGTTAACAGAAATGTACTTTATTTTCATTTCTGTTTGAAGACAATATGGCACCAGATGCCGCTTTTAGAAAAATACACTGCATTAAAAATGCTTTTTACTGATTTCTCAAATAAAGTGAGAGGATAATATCCTCAATAATAATGTTTAGCTCAGTTCTTAGGCTATACTTTATCCTGGCAAACCAGATAATGGGTTCAATCATTTTCACTAGTCCATCTGGGAAAGAGCCCATAGGAAGGACTTGGGAATAGGCAGAACCCTTCAGTTTGATAACTGACAGGTGATTGGACTGTCATCAGCTAAACTTAGCAATGTGTTTTACTCTTTTAAAAATTGTATTCAATCACTCATTGACTAAATATTTCAATTTTCATGATCAAAAATTAAATGTTGTATCCATGTAACTTATAACTGTTCCTTTAAGTATTTTGGCTGGTAAAGATGATTTTGGCAGATGACTTCTTTTATTTACTTGCTGCCTCCCCTGATAAGTCAGAAAGTTAATTTCAAACTCTGCAGAAAGTGTTTTATCACAAATTTATTCATGAAGAGTGCCTTTGATGTTGATTTGATCTTCACTTCAATACCATACGTATCACCCCAGGTTCATGTAACTGTCGTGAATGACACATTGAGGGCATTGTATCTCTAGGAGACTAAAAAATGTATAAAAGGTGTGAAAGATTAAAGCTCAGTGCACATAACATTTCGTTTTACACTGATATTATATGTCTATGAAGATATGTCATAGACAGAAATGTAAGAGAAGAGTAGAGACGAGCTTCTGATTTATTCCATTCATTTCTGATGCAGATGATGCCATGGTTACTGTAGGAGGCGTCAGGAGAGATGATGAGATAAGTGCTTTCAGTTGCAGAAGAGACAATTCAAGTATCTGGCAGGGGAAAACAGGAAAAAAAGAAGTAATTGGAGTGACAGATGATGGGCATGCAGTGCTTGTTTGTTCCCTGACAGCAATCACAAGGGCTCTTTGAACTGACTAAACAGTTAGACAAACGTCCAAACACAGGCTCTGCTGCATCCACAGAGGAGTTTGCTATTTGCCTAAAAGTTTGCCCAAGTGTGACCTCTGGTACCTGGGTCCATACTGTTACTCAGGGTGATAGCTAGCAGCTTAAATTTTACATGGAGCTCATGAATTATACAGAGGCAAGTGTGCAGGAGAGGCAGGCCACAGGGAGAGAGTGGTGTTAAAACAAATCCCAGAAAGAAGAGTTTCCACATATTTTTATTTAAAATAAAGTCATCATATCATATCCTCATCTTCACTCCAGGAACTGTAATGTGACACTCTTAGCAATTTTAAATGCTTGTCTTGTTACACTTCCTGAAACAGAAGGTCTATCAATATTTAATTTTTCTTGCTTACCAGGTGCTTTCATCTCAGGGAGTTGTATTACATGCGGCGCTCCTGTTGAATATTCCATTCACAACAATGAGGGAGAGATGAGTTCATGCTCAGTGCCTCTGTCATGGACAACCTTGGATTTCCTCAGGGCGTCCCAGCTCTCTGTGTTAGGGGAAATGTTGTATGCATACTTGATACACACACTCACGCTCTTGCAGCAATGTGGAAAATGCATTGTTTGTGCTCTAAAACTAAAATCCAAGGACTGAAAAAAGAGCAGAAATATTGTTGTGTGTATGATGATAATCAGAAAAACACTGATTATACCAAGTGGCTGTATTGCAATTTTTATTGCCATTCTGTGCTGTGTTTAATGTCTCTTGGCTCAAAAAAGCGGTGCAGTTATAAGTCCTTATGTGGAGAAGAATTACCATTTTAAACACCTCTACTTTCCCTTACCTTGAAGTCTGTTGAATAAAATTTGAAGATGTTGTTCAGGTCTGTAGAAAAGACAAGTTTGAAATATTTGGATGTCTTTCTCTACAACATAAAATACTTCTTCAGTGTCCTACTTGTGGTTTTGTAAGCTTTTTCACATCTTGCAAAGGACTGTGTCTGCAAGGCCTAAAGAATGTGTCAAAGGTATTAAAGAGCCTATGTTATGGTTTAAAGGGACTGTGAGGAGTTTCTAAGTAATTGCAAAAAAGTCCCACTTTTAGATAGATGCCTGATCGAAATATGCACTTATCGATGTGTTTTATAGCATCAAAATAGGTTATCTATAAATGCTATTCCGAAGCTTCTTGGTCGGGTCGGACAGGACAGGGCTGGACTGGACTGGCCTGGATACTCAACTTCGGGAACAAGACAATTAAAACTAGAGCAAATTTATATTATTCGGACACGTCTTAGAGAACCGGGCTGTTAGTAGCGATATATAGCCGGCTACAAAATTACTATACGAAGTTTTCAAAACTTGCTTGTTGTCACACATCAAAAACTACCGCTACATAACAAGAAAGAGATACATTACTTCGTCGCTTTGCATCCTGTAAGTTGTTGAAAAAAGAAGCTGTAAATCAATGCAGAGTTCGGAGGAAGGTCCGGGCTACAACACAACAAGCACACGCTTTGGCTTCGGTTGTGTTGTGGTGCATTCTAGTTGTAGTCAGAAGTAGGAATTTTCAAGTTATGAGTAGGAAACTGCAGCTGTAACGACCCCCGAAGTCAGAATTTCCTACTGGGAACTCGGTGAAACCTCGCCACCCCAGAGTTGACAATCGAAGATGGATGCGCCCCAGTGTGAGCAGTTATTTAGCTCCTGTAATAATCAATTTATTTGCACTTCTGACTGGGGTGTGTCGCTCTAGATCAGCTGTATACATCGTATTGTCAGACTTATATTTACAAAAATGCTGCCATAGTAATAATCACATTCTTCATGTGATATTTGTGAACAACAACGCAGGCGTGCTAACAACAGCTAACAATAGCCTGGTAGATCGGCATGTTTTTTTCCGACTTCAACTGGAACGCCGATAAGTCGGAGATGATGTCACTCCCAGTTCCGAGGTTACTGGAACGCAGCATTACGACAGTCGCCGCGCGTGCTCATAGGTAGCAGAGCCTTTATGTCGCTGGTAATAGATTCTCCTCACAGTTCCTTTAATATTCCAATTAGTAGATTTGCACATCTCCTCAGGTAATAGTGCCTCTATGCACAAGACCAAAGTCTGTTCACAGGGACTCTTTCCACTCTTCATCTAGTCTTGAGCTGCCTAAAACTGCATATTCCCTTGGCTGTCCCTAATAGAACTTCTAGTGTGATGTCCTCACATTGTTTTGCTTATATCAAAAGCTGTGTGGCTCAGGCTGACATGCCCAGTTCAGGGCAGAGATGAAAGAATGACTGCAGAGTTGATGACAACATGGTGCAACGATCAACAATTACAGTTGCAAAATATAAGGCACTTTTCAAAGTTAGAAGCTTTTAATGAGAATAACCAGGAATTATGAGGATAAACCTGGAACACAGCTGAAACTACAGGCTGGTCATCAACAGGGAATTTGAATATAGTTGGGGAAAATATATTTCAGAATAGTCTTAAATTAAACAACCAGATTTCTTGCAAGTAGATTGAGAAAATCATTGCTATTCCTCAGTCACATGCACTTGGCACATTGCTTACTGAAGAGATATTAAGACCACATCCCCTGCATGCACTGTGCAGTCCTCAATCATATGCACAGATTATTTCTAGAAGCTAGGACTATTGAAAACACTCATTTGAGCCAGTGTATTACATTAAGTGAAGGTGAAACTGATATTCAATAACATAAATAAAACTTGATAAAGTTCTACTTTCAGATATCTCTGTTAAAATGTTTTTATCAATTATTTTGAATGGATGTCTACCTATGTCAAAACTAAATGTTTATATTTATGTTTGGATTTGATACAATTCCTTTAAATTACCATAAATTTCCAGTTCAGTTGAAACAATTCCCATAAATTCTCATTATTCCCATTGAAAGTTTCCAATTTGGAATACTTTTAACAGTTCCAGCTTTACACTTTTCTTAATACATAACTGTATCCCCAACAAAATACATGCAGTGAAAAAGCAACACACAAATAAATGTTTAAACCTTCTTACACATGTATGAAAATGCAACCAACAAGCTTATATATATCCCCTTCTCTTGTTTCATGTTGCGGAAGTTGTCATTAAACTATCAGTCCTTACTATAGTTGATCTCTCATCTTTAGTGTCCATTTTTCTTGCAGGTTCTTAAACTTTTAAAAGGAGAGGATATTTTATGGAGATTAAGTATCTGGGAAAATGTTCAGTTGAAGAAAAGGCCACACAGAGCAAATCAGTCGATTGCTTTAAATCACTAAGTTCTGTTTTAAAAAGCCTCAGGCGGCTGCAAAGCTTGTTCTCTTTGTCCAGTTTTTATTATGCTGCAATGCCAGCAACTTCAACAAGCAACTCTCATGAGGCTAGCGAGGCAAACAGTTATAATTCATTACCAAATTCTGGCTGAATAAACAATATACCCACCTGAGGTAAGAGTATAGAGTGTTATCTGTAACACTTTGTGTGAATGTGTGTGTGTAGATGGAGAACCAGGACTCAGTGAAATCTCTGCTGAAACGGACAGAGGCAGAACTGACCGTGCGTGTGGCTGATGCCCTGAGGAAGCAGGAGGATCCCCTGCAGAGACAGCGCCTCCTGGTGGAGGAGGAGAGACTTAAGTATCTTAATGAGGAAGAGCTCATCATCCAGCAGCTGCAGTGAGTACAGGACTCGGAGAGGTGAAACACCCACATCCACACGTCCAGAAAAAAAACTCAAAAATCCATGTGAGCAGCAAACAGCAAGGGTTTTCACCAAGGCTCTACACTGAATTCATCCCACTGACCACCAAGTCTATGTCAACTCTCCTACCCCCCCATGGACTAACCCACAAATTGCAGCTGCTCTTTCCAATGTGAGCAAGTGTGAACTAGGAAGTTGGGGCATTATCTAGAAATTTCTCAGAAATTTCAGGACCACACATGCAGGTAGAGGTTAATGCTTGTTTAGATCCCTCCACTTGTCCCAAGGCAGAGTTTTTTTTCCTGAAAAATTAGCAGTCAATATGAATTCAGTTAGTGTTTTAATTATATATTTAGGGTTATTTCTTTTGAATACATAATGTGTCATTTTTGTTGCCAGACTTCTCTCAAACAAATTATAGATACAACCTGAAGTGTCAAAATGTGCTGTCAGGCTCGCCTGTCTCTGCACCTTACATCCATCCATCAATCACCTATACAGCTTATCCCTTTTTGGGTCGCAGGGGCCAGAGCATATCCCGACTGATACTGGAGGAGAGGAAGGGTGCAATCTAAACCAGTCGCTAGCCAATCACAGGTCACACAGAGAGACAGACAACCATTCACGCTTACTCTCATAAATCAGGGCATATTAAAGCCACTGCTTAACCTAAAAAGCATGTTTGTTGTCTGTGGGACGAAACTCAACCGAGAAAAAAACACAACACAGAACCAGAAGGAGTCAGACCAGCTATCTTCTTGCTACAAGGTGCCATCCCTGCTGCTTACTTTTTGATGTTAATTGAAGACCATATACAAATGATGTGTTTACAAAACAAAACACTGGTTTTTATGAATTGGTGGAAAAGGCAGATCAACTGTGAACTTCTAGTTCATCCAGCAAAGTTCTCCAGACGATATTATTGCTGTCAAAACAAACCAGGGTAGGCAACCTCTTACAGCTTTCGTCTTAAATCGAAAGCTAAGCATGAATCAAAAATAGTGGTAAACTGTTTTGTATTTAGACTTTAGGGCAGGTATACATTCTGTTGTCAAAGTGACTCTATAGAGGTTGGGCTCCACAGTGTTGCAGCAGGTAATGCTGGGTTAACCCATCAGTTGGACAGGGCTTTTCTGTGTAGAGTTTGCATGATTTCACCATCCATGCATGGGTTGTCTCTGGGCACTGAAGTATCCAACTAAAGTCCAAATGCATGCTCGTTAGGCCAATTTGTAACTCTAAATTGCCCCTAAGTGTGTGTGCGTGTCTGTAAATGGTTGTATGTCAGCCCTGTGATTGACTAGTGACAGTTCAAAGTGTACTCCATCTCTTCCCCAGTGTCAGCTAGGATATGCCCGAGTCTCCAGCTGCCGTGAAAGGGATAATCACTATTGATAATGAATGAATGTAATAAAGTTGTGATGTAATGTCAAATGTGCTGTTAATGAGGCAGAACTGACAAACACAAATGCTCTTACACTGAGCAGTCTGATGGTTGAAAGCAGCCCTAATGCTTATACCATGCAATTAGATCTGGAATAGACAGCTGAAAATTGACAAAAAGTTTGAATCATCTGTCATCCACTGACAGATAGTGAAGTAAGGTCTGCTTGTATTCTAGCAATTTCTTTAAATAGTTAATTTTATACTCTCACTGAGAAGAAAACTTGCTAAGGCACACAAGTATGCACCAACAAACACAATCAGCAACCAAATCATGTAATTTTCTGTCCACTGAAGCCTCACAAATATAACATGTTTTTTCATATGTTTCTGCATACAATGATAAATTACAGCCCTGCTTGCTGTTACTATGACGATTTTAGATGTGCAGCAGGTGCTAAAATAGCTCTAAATGGCTCTGCTCCCTCTGTACAAGTGTGAACAGTCATGTCACCATAGTATCAGACTTGTTATATATCCACACTGCTGATCAGGAGCAACTGACTGGGCCTTGACTTACCACTGCACTGCACCTTCTTTACACTGCACATCAGACAACACACACTTGGACTGATAGGTGGTCTGACTTCCAACCAAATGGAATGACTCAAAGCCAGGTATAGATCTTTTTGAAACTGTGTTTGAAAAAGTCAAGTCCTAAAGTCAAGTCCATTGTCAAAAAAGTATACAGCAGAGATGTGCAGAGGTGTACAGTGTGTTTCTATCATAAACTGGACTGACTCACATGGGGGTCACTGACTTGGCAGAATATAATCCTGAGTTTTCACAAATAAAACAAGACAAAAGATGGACAGCATAGAGAGGCAACTACGTGTCATACTCCTTGCCTCCTTATGTAGAAAACTTTTGCACACAACAAAAAGATTTCCCTGCCTATGTAAGATGTGAGTAGTATTGTCTGTAATATAAGTACTTAACCAAGAATATACACACATGGACACAATTCTTGGTTACCCTCCATTAAAGAAAGAAAAACCCACAATGATCACTGAAACAATTTGAAACCGACAAAAGTAGTAATAAATAAATAAAATAATGAAAATAACTCATGAAAATCAGATATTGCATTGGAATTGTGGTTCAACAAAATAATTAAAAAACAAAATAATGAAACTGGACTGGACAAAAATTATGGTACCCCTAGAAAAGATTAAAAATGATTTGACCATAGGGACATGTTAGACTAAGGTGTGTCTTGTAATTAGCATCACATCAAGTTTGTAATCAATCAGTCTGCCTATTTAAAGGCATGGTCCCATGGTGTGTACCACACTGAACTGGGCCACAGAAAGCTAAGAAGAGAGTTGTCGCAGGATATTACACAGAAAATTATAGACAAGTATGTTAAAGGTAAAGGCTATAAGACCATCTCCATCAGTTTGATGTTCTTGTGACTACAGTTGCACATATTATTCAGAAGTTTTAAGGTTCACGGGACTGTAGCCAGCCTCTCTGGATGTGGCTGCAAGAGGAAATTTGATGTCATATTGAAGAGATTGATAATACGAACGGTAACCAAAGAGCCCAGAACAACCTCTTAAGACATGAAAGGTGAACCCCAAGGTCAAGGTACATTAGTATTAGATCGCATCACTGGTCACTGTTGGAGCAAAAAAGGGGTTTAATGGAAGACGACCAAAAAATGAAGCATACAAAGGAAAGAACACTATACCTACTGTGAAACATGTAGGAGGCTCAGTTATGTTGTGGGGCTGCTTTGCTGCATCTGGCACAGGGTGTTTTGAATCTGTGCAGGGTTCAATGAAATCTCAAGACTATCTAGGCATTCTAGAGCAAAATGTGCTGCACAGTGTCAGAAAGCTTGATCTCAGTCACAGATCATGGGTCCTCCAACAGGATAATGACCCAAAGAGAGACACTCAAAACCCCAAAGAACAGCTCAGATCAAAACATTGGACTAGTCTAAAGTGGCCTTCTATGAGCCCTGATCTAAATCCCATTGAACATTTGTGGAAGGAGCTGAATTATGCAGTCTGTAAAAGACACCCTTTAAACCTAAGACAGCTAGAGCAGTTTGCCCTCAAGGAGTGGGCCAAAATACCTGTCAGCAGGTGTAGGAGTCTCATTGAGAGTTACAGAAATTTCCGTATTGCAGTAATTGCCTCACAAGGTTGTGCAACAAAATATATAGTTAAGGGTTCCATCATTTTTGTCCAGGCAAGTTTTTTTTTTTTTTTATTTCGGTTGAAACACAATGCAAAAGCAATATCTGATTTCTATGAGTTATCACCTAATTTTATTTATTGATACTTTTGTGAGTTTCCAGTTATTTCAGTGACCATTTTGGGTTTTTCTTCATTTAACAGAAGGGTACAAACAATTTTGTCCACATGTACACCTGACATAAAGTCAATTCATGGTGGAATATACCTATTAAATACAATTTTGGTAACTGATGAAAACAGAGCAAAGTTCATTTGTTTTTATTAACATGACTCACAGGTTGAAGCAGTGATAGGACAAAAAATGTAACTGTAATTAAGCCCGGCATTGAGCAAGATGCTTATTAAGATTTCAGACGTGAGACGGTGCTGAGTCTAATTGAAGTGACTACAAAACCAAGAACAGAGAGCTTCCTTGTGATTTAATAATCTGATAACTTCCACCGTCTCATATGAGGAAAACGTTTGTCGCTGTAATGATTCCTGGATTTCTAGAGCTCCTGAATCACTCTGAGCGACGTTTTGATTGGATCCTAATTGGCTGAACCGTTAGATGATCCCAGCTAATCAATGTCTATTATTCAGCCTGGCTAATGGACAATTTATTTTGTTTAATTATACATGGAACTTTCCTTTATTACATAACTTCAGGCAGATTATATGGAACAAAAAGGGCTGCCTCATTAAAAATTGAAAAACTAAAAACTGTATTCTTTCCATCTTTCCTCTTCATTTGTTGCATGAAACTTTGTCCACACTCCTCCGGTTCAGCTGTCTAGAATAGTTCACAGGGATGTAGCTGCCAGTGAATTGAGAGACAGTTTGTTGGCAGTGATGCTCCAGAACTTTAATGGCATGGTTCTTAAATAAATACTCAATAAAATTAAAGTGCTGCAGAGGAATAACTGGTGTTTGCCTTCTGTCCATTGCCTCTCAGCGACCTGGAGAAATCAGTGGAGGAGATCCAGAGGGAGTCGTCTGTCAACCACAAGCTGGTGACGGTGCAGGAGCTGGAGGAGAAGTCGGCTGTTCTCAGAAAGCTGGGAGAAACACTTACAGAGCTGAAAAGTGAGTCACGCTTGCACATTTTTCATTTTGTTCAAAGACACAGCACAGAAACCAGTCCTGTACTCTGACAGACAGCCTATAATGCTTTAATTACTCGCCAAGGCAATGATGATGTTTAGTCACTGCAAGTCTGATGAACATCCACTCAGTCTTAGACTGCTCCGACTGCTCATTGTCTTAAGAACTGTGTGACCACTGACAACAAAACGATGGTAAGGCATTGTATCAACCATGCACTATTAAGCATTTATTGAGCATTCATGACACAGTAGTCATCCCTCAACTAGCCTTATACAAAACACTTATTAATCATTCATTTACTATAAATGAACATGGTCAGAAAAACTTAATTGATGCATTGGTAAAGCATTTGCTTGCAGTTATTGTAAGGCAGTGGTTCTCAATTACTTTCAACTTTTTACTCATATTACATTTTTCATAAAAAGTTGTAACTTGCTGCAGTTGAACATTAGAGTTCCATTCCTCTCTTTCAATATTGAGCCAGGAGAGAGGAATATTGTATTTAATTCTAAAGGCGGTCTTATTGTCATCAAAGAATGCATGTTAGTTAGGCCTTAACAGTGAGAATTACATAGTTTCTCTGGATTGTAATCCTAAAAATATGTCGGTTTGACCAGTGCCTCATTGATAGCTGTCAACAGGAGGTTTTGTATTATCTTCAGAGATAGATCTGATGACTTGTACCTTACATCAGGCACCTGTGTATTTAAAGGTCGTATCTGCTCCTCGCTCCACATACAAGCACACACCCCCTCTCTCTCTTACTCTCACTCTTCCTAGCTCTCCTTTCTTTCTTTAGCTTTATAGTTGTATTAAGCATTTAAATGAGGATTATGTGAAAGGTGTTATTCTTTGGAAAGTAATTATGTTAGCTGTTAAGGCAGTATCAAAATTTTATGAAGAATTTCTTGTACTTGGTTATCTTTCATATCCCTTCTTGTTTTTCTTGCCACACATTATTTGTGCAGTACTTATTAGTACATTGATAAGTATCACTATTGTTATGCAACATTAGTATTGGTACTTGTATCTATAAACCATATTGATACTGATCACTAGTATATTCTAACACTTAAACAAAGTTTGGAAGTTCATCAAAAAACCGTTTATAACTGTTTTAAAAATGACAGGAATTAATCAATAATATATCAAAGGTTCTCTGAAACTCTTTTGACTGTTACCACAGAGTCTTTGAACATCTTTGAAAGGAACAATTGATCCATGTGAGGGAACATGTCCAACTCTGACTTCTTCTCTGTCTCTTAGATCAGTTCCCAGGCCTGCAGAGTAAAATGCGGGTAGTGCTCAGAGTGGAGGTGGAGGCTGTCAAATTTCTGAAGGAAGAGCCACACCGGCTTGATGCCCTTTTAAAACGCTGCAAGACTATAACAGACACGCTGGCCACCATGCGCAAGTATGAACCTGCTTAAGCTGAAAACGACAATAACATCTCTTTATTTATATTTATGTTAAATAAATTAAAGATGATGCTTGTGAAGCTTCTTCTGAATGTTTCATGTTTAAATTTGAAGCTGAAAAGAATCTAGGGTTAGAAAAAGGTTTTACATGTCACATTTGCAGTAAAGTATGTTGTATAATCTCAAATATTTATCACTGGTAAATCGAGAAAGACTTTTACCAAAGGAACTTTGTTTTCACTCCTCCTCACTGTGATGTAATGACACAGTATTTTACCATTTTCCTTAACTGTGGCAGACGCACATGCCCTGCTTTGTGGGGGCTAACTGTTCAGGATTTTTTAAAGAGACTGACTTTTAAAGTTGCCCTTCAGCACTTTGTAATCTGTCCTCATCAGCCTTGTGTCCTAAAGCACCTCACATGCTTAATTAAGGTCTTTGATAAGAAGAGCCAATCGTTTTTACTTTAAAAGAGAACAATTTAGTTTAACTAGAGATGTATGGTTTTTAAAGTGTTACAAGACCTTTAGATGTTTCTGGTCCACTGCAGTGATTATTTTCTGTTCATGGTTTGTTCATGGTTGATCTTGTGAAGCATTTCAGATTTTCTGTAAATATTGAATTTTTATTTCTTGGCTTACCAGACAGGCAAATGAGGGAGTTTGGAAGAAGCCTGATGATTATTCTAATCCTTCATCGAAGCACAACGATGACTTAAGAAAGTTTTCAGACTTTGATATCCCCACCAGCCCACCGCTTACCATCAACGACCTTGGAGGAAACAGCCTGTCCAACTGGAGCCCCCACTCAAGCCTCAGCCGGGGCCACGGGAACCCGTCTGGCCCTCACAAGGACAATCATCCTCCTGTTCCACATAAGGGCAAAGCTCTGGAGGAGCTGGAACGCCGCTCTGCTGCTGATAAAGCTTCATCCGTGGAAGTCCGACTGGTGGGAATTATTTCTGTTGCTTGCTTCTCTCAAAGTTTGCATCAGAAATCAAAACTAAAAGTTTCATCCGTGGTGCAGCTTCACCTTGACTGTGTGCTTACGAAACGTTTAGATCTCTCTCTCCTCTTCACAGGCAGCAGAGCGGGATTGGGAGGAGAAACGTGCCAGTTTGACCCAGTACAGTGCCCAGGACATCAACCGGTTGCTGGAAGAGACTCAGGCTGAGTTAATGAAGGCGATTCCGGACCTAGACTTTGCTGCCAAGCAAATCAAGCCCTCTGCCAACACACCTAACTCCCAGAACCCCCAGTCTGGGGCAGGAACCCCAGAGCACCGTATCAACAAGCCCCAGCACAAGCTTTCTGGGAAAGAGGGAGGATACAGGCGTGGTTCTGGTAAGGTGGAGCGTTTATAGCTATCAGCCCTGATTCCAAATACAAGCAGCAATCAAACTCTGGATTAATTAGGCATCATGTTATTATTTATGTTTATTTACAGAGGCACAAGAGAGCATTGCACATAGCAAGTTCCACACAACTGAACTGGCTCCATGTGCTCCAGTCTTTAACCTTACACACTTTATACTACCTTCAAAGATTAAACATAGAGAGGAACATCTCATCACCTCATTACACCTTTTTGACATTTACAGTGAGAGAAGAACATAACAGGGACGTAATTATCACACCCTGTGTCTTCACTATGAATGAGTCCTTCTCTACTTTAGTGGTTCCAAATGATATACTCCTACTCCACCTCATCCTGCTTTCAAAAAAAATCACAACCAAAACTTCCAAAAAAATTCATCTGCACTTGTTATTTTAACTAACAAATGCAGCATCATATTCTTTAGTTAAAACATAAATAAAGGAAAGAATTAAAATAAAAGAAGCTCTGAGAATGCCTGCATGCATTTGAACACCCTTTACATTGATACCATAAAAAGTTAGTTATACACCTGATATATCAAGGAATGACCTTGTATTCACATGAAGACAGAAAATATCTAAATCTAGATTTCAAAAAAAGAAAATTCCTCTTTAACCTTGAAAAAGTCATATTTATCGCACATGTCAACTGTAAACCCAGTCTCACACATGTTTTGTGATGTCTCAGGCACATTGAACACAGCTCCACAGCCCACTATTAGAGCCGAACCCACTAGCTGATAACCCATTTTCTATTATGTCTATTATTTCTATTATCAACAAAAAAAATCTATCATTTTGAAATTGCCCTTGTGTCAAGAAGTAAGATTCACAGATTTGTTTCTAATTATTTAAAATACCTTGTCTGATAGGTACCAAAATTGATTAACAGGCCCTAGAGGTAATTTGAGTTTTTAACGTGTTTCCAAAACTGAAATAAGCTATGAAGACAAAGTTGAGTACTTTAGCTTTAAAATTCCCAAGGAAAACTTATCCACAACCAAATTTATGAGAAAACATTTAAATGTTGAAAATATTTGGTGCTAGAAGCTGAAACAATAAAGCATTTTGTTGATGTGAACAGCAGATGTTAGAAGACATCTTTAGGATCATTCACAAGTAATATGTTGCTTTTATTTATTTATTTGTTTTTACAGATTTATAAAGAATTTGAGTTTTTCACGTTTCACATTGTCAGTAGGCAACACCTTTATTTCGGCCAATAGTGTGATGTTTATCTGTTCTCCAACATAATTTTGTTGTTATTAAACTATCCTTGTCATTAAAAAGAGAAGTCACCTCTATAAAGCTGCTTTTTTTGCCATCATTTAGCTTTCCTGACAATCAGATCTCAAAGGTATCCACCATTCTGCACTTGCTTAGCTGCTAATAACATATGCTGCGTTCCATTATCCTCGGAACTGGGAACTGGGTAATGGGAAGTGGGAGTGACGTCATCTCCGACTTATCGGCATTCCAGTTGAAGTCGGAAAAAAAGGTGCCAATCAATCAGGCTATTGTTAGCCATTGCTAGCACGTCCTGCGTTGTTTACAAATACCACATGAAGAATGTGATTATCACTATGGCAGCATTTTTGTAAATATAAATCTAACACTACTATGTATACAGCTGATCTAGAGCGACACACCCCAGTCAGAAGTGCTAATAACTTGATTATTACAGGGGCTCAATAACTGTTTATAATGGGGGCAGCCATCTTCGATTGTCAACTCGGGGTGTGGCGAGGTTTCCCCGAGTTTCGAGTAGGAAATTCCGACCTCAGGGGGCGTTCCAGTTGCAGTTTCCTACTTGGAACTTGGAAATTCCTACTTCCGACTACAACTGGAATGCACCAATAGCAACACTACAGGGGATTCTGGGTAATAACCTTCAGGAAAGTGTAGTCTGATGCACACCTGCGGGAAGAGTGCATTTAAGGGGCAAGAAGGCACCCTTGGACAAAAAAACTTGAGAAATGTGACACTCTAAGTCTTGCCCTCTTTAGCAGGAACATGTATTCAGAGTCCACAAAGGCACAAATACAGGTCAAATGGGTAAATCTTGTTATCTGCTCACTGGACATATTAAATTCAGTGCCCTTACTTTTGGCATGTGTGTGTATTGCTTTAACTGTTTTATACCAGTGCAACTCCTAAAATGTTCCTGTATACTATGTTTTTGTTTTCAGATGAGTTGACAGTACCACGGTATCGCACAGAGAAACCTTCAAAGTCACCCCCTCCTCCACCACCCAGACGCAGTTTCCCCTCTTCTCCAGGAGTAACCAGCCGCAGTGGAGAGCCTCTCATACCCGGCAAAAGTATAAAAGTAAGAGGGAGAATATTGAGGAGAAGACGCTTTAATATGTGCTCTCAAGCATCCTTCTCAGATAGATAAATCAAACGTACTTAATAAAAAGAAAGTCAGCACTTCTCCCTCGTTTTAAAGAAGTATGATACAATTAAGGCCTTTCTGCTTGTTTTCATAGAAGTCTGAATCTGAAGAGACTGAAATACAGAAGCCTCATGTGAAATTGAGGAGAGCTGTCTCTGAAAATCCCCGTCCTGCATCTACACCCCCGACACTTGCCTCGGGGGACAAGGAGGAGAGAGAGGAGGAGAAAATAGCTGCTGAATTGGAGGTAACGTAAGAGAGGGGTTGTGAATTATGTTGATTATATCCTCAATGGGCTTTTGTTCAATGAGGGGGAAAACTGCTCTTGTTTTATCATTTATTGTAACGCCCACAATCTGCTACTGGTTTTTGCGTGTTCATAGTCACACACTCACCATCATTACCACATGTTCAAGCAGCAGGTGCCATATGTTCCCCCTGCCCCTGGCTCCGGGATAGCTCAAAGATCACATACTGCTCAGTCACACACATCATCACCCAGGGCTCACCGATCACAGCCAGACAGATGGACCTTTATGGCTGCTTGGACTGTGTTTGAGAAAGAGAGCCTGAAAACTGATGGAAGGAAGAGTCAACACAAGCTGAATTTGATGATTCAGTTGTTGTTGTGTTTTTATCCTCAGCCTTTAAACCTCCCTTTTTCTCCCCTTCCCAGCTGTTTGAACGGGCCCCCTTGCCCTCTTTATTTTCCCTGCCTGTTAGCCCGCACGGCAGGAGAAGCGTAGCCCCTTGCAGACTGGACCTTTGGTCCTCTGAGGCCCCTGGCACTGAGGTAATGCTCCGGCTGACCCTGGGTGCTGTGGATTGCTGCCCTCTTTAACCGCTGTCTTTTTTTGTCTCCAACCCTGTTGACCACTACACATAAAAAATACCAACCACAGCTCAGCCCCCAACCACATCTATTGATGCTTCTCCTCCAAGTTCCTCTTAAAGAAAACTATTTCTCTGAGTGCCTCTATGCTATCCTTTCAATGATGAATCCCCACTACAAATATGTAAAATACCAAACATTAGTCACACAGTCGGTCTGTTATTGCTACATTTGATTGCATAAATGGAAATTATATGGATGATTTTTTTTAATTCAAGGTCTCAAAACATATCCAAGAGTTTTCCAGGTTAGAGGTCTTTAAATATGTTGGTACTTTGGTCAAGGCCATCTTTTCTAAATCTATTTGGGAGTAATTTAAAGGCTGTTACAAGACAACACATATAAAATAAAACTAAAATAAACTGTGGCAACGACATTGTGCTTATACACTAAGCATTAAGCAAAAATATGTAAGAATTGAGTTTTAGTCTCTTTGAATGGCACCAAAGGCCTCAGAGAGTCATTGCATTACCATCGAACAAAGTGCTGTGACTATTGTCTCCCAGACAACGTGCGTGTGGTGACATACCCAGGGAAGTGAGCTAGCAGACAAAGACATTATGGGATACCACTGAGC
The DNA here is from genome assembly GCA_036419115.1 of Scarus forsteni. NCBI lineage: Eukaryota > Metazoa > Chordata > Actinopteri > Labriformes > Labridae > Scarus > Scarus forsteni. Next base: position 29,699,335 of record JAZDUH010000084.1, on the reverse strand, counting down.
TTTATGAACTGATTTGAGGCCATTATAATTGTTATGTATGTACACAAAAATGTGTCTTTCCAGCTTAAACTTCTCATTGTTTGCACTTTTTGCAAGTTTATTTCATTGATTGAGTTAGGTAATATGAGTTCATTATAAATAAGAAACAACTTGATAACAAACTGAGACAGCAATTAACTCGCCTGCCTTACAGTGGCATAGCCAGCTCATGGTCTGACTCGTAGGCTTTTGTTTATTAAAGCTCTCACCAAGGTGTAAAAGACTGTTCAAAAGTTAATCTCCTTTGGCGTCTTGCTCGATCACTCTTTGTTTTTCTTTTCCAAGCCTCATCTGTCACTTTCCCTGAATGGGTCTTAGCTTTAAGGTGCGTTCACACGGAATGTGACTTGGGTGACTTGGAAGTCATCCATCCAAGTCGAGTTCTCTGTCCATGAAATATCTCATTTTGTCACCGTTGTGTCGCTAAGTGACATCACGCCCGCTTGAGTTTCACTGCAACCATATCATATCACATATCTCATGTATTTGTTTGTATTAGCTGACATTATTCAAACTGTATCCTCTACACTCATCTACCAGCTGTAAAACACTGCAGCTGATGCAGATGAGGAAGAACAGGACCGCAGAGAACCATTACTTCTGTTGTATAAGGCGTAACTAATGAATAACTAATGTTCCCACACAGACATAGATTGTCACTCTGTGATGCAGATCATAAACCATTGTTGTAGGTGTTGTCAAAAACCCACAAAACACTGACTGCCTGTTGCAGCACAGCCACAAGCCATGTCCCTAGAAAAGTTAAAACTTTTCAACCTGGTAGCTCATCAAGCGAGCTGTGAGCGTGACCGTAACCCAGATCATGTCTATTGCATCGTAGGAGGGCTGGTAGCACCTGATATTATTGTACATTGACTTTCTTTGATATTTTCATTTTTGCAGGAAGGATATTATTGGATGCCAGGTCTTGTTAAAATTCTCTAATTTGTTTTGAAGAAATAATCTTATCCTCTCTAAATGAAGAGTCTCTGTTTACTCAGTTAACCAAAGTTTGAAATAGATACTATTTTCTTCTTCCAAAATCGATGCACGAGTTTCTTGGCAAAGAGAAGACTGTAAGTTAGGATGCAGTTCAACCCTTCTGAAACTCTAAGAATGATCAGTGCTGGATCTGGTTTTATCTCAACACTCGTGATTTTTGAGAGGAAGCTGAAAATCCCAGTCCAGAAGTTCTGTGAAGTGGGACTCAAGGCATAGCTGCAAGATAATGTTGTGTTTGTACAAATGCATTCATCACAATTTAGTGAGATACCTGGCAGTATCATGGGTAATTTGGATTTCTGATAGAGCAATCTGTGTAGTATTTTAAATAGTATCAAACAATGACAGGCATTTATTGAGAACATTTGTACATTTATCGGACATTTTTTTCAAGTATCCGCTGGTAATTACATCTCCAGTTCTGCCTCCAATCCACTTTTAAGTATCATTAGCTTTGGGGGCTGTTTCCTGGAATTGCACTGTATAGGCAGGAGATCATATTCATGGACTCTAGAAGGTTTTCTAAGCAAGGAGATGTGTTCTCACATAGCGCCTCACCTGACCATATCTAAAGAAACCTTGATGGGTCATAGAATACCCGTCCCTAAGTTGTTGAAAAGATGCAAATCCCCCCTCTAAATGCAAATCTCAGACATTGTAAATTTCCATTTCTCTCTATGTCAGGAAACCCCATCTAAATTGGAAGGAGCAAATGAAGTTCTAGCTACAAATTCTTCATAAATCTGCAGCCAAATCAAGTGAGGAGGGGCCTTCATGTTCCGCCCCCCATCCCCAGCCCCAGTAACTCACTCATTGTGTAAGCACATGGAGCTACAAAGTTGAAACATGTGAGCTAGTCCTCCATATTTGACTTAAGCTGACCCAATGTAATTTTAACATTCATTCTTATTCATTTATGTGGGTACCTGACAAATTCCCTGTTCCTTTGGCAGGGATAGGAATTGATAAGATTTTATCGATTCCAGTGCTAGTTACGATCCTGCTAATCAAACCAACGATCCATCTTTAACGATTCCCTTATCTACAGGACAAATGTTAGCCTGTAGATTTTCAGTGACAACAATGCCAAACATACATGTCACAGCATAGATAAGTTGCTGGTGTCTCCACTCACTTAAGGTTGTGCAGTAAGTGCTTTTGATTAAAAAAAAAAAAAAAGCCACAAGTCTGACTGCTTCTGATCCCTTTCAGTAGAAGGAATTGATGAGGAAATTAATTAGCAAAAAAACTGATTATACTGATTCTTTGGTGGAGCTGTTTGCGATTCTTAACTGGAATTGGTTTTCACTTGCCATTCCTACACTTTGGTTTAGTTCACTTCTATACTTGGGGAAGATGTTGTAGCTTAAAATTTGCTTAATGTGAAACCTACAAGTTCTTTCAGATGCTAAATATATATATTTTCCCTTTTTCTGTTGATTTCCATTTTTAAGTAGTTATTGTCAGACAGTATGCAGAGTTTCTTTTTTGCTTGAAGCATTGCTGCCTTAGTCACTGATAGCTTTATGAGTCAACTATTAAGACATTTTACAGCTGTGCCAATCAATTTACTTAGAGAAGCTGTGAAAATCAATAGTTGTTACAGCTTGAAGTACTGTTATTGGCAATTTATGCAGTGTTGGCACCAGTCTAAACTTCACGCATCAACTGACTTAAAGTGAAAATTAGGAATACTGATCCATACAGGTTTCTATATTCTCAAGAAAGAAAAGTTTTATGCGTTAAAAGTGATCTTCTTGACCCTTCAGGTTGGACAACAGTATGCACAATTAGTTTTTGCAATCTATTAGTACATTTATTCTTCATAATAAAATGAATTGAGGTCTCTGCTGTCAGTTTGACATGTTTCTGTTTGTCAGGTCTTGTTACTAAGTACTAAAAAAATAAATACTGTCTGCTTTGAAGATTTAGCAGGAGCTGCATTTGACAGACCAAACAGCCAGCCCATCAGGGACCTATACAGGCCTATAAGTGGATCATTTTGTTCCACAAAAGTGAGGTTAATGCTGTTTTTGAGTAAGCCCGGGGAAAATAGATAAATACACAATGTGACCATTATCATGAAGTGTGAAACAAGGAAAAGATACAAAAAGAAGGTACTGGTTTTGTGATGAGGAATAACAAAGTGAGGATAAATTCACACCAGTGTCAGCTCGCTTTTTATCAAACCCTGGTGTGGTTCTTTTTTCAGATTGAACGCAATCAACACAGTAGGTGGACCTAGCAGGTTTACAGGTCAAATTGTTACACTGCTGCAAAAATACTTGCCGCAATCACAGCAACAATAGCAAATTGCCTGCAAAGCAATTTAGATTTGAACCACTGTTCGGCAATTTTTCAAAAGTTGTAATAGAATTCTTGTTAAAAATACTTTTTTAAAATTGATATTATCTTTTTCTTGCAATGGAGTATCAGATGTACATAATTACTTTATTTTTAAGTTAACTATCCTTATCTTTTTAAAGTTATCCGTTTGAAAGAAATCTACAATGGGAAAATGAAGACTATAATTTCCCTCGTTGAAAGTACAGCCCATTCTTTCCCTTTCATCCTTTGTGTTGCTTTTAGCTTTTACTTTGCTGATGCACATAACTGTCATGTTGACAGCAGCCTACCAAGGAAAAAGAGTAACTTGCTTCAATTGATTATCTCTCCACTTCAGTAAAAACCAATTAGTATTGTATTTTGTGACTGAACATCTAATAACTCACCTTTACAACAATACACAGCTATAATTATTGTGAATTAATGTTAATTAACAGTTCTTCATTGAAGCAAGGCTGAGGAACAAGTCTTCTTAGACTGTTGTCTTCTTAGGATGTCAACTTCACAGTTTGTCTTTGACTTCATCAGTCTCACAGAACTTGGTCCTAAGTTTAGAAATGGCACCACCAAATAATGCTGTCACTCTGTGTACAACAAAATAAGCTTGCAATCTTCATCAGAGCACTTCCTGCACAATTAACTGTGCTATCATTCCATCAAAGCATTCTCCTTAGAAGTTGTACCTTGTTGTAAATAATCAGACTTTCCAACATATATAATACAAAATCAGTTAGTATTATTAATGGCAGAAATACTCAACTAAAATATTGTTTTCAGTCAGTGTCTGAAAACCCCTCTTGCCCTTGCTTTGTGTGTAGCTTTTATGCTGTAAGTCATGTCAAACATTTGAAAACTATGCTTATCAGTCGGATAGCAAAACCTGAGATGAGCTGCCTCAGTGGTGTCCCATAATACAAACTGTGACCAGTAAATATGTAGTACAAAAAGCATGTTGTAATATAGTGAGATAAGAACAGTCCTTCCATGCTTTATGCCTAGTCCTGATTTATGCTGTGGTTGACCAGGGCAAATGGCCTACAACAGCTCGATGCATTTCAATAAGAGGAAAATGAAATGAGCTGGAAGTTGGAAACAAAACAAAGCCCAAAACAAAATAACTTGAAAAGTGAACAGTAAAAGTACTTCATACAGCTTCCACTTGTAGTCCCGGAGATCCTCTTTCCAATGATACCAGTTTTAGCAGGTAAAAATGGAGGAAATGATCTCAATTGATATACGTATCTGCCAAAAGGGCTCAAAATAAACAGCCCCATGCATTTATCATCCTTTATTTCATACAAAATTATTACACATTCTGTTCATTAATGTGGAAAAAGAGACATCTTGGAGCTAGTGTTAAGGTACAACTCTTATTTTTCATACTTTTGATGGACCACAGAGAAGGGAAGAGTGGCTGGCTTGACTGCAGTCTCTCTCGTCTGTCTCTCCTGCACACTCTCCCGGCCACAGAGCCCCCTGCAGGCATGGAGTACTTTTATTGTTATACATGGCAATGCTGCGTTTCTGCTCTTGCAGGTGTTTTCTGTCTTTGGATTGTTTTAGGATTTGTTTCATTTTTTATTGCAGCACATTTCTGCTTTTGAAGATGTTTTTCACATAATGAACAGCATCAACCCATTGTAGGTTTTTTGCCCTTCCCTACCAACACACTTCTTTAATACTGCAATGTGAAAACAAAACAAACAAAATAATACTCGTAATATCTCATTCAAGCATTTGAATTAAAAATAAAGACAAAAACAAGACAATTCACCTTTACCTTTCACTCCGAACAACCTGCATGACAAATGTTTATAGAAAAGTCTCTTTCTTAGTCACCTAATAGTGTTGTGTGCTGAACTAGAGAGTTGTTTGATTGTCCTGGGGTGAAGACATTTTAAGTGCTTTTAAATTAAACTCTGAAGTGCTCTTCACATTTATAGGAAAGGCGCTTGTCTCCTGTTCCTTACATCGTGCTGACAGAGTGCTTGCCAGCATCTCCCGCTGCCTCCGAGGAGCCTGTCAGAGATGTAGCAAATGACCCAGCTCGAGAGAGTCCATCACAGGATCCGATTGGCCATTACACTGTCTCACAGACTCAAATAACAAAGGGAAGGGATGTATTTGAGAGCTCTCTTCAGGCAGAGCAAGAGCAATGTCAAATTAAAGAGGATGAGGAGTTAAAACAGGAAGTGTCTCTGCTGCTTACAGAGCTGGAGGTGAGGGTGGTGTCTCCCTCGGAGGTCCAGGAGCTCATAAGGACTCTGGGCAAATCTGTTAGGACTCTGACCATCTCTCCACAGACCAAAGAACTCTCTGAGGTCCAGCTGAGTGACCGGCCACTTCTAGTGCTCCTCACTAGTAGAAAAACAGTAAAGGATACTTACAGGCTGCTTTATTCTCTTTTGGAGTCAACAAAGCCAGTGCCCAGACCCAGAATAAACTCCCCAATCTACTTGAGCCAGCAGACCTCCTTGTTGGGGGCTTTGAGGAGAGGTTATGAGACTGGAGAGAGGGTGCTGACACTCAAAAACAACACTGAAGAAAGTCCTGACATACGGCACCATTCAGAAAACACCTGCCTTAAATTCAATGAATCAGACAGCTCTGTTGACAACAAGAGGAAGACAAGAGAGGATGTCCGACAGAGCACCTACAAAAGGCTTGACAGCTTAGAGGAGACTATTCGTGAGCTCGAGAACACTTTGATAGAAATCAGCAGCCATCCAGCTGCAGTCCTCGACAGTGAGAAGACCACTCAAAGCACTCACAACCAGACGGCAGGCATCGTGAAAGCAGAGACCAGGAAGCCTCCAGTCCCACCAAAACCCTCCATCTTGAGCCCAGCATCAATCCAGGTTCATTACTTCCACTTTTTGTGCAGACTCCTGCTTTAAAGCAGCATGCTCTGTCGTCTCTCATCTCTCTGGGTGTTTGAAATTCATTTCTGGAGTTTCTGATGTCTGCTCCTTGACCATTTGTTTCTCCAAGTGACTGAGGTATCAAAATGTATAATAAGGGACAGACAACAGACTTCCTCTCTTCCTGTTTGTCGGGTGATTGGTGCTCAAGTTGCTTCCCTGTTGAGCAGCTGTTGTTGCTGTTTCTGAATTGATATGTTCTGTCATCAACTTTATGTCTGTAAATCCATGGCTCTCAGGCCTGTTGATACCTCAAACAGGCAATAAAACTGATGGTGGAGGTGTAATCAATTTACTATTGTTACTCTTTTTTTCTTCTCTTATTTGTCTACTCTTTTAAAATAATGGTGCATTCCATTTGATCTCGGGAGTCAGAATATCCAGTTGCAAATTTTTACATCACTAGAAATGACAGATTCTGATTTCCTACCTGTGAAGTCAACATATCCCCTGTTACCCCGAGTTTATCAGCTTGTAACTAAAACTGGATCAGCTTGTGCATGACGTCACCCAAGTTACGAGGTCAGTGGAATGCATCATAAGTCTGTCCTTGCCCTTCGCTCTGTGTAGAAATCTTTTATCTGTCTTTAACTTTTAAAGGAAATGTAAAGACAAACTCACTGTTAGAATTTTTGCTGATATATTGTGTCACCTAATGGGGTTTAACATGTTGTTTTAACTTTGCAACTGCATTGTGAGCTTGTCAGCGGTAGGGATGGGTACCGAATTAGGTACTTTAAGAGGTACCGACCGAATTCTGTGGGTACTACCGAGTACCGATTCACGTAAAATCAAAAGGTGCCATGTTTAGGTACCTAAACACATCCTTGTGACTGTGAGGGAGTGGAAGAAGCAGGCATACTATTTGGTAGAGGAGGTGAATTTCCATACCAGACTTAAACACAGCATGTTGTTCATGTTGAAGAAGTTTTTGGGACAACTACAGTGTTACAATACAAACAGTTGAATGTTGTTTTGATATATCTCTGTCAAATTGTTTGTATTGAGAAATAAATTTACATTGAAAAAAATTGAGATCTTAATATTAAACAAATTGATTTTTATTACCCCATAAACACACGCAAAAGTACCGAAAATTGGTACCGTTGAGTACCGATACCGATTCCCAGGTACCGGGCATCGGTACGGTACCAGTTCAAATGTGAAAGGTACCCATCCCTTGTCAGCGGTCACATTGCAGGATGTCACACTGCCAATTTTGTGTTGTGTGATGGAAACCAAAACTATCCTGCTCCCCTGAGTCTGTCTAATTTCACTTTCAGTAGTCTTTCCTAAAGAACAGACTCAGGGTGCATGAAGAGTTTAAGGACACTAATATTTTGATCAAACATGTCACAGACATTTGATCTAGACCACAGAGGACTGTGTTCAAAGGAAGACAAGTGAAATGATATTTAAACTTGCTTTAGGTATATTTTATGTACTGTGTCACCTTTTAATTTCACACCATAAGATCACTTTATTTGAAGTGAATTTCTAGAGCATAGTTAGAAATATAATTAGGGTCATTTCTCTGAGGTGAAATATCTTCAAAGACAATAATATACTGTTTGAAGAGTAATGAAAAACCATTCAAGCATCTTTGTGAACCTCTATATGGACAGAGAGCTGTTATTATAAAGGCAGATTCTGTTCCTTAATTTTTAATGAGCAAATGTAAAATTATATGACCTGGAACACTATGAGTAACTGGTTCTAAAGTCACCTCCATTTCCCACAACACAACAGCTGATTAGTGCTAATCTGAAGTAGCAGTGTTCCGTGTCTCTTTAACATCGGTTGAAATATTTTATGGGTCATCACCTCTCGGTGAAATGTCATTAAGGGAAAAGTAGAGTGTGAAAGTGAGCAAGTCCATTAACCTTGATAACAGGAATGGGCAACAGTGGTTACTGAGAAGGACAAATAATGTTATTCTCACAACTAAGTGATGAATTATTAAATGTTGTTGATACACAGAAGAAGAAAATAGTTTTGTTCTCAAGAAACAATATGTAATTTACATCAAAATTTGTCTCAAAGATTATTTTTGAAATAAAATGGGAATGAACATGCTTATACTGATAATAAATACTGATTTAAACATATTTAGGACAAGGCGATAAAAGGCACTTTTCCACTGAAGTGTCTCTGAAGATTTCAATAATAAATGATACAGTTGAAGTTGAGGATCGGTAAGAACTCTCTTAAGAAATCACTACCATCTTTTGCTCTCAATTCCATTTTAATTCTTACAAGAATTACTTCCTCCCTCTGCTTGCTGTGTAAATAGGCAGCCAGCAGAAATGACAACCAAGAAGTAAAAAATCATGTCAGAATAGGAGAGGTTGACCAAACTGTGTTTTATTCTGTTGGCAAAAAGACATTTACTGCACTGCTTTCATTAGGTAGAAGCACCAGTAACTTGGAAAAGCATTTATCTATGCAGCGTGACACTGACTATGTGAAGTGGCATGTGTTTGACATGCTGCCACTGAAAATCTTTGTTGGACAAGTTTATTTTAAAATGTAGAAAATCAGGAGGAATGTTAAAGGAATCGTTAAGGACTTGGCTCAATAACCAGAGTCGTGAAGTGAATTTCTATCAATTAAATTATTTCAATTCCCACCCTTATTTCTGATGCTGTGGAAGTTCTTTAACAGAGTTTAGCTTTAATACAAGCATCTCATATGCTATGAAATATGCTATGAAATGACAAAACCCTGCCAGCAGGTCCAACTTGTGTTGAAGGAATAATAGCTTCTGACTGATTTGATTCATGTTACCTCTGAAACACATGAATGCATGATCAAGGCACATGATTGATCCTCTTTGCTCTGTGCTCAACTTTATTTGCATGTCCTCTTTATGTCAGTCAATGGACATGCCCTAAACCGCTGTGTGTCACACACATAAACAACATATATTTGAGAATTCTTATAAGGTCCTTACTGTTACAGATATTTGAAATTAACTTGCTGAGTGAGGTAAGGTGCTCAGTTGTTCCACGGGCCACCACTTTGCTTGCCACCCTGTGCAGGAAAGGGTAGCTAGCTGCAAAAGAGGATACCATTCCTCGTTCTTTTTATGACTACACACATAACTATGTTACAGACGCTGACATTAATCAGCGTTAAACAGCGACTCAGAAGCATTACTGTGTACCTGGGGCAGCTGCAGCTACAGTAGGTGTGTTCACAGCTGTTATAGTATCCTCTGTTACTCTGACTGTAGCCGCCCACTCAGGGCAAGGCTGCAATACTTGATCGTCCCACTGTCATGGTGAGTTTCAGCCCTCTGATGTAGAGCCAGGGAACATTTCTGCAAGCATGACTGAGGATTACAGAGTGTTCACACTTTATTTCATCACCTCAACTTCAGCCACATTTAGCTTTTCAACATGACCCCTCAACCTACTCTTGTCTAACACTCATTCGTCCATGTGCAAAATTCTCACTGACAGGCGATCCACTTCCACGCACCACTGCAGTTCAGTTTTAATTAGCACGACAGCATGAGTATGTGACCATCATGTCTGCATTTCACAATAAACTTCAAAGAACAGGCTCACGAGGAAAGCCTTCAAAGAAATTACGTTTTTTTGACACAAGATCTTTTATGTTTCTTCAGCTAATAGCTGTTTGCACAAGCAGCACAGTTAGAAAGAATAGGACTAAACGTGTTTGTTTTTGTTCGGATTAGAGGCAGAGCAACTCAGCAGGAGAGATCATTAAGCTCACTGCTGCATGCATCAGACTACGCTACGTTGGTTTTGATGCAGTGTTTCCATATTCTGGTCTTTGTCACTTTCCACTGATGGATGCTAAAACTCTGTGAAGTGGATTGTTGGGTTTTATCAGCTACAAGCTCTGATCCTAAAATCCTCATTGGTCTCAGGAGACAGACTCACTCGCTGGAGTCAGACTCTGTGTAGTTTGATGTGCATTTAAGACGTTAACAAAAGGCACTGTAGAGGAGAAATATGTACTGTGTCTCCATGGTCTGATTCACACTTCTTCTCTTTACTTTTCATCTTTTCTTCTCAGGGAGGGAACAGTGCTGGTGTCGGGGATGTTCAGTATTCATCCGCCGCCTCTAAACTGAAGCACCTGCAGCAGAACAGCACAGACAAGACCAAAAGCAGCAAACGAGATGACTATGTCAAGATCCAAGGCCAGGCACAGGTAATATTTTTGCATGACTAGGTCCAGTCATGCTTGATCTTTGAGTACTTTTGCAGGGGTTTTGTGTGGCACTTCCTCAGGCTACATTAAAATCAGTAACCTTTGAAGTTGGCCTGTCAGCGTCAGTGCATTAATGTTTGTTGGATTACGCTCAGAAATTAACATTTTAATGTTTTTTTAATGCTATTTCATGTTAAGGCTCACAGCTGGTAAGATAGGAGGGCAGCCAATGGATGCTACCCACTTTGTGTCCATGCTGTCTCAGGGATACAACATAAGGACACTGATACGCCTTTGAGTGTCTCATTTCTCTTCTCTCAAAAGTTGTCTGCACTGTGGATGCATTAGTAACATTTTTAGCAGTAAAAGTATCACTTGAATACTTACTGTTACAGAGAACAAACATTCACTTCTCTTTTCTTAATTTTTATCAAATACTGCCTACCCATTATATTTTTTAAAGATTAATTTGGGGTCTTTTTACGCCTTTATTCGATAGAGAAAGAGAGACTGGGTAGTAATGAAAACTGAGGTTAGAGAATAGGGAAAGACAAACAAGAAGGGCCCAACCTGGATACAGAGACCATGTTAACTGGTTGGAGAAAATCAGCCTGTCTTTGTATGGGGCATGTGGATGTAACCACAAGGCTCTTGCCCCCTCTCCTCATCCCGCCTCTTAGAAGATTGTCAGTGTAAAGTTTGCAGTCTGCTCCACATTATCATACTTATTTATGTTATATCACCAAACTTTTGGCTCCGATGTTGCCTATACCTGCATAAATACTGACCAACCTGCATACTATGAAGTGCTAATGAGTGCAGCATTAGCAGTGTTTTATGACTGCGAGTATGAATACTTGGTATACTTGGTATTAATCCCAATATCCCCTATGCTAGCTATCAGCTATCCCTGAAGTTAAACATTCTCTTTTTACCTTTCCCTTTAGCTGTTCTTTTTTACTTTTTGATTTGATGCAGGACCTGTTTTTGCTGACAAGTGAACATCAATACCTGTCAGAGAGTCTGTATTTTCTTTCAGAATGAAATCAGATGTTTTCCAAGAGGGGAGCAAAGCACTCTGAGAGTAGAACAGTCAAAATTACAAAGTAAAAGTGTGACAAAGAACATTGGCTCATGAAACCCCCTCAGCTTCAAAGTTAAACTGTAACTGTGTTACTTACAGGGAGAAAGCAGCCAAACAGAATCTTCTGAAAAGTGCAAAGCAACCAAGAACAAATGGAGAAATGGACGGGAGTATCAATACAACAGCATCGAAGAGCTGGTTATTTTACAAGAATTCTTTTGGTATTGAGTACATCCCTATAATCATGATAACTAATGAACATTCTACCAAAATTTATATCTCTGCTCTTCTCCAGACTACTTTCAATTTTTCTGACATTGTTATGCTGCGTTCACACCTCAAGCGACCCAGCTACCAAAATTGCGTCGCCCACTGACGTAGTGTCGCACGTCCATAAATACCTCATTTTGGTCACCGTTGCCGTCGGCCGTCGCTCAGTGACGTCACGTCCACTCTAGTTTCACCGCGATCATATTATATATCATATAATAGGATGTATAAGCAGACATTATTCCAGCTGTATCCTTTTCATTCACTTATCAACCACAAAACACTGCAGCTGATGTCCTGCAGCAGCATTATCTGTGAGTTTCCCGCGGTCCGTCTAGGCGGAACTAATGTCCTCACTGACTAATGTTTCCCACACGGACATGTTATTCTGTAGTTCAGATGAATAACTGTCTGTCTAGGGTACCGTCACACGTGCACATACCTGCTGATTGATCAACTTTTTTTTTTACCTTCACATCGCGCGACAAGCTATGTGGTAGTGTGAAAAGCAGCTTTTGCATCGCGGGAGGGTTAGCCCCGCCCCATTGCGGCTATACATTGACTTTGCATGGAGAGTGATCGCCGAGGTAGTACAAGTAGCGTCCGGTGTGTACGCACCTTTAGAGTTTAGGAAGCTCTGGCTTCCATGTCTTGTGACTGGGAAGACTAATCAGATTTATAAAGCAACTCGCACAAAATCACATCTCTGTAAAGACTAAAGTTTTAATGATAGAAATACAATAATGTTGTGTTTTGCTGCTCTCCACTCTCAGAGTAACTTTGAATTGCTTTTGTCTAGTTCTTCAGATTAACATATCAGGTAAAAATAGGCTAACTGTTAGGGCTCATTTAGTTCATAGAGCTGTAGCAGGTAAAAATAATTATCACTTTTGTGTTATCACATTTATAAATGTATCCACTTTTAAATATGTGACCTAGTAGGTTAAAATATGTTGCTGAAATAATGACATAGATCAGTATTATCGAAATTGCTCATAAAATAGATATTTCTGAAAATATCATTGTCAATCAACTGTAATAGCCATTACCATATTGAAATTGTCTAAAAAAAAAAGATTCAGCCACACTTGTGAAGAAGCTTTTTCTAATTGGTGTTAACATGGAGTACCCTGAGAAATTAGCATAGGTGTGTCTTGAGGAAAATAAATTTTAAACCACTGGCCTTGAATATGTGGTTCCTCTATGTGATTTTGGTCTTTGAAAAATTCACAACAGTATGTATGTATTTTAGAAGATGATTGATATCATAACAAAAAGTTTTTGTTGAATCGATTTGTAAAAGTTTGGCATTGCCCGTCACAAACGCTAATTGAATAACTGAATTTGTATGTGCTCATATTAACATGCGACAGTGTTAGAAGCTGTCTAAATTTAATAGTCAAGATCATAAAGTACTTTTTCTGTTCAGTGGTAACATTTTATCACATGATTAACACTTAAATTATTTTCCATTTTAAATGTTAAAATAATGACAGCCTTACCTTTCTGATAAATAGCCAAAGCCATTATGACATACTTTTAAAACCATAAAAAGAACAAGTTGTGAGAGGATGCCGTTATCGAAGCAAGTTTTGTCTATTAAAGTCTATTTATGTTGAGGCTTACACCTCGAGTTGAGTTCCAGACCACCCTCAGGCCCGTTTCCTGCATGACCTTCCCTACTCCCTTGCTCCTACTTCCTACTCTACCTACTATCTGTTCACTATCAATAAAAGGCAAAAAGCCCCAAAAATAGTTTAAAAAGAAATCAGTGAGCAAATCATTGAACTAAAAGTGATTAAAGTTATAAGAAACGATTTATAATTATTGTGGTGCTCTCTTGTAAAGCTGTAGTCGAGTTGTAATGATCAGTGTATTTTCTCATTATTCAAAGATATTTGTGACCTTGTTCCCAACATAAAAAGATAGCCTGAACATGTTTTGTGCAGTTACTCACTCTATATTACACTCAAGATCAAGTATGAAGTGGTCATTATCATTACTCTTCACCTCCACTCAGTCCTCTTCTTGTTCCACAGGTCGTCTGCATGCCCCACCATACTCCCCCATTCAGCTCTCTTAAGAGAACATCTTAATTTTTTGTTGTTGTGCTTTAACTACCTTTTGTTAAAGTGACGCACTTCAGGAGACTTAAACATACAGTGATGTATGCATGTACATATGATGCCTAATTATTGTTTTTGTAAGCTTGAAAAAAAAGATGACTTAACATTACATCATGCATTTGCAACTGGCCTGTTAAAATCTTGAGAAGTAAAATTTGAAATTATTAAGAAATGATTCTGGTAACACTCACTGGTAAATTCTACGATGGGGCCATTTTTAAAGTTCAAACCAGCAGGGATGTGATGAATCACACAGCTCACAATGAGTCAGCGCACAATTTTAGATTCACAAGAACAAGACATGGTGAGATTTAAGCACTGTTTTCTTTAAAACTATGATGAAAAAATATGTCTGTATGACTGTAAAAAGGTTTCTTCAATTGAAAGTCACAAAATACCCTCCACCCCCCGCAGTTTTTTTGTTGGACAGGATACTCTTATTCTCCTCGAATAAAACAAGTGCACAAAAATTAAATAATTTCCATGAAAATGAATATTTAGTGCAATTTTTAGGTGAGAAATAGGTTGTCTTGAGATAATGATTAAATGGTTAAGGAAATGCTAAAATGCAGTACAAGGCCGTTCAGTTTGCATTAACATATCATGAAAACCTGTCTTTGCATTTTTGTACATATATTTGGGTATGTAGTGCTTCTGTACGCTTATGCAAATTCATATTATTTAACAGTCTTGTGTCTGAAAACATGAAGTCAAAGGGTGCACTCATTGTCTATGCTCAATCTTATACCACAGTGAGTGAATACACTGTTTTATGAGCCAATATTGTGCTTTTATTACAGTCCTACCCATCATTATTGGCACCCACGAAGTTTAAGTACACAATGTGACAGTACAGTTTCTTTACAAACCTCTCTAACTTTGCTCTGCATCACTTTATCAGACTCAAACTTTGCCAAATTAATGTTCACATATTAAGTTTTGTAAATTATACTTCATTAGCTACTATGATCATGAGTCATATTTAGATTAGGCAGTTTTAATTGCAATCACTTGAAGCCTACAAGGAAAAGAACACACTACCAACAATTAAGCATGGTGGAGGTTCCATAATGGTTTGGGGCTGCTTTGCAGCATTGGGTACTGGAGGCCTTGACCGTATCACAGGAATCATGAAATCAGAAAATTATCAAGAAATTTTAGAGCGAAATGTCCTACCCAGTGTAAGAACACTTGGTTTGAGTCGAAGTTCGTGGGCCCTCCAGCGAGACAAAGACCCAAAGCACACATCCAAAAGCATGCAGGAATGGTTGAAAAGGAAAAAATGGCCAGCAATGAGTCCTGATCTCAATCCGTTTGAAAACCTTTAGTATGGCTGAAATCTGCCATTGGGGACAAGAAACCTGCAAATGTTTAAGAGCTTGAACAATTTGCATAAGAAGAGTGGGAGAAAATACCAGCTGAGAAGTGCAAGAAGCTTAGAGATGGCTACAAGAAACATTTGGATGATGTCATCAGTGCCAAAGGGTGTGCAACAAAATACTAAAGAGGGGTGCCATTATTGCTGCACATGCTTTTTTTTCAGTTCCCTCTTTGAAATTACAATATGTAACTTGTAAAAATGTTTTTTTTTTTGTTAAAATATTTTGGACCTTCAATTAAAAGATCCTGATGACATAAATTTGCTACATTTCAATTTATTTCTGAAGATATTGTTAAAGCAATGAAAATAATGAAGGGGTGCCAATAATACTGAGCAGCACTGTACATAATAAAATACATTTAAGCACTCCGAATCAAAGATCAACTATAACAAGCAGCCACAAACTAAAAGTGGTGAAGGAATCTGCCATGGTCATTTTCAGTTCTGCATCAGACTCTGCCATGTTGGCTGCTCTGTGTTTAAATGAGACAGTTTTCCCATGTAAGATGTCAAGGCACAAGAACTCATCTCACCCCATCTAACCTCTTGAAGACATTTTCTTAAACTGAGGTTTGCCTGCAGAGAACTTCCAAGCACCACGCTAAACCTCTGCCATAATATTTGTGATTTCTGGACTTGCTCAACACCTTCCAGAGGTTTGAATTTTCAGCATTTTTTTTTTTGCATTATAAATTAGATAAAGGACCAGACTGGATGTAAGGATGTCACTTCAGGGGAGAAAATTGAACTATTGAAGCGAAACAGTTCAGTAAATGCAGGAGATGGTTTTGTACCGTGCCAGTGCACAGTGAGAAAAAAAAGCTTAATATAAGTGATAAAATAACAGGAGCAGTGAGGTGGACCTAAAGCTGCAAACCCCGCAGAATAGCAGAGAATTCAGTCATCAATTCAGGCCTGAAAATTGCAGAGTGAGGATGTGTTAGGCAAAGAAGGGGAGACTGGAGAGATGGGGAAAGTAATGAAGCTTGGGTCGCCTTAGACGAGAGGAGATTGGAAGTAATCTCTGCAGTGCCATGTAATAATCTCTCCCTTAAGTCACCGGCAATCAGTGATTATTCAATATGAAGGGGCAAGTTCTCTTTCAAAACATGAAGTCTTTCACATCTCGGCTTTTTTATGCATCTCTCCGTCTTCCTCCTTCTGTGCTCTGTGATTCATTCCTGCTCCTCCCTTCTTATTCGGGAGCAGATTGATGTCTGCTTTTGTAAAATGAAAGCAACATATTTCATTTATTATCAGTAAGACACTCACTGAGCCATGCACTTTAGCCAAAACTGTTTGGATCTAATGGTTTCAAAGACTTACAAGAGCAAAAGCAGCAATTTTGAAGAGGCAGTGGGCTCTCAGACCTAAAAATGATAAAGTGAAAAGTTATTGCAATTTACCATGGCTGCTTGATGGAGGCAGAAGAGGTTAAATCAGCAGAGAAGTCAGGGTCTCAATCATTTTTTTCAAAATACAGGAATATTTGACTTTTATTAGTTTGGCAGCTGTTGACACCAGTCTGTGGTACTAGACTCTCAAATGTTATTTTCTGATTAAACTCATGTAGGATTTAGTCAATGGTCAAACATAAGTAAACAGTCATAAATAAATAAAGCTTATTAATATGTTCACAGACAAGTGCATTACATAGTTTTGACAATTCATACAAAAACGTACATGTACACCTACTTACAAAAGTACTTAATGTGCACACATACATACATGAATAAATATATTTATCATATACATTTATACACATGCCCACTCATATAGTGCTTATCAGACTTGTTAAATGAACCCCCAATGTAAGGTTTATGCCAGCCTTCCTAAATTAACAGTATTTGTAACTATCAAAATCATTTTTATGCTTCTGTAATGGTTAATACACCAGAATGTAGATTCTCTTAACCAAAATAATATCTAATGCTAACATATAATTATTTTCATGTTTTCTGTTTTACAAAAAAAAAACAGAAAAAAGTAAAGCATGTTATTATTTCTTAATTAAGATGTAGAATTATAGTTGTTTACTTACTTTTGACTTCTTAGAGAAGCCCAGCTCGAGCTTTGATAAGAAATAGTGAATTCAATTTGAAATTCCCTATTCCTGCTCAAAATGTTAATACAATAACTATAACATTTTCCATTTTAAGAAGTTTTGAAAAGATTTTTTAGATACTAATGCTTTCTGTTCTTATGACAGGTAGTCTAATAAATTTGTTGAGCACATTACATGTGCATATATTTAAACATAAACACACATATAGGTACATATATATATGTAAAGGTGCATGTAGAATCTCAAAGCACAGCTCCCAAATAAACTAAATAAAGGTACAATAAAATGAAAATATGTACCCAAATGTGTGTCTAATGTTGTAGCTATTTTTTGAAAGGCTTTGTCACTGTGTGTCTCAAAGTATATTTGAGGAACAGTAAGCTAAAGTGTTAGACCTGAGGAGACAGGTTGTCTGCTGAGGATGCATGATTTTAGCCAAGTATTCTGATGCCTGTCTGTATAGAGTGTATCATCGATCTATATATTAGTGTAAGAATTTTAAATCAGACTTTAACTGGAGCAGCAGGCCAGTGCAGTAATTTGATCAGGCTAATACTCTAGCAGCAGTAATTCTGTATTGATAGTGGGGCATTGAGAGTGAAACAGAGGGGGGGTTGAAGAAAAGAGATTTTCAGCCATAAACACTTGATGATGTATTTGTATTAAAAACATCAGGATGAAGCGTTGCATCAGCTTTTACCCACTGTTCACTTTTGGTGTTTCATTGGCAGTTTTATTTCAACCTTTTAACCTGTTAATATCTCATTATAAAACATAGGATTTTTCATTTCAATTCATATATTTTACTGAAATTGCAGCTGTAACATTAGCTTGTTAGACCCCTGTAAGGCACTAGTCCAGTTATTCTTAGCTTTTATTTGGTTTCAGCAGGCTGTTACCCCTGACATTTGCTCATTTTTGGCCAGGGCCCTGATGTCTTTGATGTCAATGCAAAAAAAAGCCTCTGCCTTAAAATTAAACATGCAGATTTTCTGCAAAGAAATCAGTTTACAAAATACTTTGCCTGCTTCAGCTGAGTGTGAAGCAGGCTTGAAAAACACTGATTATCTAAAGCTCATCTGCTCAAATTATGCAGGCGGCTTACTCACTCGCAAACAGCTTTTAGAAGCTCTTTGCTGATTCTTTTAGGACAATATGATGTTTTCCAACCTATCACCAACATGGTCAGAATTTGAAGGTCAGTCTGGACATGCCTTTTTAGGGTAGGCCTGTAGTGGTGTTAGGATGAGCAACAAGATAAAGCTAAATATTGGATTTGAAGTAAAGATGTAGTGTTGGTTTAAGGGAAGGATGAGCAATTCTCCTCAGTACTATGGGAAGATACTGTGTTTGTAGGTGCGTCCATGTGGAGGGTAATTGGATATACCCACGGGAAATTTTCAGCCACTAGAGGTCCCTCTTAAATTTGTCACAAAATTATCCTTACTTAACGAACAAAAAATACCCACTTAATGAAAAAAAAGATTAAAGTATTGTACTTAATTTATAACAACTGTGTCTCAGTTGCATGTGTGGATGGAGAAACAGTCTGGACATGAAATGAAAAGCATAGTTAAATTTTATGGAAGTGAAAAATTTTCAGGTGAACTGTTTCCCTTTGACTGGAATCTTTTAGGACAGTCTTGGATGAATTAGAAACAAAAGCCCATGAGACTTGCTCAAGAGCAACTGTTAAAGCCCCTAAAACAAGCATTCTGCTAAGGTTTTATAGCAGGAAAGGTATGAGGATACATCAGGGGTGTCAAAACCATGGCCTGGGGCCCAAATGTGGCCTGCTGCTCATTTTTATTTGGCCCCTGAAACAGTTAAATGAATAAAGACATTTTTATTTCAGCAGTAAATATCATCATGAATGCACATTTTCTGCCGTATTTACTTTGTCACAAGGTCTCATTTACAAAGTATATTGCAATTTTCATTTTCAAGCACCAAAATTCTTGCAGTTTACTCTTGTTTTGTGTCTGAGTGAGCTGTCAGTGTTTCCCATCCCTGCCGCTCAAGGTGATTCTCTCCCTGGCTAGGTGTAAATCCATAGGCTGGGGTTACAAGGGCCCCTTGACGGGTGATAACCCACCCCTGAAACCTTAAAACTCAACTTAAATACACTAAAAATGAGATGCAGCAAGTGACTCAGCCTTCCATGTATTCTTTTTTTATGCATC
This sequence comes from Scarus forsteni, assembly GCA_036419115.1. Taxonomy (NCBI): domain Eukaryota; kingdom Metazoa; phylum Chordata; class Actinopteri; order Labriformes; family Labridae; genus Scarus; species Scarus forsteni. Next base: position 29,679,733 of record JAZDUH010000084.1, on the reverse strand, counting down.
CCTTAATGTAAAAAGTTTGAACACCCCTTGAATAGTGTATGTCTTAATAGGATTGTTTTTATACATACACAAGCTGTTACCTTCTCATTATTTGAGGGGAGCACCCACAGCCTCGACCTTACTTCAACCTCCCCCTTGATCACACCTGCTGATCACACTCTTGACTGATGCTCTAGTTCTGATGAACAGACATGCTCACCCACAGTGACTTTGCTGTTCAGCCATCAGCTGAAGGTAAAAGTGTTTATTCACTGTTGAACCTCTCATCAACATAGCTGCCAAACTGACCTTAAATTTCTCCTCCTCACTCAGTTGCATTATAATGTCCACTTATGTCCCTCTGGCAAAGGACTGATCAATGTCCTGAATGGAAAACAAGCTCAAGAAATGATCACACCACCTTTAAGTCTTTCACTGATCCACAACCTAAGACAATGTCCACATGTGTGTCTTGATCAGCGTCTTCTGAATTGCAGCAATTTATGAGCATATTTTAATTTGTGTTTTGAGTCTGCATGGTTAAGCTACGCAGGTAGATCAGCAAAGATTTGTTTTTTTTTATTATTATAAGATTATTTCAGGGCATTTTTATGCCTTTATTATTAGGAAAAAGAGAGTAGAGAAGGCAAGCTGGTCACAGGCTGGATTCAAAGCCGGGCTGGCAGAAATGTCTATAGGTTGTGCCTGGTTGCTAACCACTTTGCCAAACCAGTACCCCAGGATTTATCATTTTCAAAAGTATAAAACACCTTCAAGCAGTATTAGTCCAGATAGCGGAATTGCATGTATTATTTATTTCTGTATGGCTTTGTACCAAGTGATTTAGTGCCTTATATTTATCCCTGACCATTTCGTTAGAGACCGCTGACCTAGTGCATTGTGTCCAAAAGCTTGAATACACAAATACTATGTTATTAAAATACCTGCCAATTTGTGGTCAATGCTTAAACCTCTGCTTAATTCAGCTGTAGATCTGAATATATAATTACCCAAGCACAAGTAACGATATCCATATGACGATAATAAAATGTCCCCCACTGTTCACATTAAAGGCAGCTGGTGCGCATTAACAATTCATGAACACCAGCTGGAGAGACAGTTAAACATTTTAAAGACATTGCCTTTTTCCTTTTAGCTTTCACGTTGGCCCTGTGCTTAGCTTTGCCAATTTCATTACTCATTTAGTTTTCCATCAGGGAAAAGATGCTGGCTGGGTGAACAAGCTCTGTTCAGCTAATCACAGTTTGGGGATTTTGCTGCAGTGCCTTGGATGGCAGATTTCAGGTGTTATCTCTTGCTACCCTTTGCCGCACCCCTGGTTTTGCCCCTCCAAGAAACGTGGTGCAACTAAGCCTGATCCTTGGAGTGAAAATTAGTATTTATTTCCTCCCTTTTTTTTGCAAAGCACCAGGTTCCTTTGTGAGTCCTGTGTCTGATGTAATCTGTTTGTGTTAATCACAGATGATAAAAAGCACAGAGCCTCCCTGGTGTCTGCCGCTGCGCTCTAACTGTCGGCTCACTGAAACCTAACACAGAGATATTAACGCATTCCAGGCATGCGGATCCTTCACATCAGTGTGCTGTATGAAAACAGACAGTTCAAAGCCACAATTTCTGTCAGTTTGCTTTGGCACAGATCAAGAAGAGCATGACAATGTGAATCACTTTCACGCTGCAAAACCCTATTTCCATTTCCCACTTGGCCTTTTATTGCTTGTGGCGGCAAAACAGGCTGGTTAAAGGTAGCGGCCATAATGTGGGGGCTGTGGAGGCCTTCCCTTGGTGGGGTGGGGCTGTCTTTTGGCAGGCAGCTCTCAGTTCAAGAGATGAAGGGCTGCTTCTCTGCAGTACTCGTGGAGTAGAATAAATGTGTCGGCCAGGCTTGAGAGGAGTTCCTCGAGCAGAAGGAACAGCCGTGCTCTCCAGGGATGGTTGGCAGCACAGGCTGGAGTTTCGACAGAGCAGGTGAAAGCCTCCCAGCAGAGTAGTTCAGACTGGCACACCTGCTCTCCTTTATTCCAAACTAATCCCCATAATCCCTAAACAAACACATTTCAAAACTTTTTAGTCACTGGGAAAACTTTACTCATTCTGAATGTTAGGATGGAAATTAAGCTTCACTTTTGTACAAAATAATGAATGATAAAGGGGAGGTTTTAGGCTCAAGGGACAAACCAATCAAAAACAATCAAGTTTTACCGATGTGCATCAAATAGTTTCCAACAGATGCATTCAACTTCAACACAACTTCAAACCAGTGTTGAGTGTGTGAAGTTCCATACTGTTGGAGCAGTGCCATCTACTGACTATTTACAGCATTACATTGCAGAGACTGAAAGTGTGATTCTGTGTCTGTTAAAATATTTGTCTATTTAATGAGTCAACGTCATTAAAACAAGAATCAAAATAAAGATGGGCAACAACAATGTAACGTCTTTATTTTATTTATATGTATGGATGCAGTGGTGGACAAAGTACACAACTACAGTACTTGAGTGAAATGACATGTCTTCCTGATCACCATGAGTACTTTTTGGGAGCATCTAAACATTGTATTTTTTATTGTGTAAGAATGCAGACAAGAACCATTGACTGTAGAAAGACCCTGACAAAGCCATGGAGCTGTTGAAACATTAATGCATTGTAATGGATGCTGCCACCCTGTCTGTGTGATCTAAACCAAACTTTAACTCAAACTACTCACACAGGAAGAGTCCAAGTTGATGTAGAGTTTAAGGCTGTCTGACCAATAGCCAATTGGATAAAAATGGCCACAATACAAAAAACCCTTTTACAGTGAGAGCACCATATGTATCACTTACTCAGACTGCATATGTTTTTTTAACCAGTCTGTAAATAAGTTTATTTAGGCCATAAAAACTGTCAATAACAAGCAAAAATCACAACACCTCTACAGTTCTGCAGCCAGCAGCTTAATCAAACTTACAGACAGAGGCTGAGCTGAGGTGGCTCTTACTTACCAACAGGAGGACCACATATGTTTATAGCCTTGTTCCTGTCTATCCATAACCAGAAATCATTAAAAAAAATCACTACAAGTGTGATGTGAAAAAAATCACCCCCATAAAGAGCAAGGCAATAGATTAATTCAATATTAAGACAAAAGCCATTTTAACCAGGCTGTTAGCTGCTGTTAGCATGTTCATTTTAGTTGTAAAAATCAACTGCTTCGCACTCACAATCATGTTACCTCTGTTCTCTCTGTAACCAGCCTCAATAGGACACACAAGGAGCCGCATTTTTCGCACTTCACATCAGTTTCATGCTAGGACGCTGGAGTTTACTGTTTGTCTTTCACATTTTATTCCAAACTCACAGGCTAAAGCCCTGAAAAGAAGGAATCACCAAAAGTAGCTAATGATCATGTAATATGTTTTTGAACAGCCATTTCAGGAGGCTCTGAGGCCTTTCAAGCTATGCAAAAGCGCAGCATAAATGTGTTCCTGGTGCCTTACTTTTTCCTAACTTATTTAACTTTTCTGCAGCTGTGTTAGCATCTGCTAAAACATATGAAGAAAAGGGCTTCTGCCACAGCTGCTCGATCACACTAACTTCACTGATGTTGTAAACTGTCTTAACAGGCCAAATTGACAGTTGCATACATCTGTAGGACATATTTTATCTGTCACATGAGCAAAGAGAGATTATCTTTTCAGTGACATATCAGGAAGTTGATTGGATAATCATCTTTCACCCATTGTGGTTGATGTAGTCTGCAGCAACTGAGGAGTAAATCTCATTAAAAAATCTGTCGGGAGGGGCACCGAAATCAATTTTACATCAAGATATGTTTTCAGAGTTGTTCTTTGGTCTTCTTTTAAAAATGAAATGTCATAGAGTTCTGTTACCCACACTATCACAGACAGCGCTAATCTTCTTACAAGTAGCTATTGTTGACAACAGATGCTTCTCACCATCATCATGCTCACAGCTCATGCCCTTCTCCCTAAAGGACGATTGGTGAGTGCCTTTAAAGAACAAGGCCAATTGTTTCACCTTGAAGTTTTTCAAGATGGGTCTACCTGATTACAGATTGAATCAGGTGTATAAAGCTGCTCTGCAAGGTTATCTGTAAACTTTCTGATGATCTAGTGTATGTAGGCATTTATGGTGGTTAAGTCACATTTTTTCCATTAAAGCAGTACTGATCTGCTTTGAGTGAGATTGGCTAGTACCCATTATTTAATTAATGTGGCTTATGTTGCAGTTTGTGTGCAGAAGACAGAACAAAACATTTTTTCATGAAAAAAAGAGCTTAGGATTCGGCCATGAATGTTTTGGAGGAGAGTCGTCTTTTCTGCTACATCCATAATTACCACTGAAACTGAAGTGACTGAAGAGACTGAAGTGAGTTGTATGGACAACTTATCTTCTACATGTGCCTGGGCCTATGAGATATCAAGTTTTTTAAAAAACAATATGTTTTCAAACTAGAAGCAATTTTCAGCCGTGTTGTTGTTGTGCTAAATGAGACTGGATGGGAAAAGTGGGATATGTAGTGCTCCTTGTGTTCAATCTTTCAGATGAGTAGCAGAATGATGTTTGTAGCTGTGAATGCCAAGTCAGAGCAAGTGTTTAGGTTTTTGCAGCTTTTTAAATCTGGATCCAGGATTTTTTCAAAAGTCATTAGATTTTGTTACATGGAATAGGGCAGTTTTCCTCATTTTTGATAATAATTCAGCTAAGAGTGTCAGAAATGTCATTATGGTCTCTTACGACATGTTCCTACCGAAAGCGTTGAAAGCGAGTGTATTCGCGCGTCAAGTGAAATCGCGCCGTGCTAGATTGTCGAGTTTTGACGCTGGTACAAATATGCAAAAAAAACGCTCACTGCTCCCCGCGGCATCGTTGCACCAAAAGTCCGCCATTATCATTTCATCGTCAAACATGGCTCTGATTATCACCATCGCTGCTCTGTACCTGCTGTGGAGAAGTCAGCTGCGGGCAGGGCGCCGACGTCGGTACTGGATGCATGCTACCCTATGGAGGCGGTGTGAGCTTGGTGAGTTCCACCGTCTCTTGCAGGAGCTGTGTCTGGACAATGGCCGGTTCCAGCGGTACTTCAGGCTGACTGTTGCCCAGTTTGAAGTCCTGCTAGCCAGGGTTGGTGCCAGGATCTTCCGCCTGGACACCAACTACAGGCGCTCCATTCCAGCTGTGGAGCGCCTTTCCATCTGTCTCCGGTGAGTCTCAGTTTAGTAGTTTGTCAAATTCGCAAGACTCCGAACCCCAGAATGCCTTGTATCAGTGACGATCTTTACGCTGATAGGCTGCCCTGGCGTGTCAACACGCTTGCTCGCTCGAAAAGTTCAATTATTTCAACTCGAGCGTCAAGCGTTGAGTGGCGAGTAGCGAGCGTTTTTTCGCTGGAAACACTCGCCGCTCACCGCTCAACACTTGAACGCTTGAACGCTTGATGCCGCTCTGTGCACACCCCGATGCAGCGTAAATTCCCATCTTTAAATTGACTTTGTATGTAATATCAACACGCGAAAAATTCACGACGCTTTCGGTGGGAACGCACCGTTAGAGTATTAGAGCAATTCCAACTGTCCTCTGGATCAGATGTCAAGAAGTAGTGGAAATTCATAATCTGCTGTAAACAGAACATTAGTAAGAAAGTAGTGCAGTAAAACGTTGATTTTGTTGCCCAAATTCTCTGTTTAGTGCTTAAGTCAATCAATCAATCAATCAATCTTTATTTGTATAGCGCCAATTCATAACAAGTTTTATCTCAAGACAACAAGGGACTGTACTTTTTCACTGTCCACCACTGTATGTTTGTTAATGTTGCACCCTGTGACAGCAACTGTCTCTCACTGGTTTGGTCGTCATGTGTAGATGTCAACCTGTCCCATGGCTTACATCACACATGCTGATATCAACCTGAATAACGATCTCCTGTGTTTGTCTCTTGTTCTGTTCTCCCACTCACCCCCCTCCCCCTCCACTACATGTTTCTTCTGACACCTGTGCCTGCGGCCAACCTCACCCCACCTTCTGTTCGTGTGACCCTGCAGCAGTGAGCGACCTGTGCGTGTCCAGCCTCTTCGATTTCCTCCTCCTTCTCCTCCTCCTCCCTTTAACCCAAATGAAGAGCTTCACACATCCATGTGCCCCTTTTAGTTTGCCCCTCCAAAACCCACACTGCGCCCCGGTCTGTGTGCATTAGTGGAAGAGTGTGACTTGTGTGAGTGTGTGTGCAAGCATGCATGCACGGGCATGTTTGACTGTAATGGGAAGGGAAGGTGCTGCAGGGGACAGTGCCCAGTCAATTTTCAGACTTTAACTCTCATCATTTCCACTTTGATCCCTTAAAAACTTCCCCGTCCCCCTCCTCCTCTCCTGTCTCCTGTGGCCGTGCTCTCCCTGAAGGCCTTGGGGACCAACAGCACCAGCGGCAGTATGGAGCCGTACCTCTCCGGTATCAAAGCGGGCATTCTCTCAGGCCGAGTGCCATCTTCTGGCCTGAGGAAATACCCCCAGGATGGGTCATTTCCCTCCCTAACAGCCTCCCCAAGCCAAGCCAAGGCCCTGCTGGCGAGCCTGTCAGCTGCCGGCCTGAGCACTGAAGCCCTACTCCTCTCCTCAGCGATACGTCATCACCGCCTTCTACGAGAGCAGCGGGCCTCCTCTTTGCCCTTGCATCGCAGCCAGTCCTCCTCCCCAACACCCCCAGCTACCCCCTCCCCATCTTCTTCTTCTCCCACCACTCCGACGCCATCCCTTTCCCCCTCCTCTCCTACCCCTTTGAGTCCCCTCAGCCTTCCTTCTGGAACTCTAAAGCGCAGCAGTTCTAGCCACAATGGCTGCAAGGATGGCGGCAGCCGGCCTGTGAAGAAGGATCTCAACCCTGGAAACTCCCCATGACGAGGAGGCTAAGGATATATGAGAATTCAAGCACCATCACATCATGACCATAGAGGAATATAGCTACATTACCTTTTTGATGAAGTCTGCTTCAGGAGTATTTTGATTTTCCTCTCTTTACCTTCATCCTGATCTCACATTTCAGTCTTTATACTTTCATCTAACAAATTCCTTGGCTGTAAATGAAGCTACATTCTTCTTCTTGGACACATTTCCTGCTCCAATTCAGCTCCATGTCTCCTCTGCAGTTCTCCCACAAAGTCATACTGCCAGTTTGCAAAATCAAGAGCACACAACAGGCCTCCTGACCGATCAGCTGCCCGCTCTTAGCTGGGATGGTTCTGATGGGTGCACCGACAGAATCAGTCACGTGTACACTGTACCCTTGATTCATGTGATGTCAGTGGAGTAGAAATCATTTCCAGACTGTTGACTTTTATCATAATGAAGGAGCTGCAATAATCACCAAGTGAGTCCTGTAGTTGTATGTGTTCAGGATAATATTGCTCTCACTTAACTGCATTGTCAGAAAGAATGTGCACAAAAAATGTGGTTGTGGTTTCAAGGGTATTACTTGTTGAAAGGGTATCTTATTTCCTGTGTCGCCTGTGTTTAAAAGTCTGAACTGGTGCTATAATTTCCCTCTGTTTGTACACACTGTGTAAAGAGTTTACATGATGGTCCTACTCCCGGAAATCTGAGCTCTGTTGCAAGTGCACTGTCTGAGAGCCTGCTTTGATTTAATGTGAAACTGCTTGGATATTCATAAACCTCATTACAAAGGAGATCCTGGCCTCAAATTTAAGATAATTATTGTTTTGTAGGATTTATACTGTATTATTTTTGAACTTGACAAAAGCACATTGTAGGGAGTCATACTTTAACAGTAGTTAAGGCCTTTGCACACAGAGTCCATTTTCTTTTGTCCAAAATTGACTCTTAATTACAAATGATCTTTGGTATCTTGTTCAGTTACTTCTGTTTTAACTCTGACTTTGAAGGTTATGTCCTTCTCGATCTGTAGATTTGGACGAGGTTTGAATTTCTGTGATTTTTTTTACTGTTTTTTTTGTTATTCAAAGTTGCTCCATTTGATGGACTCAACCATAAACCAAAAGATGAGGCCAACATATGTACTCACAACCATGCAATGCATTAACTTAACTGAAAAGATGCCCTCTCAAGCACAGTCCAGTGCTAAGCTGTAAAGCCCCTCACACATTTCGATGAATGATGCAAAGCTAAACAGCTCTGTTCTTACAGTGTTTGGCATCCAGGAGTGCCATTAGGGGTTGAAAGTTAGGACTGTTTTAAGGCAAACAGGCATCATTCAGGTCACCCAGTTATTGAAGACTGAAAAACATAAAACTTAAACAAAAAACTGTAGATGATTTACAGCACATGTAGTATAAACACTCCTGTGCCTGTTACAAATCCACAAGTTGGTCCTCCATTTCCAAAGTGTTAGCTGTCATCAACATGGCTGTGTGTTGTGCTTCCAAACTCGCAATTTACATTTCATTGTAAAAAAAAAAAACACAGAGGGTATGTTCATTCAGCTGTCCTCAGTGTTCTCTTCACAAATTATGATTTCTAGCAATAAGAATGTAATGTGTTTAATATTCACTATTTCAAATCTGGGTGACCCCTGTACTCTTCAAAGCTGATTTGGAACATTTATCATTCTTAAAACACTTCATACCTCAGGAGAATCTGGTAAGGTGGAGCCTTTGCTGACTAACTGCTTAATTACACCTTCATTTTTCATTTTTCATTTAAAAGAATGAACTCAGTGGATTCAGTATGCAAGGGTTGTTGTGGGAGACTTGAAAAATGGACTCTGTGCAGAGACCTTTAAAGTTAACTATCAGATAGAATACTAAACATTGTACCCCACTGTTGAACCAATGTATTTGTACATTTTGATCAACGCTAATTTATTATGACAATCAGGATGTTTCTTACAGGTTGCTATGGCACCTGAGATCACAACCCCCTTCCAAAGACTGAAGCACACATAGTGTGATTTATACTTTTATCACACATGAACACTAAAAACTGTTTGCAGGAGCACGGACGCAAAACGTTTTTGTTTCTACAAATGTTGAGCCGTGGCTCAGTCCGTGAAGCGCACTCTGGTTAAATTTGTCACATCAACCAGGACATGATTTCACCTTTGGAGGTGTTCAATTTAAAGAGTGACGGATCAAGTAGTTTCCTGTGACGTTGGTTTCTTTTGAACTTCAAAGGTTTCTCTGCTGGAATGCAGCTTCCAAGTTCTTCAAAATTTGCAGGTCTCATCTTAAAACACTGTTATTTCTTAGATGGAGCAAAAATACAGATTCCATGGAAGAGGAATAACCACACTGGAACGTTAAGAAGGATAACTAGCTCATATTAGGGATACTAGACACAACATTGCCATTGTATGGTATAAACAAATTTAAATATAGCACAATTTCCTCTAAAACAGACTGGTTACTTCAAGACTAACCTTTTGAATTGGTTGTATTTGAGAAGCACAAAGTTCCAGATGTTTTAGAAGTGTGCTTTCACACCTGGATGGGTTAAAGATGCACCAAAGCAAGTTCCCTTTGGCATGATTTGTTTTAAAATCTGTGAACACAGCTTAAAGACTGTTACTGAATTAAATGGTAAGCCAAGATGGCAAAAAAAAAAAAAGATACATAAGAGTTGCAATCTGGTAGAAAGCTATAAACAGTTTTAGTAGTATTACAACTTAGGGGCAGCTTGGTTATGACGGATAGCTTACACCAGCACAGTGTTAAAAGCTTCTAATATTTGTATGTTAACTTCTATATCATGAATGGGTTAAAATATTTGACACACAATCCATCAAAATGGCAGTGAGGCGTTTGACCTGGACTGCTGTTCTAAGTTAAAACACCACCCATTCTTTTGGGAAGTTAACTTGCTACCTTACATCCCAAAATACAAAGTATGAGTATAGTTGGCATGTAATTTGCTTATCTACTCAGTTGGGAAAGCATACCCTTGCAGTGCAGATGGATTTGCTAGATCCATCTGGCCAAACTCAAATCTACAGTGACCGTGAGCTGCTCAGAGTAGGATGACCAAGTTAACAGAAGAGGTGGGCGCTAGGAGCAAGACGACAGGAAGTGACTGCTCATATAGAGATTAGCATTGATGCTAACAGCTTTAGTAGCATTTTTGACAGAGCTGCTGCTTTTCTTTATCTAATTAAAAACAGATAACACTACAAACTTCTCAATAGTAAAACTATTTTCTCTTCACTTTCTATATGTTTTCGTGAGTTTGTTTTATGAAATGATTCACGCTTTATCCTTTGTATCGCAGCAGAAGAGCCTGCCTACAACATCATCTGATTGGCCTGTAGTCAATGTGATTGACAGAACAGACATCCGGCTGGATGCCTGCTGGATTTGCAATTGAAAGGTCCACTTTCTATGGACTCTGTCCCAGATGGACTCATGAAATATTGAATGAACTATCTTAGGAGAAGCAGGAAGAAATGCAGTGATTCAAGGATGTCACTTTGTTGGAGTGTGCCTTGGCCTTGCAGAGTGATCACAAATCAAACAAAGGCAAATTTCAATGATTTTTTATTTTCTCATTTAAATTGGAACGAAGCAAACAACCTGCTAGGTGTGAAAGCATCCTCTTTGGAAGTAAAGTACACCCCAGAATATTTGAAACTAATAGATTTTTCTATTGTTTTTTTAACTTCTTGCTGAAACATTAAAACCTTTTTTTTATATTAAGCCTATGGTTGGCCATATCAGCAGCAGTCAAACTGATCGAAGCACATCAAAGAGCTGCAGATGATTCTCTTAGTAGAAACTTGGCACAAGAAACATTTTGAAACTCCCCTTCCTGCATGGTCCCCTTAAAGCTGCCCACTGGGTAGGTGATGAGGTTGAACAGACAGTCACAGACAAAGACAGTGATATTTCTTTCAGACTTTCTCTAGAATAGCTGTGTGAAATCAATTCTTTGTGGCATTGAGATTAAAACCTGCAGAGGAGCTTGTGTCAAAGAGCCGGCTGCTTGAGGAGAGGGGATTAGTTTGGGGACATGTGTTTGAAGGCTACTTTAATAGGACCACTTTTGACTTGCTTCCTCTCCATCGAGGGTGCTTGTGATATAAAAGACCCACAGAGATAAGAAGGGAAGTGTCTGACAGTCTGAGAGCCAATAAGGAGCTGATCCTTTCCTGTCTCCTTTCACTTTGCGTTATCCTTTCTCTTTGAAAATGTCTCGGTTAAGGTGGCTAAAGTTAAATGGTCCTATATTCATCAACAGAAACAGTGTGCAATATGTAGTTAGCTCTCACTAACTTAACCAAGCCAGTGCTCTTTGCCTTCAAGGAAGACCTGTTTGTCTACAAGGACCTGAAAGCATGGTTTACCAGTGCCTATGAGACTTTGGTTGTGTCTGAAATCATACTCTCAGTCCTTTCTCCTTATTCCTCATATTGCAGTGGACTATTCGGTGCACTAAATGGCACAATAAACACAATTTACTCCAGCCACTGGCAATTGTGAAAAAGGTCCACTCATTGGGAATAAATTATAGTACAATCTCACAAGAAATTAAAATAAGTGTGTGATAAAAGCTGACAGTAAGAATAAAATTAAAACGTTACTTAATCTTAAACAAAAAAACAGATGTTTTTCATCGTAATTCTCCTTTTTTAATTGTTTAGTCAGACCAGTAATAAGACATAGATCTAGATACACTTATGTCAAAGGTCAGTTAATTTTACAATTGTGATCACTACCGTGCTGTCCTTATAATGCACAATTGTCAGTGAGTAGAGTAGTAAAGGCCGATGTTTTCTGTCTTTCCTATACCCTTGTATCCATGTAGCAAGCAATTATTTTGTTGTCTGTGCTGCGCTACAGACCTACAATCAATAAAAGGTACATTTATTGTGTCTGAATATGTTAAAAGTATCCACAATAGCAGCAAACAAAATCTAAACAAGTGGTGTTTTTTTAGCAGTGAATGAGAGAAGCTGTTAGAGAGTGCTGCTGTCCTCTTAGCACATGGCTAATTTGACCCCATGCATCTCACTAACAAGAACAGCAGAACAACTGGACAATGGCTCAAAGATACAATTTAGTTAGTCTGCTCCAATCTGTCAGTGTGAACTGCTTTAAACAGTATTTTTAGTACTGGAGTGCTGGCCTAATGTGTAGAGAGAATGATGTTATCTTCTGTATTTGTCACAAATAACGTGATTTTATTCTTGCAAGCACTAGCTGACATGTCCAGAGGACTAATATGCTGCTAACAAAGTTCTGCTCACTAAAAAACAAAAAGGCTTAATAGATTTTGTAGTTTTTTTTTTACTTCTTTTACAATGCATAGTTGAAAACAATGAGCACACTCTAATGGGGTTTAGCAACTCTATGGTCAATGGCCTGGTGGTTTAAACAGCCTGTGGCCACTTTCCTGCATGTCATTCCATGCTTTCTCTAATTTCCATCCCTGTCCTCTAACCTCTGTATCTAACAGATGAATGAAATAGTCCAAAGATTTGTTAAAGAAAAACATTTTTAAACAGCACCACAATTGGACAACTAGACAGTCAAATTCACTGTTCAGTGAGTAGGGTATGATTTGAGACACAGCCATTGTCCTCCAGTTAATGTAGTGTTACAGTCTTGCTGCTACAGTCGAGGAAGAGTCTGCTGGAATGGGCCTCCCATCTTTCGCAGAAAAAGAAAAGCACACTTCAGATGTAGAGTGTGTCAGGTTGCAGAAGCGGCATTTGACTAAAACACTCCTCTGAGCTGTAACAATGTGCAAAAAGTGCAAGCTCTCAGCAGCACGATTTTAAGCCTCACCGCGGGCGCTCTGTAGCTCTGCCGGGGCAGGTTCAAGCCCTGGGTTTCATATTGAAGTGAAGTCAAATGAAAGGAATTCACTTACTCATGCTGTTCCACACTCAATCCATAAAACTCTCGCAGTCAAATTCGCTGCAATCGCGAGGAAGCATTCATGCTCGGCTGCTTTACCCGAGTTAAGTCTGAGATGAAACCTCAGAGAAGAAGCGTGACCGCGCTCGCTGGAATAATGTTCTCAAGACAAGCGTTAGTGGGCTGTGATTTTTACATGGCTGCAGGCTTTGGAGGGCATGTTGAAGACGCTCACAGCGGGTGCCTCTGGCAATCAGAAAAACTCATGCAAACTTGAAAAAGAGAAGAAATATACATATATAAATATATCTAAGTGAGATGTTTGTGTATGATATTATAATTGTGAAGAAAAGTGTGATATATATAGGCATAGATTAAATTATATACTGTAATATGTCATCATCTCTTCAGTTTTATATCTTAGTGACCATTTTGTACAGAATTTTCTTTTGTAAGTCATTAACAGAGATAATACATTTCACACTGAGATTATTTATTCATACACAGAACATTTTTATATTTGTTTAAAAATATCTGTATAGATAAGAGTTACGCTCTGTAAAATACACTGAAGTTCCTTTTTTAAGTCTAGGATTTTCTTTATGAAACTGATTTAATTTTAATTTATGTAAAGCTCGCCCCTGAAAATGCTTGTCCAGCTCATTTGCACCATTGCCTCCTTATGTGAAGGATCACTACTGTTGGTGTAAGAATCTGGACTAGTGCCTGTGCTTAGGGGCTTTTTTTGCTACTATGTTTTTATTTTTTTTAATTTAAAGGTTGTTTTTTTCTGCTAAGTTTTGGTCTCACTCCATCTTGTTTTGTGCTTCAGCTGGTGTTAAGAGAACAGGGGATGGTCAAAAACAGAAATATATATCGTGGGTACTACTGTGAAAGGTCAGTTTATGAAGCGAAGACTTTACTCAGAGCCTTGCTGCTGAGACAGAGGTAAGGATATGGCTTTAATTCTCTCCTGTGTGGACCTAAGAAGTAGCAATGTGAATGTGGACACATTCAGACAACAAGCTCTTGAACTTCACTACAGGTGGAGGTGCATTTTGTTGCTTATTTAGCTCCACTTATTGCACTGAGGGGCTCTAAGTAGCATTTTAAGCTAACCACAGAGGATGTTCAAACTACCAAGATGGACCGGAAAGGGAATTATGTCAAAAAGTTTGTCATTTTTTCATTTTTTATATATAATGATCTACATTCTATAGTATGTATATGAGATTTTTACATGAATGTGTGGATGTTCCAAATTCTTGGCATCAAAGTAGAAAAATAAAATTGACATGTAAATAGGCCGAGTCATTCCTAGCGAGTTCTACAAATTGTTATGTCCAAAAGAAAATGTTTTATTGATAATGATAATAATTTATGGAGATGGGTACAAAGGTATATACAAAACAATGCATGAATAGTCTCAAGCAATCGCACGGTGCAGTTGAAAAAAATGTAATCTACATGTTTTTCTGAAGAAAACGAGAAAGATAAAGAAAGAGAAAAATGGGTTCCACACATGAAAGAATGAGATTTTTTTGTTATCCGTGACACAGGCATGTTCAGTCTTACTGTGGTGTTATGTGATCTTGAAGATGATGATCGTGGCTGAGAATGGTGAATGTCAAGAGAGATTTTTAAAGGCTTGAATGCACCCCAACAACCAGAGAAGTCGCCAGTGTTGGTGAACCCTGTCCACTGAGTGATTCTCCCACTTGTAGAGTAGTGTGATATAAGAACAAAAATAATACAGAAAATAGATCTATAATATAATGATATATAAAAATTTAAAAGCCTACTGATACTGGAGATACTAATTTATCAGTGTGGATGCCATGATATTCTGTGAGAAATGTGTGTGTTTTCCTGTGTGAAGACAGTCGGCGGTTGACCCTGCCTTCTTTTGTACATAATTTGCTGTGATTGTGTGTCCAATAAAGTGCAGCTCTCTTGTACAATGGTGGCGTCTCTGATTGATTTATACTTCATTTGTCTTCTTTGGAAGTGTGGACACAACTTATTGTTCTTTATGGAAAAGCAAAGGCGCTGGAGATCAACATAAATATAGGTAAAATGATAACGACTGGGACCAAAACCACATATACTAAAAAACCCAGTTCCACTGATAATGTGTTTTTTTTAAAGTGATTTGAAACAGTATACCAGGATTTTCTTTTCAATCTACGTTCAATTGAAAACACTACAGTATTTAATGTTCAAACTGATAGTCTTTGTTGTTTGTCTGAAACGTTTCAAAAAGCTTGGACAGGCTTGTGTTTGCCCCTGTGTTACATCACCTTTCCTTTTAAACATTAAATAAGCATTTCATAACTGAGGGAAGCAATTATGTTGCTTGATGGGTGGAATTATTTCCCATTCTTTCTTGATAAATGACTTTCAACTGCTCAACAGTCTGAGCTCTTTGTTGTAACCATGTACTTTTAATGGGATGCAGTTCTGGACTGCAGACAGGCCAGTCTAGTACCCATACTCTTTACTACAAAGCCCCACTGTTGTGACTTGTGAAGAATGTGTCTTGGCATTATCTTACTACAACAAGCTGACACGACCCTCTTGGATGGCCGCATATGTTTCTCCAAAACCTGCATGTACCTTAATAGTGCCTTCACAGATGTGCAGTTTACCCATGCCATGGGCAAATAACACAATTTACATGACAGGTGTTTGCTTTTGAAATGAGTGCCTTAACAGTCTGAATGGACCTTTTCCTCTTTAGCCTGGAGGACATGATGTCCATGATTTCCAAAACAATTTCAAATGTAGACTCAACAGACCACAGTGTGTTTTTCCACTTTGTAACAGTCCATCTCAGATGAGCTGGGCCCAGAGAAGCCAGCAGCGGTTCTGGGTGCTGTTGATGTACTACTTTAGCTTTTCATTCATAGATGAGGCAACAAATTAAGTCAACTGCATTTAGTTTTCCAGAGTGTTCCTGGACCCATTTAATAATACCCTTTAAATAATTATGCAGGTCATTAAAGTAGTGTCACCTGAGGGATGAGAGGTCATGGATATTCAAAGTTGGTTTTCAGCCATGTAACTCAAGTACAGAGATGTCCTTCTTTGAATCGTTTGACAATATTATCAGAATCAGAATCAGGTTTTATTGCCAAGTATGCAACACATACAAGGAATTAGACTCCAGCAGTTGTTTTCTCTAGCACAGGGAGGTACACACAAACAAGACAAAATAAAATAAAATAAATGTAAGTGTAAAAAGAGGCTGGGATAAAATTTGCATCAGGAATATTTACAAGCATACTGGGGCATTTACAATTTGAAGGGAGGAAAGTGCAGCTGTGCAGTCAATAGTGCAGCTATTAACTGTTTTAAAAGGTGCCAGTATTGTTAACAGTTTTTATTATTTAATATGGTGACTGCAGACGGATAGAAACTACTCCTTTGCCAGCTTGTCCTGGTCGCAGAGCTTTGAGGCACTTGCCCGGTGGGAGCAGTTCAAAGAGTCTGTGAGCAGGGTGAGTGGAGTCCCTCACAATGTTTTCTGCTCTCCTCTGAGTCCTAGAGCAGTGAAGGTCCCGGATGGGGACAACAATGATGCACTCAGCAGTCCTCACAGTGCGCTGCAGTCTGGATCAGTCCTGCCTGGTGGCAGCTCCAAAACCACACAGTGATGGAGGAGCACAGAACGGACTTGATGACTGCAGTGTAGAACTGCAGCAGCAGCACAGTCCATGTTTCCTCGGGAGGCGCTGGAAGTACATCCTCTGCTGGGCCTTTTTGAGGATGGAGTTGCTGTTCTGCTCCCACTTCAGATCCTGCGCGATGATCGTGCCCAGAAATCTGAAGCTCTCCACAGTGGGCACCGGGCTGCTGAAGACTGTGAGGGGGGACAGGGCGGGGAGATGTCTCCTAAAGTCCACTATCATCTCCACCGTCTTGAGCGTCTATGTGTTATGAACTATAGATTGTGAAATCCCCAAATTCTTTGTAGCTGTAAGCTGAGAAAAAATGTTTTTTAACTGTTAGACTATTTACCCATGCAGTTGTTCACAAAGTGGTGAACATTACCCCATCCGTGCTTGTGGATGAATAAGTTTTTCAGGGATGCTCCCTTTGTTGGGCTTGAAAACAGGTCAGGGGTGAAAAAGGTGTAAAGGATACATCCTTGGCAGAGGTAACTAGGTAAGACATAACTTACAATAAATTAAAGTCTTTAAAACTCTTAAAAGGTCTTGAACAATGCTGTTAAATATCAAGGCCTTAAAATGCTTTCAAACACCTTAGATAATATTTTTTGACTAATAGGACTTTAAAAGACATTCAATTAGATTTTTGAATTGAAAGGCCTAAAAGCCTCTGTTATCTTCTGCAGAAATCAAGGAGCACCTATGCCCTACGCTCTTGTGCAATTCATCACCTTAATGTGCCCAGAGTCCAAACTGAACTGGGGAAACGGGCTTTTAACTATGCAGCCCCCACAGCCTGGAATACTATGCAGACTGAACTGAAAATATCAGAACTGGTGTCATTTACAACTTTTTGTTCTATTTTACTCACAAGGCAGCGAGAATCCTCTGAGCAATGCTTGTGTTTTTAATCTGTTGTTCTTTAAACTACAGCACTTTCTCGGTGAAATTTTTGAATCCTATGAGCAATACCTGTGTTATTTATATTTAAATTACTTACTTACTTACTTACTGTTTCCTTCAACATATTTAGTTAGTGCCTTACCATATTTATTGTTGTGATTTGCTATTTATTGCCTTACACTTTAACATGAACTTGTATAATTATGACATGTGCTGCTGACCTCTTGGCCAGGTCACCCTTATAAATGAGATCCTGATCTCAATGGGTTTTATCTGGTTAAATAAAAAATAAATAAAAAATAAAATAGTCAGGGGTGCTGGTTTGGCGTAGTGGTTAGCACCCCATGTACATGCTTCTGCCGGTCCAGGTTTGAATCCTGCCTGTGACCAGTTTGCAGAGTGTCTTCCCCTTTCACAAGCCTATCCACTGTCTCTCTCCTATCAATAAAGGCACAAAATGCCCAAAAATACACATTTAAAAAAATAAAATAAAATAGTCTTACAAAGTATTTAAAAGGTTTTAAATAAGAATTCCAAAATACAGGGCCTTATAAAGTCTTTAACTAACATTTAATTAGTATTTAAGACATCTCAGGATGGGTGTCTATCTCCATAGCTAAAGGAATTAGAGTGAGGCCTATGAGCTTAAAACTCTGAGGTTCAACCCTTTACCAAATTCACTTAATTGTCCAAAGACAGAAGTCGAGACCAGCAGGTGTTTGTCTCCATAGATCGATGAGATAGAGAGGGAACTCTGAGTCTGAAGGTCAAAGGTTCACGTCTAGACTAGTTTCAGCTGTTTTTGTTGTTCAATGTTCAAATGAGGAAGTGAAAACGTGTCAGAAGTACCAACAACTTCTGTGACCATGGCTCAAGGAGTTAGAGAGCAGACTGTGAGCTTCAAGGGCACAGGCTAAAGTCTTGGCTGACCTTGTTAGCTTTAAATGTCTAATGTCTAAAGACAGAAGTTAAGAGCTCACAGAAAGACTTACAGGTGTTTCTCTTCATAGCTCAAGGACATAAAGGAAGGGCTGGGGTTCTGTATGTCCAAGGTTCAAATTCTGCATGGTCTGGGATAGATTTTAAAGTCCCTTATCCCAAGTGTGGAGGATAAATATGCGAAGGGCATTGATACTCTGGTGGTAAGATGTGCAACTCTAGGCCCTAAAGAATCGGGGAAGTTCTGGGTTTGATCCCCACCAATTTGACAACTGGATCAACAAAGATAAAGCTTGGGCAGGACCTGGGCCAGGGGGGAGCATTACTCCCTCTGGTGTTCTGGGAGAGGTATCACCAAGGGGTCAAAGTTTGTAGTTTCAATCAAGCAACAAGACTATCACAACATCTATGCTGATTGGCAAAAACACTGATGTTTGTCCGTTTGAACATTGAACCTGTTCTTGGTGTGACCTCAATTGAACAAGAAATTGCAAATAACTGTATTGTTTTTAAGATTTTACACAATGGTTCAACTTCACTGGAATTAGGGCTTGTACATAGTGCTATCACTGCTAA
This sequence comes from Scarus forsteni, assembly GCA_036419115.1. Taxonomy (NCBI): domain Eukaryota; kingdom Metazoa; phylum Chordata; class Actinopteri; order Labriformes; family Labridae; genus Scarus; species Scarus forsteni. Next base: position 29,660,826 of record JAZDUH010000084.1, on the reverse strand, counting down.
GTGCTCGAACATAAAGACTGTAAACTAAAGGCTCAATATAAATCCTTTATCAACCTAAGTCACTGTGACATCACAACATTATTTGGAGGCAAAACATAGCAACACTGGAAGCAAACATTACACTGTCCATCAACACTGCTTTTCACTCTTCACGCACAGTTATATGTGTAAGTTGCTTTAAAGAGGTGCTTCAAATGTTAATCACAGCAAAATTATGATCGACCAATCAGGCAGTGACCAATTTATTAGGGATGTAGACATGATCAAAACCTTCTGAAGTCAAAACTGGGCATTGGGGAGCATGGAGACAAATTGAGGTTTAAGTGAATTTTGGCATTAAGGAGACAAACAGACATAAATGGTTAAAAATGTTTTATTTAAAATACAGTTTAGTTTGTTATTTTAAGATAACAAGAGCACAATTTAAGAGCATACAAAAATGAAATAACACAATGATTTCTTCAACAGGTTTTCAATCGACTTTTTCGGGTTGACAAATAATTGTAACCGATACATTCAAATTTCCTCTCTATTTACACAGCAAACAACCTAAATGTATTCAAATAATACACACTGCATATTTAAGAACCCTATGAAGACAAACATTTATACACTTAGAGTCTGTCTTCCACTGTTACCAATTTGTTTGGTCTCTCAGGATCTCAGCTGTTGTTGTGATCTTGAGACAGAAAAGCTGGTTTTCCAGTGATGGTGAATTTAAACTTTCATGATCTGATACTGAATATACAAAACCACAAGAAAGTCTCCCAGAACAAGGAAATGTACACGTGCATAGGTAAAATAAACTGCATGTATTTTTTCAAAACTTTGTTGCAAAATGGCAGATAATTCTTAAAAATGATTTATTTACAAAATATTTCAACATTTTTAACTGTGTGTTTAAAAAGATTTCCAACCAACCATGTAAAAAAAATCTTTGAACAGAAGTAGCTCAAGTGTCTTGGCGCTGTGCCGGCCGCCGACCATCTGTCCGCCTGAACGGAGTGTTCCTTAGATCTGCGTGGAGGAAAAACAGGCAGAATTCAACATCAGGTTAACAACAGACGCAGGACACATGCTGAAAATATCAGTATGCAACTCCACCAAGAATAATGCCGCCATACCTGTGATGATGTCCTCCAAGGCACCGTCCTTCCCTTCTCGTACCTGAGGTTTTACCTGCCTCTTCTTCAGCTCAGCTATCAGGTCCATCTGAGGCATTTTAGGCATCCCAGGCCCCTGACAAGCATTTCAACTCAGATTAATGTCCCATCATAAAGATTGTTTGGAGAGAAAGGCTAAACTGTAATTACTTTTCTCTAAATTTCATTGTCAGATAACCCCCAGGTTAAAGAATTATTTGCCTTTGTAGCTGCACTGAGTATATTTAATCTAGCATTTTGTATAATGTAGAGTAGAGATACGTTTTATATATTTTTATATCACTGTACTTGCTACCATTTATTCTACCATTTATTTTAAAAGATATATCAGTTAAGAGGAGTCAAAACCACTACAGCCTAATTCAATAAAGTAAACATGGTACTACTGTAGTACGTGATAACACTTAACCTGCATCATACTCATCCCCATACAAACAAGCATTTAAAAATAAAAATGTACCCAGCACAAATGTGAAGTGTTGTACTTAAAAGACTTACATTAATATCTTGCAAATACTGTATGATAAGCAAATTTCATTGACATTCAAAGATTGTCCAACAGTTTGTAGAAATTCGTTGTTGGTTGATTGGCTTACTTAATTTATGAGAAGAGAGTCAAACCTCAATCAATCATTCAGTCTTACTTTAATTGTGCAGCGCTTAAGTCATAACACATTATCTCAAGAAACAAAAAAGTCAATTCAATAATTTTGTTGCATTTGTGTGCATTTATTTGTCTATTTTGTTTTATTTGATATTAATCCTGACCAAGAATAAATCCACAATGAGTACAGCACTTTGCATTGTTAATATTTATGTATCAAATATTTAAAAATGCATTGTCAGCTTTTAATGTCTTCAAATCTTTGATAATGTCGCAAAATATGTAACTTATCTTACTTTACCGATGTTAATTTGAGTTCTGACATACAGGATAATAAATCATACCCTTGTTGTTTAGTCACAAGAGTGGTAAAGTTGGCTGCATGTGACAGTTACTGTAAAAAAAAGAACTTCTCCAAAGTCTTGACATTGTGTCTGCCCAGAAGCCGTAAATATGATTTTAGTTAAGAGGGCATTAGACTGGACAGTTTGCCATAACTCAAGTTAGCTGCAGCGGGAGAAGTGACCTTGGGGGGGCTCTGCTGCAACTTCAGGAGGATCAAACAGAACAAGTCAAACAACAGCATCAAATGATTAAGTAACACAAGATAAATTACATTCATCAGCCACAATGACAACTCTCAGGTATGTTTAAAGTGGCCCTGGTTTTCTTTGTTATGTCTCATGACTGCGGGTAAGATCCACGGAAAACCAATTTAGAGCTTCTTTCCCTATAAGCTTTATCATTTGTCTTTTATATTTGTTAGTCCAGACTGGTAGGTGTCCGATCTATAGAGATTCTAGAATGATATATAGCCTATCTGTAGGCTAGTGCAGAAGTGAGCATCACACTGTTTCCCTCAACCTCAAATAAACTGGCTTGTGGGACTTTTCACTGTGTTTTGATCGGTGCTGTTAATCTGTAGGCAACAATAAAATATGAAACTTGCATGTTCTGTTCTTTGTGATAATCTTTACGCATTAAACTACTTTTCACAATGTTTTTAAGCTTACATGTGATCTGCAAGAGTAAAAACCTATTAGCAAACTTTAAAGGAACTACATTATGGCAGATCAACTCAGAAGTAGTTAGAATATTTCCAATTAATGTAATCTCTTATTTGGAAGTTTTCTCTCATTCAAATGACCTGATCAAGTCATTAAGGCTGTGGCAATGGTATATAGATTATTGATTATTAAAAAAAATGATAAGAAATGTCTGCAGTTTGGTCCCCTTCCATTTTAGTAGTCTTATTTAGCAGATCTTTGGCAACCGTCTTTTTAAGCATCCATTAATGCTTTAAATTCAAAAGCCGACAACATGAGATGCAGTTTATTTATAAATGCAGTATATTCAAATCTTGCATGGTTGTGTTCTTCATAAAACTTTATTAATAAATAAATCAATCAATTCTTATTTGCATGGCATCAATATTTCAGATATTTATCCAAAACTGCTAATCTAAGTCCCATATAGTTTCAGCCAAAAAGTCCAAAACGCTAGCTCACTTCTGCGATTTTGGACTAATTAAATTACCAATAAATTAAGATATTTGCAATGTACAGTAAATCCCATTTCTATGCTCGGAGAATTCACAGGATAATTGTATATTTTAATCAACAACACCTTATAGTCAGCAAGAATATTATGATGGACCCTATGATACTTAAAAAGGGGGAAGTAAATCATATCATAATGAAGTTTAACCGTATAACTGTGTCTTGAGCCTTAAGCTATGTTGTTTTTTACCAACATGTTTAATGCAGAGAAAATGTTTCACAGGATATTTCCAGACTGTAGCATAATTGTTTTAAGCTGCTTAGTAAAAATAATTACTAAGAGCTTCTCTCTACCTCTAAGAGTATTAAATGGTTAAAATGAAGCAACAAGAAAGCCAAGTATGTTGATTAGGATGACGTTTTAGCCTAAATAGAAAACATGTTGAAATCACATGATGCTTGTGTGTGACCCTTTTATATGAAGTTTGGTCAAAGCTCAATTATATATTTTTTATTTGTAGTACAAACTATTTAAGAACATATCAACAACATGGCTGTTATTAAAAGTGTTTGCATGTCATTTAAAATGCTGCTTTCCTGGATTTATTTTTAAAAAATTTAGTAGTTGTAGTTTTGGTTGTTTCAGTGCTGAAAAAAATACTTACATTGTGCATTGCTATAAAATGTGTGATCCATGTTATCTAGCTCCAGTTCTTAACCCTTTAACTCCCAGCTCAGCTGCTTGGCAGAGGTCAGTTAAAGGAACACTACACCCAAACAACGATTTGGCCTCATTTTCTACTCACCCTCCTGCTGAACAACACTGTGGAGTAGTTTTGGAACATCTAGGATGCAGCCGGAGATCTGGGGGTATACTCGCTGTCCACTGCCATTGATATCATGACTTAGATCTGAGCCGAGCAGACAGTGTCCTTAAAAGTCCACAAAAAGTCCACAAAAAGTCGGCAATATATTCCTCCATACTGCTCGTGCGCTGTAATCCAAGTGTCCTGAGCGGGTAACGTCCACCATTTACTCGAAATGACATCATTTAGCACATGTTTATAGCCTAAACAGTACTACTTAGCATTTCTATGATAAGCTTACGGGTGCCTACGGGAGCCGCGGCAGACCAAACAAAGGAACGCGCACTCTGCAATAACTAGGAGCATAGAACAAGAAATCCCACATTCTGCTGTGAGCAACGGAGCCGTGGACAGACACAAGAGGGGTCAGCAGAATGTGGGATTTCTTGGGTTGTTGTTTCTTGTTCTCGCTCTAGTTATTGCAGAGTCACTGTCATCTCTCTGAGTAAATATCAAAAATGCTAAGTATATTCACTGATAAAAAGTGCCACATCATTGTTTCTATCATTTTTTTACAAAAAAATTATAAAAAGTGCCACATCATTGTTTCTATCATTTTTTTAGAGTACAGAAAAAATTGCAAACAAACCAAAGAAGTGATATTTTCTTTGTGTGGGATTTAAGGACTCAAAAGCTGAAAGCTGTTATTATTGTAACCATCATAATTATTTTAAATACTTAAATTTATAAAAATCTGTTGTTCTTCAAAAACATTTTTTGTGTGTTTGTCAAGCAGTGTCATCTATTTTAATTGATTGATATTTTATTTACAAACTTTTCTGCCTTTTTAATATTGTCTGAAATATTTGTGCATTTTTATGTCATCACATTATCAACCATTAGCTTTTTAAACCTTAAATCCCACACCAAGACAATGTGTTTTTTGGTTTGTTTGTAGTTTTCACTGTTCCCTGAAATGTTAAAGGAATCAAAGATTTGATTTTTTCTGTTTTTTGTAAACATTTAATACCCTTGAAATTATTGATGACCTCTGTCAAACAGTTGAGCTGGTAGATAAAGGGTTAAACAAATCCTGGATATGCCATTTGTGATGTTATTTTACCTTCTGAGCCCCAGGCTTGTTCGGAGACAGCTGCTCCTTCTCCTCTTTGCTCTCCTCCATCTTCTTTTTCTGCTCAATGTCCTGCTGTGCTGCCTGTGTTCAATCAAGAGTAATATAACCATTGTTAAATAAAACATTTTTTAAGTGTGAGTATCACAAAGCTGGAGCACATCCTCACCTTATAGGCCTTTATCAATCTTGCAAATAGCGGGAAGAACATGGAGGGCTGTGTAGTTTTTGGGTTCTCTCCAAAATACTCCACCACAGAGAAGTACGCATCCTGCAGGGAGACGGGATAACAACAGGATGGAAAACACATCCAGACGACATATTTAGTTGTTCAGAACATCATGAGAGACCAACCTGTGCAGTTTTGCTGTCTTTGATGAAAGACTCCAGCTGTTCACTGTTGACTTTAATGAATTCCTTCAGCACAGGGCTGTCATCCTGCACCAGGAACTCCTTTTTGGTCATCTCCATTCCTCGTTCTAACGTGCGGATGTCCTGAAGAATGCCATCCAAAGAGACTGCCAAATGAATGAGACGGGACCAGTTGAAAACAAATTCCTTCTATCTAAGTGGACCAGTGATTGTTTGAGTTAACATACCAAGAGCTGCCTTATCTACAAAGTGAAGCTCTGTGTGGAAGTTGGCCAAGTCAGGGTATTTTTCCTGGATGATGTTGGTGATGAAGTGAAGTAACGTCTGAGAGCGATCTGTGGACTTAGTCTCCAAAAGCTGAAAGTCAAGTTGAAGATTACAGACATATTTTACTCAGATAGATAGATAGATAGATAGATAGATAGATACATAGATAGATAGATAAATAGATAGATAGATAGATAGATAGATAGATAGATACATACATACATACATACATACATACATACATAGATACATAGATACATAGATACATAGATAGAAACATACATACATACATACATACATACATAGACACATAGACAGACATATAGATAGATAGATAGATAGATAGATAGATAGATAGATAGATAGATAGATAGATAGATAGATAGATAGATAGATAGATAGATAGATAGATAGATAGATAGATAGACACACAAACACACAATTATACACATATACAAACATACACATACAAACAAACACACACATGCACACACCCCAAAAAATGTACACATAATAATTAACAAATTTATATCAAATTATGTTCTTTTAATTTTTTTGAAACCATATAGAGAGAAAATAAATAACAGAACAAAAATGAAACATAGACTTGAGTTGTTTATAAATGAGCAGAAGTAAATGTACATTTACAATGGAGGGGATTAAATAAATAAATTAATTAATTAAAGGTGCTATGAAGAGAATCTATTACTGGCGACATTAAGACTCTGCTACCCATGAGCACATGCGGCGGCTGTCGTAATGCTGTGTTCCAGTAACCTCAAAACTGGGAGTGACAACATCTCCGACTTATCAGCGTTCCAGTTGAAGTCAGAAAAAAACATGTCAATCTACCAGGCTATTGTTAGCTGTTGTTAGCACGCCCTGCGTTGTTGTTCACAAATATCACATGAAGAATGTGATTAGCACTATGGCAGCATTTTTGTAAATATAATTCTAACAATACTATGTACAGCTGATGTAGAGCGACACACCCCAGTCAGAAGTGCAAATAAATTGATTATTACAGGAGCTAAATAACTGTTCACACTGGGGGCATCCATCTTCGATTGTCAACTCGGGGGTGGCGAGGTTTCACCGAGTTCTGAGCGGGAAATTCCGACTTCAGGGAACGTTCCAGTTGCAGTTTCCTACTCGGAACCCGGAAATTCTGACTTCTGACTACAACTGGAACGCACCAAAAGACGTGACCCATGCCAAAGCATGCATTTGTTGTGATGCTAATAAAGCATACAGTTCGGACCTTCCTCAGAACTCTGCATTGCTTTACAACTTCTTTTTTCAACAACTTACAGGATGCAAAGCGATGAGGTAATGTATCTCTTTCTAGTCACGTAGCGGTAGTTTTTGATGTGTGACAACAAGCAATTTTTGGAAAACTTAGTATCGTGGTGTTGTAGCCGGCTATATATCGCTACTTACAACCCGGTGCTCTAAGACGTGTCCGAAATTTACAAATCTGCTCTAGTTTTAATTGTCTTGTTCCCAAAGTTGAGTATCCAGGCCAGTCCAGCCCTGTCCGACCCAACCGGCTAAGGAATAGCATTTATAGATAATCTATTTTGATGCGATAAACTCATCTTAAAGTGTGTATTTTGATCAGGCATATATCTAAAAGTGAGACTTTTTTGTAACTACTTAGAAACCCGTCACAGTCCCTTTAATATATAAATAAACAGGACAGGCCCCCTGACTGTACAACTAAGAACAATGGGCTAAATTACTGAGTCCACATTTCCTTGTGTGTGATTCTTCGGACAAACTGCTATAGCTCTTTTTTTTAAAAACACACACTGACTTGCTGTACAATGGTTTAGCTGCTTACCAAGTCCAGACTCTGCAGCCGAAAACCGTAGACCGAACCCCTTTTGCTGCTGTTCATGTAGTTTCCAAATGCAAGAATAATCTAGAAGGAAACATATAAGATGTATTGAAAAAAAAAAGACCTTAATGATTGGGCTCCATCGGCATGTAATGGTGTCTCCTATTTACCTCTAGGATCTTTTTCAGTTTGGCTGAAGACTTGATGGACATGGATGCAGAAATGATGGAGTTCAGTTGCTGTGGATAAGAGCAGGACAAAATAAGAGCGTCAGTTCAGTTCAGAGTGTTTCAGATGTCCAGTCTATGATATTGCTGACAAACTCACCGGCTCAAGGCGTTTGACAGTCTCTGGAAAGTTTCCCATGAAGGTGAGAGTGCTTAGGCGCTGCTTCAGACGGGGGATCTTCCCAAAACGTAAAATAAACTGATCCTCATCAGTCAGCTCATCCAGAGGACGGCCATCTTTCTCATAGTTAAGCAGCAGCTTCATCTCAAAATCTGACGGGATGAAGTGCTCCAGTAGCTCCAGGAAGTCCAGAGACAAAGACTGCAGGTCATAGCTGTGAAAGAAGAGCCATCACGGTTAAGTTGTTACAGTGTGTTAAAGGAAAGACAGCTGCTCAGAAAAGTCAACAATGAGGCACCTACGTCTCTATCGCGGTGCAGATTCCAGATGGGGTCATTCCCCATTTGCGTAAGGTGATGGCCAGGTTCTTGGCCTTGTTGGCGTCAATCAGGGTGGTCTTGCTGGGGGCTTTCTGGAGAACTTTCTTCTTCACCTTGGTCAGGTCTGCTGGGTTACCTTGTGCTCGAGTCTTAAACTGTTCCTCAAACATATCCATGTTCAGCTCCTGATGTAGATAGAACATTTTCCAATTCAAAACTTGTTTTAATTGCATTTTTTTAAGGCTAAAAAAATGAAGGCTGTTTCCTCTTACCCCTAAGACCAGCTCATCATCCAGCTCATTGAAGACAGTGCCTGTCACCTGGTTTGGTTTTAGGGTTTGCCAGTTTAACAGCGGCATCTTGTACTTGGTTGCAATGGGCTTCTTCTGCTTAAGCCCTGAAACAAAAATGATAAGGTGAATATATTACAATTTCATTTTGAGAAGGGGAGTCTTTGTCACCTTCTTTGTCATTATTTGATGGACAGGACAGTAGACATTGTTGGAAACTGGTGGAAGAGAGAAAGGGGACAAACTTGCAGTAATGGAGCCACAGGCCAGATTTGAACTTGAACAGTCTGCATTAAGATCAGTCCAAGATTATGTAATGCTACTAAGGTTTTTGGCCTCCATATGTCACATATTGGTAGGAGTAATATTTGGTCATCATTACTTATATTTATAATGGACCATTATATGAGCTCCCATGGGACCCCATTAGACTGAGCCCGAGAGCACTACCAGGCTAACAGGGCCTCAAAATAGATGTACTTGTCTTTAGGTCGCTCAAGATGTTGGTTTATTGCTCTGTGTCAATGCTATGCCATATCTACTCCTACGGCACAGCGCTCCAGCCTATCTTGAGCATTTATGATTATGTGTCTAAGATTCATCACAATGCAAGTCAGCAGAGCAACTCTGGTCCTGATACAACCTGTGCTTGTTGTGAACAAGAATCCATGTCAGAAATAAAGCATATAATATCTGAGTAAAAAATGACAAATATTGAGAAGCAGTTCATTATCGTGCAGTTAGTGAAAGTAAGGTCATATTAGTATGACCTTGACAAACAATCATGAATAACCTGCTTAACTCCAAGTGCTTTATCCTACATTGTCCATAAGCAGAAACAACATTATATAACTTAATTTTTCTTTTTAGACCAAATAAACCCGATGCAATGGCAGATTATCTAGGTGCTGTTAAATTAATCAACATCAGTCTCTCTAGTTTATGATCATTACAGATTTTAATGTTAATATCTATCCATTTATGTTTATATCTCTGTATTTATCAATCTATCTATTTATCAATCTCTCTCTCTCTCTCTCTCTCTCTCTCCCTCTCTCTCTCTCTCTCTCTCTATATATATATATATATATATGTATATATATTTACATATGTGTATACATATGTGTGTGTGTGTTTGTGGTTCTTTCTAAAATAAAGCATATGACTTCAGCCTGTAAAGTGCCTTGAGAAAACACTTCATATGAATTAGCGCAGTACTAATAAAGATTGAATAAATAGGAAACATCTGAAGGCTTGTTGCTTGTTGCTTGTTGCTTGTGGCTTGTGGCTTGTGGGGTATGTATGAATACTGGTTCTTGTCTGGCCACTGAACACACAGTGCTTAACAAACTCATTAGACAACCTAACATCAAAAGAGAAAATTATCTAGCACCATGATGTGCTTTAATGTGGACCCTTTCATTTTCAGTGATCTCCTGATGTTTTACCATTTTGAGCAGAAATGAGGAATCTTTAACTGAATTCACCTTTTGCACCTAAATTTGAGCCTGCTCACAGGGCTTCTCTGAGCAGTCAGATGTTAATCATACAGAAATAAAGAAAACAAATTAAGACTGTGTTGTTGATATTGTTGTTGATGTGCATTAACTCTCCCAGCTTCTCAGGACTGTCTGTACCCCTGAGCAGTAGCATTTACATTTTTCACTTGAATATTCAGAACTGTACAACATATCTTTATGGGGACAAGTATTTTTAGAAGCTCAGTATTTGTTTAATCTTTAGAGGGTTCCAGGTTGGATGTGTCCCTTCTAGAAAGACATGAAGTGTATTGTGTTATACAGAAACATTTTATTTATGGATCCATGGCATTAAATCTGTAATTATTGAGTTTTCTTTTCTTAAAGAAAAATGTAGTTGTATTATCATTAGACTTCCATGGTAGCATTCAGTCAGACGCAACCAAAGGTCAACATTAGAAGTTTGTTGCCCGTCAGTTTCTTAAAGAATAAGATAGGATATGTGAGTAAATAATATGCAGACTGTAGTGTAAAATGGTCATGAAATGTACTGCTAGTATGACCGTCAGTGGGATTTTTATGCATGTTTTATTATAAGTTCTTTCTTTATGTACTCCTAGTGATGAGATGTTGAATGTTGGTGACTTAGTCATTTTTTAACAACATCTGACTGTACCTTTGTAACATTTGGGGCAGAAATTTTGACTGAGTAGAGCAAATGACTGTGTGAAGAAAAACATTATAATGAAATAAGTGTGTAATTGACATAAGTGTGTATAACTGTTTATCAATCTGACAATATTACAGCATAAATATTAAAAAGGATGACTTTGACTTGGTAATAATAAAAGAGGGTTGACCAAAAATAGCCGATAAAGGCATGACTACTTGGCTTTTCTTTACTGATAAACTAACCAGACTGAGTGTTTGGAGCTCCAGGAGGAGGTGGGGGTCCACCACCCATCGGAGGAGGAGGAGGAGGCATGGGTCCAGCACCAGGAGGTGGAGGGGGAGGAGGTGGTCCAGAACCAGGGGGAGGAGGAGCAGGTGGGGGTCCGACTCCAGGAGGAGGAGGAGGGGCAGGAGGAGGTGGGGGACCTCCTCCAGGTGCTGTTGGGGGTGGGGGGGCTCCTGGTGGAGGTGGGGCTGGAGGTGGTGCAGGGGGAGAGGCAACAGAACCAGGACCTCCGGGGGGAGGTGGTGGAGGAGGAGGTGGTGGAGGTGGGGGAGAGGCAGGACCACTGGAAGAGGGTGGGGCAGCAGGGGCAGCAGGGGCGGCAGGGGCAGCAGGGGCAGGGGTCTGGATGTATTCAACCACCGTCACAGGTACCACCTGGATGTCAAGACCTCCAGAGGCGCTGCGGCCCAGTTTGATCAGCCCCTTGTCCTGCAGCTCCTGGATCTTTTGCTCCAGCTCTGAGGAGGTTTGAGGGGTAGAGGGGTTCAGACGCTCCCGGTCCTTCTCCCGCTCCCTGTCCAGCTCCCGCTCCCGCTCTCTCTGCTGCAAGGAGCTGACCTGAGAGCACGACTCCCGCAGGCTCTCCTGTTAGACACACACACACGTACTGTTTGAATACTAACAGACTTCATGAAGCATGGACAAGTTAGGGAGATACAATTCTTTGAAACACGTCTTCAGCTTTGATTGCAGTTTTAGGATCTAGTTTAAATAATAATATGCTAGCATCTGAGAATCAAGTCACATGACAAAAAAAATCACAAATAAAATCTCAAAAGAAGAGCTGCAGGTGAAGACAAGACTATAGGCTGGATCCTCAATTTGATTTGGTTCAAAATTTCCTGACCATGCAGTAATCATTGTTGAAACTTACTGTCAATCACTTTACAAGGCAGCACGCCCCCCCAATAACGGTCAAACCAAACTTAAGGAAGCAGAAAATGACTAAAGATCTCTCGTCTTTGGCACAGACTGTTGATACAATTTCTGAGTAAGCATTAGCTAGATTAGCACACATCAGCAAGATCAAAACACACACTTTGCTGTGCTTGTCTCACACACACAGAATGCACAGCAGCACACTTCTACCATTAAATATCTGATAATTTGTTTAAAAATATCGGTAAATGGGATGGACAGCTGAACGACAGTTTGTCCTTGTTGCAGCACTTTCCAGTGTGCCAGTCCAGTGTGCTCCAGCACGCATAATACTCCCAGAAACAAGAAAAAAACAAACAATTTTGTCAAAGCATAGAGCTACATTTCTAACATTTCAATACAAACTAATAAATACTTAAAGCTGGTAATTATGCTCACAAATGATAAAGAGGACTGTCCAGTGTGTTTTATATAAGTAAAGAAGTGAGTCAAGTCACAGAAAGGAGAAAAAACACCTAGAGCCTACAGTCATTAGATAAACAGTCTATTATGTATATAAACTTGTCTGGCCCTGTACATTTTGACTGGAGAAATTTAAAAATTATGAGGTTTTGCTTTACATTTTCCTTGGCTTTTTCACTGTTCCTTATTTACACTTAGATGCTTCCATAAGGAAAACATAAACTTATTTCACAGTGTTCTACGTGTATTTTTTTTTTTAATAATGGAACAAGAAAAGGAGATAAAATAAACAATCCATTCAAAATTCAAATCATACAACTACACGCCCTGTGTAAATAACAGAATGTCAGCTGCTCAGTGCACAGTGATTCAAGGGAAATGAGAGCTAACACTTTGATTTGTTTGTTTTATGTTACACCCAAAAAAAAAGCACTCAAAGAAACTGTGCAGGAAAAATTCCCCAACATTTCATAATGGTAATAGTGATGTGAAGGGCCAGTGTGAATGGTAATAAATATAAGAAAAGTCACATATAGAGAAATAATATTGCAAAAAATATTGTGAGGAATCTCTTATTGAAATTAATTTTAGCCACTGAGTGGATAGTGAACTTTTCTTGCATAATAAATAATAAATAATAAGAGACTGTGTTCCTTCAATAGAGCAGTGCTTACTTTGAGCAGCTCAGTTTCCTTTGTGGCCTGCATGAGCTGCATCTCCAGTTCAGTTATCCTCTCTGAGCTTTGATTCTCCACCTCCTGAAGTCGACTGCTCAGCTGCAACACAGATAAACACTCTGTCAACAACACTAAGTTTTTAAATAATCGTTTTGTTCCCTTCTAAAACGTGTCTGACCTGTGAGTTGTGATCCTGCAGTTCCTCCACATGCTCCAGCACCCCTCCTCTGTTCTCAGCATCTTCCAGCAGAGCTCCCACATCCAGCACGTTATCCAGGTAGGCCTGGATCTGCACCTGTAGCTTCTCACTCTCTGTTTGTTTCAGAGCCTAAAACACACATATAAGTGCATCATTGCCTTCACCTACTCCTCTGCTTCTTTAAATCAGAAGTAGTGCTTTACATTTTCGATGTGTTCTTTATCATTTCATGTTTGCAGCATTTTAAAAATGTATAACTTCATGAGCTTTGAGAACTTTATACATTTCAAATTTGCTTGTTTATTGTATAAGGTGCTCCATGGACTTGCTCCACCCCTTATGTCAGCCTTTTTAAGAAAATGGGCTCACAGCGGCCTCAACACCAGGGCCTCATCGAGAGGGGACTGTGAGGTGCCCTACAGAAAAACAGCTTTTGGACAAAACTCTGTTTCTGTAAAGGCCAGTAAGATCTGGAACAGTCTCCCAGTCGCCATAAGAGAGTGCCCCACATTACAAACTTTTTTTTTTTTTTTTAATGTATTTTTTGGGCATTTTGTGCCTTTTTATTGATAGGAGAGAGACAGTGGATAGGCTTTTGAAAGGGGGAGAGAGAGAGTAGGGGAAGACACTCTGCAAACTGGTCACAGACGGGATTTGAACCTGGACCGGCAGAAGCATGTACATGGGGTGCTAACCACTACGCCAAACCAGCAACCCCACATTACAAACTTTTAAAACACATGTTAAGCAGTGGCTGAACTTGGCATGATTATTGGTGCCAAACAAGCAGGTCTAAGAATTACAGAATCTACTGATTTACTGGATACAGAGAATGGTCTGATAAAGAGGAAATATCCAGCTAGTTGCAGCTCTCTCTGCCTTGTCGATGCCAGAGGTCAGAGGAGAATGGGCAGAGTGGTTTGAGATGACAGAAAGGCAACAGTGACTCTTATAAGGAGATTGGCTGCAGCAGCTTAAGCCCACATCCTGTGCCACCCCTGACAGCTAAGAACATAGAATGGAGGTTACGACATACACAGGCTCGCCAACACTGAACAGTACATTTCTCTCAAACTGTTGGTGGTCAGATTATGTGGACAATGTGGGAGTAATTGTTCAGGATTGTCCAGTTTGAGGAACTGGAGGCCAAAAAACACACTTAGCCTCCTTCATTTGATCTATTTAATGTTGTGACAAGTGTTTGCTGATGACACACCTGCTAAAACGCATTTATCACTGGTTAATACTCACCCCCAGGTATTTGTCCAGCCCGAGGTGAGTGAACTCATACTGCAGGTGGACGCGGAAGTTCATGTTCTCCACTGAATGGACCACAATGTTTATGAACTGCATGCATGCCACCTGGAGACAAACACAATGGCAGTTAAAACTCAAGAAAACCCAACAGTTGATCACAGCTGAGAGAAAGGTGGAAGGAGCCTGCATGTAGACCCACCATGAAGTCGATGTTGCTGTCATCATTGATGAAGTACTCCATCAACTTCTCAAAGCGATTCCTTTCTCTGCTCACCTGAAAAACAAGGACGCTCATGTAAACCCACATTTGAACTACAACACCAATCTTAGCTTTGCTTTTCCATGAAAAATTGGTCTCTGATCCAAGCCACACAACAGAAACAACATTGTTTTTGACCCTTTCACTGGTTTGATAATTCAGTAATAGAAACATTTATGACTGTTCCCCATGTGCCTGCATCATGAACACGGTGCATGTGAGGGCTCGATGTGTCAGTCACAAGATGAGTAATCAAAGAGGGGAAGTCTGGAGCAGTGGCTTGAATAAAAAGGCAACTGCCAATGTCAAATGAGGTTGTTGATAAGATAAAACATCTCAAATCACCTCTTTGAAATTGTCAAACGCAGATAGAATGATGTCATGTCCTCCTCTGACCAAACACACGGCTGCCAGCAGCTCCAGCACCAAAGCTTTGGTCCTGAGAAGAAAGAGGTTGGATATAAACACAGTCGAACTGAGTGATACACTCTTTATCTACACACACCAGCACTAACCTGGGATTCCTGCTGTTGAGACTGAGGGTGATCTCATTAACGCAGCGAGGGTGAGTCATTACCAGGTTAAAACCGGACTAGAGCAAAAAACAGAGAAAGATCAACTTAACATCCTCAAAATAGTGCAAGAGCGTTAGGGTCAAATATGAGGAAGAAACATCAGGGCGGGGGTAATATTTAAAACTTAGGAAAACAAGTTGAAATAGTTCTGAGGACAAAGTTAAATATTGCAAAGAAACACGGTATGATCAGTAATTTGATTTTTTGAGACTTTGATAAGCTGTTGCTGTAAATGCCTCAAAAACCTGGATGAATGAACCGGTGAAAAAGTATTTCAGAATCAACATGATGTTTTCTTTCCATGTTGGCTATTCTCCAATCATTTTGAATATCTTCTTCAAACTATATATCTCACTTTGACATTATTAGATTTTTAAAGCACTCAAACTATTGTTTCCAAGTTTTAAGTTAATTCTCAACATTTTGATTCTTCCCTCAAAATTGTTCATCACACATTATTTTTCAACATTTCAGTTTTTTTTTCTTGACATTTGACTTTGATAAAAAAATTGAACTAAACTCAAAATTTCACCTTTTGAAAACTTTTAATTTTTGCTTCCCTAACTCATCCATTTTGTCATTTGGTTTTTACATTACTCAAGATTTCTGCTTTCAGTAAGTTTTTTAACAATTTTTAATTTTGATATGTTAAACTTATTATTTCATTTTCTTCTTAATATCAAAACTTTTTCAAATTTTACTTTTTTTCTTAAAAGACATGGCATTAAAATATTCTAGCTTTACTTGTATTTCTCCAAATATATAAAAAAAAATCATCATCGTTGTCAACATTTTAACTTTTTCTTAAAGTTGTAACTAAAGTGGTTTAGCAATAAAAGACACCCTTAAAACCACAACATATTTTCCAACAAACCATTTTCCTACTTAATATTCTGAAAGATGGATGGGAAACTACAGGGGGGCCTGATGTGGCCCAGAGCCATATGTTGATGACCACATGCAATTTAAGGTCAATGTTATTTCAGAATTTCAACTGGTTTTTCAAAATATTAGACTTTTGTCTTCAAAGTCTGTCCCCAATAATTCATGAGTTCTTTTCTTTACATTTTAACTTTTTTCTGAATATCTTTTATATTTGGACTTTTGTACAAACTTAAAGATGAACTCTATTTCAATAATAAGATCATTTACACACCTTGATTCTTTGTTATGCTCTTGTGCTTTTTCTCAACATACTTTTAAAAAATATGTACTACACTTACTTTATATAACTTTTATATTTATTTATTTCAAAATCATATCTCAATATTTTCCAGACAGTAAAATGCTTTTACCACACCTTTTCAGCTCTTCTTCAAAAATTGAAATCAGAGTTGCTCTCAACATTTCATATTTTTTCAAACTGTTCATTTAGGTTGTCAAATTCTGGGTTTGTTTCCTCTGCATATTAATTTAAATCTCAAAATAGTAAAACTCAAATTTTGTTTTTACATTTGGACTTTTCTGACATCTCAGCAATCTCAATCTATTTTTCTGTGTCAGGTTTCTTGGCTTAACATCAGTTGGCATTTATGGAGTATTACTTGACTTTCATGTTGGGTAGTAGATGTTACTTAGTTTAAATGGATTCTTGTGTTTTTCTTGTTCTTCATTTATTTTTTGATTTATGTACTTTGTTCTTATGTTTCTATACATTTGTCCAAGTACTTTCTGAACCTTCATTTTTCAGCAATGCTGTTTCACTCAAACTATTCTAACTATTTTTTATGTTTTTCTCTCAGAAATGACTCGAGAAAAAAAATACCTTCCTCAATCTTCATTTCTTTCTCTTGGCTAACTCTAAGATGTCAAAACAAAACCCTCCATTTTAAACACATTTCCTCATAGTAACATACCATGATCTAAAACAGATGCAACAAAGGAAATATTGTGTTGAAACTTCACCTGGTAGTTCATGATGGCTCGCAGGCACATTATACACACGTGAATGTCATCCCTCTGGTAGGACGAGTGCGACTTCTTGTGCATTTTGTTCCCAAGAGTGGAGCTTATTCTGTTAAAGGATTTCAGATGTATAATACATAATGTTTCAAGAATGGAAAGGCTACTGTGGGCACATGTTTTATGATGCTCAGTGGTTAAATCACACACACAAAAAGATCAATCCTATCAGGCAAAGTTCCTGAGTTTTTTGTCTGATAAGCTCATTTTTGCACCAAACATCTTCCCATCCAATCTTACGACCATCACTGTGTCTCCTTCTGAACAGGACATATTTGTCTTATCTTGGGTGCATATGTT
Organism: Scarus forsteni; assembly: GCA_036419115.1. NCBI lineage: Eukaryota > Metazoa > Chordata > Actinopteri > Labriformes > Labridae > Scarus > Scarus forsteni. The sequence goes on along the minus strand of JAZDUH010000084.1, from coordinate 29,643,179 downwards.
TGAGCTCCATGACAGCTTGAGCATGTTCACAGTTGCTGGTGTTTGGAAAATTATGCCCTGATCCACCCGTATTCTCTCTGTTGACCAATATATCAGATTAATAAGGTCAGAGCTCCTGTCACTCTTCCCTATACGAGCCCAGTCTGTTCTGTTTAACAGGCCAGCTCTGTGGGTATTGGGCAGCGTCATGTTTTCAGCAACTCTGGATTCATTCAACAGTCTATGCTCTGCACCAGGGTTCCCAGCATCAGCAAATGGGCTTAAACTGTTGATGTAACACTGGTAGGTTGATTTGAGGGGTCAGGGAAACAAGCTGTTTCAGTAAGCTACTGGAGCCTCAAGGGGAGTGAGGTACAGTCCTGATGAGGCAGACTTTTTGTCTTGTGCACATGGTACTCACATGAAGGAGACACACAATATCCAGCAAAGGACATACTAAACAAACGAAACAGAACATTGGCCCTTGTTCTTACCTGACAGTCAGAGCTCGAGCGGCTCTCGTGACCCCATGTGACTGAGAGCCGCTGGAGCTTTTCGTCAAGTCCTCCATTGACCTCTCTGCAGGTTTTCCTCTATCCGACAGGGTGCCACCATTTTCAACAGCCTCCACATCAAACCTGAGTTTATTGAGAAATTAAATACCTCAGCAGGTAATTAAACCTGCACAGTTTGCATCAGTCTCAAACAGAGTTCTTAAACTGAGCTGTTACTCACGAGGCATCACTCTGTGCATGGGACAGGTACTCCACCAGAACATCCAGACCTTTGTTCTGCTCACTGAGGAACTCCTGAGCCCATCTACAAGAAATGAGTGAATTAGACCAATGGGGGCAAAATATTCTCTCTGTGTGTTTGATTTTGTGCTCAGATTTGACATTAATCCTGAAAGTGCAAAAGATTTTCTTTCTCCTAACTATTTATTAAAATTAAATGGGTGTTGCTGTAAGGTAAATTTAACACCAAATATGATATATTTACAAACCATTTTAATGTTTCATTTCCTTAGGGTAGACACCTTGTATCTAATCTTATAATTATCTATTTTTCCATATAACAGTGGGAATGGTCTCATTGAGTTTTTATCAGTTCAATTCAATAAGCAGAAACAAACAAAGTTGTTTCAAACCCTGTAACTCTAATGGGTCCCAAAGCTGTCCACAAAACCTCTTAGTCCACTCATCTATCTATCTATCTATCTATCTATCTATCTATCTATCTATCTATCTATCTATCTATCTATCTATCTATCTATCTATCTATCTATCTATCTATCTATCTATCTATCTATCTATCTCGTGAGGAATCATAAAACAATGATTATAAAACATTAAAAAATAAATCATAAACAAAATGTTACGTCAAGATACTTGAACAGAGTGGATCAATGTCATGTTCTTATTATTAATTATTGTTTTTACTTATTTAATATATCCTATTTTTATACCAAACATGACATGAATCCACCGTGAGTACAGCACTTTCTCACATCAGAAACAGTTACAGTGTCAAGAAAAAAAAACCTCTGTTAAGCAACAGGAAATCTTGAGCAGAACTGGACTCTTGTTGTACAGCCAACCACCAAAGCTGTGTTGAGAGTGTGAGTGGTCGAAAACAGAGAGGTGGGCAGTAAACAAAAGGGCTAAAATGAAAAAAAAAACAGGATGTTACAAAAGGAATACCCCCTCGAGATTTAACATGTTGTTCCAAGACAACCTCCCTCTCTAAAAGCAGTCATTGTGGTTATTGTGGGTTTTTTGGACTTAGTCTCTTTGTTTCGTAAATTTATCAATAACAGAAAAATCTTAAAGTTAATGTTTTATTTGGCCAAGATTCACTTGATTTGTAAGGACTACAGTTTTATCTGTGTGTATTAATATTTTCTGCATGTGGTACAAAGAGTGTGAATCTTTTTTTAAAAGAAGGTGAGACATTTCTCTGTGAAAAAAAAGATAAGGAACGAACTGGAATATCAAAAATGAATTCATATGGGGTGCTGGTTTGGCGGAGTGGTTAGCAACCAGGCACCCCATGTACTTGTCTCTGCCGGTCCAGGTTCGAATCCTGCCTGTGACCAGTTTGCAGAGTGTCTTCCCCTACTCTCTCACCCCCTTTCACAAACCTATCCACTGTCTCTCTCCTATCAATAAAGGCACAAAAATGCCCCAAAAAATACATTTAAAAAAAAAGGATTCATATTAGTTCAGGAGGAAGACGTTTTGAAATCTTTCACTTTTCAACCCGCACAGGCATATGACACTCTATCAGCCTCTGATATAAAATACCTGTAATAAATGATTTGAAGCAAAGATATGTCATAGAAGCTAAGTGTTGCTAACCCTGAGCTGATGACTTGATAAAAAACACACCTAAAAATTAAACAGCACTTATCACATACTAGGTTGGCACTGTTGCACAGCAGGTGGTGCACATCCCTCACAGCAAGAAAGTTGCTGGTATGATCCTGTGTTGGTCAGAGCCTTTCTGTGGGAGTTTGTATGTTTTCCCATTGCATGTGTAGGTTTTCTCCAGGCACTCCAGCTTCCACAGACCAAAATCATGCTCATCAGGTTAATAGGCGACTCCAAGTTGGTCTTAGTTATGAGTGTGAGCGTGACTGGTTGTCTTTCCCTCTAGGTGGCCCTGCAGTTCAGGGTGTAACCTGCTCTTTAACAAGTGTCAGCTATGATGGGCTCTGGCCTCCATGACCCCGAAAGGAACAAGCTGTATAGATAATGGGTGGATGGATGGATTAATAAATACTATAAATAAGACTACATGATAAATGGTCTTTCATACCACCAAATTGTAGTTTAAATAAATAATAATTTGCTAGTTCATCTGATACCTCACCTACGTGGAACAAGTTGCGACTGTGACATGTTCATGTTCTCATCCAATAAAACAGCCAGGCCAACACAGCATCAGCTCAGACCAGACGGCTGGACAGCTGGTGGAGGGCCTTCCTCATCATCGACCTGATACTTAGGTGAGTGGACTTGCATCAGGAAGTGCCAGTAGGTAATGTCTGATTATTTTTTCCCCAGCCGGCTTATCTTGCTTTCTTTTCCAGGCTTGTCTTGCTTATTTTGTTCTCCAAATTATTGACGTGTTTAATTCTAATGCCGAAGTGCTTGCATTTAGAAGTGAATCATCTTGTTTAATGCTGTCATCAAATTGTTTGGGTTACCTTGGGCTGCATACTAATTTGTTCCACAGCCATAATACTTGTTTGAAATGGACATGTTTGTAAATTCTACCATTTATTTTTAGACAAAAGCAATGCATTTAGTCAGACAGACAAAGTGTATCACCAGTGGAGATGAAAATCTACTGATGGGTAATCAGTAGGGAAAATCCCACCTGGCAAATTGCAATTTTTTCTCTCATAGGGAAAATGAAATGTTGACCTTCAGCTTTTCTGAAGTACACATTTCTGAAACAAAATAACATTCTGCTTTTTTTTTTCATAGCTGTTGCAATTGTGTATACAGGACAGGTATGAGCAAATGTAAAACCTTAAAATGCAAAATAGTTGTGATAGGTGTCTCAGTTTTACACAACCAATCACTACGTTTATAAGAGTGCATGTTTTAGGTTTTTAGCTTCATCTGCCGTTTGTGTGCCGTTGTCTGTGTATGGACTTTTTAACTCCGAGATGGATTAACAAAGTTGTCCAGATTGAACCAAATTGAATTGAGTAACTTAATTCAACTTAACCTTATTATAAGATTAATTGGACAACATAACCATTACTACCATCCATCCTAGGTACACTCGTAAATAAATGCATTAAAAAAATTAGTAAATAGAATAATGTTATTCAATAGTGAGATGATTTTTCCTTCTACATGCTCATTATCTTTATTTGGGGCATCAGTTGCTCAGTCTGATCGTGTACTTTGTCTGTAGTAAGAGGGTTGCAGGTTTGAGCCCAGCTCCAGTTGTCAAAGTGTTCTTGGGCAAGATGCTTATCCCCAAGTGGCTCCAATGCGTGTTCGCTGAAACTGAAGGGCATCTGACAGAAACTCTAAAACCTATCTGAGTTAATGTGAGGGTGTATAGATGTGACCTGTGGTAAAAAGCTGCTTTGAGTAGTTAGAAAGACTAGTCTTCACCATTGTTTGTCTTTATTAGTTTCAGGTGCCAAAGGTGTCCCCCGTAGAGCATTTGGTCTATACCAGGGGTGGGCAACTGGCGGCCTGGGGGGCCACGTATGGCCCTCTGCCTCACTAAATGTGGCCTGCCAGTCATTTTCAAATCAGCAATTGTAAATATTAAGAAAACTCAAATATCTAATCAAAATAATTCTGTATAATCTTGACTGATATTTTTATTGGCTTTTGTAAGTTATTTAAGGCCTACTTTGCTATTATAGTGTCTCTAAATCTCTTTCATGAAGCATTGGAACATTATATCAAGTACTACTCAATACTATATTCAAATATGGCAGCAGTAAAATCTTTGAGCTTTAAAAATTTGGGAACATTCATCATTTCTTTGATTTGAAAATAGCTCGGTCGACTTTAATTCCATGTATTTTGGCTAAATTTGCTTGAATTCTGTGTCAAGTTCATTTAATTATGTATAATAACTTTTATTTGTCATGTAACATATGAATACTGGTATGCTAATATTAGAATTAATTAATATCCTCTAATGGTATTTATCCAACATCCTTTTTCCCCTGGAGAATTTCTGAAAAATTGCAACAATGTGGCCCTCAGGCTGGGAAAAATTGTTTTATGTGGCCCTCTTGGTAATGAAAGTTGCCCACCTCTGGTCTATACTGTCAGTGCCATATAATCACACAACAGATCAAACAATCTCTTTAACACAGCTTAAGACCCACTGAACACATTATGGGACTTACCCAATGTGATTAGTACGAAGAGATATCTCCAAATCTTTGAGGACCTGGGTGGCATCCTGAATCCGTTTCTTTAGCTAAAATGTAGCAGAGATGAAAATAAAGACATCTCAGAGTAGATAAAAAGTAAATCATGTGTCAGATATGAAAATAATTTGATGGTTCACACTAACCCTGCGAGACACCCCGCCTTGATCCTGGTAGAAGCTCTTGATCTTGGCCAGGTAAGTGGAGGGGGGGCTTTTCACCTGGAAACGCTCCTGGGGAGGTAAAACACACAGAGAGCTCGGTGAAAAGAGGCTTTTATCTGAACTGAGATCATCTTTTCATCAGAGAGACGCCTTCACCTGAGACACATTTACAGGCGCACAGCATCTGTAGCTATTATTGTCAGTGCGAGTAACACATCAAACTCAAACCACTCTCTGTTTCCAGGACAACGGCATCAGTTGCCACCACAGAAAATGTGCTGCGAGGCTTCACACTGCTCTCTGCTCTTAACCGCTCATCCATTTTGGGCGTTTGTGTGTCAACTCTGGTTCAGTTTGAGTAAGGCAGCAGAGATCATTTCAGTATTAATGAGTACCTGAGGAATCTTACCTGATCACAGACCAGTTCCCACTTCTTTTCATTGTCGTACTGACTCAACAGCTTTAGTTTGTCAGGAGGTAAGTTCATGTAGCTCTGAAAAAGAACACAAAAAAATCACAGAGTCACCAACTCTTACAGCAGAGGACTTACTCCCTATACCTACTCCCACTTAAAGGAAAAAAATCACATAGTTTCTGTCACATGGTTTAGGATTTTCTCTTTTACAATTCTGTCTAAGACATCAAATTATTCATCCATTACACATGCACTTTGTGTAGCATGTTCTTGAACTCCGTATCCTGGGCAGGAATATTCAAATAAAGGAGGCCACACATCTGCCTTATGCACAAATCAGAGAGGTGATAATCATCTGCAAGCCAAAAAGACGACTCAGTGTTTGCTGGTAAAAACACTGATCATATGTGGATACAATGTAACAACAAATCCTTTGGGTACAAATAAAAATAAAGAAAAATGAATGCTAACAGTGCAAGCCCAACAGAGCTAACATTCAATGAAATTAGTTTTTATCATGAAACATTTTAATATTATTTTAATATCAAGTTACAGATAACATTTTATCCCTTCTTTAATATATCAAATATTTTCATCAAGTGTACTCTTTACTCTTTTCCAGTTTTACTTATCCATTTACCATAAATGCAACCCTTCAGATATCAGTTTTGTTGGCCATGTACCAGATATCTAGATGAAAATAAGAATGCAGTGTTCTTTAGAGCAGAAGGAAGGGGGAGCTACAAGTGTGACAACAGTAGTGACTGTTGTACAGGGATTAGCATAGACTAAAACCTTCAGTAGCAGTTTTGTCAGATGTGGACCAAAATAAGAAACACGTAGCAACACTGAAAGCACACTGTAGTGGCTTACAGGTTGTATTTTCCCTGCATTATCTGATTTGCCTGTATTGAATGCAATTGGAGAAATGATCAACCAATCACCTGCCAGATTTGCCATCAGAAAGCATCTGCCCAACCCCAAACACTTTTAATGACCAGTTAGATACAATGAACAGGTTATCTGGTGTGTCAGGTTAAATATGTTGCTCTTACTCTCTTTAAATCTTTTTAAAAGCAGATTAAAGGAATTAGAGGTAGATGAAGCAGGCTCCTGATGCTATGGCTGTTATTTTCTGCTTTATGACTCTGAATAGATTGATAGATGCATCACTATGTTTACAGTTGTTTAATGTCTGTAACTTGGTAAATGTGCTGGACACTCTTGTACATGAAATTACTCACCTAAGTTAAGTTTTCCTAACATTGCACAGTAGTCGGACCAGCCTGGTTCAATGTCTGTAATCATGCAGATCCATCTAGCTAGGCTCTAATCTACAATGTTTGTGCCTGACCCAAAGTGGCACAGCCAAGTCAACGTCCTCTGGAGGCAGAGGTAGGAGCTACAACACTATAGAGATTAGCAGAGATGGTAACAGCCTCAGTAGAAGTTGTATCAGAGTCTAACCACATTCATAATCAGAGAAAAAAAACAACACTACAAATTTTGCTGTAGACAGAATTTTTTCACTTCACACCCACTATGTTTTGACCTGAGTTTGTGTTACAAGGAGGCACACATTCTGCAACGCAGTACTGCCTGCATTATCGGACTGGCCTGTAAAAACGTTGACTGACAAAACAATTATCCAATCACTTGCTGGGTCTGCTTCTGGAAAAGTTCTGCCCCCCAGAAACACAATCTATGAGCTCTCTCCTAGGCAAAAAGGCAAACAGAAAAATGCCATTTGTTGATCACTGGGAGAGCTGCTTATCGTTACCCTGGAGGGCTGAAATGAAATAATTATTAAAAAAAGGTTTTCTGCTTGAGAAAAATAGGAAAAAAATCCTGTGGATGCCTGATCTGCAAATTTCGTAGCACATTTCAAAACATTAAACATGTTTACACTGCAGAGCATATATGTTAAAAAAAATCCCATCTGTTAGAAACGGCTGCATATGAAAAAATGTTGGTGAGGTTGAATGGGGGCAATACAACAGTCAATGAAAGACGGGAGAGTTTTAGGGAGTATGTATGTGAAAGAAACAATCTAAACATGTGAGAGTTGATTAAATGTAACCCCACCCTTTGCTTGCTCTTACCATACTGGGACTTCTACAATTTTTGGACAATCTATGACAGACACTGCCTGTTTATGACCTGCTATCTATTTTTTTTTTACAGGTATATATGTATTCATATGCACAGTCATTTTTATTTATGATGATTATTACTTTATTTTATTTAATTATTTGTTTATTTTTGTTTTATTTTATTACATTTTTTTTGTTACTGAATTTATGTTTTGTTGCTATGTTTATAAATGTTTAAAAAACAATACAAAATTTGAATTAAAAAAAAAAAAATCCCATCTGTAATGGATTTAAATGTTTCTATTTTGGGCTAAATTAATTAGGTAAATGTGATTATTTTGAATCTTGAGAACCATGGGCTTCTTGCAACTCATTAAGTTTAGATTACATTACTTGACAAAAAACAAACATTAATACTGATTACAATACAATGTGTTTTATTAGAAGCAAAACAGCCTTAAAAACACAATAATCTACTCAGTACAATTTCAGTGTTGTTTTAGTGACCATTATTACTGACATTTAGTGACAAAGTACATAAAATGGACACATTATTCAGAAAAAATACCTATGATGTTACAAGCCCCACCACAACAACATTAACACAAACAATGACAGCCACAGTAAGGAAAAGGAAAGTTCGCCACATGAGCCACTGATGAGAGAACAGAAAACTACTTCCCTGATTTGATAAACAGTGAAGTACACAGTGCAGTGAGAGGACAGATAATGATTCAATTGTCAGTCTAAATAGGCGTGCCTTTAGCTGGACAAACATCCCTTTCAAACAAGAAGAAGCCACAACATGAATTCTTCAGTGGGTGATGTTTCACTTTTCTTTTCCAGAATCCTGTATGCCAATATACTGTATCCTCCACTAAAGATGGACACCTTTTTTTAAGACCTGATTGAAAAACAAAGTCTTTACTTTCCTCAAAGTGATCTGTCATGCTAAGTATGATCCTCAATTTGTTCTGTTCTCAGAATCACTTGTAGTATGTAAAAGCTGTTGTGTCTTGTAACGATAAAAACAAGCTTCATCGGCCTTGGCAGCTAAAAGGAGGCATCCTGCAAATACCAGCTGCAGTGTGCAAAGTAGAAATATGTCCCTTTTATAGAGCTTATACGTTTAAAGTGAAAGTAATCCTCCTAAATAATCAACATTTGAAGGGGGGTTTCCTTTGTGGTCTTGACAAAGGGCTAGAACACAAATACAAATCCTTCACCAGTGCTAAAATTTTAACTATTTTCATTTTAGGCAAAAATTAAGTCCTCAGAACTCATTTTTAAGTTTAGGAAACGAGGATTAAAATGATCGTCTGGGATCCTGTGAACTGCTTAAAATCCAGTGGACTTAATGCTGGTGTACAGTTCATAAATCGAAATAATTTTTTTATCTGCTGATACTGAAGATTAATTTTAAGTCTTTATCTCTCAGCTCAACTGTTTGGTAAACACATTTTAGTCAAAAGTTTTATTTATGAATGGGTTAAACTTGATTAGACTTTTTCTTCCACTTGCTGTGGGATGTTATTCTGTACACTCTGTTTCAAGTATCCCCCCAACCAGGGGATCAGAATCCTAAATAACACTTTATATGTATGTTCTGTCAAACAAAACTTAGATATGTGATGACATATTCACCATAGTATAGAGCCATATACCTTACCTAATAAAATTATATAACTTTATTCAATATTAACAAACATTTAAAGGTCCTGTGTGCTGATGTGACGTTCCTCTGTGCCCCAAGACCCTTCTAACAACGTTAAAATAAGAAGGGTTGATTTTGCAGGACATGGGAGCTTTACAGGTTGAAAAAAACTCTCCCAAGAGCTGAGCTGGGTGTTTATCTACACGGCAAGAAAAATACTAGAAAGCCAAGAAGTAAATAAATAAACTGAATTGTCAGTGATTAATGTTATAATTCAGTTAACTTTATTTTGAGTGCAGATATACTGTTGATAATATGTGACCCTATTTCTATGAACTTCTTTAGTGTCTGGAGTAATTAACACTGTACAAGAATGCCCTTCTGCATATCCATACTTAAACCCTCGACTCAGTCATCTCTGTAGATGCAACTCAGGCCAAAGTGGTACGGTTTCACTTTGAGCTGTCACTGTCTGCCCACTGCTTCCCTCCATTTATTAAAGTATTCCACGTGCAAAAGTAGCTTGTATAAAGCCAATCTAAGATTTGAAATAATTCTTAAAGTAACCCTCTTAATTATTTTTGTGGAAATTTAATAACTAATACTTGAAACTGTGAGGATAATCCTCAAACACTGTCATATAAATAAATGTCTTGATTACAGAATTAAAGCACTTACTGCACTTTTACGAAAATATATATTTTACTGTCAGGACACATTTTTTTTAAGAGGTGACAACTGGGCGTGGATCCTACTTTCTGTCGGTTTGTGCTTTCATGTGTGGTTTCTTTCATACCAAAAAAAAAAAAAAAGAGAAGCAGAAACGGAAACAGACTGTTGCTTAACTGGCAGGGAGGTGAACCTTATTTCTTGGTGGGTGTCTTACTGTGGGTTTCATGGTTGATAGCAAAAGATGTTTTTCAGATGCACAAAATAAAATATCTTGACACAAGACAGCGGGAATATTTGGATACTTCAGACGGCCATTTCAAACAAAAGCATGACGAGGAGTAAAATGTTCATCCCTCACTTATATCAGTTCAAACATGCTTACAAGTCCAGTACATGGGCAGTAAAACCCTTGGATGGATAGCATTAAGTTTAAAACAACAGTGTGTATGGTGCTTGGTGTTTCTGTGACATAAGTCAATCTGCATATGGATAGTTTTTTAAAACTTACCAAATATAAAAAGATAGATCTGAGATTTAAAATTCTGACTATCAATGGGTAAAGACTATTTTTTTTAAATATTATTAAAACCCTCTATATTAACAGTGGTGTACATGTTAAGCAGTATGATTTTCTGAAGTGAAATATTTCTAAAAAGGTTAAGTTATGATCAGAAGCACATCTTATTTCCTTGCTGTGTTGATTACACAGACATTGCGACAGATCCTCACAGAAAAGGAAGACAAAGAGTGACAACTTGCTAGAGTTTAAATAGGAAGGTTTTTTTTTTTTTAAAAGAGGAACTGATGTCATATTTTCTACAGCATGAAATGGCCCAGGCTATTACTGTACTGAACATGTCTCAGAAGTGCTGTGAAACCTGAAAACCACATTTTTCTGTTGCTCTTACGTACATGTTGACATTTTCATTTTCAGAATGTTTTTCAAATACTTTGAAACCAAATGATTTTTAACTCCGCCCTAAAGTTTGACCTTAACTGCACCCACTCTTTTTCTTTGTAAAGCTTGAAATTTGAGAAGGTCTTGAGGATGGATGATTGGGGCTTGTGTTACTTGCAAAATAACACATGAATGAGATACTAATATTCTTATTTTTTGCACACATGAATTTCTTGACATAACTGAGAACTAGTTGTGAAAGTACTACAGCTGTTCAATATCCTAACACTTTATGTGTGCTCTGTTAAAAGGGCTTTATTGTTCCTACATTATCATGACTGAGAGGTCAGTGACACTTTTTTATTTGTGGTGTGAACCAGGGTTGGTAATAAGCACCTGTTACATGACAAATGTGCTTGGTTTTGTTCAGTGTCGTGTCAATTTAATCAACTTACAGTGGCTGGTAATCATAATAAGCATAAAAACATGGAAATCTAAGACACACATGTGAACAGAACGGCAGTTTACTGCTCAATTTGCTCTGACCTCAAGCTGCAAGATCAGATTTAATTGGAATCCACCTCCTTCATATGTCAGTGTTCACAGAACAACAGGTTAGAGCTGGAATATTTTGACATGTTCATATTTGAAAAGTCACATTTTGTTCGTATTTGTGTTCATGACTGCTAGGGTATGATCACATTTACTCATGTTCAAAACATGTTCTCATTTTCATATATAGAGTACCCCTGATCCAGCTGTATGCTTCCTCTGTCTGGGATGCCCTGTTGGAGCTCACTTGGCCACAAGGGCGTAGGTTTGATTTTGACACTGGTGGGGACATAAAAGTGCACCAAGATGGCACCCTGAAAGTTGATATGTTTTGTATTAATGACTGTTTTTTTAATGTCATGTAGAGCTAATTAAACAAACAAGCAAACTATCTTATTCAGAAAAAACTATTCTATCGCTATATTCTTTACCTCCAGCCTCTCCTCCTAAATATCTACTGTCTGTTCCTTGACAAAAATATATTGATGCATGACACATGAACAGTGGAACAATTTGGAACCAATCAGAAATGTTGATGGTATGGTTATAGTCTGATAAATATATCATCAAAATGAAAAAGGACTACTGATAAGTGTATTCTCCAACAAAATAAATGTATAAAATCATGTTTTTAATCTGAGGTTTTGTTGCATTTTTTCCCCACAAACTTTTATTGTTGATCTTAAACAGTTGCTGCCTTTCAATACACAAATAATATGGATAATAAATAATCAAAATGTGTATCTCTTTGGTATTAAATTTAAGCGTGTTTTATTTATAACGTTATATATTATGCTTGTGTTTTATGTTAGGGACCATGCGGTAGTGGCATTATATTGATAGGGACGCGTCCCAAGCATCCCTATTCTACACACCTGCTTGGCCATGTGGGCACTGCTCTGATTGGCTGGCCAGTCTGCTCTGTGGTAAATGGTCGGCTCAGATACACTCAGCATCATGTTTTCAGTGGCTCTCCCGCTGTCTACAGTTCATGCTCTGCACTGGGCTTGCTATCCTGAGCCACACTGATGACAAAACAATGGTCCAACATCACAGTGGTAGGTCAATTCATGGAGGATTCAGTCAGCTAATGGAGTTGTACAGGGAGGGAGGTAAATACATGTAAAAGTACAATATTAGCTCTTGGGCCATAATGCTTGCTCAGACAAATTAAATTTGTTTTTAATATCAGTGGCAGTCTAGTTTCAAAAAGTTCCTTGAAATCAGAGTATATGGATTTTCTGGTTTAAAGTGCATTTATTTTGTAAAATCCAGATCAGGAATAGAAAAAAATGATAAGTTAGTCTAACTCACTTGGCTGAAACAAAGTGGCTGGTAGAGAAAATAAGAAAAAGTAGATGGTACATTTTTTAATCAAACTGTCACAGTGGCCGGTACATTGATTCACTACACTGGTGCCAACATTGAGATACAAGTTTAGGGCTAAACATATTTCAGTTTTTTTCATTTCCAAATAAAAAGAAACATTTCTCATGTTCCCTACAAATAATATAAAATGTTCCAGCTGCAATCCATCCAGCTATTCTGGCAACAATGCCCAGTTCTTTCGCAGAATATCAAGCTGTCCTTGAAATAGTATGAAGTTTTTCTAACTTATTATACCAAGTTTCACCAACAAATATGCCCGGTGCAAACCAAATAAAGTAATTTTTTTGACAAATAATGTCACATTTTTCTGGGTCTGAAAAAGATTTTAGATGACAAAAATGTCTTTACAGAGTTAATGTCAGTGTGATATCAATTTATTCTAAAATCATTTGTTTTAAATATTACTACAGAAGCAGTGTTATAATTAGACATCTCAGCTCAAACCTCATCAGCCTTTGCAGAATTTTCATGCAGAAATTAAGGTGTGATAAGACAGCATTTAAAACTCCCCTGTAAGATCAACAGGATGCTGAGTGGTCGGTGGGTTGGGATTAAGAGCTCAGTGCTGATGCAGGGTGAGCAGGAGGAGACCACCTACCAGAAGGATGTTTTTAAAGCAACTGAACAGTGACGCATTTCAGGTGTGAATTCAGAGCAGCTCTGCCTGAACTAGCTTTGTTAATTTGTTGGTTCTGTAGACTTAAATTCCTGTTTAATGCCCATTTCATGCACATTACTTTAAACTTAAAGCAGGGTTTGTACCATTGGTCTGCTTCAGGGCATGCCCCCCATGTTAGTGTTTTTTATCAGAGATTTTATATGGATTTTGACCCTCTGTACATGAGTAAACAATGTTATAGGTGCCTGAAAATGCACACTTTCCTGCGAGGGTGAAGAATTTCAGAGATTCTGTTTGCATTGTTCTAGTGTTGACTGGACAGACAAGGTTTTGGACATGAAACATTGTATTATTTGCCAGTTTCTACTTAGTGTGACTGATTTTGTTTCAGGTGCTACCTGGTCTGTTGACATGCCTATACATTGAGAGTTGCTCTCTTATTATGTTTCTGTTTAAACAATGCTATTATGATGCCAATGTTTTGTGAGAGACCTGATGTTACTATGGAAAAGTGACCATGTTAACTGGTGACTCACAGCTTCCTGTGCCTGAGTTACAGTCATAAGTTGTTGTTGATAATATCTTAAAACTGACAAGAGAACACACAAAAGCTTTTTCTTTTTACATTATCTTATCATCAAATATGTTTCAGACTTAAATCTAAATTTAAAAAAAACACTCACAAGGAATGCCTAACACCTGATAACATGGTAAAAAGTTCAAACATAACACCTCTCAGACTTTGTCTGAATAAATGTGTACATGTAACAGTCTGGTTGAGCAGCAGGTAGTGCACATACCTCACAGCAAGAGGGTTGCTGGTTTGAACCTTGTGTTAGTCTGGACCTTTCTGTGTAAAGTTTGCATTTTCTCCTTGTGCATGCATGGGTTCTCTCCAGCTTCATCCCACAGACCAAAAACTATGCTTGTTAGGTTAACTGCTTACTCTTCATTGCTTTTAGGTGTGGGACAGTGGTGAATGGTCTGTCTGTCTTGCCCTGCATTGTCTGGCGATCGGATCAGGGTGTACCCTGCCCCTTGCCCAAGAAATTGTGAGAATTTTGGACAACCTTCTTGCGTACTATTAACAGCATTAGTTATGAATTTATGAGTTTATGTGGTTTCATGTGGACAAATATGTTTTTTTAATTCATTTGTGTGAATGGAGATGTTTGTCGAAATAAAGGAGAACCCCATTAAAAAATCCTGACCTTTACACATCCTGAAATTTCATTGCTTCCCTATGGCTTATGGGAAATCTTGGAAGCCTGATCCACTTGTAGCCATTCTCGGGCAGCTACACCTTTGTGTTCTACCAACAAATATGAGAGAAAGGCTACCCTACTTAGAACTGTGATTGCAAAGAAGTTAATCTTCTGTGCATGGAGGTTGGACATTGCACCCATGTACCACATGGTTGAGAGAAATGGCAAATATGCTTCAGTTAGAGAGACTTTAAGTCTTTAAAATGAAGACAGGGGAGACATGTTTAAAAAGATGTAGGACCCTGTACTGCAACTGTTTCTTGTGAAACACCATCCTGTATGCAGTTCTTATTTCTCATTTTATGCATGTTTAGTTTATTGTCATGACTGTGGCCTTCGTTATTTGATTATTTCTTTACATGATGAGCTGATCTTGATCATGCCATATTTGTAAGATGTTTTGTTAGAGTTATGGTTGGGAGAGGGTTATATTTCTTTTAACTGTTTGTCCTGTGCTCGTTTTCTTTGCAAAACAATTAACATATATTTTAAAAAATCCTGAAAACAGTTGAACAAAATCTCAGTTTAGCTGAGTTTATGTTTCCACTGTCAAAATTTAGCAGCAGACCCAAAATAGTGTGCATATCAACCAGGGCTGGGTATTTCCAGCAACCACACGATGCGATACGTATCCCGATACTGAGGCCACGATACGATACGTATCCCGATACACATAAATTGTGAACACTGACTGCGCTTTTAACGGAATTCCCAGCAACTGTTGTTTTTATTACAAGAATAAAATGAACAAGCATGAGTTTTAAATAATTCTTCAACTTAAGAACTTTAGTTCAGGTCCTCAAAGATGGTAGATCTAAGTTTAAACTTGGAACATGTGTTTCATCATGAAGCTTGGCTTCTATTTTGAACTTTTCCATTGTTAATATTACCCAAAGTCTACTGTCAAAACATTGAGGCCATATCGATTCTGTAGAATCCGTATCGATACACATATCGCCAAGAAGTGCATGACAATATTTTGCCGTATCAATATTTTGAGCACAGGCCTAATATCAGCTGGATCTGCCAGGTTCAATGTAGGCAATCCAGACCAGCAATCCATCTTGCCAAGCTCCAACCCAGAACAACTGTGAGTGGCCCCAAAGCGGCACAGCACAATCTGTGCCCATAAGAGCAGGAATAGGAGGGAGCTATGAGTGAGAAAGATTTGCTTCTCAAATGTTCAGCCCATTTCCAAAGTGAAATATATTGAATGGTATATTTATATAGCACATTTAAGACAGACGTTGGCCCACCAAAGTGTTTTACAGCAAAATAGACAGAGAAACCAATAAAACCCATAAAGACAATAAAAATAATACAAGCAGTACAAACAATAAAAAACAATAAAAACAGAGCAATGCAGACAGAAACATCCCAAATAAAATACCCAATAAAAGGGGACCATACTCCGCCAAAAGCCAAAGTGAAAAAGTGCATCTTAAGCAGAGATTTATAAGGTGTGTCATGTTAAAAATGCTGTTCTGTCCAGCTTTTAAGCACCATCTTGTTGGGGTACAAAGTGTGCCTGCAAAACCACAAGGGGAAGCGAGGGACACTGCAATCCATTGAGTGGTCAAAAGAATCCTCCCTCCCTGCTTCCCAAGTAAAGGCATTCTCCCTCAGTAAAATCAGCACTTAAGATTGTTATGGGTTAGAGGGGTCTCATGCTTCATATACCTGTCTCAATCAAACTAAGCACTCTTCAATCAAACACTTCTCCATATACATATTAAGAGCAACTTCAGAGAAACATGTCACACCTGAGAAACACTGAGACATGCAGGGTTAAATGAGCTAATTGTTTTTCAGTTATAGGAGCATGTGCTGTGAATGTATGTGTGAATGCAAAGGCAGTCTCTGGCCAAAGCAGAATCCAAGTTATTAGTTTCTTAGAGCCAAAATGAAATTCCAATCTCGAGTACACAAACGGGAGACATTTTTAAATACCAGTTGTTTCAAATGCTATTGAGAACACTGCTTATTGTCCAAACTGGTAGCTTTTGATGTATTTTTAATAAACCTTTCTCAGAAGTACTCATTACACTTTTTGTGTATTCCAGCTTGTTGAAAGTCTTTTGAAAGTGATGAAATCTCGCAGTTGCATGTCTTCTGGTCTACTCGTGGAAATGAGTTGCTCAATTTCCTCTTTTGGCCAGTTCCCGGGGCAGGCGCTAATCACCATGTTCCTTGTCTGATATTTTTATCAGTCAAGGAAAGACTGCATGTCAATAAAACTTGTTGCTAACATTAGACTGTGATATCTTTATTTTGAAAGAGGCAGTTGTTTCGTGCAGGGATTATCCAGCTTGGTGACATTTGTAGCTCTTGTTTTTTTTTTGCAGAGCTTGATTTTTTGTAGCAACATGACATTTGAGATGATGGTTTGTTTGAAGGTTGAGACATACAGAGCCTTTGCTTATATCAAAAACTCTACCTCAGATTAGTATGCAAATATAAGACTTAAAACAGAGAAACTTTGCACTCTTACAAACAAAACAGAATCATGTGCCCCTCTTAATAATCTGAACCACCCCACAAAGCCTCTACCAGACACAGTTCATATGAGTGACATCAAGATAAAAATTCAAGTGCAGCCACTCACCAGCACCACATTGAAGCGTTCCTCCAGCTCCTCCTCTGGGGGCATGGGCAGTTTGGGGGGAGCTGGCTGCTTCTTCTGAAGGGTATGAGCGGGGTCACTCATTCCTGAAGCTGCCCCGACTGAGTTCCTGGCCTCTCGCACCTCAGCCGGCTCCTGCTCCAGGCCCCCTGCAGCCGCATTCCCCATCACTAATCTCCAGAGGTAATCCAGCAGGAAAGCTGCGTAAAACCTTTCTACCAAGAAATCAGTATTCCAAAACAAATTGCTAAAGTGGTGAACACTCCAATGGAAAAGTAGAGTCTTTGGGCCCACTGAGATAAGAATGTAAAGTCTCTAACCTACCAAATCCACCTTAGACCTGAAATCAGGTTCGTATGTCAAAGACAGTAAGTTATCATGACTGTCTCTCATTGACCTGCTGCTCTGAGGATAAAAGGCCCTACTTGGGCCTGCTGGGCTCCATAACAAAATCCACCCAAGTGTTACCTGCTTCTCTCTGCACCACTTGACTAAAAAATACTCTGTCAAGAGTGCACCGAGGGCTGCGTGTGAGAGGAAGGAGAGGGGAGTGTGTCACACTCTGCTACATAGGCAGAAACCACAGAAGCACAAAAGCAGAAGAGTTACTTCCTGTGCATGATAGCAACTGAACCTGGGGTGGAGGACTGGGTGGAAGATAAACATGGTAACCGTTGCATGTACCAGGCACACAGTAGGTAGATGAGTTAGATCACAGAGAGGACAGAAACTGCTGACTGAATGTGTTTAAGAAACACATGCTCACCCAGCAGGTGCATTTGTACGAGCCATATCGCCAAAGACAGTAACGAAAACTTCTGACATACCATCTTTCTCAGTGGAGGGGCCATATTTCTCTTTACACAGTTTAAGCTATGGAGCCCTGGAATTACATTTATTGTGACCAATTCCTTTAATATAGAGTGATATCACTGTGGCAGTCAGGTCAGGGGTTCTTGTTGACTACACACGCAGAGCTTACTATCAGCGACCCTCCATGTTTCAAACAAAGCACTGCATGACTGAATGCTGCATTCAAGTCTCCTCAGAAATTATCAACTGTATCTTGACAGCAGAAAGTTTCCCATATTATTTTGGATATTTTGACTGAGTTTGTATGACAAGTTTGAATAGCCTATAATGTTGCTGCAATGTCCAAAAGTGCTTTGCCCTACCACTGACTGAATGAATGTTGTATTGTCCTGTTAAAAAAGACATTTTTTTCTGGACTTTAATATGGTTAAAAGATTACGAAACCCACTCACCAACATTGAGGGTGACCAAAAGCTAAATAATAAAAAACGGAAACAGGAGGTTTGTACCCAGTAGTGACGATAAGATTATACTTCTGAAATCTGACTTTAGTTTGTTAGTTGTCAGGGAATGAACCTAAGCAATTTAAATTTGTCAGATGCAGGAACTAATAAAGCAAGTTATGTCCTGTCTGAAACATATTCTGACCATTTACACAAATATATACATATGGTTCAAAAGATCAAAAAATACTAAACAACAGGAGCAGCCATTTCTGTTCCACAATGAAAAATTTCCCCTTAAGAAGAAAAACATTTTTAGGAGCTTATTCAGTAGAGATGCTGCCAATACTCTTGTTTTTACAATGGGCAAGCAAGAATATGTGAATATCTTAACACTTAGGGCCCAGTCTCATGTCAATCTCTCTGTAGACTCACTCTTACTAAGCACAACACTCTTAATTTTGAAAAGCATGGTACATTGATATTTTGTTATGCTTTCGTTGTGCTATTTTTACTTACATCTGACCTAATCATTGATATGAGATAGTAATATTTTTTCAAAGATTTTGACCCTTTGCATGCCAGGTTTCTGTAACGACGCAACCATGGTTTCAGATGAAACTGTTTTGGATTATTACAGCCTGTGATATGTCAATGACTAGAAGCAATTTTTATGCATTATTATTTTCTGCACAATATCAAATACTCAAACTTATACAGCTAAGAACACAACACATTGTATGATAATACAGTGATATAACTTTAAACTTTTTTGGCTTGATATTTAATCAACATTCGTCCTTATCAAACACATGTAATTTTAACAATTCTTAATTATTTTTACCATGCAAATACCAGGCTTCTGTCATGATATCAACATGTTTTTAGATGGAAAAAAAATCAGGAGAAGAAATCAATTTCCATAAACTACATGCATGGATTTTCATAGCCAATGATGCTTTATTGATAGGCAGCCACATTTTAAGCATTATTCTTGTGCAGTGTCAAATACTCACACTCACTTTCGTATGGCTAAAATGATGGCATCTGACAGAGTTAGTGAAAATGATCAATCCCAGGGCAAAAGCCCAGATTGACACACAAGTATGGTAAATTGTTTGTATACTGCTTTGATGAAATTGAGCTTAAAAAATGCAGTTTGACTGGCTTTTACTGGCACAGTTTTACCATTAGCAGTATGAGTGTAACACTTGTTAGTACACAGTATAATTCAGACTTACTGTGAGAGCTAAAAATTAAAAGTTAGAACAAAAAAAAAACAACACAATCTTGACAAAATCGATGCTGCCATATGCATGTGCAAAGCCTAAATTATCAAAAACATGAATAATAAAAGTGTCTTAAATGCGCAAAACAGTCCCAAAGGCTTTATTTCATCAAACAAACTGTATTATCAGGTTAGATTTGATTCTCCCGAGCACAGGGCTGCGGTATTGCACTCACTTTGCTGGATGCCACTGCCATTAAAAGATAAAGAAGAAGAGCAGGAGGAGCAGTCCGTGAACGCAGCAGAGGCAGTGGTTATTTTGACACTTTAAAATGACGGACCCCGAAGATCACTGGAAAGTAAGCTGTTTAGTTAAAGCTCACATTTACTCATTTTTCAACCAAGCTGCACTACGTGCCGCTCTGCATTAGAGACAGATGAAATGAACTGTTGAGAGTAAAGGTTGAGGTTTCTTGCTAACATGTCTGAGGAACATGGCTTTGTTAGCTCGAGTGCTAACTCCGACTAATGTTTGCTAACGTCAGAAGCTAAAGCTGTTAGCTCCGAGGTAAACAAAACGTCCTGAAAGGAAGTTCATGACCCATATTTAAATCCGTATATACCCAAAGATAAAGCTGTGAGTCTCTAAAAAACCCGTCGTTTTCCTGTTTTTTTATCTACTACAATACTTGAGTGATTAATGCAGAAGTAACTTACTAATTTATCACAGCTAACGCGCTTGTTATGAACTGTATAGCTTATTGTGGGTCAAAGATGTGTTGGACATGAATTTGTTTTGTACATTAAAACAATGACCAGTCAATACCTGTAAACTGTGGATGTCAGAGAAGAGATTTTGTTCACCTTCTCTTTTGAGTGTCCTACGATGTCATAGCGTATCGAGTGACCATATTAAGTGGTGACTCACATGACATTCGTCTGCTGGTTGTCGTAATAAAGCAGAAATTGTGGAAGGACAGCGTCCAAAATGAATTCCACTTTGTTTCATGCAAGACTCACGTGACAAGCATTGTTAACATTTGAATATTAAACGGAAGAAACGATGTTCTTCAGTTTATGATAGATGTGCGTCAGCGGGAAAACCGCTGACTGTCTTCAGCTACCATGGTAACTGTTTGTATCACAACACCAGAGTTTCCTTCCTGACAGGGCTTCTTTTTAGGACAAGTACTTACTGCTGCACAATACTGTTGACACGATATCGGCGGATATTGGCCTTAAAAGTTAAATAAATGTATTTACAGTCTATATATCTGCCCAAGTGTAGCAGATAGCATCACTTTGTTATCACTGCAGGGTGTAAATCAAGAGTTTATTTTATTAAAGGTTAAATGTTTTTTCATGTCTCTCCCTTACAAAAGCAGACTCGCAGAAAGCAGAGGGTCAGTTTTGGTGAAGTTAATATGTTTTGTTCTCTTGAAGAGGTATATCGGTATTGGCAATAATTAGTTCCGAAATACTGGCATGTCAACAAATCTCTAACATGGTGTATCCCTAAAACTGAAAAGTATAATTATTATTATCAGCATGTCACTACCTGGAGCTTGCATGTACAGAGCCTGGGTCTGCTGAAGGTGACATGTTGTTTAGGGTCTCATGGTCATGTGGTAGGGAAGGTAAGATAATTTGTGGATGGTGGGAAGCTGAGCGGGGTGACTGAGATGCCAAAGTTCTCTGGCAGGTGTTGTGGGGTCACTTGGACATAACACTGGGACTGAACAATATGGAAATTTCATATCTCCATATTCATGCCAGACATCTTGATATCGATACGATATGACTACGGGTTCAGTGAAAACCAAGCCGTTCATTCAAGGGCAATCTTAAAAATGAAATTTGTTGTGACCTCCAGAGCTGTACAAGCAGGGCGAGCGCAGGGTATATCTATATAATTTATATTGTTGCTTTCTCGATATTAGTATCTTTAATGTTCATATCTCGATATAGGTACGAAAACAATATATCCCTACATAACACCTGTGGGGGTAGGTTCCCTCTTGATCAATCTGTCAATCAATCAAATTAAAAGAGAGTTGAAATCCCAAAATGCAGATTAAGAGAGTAAGGCCATGGTAAGAGGTATGAAGCCATGTGGTAGGGAGCATCTGCATTGTTACTACCTGTGTCTGAGTCAGTTGAAGGTTGTTATTCTGAGGGCTTATCCTGTCAATATGGAACTAATACCTTGCGTTTGATTAAAACAATTGTAATTATTGTTTCTATTTTTGCATATTAATAGTTTTGTACTTGTCATATAAAACAGTGTATGTGCAGTGACAAGCAGCAAGGTACCTATTTAGTTTTGTCTTGTAATTATTAGTCTATTTTTTGCCTCTAAAACACTGGTGCTCCCAATTTTGTAATGTTGGGGTGACTTACATGAAACAAACTCAATAATAGGCAGCCCGTCATGTGGGCTTTATTCTGACATCCTCGAAACACTACTCTAAATTTTAATACAAAGCAAGAAAAGCCCTAACCTAACATCTAAGACGTATGAAAGGACTTGTGAACAACAAATTACCGTGTTGTGGTGTCCTAGTTCGAAGAGTGGATCTGTGATTGATGTACTCATGCAAACCAGAATTATACTATTCAGGGCATTGCTCAGTGGGGGTGTAAAGAGTGTCAGGCAGACTAGCTATTGGTCTATTGCCAGTGTATTTTAGGCAGCACAATTTTCCCATCACTATTCTATCTCTCTAAGTCTCTTTTTTGTCCTTTCTTCATCCTCTGTTGTCTGGCGATGGCTCGGCAGACAGACGGGGCTTTCAGCGACGGGGGCTTCGACCATAGTGAGTATCCTTTTGATTTATTTCTTGTGCAAATTGAAAATGATTAGTCCCTGTGGTGATGGCCTTGTTTTATGGTCTCTGAAATGAGTATATTAAATGTCTTTTTGGTCTTGTGGTAAAGTATCTTGAATGTTTGTCGTCTTGTCCTGAAGGTTTCTTTGCTGAAACTTCTAGAAAGGGCTCAGTTGTGTCCAGAGCCAACAGCATTGGATCAACAAGTGCCTCTTCAGTACCAAATACAGGTATGATATTTTAGCAATGCTAAGGCAGATATTTATTTGGTTGTTTGTTTAACTGAGCTGTTTATTTTTCATTGTATAGTGCTCATTTTTTATTATAGAACTTAGTGATGTTTCATCTCAAAGTAAAAGCTTACTGTGAAACTAGTGTATTACTTATTTGCTTTATATTTTATTTATTTTATTTCAAAAGTTCCGCTACTTTTTTGTGCAAAATAGCTACCAAACACACTATTTTTTTTAACTTGACAAGATATTTTGTGTTAAAATAAATGGGATGTATTCGAAATAGTTCTCTCTACCTTCACCCTTTTAGCAGCTTTTTTAAATGTTGCCTTTGCTTGATGTCTTGCACATGTTTTCAGTAGATGATAGTAATCACTCTTAACTGCTTGGCATCAAGCTCGATAAGCTTAAAAAAAAACAGACCACAAACTGTCCTCTGTCCTTTGCTGTGAAAAACTAGATGTACAGTCAGTGTGATGGTTGATGACAGTTCCACACTTTTTTCATGTTAGAGGTGAAGAAGTGGTCATTTTAATGCCAGCCACAGTCAAAGCCAGATGATGGAAGCTCTGAATAATTTAATATTTTCGAGCAGATGATGAAGACAGCGACTACAGACAAGAGACGTCTTTCAAGGACTCGTATAAAGATCGGCGGAGGCAAGCTCACACGCAGGCTGAGCAGAAGCGGAGAGATGCTATCAAGGTAAACGAACTGAGAACAGGATGCATGTTCGTTGGATTTTATTAAATGTTTAACAGTGAATTTTCCCTATCTCAACGTCAGAAAGGATATGAAGACCTCCAGTCCATAGTTCCCACATGTCAGCAGCAGTCTGAATTCGCAGTGGGAGCACAGAAGATCAGCAAGGCGACCGTGCTGCAGAAAAGTAAGAGTCATCTTGTTTGATGTTATAAAAAAAAAAGCTGCAGAGGAAACAACTTTATAAGACCAGTAAAAAAGAGAATGGCCCAATAAAGTTAAACCAGTAACTTGTCATGAAGTGTCACCAAGAAGTTTTTAATGGAACTATTGTTCTTTGCTACATCTTACATAACATTAGATATGAAGAAAAATAAACTGCTAAAAGAGGAGGTCCAAGCTTTAATTAAGACATAAAACTTTCAGGCTTTTTGTTCATGCTACTGCAAAGTGATAAAATGTTTCCTCAAAATGTCCAGACTTTGCTGTTGTATTACACTTGGGTTTTAAAGCAATGGTATGCTGGTTGTAGGCTTGTAGTTTATTGTTTTTGTACATAAATCAAAGGTCATATTTTTCTTTTAGGCCACCCAGGTGTCAAAACAATACAGGGCCAGGAAACCAATGAAGTGAAACATTCAGTTATAGTTAAGGCTTCCCAAAATTATAAAAACATAAAAATAAGAGCAGACAGTTATTGTGCCTCTGTGTGGTGCTTTTGTCCCTGCGTTTGTCTGATGGATTGCATTTCACAGGGTTGGCTTTGATAATTTGGCTACAGCAGTTGACTGATGACTGATGTTACCAATGTAAAGTTTTATTAACTGTATATTTTCCTCTAGGGATGTACAATATTATCGGTATGATACTGGTATCGGTCAATATCAGCCTGAAAAGTTGAGTACTGGTATCGGCTGATATTGAAGTTTTTGCAGATATTAACAGCCAATACATCGGCCACACATATCGACCATGTATCAGCTGGAGTATTGGCAAATTATGCAAATGTTCAAAATTGATGCACCTTCTCCTCACTGCATGGGTACATTTACATATCGAAGGTTTCATTTTTGCAAGAGTTCCAAGCTGTTATTCTTGTTTACATCTGTTCATGTGATAATATGTAACACTGAGAGAAACGAGTCCATTTTATTAAGCACAGAGCTCGTGCTTTTGACCTAAAGTATTGGTGTTGGTATTATTGATAATCAATCAAAAAAATATTGACATATCAGATATCGGCAAAAATCCAATATCGTGCAT
This sequence comes from Scarus forsteni, assembly GCA_036419115.1. Taxonomy (NCBI): domain Eukaryota; kingdom Metazoa; phylum Chordata; class Actinopteri; order Labriformes; family Labridae; genus Scarus; species Scarus forsteni. Next base: position 29,618,431 of record JAZDUH010000084.1, on the reverse strand, counting down.
CCCTATTTTGCTCATTTTCACTTTTGCTTGTGTTTAAAATTCTTTACAACGTCAGAGTGTGTACAGTGGGAAAGAAAATTAAGCCTAACTGCCGTTTAAATTATTAGCTGCAGTGATTTCACGGGAGGTGGCTGTGGAGGGAGACACTCATGGAAACATTCACCTGTGAAGAGTGCAGAGGTCCCTGACAAATGCCTTTCATTTTCCCCCTTTTTGCAGCAATCGACTACATCCATTTTCTTCATAAAGAAAAGAAAAAGCAAGAGGAGGAAGTAACTTTGCTAAGGAAAGAAGTGATGGCTCTGAAGATCATGAAAACGTGAGTTGTGTTTGACAAACTCAATTTTACTTCTCTTGGCATTCATCTGAACTGATAATGAGGTGAATTTATAAGAGATTTAGATCCTTTTCAGTGAAGAAAACATCTGAGATCTCATGTTTTGTTTGGAGTAGAGCTGGATGTATCCCACAATGTCACTTTACAATACTTATCTGATGCTGAGGCCACCATACAATATGCATCGAGAGGCTTGAAATTGTGAACATTGACGGTCATCCTTACAGATTTCATGAAAATGGTTTGTGTTCAGACAAGGACAGGTTTTGGAGATTTGTAAAGTAATTGGGAAACTACGAGATTTGATGCTTGCATATTAAACTTGACTATGTGTAGTTGTACCAAAGGTGTATCTTACTACTGCTGTCTCAGCATTTAGGGCCTTATTAGTCCTGTAAAACCCAAATGGACACATGAATCAGCAAGGACTATGTGACAAAATATTGCCTTCAATATTCATCTCTGCTAAGGAGGCTATGTTTTATAAGGTAATTTATTTTTCTGTTTGTTTCTTAGCAAGATAATGCAAAAACTACTGGGCAGATTTTGCTGGAATTTTCAGGAGATGTTGGTAATGGCCCAACTTAAAAATGATTCGATTTTAGTGGTGATCCAGATAACCACCATTAGTCAACAAGCATGCTGCCTGTTGCTGGATTTGATGCTTGCATACTCAAACCTCTTGTTATAGATCCATTAATAATAGAGTAATTTCTGAAAATTCTTTTTCAATCTCAATTGTTTGGAGGTTTGCTGTAGCTGCTTTTGGGAGTTAACAAAACACCCTTGAAACTATGATTTCTTTTTGACCATCTTACTTTCTCTGAATTAAAAACACTCTGGGGGCCGGGTGGGAAGCTATACAGGGGCTGACATGACTTTTATGCTGCCAGTTGATGATCGCTGCTCTAGGCCTTAAATTCATATTAAAATATGTGTCTTTTCATTGGTCCAGGCTCTGCAGTGGACTCTGATGTCACCATATGACACCATCATGAAGTCATGTAAAAATGACAGTGGCATTATGGGGGATATAATCTGGCACATTATAACCACTTATAAACATGGTGTGAGTGTTATATCTGAGCTAAACTTCCAAAGTAAAACAAGTGCACTTAAATGTGAAGTCTTAACAGTTGAGATTTGTTTGAGGCAATATTACAGTACCCTTTGAAGAAAAACCAACAAATACAGTTTGTTAAAACAAGGGTCCAAGATTTGTCATGGATGTTTGTGCATTTTGACTTTTCACAACTTTCTTTGCAGGAACTACGAGCACATAGTGAAGGCCCACCAGAACAACCCGCAGCAAGGAGAGGACCAGGTTTCTGACCAAGTCAAGTTCAACATCTTTCAGAGCATTATGGACTCCCTCTTTCAGTCGTTTTGTAATTCTGTCTCGGTGAGCAGCTTCCAAGAACTCTCCGCTTGTGTTTTCAGCTGGATTGAGGAGCACTGCAAGCCACAGGTATGGACCATAAAATGTTCATATAACATCTTGTTTGATTTTGTTTCTGTTAAAGGATAAGTTCGGTTTCTACAGCTTTCACACTGTTTATAGAATGAAGTAGAACAATATACTCACCCAGAAGGCTTTCCTGATCCAAACAGTGCTTCAGGAGATATTTAGATCCAAAATCGAGCAGCGGACATCCGTATATTGGTAGCACACAGGGCATGTATAGTGCCACTCCTAAAACTGCATTAATCGTCCAAAAACTCATTAGTTTCACCAATATTTCATCATGGTCCGCTCACGCTATTCCTCCATTACAGTCTGTGTTGCTCCAGACATGTTGTATGACTGTACTGACCTCTGAACTGAAGAAGAACGCTTGCCTCCGCGCATGCGCAGTACGGCTCATTATTTCAGGGGAAGACCACCGGCTACACGACGACTTTCTTCTTCCAGTTTTGTGCAAAATGGATGAATATCTATCGGATGAAGATGTTGTGGAGGAGAACTTTGAATATGATGGGTGTCCTTACAGTTTGGAGCCAGAGTTTACAGATGAGGAGCTCATCGAAAGAAGGACGCGGAGGCAAAGAGAAGAACAGCTGGCCAGAGAGCAGTCTTCAGTTCAGAGGTAAGCACAGTCACAAAAACATGGGTGGAGCGAAACCGGACTGTCTTGGAGGAGTAGCCTGAGCGGACCATGATGAAATATTGGTGAAACTAATGAGTTTTTGGATGATTGATGCAGTTTTAAGAGCGGCGCTATACATGCCCCGTGTGCTACCATTATACGGATGTCCACCGCTCGATTTTGGATCTAAATATCTCCCGAAGCACTGTTTGGATCAGGAAAGCATTCTGGGTGAGTATATTGTTCTACTTCATTCTATAAACAATGCGAAAGCTGTAGAAACCAAACTTATCCTTTAAGATAATAATGGTTCGTGTGTGTCTCTCTTGTTCTCCTCTAGACGCTGAGGGAGTTTGTTGTAGGCGTGCTCCGGCAGCTCAACGGTCAGCTGTACTGATGGAGTGAATTTCTGGGCTAAACTCCCACATATCGACTTTGGGTTCGCTCTCGTCTCTCAGGGTGGAGTAAAAACTCTGACCAGCCTCAGGCAGCAGCACAGTATTTACATTCACCTGATCTCATCGATGACTCCCGGGCTGCCATTAGCTAACCTCAACCTGCACGAGGAAATTAAAATCTGAAACCAATGGAGTAGTTTCTTAAGGGAACTGGCTGTACTTTAAGTTATTTTTGCCTCTTTTTGGGGTCTAAATGTGCTAAGACTATTTTAGGGACCCTGGTTTTCATGCTAATTTCCTGAAGTAACACCCCTCTGGTGTGATTTCAGAGCGAGGCAACTCCTGAAGTGAGACTCGCGTCTGTTGTTTTGTTCAATCACTCACACCCTGACATAAAGAGAAATATGTGACTGGGTTTCAAGTAACAGTATTTGTGTTTGGGCTTAAACTTTCTGATTTTAATTCAGACATGGCCAGCTTTTAATGTTTATCAGCAGCTTTTATTGTTCAATCCATTCCAACCAAAGCATTAAGACTGAATTTTGTAGTGAGGTGTTTTAACTTACCTCTTCTCTCTGCATTGGTTCCATCTAAGAACAGCAGGTCAGATGAAGTGTACTTAAGAATCACGCGTGTAGATTAAGAATTGTTCTTTGTGTTGACTTTGCATGTAGTATCTGTCATACACTTCGAAAATCTTTTACATGACCAAGAGCAGCTTGTTTTTGATCACTGCAATCTTGTTTTTAGTCTGTCTTGTTGCTTTGTGTGTTGTTGTTTATGAAGTTTGCTTGAAGTAAAGCAGGGAAGTATGAGCAAGAAAATAAAATCAATCAGCTCAGTAGTGGCACCATATTCAGTTTGTGTATAATGTACATCTCAGTGTCACATCAGTTTTTTCCAATACAGTGAACAGTATCCTCGATACTCGAACAACACTCGAACAGTAAAAAAGAGAGCAATCAATGATAAAAGGGAAGGTTATAAAACATCTCCATCCTTATTTATTTACAGTTTAAAAAGAAACAAATCTGTTGAACGTATTAGAACAGCAAATAAGGCACAGTTTCCTTAAGGACATTTTCTGAGTATTGAGTTGTTTTTTTTTGGCTTTGAAACAGACAAATACACCAACGTTGCCTTTGCAGTAGCTAGCATCCTGCAATACTGACAATGTGATGTAGCCTCAGCATAACAAACAATAGAGCTATTTTTATAGCAACAAACCGCCAGTTTCCACATTAATGTTTTATTACAAATACATTGTTCAACAAAAAAAAGCTTTAAATAAAGAACACGCTGTGGCTCAAACTGTTCTGCTGTATTGTCTCTAATGCCCAAACATGGATGAAGTGGGTGTACAGATGATTTTGGATCCCTTCAAACACTTGGGATGACAACTTTGCAGTCCTCGTCAGTCTCTACTCCAACCTCCTCCTATCAGGGGGACACGGGAGTTTAATCTGATCAAAACTGCCGAGAAGAAAACGACAGGCCAAACAAGTGAAGTTGTGGGGAAATGGGTTTGATATGTTGTTACTCACCAGAAACTCCCTTTTGCTCTTGGGGTACCCCTCTAGGATTTGGTTCATCATGTCTGATGCCTGAGAGGAACAGTACAACAGAAAAGATGTTTTACATTTTAACATCTCATCTGAGAGCCCTTTTATCACTAACTGTCAAAGCAATACTAAAAGAATAAGTCATCTTTTTTACAACATTGAAAACTTTACTGAATGTAGACTAGGACAAAAGCTTTCAGAAGCATATTCAGAAGGTGATTGGACAATTGTTCCGTCAATCACATTTATTACGGGCCAATCAGATCATGTAGAACAGAACATGAGCCACTTGGTAAAACAAACTTTCATCAAACATGTCACAAGTAGAGGGCAAAATATCCCCACTGTGTAGAAGTTTGTCGTGTTATTTAATTTTCATGTAACAAAGAAATACAGTTATGTGATAGAACCGCTACTACAGCTGTTAGCATTTATGCTAATGTCTTTACAGTCAGTTCCTGCTGTTGTCTCACATGTAGTTTGTTCCTCTTCCTGCTCTAAAAGACTGTTTGGGTCGCTCACAGTTGTAGACTGGAGCTTGGCAAGATGGATCTGCCTGATTACACATTACATTACATTAAATCAGGCAGATGCAGCTCCTGATCAAGGTTGCATAGTAAAATAACTTTTCAAAAGAGCATGTGTCTAGAAATTTTGTGTCAATCTGCACAATCCTTGTAGTTTAATGCGATGACTCATTCAGGGCACCTGCTGATCCATAAAGAGCTTGAATTACATTTTGGAAATAAATGATGCCACTGTTTTTAAAGCTGGTATTTTCACGTGTAAGAGGCCTTTGATTTTAAAGAGCTCCGTGATGAGACCTGCCTGGATACTTTGTAAAAGAGACACTGTTTTGATTGAGATTGTTTTTTATTCTACATTCATTCTTGGTTCCCAATCTGGGGTCTTGGCAATGCCAGGGGGGCCCCAGAGGGTCTCAAAGGGGACATAAGGCTCGGGTCAGCTGTTTGCTAAACGATTATGCTAAACGACATTTGTATAGCATAATGTGGCTAAAACAATAATGTAACAATAAAGGTATACTTAAACAGTATTTTGCACAGAAATAAGCATGACAGCCCATTATATCTTTATCTTCATCATCAAAACAATAATCGGTCTTGATTTTGTACAGTAATAAATCATTTTTTGTGTAGGTCCTGGGGGTTCCATTCTTCTAAGGTTTTTACCTTCGAAGGTAAAACTAAAATGTTGGATGATTTCTTGTCAAAAATATGAACAACTGCCATGTCTGGCATGCTTAAAATCCGTAAAAGGTCCCATGCCCATGTCCCATGTATCTACTAACCAAGGATTGATCTTAGTTGAATAAAAAATGACAAATTTAGTCTTTGGCAGCTCTTTTCTCCTCCTCTTTGGAAAATGCATCTGAAGGGGCAGCAGGGAGGCTATGATAGTGAGCTCTGTGTGGAATGTGGGAGGAGGGGCTACAGGCTGTGGAGTGGACTCCCATAACAGTCATGGCGTTTGCCTGTGATGAGCAGAAAGCACACATGTAGGCTGTAAAGCTTTTACACTAAAAACCCAAGGAAGTAAAAAGTGAGATATTTAAGGGGCATTTTCTTTAAAGAGGCTTTGAGAATTTCTCTGTGAAAGATGTCATGTCCTGGATCACCACCAAAATCTTCTGACTTCGACCTTGTGCCATGACTAACATTTCCTGAAAATACAGGGTGTCCATAAAGTCTCTTTACGATTTAAAAAATGTATTACAAAGGCAGTTGATGAGATATCTTAACCAGATTTGTTTTTTAATCAGTGTTTAAAGTTTTTATTCACGCTAAAACTTTGTGCTTCAGATATTCTGTTAATGGGAGGAAAACTGTTAAATGAGCCCCTAGAAAATGGCCACTCCTCAAGAGAAGGTACAATGTGTATCCTGGTTTACTGAGACAAAATCAGATGTGCAGACTCAGCGAAACTACACAACTAACTATGGAAGAGATCCTCCATCGCAACCTTCAATTCGTGCACGGCACTAGAAATTTATGAAGACAGGGACAGTGTTGGATAAAGACAGGAGTGGGAGACCAAGAACATCTGAGGAAAACAATCACATAAGACAAGCCTTGCCTTCCATTAACAGAATATCTGAAACACAAAAATTTAATGTGAATAAAACCTTTGACAAACACTGATTAGAATAAAACAAATCTGGTTAAGATACCTCTTCAACTGCCTTTGTAATGAATTTCTTAAATTGTAAAGAGACTTTATGGACACCCTGTATCATGGAAATCCATTGAGAACTATTTGAGCTATTAGCAAAACTGTGGAGAACTGCTCTTTCTCAGTGTTAGGTATCCAACAGTCTTGGATCAACATTCGGATTCAGATCACAAAAAATCTCACCACTTCTTTTTGCAGTGACTAACATTCACTGATAATTTTATCAAAACTGGTCCATAACTTTCTGAGTTATGCTGTTCTCAAACAGCAGCTAAAGCGTAAACTCCTTGGTGGAGGTAAAGGAAAAAATTAGTCAGATTTAAGATCCTGAGCCTGTTCTGTAACATGTGCATGAGTTCTCATGAAATATTCCAAAGAATCACTAATTCCTTTGAGGCAGCATGGACTTCATCTGTGTTTTCTTCTTACATGCAGGTAATCAACACATCTGCTTCTTCATGTCTGCACTGCTGCTGACACGTCTCACAACTCTTAACATGAACCATTACTGCCATCTAGTGGTCATTCTTTAAAACATTTGATCATCATACAGCTCTGTGCTTGATTCAAACTTTTGAAAAGTTTACATTTTTTCCTACACTTTTAATTCTACACGTTAGCTTTATAAGATGCCATCAGTGGCGCCACAGTAACTTTCACAGCTATGCTGATGACACACAGCTCTATATGGCCATGTCTCCTGATGATACAGGGTCCATTGATGCCCTTTTAACTGCATTTTTAGTCCAGTCCTGGATGTCAGACAATTTTTTGCAGCTCAACCAGGTAAAGACTCAGGTTTTAGTCATTGAAACAGGATCACAGAAAGAGAGAAACTGGACAGGAAAATCAAAGCTTTTAATCCCTACAATCAAGTGGAAAATTTGGGTGTTACCTTTGATTTTGACCTCAGTTTTGAGCCACACATACAAGATGTTACCAAAAAGGCTTTTTATCATTTAAAGAACATCTCCAGAGTGTAACAGCTTCTCAAGCCAATGCAGAGACTCTTATTTATGCTTTTATAACATGTAGAATTGATTACTACTACGCCCTCCTCTCTGGTCATCCCAATAAGAACATTTCACAGCTACAGCTCCTACAGAACTCAGCTGCATGTATGCTGGTGATGACCAGAAGGAGAGCCCACATCATGCCAATCATAAAATCTCTGCATTGGCTTTCCTTTACCTTTAGAGCAGATTTTAAGGTTCTTTTATTGGTTTTTGAATTCCTGATTGGTCTTAGTGCATCCCATTTATCTACTTGCTTTCACCATATGAGCCCAGTAGAGCCCTCAGGTCACCAGGTAGTGGTGTTTTAACTGTTCCCAAAGAAAAAAATAAAACATACCCGTGAATCTTCCTTCATTGTCACAGCCCTCGTCTGTGGAACAGTCTACCTGAAGACCTGAGGGCTGCACCTTCTATTCATATTTTTGAAAGCAAACTCAATACTTACCTTTATAGTCTGGCTTTTAGCTGATTTTTAGTTTTATTCTCGGAATCTGCGTACATATGCTTTTTACTCAGTTTTAGTTTAGAGTTACTTTATTGTGTTTTATTACCTCTTGTTATCTATTATCTGATATTGTTTGGTTTTATGGCTGTATTATTTAAATGGACCTTTAATGCTTTATTTATTACCATTATTATATCTCATCATGTTTTCAGTCTTATGTCCTGTGTTTCCCCAATTTCATTTCAATTTTTGTGTTTGTGTGTGCTGAATGTGGGTTGCGGGGTGTGATGGGTTTATGTTTTTTTAATCTGTATCCCTTGACACTTTTCTGCTTATGTTCTTGAATGTACACCCCTTTGTGCTACATTTTTGTATAAAAAGTTCTTTAGAAATACAGAGTCGAATGATTGGTTGAATAGCTGGTCCAACCCATGGCTGGACACTGAAAACCTGCATGATTTTAAATTTCCTTTCAGCTCTTTATACATCACCATTCTCTTCCTCTTTTTCCATTCTTTCACATAAACAGCCTGCTCCTTGAAAACCTGTGAATTAAATGACATTGAGCAGTGTGTTATCATCTTTACAGCAATAAAAAACTAAATATTCATTGCTTTCTCACTAGGGTTTCTAAAAGAGTGCATAATCCCTACCTTCTCTTTCTCCTCTGGTGTGACATGGTTTGTAGCCGACTTTATCTTCTCCAGACGTGCTTTGTACCCTGAACACTCAGCTTTTAGCTCTTTGATTTCTGCCTGGATTTCCTCTGTTGTCAGTGAGCTGTTGAGCTCCTTCAGCTCTGAAAAACACAGCCCCTTCTTTAGAGTGCAATCTTTTTAAAAGGCAGGCAAAAGTGCAAACGTAAAAAATCTTGCAGAATTTGCTGGGATCAGGGCTCAACTCTACCTGCATCCAGCTGTCTGCAGCTCTGGGTGAGGGTCTGCACCTGTGCGCTGAGCTCTGAGATCTGAGTGTCCATGGCCTTCAGGTCAGCATCATTCACATCTTTAAACTGAGCCTGTGCGAAACACCAGCTGATGAGTGTGTTCATCACTTTGTAACGCTTTACTCTTCAGGAGCACAAACAAACCTGATCTGCAAAGTAGATCTTCTGTTTGCCGTATGTTTTCTCCTTTATCTTTCCCTCCATGGCCAGCAGCTCCATGGCCTTGACCACTGCCTGGAGAGTTTACACAAACGAGAGGAAGTTTGTTTAGTCATCTAATCAAGGAAACACCACATGCGCTTGTTTCATTAAGTGCCCATCTCACCGTTTTCCCCAGTCCATGCTGCTTTTGTAGATTACAGAAGACATCCTGAGCACTGTAGGGCCGGTTCTTCTCATTCAGATAGGAGAGGATGAGAGAAGTGCCTGTGGCAGGGAGGATCATGTTGTATGAGCAGAGACCAAACGGCAGCAGAATTAAAAAAACATTTTCTTTTAGCAACTCAAACACATAGTAGGACAAAAGGAGATGTGCCTACAGTAAGATGTTATTTACTCAGATGGCCTTGTGGTTTTTTACAGCTATATACAAATGTATCGTGTGGTCTTCGTGGTTTTGAGAAACAGGAAATCTGACATCTTTGTAGCTCACAGAAAACAATTTAATGAATTCATGACAACAAATTAGGGCTGGGCGATATGGCCTAGAAATAAAATCCCTGATTTTTTTCCACAACACTCCATTTGCGATTTTCATCGATTTTTCCCTCCCTAAAAGAAACAAAACTCCCAGTGACATAAAGATAAAACAAATCAAGTTTTGCCTTTATGTTGTCTAAATGTTTCCCTCTTAAAGTCAAAATCTGGGTCATAAAAGGTTGATTATGTAGTATAAACGTAGGCAGGTTTGTCTAAATAAACACTAAAAGGCTGAGGTATTCTTACAGTACTGTCATGAAACTCTGATCAATATTTAATCTACTTCAATAACAAATACAAGCCTATAAAAATGCTTGTGCAAACCCTACAAGGCAGACCATCATGAAAATTGTATGTTTATTTCAAAAATTGCAACTACTTACAATTTGAGTAAGGCAAGAAAAAAAAAATCCAGAATTTTTAATTTTCTAAATCTTCTGCAGAAAATAATTCGATTTAATCGATTTTTTCCCCGCTCTACAACAAATGAATAATAAAGAAGAATTTATGTAGTAGGGATGGGATATAAAGTGAGTTATTAAGACCTGTTGATACATACTCAAATGAGATGTAGTGTAACTCAATACTGTTTGTATTTATAAAAAATATGTTCATGTCAAATAAGGAGATTCCAGGCTTCAGCTCAGTAAAAATGTCTTTACAGTCAGGGCCAGTAACATTCATAGGCTATATGGCAACAGCATAATCTATTTATCAACTTGTTTGCATTAGGGAACATTTTAACTTTTAGTAAGATTCATATTATTAAACACATTTAATATATTTTTAATACCACAGCAGCCAAAACAGATGTTTAAATACCAAATATGTGATCATTCAATGTTTTAATAACCACAAATAGAGCTGAAACCACTGCACATTATCTACACTGCAAAATATCTTAAAAGGGACATATCATGCTTGTTTCTCCTTTTCACTATGCCAGACTAGGATGCCTGTAAAGCATTTCTGCCCTCAGTTCAAGTCATTTAGTTCCTTCATTGCCCCACAATTGCGTTCTCAATATCCTCATTTTCAGCCATTAACAAGCGCTTGTTGAAATGCTCCGATCTGAGGATGACCTAAAGTTACCTCGCAACGTCACAGCCCTTTGTGCTCTGATTGGTCAATTCTATCTGGGGCTGAGCCAGCCTGTCCTTCTTCTTCTACTGTATTTTCCGGCAGGCTCAGTGCAGCGACTGCGTATTGAGTCTCCCTACAGGCCAGAGCTGGTAATGAGTGAGTGTGAGCTAGGGATCTATATACTGCTGCTGGTGGATGTGTTCCTCGGTGACGGTTTTGTGGCTAATGGACATCACAGAGGAGGAAGTGTTTTATCAGATTACTCCAATAAAAAGAAAGGTACCTCGTGTCGTCACGACGTTTGAAATCTCACAGACATCTCGCAATGACCTATTTTCAGAGGCATCAAATCTTGTTCTAGGACATCAGAAAAAATACAATATCTAATTTTTGGAAAATTAAGGGGGTGTAAGGTCTTGTTTTCAAATTTATTATATTATATGTAAGTATTAAGTCATGCATCAGCATGATATGTCTCCTTTAAAGTGTCACTGATGTGCACAATTTAGGCCATGTTGAAGCTCTGTTCATTAGAACTATAACTAAATATTACATTTTTTTCTTTTTCACACCCTTATCACGAAAATAATGCGGTTTCTGACACAAGTGCAGATCAGATGGTCCTAGATATTGAGGCAGGGTACAGTAGCCGGCCCTGAAGCAAGTCTACATGTGCCATGTGAAGCTGCACAACCATATATTATCACTTTTCCTAAACAACAAATGCTGAATACCTTTTTAGATGTACCCGGTCAGTACTGTATGTGCACAGATTTGTGTAAAAATGCTAATTTTATCAAGTAAAAACATTCCAATAACAGTCAGGATTAAACAGAACTATTGGGCAGGTATGGACGTCTCACCTTTGAAAAAGTAACCCAGTGTTGAAATTAGCACAAGCTGACAGGTTAAACAAAAGAAAGTGGTTAATGTGAATCCAGTGTCACAACGACATGTTCAAATGGAAGGCCTAGAAAATTAAATAGCATTTTTTAGGAGGAACTGTAATAAGTAATACAGATATTTGTCAGATTAAAAGCATTCAGTGCATAAAAACAAACAAGAATGTATTAATTATATACCATGACAGAATAAGGCAATCGATAAAGTTTTAATCTCAATTAAAATGACTGCCTTCTAAAAATTGAGTAGTCAAGTTTGAACATTTTCTGACACACAGGTCATATTTAACCTTTTCTTCCCTTTTTCCATTATTGCATTAGCATTATTTTAATATTTTCATACTTTTAAAACGTATTGCCCATTCCAAAGTTAAAATTAATAGTGTCAAGCGTTTATACGTTCAATGAAAACATGTGGTGGGTATTATCAGAAAGGAATCATGTTGTCAATATCTAGGTCATGATTTTGCCACAGTTGAGCAGCCCTACTATAGAGAAGAGGAAAAGGTTTGTTTTTGTTATGGAGCCACAGAAGCAGAAGTTTAGTCACTGTCAAAACAAAGAAAATGTAACTGTGTAGGACTTTCTCTGCAAATATTCATTATAAAACTTGGGAGTCTGTCTGTTTACTTCATTGCTGTGATATCAAACAGATATAAATACATTTTTTGTTCCTAAACCACAGATTTCTCATTCTGGTACTGAAACAGTTAGCTGTTCCCCAGAAGTAGAAACACACACACATACGGGAAAAGCAAAGATAATTATCTTTAAAGGTGTAACGTTTGGCTATCAAAGCCCTGTCGTGAAGTCGTCTGACTCAGATTGCCTTTAATAAAGTAAGGTGTACACTCGGTTTAGTTTACTTTCGTGCCTGCTGTGGCTCTGTTACCTGCTACGCGTTGTTAGCTAACCCTTATGTATAGCTCCATTAGCTAAACTTTCTCATCTGTGATCCTGTGATCACGGGGGCGTCGCTTGATTTGTAAACTTAAAGTAAAGTAACTAAATCAAGGCACCAAAAAGCAGAACAGGTTTTCTTACCGTTATCTTTTTTACTCATTTCTAACGTCCTCGCTTTCAGTTTTACATCCCAAACCCAAACCAAGCTTCGCGGGAAATGTGCGTCACAGCGAAGATCGTGTATTTGAGAGGATGCTTCCAAGAAGTCGATTTCCGTACCATCTTTGCTGAACGGGAAAGTCTGTAAAAAAATGTTGTGGGGATTCTACTTTACCATCATCATCATTATTTTATATCTAAAACCAAGGAATTCCTTTCAAATTAACGTTTAAGAGTACCTTTGTATGGATGTATTATTATTATTGTTGTTTTCATTTTTGTTTTATAGATGTGTTGAGTATGTGAGTGGACTATCTTCTTTTAATCAACGTTTTAATATCCAGAGATAATTGGGGAGTGAAAGTTCTGTAATTTTTTGCGTTGAGGGTCTTTTTTAGTTCTATTTTTGCGATACAGATTTCATTCATACTGGTGCAAAAGCCATAATTTTCAGTATTATTTGACAAAAAATTTTGGATTACAAAGTCAAAAATTATAACACAAAAGTCAGCCTATAAAATTGTCATTATTGTGTGATTAATAAAAGACAAAATAAGACAAAAAGTCAAAGTTAAGAGATAGAAACTGAAAGGTGGCTTTTTAGAAATCTAATTCCAATAACTTACTTCCCATGTGGCTTTTTTTTTTTTTTCAAAAGGAAGACTTTTTATTCTCTGTGACCTACTTTGTCTCTCAATTAAACTTTCCATGTCATGTCTAATTACACCATAATTTGACTCTATCTCATATCTATGACTTTTAATTCAAAGATATGGTTCCAGCACGTTTGGTCCTCAATCAAGAGAGCACCAGACTATGACTACATGTTGAGCATAGATGCCTAACCTTCTCTGCCCTCTTAACATAGCAAGCAGTCTAACATTGACCTCTTACTTATAAAGAAGACATACAGGTAACAGATGAATTACAACAGGAACTGTGACTGTGGACATAAGTGTGTTTTTCTATGAAAAGTAACATTTCAGGAACTGTTCGATCATGGTGCTGTTGAAAAAAATATGTTTTTAAACATCCAAATAATATCCAACCCCTAGCAAAATAAATGTTTTGTCTTATGAGTGATTTAATACCAATGCTTTAAGAAAGTTGCAAGACTTTAACCGAGCTTTGTTGGTTTTATTTTGTGCTTAAACGTGTTTCCTATAAAATGGATGTGTTTAGTGTCATTTGGCCTTTAATTCCTTCTGTTCTCTTACCCATGCACTCTTGCACCCAACCTGACAATGTTTATCAGCAGGACATTTCTGATCTTACATAGCTGCTATATTTCATATTAAAGTCTAAAGTTAAGGCTCCTCCCACTTCAACTGTTGCGTTTGGAGAGAAAAAGTACAAACATCAAATAAGTCCCACATCTTTAGGTATCACTGGGCAGTCAACACGTTTTGGTGGAAATTCAATCCTCTTCAGCCAGAAACCTTCTAGAACTGAGCGTCCTGAAGCAGTGAAAATATAGTCAGTACCTAAATCTGACATTTTCTACACTTAACTTCTGTTGCTTATATGCTGAGGTGTGAGACCGGCCTTTTTTCTCCTCCTCTCCCGACGTGTTCCTCTTCCTATTGAAGAAAATGAGGGCTGCACTGCTGGCGACCCGACGGTCTTCTTGATCCTGTCCCCCCCATGCATGTCACTGTCTTTGTGTGTTCTTGGACGGGTTGTACTGTAAAGAAAAATTTTGTTGCGCTGCAATTGTCACATGTGCAGTAACAATAAAGTTACTGATTGATTGATTGAACAGACTAGCTCTTTCACATGAAATAACATCATGGATACGACTTATTTGCAAACATTTTATTCAATATGATTTACACATCAAAACAGGTACAAAGAGGTAAAACACAGCTATGCACGTATGACATTATCAACAGACCACTCATGAGGAGGAACTCTTCATGGTGCAGCGATGAGCAACAGAAACTGAGGAGATGAACCAAGTCTCAAATGAGACCTCCAAATCCCAGTGATTTTCAATCAGTGCACATTTTTCTTCTTCATCTGTATAAATGAGGATCCAGCAGTTATTATCCTGCATTGCATTTTTGCAGCTATGATTTTCATTTCATAGAAAACAGAGAGCCGTGTGCTCCCCAGCATGTTCTGATTTTCTGAAATCATCAAACCCAAACTGTAGCTTTTCTAAAATATAAGTGCCATTGCTACTGTTGTGTTTAATATACTGACTGTTCATCGAAAAGAGGCAGCTGGACTAACCTGCACACAAAAGCCATTTTAAACCTCAACACTTAAAGAATAGAGAACTTTCTTTACCTGCTGAATCTAAATGCACTCCTCCATCAAAACAGCAAAAGTCTAACTGAGGAATATTTGATTTTTGTACTGCGAGTTCAGCATGACTGTCGACTACATAAAATACAAAGATTTAAAAGATTAAAAGAAATGCGGTGAAATGTAAAAATGGAAAAAAAAAAAAAAAACACAAAGCCTCGGTCTAATTCAAGATAGTCAGCACAGATACAACATGTTTCATCTGTGGTTAAGGGCTGAAAATGTGAAAATACTGAGCATGATCGCACTGAAACAGAAGCAGATCTCACCCAGGGGCGCAGGTTTATAAATACAACAGATAAAATAACCTCATGTGTTCCCCCAAGAATCTTAAGACTGTAATGTGACATTCTTCAGTAAAAGCAACACTCCCAAACATGTCTTCATACGCAAAGATGGAGGAAACTACAGAACTATTAACCCAGATATTGAACATCTCTATCAGGCTGTCCAAATCCACAGCATCTGTTAACAAAACACATCTTCTGTAAACCTGGAACATGAATGAAACATCTCCTCACACATCTCAGCCCTGCAGGACTGGAGGGGACAGCAAAGCAAGAAAGTGATGGAAAACTCAGAGTTCTGCTTCATGATCTGATTTTCACAGCAGAATGGCTCAGCTCCACCAACAGGAATGTCAGATTTGGTCCCATGATAAATAGCCCTGTAAGCAGACCTCCAGGTAGCAGAGAGAGGATTATGGGCACTGTAGTTCTTTATCCAACTATTACCCATGGAAGGTATGGGTGCACACCTTTACAGGACAGCAGTGAGGCTCAATAATGCTGGTTTCTTTCACGTGTTTGTTTTTACTTATGTGGTTGCATGTCCTATTGCTCAGCCTACAAAAGAAAAGATTTCTGGATGATTTGGTTCTATAGTCCTGGAGGATAGAGTCTGAGAAGATAGAAAAAATAAGATATTTCACAGTGATAAACTCAAAAACCAACCAGGAGCAGGGCTGCTGGAACCTAAACCAACTCCCTCACCACTCACTCATCACTTACCAACATGGACACACACACATATGCACACACACCTCACTGCGGTTTACCCAGCAGGCTCGACAAAAAGGTGGACCCCTGGCTCTCCCCTCGTCTGCTGCCCCCTCCTCCCAGAGGATCCATCTGGTTCAGTTCAGACTGATCCAGCATTTCAAAGTCCTCTACGTCTAAGTCTGTGTCCAGCTCTGAGCTCGACTGCTTTCTATAGCTCCGGTGGGCTCCAGCCCTGGGGGGGCCTTCTCGGCGCTGGGCGGGACGCCGAGGCTGCATGGCCCCCGCCAAAGCAGCCTGGATCATGTTACTGGCCAGGACTCCGGCCAGGTCTCCGGAAAAATCAGAGGCAGGCGGCAGGCCGCTGAGGGACAGCTCTGCATCCAGATCCTCCTGGTCTGAGTCCAGGTGAGCGTCCACATCCAGCACTGAGGCGCGGTGACTGGCCAGCCCGGACGGACCCAGGCTAGGTAGACCGATGCTCGTGTCGTCGTCATCGTCCATCAGAGTGGCATCAGGGTTTATGGAGGGAAAGTCTGGGAGGTCCTGAGCAAAGGATTCTTCAGCGTCACTGTGTCTGTCAAGATCTAACACAGAACACACACTCCATGAGAAACGACCGAGAACACACTGAAGGAAAATGTGCACACCCTGCACACTTACCCTCTGAGCCCTCTGTGAGCGGCGTCTGTCCACGTGATAGGTTAAATGTCCCGTTGTCAGTGTAGGACACCTCAGCGTCAGAGTGCTCAGAGTCCGTCAGAGCCAGCTCCTTTGCAACAACGGCATCGTCAAACTAAAAACGACAGCAGTTTAAGAAGGTTTGTTTCTTCTCCTCTGTTATGTTTATTTTTAGAATAAAGTCAAACTCTCTTTTCAGACTACGACATTACTTTGATTCTTTCTACAGACTTTTATCTGTTCATGCTCTCATGTACACAGGACAAAAATACACAGGCACCGCTCGTCATGTGAGCAGAGAAATGCTCGGAGATGTTTGAGTTTGTATCTCAGTGCAGAAAAACCTTGGCAAAAGGTCTGCAGTGAGTGTTGTGTAACTTCACTTAATAGTTCATGTATTTTTTAGCAATCCAGAACAATTAATAAAAGAAGCATTAACTGTTAAGACATTGAAAAGACAAGCCACACCTTGTTTTGAACAGACTTGCACCATGACCAAAGACGTCATTAAGATAATCCATGTCTCCATAGGTTCACTGAGTTTGGTCCAGATCATTAAATTTCAGGAAGAAACAGACTTACTGTGGGACAGAAGGCAGCCAGCTCCTCCTCGCTGTCACTGGCTTCTCCTGAGGCTGCTCCATGTATCGGCCTCCGCAGGACTGAAGGACAAATAATGTGCATCACTTACAGTTTTCTGACTGCTTTGTCTACTTTACAGTGTCTCTAAGTGAACAGTGGAAATAAGACCGTGAACTTCAAAGAGCAGCTAGAACACAAACAAGGAACAGCACGTTGAATGGCTATAAAATAACATTTGGAGTTAGACCTACATCATCATGCCACTAAACAAAGCTGTGAAGTTAGAGTAACGCATAGGTCTGCTGTAGAGTTTACTAGGGAAGCACAGTGGTATTGGTACAATATCAGTTTTGGTAGATATCTGCTTCAAAAGTAAATCAGATATGAACATTTCTCTGAATATCTACAACAGATATTATAGCCTGATGAAGTCTGTTTTCATTTGAAAGCAGCATGTTGGTTAATCAGTGTTTGTATCTCTTCAAAAACAGCGAGTGAAGATTGACTTTACTGTTAAAATAACTATATTTGACATATGAAGGCGTGATATAAAAAACTACTTTCAGTGATGCCATAAGAATTTATATCAGCTGGTATTATTTTGGAAATATTAGCATATTGGGCATCAGCCAAAAAAATCTGATCAGATGTGATGTTTTTCTGCTGTACAGCACTTTGGCTCAAACTCTACTTAAAGTGCTCTATAAACACATAAAGTTGAAGCTGGAGTAGATGTAGATCAGGGACAGGCAACTTTGGTCACCATGGAGACCACATTAGTTTGTTTGAGATGCCAGAGGGCAGAACTGTGGCGAGTGCCACTCAAAGTAACACTTACTTCTCATTTAACAAGAGGAACAAAAAAGCTCTCAAAAGGAGATATAACATCAAGATTGATAAATCTTAATGATCTGCAAGTGGTGATAACATAAACAACTTCTTCATTAATGAAAGTAAGAGTTTTCACTAGTTCCCCCAGTACTGTCCCTCACAAATGCACCTTGTAATACAGATAAGTGTCATAAAACTGCAGAAAATCACAGCTTTATTTTCTTGGAAAAATTGCAATTTTTCCTATTATCATTTTCCCGTTAGATGTTGCCATGTTTTCTTGTGAACATGTATTTGTTTCATATTATAAATTGACTGGCCAGCTACACTGAGAAGGGGGCAGCGTGTGGCCCCAAAGCCACCAGTTGGCCACCACAAATCTAGATTAAATATTCTTTAAAATATTTTTTTAAACAAAATATTTCTTTTAAAGCATTACGTGAACCATCACTTCATTGGCTGCACCTCTGATTGTACATTGGATGTTATTTAAGGTTTACTTCCTTGACTTTTAAAGTGTAAAGGAATAATTTAATCGAAGTATTTAAAGCCAGAACACAATTTTCCTAAGTGATTTGTCTTTAACAAAAAACACTGTTGTTTAAAAGTGGAAGACAAAATCTCAATAATTTGAAATTAATTCTCAGGCTGTTTTTTCATTAACCTTACATTTTACCTTCACATAATTCAATTCCCAACTTCAATTGTTGTCTGAATATTTACCATAATGCAGGGAATTTGGGGGACAGCCTGAGTTAAGCATCCTTTGTGGTTTTCTCTTCAGGTTAATATCGAAAAAGGATGAACCAAGACCGGTTCTTCTTAACATCAATAAATCCATCTTAATGTCACGTTATTGTCAGATTTTGTGTTGGGCGTTCCCCCGAGGCTTTGACCTTGCGAAGGGTTGAACATTTCATCCACTTACACTGATTATCGATGGGCTTTGACATCATGTATCCACGAACGCTGAAGTCCAGCCGCTGCAGGGCCGGTTCCAGCTTCACACACACATGCTGAAAAACCCTGTGATAGGCTCCGAGGGGGGCCAGCAGAGTGGCCAGCACTAGAGGAGAGGGAGAGCACAATGCACGTTATGAAGGGCAGCTGAAGTGGAGATAGAACAACACAGTCAAACAGAAGCGGTCTCCACTGTTGGAATGCCTGGAAACATCCAAACCACAGACTGCTGTCCAAGCTGCTGCGGGCTGCTTAGGACGTCACGGCGATGGACCTTGGCAGCTTTCTCCTCTCAGCCCCACAGCCTGTGCTGCTCGGAGGTCAGGAGATTAGCCTAGTCTCAGTCTGACCTCCTGAGCTCCCTGCCTGTGTCCTCCCCTCTCTGTCTCATCCTACCTTTAATCACCTCACCGTCTAGGTCCACGGATCTGGTTTCACACCTCTGAATTTTTAATAGGACCGGTGAGGATGAGCTTCCATGGCAGCCTGCTCCTGTGAGTGATCCTGGATCTGTAGTTAGGACTGGGGAAAACTTCTTTGACTCACCAGCAGAGTAGGAGAGCACGATTCCAGGAATGTAACGTCCAACCACAGCAAAACAGGTGAACACTCCACAGGTCATGATGCAGAACTGACACAGAGAAACAACACACAGCCAGTCATGTCAGTGGATGCAATATTTGTTGATTCTTCTCAGTTTTTTCTGCTTCACTTCAAATTTCAAGGCACAATGTGACAGTTTTTGCACCAAAATTATTAACATTCAAGATATTAATAATGAAAGAGCAACGATATAAACCATATAGATTTCCCCCGCTCTCGTCCTGCATGTACAGCTCTGGAAGTTACAGCGAATTTCATTTTTACAATTGTCCTCGAATGCACCGCTTGGTTTTCACCGTCGTATTGATATCGAGATATCTGGCATAAACATTGAGACATGAAATTTTGTCCATATCATTCAGCCATGGTTGTAATGCAGTGACTGTGGCGGCTCCACAGACAAAGCGGCCATCTCTGTGTTGCTCTGGAAACGTTCCACCAGATGCTGCTGTATACGTAAATTGAGCTGCCAAACATTGTCTGATTTCACTCATGATTTGAGCTGCCTGTTTGCGCTGCACATTCTCTAACTCGCCCAGTGTTTACCAACAAGATATTCAAAAGTTGATGACAGATATGTAGCTATAAGCTCTGTCCACCTCCACCGTTTTTATCTTTTTTTCCCAATTAGCGACCCTTTTAAAGAACAAAAGTACTCCACGAGGTACATTTATAAACGGTTCAGCGTGGATTTATTTCATACAATGAAGGGAAAAGCTGCCAACAATACCCTTCCCTGGTTACAAAGCACGCAATCCCCAAATGCTGTGCAAGCAGCATGTAGCGTTTCAACCTTTAATTACCGTTGATTGACCTCCTCCTGGCAATGAATTTATTATACCGTGCACTTAATTCTGACATTAAAACAGAGCAATACATATTTACGGTAAAATTTATCATACAAGTATATTATCTAAAATTATTGTGCTGTGTTGAACAATTTTTGTATCAAAAACTTTGCCAACAGAAAACGCTGACATATGAAATACCAAGGATTATTGCAAAAGCATGTGTTACTAAAAAAGCAACACAGTCACAGGAAAACTCCAGCACCAGAGCTGAACTGAGCACCAGGAGGAGGACAGCTGAAACCGCACTGCCCTCTGGGAGATTCAAATGGGGCTTTTCCACTGGGTGATTATTGGCTTGACTTGACTAGGCTCAGCTCAGCTGGTTTGGTTTTCTATGAGCAATCACACTTCATAACTGGCACAGTTTTTGTTTCCCCTCTGATGAAGTTCCATGCGAGCTGAGCCAAGGCTGAAATATGACATGGAGACAATGCTGACCCTAAGAGTACTGCCTTTACATACTGAGGGTATCTGACAAGGAAATGAAACTCTTTGTGTTGTCAGCTCTGAAATGCATCACCCCAAACTCTCCTGAGCTTTTAACAGTTTGTGATTTTGGTGCTTTCATCCATCTCAAGAGCAAAACCTATCTCCTTACTAAGGTTATTAAAAAATTAAGCACACTTTGATGCTTTTAAAAACCATCTTTTTGTGAATAGTAAATTTCAAACACAGGGCTTTAAAAATCAATGACAGCTGGAGGTAAAACTGAGTCACTACATGTTGCTGTCCTGCTACAATGAACCTATAACATGACTGGGCTCAGAGGTCGGAAACGTGCAGTTTTGAATATTGAATATTTTTACTAGAATCATATCATTGGTAACAACTCTGGTATCTTGACAACGTTACTCCTTTCTGGGACAAAAAAGCCTTGAAACAAGAGAGGGGCAGCAGCTTTATTGGCTCTTTTCCTTTAGTTGTAAGAATGTCACAGCAGTTTGTGCCATTTTCTTACAACCACACTTCCAGCTATGAAGTGCCACCAAAGCACATCCTCAAATGGCAAATGAAGTGAGTGGTATCAAAACCGCGCACGGTCAAGCATTAGATACCAAAAACAAAAAAGCCATGGCAAAGCCTTTACTGTACTCATCGTAAAATACCAAATAACAGCCGGGGCGTTTATTTGTTTCTACCACTAGGCAGCCCAGGCGTTTATTTGGGACCGGTGTTTAACTCCTTTCCCACAAAAATCTTGCTTAGCAAAAAATTAAAAAATATGGTGAATATAATCAAATTATTTATTTACATCAGTATGAATATCACCTTTACATTTTCACAGCAAGATTACTGTACCGTAGTTGTGCTCTTGTCTTTTTCTTTCAACTCAGCTCTCTCTAAACACTTGATATTGGTAAGGAACTACCAGTAGTTAAGTTAAGGTTGTACTTCTTTTTTTCACTGTACTGGGGCGATTGCAATCAGCAGCAATGTATTGCTAACTGACATGTCAGCCTCCTGACGTTGGTTAAAGGCAAAAAACTTGCAACGGCAGGGGCACTGCCTTCTTCTTTGGATTTGTGAAGCCCTAGTATGTAAGATTCTGGCCTCTGCGCTCTAGTGGCCTCTGTGGATGTTGAGTGTAACTGCACTGTCCTGAAACAGAACCACATGCGAACGTGAATTTTGTTGACATACAGAGGGGGGAGAAGCGAGCCGGCAGGATGTCCAGAGAGACAAATAAAACCATAAGGACTGTTAAGGTACAGTCTGATCATGTTTCTTTTCAAGCACGATCTGTCAGTTGTGAGCTCAGCATTCGCATGTGTGTTCTGTGAATTTCGACAAAAAGATCTAAGGCTGCACCGAAAATAAATTAAACCCTGCTTATATTTGGAGCGGGCAATTATTTGTCAAAATGTGCTGCTACACCCGGCAATTAATTGGAACCCTGCTTTTATTTGGTATTTTACAATATGTTCATATTTTCTGTCGTGAGTGTTGCCCACCTTTCCAGGATTCTGTCGTTTGTACTGCACAATGCTGGATGTGAGCACAGCGGCACTGACCCAGGCCTCAGCGATGTGGTGGCACAGTTCAGGCACACTAAGGATGCCGGGCTGCACCAGACCCCAGCTACAGAAAAAGAGAACATGATCAAAGTCTGCTTTCCTCCCACAGAAGCACTATTCTTTTCATTTTCTTTCAGAGAGTGTGTCGTGTGATAATAACAAACCTCTCACTTTCTGATTCATCTTGGCTTTTCACTGTGGAGAGAAAAACACTGATCACTTAGAGGGAATGAAGTACACACACAGGGACCATACTGAGAGTTCAACACACAACAAGAAATCACAGTTGTGTACTTGGTCCCCACTCTATGATCTCCTACACACTGGTTGTGTAATTCAGGTCACAAGTTCAAAATCAGGTTCTGTCGAACTGTACTCTGAGGTGTGACACATAACATGAACAAAGTCCAGATGACTGCGGTCAGTCTTTGTGTCTGTTCTGATAAAGGACATTTTTTGTACTCTCTGTAAACAGGGGTGTTATATGATGCCACAAAAGGCTGAAAAAGACACAAAACTGAGACATTTATAGAAAATACTCAATGAGTTAGAAAGGGGCACAAATAAACTTTTAGTACCTTTAATCACAGGCCAGATTTTATTCCTCCAGGTGTCAACACAAACTGCTACAGCAAGGCCAGACGCTAACAGGAAGAGCAGGCGCAGTGATGTCAGGGCGAAGAACCTGGAGGGAAAAGAACAGCACACTCACATAAACAGAAAATACTCAGTTCTATATCACAGGATATATTTATCCCACAAGGGGCAATACATTTGTAGCTTTCCAGTGTACATTCATGCATATGGTCAGTCAACAACATAAACAAATAATTTGTCAAGGAAACATATTTAAGCAAGCATGAGACAGCTAGAGATGTCGGACATTACAAGTAGCCCACATGTATAAATCGTAGAGCAAGATAAAAAAAAACAAGACAAAGATAAAAGCAAGTGCGGTAAAAAAAACAAGAAAATATAAAACAGTAAAAAAAATAGGTAAGACAAGAAATAAATAATATCCTCTACATAAGACTCCTCTAAAATGGGTGTGGTCTGTGTTTAGGAGCAGAGGGAATGAAGGACTCTGAGTAGCTATTAGTTTTCTTCTGGGGCACATTATAACGTCCGCCAGAAGGCATGAAAGAAAATTAATTTTACAGAATTCTCTTGGCTTTTTCAGCTAACTTTTCCTCCCAGATTGCACCCAAGTCCCCCTGGTGAACTCCAATTAAATACATAACAGGGAAAGTAAAGGTACCAATCAAGAGCTGATCAGTTTCTAGCAATATACAGTTTGTCAAATATACGACATTGGCTGATCATAATTAGTGCCTGTGATTTAACTCCATGCTAATGTTTGAGGTGTCTACAAATCACGCAGCTATGGTAGAATCATTAAAAAGTTGTTTTAGATGTTTTAGTTTAAAATATTCCTCCTGTATTGAAGTCTGTGTTGAAATTCCCACTGAGACCAACAGGATAGAAGTTTATCAGCTAAACTTAACAAGCAACACAGTGAGTTTGAAGTCCAGTCCAAAACATTACGATGCCTTTATGTTGGATGATTATTTCCGCATCGTGGCGCCTGCTGGTGGGAAGGATACATGAGGCAGCAAGTGAACATTCTGCTCTCAGCAAGCATAAGGATTTCAGTAAGTTTGATCAGGGCCAAATTGTGATGGTTAGATGACCAAGTCTGTGCATCTCCAGAGCTGAGGCGGTCAGTTTCTATCTAAAGTGGTCCCAGGAACAGTGGGGAATCGGTGACAGGGTCAGGAGCGGCCACAGCTCACTGAAGCTCATGGGCAGTGAAGACCGGCTCATGTGATCCAACACGTGAGCTACTGTTGATCAGACTGCTTAAGAAGTGAATGCTGATTCTGACAGAAATGTGTCAGATCTCACAGTGCTTTGCAGTTTGATGTGTATATGGCTGTATGACGGCCAGTGGTCATAATATCATGTCTGTCGGGTGTATGTTCAAAAGTCATTTCAAGAGACAGACATTTAGATTCTGACTTGATCCTTGAGTGAATAATGTTAAGTGGGGGTTTGCAATATTTAAGAATGACTACCTCTGCCAAGGAGGTTATGTTTTTGCTGTCATGTGTTTGACTGTTTGTTAGCACGATTTACAAAAACTACTGGACAGATTATGCGAACATTTTCAGGAGATATTTTGAATGGCCCAACTCAGAAATGATGAGAGTTTGGAGGTGATCCAGATAACTGGCTTTAGGGAATGATCAGTTTTGCTCAATGATGGCATAACTTATAATTATATGCTTCTGAGTGCTGGGTGTGGGTTTTCAGGGTCCGGAAATCATATTGTGACGGTAACTTTATCATGAAATTGTTGCTTATAGATGTAACAGCAACATGTGAGCTACCTCGGTGGAGGTTTGTGTTTTCTAGTCACATCAGTTGCATGTTGGAACTAAGAGAACGTTCTTCAATGTTTTTCCTTTTGCCTATTGGACAGTTTGCACCGTTAAGCCTGTTGGAAAGTATAGATATTCCTGTTCAGTCTCTTAAAATGAGTAAATTCATATAAACAGTAATGAATTAATATAACAGAGTGTAATTCAGTTGCATCCTAAAAGTATTTGTTTTGCTCTCAAGCAAACACTCAACTAGCTGTTTGAACAAAACATGGTCTGTACTGGTATCACACAATCTATCTAACAGGAGTACAGTGTCATAGCCACATAATAGCCACAAAAAGCCTGAACGTTTAGCAAATAAAACCACTACACTAACAGCCATGACATAAGCGAAAGATATTCAATCATCTGATTTGTTATACACAACATGAATGAGAGAAAGGGCAAGGAGTTAAGAAAAAATACTACAACTTCTCCTTAATAGTCTAACCATATGATGCCACTGCTTTTAACAAAACAAAGCATATAACTCTAACCTGTATCACAGCACAGGTGTTTGTCCACAAGACTTTTAAGAAGTACTGGGTCTTCTTTCACGATCCCTTTCCCACTAAATAAACAATTTCAGACCCAATCTGTACCTCCACTTTCAGATCACAAGACTTAAAATGTGTTTACTGCAAAGGCATTACAGGTTGAAGCAAATAAGTAGTTAGAGATTAGCCCTGCAAAGAATTTGTTAACACAGCAAATATTTTCGTATTTGGGTTAAGAGTGCAACAAATAGCAACTGTAAGCTCAAAAAACAAACAAACATGTAAACCTTGAGCTGAGCATACAGGAGAAAACAACAACAGGTACATTTGTCCACCGAGTTATTACAAAACAAGACTCACATCAATAAACTCTTAAGACTTTTTTTCACTTTTTTTTTATACATGAGCAGCACATGACGGGGTTGGGGGTCATTCAGTATCTGTGTTGTTAATTTCTATACAGTCTGAGAAAGGTCACCAGTGCTGACCCCCTTTTATGAACCACTACATCATCAGTTACTCCAAGCAAAAATGTAGTTGTTGCATGAATCTCTTGAGGCAAAAACTAGTCTGAAAGTGCACTGGAGCACATTAATGGGAGACTGTACAGGCAGCCTGACGTGCCCAGTGGTGTGATTGAATGAAAACTGAGTGCCTGAGCTTCATAAGCTTCACTGTACCAGGTCAGTGATTCCTTACGACACACCACATCATGGTCGCTTGGAGGGTGAACTTGATCTTAACATACCCTTTCTCCCATCATTTTTTTCCTCAAACATTTGATTTTAAGGACAGAAAAAGCAGGCATGGGAAACATTTCTAGGGTTTACATAGCCTTGCAGTGCAGATAGATCTGTCTGATTCATTGTCTGAAATCATGCAGATCCATCTTGCCAAGCTCCAATCTCCTACGACTTCATGGCCACAAGCTGGATGGCCCAATCAGGGAAGAGAGGCAGAAACTGAAGATGGAGCTGACTCCATGTTTGAAAACAATGGCAGCTTCTGAAGCGGTCTCTGTGTTTGCAGCAACATCTGCACTTTTCTCAGAAATTGGCTCAAATTCTTCTTCAAAAGAGGAGCAAAGAACATCACTTAAAGCTTTACTTGCAGGAAGTCATGTTTTTGTTCTTATCCTGAGTGGGGATCACAGCAGGGAAACTGGGAGTGATGAGGAAATCCTCAGGTGACGATGCCGGTAGGGGTGAGTATTGGCAAGAGCCTCATGATACGATGCGTATCACGATACTTTGGTCACGATACGATAATGTCACGATATCACAATATTGTGATATATTGCGATATTATACAGTAAACTAGGTAAAAACTAGAGACAATGAATATGTAACCTTTCCATTTTATTGTAATTGAAATATGTCAGATGCAGTGTTACATTAATACACTTAACCTGAAACACAGAGTGGATCAAGTCACTTAAATTAATGTTGCAAAGAAGTTATTCTTGTTTTCCCCTTAAAGTATTGAAAGCATCCTAACCTGCAGTGCAGCTCAAACTGTAACTGAACACAAGAGGAACAAAGTGATTTGAGTTACTGACAGAACAACAGTAAGTAAGTAAAAGTAAAAAAATCACATATTTCTCTTGTCACTGTCTGAACTGACACCTGTGCACCTGTGCATACATATTTATAAGTTGTATTTTATTTCAAACTCTGATAAAATATGAGTTTTTATTTTTACAAAAATATCGATACTAAGATTTGAAATATTGATATTGTATTGGGAGTCAGAATATCGCAATATATTGCGATATCGATATTTTTTTACACCTCTAGATGCCGGTTAGTCTGTGGTCATCATGGTTACTCAGCGATAACTGGTGCTCTCCTCACAAGTTTACCAGGAGAACTTGGTGGGGATTTTCGCTGATAAGGTTCACATTTAAGTCCTCAGTGATACATCAGTGTGGAATAATTTAAGTTAACATGATAGTCTAAGGACTGAAACTTAGTTTAAGCTAATGGCGAACAACAGGGTAGAACTGCTGTGTCACACTGTGGCTTGACATGACTGGCCTGTTACTTTGAGGGCTTGTAGGAAAACCACAGCTGAAAGCACAGCACGTTGAATCTTGACACTGACGAGCAACAGTAGCAGAGGACCACAACTGGGTGCAACTCCTGTCAGCTAAGATCAGGAAACTGAGGCTACTTTTGGCACAGGCTTAAAATTGTACAGAAAGAAAAGTGCTGCCTGGTCTGAGTCGTGAGTCTCGCCTTCAGCTGGGTCAGAATGGGTGTAAACATCATGGAAGTATGGACCCATTCTGCTTGTATCAACACTTCAGGTTGATGGAGGTGTTGTTATGGTCCAGAGGATATTTTCTTGGTTCACTTTGGGACCCTGAGAAACAACTGAGAACCACTGAACAGCCACAGCCCACCTGAGCACAGCTGCAAACCATGTCCATCCCTTTATCTACCCAGCAAGATAACCCAATGTGTCACATAGCTCTTATCGTCGTTTGTTCTCCAGTGCCCTCCAGTCACCAGATTTTATTCCAATAGAACACCTTTGGGATTGTAGTACAACAAAAGATGAGCAGCTGCCAAATCTGCAGTAACTGGATGATGCCGTCATGTCAATATGAAGCAAGATCTCTGAAAATGTTTAAGCTTTTTGAGTCATTGCCACAAATGTAAAGGTGCTATTTTATATATTTTAACTGCATCTTACTGGACTTACTTTATATACTTCTATATTTCCAAACTTGTCAAAGACAATACCAATACTATGTATGGAAAAATTAAAGCAGCATTTTTTAATTCCACCAGCACCGCAAACTGTGTTCTTATTAGTAAATGTTTGCCCTATTAAATTCAAATACAGTGATGTGATGACCTGCTTACAGAAAACTGCCCCACTTTCTATTTAGCCTCTACTTTCAACTAAATCAATTTGCAAAAACTCCATGCTATTGGTGTTTTAACATCCACTTTTAATTTTATCAACTTGTAATATATCTACATATAAAAATATTTTCGTTTAAAAATATTATCTGTTGATAACACAATGTATCCATTGTTATTCCACAAAGAAGGCCATTGTAATGTAAAATAAATCTACATGTCCCAACAACGGAGAGTTACATGGCCCTCTGTCAGAGAGAGTATTAATGAGGGCATCATTGTAACCAAATATACCTATCCCTGTAATCAACATTAAAATATAGATTAATTAGACACACATGCAGGTAGCACTTGTGTTTAAACTAATGAGAGAATAAATCAAATTTCAGCCACTTTTGTAGTTCCATGAACATTAAGTGAGGAACTGACATGCTGTGCTTTATTTGTTTTAAGTGCCATAATATGAAACATTACGGTTTGAAAGTTACAAAACATTTTATCCACCACTTTCTCACAGACTTCAAAACAAAAGTCAGAGATTATAATAGGAGTGAGTGCTTGGCAATTAATCAAATTTTAATCTCAAATCACAATTACTGCCTTCCACAATTATGAAAACTGAATAATTAACATCAAATGATCACATTTTTCTGTTATCATTATTTGCAATATCTATGTGGTAATTGTATTTTTACAAGTACATGTCTATGTATGAGTTTAGTTTTTTAAGGCACATGATTCAATCGTGCACTGCATGTTTTAAAATCAGTTTGTAATTATGTTCTTTAAACCTGATCTCAATATCCATCATTATTATCGCCATTGTGATTATTTTTTGTGTAATAATCTAGTGGCCCTTAAAGGTTGACAGAATTTGGTCTTTTTTGCATGGCTGTTGCACTGGGTGAATTCCTCCATGGGTTTATCAAAGACTTTTTCCACATGTTTATGGTTGGTGGAGGTTGGATAGCTGAACCACGTGCGGGTGACCTTATCCTAATTTGAAGCATTTCACTGATCTACTGTTAAAAAGAGAAGTCTATTAACAGATTGGTGCCCTCTGACATTTGCCTCGCAGACCTTCTGCACTTACTGTATCTCAACCTCCAAATAAATATTCCATCTTGTGTTTCACAAACACATGAACGCTTAAACAGCAGATTTGACCTCCTTCACAGCCTCCCACACACAAAGCAGCGACAGAGCTGTTAAGGCGGCTAATCCAGGGCACCATACTGTTTCGAGGTGCAGAAAACGATTTGTTTAGCAGCAACGCTGGAGTTAGAGCCCTGTCTGTGAAGCCCGTGTCTATAAATGGATCCACTCGGCAGCCATCTGTGCTGTCTTGAATTGACAGGTGAAACATTTGCATTGTGTAAAAGCACCAGCTGCTCAGTCACGTTGGCTCTCAACTAACGACCAAACAGACTCCGTATTGTCCGGACGCAGGTTGCTATCTAACCCTGAAATAACTGGCACAGAAATAGAGCAAGATTATCATTCAAGCGTGCAAAACTTCATCAAATATGAGCAAAAACTCACCAGAACACCACATTGACCACAACGTAGAAAAGCACACATTGAAAGGGTCTTTCCCACAGCAGGACGGACTGCAGGTAGGTGAGAACCGGCTCGTAGGGCCCCAGCCTGGACTGAAGAGCAGCTTTGACAGCCCGCACCTGGCTGTCCCTCTCCGAGGAGCATGGTCGACTCCTCAGGCAGACCCCAGACCCCTGCTTCACCGAGCTATCCTTCGCGAGGACGCTCTCCATTTCACCAGTGAGGTCCATGTTTGTGTCTACCGTCGTGAGCCTGAAAAATAGAGACTTAGGTCGAAACAGGTAATGCTCCCGATAAGAGGCACCACAGCGCCACGGAGCAGAAACACTCACAACATCGGCTAACAGCTCTATGCTAACGGCTTTCTACGCCAACAGCCAGCGACAACAGCGGAATAATTGTTTTTGCGACTGCAACTAAACACACTGATACAGTTCAAGGTAGACTTTTATCGAATAGAGTGGTAACATTTCGCAAAGTAAGATGACACTTACTATTTTTTCATGTTGTAGTGAATTTAGCGCTGTCTTCTGAGGCTGACAATATGGCGTAACCTGTTTTTCTGTCAGCTGGCCAATCACAATCCGCTCGAGCGCCTGTGTCATGCTGCGTTCAGGTGTAATCGGATTTTTGAGGTTTAAAACGAACAAAACTAACAATGTGTATGTGTTAAATGTTTTTTTTACATCACCTTAGAGACTGTTGTGGCCATTTTTACGCGCTTCCTTTTTTTAAAATCAATCTACATTTTCTGAAATAAATGTTGCTTCGGCTATGCATAGGGCATTAATTTTGGAAAGTCAGTGCCGTTTTACTAGATCTTTTTATTTGAAGTTTAGCCCCCATAGTAAGCCCAAATTCCACTGTTCAAATGAGCGTTACCCTCACGCTGTTCTTCGCAAAAAAAGACCAACTGCAACAAAGTCTAACTGTAATTTTCGATCTCATTTTATCAACGCATAATACATGCATTTACCTGCGTGTCAATCTGTGGAATTGCTTTGCATTCCAATAGTATCACGCTGCAGCCTTGAAGGCAGCACTCTCAATACCGACCACCAGGTGGCGTAATTTTAACCATATGAAAATGGGTATGAGTATTTGACACTGCTCCAAGATAATAATGCGTATTTTTTTTCCTTTTTCATTGTTAGCTATGGTGGCATCATGAAATAACATAACATTCAGAGGGCTTGACTCTTTTCAAACTGATAAGTATTTGATATCAATAAGGTCATACGTGGGTTTTAAATCAGATTAATGAAAGGATAATGTAATAATATCGATGTACAGTATTTATAGCTTGCTTTTAAAAACATGTTTTTTAGCTCAGGGGGAGTGAGTGTGACTACTATTAGACCTGGCCCAAAAGGTTAAGCATCTTTACATTGACCCCTTAATTATTGATTGTTATTAATTTTACCGTAGCTACATTGAATTTTGTTTCATTCAACGTAGGCTGAAGAAGTGAAACAATCACAGTTAATTTTGTGCATATTTAAGTCAGACTCTTGTAAATCACTGTACCCCGATATGTTTATGAACCTTAAAATGGTTTGAGTCAGCTTTTATGGGAGATGGTGTCAAATCATAAATGTCTGCTCTTCCAGTACAGAAAGCTTAAAAAATAACAAAGCTTTAGTCAGGGGGATTAAAAAACTGATATGTTTAATTGGACTGGGGAGTGTTGTCAGTTATTAATTCGGCTTATTTGGCTCGAAAAGAGAAAATATTTTCCTTTTGGTTGTCTGTATTGAATATATTCAGTGGTGTAATATGTAGACAACCACAGGAGGAACAACTGGCATAAAGGTTTTAAGTCTTTATTGGCTTCCCAATAATGAAATTATCTGCAGGATTGAAATGATCAGCAGCGGCTTTAAACTAGGACAGCTGACAAAGCTCCAGCTGTCAAACAACAGTCCCTGTGCGGTCTGAGCTGCTCTCCATCTCAGTTGTGTACTTGGAAACTGCTGCTGCTGCAATGTATACTTACATACAAATTAAGGGGAATTGGCTCTGTGTGTTTCAAACAGAAATTCTTGGTTCATATGAACACGAGTCATATCTTTCCCTTAAACCCATCTGACTGTCATAACTAGTGTATGTGTGTGTGTGTGTGTGTGTGTGTGTGTGTGTGTGTGTGTGTGTGTGTGTGTGTGTATGTGTGTAAATAAAGATCAATAAATATTTCTATATCCATCTAATCCATCTATCTGTTTATCTCTCTCTATATATAAACATACATCTACATAGCAACTGCTCTTTAGATAATATTCATGTTTATTTTGTTGCAAAGTATACCAATGAAACTAAGATCTTTCTTTGTACAAATTGGCCATGCCTCCAAGCTTTTGGTAAGCAGTGTATATATAAGATTTATTGCCTTGAAGCATTGTTAGAATATAGAAATAACCTTACTTGTTGTACTTCATTCATTGAGAATTAAAAGATATGGGAATTATATTAAATCAGTGTGTCTTAATCTTTTGTTGTTGTTGTTGTTGCTGCAATAATTCAGTACAGTGAATAAGCAATAAAGTGAATCCTGAGCCTGGGATAATGCACACAATCTGATGTTATTGCAGCCACATTGTAGGTAACCTATGGCTATAAATGATTATTTTTTACTTGTCAATGTTAAATTTTCAAACAAATTAAATAATATTTTTTGCTGAAGTACCACTGGATGATGAAGTCAATGGCTGGGATTCAGAGTTATGCTGATTAAAACGTTACCTTATTTTGCAGCAGGTTCTGCAGAAACTCCAAAAAGACTTGCCAGCTCTGAAAGCTATGCTGTGATTTCAGGAGGGAGAGCAATTGTTAACTGTTTGAATCCCAGCTGAGAGGCTTGTAAAATTGACAAAAATCTAATTCACAATAGTGGGAGTCAGTTGGACTAGATCTTTTCTGAGGGTAAATAAAGGAGGCATTTATGCACATGTCCTATTATAGGAGACTGAGGTCCTTTGGAGTGTGCAGGACCCTGCTCAGGACCTTTTATGACTCTGTGGTGGCTTCTGCACTTTTCTATGCAGTGATCTGCTGGGGAGCAGGGAGTACGGAGAGGGACAGGAAGAGACTGAACAGACTGGTCAGGAGGGCCAGTTCTGTCCTGGACTCCTCCTTAGACTCCCTGGAGGAGGTGGGCGAGAGGAGGATGCTGGCAAAGCTCGCATCCATTATGGACAACCCCTCTCACCCACTGCATGAGACTGTGGGGGAACCACCCTGCAAGACTGAACGTTACCGCAGGTCATTTGTCCCAACTGCAATAAGACTTCATAACACAAACATCTGAACTCTCTCCATAATGACATCAAGCATTCAATAAATACATGCCTCTTTTGTACATCATTCCAGTACTCACTGTAAATTTTTCATTGTCAAGTGCTGTTATTCCCAAGAACCAATCTTTGAATATATCTTGCTCCTATATAAATATGTAAATAGTAATATTTTTCTACTTTCCTATATATCTTTATATTTCTTTAAATTTCTAATTTCATATTCTATTATCATTATTCTATTTTTATTGTTATTGCATTATTGCACTTTTTTTGTGAGCTGCTGTGACAAAAAAATTTCCCCCAAGGGGGATCAATAAAGAATATTCTATTCTATTCTATATGCTCCTAGTAAAAGAAGGAATTGTGGAATTTAAAAAATAATTACTGAAAAACAAATCCTGAAAAACTTTAATATAATTAGCCTTAAACAGACCGATTTATTGATTTACTAACTGTTTAACGTCGTTGAAATTCCTGTTCATTACCTTATTACACATCGTTTTTAAGGATAAAGCCAACTTCACAACCAATAACTAAGCCCAGATGCTCTTCATTTGCCCCTCTTACAAACACACTTCTGCTTCAAACTAAGCTCTCGTTTAAAACCCTGGCTCCATATACCTTGCCAACGTCAGTGATTATTTTGTATATTGTGCTGATAGAAAATTTTAGGTCATATTCACAAAAAAGTGCGGTTTATATTTATGATTGGTAATGTTGTGTGTTATGGTATCTCCGAGCAGTCGCATGAAAATGACGTCATACTGGGAGCGGGAAGCAGCGGGCTGGTGGTGCACAAAGGTGGTGCAGCGGTTTGTTCAGCACCCCTTTCATGTTTTATTTAGCTAGCCAACAGCTAGCAGGCTAGCTAAACAAGGAGGACGTGAAGACCTACGATGCCTCGGGAAATCATAACGCTCCAGCTCGGGCAGTGTGGGAATCAAAGTGAGTGTCTGACACGTCTCAAATTAAAACTGTTCGAGGTATCTTTGTCCTCTGATGATGCTACACGGCTCAATACTCAAGCTAGCGAGTGGAGGCGATCTGACAGGTTACGAAGCGACGCTGTCTGTGACTGACACGAGCATCGTCTAACAAGCATTCATTATCAGAGACGACTAATGTTCTGTTTTGTCGGGTTGTGGATGATTCTGTGAAACGAATGTGGGTTAATGTCAGAGGCCAACATCAGCCATTCAGCTAGCGCATGATGCTGCGTTCACTGACGTGTTTACTGTTTTTGTGTAAGCGTTAACAGCTTATTAAAGTGAACTGGATCAAACATGAAGCTGACCCTCCTCTGATGTTTTGCAGTCGGGTTTGAGTTTTGGAAGCAGCTGTGTGCAGAGCATGGCATCAGTCCAGAGGGGATTGTGGAGGAGTTTGCTACAGAGGGGACTGACAGGAAGGACGTCTTCTTTTATCAGGTAAGAAAACATTTACTACCAGCTACAATGAGACTGTTCTTGTAACCAATGAGTGGAATTCGTTCAGGTCTGTGACAGTAATATAGAACAGATCTAGAGAAGGACAGATTTATAGATTTAAAAACATCAAACCTCACAGTACTTACAGAAAACACTGGAGAGTGGTTTTAATCCCAGATGTTGATCAAAGTAAAGAGAAGTTAGTGATGGACTAAACTGGATTTTTGATGTTATCTAAATGCTGATATTTCCAAACTTATATTGCTTATACCAGTGTTTTTATGAAGAACTTTACAAAAAATAAATGTGTAGTTTTCAGTGTGACAGTATTCTTATTTTTGGAGACGTAAGTTAAGGAAATCCATATTATATCTTTATTTTGAAATGTATTCATGCAGTGATAAGGTGAAGCATTATGATACATTTATGTGTTTTGTTGATACTACGGCCAATGTAAGAGTTATATGTTACAGATGTTGAAGTTACATTTATCAATTTAGGGATTTAATTTGATTTGATATCAGGATGCATCAGGATGAACGATGGAAAGTTCTGTCTTTGATTTCCCACATTACTGCACCAGGCTACTCTTTTAGGTAGAAAAAAACATACAAGCAGTCAGATAAATATAAACTCCCTTTGTCAAGTGGCTTTTGAGATCAACTGCAGAAAACTTTGTTCTCATTGCAAACCAAAATAAAAAAAAAAGTTTAATCTGTTTTTCTTTCTCAGAAACAAAACTGATACTTCAGTCTAGCAGCATTCTCTGCAAGATTAAGTGATTGACTGTCTGTAATGATGTGTCCTTATCTATTATATAAAGATTGATTTTGTCACTGTAGCAGATATATATGGCTGAGATATCTGGAGATGAAAATATTGCACAGATAATATTGCGCATTCCAAGAGTAAATGTCTTTTTTTCATAAAATTAATGAAACCATGGCCTTGTAAATTAAGAAAAAAAAATTACAAGCAGAAAATAAATATTGTAATTGTTTCTTGTGGTTAACTTGGTATGTTGGATAACTACACTGGAATTGGTTTTGACCAAATATTGCTTGTCAGTTCTTCAGGAGGTACAGTGAGGTGATTGTGTTTACCAAAGGTTGATGCTTTACTGTAGTAGAAGAAGTGTGAGATAGCTGTGAGGTATCAAAGTTGACTATATTCCCCCCTCTTCTATCACACAAAGCAGCTTTGCCATCTCTAAGTATTCATGTAGGTTGATTTTCAGTGTCTCCGCTAATCTGCAGTGCACTCAATACAAATGCTCCAATGACACCGTCAGTGGGCTCACAGGAGAGCTGTGAGGTTTTTGGCTATTTTTTTTTTGTGGGTTAGAAAAAAAGAAAATGTTTGGGAAGTATACTTTGGTGTGAGTAAACGTACCTGTTGTAGGGTGGTCATGCCTCAGCATTGACTGTCTGTTCTTACAAAACCATTTATATTAAAAAAATGTCCTGATGTCTTCAGTTGAGCTTTACATGTGTTGGTGTGTACAGAGGGAGTATTTACACTGGTGCTTATTGGGTATGCAGGATATTATTGGACTGATATCTGAATCATTAGAAATTAGCCTAATATGTTGATTATTGGTATCTGCAGATATGAACATTTCTGCCGATGACATTACCATAAAAATGGCCATAAATAGGAAAGTAGCCAAAGGTTGTAATAAAACCATAGCATCTACACATGGGATGCTACTTCCTCTCCAGTGATGCTTTTCCATTTGTGGTATTGGCTAAACATGGCTTTAGTTCTTGGCACTAGGTGCTTCAGTCTTTATTACATACTTCACAAGCAAACCCTCAATGTTAGCAGGGATGTCAAAGCATAGAGGTGCCAAACTAACATGATCTCCATCAAAACAAGAAAGAAAACAGATGCAGTGGTGTTGCTGTCTCTCTGTCTGAGGTGTTTTGCCACAGTAAAATGACGTCAGCAGCAGTAGGTGTTTAATTTCTGTGTTGGTTTTCCCTGTGCTGTTGTGGTGACGCCCTTTTACCATTCAGTAGTCAGCAAGGGGACATATTACGCTTAACATAGGCATTGTAACTATGTTATACTGTAACGTTATGTTGCTAAAATTACAGATGGGTGATTAACATATGTCATTCCTGGCTATCAGTGACTTATCATTGTGAATGTCAGGGAGGAGAATCATAAACATTTGTTATAATTTAAATATTAAATTATGTGGAATGTTGTGTTTGACGAACCAAAACTTGAAATGTATAAGCAGCCACCTAAATAACTCTTGTTTCATTCCAATTTTATAGATCATATTTCCTAGCAGGGAGGAATTTTACTGGTTTGTTTTCATTTTTTAAAGCAAGTTAGCTGTTGTTGTTTTGGAAAACATATAAATGTTAACTAAGGTTAAACCGATACAGGATGCTTGATGGATATGTTTAACATCTCACTTTTAAGATAAATTCTGTCATAGTAAAGCCAAACAGGGAGGAAGCTTACCAAAATCAAACATATGAAAAAGAGTGATTGCACTTTGTTTTCTCATTCAGTTTGCTCCTCAGTCTTTCTGACAAAGAGATGTTTTTCCTAAATGTGGAAGTATGGGGGAAGGACTTTTTGTGCAGAAAGGGAAAAAAACCCCAAAACAAACAGGATGTAGCTGAATACTAGGACACAGTCAATCATTAATACATATATTTTTAATGGCAATTCTTCAGGATTATAGAGATTTTGATGTGATATATAAGAATAATGTCATTTTTCAAATTGTCTATTTTTTTGGCAAAGGTGTCTCATGGAATTTCCCGCTGTGGGACTAATAAAGGTATATCTTACCTTCTTTATAACTAATAATTTGCATCTGAGACATGATAGGACAGAAGTGTGTTCCTGCAAAAACTAGTTTAAGAAATAAAAAAATCAAAGTAATGGATACTGAAGACACGAGTAGTAATCATAATGATAATACATTTTATATATAGAGTGTTATCTTTAGGCACTCAAAGACACTGTACAGAGGCTAAAAAATAGAAAACAACACAATAATAAAAACATGATTAAATAGAAAAGAAGAACAAAACATATAATACATATAAAAGCAGTCATACATTAAAAGCAGTTCTATTAAGGTGGGTTTTGGTGAAGGTTTTGAATGTGGACAGGTTTGGGCAGTTTCTTTTGTGTAACGGTAGTGGGTGGTAGTACAGAAGGTGGGGCGGCAACAGAGAAGGCTCTGTCCCCCCAGATTATACGAGTATACAGTTAAACATTTTCTTCATGTTTATTTTAAATTTGTTAAGTAAAACTATAGTGATATCATGGGCACTGATAGATCACCAAAGCCAGGAGTGACCATCCTAATCGATCTCGTTAATGCTTATAGTTTCTAAGTTCAACTCCATTTGTTGCCACTGGGTGGAGCTGTTGTAGAGTAAACTGAATCAATTCTCACTGTGAGGACACTCAGACCTGCAGCCTTGTCCTGAGGTCTCCTGTTAACCCTTTGTTAATCACAATCCACACAGGCTGATGATGAGCACTACATCCCTCGAGCAGTTCTCCTGGATCTGGAGCCGAGGGTGATCCACTCCATCCTGAACTCTCCCTATGCAAACCTGTACAACCCTGAGAACATCTACCTGTCGGAGCACGGCGGAGGAGCGGGGAATAACTGGGCTAGCGGGTATTCACAGGTGAATGTTGACAGTCATCTCTTCTCTTTACTCCCATGCTGCAAATACTCACGAATCAAAGAAAAGTTATATCGGATTCATGAACCTGATGTGTTTTTTCCTCTCAAGGGCAAAAAAATCCAAGAAGACATTTTTGACATCATTGACCGGGAGGCAGATGGCAGTGACAGTCTGGAGGCAAGTCATTTATCACATACTGACTTTCCCCAGGGCTGAGTGAGGAATTTTAACAACTGATTAAATGTAATGCGATATTGCTGTGTGTTTGATTTTGTCATGGGTCACTCTCTTGACACAGACTACAGCAACTGGGAAAACAGTCTACTTTTCAAACAGGCTTGTTGAACGCACATGTCGTCTTTTAAAACTCAGTGAAAAGGTTCGGATTTATACAGATAAGGAAATGTACAAACCAGGTGTTCCTAAAGTGAGGGGTGGGATTCCCATTCTTTCCACAGTCAAAGATGTTGGTGTTTAGTTGGGGGGAAAAAAAGATGATGACCTAAAGCTCAGTTAAAAGACAGTTTATGTTTAGAGTGAGGGCTGTCACTCCCAGCTGTGTAAACAAATCTGAGGCATTTTCATGAAACTATTTACTGTTTACCTCTCTTCATGGCCACACTGGTGGGCTGCATGTCCTGGCATAGAAGTCTT
This sequence comes from Scarus forsteni, assembly GCA_036419115.1. Lineage (NCBI taxonomy): Eukaryota > Metazoa > Chordata > Actinopteri > Labriformes > Labridae > Scarus > Scarus forsteni. The sequence continues at coordinate 29,579,475 of JAZDUH010000084.1, read as the reverse complement.
ACAGTCTTGTCGTGAAGCTTTTACAAGCAAACAGCAGACAGGCTCATAATAAATATAATAAAATGAAAAGGCATTGATAGATTTGCTCACTAGCATTTTGGTGCCCTTGTGTTGCCCCTTGAGTAATGAGACTCACAAGAGCTCAATCCCAGTCTACATCCTTGGGTCCTTGCCTACAGACCAGAGTTAATATTGTTGATTAACTTTATTTATCATAGTTTTCATCAACAGACTTTTTTCCCCTGACGAAAACTAGACTATAACTGAAATAAACAAGTGCACATGGACGAAAATTTTAACTAAATTAACATTTTCAACAGCAAATAAAAACTAGACTAAGATGTTTGACGGACTCAATCCAATCAAACCTCATTTCGTTATGAAGAAAGTAGAGACCAGTTAGGAATCACAGCTATTTTGGTTGTGTGGAAAGGTTGGATGAGTAACAGGGACATCCAATCACAGCCGAGCTTTGTGGTGGTCGGATCCAAGTTTAAAACATGACGTTAGAAATGCAAGGAAACATAAAAAATGCCTTGTTTCATATGTCAGTTGACTAAAGTTACGGTAGATTTCATCAACTAAAATGTGGTGGAATTTCGTCAACTCAAACTACACTTAGGTTAAAACAATTTAGATGACTAAATTGTGACAAACTAAAAGATATTTTAAGCGAAAGACTTCAACTAAAACTGAATTCAAGAGTGCTGTCTAAATGAACACTGCTGCAGACTTTTAGTGGTGTCAGGTATTGGTCAGTTTGTCTGAAAAATAAAATTGAACGCAATGTGAGCAAGTATCAGCGACAATATCAGCATAATATAAAATCACACAAGTGTGTTCTTACTTATCTTTTAAACTGAGTAAATACACAAGTGGGTCCGGGCATGGTTCGATATTGCCAGTGTGAATGCAAGCCAGCGGGGGAGGGGGAGGGGGGTGAACCCATGGCAAACCGCACCACAGCATGGTTCGAAACAAGTGGACCTAATGTGAAAACGCCCTAATATTCAACAAGGTGGGAACCTAATTTGGCCTTGTGCCAGCTGTGTTGACAAGCGTTTAAGCCCACCCCTCGTCTTTAGAAAGCACTTCATGTCCGTTTCTAAATTGAGGAAATATCTAATTTATGGTTGTTTTGGTTTTTACCTCATTAAGAACATTTCCTTGTTTCAACACAATATACCGGTAAGTTAAATCAGCGTTGGTCTGGTTGGTAGTGCTTTATGAGTATTTTCATAAAGCACAGTTTATTTTTAAAATGTGTAATAAACAACCATTAAATAAAAATGCTGGTACATATCTCTTTAACTTAAATATCCCTTTACAGCAACACTCAGAGTTCATACTTCTCAAAAAGTCCAGATCTTTGAGTATTTCACACTGAGGTGGTGGACGACTATTACCTCCTTTAGTTAATCTGTATTTTTTAGTGAATTCATGGCAAGTTTGCATGAAAGTAGGCAGAAAGTGTGTGATTTGCTGTTTAAAATAGGGATGGGAATTGAAAACCAATTCTATTTGAGAATTTATACAATGGCCTTAAGGAATCAATGTCATTAGTTATTTGCTGGTCAATTCCTTCCACTTTGTTCTGCACTAAGGACATTGTGTTCTCATCAGAGGTAGTCAGTGGAAATAATAATTAATAGGGGTGGGAGAAAAAAAAGGATTCACAATACGTATCAGGATTTTTTGTTTATTTTTTAAATCCAAATTCAAATGCTTCATCTTAGTCTGTGTTAATAAGACGCCTATAAATGCAATCCAGACTTGTGAAGAAAGAGTATAAACAGCTGGTTAAAAGCTGTAGGCAATTTTAGGAATAAATCCTAAAAACGGACTCACATGTGATGTGTATTTGCCTGATATAGTCTGCAGGCATCATCATTGTTCATCTTTTTCGCTGGTGTTAAAAAAGCTAACTAAAGATGGCAAAAATTGGCAGTGTTGTAAAATCGCAATTTAAATCGAATCAGCACCTAAAAAAATCTAATCCGGAGGAAAAGCGTATCGTCCCAGCCCTGATGTTTAAGAAGTTAAAATTCATGGCAGACGGGGTGCTGGTTTGGCGGAGTGGTTAGCAACCATTTACGTCCCATGTACATGCTTCGGCCGGTGCAGGTTCGAATCCCGCCTGTGACCAGTTTGCAGAGTGTCTTCCCCTACTTTCCCACCCCCTTTCACAAGCCTATCCACTGTCTCCTATCAATAAAGGCACAAAATGCCCCAAAAATACGTTAAAGGAGACATATCATGCTGATGCATGATTTAATACTTACATATAATATAATAAATTTGAAAACAAGACCTTACACCCCCTTAATTTTAAAAAAATGAGATATTGTATTTTTTCTGATATCCTAGAACGAGATTTGATGCCTCCGAAAATAGGTCATTGTGAGATGACCGCGAGATTTAAATCATCGTGACGACACGAGGTACCTTTCTTTTTATTGGAGTAATCTGATAAAACACTTCCTCCTCTGTGATGTCCGTTAGCCACAAAACCGTCACTGAGGAACACATCCACCAGCAGCAGTATATAGCTCCCTAGCTCACACTCACTCATTACCAGCTCTGGCCTGTAGGGGGACTCAATATGCGGTCACTGCTTTGAGCCTGCCAGAAAATACAGTAGAAGAAGAAGGACAGGCTGGCTTTACCCTCTCAGCATCTGACAGAACTGACCAATCAGGGCACAAAGGGCTGTGACGTTGCGAGGTAACTGTAGGTCATCCTGAGATCCGAGTGTTTCAATGAGAGCTTGATAATGGCCTAAAATGAGGATTTTGAGAACGCTATTGTGGGGCAATGAAGGAACTAAATGACTTGTACTGAGGGCAGAAATGCTTTACAGGCATCCTAGTCTGGCATAGTGAAAAGGAGAAACAAGCATGATATGTCTCCTTTAAAAAAAAAAATAATGGCAGACGGGGCGGGAAAGTGGTCAAGATTGTTTTTTAATTTTGACAAAAGACATTACTACACAGATTTTAGTATGTGGAAACACCAAGCTTTTACCTTGGAAGCATGGCCCTGATTATAAGGAGTTACATGAGTTCAGTGTTGGCATTAAAGAACTGTGGAGGCCAAGTTTTTATCACACTGAGAATCAGCAGGGATCCACAGAAGACTTGTTACGTATCAGATTCGTTAATGGCGGTCAGAAATCAAATCCAAACCCTCACTGACTACATGATTGTAAAGTGGAGCAGCACTGTGCACTTATGGACTATACATATGCAAAAAAAAAAAAGAATAATAAAATAAAATAGTAACAAGCTTGATTTATCTAATAAAAGCAGCAAAAATTAAAGTAACTACTAAAAGAAGCTTGGCCTTGGTTTCATGGAGCATAAATCCTCACGCTTAAACTAAATCTCCTAATTTATAGTGAAGTTACATATCTTTATAAAATGACAGCTATAGGTTTGCCCTGTAATGCAGGCCTGACAATATGTCAACAGATCTAACACCACCGGTATGTTGAAGGCCTCTGTCTCCTTTGGAACAGCACAACACTAATAGTCTGCAAATGCTGCAGCTGCGTCTCATTGTGGCTCTGTCTGTGGTTATTTTTAATCCCTTTGTGGTGGCTTTACATCTCTATTTCAGTTCTGCCAAACTTTTTATTCATCTTGTATAGTTTTAGTGTTATCTTGTAGGTGAAGTTCAGCTGACCTTCAAAACTCATTGCTTTGAGGCCTTCGCAATAATCCATCCATGGTTCAATAAAATCAAGAAATATCCAATCCTCACCACAACAGAAGGTCACATGTGTCTTTATTGTGGTAACAGCTTCCAGAAATGACTGATTAAAACTGTGCTAAAGCAGCCCCAGCTTCTTTCATGTGAAAGCTAGCTAAGCCCCAGCCATGCCTCACTATTATTCTTCGCCTCTTTTTTTAGTGAACTTTCTTTAGCTGCCAGCCTCCCATAAAATAACACTTGCATTTCCTCCCGAAGGTCTGCAATTCAGTAAGTCATCCACGTTATGACCCCACATTATTATTTAATGTGTGCGTTGGAATGGAAGGTGGGCCATGCAGCCATGAGCATGTGTGTATGTTGGCAGGGTGTGGCGTGCAGAACGTCTGGTGATAATAGCTGGGGCTGGAGAAGAAGGCAGGTATTACAGGGATGTCTTTGGGGGGTGAGAGAGCCTATTTGCAAGGTGGGGCTGCACTCCCATTTATATAACTGCAGAGGAGGAGAGGCTGGCGCTCCCACACACTTTCAGCCTTCTGCATTGGTACAGATTACAGTAAGCTCTACACACGTGGCACACGCTGCAACTACAAATTGTAATGTAGTAATAAGTATGCTTTTGTCTCTGTAGGGATTTGTCCTGTGCCACTCCATTGCTGGAGGGACGGGCTCTGGCCTTGGATCCTATCTGCTGGAGAAGCTCAACGACAGGTTCACAAACACACTCTGAATTGACAAAAACACACACAAACTGACAAAATGTAAGGAGCAGGATTTTGGTGAGGCTTGAGGGAGAAAAATAATGGGGATTTTGTCTCATTAAGCCTTTTGACCAAAAATGAGAAAACAGACTGAAGTTGGAAGGTTGAGGAAAACTTTCAGGATTAAAGGGATATTTCTATTTTAAGTTACTTGATAGTAGTCAGAGAAGTGTCTGAAAGGCTCTGCTGAAGCACTGCACCTTTAAGAGGAACAAGCTGGTCTACTGTAGGGATGGAACGGTATGAAAATTCCATACCACGGTTATTGTGACCAAAATTATCACGATTATCATTATTGTGGCGGTATTGTTGCAGTGTGCTCAAAATGTTCAAAAAGTAATTTTACACAGTCTTGAAATCATTAAATATGTTTAATATTATAATTTAAACAGTTCTTTTGTCTTTTTTGCCAATAACTGTGTTAGGAAATGTCTTATAAGTACATTTCTTTCCTCTTTTTTTATGAGAGATAAAAGTTAACAATTCTGGAAAGTATTTTTTCATTATTATGTTATAAGTGCTTACACAGTGTGTAATTACAAGAATAGAAAAAATGGATTTGAACTATTAACAGGATTCTCTTTATAAACAATTGTAACAGAACATGTTCGATGTTTTGAGACTATCAAAAATAAACTTTGCCTATTTTACATACACTCACACATTTTGTTTGCCTGCAGCATTAGTGTCCATGTTACAGCTCATTATATTAGACCATGTCCAGGCCTTTTTATTTATTTTTTGTTGTTTTACTGACGATAGTCCTGAAGCAGTTAGCCCCCTTCATGACTCTCCTCCGATCTCCCCTATCTGTGGCAGATGTCCTCAACATCTCCTTCTCTGATATTTCAAAATTACGATTGACTAAATCCATAAAACACAAACTATGACGGAAAAAGACGATTTACTATGAAATACGGCAAAACATGGCGAATAAACGGCAAAAGAACGGCAAGAACACCCTCCTGAAAGATGCTAATGCTGATATTTACAACCTTTATACATTTTTTACACAGAAAGTACTAATAAACTGCCTATAACTCACTCGGGTAAGGCTCACTGAATCCTCCCTCTCTCTCAATCTGAGGAGTTACAGCAGTTTTAATCACATGCATTTTTGTCTTTCACTGCAGATTTGTGTTTTACACAGGGTGACTTTTGTCACTCAGTTTCCCATCGACATCTTTTCAAAATCCAAACTTTGACCAGACTTTAGACTTTGTCCATTTCGACTGGCATAACCTGTAAGTGTATGAACGGGCTCCTAACTGCTGTACTTTTCAGAGGTTAAACATTACAAACTGTGCATGCTTGCCTCTGTCTGAGGGACCCGTGTGCTTTATTGAGGAGCAGATACATAGTTCCAGCTTTTCCAGAGCAGCATCACTGTGAGTTATCGACACAGTGTGGTAATCAAACACGGTTTACTGGTAATTTTAACAGGACACAGTTATACTTAACTTAAATTTTACTGCAGTTTACCACTTTACCGCTAACAGTTACATCCCTTTCTATTGGGGCAGGAACTTTTTAGTTGTTTCAAACAATTGTGTGAGTTTTATGTTAAAAAAAAAAAAAAAAAAAAAAGCCAAAAAAACATTTTGGGTCAAATGTGAGATTTGGTGAAATATTTCAGGGTTCTTTTTTTCTCCTGGAAGTCTCTGTTGTTGTTTCTCACATGTCAACAACAGCAGAGGAAACTAATGCTATACTGTATATGAGTGATTTTGACACAAGTGACAGTGATGTTCCTTTTACTGTGGTCGTGCGATGTTATCTTGGTATACCTAAGTAGAATTTTTTAAGAATGACATTGAGCGGGCCTTATCGATACACACAGGTAGAAGAACATGCTATTTGTTGTGTCATAAAATAGTGTCAAACACGGAGGCTTCCTGGAGGAAAAACACGCTCTGATTTTTGTGCACTGCTGGGAGCCATTTCAGCCTCTTCACTGATTTTTGTCAAGTACCTGGTGTAACCCAACTAAATAAACCATCAAGAAAAAAATCTAAACAAAGTTTAAACACATCATCTCATGCCTCTCCAGGTACTTTACTTAACACAGGCTTCCCGTCTCTGTCACAGCTGTGACGGAAAAAACACAAGGCCTGAATAAATTTCACTTTTTGACTTTGCTTTCATGAACTCTTCTAGCTGTGTCTTCAGCGTACCTGTAAAGAAAGGGATAAGCAGAATAGATAATGAACGGATGGATGGATGATGCATCAAAATGCAACACAGTGGACAACATACTTGACTTTCTAAGTTGCTGCACATGGCTTCTATTTTGTTATTGAATACAAGCAGAAAGGTAAATATAGGAAGTGCTTTTTATGGTAATTTAAAGCAAAATATGTCAGTTTAACACCGTAAAAAATAAAGTTTAAAATCAGTTTTCATTGTAAACCATTATAAACACAGTTAATGGGTCTAATCTTCCTGTACTTGAACTTGGTATTAACTTATATACAACCATGTGTTATTTACAATCGATTGCAGAGTTATTACACTGATTATAGGATTATTTTCAACCTTCCTATGCTCTCCTTTTCAACAGTTCCCTCCCCACTCGTATGAAACATTCCAGTTTTTAGGGTCTAATTCAATACTGTGTTAACTGGTGGCTTTGACACTTTTCCTCACAGTGCATTATAAAGAAACCATCGTCCTCCACTCACTCTTGGTTGTAAAAGCAATTTGTTCGTTCATTTTGTGTTTTAATAGCCTGTGAATGTTTTGATGTCCAGGTATCCAAAGAAGCTGGTGCAAACGTACTCGGTTTTCCCGAACCAGGATGAGATGAGTGACGTGGTCGTCCAGCCATACAATTCTCTGCTCACGCTGAAGAGGCTCACCCAGAATGCGGACTGTGTGGTGAGCAACAAAATTCAAATGTAGCCTTCTGTGCTTCACAGTTGACCTCATGAATTGGTAGAGAAAGGTTTTTCTAGCTCCCCCTAAGTTTTACCCTAAATTTTTCCTCTTGAAAAAGGTAACACATTAGCCAAAATGTTACTTTGCAAGTCATTTATGAAACTGTGGATAGCTGAAATAATGTTTACCTTGTACTTTGTGCCTTTAATGATAGGGCTTCAACACGTTAGAGCATCATAGACAAAGAGAGTTTACATTAAGAATGTATTATCATCAGAAATCAACTTGAAACCATTAGCTACTTGTGGCTCGGCCTTGGTATAATGTAGGGAAATTTTTCACCAAAATATGTGAGTTGAAAAGTGAGACATCCCATGTATTTTCAGTTTCTCACTTTTTTTTTTTTTTAAAGAGACTTTGAGTAGTTTCTAAATAATTACAAAAAAGTCTCACTTTTAGATGTATGCCTCATCAAAACACACACTTTAAGATGAGTTTTATAGCGTCAAAATAGGTTATCTATAAATGCTATTCCTTAGCCTTCCGGTCGGGTCGGACAGGGCTGGACTGGCCTGGAATACTCAACTTTAGGAACAAGACAATTAAACCTAGAGCAAATCTATATTATTCGGACACGTCTTAGAGCACCGGGCTGTAAGTAGCGATATATAGCCAGCTACAACTACGATAATAAGTTTTCCAAAAATTGCTTATTGTCACACATCAAAAACTACCGCTCAGTAAGAAAGACATACATTACCTCGTCGCTTTGCATCCTGTAGGTTGTTGAAAAAAGAAGTTGTAAAGCAATGCAGAGTTCTGAGGAAGGTCCGAGCTGCATAACAACAAACACACGCTTTGGCTTGGGTTACGTCTTGGTGCGTTCCAGTTGTTGTCAGAAGTAGGAATTTCCGTGTTCTGAGTAGGAAACTGCAACTGGAACGTCCCCCAAAGTCTGAACTTCCTACTGGGAACTCGGTGAAACCTCGTCACCCTCAGGTTGATAATCGAAGATGGATGCCCCCAGTGTGAACAGTTATTTAGCTCCTGTAATAATCAATTTATTTGGACTTCTGACTGGAGTGTGTCGCTCTAGATCAGCTGTATACATAGTATTGTTAGACTTATATTTACAAAAATGCTGCCATAGTGATAATCACATTCTTCATGTGATATTTGTGACTAACAACGCAGGGCGTGCTAACAACAGCTAACAATAGCCTGGTAGATTGGCATGTTTTTTTCCGACTTCAACTGGAACACAGATAAGTCGGAGATGATGTCACTCCCATTTCCGAGGTTACTGGAATGCAGCATTACGACAGTCGCCGCGCATGCTCATGGGTAGCAGAGTCTTTTTTTTGCTGGTAATAGACTCTCTTCACAGCACCCTTAAGTGAGAAAAAAGCTTTTTTTAAATTCAATTTTGCTGCAATAGTCCATTCCTTATCACACAGCAGCCATGTCAGAGCTGCCTTGAGGAGACACAGCATTATTACTGTTGCCATGGAAACACTGGATACCACTTAAAAGCCTGCCACAAAGACAGTCAAAACTGCTTCTCAAAGTTGCCAATCCGTCTGTATGTGCCTCCTACTTTTGTGAACTACATTAATTTTCTGCCATCAGCTGCAGGTTCTTATTTAGCCTGCAACTCCACCCCCTTACCCACCTGACCCCCATAACAGCGTGTTCCACATGCCAATCAGGAATCAGGAGAAACTCTGTGCAAGAAGCTCATGAGCAAAACCAGGAAGGCTACTTTTAACAGCTTCAATGTAAAGCAAAAAATAGTTGTTGACTATGTAGTAAATAAAGTGTGGAGTGCAGGTCATTTCAGTAGCACCCTCAAATTAAAACAAGTAAGCAGTACAGCTGGACAATGCAGGCAACACGTCTCCACATCATCTTTTGTTGTTCAAACAATGAACAAAGAAAAAAAATGTCAAGTCTAACTTCTTTAAAATCTAACCAGGGAGGTTATGACACTCTCAATGTCTGTGGTTTTGAGTTTACAACTGCTTGCTTTCAGCTTAACCTTCCTGTTTTCTCCTTGAATGTGTGTGTATGCATAGACAAAACTCTTTTTTTTCATGAAAAGAATACCAAGGAAGAGCAAAATCTTAAATCCAATTGCCTTATTAGTGAAGCTCTACAATAGATGCAGTGTATTGAATTTTTGTTTCTGATCCTCTGTTGAATTTTTCTCTATGCTGCAGTGCTTTCTTTTGCAGACTAATAAAGAGGCAAACTGCAGTGCCAGCACTGAGGCATTACAAATCAAACTTAATAAAAGCCCAACTTAACATAGTGATTGTATTAGTCTGAGATGCTCTGACAGTCTAATGGTGTTTCCTCTCTAATACCTACTTCCTCTGGGGCCTTGCATGAGGCCCTCTTCTTGATTAAATTAGCTGGAGGGCTAACAGAATCTGCCCAAGAATCGGTCCCCCTGTTATCACTGTACAGTGGGACTTTTATGTTCAGCCCTGCTAACAACAGCACACTGTGCTGCCCTTAAGAGCTATTTAACTGTGTCGTTACTGCCATTCCCTCACTCTGTAGCATTGTGTTGACTTTTACCCTGTTTTTGTGCTGGAGGGAATCTTCTTCTTTATTTTTTCTCTTCATTTGTACAGCGACTATCCTGAATGTGTGTGTGTGTGTGTGTTTCAGGTGGTGTTGGATAACACAGCTCTAAATCGCATAGCCACAGACAGGCTGCACATCCAGAACCCGTCTTTCTCCCAGATCAATCAGCTGGTGAGTGAAAGACTTACATCCTCCCCTCTCGTGTTCTCACAGCTCGTCAGTCAGCAGGTTTTAGTTACAGCTCTCTTGTTTTAACAACCATAAAAGTCGACACAGACAGTACAACACGCCAGCGGCCCGCGACAAAAACTGTTGAGATTCACAAACAAGTTTTGCCAGTCAGTTTAACGTCAGATTAGATTTCAGCTTTCCAAGAAATGAGTGGCACATGGCTTCACTTGTGTGCAGCTTACTGACAGGGGACACTAACTTTGAGATTTGTAGTTTATGCTTTGACCTTTAGATAATTAAAACAGTGGGAAGGTGTTACACCTAATCATCTTTTATTTTCTTATAATTAGCATAACATGACTAGCTACCATCCAGATATGTATGAAGCATTTACCCAAGGTTTGTCTGGGCAATGGAGGGAATACATTTTACTCTTAAATAAAGACTTTTTTTTTTTTTTTTTTTTTTTTGTCTGATATGTTAAACTTGAAGTGGTTACAGAAATGTTTCTCTCAATCTATAGACCTACTTCTTTTGCATCGTAAAAAAACATATTTACCAGCTTTTATCACCAAAATATTCAAAGTCAGCTGGTGAATCAACGCTGTCTTGTTGGGCTGGGTGATACGGCCTAATAATAAAGTCCCCCCCTTTTTTTTTTCTTCAAAACCTGATCTATGGTCTCAATCATTTTTTTCCCTCTCAAAAAAAAAATCCCCAAAAAACTGGTGACACAAAATTTACATAAATCAAGCTTTGCTCTTATTTAGTGAACATATGCCCCCGCCTCAATCAGAAGTTCCCTTTTTAAAGTTAGAGCACGTGTCATAAAATGTTGATCATTTAATCCAAACATTGGTGGGTTAGTCACATAAACACTGAAGGCTGACCAGTGTTGACAGTACATTAATGGAGCTCACTGATCAACGTTTAATCTCATTAAAAAAAAAAAACAAAAAAAACAAATGCAAGCCTGTAAAAATGCTTGTTCAAAACCTGACAGTGCCTACCATCAGGACAACTGTAAAATTTCAGTATTCATATTTTCAATTTTGCAGCAAATTACAATTTTAGTAAGTGAAAAAGATCTTGATTTAAAATTTTTAAGTCTTATTTAAGAAAATAATTTGAATTAATTGATTTAATCGATGTACTGCACAGCCCTACTGTCTTGGTATTGTAATTGTTTCATAAAATACAGTATAAAGGAACAATGCTTGCATAATCTGGAAGAAGCTTAACCAAAATTCATGCACTGGCACTGAGTGTGACACAAATCATGGAGGACAAGCAGTGGGTCAAACGGAATGATTTTGTTACATCTGCCCCCAGGATTACCCATGAAAAAAAAAAAAAGAAATGATATTCACACTGATGAATCAAGCCAATTGCATTAAAGATTTCTTAGATCAAGTGTAGTTTTCTGGTCCTCATTTGGAGTGATGGGTCGTTGCCTTGAGGTGGTGGACTACTCCAGATGAATGGTAAAGGAGTCTAATACTGCCTGGGCTGGTTCTGTTCACAGGAGCAGTTCATCTATTCAGCTACAAACTTAAATCTGTGGGCCAACCTTAGCAAGTGCTGGCTCTCCAAAGTATGATTCATACAGATTTGATAGCTTGTTGTTACTGTAGTGAATGGATTAAGACGTATTAAACAGAGACAACACACTCAGATCAGTGTTCTCAGTCTTAAACACACCACAAAAGTAGTCAGCTGGGCAGGAAACAAGAGTCATAGTATCCTGAAAACTGCATTAGGAACACAAAAAGTATTAATGCACGTCTGTCAGAGCAGTCATGGATCAACGTTTCAGCAAAAATGTGTCCTCAAATAGACAAAAAACAAACTTAGGGATAAAGGTTTGATTCTTGAGCAAGCACTTTCTACGACATTTGCTTTTTTCACTGCAAAGGATTATAAATTCACATTAGGGCCTTGTCATTCTGTGACGTCACTAATAGACACTTTTAACCGAGTACAGGTATCAAACACATTTCTACTGTCTGTGTAATAACCCTTTTATACATGCAGGTTTCCACCATCATGTCTGCAAGCACCACCACCCTGCGCTACCCAGGCTACATGAACAATGACCTAATTGGCCTGATTGCGTCCCTCATCCCCACACCACGCCTCCACTTCCTCATGACAGGGTACACACCGCTCACTACAGACCAGTCGGTAAGTCCAGACATGCAGCAAACAGAAATGTTCCAGGAGAAGTTGTGAAATCTGCGCTGTATTATTGTGTAAGCAGCATTTTTAAAGTATCTGCTTGACTGAAATGAGGACTAATGAGTCATTCTGTGTTTCAGGTTGCCAGCGTGAGGAAAACCACAGTGCTGGATGTGATGAGGAGGCTTCTACAACCCAAGAACGTGATGGTGTCCACAGGAAGGGAAAGGCAGCCGAGCCATTGCTACATTGCCATCCTAAATATCATCCAGGGAGAGGTGGATCCCACTCAGGTAAAAGGACACACCACTGATACCACTGATAGTTTCTATAAATTTGCAGATCTGGGTAGCATGGTGGTGGATCAGCAATAGGTCTCGTGATCTGTTATAACTTTTTTTGTTGACTTTACTGTAGGTGCACAAAAGTCTCCAAAGAATCCGGGAGCGTAAACTTGCCAGCTTCATCCCTTGGGGTCCTGCAAGCATCCAGGTGGCATTGTCTCGGAGGTCCCCATACCTGCCCTCTGCTCACCGAGTCAGTGGCCTGATGATGGCCAACCACACGAGTATCTCCTCTGTAAGTGCTCCTCTTAGAGTTACATCACAGCAGCCTGTTCGGTGACATTCTCTCCCAGTGTGTACTTGCTGTAATGAGCCGTCTGTGTTTGTTCTGAGTCATGATCAGTGGATGTCTATTGTCTCGGAGTGAACCAGTAGTTTAAGGGGAATTCCATGAAATGAAAGAAGCTTTGGCTTATGATTAGGCTGTAGTTACACTGTAAGCCTTCATGCCTTATTTTGTTTTTTCCTGTTCACATTTCTACTAAATGTAGCCTTGCTCGACTCCCGTTTTAGCTTCATGGATCCACATGGGTGTGACAGTGGCCAAAACGTTGAAGTTCCACCAGACTTGGTCTTATATGTTCACTCACTCCATTCATGCTAGCATATCAAGATGCAATATTGACTCCACTCCGAACATCAGAGAGGGAATGAGGCTTGTTGATCCACCATTTGATCTGTCTCCAGTAGGGCTGTAAAACCAAGTCGACTGGTCGACTAATTGGTCGTTGCATGCTCAGTCGACCAAAATTCTGATTGGTCGACCAAATGTGTCAATTTTAATGATCTCTTAAAGCAGAAAGATCATCAGATCGTCTGTGTGGGCGCAGAGACTTTGACACGCACCGGACTAACCAATCGTAGAACATTACGTGCTGTGCATGGTGGGATCTCCTGTTTGGTTATGAAGCGGAAAGCCATGACAGAAAGAGAAAAGTAGATAAAAGCTTGAAGATGTCTGAACAAAAATCTGTTCTAAAGCAGCTGTATTATTCACTCAGGTTATAGACATTGCAGTTAGATAACATTTGTTTTAAATTGTTGCACTTTTAAGAGAAAATGTTGATATTTTTGCTCATTACCTTTTATGTTTACATTTATTGCACATTTTTCATAAAAACTGCACTATTTAAATTAAAACATGTTCAGAAAGTTTCTTTGGCTTTAATTTTGTTTTTTTTTTGTTTTTTTAGGGTTTACCCGTTTTATATGTTAAACATAGGGAAAAAATGGTCAAACATGCAAATTAGTCTAGAAAAATCAACGTAAAAAAGAATCGTGATAAAATCGTGATCGTGATTTTATTTTTAAAAAATCGTGATATGATATTTTTGCCATATCGCCCACCCCTAACTTTGGGTAATGTTGACAGTGGCACAGTTCAAGGTAGAAGACGAGCTACATAATGAAGCATATGTTCTAAATTTGAACTTAGGTCTACCATCATTGAGGATCTAAATTTATGTCTCTTAAGTTGTAGAACCACTTAAAACTCATCCTTGTTCTTTTTCTTCTTATAAGAAAAAACTAAACTTGTCAAGAATTTTGCTTAAAGCATAGTCAATGTTCACAATTTATGCGTATCGGGATACGTATCGTATCGTGAAGTTGCTGGAAATACCCAGCCCTAGTGTCCGTGTTGCTTAGTTACGGCAAGTATATCTTTAGCTTTAGAGGTGATGTGTGGGCTCATAACATGAAACGCCTGGAGCCACACTTGTTGATACCAGGGATGCTCATCAGTGGAAGTATTAGGACTGGGAGCCTGTGAGAGGTCTTGTGGAAGGTGAGGTCGCACCAGTGTTGTTACTATCTGGAGTGGGACAGTACAAAGCTGGGGTCTGTTGAAGGGGGGTCACTGTGGCAACAAGTGGCCATTTGGTTGATAATGTATTTTGCCAGTAGTGTTTTGGGCCAGAGGTCTAGGTCTCTTCATTGAGTGCTTGTCCCTCTGTTTCTGCACAATTACCTTGTGTTTCTATCAAATCAAATAAATTATTTAATAGAGCTTAACGCCAGTTATTGTTGCTTTTGTGCCACCCCCTTCTGTTTGTTTTTGTTAATTATATACTTTTTATCCAGTTTATATGTGCTGCCACTGTCATCAGGAGATCATTTAGTACTTACCAGAAGTCAAAGTGCAAGTATAGCGTAAGGAATTAACATTTTTATTTAGCTTCCTCTTAAAAAAAGGATGAAAGGGTGATGCTGTTGTGCCATTAGATTAGTTTCCTAACTGTGGAAGGTTTCAAATATTTGTAGTGTGCCCTTTTCCTCAGTATTGAAGTTTGTTTGTAAGAAAAGGGAAACTACAGCTGTCAAATGAAGCTCCAGTGAAGCTGTGGTTCAAAGACTAAAGCATACTTTTGACAAAATAACCCTCTTGTCCCATCTGAGACTCATTTTCGCTCTCTTTACGATGTCCAACAGCTGTTCGAGCGGACGTGCCGGCAGTACGACAAACTGCGTAAGCGCGAGGCCTTCCTGGAGCAGTTCCGCAAAGAGGACATATTCAAGGACAACTTTGATGAGCTGGACAACTCTCGCGAGGTGGTCCAGCAGCTGGTGGACGAGTACAGCGCAGCCACACGGCCTGACTACATCTCCTGGGGAACCCAAGAACAATGAAGAGACTTTTTGTGTTGTATCTTAACTTCGGCCCTTAATACATTTTTAGCTAGCTTATTCTAACCCATGCCACCAATTTTCAGATATTCTCTCCTCCTTGTAGGTGTCAAAATGGACGGGTATTTGGCTACAGCTGCTTTGAAATAGTATTTATTGGCGTGTTATAGCATGTAATTGTTTCTTGTAACATCCCGAGATATTGAAGCCCATTTATCATAAAGTGAGAAAAAATCCTTTCCCAAAAGACCAGTGACATAAAAGTAAGAGTACTCCTGTCTTTACAGAAGCCTTGTGCAAAAAGTCTATAAATGGTTGTCTCTAGTTATCCGTTTCCTCTCTCCTACACCTCGTTTCCCCTCCTTGTAGCCTATTTTTTCACTGATGTAGTACGACCTATTGCCTTGTCATGTTCTATTTTTATACTCAGTACAGTTCTTAAGTTGTTTTACAGAAAAAATAGACATCATACAAGTGATTGCCTTGAAAAATGGGAGTAGGTTTTACAAAAAGTGGTTTGATGTTCACTGCAGGTTCTTACATGGTGCTTTGTACTGTCTGCTGCTGATACACATCACTCATTAGTTTCCATTGTACATGACCAACAAGAATGTCACGTAGAGGTTAGGCTTGAGCCAAAAATGATGTACAAAAAAAACACCCGTGGCTATGTATAAACTCACTAACAGCATTTGTCACTTACTATAGAGAGTATGCATGGATGAGAAAGATCTAGTTTTCCTCTTCATCTCAATGCCTGTAAATATACTCTGAAGAGTCGGTTCAATGGAGTCTGTATTGTTTAAGATGAATATACAGTGCTTTTCTTGTTGGACCTGTTTAAAATGATAAATAAACACGTTTTCTATTAGTGTTTTTTTATTATTTGTAGTGAGAGACACTAGGATGGATCAAGAGGTGACCTGTATCGACTGATAGTCTCTGAGAGAAACTAGAAAAGCACTAAGAGTGCAGTTCTCCACCTGGAGAGTGGCCTTTCTACAACCACTGTAAAAGATAGAATTCTGGATCACCAGATCCATAATGGTGCCAGGATCCAGACCCAACTCAGGACACACATGGAGGTTGTTATCCTGCATGAACACCAAGTTTCGAGAATATCACTTAATATTTTGACTTTATATGGACAAATTTCTTTGCACCCAGACCCATGTCTGTATCATCACCAAAATTTAATGGTTTCTTCCTTTTACCAAACTATACACCTCTGGTAAATTTCATGTAAATCCATCCAGTACTTTTTCTGTAATCTTGTTAACAAACACCTGCAAACACATAGTCTTCTTTGGTGGCGATAAAAAGAAACGGGATGATAAGAATCGATGCCTGTAACCATGGATGATTCATCACCTGTGGTTCATACTGAATGCAGTACCTTTGGACTGTGAAACAAACTAGTCCTCTTGTCTGCTGCTGGGTCATCCCCTCAGAAACTAGTAGAATCCCCTGAACTCATTCCATCGTTGTCCTTTTGATGAGGCCTGAGGTTAAACCTGGATTAAAGCTAGTTAGTCAAGAAGTAAAAAAGGGTGATGTGTTTTAGATGTAATTTCAAGAAACCTTTCGAGTTGAAGTGTTTTGAAGCCTGGATTAACCGTCCTCTTTTAGTCCCCACAGCTGTGTCTTTAGGGGACAAAACTTAAATACCTGCAGGCAAAGACAGAGTCTGCACTTTCTCCAGCAGGCTACCTTAGGTAGAATCTATGACGTTTTGTATGTTGCATGTATATAGATATTAAAGATAGTTTGGTAATTAACATGGAACATACTAAGATAAAGGATAGGAATATCTGCATAAAAAGATAAAAAAGATATATATTTTAAGGTGTTAGTGTACAATGCATTGACATCCTGCATATTCTTGTTTATGATAATTATTACTTTTTCATTTTAAGGTTTTGGAGTAATGTTCCTCCTGGATTTCTTGTAGTTAAATGTTAAAAAGATACATACCGGTATAAGGACGGGTATATCCACATAAATGTGTGCACCTTTTATGTTGTATAGGGAAATTTAGGTTTAACTGAGGCTGTAGTAGAATTTTTACTGTACAGCTTTGTGTGGTCAGCCATTTATCTATCTTAACTTTATTTCCTGTCGTGATAGAGAAACTCACAGCTTAAAAAATCCTCCTCACTGCTCTTAAAAGCCAAGATGTGCCATACATAACTTTTATCCATTTATAACTTTTTTGCAAGAATGTAGATTTTCATTTAGAAGGACAATTCCAATTAAAGTCAAAACATTTAGAATAATTAGTAAGGCCCTGAATTAAGAGCCAAACATCAAAACAGAAATACCTGCCAACATATCTGTTGATTTTTGTTCTGTTACCAGAGTAAGGGTGAGGAATCTCCAATCCTGTGGTATTTAAAGGAGACATATCATGCTTGTTTCTCCTTTTCACTATGCCAGACTAGGATGCCTGTAAAGCATTTCTGCCCTCAGTACAAGTCTTTTAGTTCCTTCATTGCCCCACAATTGCGTTCTCAAAATCCTCATTTTAGGCCATTATCAAGCTCTCGTTGAAAAGCTCGGGTCTAAGGATGACCTACAGTTACCTCGCAACGTCACAGCCCTTTGTGCTCTGATTGGTCAGTTCTATCGGGGTAGAGCCAGCTTGTCCTTCTTCTTCTACTGTATTTTCTGGCAGGCTCAAAGCAGCGACCGCGTATTGAGTCCCCCTACAGGCCAGAGCTGGTAATGAGTGAGTGTGAGCTAGGGATCTATATACTGCTGCTGGTGGATGTGTTCCTCGGTGACGGTTTAGTGGCTAACGGACATCACAGAGGAGGAAGTGTTTTATCAGATTACTCCAATAAAAAGAAAGGTACCTCGTGTCGTCACGACGATTTAAATCTCGCGGACATCTCGCAATGACCTATTTTCAGAGGCATCAAATCTCGTTCTAGGATATCAGAAAAAATACAATATCTCATTTTTTGAAAATTAAGGGGGTGTAAGGTCTTGTTTTCAAATTTATTATATTATATGTAAGTATTAAATCATGCATCAGCATGATATGTCTCCTTTAAACATGCCTTCATTCGTGTTCTGGTGAATATAAGGGTACAAAGCACTGAAAAGTCTCAGTGTTTCTGCTGTTTTCATGGATGTGAATTTTTCATACTGTAGATCTGAAAATTAAAAGCTTAAAAGAAAAAAGAAAATGAAAACATATCTATACCAAAGCTAACTGACACCTTTTTCCCATCCCCTGCAGTGGAAGTTCTCAATATATTCTTTTAGTCTGTAACAGTGTTAATTCACACATGCATTTAAGGGAAATACTAAATTGTGTAACGCTGTTGTCTTTACTGTAGGGTACTTGTTGCATTGCTCCTTTAAAAGTTTCTGTCCTGGCCTGTTGAGCTTACAGCTCCTGAAACAATACACAAAACATCATTGGTGTCAGTACGACCCAGTCTTGAATGATTTAGGTGATGAGGGGCCACAAAAAACTGATGAACACATCTGTACTTGAAATTATCCTGATCTTATCAGTTAACATATTTGCAGTTTTTCCTGCTTAACCTGCCCTCAGGATGATCATACCACATTTTCTCCTCACCTGGAGCCTCAGTAAATTGGTGGCTGTTCATCTGACTCAGCTAAGGCTCATTACCACGGGGGAACGTACAGGCACTTAGCAACGCTTGCTCAACCAACTATTGTTTCAAACCAGAAAAGCTTTGGGGGAGGCAGCTCACAGCTCTGCCCCTGGCGCCAAACTTGAGCCTTTTTATAAATCGTGCCCTCTTGAAAACAATGGCCTTCCTCTGCACTGCAGGTCAAAGCACATTTTCTTACACTAAAACAGGAAATGAGAGCAGGAGCTGGACAAGATTATGGTAAAATGGTGCTGTTTTATTAATTACATACAGTATTTATAGTCTTTATTGCACTTCCAAGTTAGTCAAAAAACGAACAATAGTGCAAGTAACTACACACATTACATAAAAAAGGTACCATGCAGCATACAAACAAGCTTAATACAAAGCAACAATATCCGCAGTTTGATTTTTTTCTTTTACATGTAGCATGGAGCTGCCTGCAGCTGCAGTAGAAAAAGCAAAAACCCTGGACTGTGCAACGACTCGTCAAGGCCTTTCATGGTGAGGAGAATTACGTTTTGAGGCTGGTTATTGCGTGGGGTGGTGTAGCACAGTGGTTCTCAACTGGTCTGGCTTCAAGTCCCAAATCCTTAATGAGAAAAAAAAATTCCTATCAAATCTGAAAAAGTCAAATTTACTAAATGTAAAATGTTGAAGTTTGGGCTTACAATAAAGAAATAATGACTGCATAGGGAGACAGGGCTAAGCGTTTATAAGCCCTTAGAGGACATACTTGCATACATTTCAGTAAAATGTGCTTCCTATGATAACATTTATGATCTAGTTTTTGAGAAATCAATACAAAGGGAAAAGGAAAAAGTTTTCTTCCAAAATGATGTGATAAATCAAATGTTACTAACCTGACACACCAGATGGACCATTCAATTTATTTATCTTGTCCATCTGGGAAAGAGCCCATAAAAAGTGTTTGGGAATAGGCAGAACCTTTCAAAAGGCCGCAAGTAATTAGATGATTGTTACGTCAATCACATTCATTCCAGGGCAATCAGATAATGTAGTTGGTGGGTGCTACTTTGGTATAAAGAACAGAATGTGAGTAACCTTGCAATATAAACTATCAGCTAAACATGTTGAAGTCTAGCAAAAATATATTTCCCTTAGATACAGTTGTTGTGCTATCATTTGTTATAATGCCAACTGACAAAACAGCAACTAAAGATGTTAGCGTCTATGCAAATCTTTGCACAAACAGTAACTTCCTGCTGTCGACTACCTCATATCTATCACCTCTTCCTGCTATAAAAGCGGGGCCGCTCACAATCATTGCAGACAGGAGTTTGGCAGACTTAAGAATAGGCCAATCCATCTGCACTGCAAGGTTTAAGGCTTACAGGAAACAACAAAAATGAATTTGTTATCACAGCAATATGGAGAAAAATATATGTTCATTGAGGCCCCTCCCATCTCTTAGCAGAATAAGCTTTGTGATCCATTTTATGGTCCCAAACCCACCAGTTGAGAACCACTGCTTGTAGCAGACAGCACTCTAAAATTATATTTACAAAGCCTATCTATGGTTTCCTAAAAGGTAATTCATTTACTACGTTAAAATAAAGTGAGCTATGTATACAACATGACGTCTTCATATTCATGTGACATTCAAGTTAAAGGAAAAAATAAGAAAATGTGAAAACAGTCTATAATTGGGGGATCTGTCTGCTTTTGATAGTTTTGTAATATGAAAGCGTATTGGAAAAAAGTCTTTGGTCCATGCTCAAATCCATGACTTGGCATAACTTTGGCTTCACAAGAATACTCAGACAGTGAAAACAAATAATGAGCTACACAGAATTTACAAAACAGCTTAAAGGAGCAAAGCCAGAAGCTTTTGGGGCTTTTGGCTAACCTTGTGTCAAAAATAACACATCTGAGCTGCATTTAAGACATAACGAAAGGTAAAAAAAAATGCATAAATAACTCTACAAAAGCATCCATGGCCTGATTAAAAGTCTGTTTAAATAGCAAGGAAACTGCTAAAATGATTCAGATGTCTAGTTCGGGGCTTTTTAGTACTTTTTCATACATATATTTACACAATCTGAAAAAAAACAAAAAGACAAGCACCTGTTATTTTCAGCAGAGCGGAGCTGCATTAGGATTGTAACTGAAAACCTCAGATGAATCAGTCAAGTGTTAACCAAAGTGTTGAGGGTTACAGCCTAGACAAGCAGTAGAACAAAGGACATATGCGAGGAGAACATTTGGTGGAAACAGGGAAGATGTATTCGGAGGACTTTGGTTTGTGTGAAACAAAACTACTTCAGATCCCCAATGTGTCAGCCATCCAAGTCTTTTTTTTTAACGCATGCACAATGATAATCCCATAGTTTGGAGTCTATGGCAGCTGAAGTGACTTTGCTACAAGGTTCAACATCTGTTTCAAGTTCCGAGTTCACATGGCTCACTGCATCAACAGTTCCAGGTAATGCACGCCTGGCGGGGACCTTATGAAAACTGACCGTCGCTGATGAACTTGTCAGCATAAGGGCATGTGTGAGAGAGAGAGACCGAGAGAGAGAGAAACCGTATGAGTAAAAGGCAGAATGAGGGCCAAGGACAAGGGAAGGGGTGTGTGTCACTGAATGCTCTCAACACTATTCCAGCAGTGCACGAGGGACGGCTGCCTTCTAGGAAAAGAGGCAGATCACATATGGCACAATGAGAGAGAGAGAAAGAGAGAGGGAGTAGTGTTTCACTCTGAACCTTCATTGAAGGGAGTACCACAGCTTATTGTTCCTTTAGTCCTAACTTTTTAGCAATTCTATCTCTCCCTGATGTAGCACGGCTCACGCATCAGTCTCACATTGTCGCAGGGGAAGAAGGGTGAGGTAGGGGTGCGGGGTGTTGCCATTAAGGGTACAAGAGGTGGTTGCGTGACAGGATGGTTGTGGAAGGTGTGTGACAGCTCATCAGCAACCGCACTGGTTTCTGTGGCTTTCTGGCCTCACTCGCAAAACAGAACCCCCTTCCTTTTTGCCTTCCGTCCACCGTCACCCCCCCCCTTCACCCCAGCCTCCAGCAGCCAGCTCCTTCAGCTGGAAAGCTTGGCGAGGGTTTATTTTCATGGATGGGGAACGAAAACAGCCCTCTCTTTGTTTTGGCTGCCGTGTCGTTCCCAGCGGAGGAGGCGTGGTGTCCTGAGGGCTGGGGTTGGGCCTTGCAGGGGCCATGTGGAGTCAGGGAGGTTGGCGGGTAGGGGGTGGTAGGTGAGTAGGTTGGGGGTGTCCAGGGTATGGGGCCCTTCTCAGACGGGGTGTGAGGGCAGCTCCAGGAGGGTGGGCGTCGGCATGGAGGCCATGGTGATGTCAGCGTCCTCCCCTTTTCCTCGCTGGCGACGGGTGGCACTGAAGTACGCATTCATCAGCTGCATGATCTCAGTCAGCTGTGACAGAGAGAGACAGACAGGTCAATCCGGCAATCTGTGTGTTTGTCTGGTGCTGTCACACAAGAGTGGAGAAAGGAGGGATGATGTCATTCAACTGCTAGAAAAACTGGATCCTCCAGAGGCTGACAATGTGTGTCAGGACACACATGAGCACATCCATAATTCAAATATGCCTTATATCCAGTATGTGTGGCTATTGTACAGAGTTGAGGTGTAAAGAATAAAGCCTGCACAGCGTAAAGAACACTGTATCAAATACTTTGATTTAAGTTATATTTCACTGAGGCATTCACACCACATCTTGGCTGACAACACATGCTGGACACTTGAGCAAACACCTGATACACAGATTTTGTGTGTCCTGCCTAAGCTAACCTGCTTCCAGATTGATTATTGTACTGTTCTGTGTGACAAAAATGGATGCTGTGCTGCAATGTCTTTGGTACTCTCCACACATCAGGATTGCTTGTTATTTGTTATTTGTTATGAAAATCAGACTATTGGGCCTCTGCTTTAGTTTTGGTCAGAAGGGGGGCAAAAAGTAGGCTGATTATTTTGCATTGTGCACTCTGTTGTAGTTAGAGTTATGTTGAAGTCAGTGATGTTCTGACATTTTTGCTTTGGAAGGAATTTGTGTTTATTTCTGAATATTACCTGCAAAAATACGAGCATGTACATTTCATAACCCTTTTACCAACAGGGATTATATTTTTAGTAATAATAAAAAAAAACCCCAAAAAAACAAAAGGATTTCATACAATACTAACTTTAAGTTGATGTACTAATTTATTCAATCTTTGCATGCTCAAAACATGCTGGACAGCCTGTATCAACTTCTGTGAACACAGTTATCAGTGGAAATCATGATAATGTTTGTGAAAATCCAACCTCCTGATGCATGAGAGCATTTAAGGGTATGTGCTTCTGCAAGTTTCTGTAAAGACACCCTGGAGAGCATACATGGAAAAAAAACTAGGAACATACAACGGCATCCTGTCCCTTGGCTCTGTTCTGTTAATACTGCATGTTAAACTGAGAACATGTGCAGTTAGTGAGAAGTAAATGAGCTCAGAGGAGGGGTGTTATGATCTTGCAGATGTCAGTTTATATGCACTCATATTGACATGACCAACAAAAATTAACATTCAGCATTGCCGCTTCTATAATTCTAAAAAGGTCCCATGTCCTGCAAACTAAGTTTCTTTGCTTTTAATGTTGTTAGAAATGGTTTGGGGAGGAGACATGCATGACACCTTTACTAAAGTCTGTGCGAAGAGAAATGCCCTATTTTTTTTTTTTTTTTACAGAAAATGCCCCTTAAAATGCTCTGTTTTCACTTCCTGTATTTTATTGTATAACAGCTATACAGCCCCAACCTTCATATGTCCTCTGATAGTCACAGGCATTTGCCAATTCTATTTTGATAGCCAATTGACTGTGCAACCAATCAGATCAGACTTCATAGTCATGGCCTCCCGTAGCCCCCCTACCCTTCAGGAAAAAAAAGCTTCATCTGATCGCGAGACAACTTTTTATTTTTTCAATTTAATTTGAAGCAAATCCTTTCTTAATAGACACCCAAAAACTGTCAAACGTGCGACCTTTACTGTAACATTTTACTTCCTGTTGCATGAGAGCATTTGAGAAAGTGTGACTCTGTGGTTTTCAAGTGCATAGAGTAGAGCTTGGAAACCAACAGAGGCATGCAGTCTTTTAACGCTGTCTCATAAGAAATAATTTTTAAAGTAATACAGTGACATTTAATTACGGGGGTTCACTTTATGTATATAATGAGTTTTTGTGTATGCCGACTTCTCATATATAATTGGACAGACTTAAGTGGACAGCCAAAATGTTTGTCCAGTATGATCATTTATACAGCTCGAGTCCCACCTTTTGTTTCGTTTTGTTTAAACATAAAACTTCACTTGAGTCTTACCCTTTGCCCTCTCTTAAACTCTGTTACAGCCTCTAATCTTGCACTCCTCCAAAACTTCAGGCATAACCATAATCACGTCCTGTATATCTGCTCTCTCATGTTTCCTGCCTACAAGCTGAAATCCAGATCCATATCAGAGCAATATAGAGCCCCCACTTTCTTAAAGTAGGAGCATTTTTTTTTGTTTTACTCCTGACTAACAGATAAATAAAAGCCACTTCTGTACCCCATGAGAGATCACAGAGGGATTTTTTGTTCTGTGTGGGAAGATGCAAGTGAATCTGCCCAATGAAAGGCGAGATTTGTTCTCCCTACTGCTCCCTATCCCTCTTAAAAAAAGCGTTTTGGAAAGACATGCATGTTTCTGAGAAATGTTGCCTAATATTTTAATGTGACCACTGCAATAAAACTCACCCCCAGTTGCCATTTAATACCAGGAAGTCAGGGTTTTGGCGGTCTGCATGTGTTGGGGGGTGGGGGCAGGTTGTGTGCTCTCGATTTGGACTAAATTAATGAGTGTTTTTAAAGTGGGTCAGCGAGCTGGTGTGAGGGGAGTATCATGAGCAGACAGCATGCTTCTTTCACTTGCTCTGTTAGCGCTGCATGGTGATAAGGCCACTTGGCCCTGCGCTGACTTTAACTGAATCTTAACCACAGTGGATGTAGGTTATAGCTAAGCTTGGTGAAGAGAGAAAACATACAGGTCTCTTTTTATACTCGGGCTGTTTATGCATGAGCCACTATACCTTGGTGGTTTCAAACAGCAGGTCCCGGTCCCCAGCTGTGATCTTAAAAGTGTTGCTATCTGAGACCCCATAGGAGCAGATCTGGCCGTAGGGGAAGGACTCCAGGGCCTCTGCCTCTCCCTGCCGATACAGAGAAACGGACGTAGCGGCTACACCCAACCACAGCTTCTGGGAAAAACTCCCTGTTGAACTCTGAAGGGAGAAAAGGGTCAAGAGATGTTAGAACAGCTCAAGTATCCAAAGATACTTTAAGCAACATTATATTCCATTTTGAACTCAAATTGATAGGTTCAGGGTCAAATAATACAATATCTTTCAGGTGGGGAAAAGGCATCTATCTCATTCTACAAAGCCCTCCAATGTGTCATCTAGTTGTGGGCCATGGTTTGATTTATTGCACAATTTTCACACCCAACTTGAGATAAAATAGAGGCCTATTTCATGCTTCAAAATAAAATGGCCATGGCAGAAACAATGGATGAGCGAGAAGCCAAAAAAAAATAAAAAAGGATGGATTTCTTCTTCTCTGTTGAAACGTACTGTACTGTACTGTTTGATCATCTGTTGACTACAATTTCAAGGTAGAAAAGTTGCCTATTTTCTCTGGAGAGTGTAATGGTAAAATGTCACACCAGATGGACCGTTCACTATATTTCAGTAATATATCTGGGAAACAATTCATAGAAGGTGTTTGGGGAAGGGCAGAACCTTAAAAAGGAAATTTGGCAGGTGATTGTTTAATCACATGTATTGCGTGCCAATCAGATAATGTTGTAGGCAAGCACTATAGCCTTGGTATAATATACAAAATGTAATCACTACTTAGGACAAACTCTCACCGAAGCATGTCAGGAATGAAGCAAAACTTTAATTTTTATCCAGAAATGTTTCATTGTTCTTGTTTGTTCTTTCCTTAATAAAGAAATGTAGTCCAGAACTGATAAAATTACTACTGAATCAGTTAGCATCTATGCTTATCTGACAGAGCAGTCATTTCCTGCTGACATTATGCTGATAGCTCCCACCTCTTTCTGCTCTAAAGACCACTGATTGGGCAGAACTACTTTGAGACGCTCACAATCATCGTTCATTGGAGTTTGGCAAGATGAATCTGTCTGATGCAGACATTGTAACAGGCTGATCCAGCTGCTGCACAAGATTAGGCTTATGGATAGTTCAAGTAAAACAAAACAACTACTGTGACACGAATACTCACGATATAGAAGTCCACTTCATAAAGAGTGCATCCAAAGCCCGACCACTGACGTGCAATTGTGAGGTAGGCAGCCATACTATCCCTGCAGCTGTAGCCAGACAGACCTTTCCACCGCTCCAAAATGGATCCCATGACAGCCGCCGCCTCCTCCTTTAGCAGGCTCCGCAGACGCATGTCCAGCTCCACCTTTTGTTTGTGCACTGCCGTAGCTGTGTGGCTCCACAGTGTTCCTTGCAGGAAGCGCTGTGTGGCAGGACAGCCCTGAGGTGCTACCTGACAAGCTGGCAGCGATTGGGGTGTAGACAGGGACATGAGGACTCGTGCTTCAAGCATGTGACTCGGGTAAAGCTCGTCCAGGGGCGGATGTGGGGTGTGTGTGCTGAAGTCACCCATCAGACACTGGAGCCTCAGGGAAGCTAAAGCTTGCAGGTCCTCATCACAGGCTGGGAGCTGCCCACGCACCACCATCTCGTGACACTGTAGTGCAAAGAAAGGGACAACCACATGATGAAGATTTAAGTTTTTAAGTTTACACTAGTCTTAGATGTCCCAAAAACACATTTTTGAAGTTTTTTGCCCAAAACTAACTGAGATACTAGCATTTTCGTCTGTGTGTCAAATCCCTTATGATTGTCAAATGGACTGTTTAAGCACGTTTTCTGAAAGGTGGAGCAAACAACAGGGAAAGAGGAGAGATTCAATTGTTGGGAACTGTAGATAGGCCATGAACATGTAT
This sequence comes from Scarus forsteni, assembly GCA_036419115.1. Taxonomy (NCBI): domain Eukaryota; kingdom Metazoa; phylum Chordata; class Actinopteri; order Labriformes; family Labridae; genus Scarus; species Scarus forsteni. The sequence continues at coordinate 29,552,538 of JAZDUH010000084.1, read as the reverse complement.
AGTTTTGTATTAAAATGTACGTTGTAGAATTCCCTAAACAACCAAAGTTAGTAGTTAAAGTTAGCCAGTACAACACAGTGCACAAAATCTACTGGAGCTAAAAAGTAGAAATACTTGTATAAAGACATGAGTTGTTTGTGTTTGTTCTGTCATTTGGAAGGAATAATTGGCTTCTAATTGGCTATTATTGTTTCTGTGACAAGCTTATGAGGCATTAACAAATAAATTGGGAAAAAAGGAGGAAAACGTTCAAAAACAATACATAAGCTGCACATTCTTTACATTGAAAATGTAAATAAATCATTTAAATTGTTGCCTTATTATTTAAAATCGTACTTTAAAGTGTTTCTGTAACACTGAACACAATATTTAGAACAGAAATGAGGAACTTCATACTGAATCCACATTTTTATAAACAAATTTAAAGGTCTCTCTGAGATGTCAGAAATCAATTAAGCATAACATTCAACCACTAAAACTATCTGTTCAAGAATGCAAGTAAATAACCACAATTTGATATCTTAATCCAGAAATAATGTGTGAATTGCTGTTTTTTCCTGTGCTTTTGTAAAACATTATGTTTGAAACTTCTTGGAAAACATTTCTAATAATCTTTTAGCATTAAAAACATTTTCTGGGCTAAAGAGCCTTTTACAAACTGGTGTATTAACAATGACACAAATATATAAAAATAAGATTTAGTTTATTAATGCAGATGCTTTTGGTTTAGGGCAGCTGTGGCATAAACCTAACTTTTGGTGGTGGTCTAATAAACATGTTTAGTACTGTAAATCTGATGAAAATATACTGAAATTGCTGGTTGTTCTTTTTTTTCCCTATTGGCAAGGTTACAAAGATTACTAAATGATGTTTGGCTACATAAATGCAGCCGAAATATCTTCTGTATATTACATAGTCTTGTGAATGACAAAAATATGAATGGAGAAAAATGTGGACAAAACATACTAAATATGAAATTGTTATTGTATTCAAGTATTAACAAATTAAGTTTAAGGTTACCCAGTACATATAGTCTTACTGTTTGAGCTTAACTTAAAAATGTAATAAGCATACTAGATTCTGAAATAAACACATTTTTCTTCTTTCTATGAATTCTAAGTGATTTTGAGTGTCTAAATTTGAGTATCCAATGATTTGTGACAACTCTGGCCCTGTGGTGCTGGGAATATTATTTTTGTGGCCTCTTTGGTTGCCAAAGTTGCTCATACTTGTTCTGAGTAACTGCCTTGGTGCTGACATTAATCCCTCCTACCCCACCCTCTTTATTTTGTCCCATTACTCTTTTATGACAGTCCTCAGGAAGAACATAAAATCAAGCCAGTGCTGGCTAACTTTTGTCCCCTCTGCACCACAGCCAGTTCTCTTAGTCATACTTTTAGTGCACTCTTTTATTGCAGGAACAGCCCATTAAATGCAAATGATTATTAAATAAAAAAACAATTAAATCTAATATAAGGCGACTCTGTCAGCAGGACAGTAAATTGCAGCTGTGCTCACTGAAATGGTCACTCATGGTAAAGGAACACTGGAAGGAGGACTCTGCCCTTTGTGGAGTGTTTTCTGCTCCATTACCTGTTCAAAGAGGAAGAGATACTCAATGCTGTCCACTGATATGCTGTCAGCATCCAACAGGCAGTAGAGCTTGAAGCACAGTTTCCACTGGGATTTGGGCTCTGGCTCTTTGGTGGAAAGGCTGTGCAGAAAAAAGAAAGAACTCTTTAGAGAGTTGAGACATGGGTCTAATAGCCTTTTACTTAAATGGTACACCAATGATCTTAAGCACAGATGTTAATATGTTACAAAGTCCCTCCTCAGTGTGTGATATTGTTGTTAAGTAACTTTGTTTAACTTATGTTTACCCTGCCCTCCAGCACTGTAAGAACATGGCAGTGACCATTTATGAAAAAGAACATTTACAAAATAAAGAAAAAAAGATCCTCAGCATTCCAGCGGTCAACTTGTTTCAGACTTTGTCCCGAACAGCCATATGACATCATCTTCACCTTGGTTGTCCAGCGGCTGGCAGGCTTTGCAGACAAATATAGTGCCACAGTCCCCATTCCCAGCAGGGATTCGTGTTTGACCAGCAAGACCAGACAAGGTCACCAGATATCAGGGGTACTGGATAACGTTTAAGCTTAGAGATAATTACACAATCCCCTGCTCTGCTCACAGTAATGCGTGGGGTGACAAATAACTGAGATTCCTGCAGACTAAGTGTTTAGATAGAGTGTCTTTCTGCTCACTTTTATTGTGTCTGACTTCCTCGCAGTGTCTGTCACATCTGTTTTACAAGCTTAACTGACATTGCTTTCTTTTTCTTTCCAAACCTGGTCAGGATGTCTGCGATCAGAGTGGCTCCTGCGACCGGCTGCTCCCACAGTGCATTCTGCTCAAACAGTGCAAACGTGTTTTTGCTGTCTTGCAGGCAGAGCTTCTCCTGCATCCTTCGTACCACCTGGGGAGGGGAGGGGAGGAGGAGACATAATTGGTCAAAATTTAGTAGAGATGATTTAAAGTAATCTTCTTAAAGTGCATTTTTGTTATTTCCTACTAATGCAACCCACTGCCCAACACATACAGTTCAGCTACCACTGGTATGGTATCCACAAATAAAGGTTGAGTTAAAATTAAAAAGAGGGTAGCCTTAAAACATCTCAGTTTAGTTTTGATTAACTGATTTATGATATATTTTAAATGAAGACCCACCATCAGGACATGAGCCCCCCATCTTGAAAAGATAGGCACAGAATTCTTAACATTTTTTTAATGATTTAGTCCTACAAAGCCTGATGTCTTTTATGCATTTGCCTGTCTTTGTCAACAGTTCTGCTCTGTTTTGTAACCATTATATTAACTGTTTTAGGGTAAGAATTATAGGAGATTTAGGGGTATAGATCATCAATGTACATGCTAAGTTTTGGCTTAGGAGAAGGTAGAGCTGTGTGCTGCATGGTTTATCAAAAAACTTGGTTCAAGATTATCTGGAAAAGATCAAAACTATTATCTTTTACATCTACCTTCTGCTTTGTCTCTGTTTGTCCAGAATTATGGCATCTCAAAAGGAAAGGCTTTTACAGCGATGAAACCATAGACTGACTTGAGTAACATGAGGCGTCTTGAAGAATGTTGCAGGGATTCCATAAAGTTTAATAACACGTTTAAGCTGCATTAGTAGAATTCGCTGGTTAAAACAAAAATTATCTTACTTGTTGTGGCTAAATTATTCATTTGATTTTACCCATCTTTCTCTGTCTAAATCTCCTTGTATCCCCTCACAACTCTCATAGTCTCAGCAGAAGGCTATTCAACATCATTTTGGTTCAACTTGAGGTTTCTGCTTATAAAAAGATTTTTTTTTTCTGTGCAACTGCATATTAATCTTAGGGATGCATTGATATTGGATGTTGCCTTCATTCAAAATGCTTTATTTCTATATTCATTGTTGTCAATCCAATTCTTAAATGTACATCATTTTGCTTCAAGATGTGTTTTTGCCTGAGATTAATAATTAAGGCACATTCAAACAGGGGATAGAAATAGTGGCTTTTGATCTTTGAATAGTCACTGACTAACAAAACAATTAGGCAATTAATTGGCTAAGGTTTGCACTATTACTTCCAATCATTTTTCATTTGAATAGTGCAAAACAAACAACAAATGTTATCTCAAGATGTTTTTCTAAAGAGTAGCCAATGCCATACTCTTCCTTTTTGATTTTGTTCTTTTTATTTTGATTAATTAGAGATGTAGAAAAAACAGAGAGGTAGACAGAGACAATGGGACCAAAATGAGGATTCATGATAGTGGTCATTTATGGATGCCCAGACCATAAATATGTCCATATCATATTTCTCAATATATCAATGTATATGGGATTATCCACTTGAGATGAGGCATTCCCTTTTCAAGAGGGTCCTCCTCTCTCTATGGTTGTAAAGGTGGTTATCATAGTGGTATAATAAAGGACAACCATAGATAGTAGGTCCACAGCAGTAGGCCGTACACACCAACAATCCAGAGCAGCCTACAAAGCTCCTCCAAACTCAAAATGTGTCATTTATTTTTGTGAGTCCTTACAATATCATTGCCTTGCTTTAAAAATAACATATGTCAATGGAATATGGTCTGCTTTCTTATAATGTGTAGAGCTATACATTGGCTAAAATGTACAGCGGACATGCTTGCAATAGAAATACGCTGATATTTTTTAACAGGTAAAATTATCTTTTTTTTTTTAAAGTATCTGCTGATATCAGGACAATGCCAGTAATTTTGTGCTTCCCTTATCACTCATGTTGTGTCGTTGTGAATAAAATCAAAAAGGGCACAATCTGGCCTGCTCTTTCTGTGGAGGATAACATTTGCTATCAGTGCTAAAAAAAAAGAGGTTAATGTGGAATAAACTTAACCCTGTACATGAAATGGGCGATACAAGCCTTAAAGTGGAACAAGTAAAATCACAGAGTGAGTCAGACAGGGCAAAACAGATGCCAAAAATGCATGTTCCCCTGTCTTTTTAATTAGGAGGGAAAATTATACTTCCTAGCTTTGTATTAATATCATATGGATGAACAAGAGAGGGGATGAGAAAGGTAACAATTTAGATTAACAATGACTATTTCTGGTTCTGTGCATGAGTAAAAACTAAGATCATTTGGCTCTTCCATTCTTTAAAATGCCATCAAACATATCACAAATTGTGAAGTTGGAGCTCCCAGAAAATACAGACTAAAAATTTTGTAATACAAGAGGATAAGGGGGACTCAAATGGTCTCTTCCTGTAAACATGGTGGACATGACCCTTTCTAGAAAGCGCTGACAAAAAAACACATGACTTGATTTACTGTGCCGAATAATATTTGTGGGATGACAGCTTCAGCTAAACAGTTTCAAAAACTAAAAAAGATCTTGGAACGCTGGTCTTAAATGTACTTAACAGACAACTGTGACCACACCTCATTGGCAGTTGTGTGCGAGCTGATGTAGAGCTGGCATGATCCAGGGCCAGGATAGTGCACAGTGCACAGCATCTCCTGTCGGTTCATGAGCATCTGGATCTCCTCCCAGGACGGCACACACTCCCTGCACTTTGTCTTGTCCAAAGCTTCACTGATGAAAGATGCATAGTTATCCATCTCTGACTCTGGACTTTGGCTCTGGATCCTGCATCAAAGCAAAAAAAAAAAAAAATGGTGCATGAGAAAAAATGAGAATGAGGCAAGTGTGCAAGCATAACATATTTATCACTCAAATAAAAACACTTTAAAGGGTGGACTTGTTGTGCTACGGCTGTTAACAGACTGAGTGGCTGAAAAGTGTTACGCCATAATTATGCTTTCTTTTTGTTTTATTTGTTGGCCTGGCAAAGCTCTGGAGTCAATGAGGCGAGGAATGACAAATGTCCTCACCTTAGCGCTTGGGGACTTGAAATGCTCAACATCCCTCAATCCTCAAAGAAAAAGGAAAACGACAAAGACAACATGCTTGACTTTGGAAAGCGTAAGAAACAGGAAAAGGTGTTTCCGCTCCTGTGAACCGGAATGACCTGGCACTTCCTCCCAGCGGAGCATCAGGAGTGGTAGCTGAGAGTGTGTGTTTTGTTTAAAAGAGGGAGCGACACACTGCAATGTATAAAGTCTCTGACACTTTGCAGAGGTGTGAAATTGTCCCTGATGGAGAAATGAGCTCTGCAATGTGTGAATAAAGGAGAAAAATGGGAAGGAAACAATTATGCTGCTATGGACATCCAAAAATGCACACAGCAATGAAGACAAAGAGGCAAATGAGAGCCTCAAAACATTTTGCCAGACTTTGAGGCCCTCTCCTTCCCTCCGATTTCTTGCTCGTTCATAACTTTATGGCCACAGGGTGGGATTTGTCCCGCTGAAACATAATTAGGAATGTTCCACCGAGTCTGTGTGATCCGTCTTATACTCTCCCCTCTTCATCCCTCTTGCTACTTACTTCTTTTTCGCCCCTTCCTCCTCCTCAGTTCTCCCTCTGTCGGCCTATTCTCTCTGACAGCAGACATTCCCCGGGGGTTTCTCAGGGCACTGTGGGGGGAGCAGAGGGGGGTTTCTGGGCCCACTGCCCAGCTCCAGTCTTAGCTTTGCCCAGCTGCAGCCTCAGTGCTGATCCGCACAGTGAGGGAGTGCGTGAGAGCGAGGGGCCAGACGTATCAAAACACACTGGTAGCAAGTTCCACAGCGTTATTATGAATCGGCATCGCGTGCAACAGTGCCATTAGTTCGAGGGTGATTCCAAGCACGAGACTTAAAGATAGAAAACCAAAGTGATCTGATGACACCGCGTTTGACAGAAAATCTAGAGCAGGGGATTATCACTTCTAATAAATAAGAGTAGTGCGCTTGGCAGAGGGGCTAATTCAGACCTGCAAAGCCAGCTCTAAAACACTGGATCTGTCTGGGCGAACATGCTAACAATGTGAGGGCATACCACGCTTCTATATCTAAACTGGTGGCCACCGTGCAGGCGCCTGCTAGATCCTCTGCATTTCCTGATACAACACACAGCTAGTTCACCTTTCTGTCCAAGCTTCTACACACAGTCCTTTGATAAATCTACCACATTACTATGATTGAAGTTAATAAAATATATAGAACTACAGCTTCTAGTGTTACCCTCAGCATATCATTAACAGTGTAGCTTTGCAGTAAACCTTCACATCTACCTTAATTAGTTATTTTACAATTCATTTATTAGTTTAAAACTTGCAACAAAGCAAAGCGTCAATCTTTTCCTCCATCTTTTAGTTTCCTCTATTGTATCCATAGTACTAAGATGAGTTAACTGGCTTCCTTTTAGCAGAAGGGTGTGTGAAATAATGCTGTAAAGTCATGAACAAAAAACCAAGACCTCTGCTTAAATTACACTGCACTGAGGGCATAAAATGGAATGGGTTTGGTGCTTTAAGATTATCTTTGGGACAGCAAGTCATAGTTTCAGGGATGAATTTTAAATTTTATAAGTTTTAAAGGCCTTGAGTAGGCTCTTATTACCTTTACCAAAAAGGTCGTGTTTTTGCCTGCGTTTGTTAGTTAGCTATTTTGGTTATTTAAGGGAAACTCTTAAGAGTTTAACAGAGAATTTGATAAAACTTTCAGGGAATGTTATTCATGGCACAAGGAAAAAGAGATTGCATTTTCCAAAATCCAAATACGAATGTGGATCCAGGATTTTCTAAAAGGGATTTTCAACCTTGTGAAAAAGTGAAGTTCTCCAGGTTTTTGAGATTTATTTTCAGGGAATGCAAATCACAGCAGAAGAAAAAACTGGACAGATTTCAGTGCTGATCCTAATAAGGATGTGGATCAAGTGATCCACAGGATTAACACCAAGAATTTCTGTAAATAATGTTTTCATTTTTTTTGTTGTTGTTTTGTTTGTTTTTTAGCTTTAATACTCTATTATCCCTACATCCGAAATAAAGATTACCAAATCAAATCAAGTCAAATTTTTCAGGGATTTCTTAACAGTGTGAGATGGGACAGTATTCCACATTTTTGTCTTAAGCACAATGTTGTAAATGGCTTGGCAGAAGCTTTTGCTCTTGGAGCACACTGAATCTAAAAATAATCAGACCCTCACTGTTCAGGCTACTCAGCTTTACAGTTCTCTACCAGAAGATCTCAGATTGGCCTACTCTCCGTTCACATTTATGTCATTCCTGAAAACCTTTTTCTCAGAAGGTCTTCCCTAATGATATCATACAATTGATCTCAAAAGTCTCCTCCAGGTTGCAAATTAGATGTGTCAGTGCCCCTTTTGGTCAAAATTTTCGACTGGGATGCGGGACAATCTTTGGGTATGCTCTTTGGCTTGTGGGCCCAAAAATTAAGGTTTCATGTCAAAACAACACCATTTGCAAGCCTTTTGATTGGTCCACTGTACAGTAGCAAGTGACTGCAAGCCACTGCAGAGTATGATCCAACATGTCAAATTGACTCACCATTATACCAAAGTGTATTTCCACATTCATGTCTTACTCAGAGACCAAGCGAGCACTGAAAATATCCCTGTCTTCTGCCTCAACTGATTCAGCAGTTGTAAATTTCAGCTCCTCTGATGTCTCATCTCTTTCCTTTTTTGCAATCACTGCATTGTAGTCAACTCCTGTTTGTTACTTTTTGGTTGCTTACTCCCACAGCATTTGGCTCGTCTTTGTAGTCATGGCCTCTTTTGCATAAACAAGCTGAGAACGCATCACGAGCAGGAGACAAATCACACGGCTGACTTGTGTTTTGGGGAAGTATTGCCAAGTGACATGAACCAAGTGACACGCAAGTATAAACAGCATGGGGCATTACAGCATATGAGCAAGTGTAGCTTTGAACCTAGAGAATAAATCAGGCTTTGGAATCTTGATGTCAGGGAGAATAAGGGTCAGCAGGACTTCATATATATCGAGGATATGTGATGATCTGACTTGACCACTTGAGCCTGGTTAGCTTCAGCTGTGAGAGTGACAAGTGTTGATACACAGGAGGAGATCCCTCATCGAGACAACACCAAAAGACACAATACATCCAAGTCAATGAGAAACTGAGTGACTACGACTGGTTTTATGAAGCATCACTAAACAGTAGCTTTGTGTACCACCTTTCTCATCTGACCAACCAACAATTGAGAGAGTGATTGTCAAGAAGGACCACTATCTTGAGATATAGGTGCTGAACAAAGCTGTTCAAACATCAAAAACACAATCTCCTTCACAAAGAAGGTAGCTTTGCACTTCTTTAAGGAAGCTCAGGCAAAACTTCCCCATTAGGGGCTTTGCTGCCATGGAGTCAGGCATAGTGAAGCAGTGTATCATTGTTTTTTGTTTCTATTGTCATATTTACCTCCGCCAAGGAGGTTATGTTATTGCCGGCATCTGTTTGTTAGTTTGTTAGTTTGTTTCTCTGTTAGCAACATAACTAAAAAGGTTATGGATGGATTTCTATGAAATTTTCAGGAAATGTCTGGATTGGGACAAGGAACTAATGATTAGATTTAGGAAGTGATCCGGATCACCGTCTCGACCCACCATGATAAAAAATGTGATTTTTGTGAATAACTATTGAATTAAAATAGATATCATTACCTCTGCCAAGGAGATTGTGTTATTGCCGGCGTCAGTTTTTTTGTTTGTTTGTTAGTTAGTTTGTTTCTCTGTTAGCAAACATAACTCAAAAAGTCATTGACAGATTTGGATTAAATTCTCAGGAAATATCCGGATTGGGACAAGGAACAAATGATTAGATTTTGGGAGTGATCAGGATCACCGTCTGATTCCACCATGACGAAAAATGTGATTTTCGTGAATAACTACTGAACTAAAATAGATATTATGAATCCAATTGCTAATGGTATGTTTTCATGGTCAAGGAATCTAAATATTTAGATGAAATAAAGGTAGGACTAATATTTATGGTGAAAATCACAATATGGGTGAGAACTGTGGTGCTGGCGGAGGTCTGCGCTCTCTGAGTGCTTTTCTAGTTATTGCTGGGGTATCAACTGTGTGTTCAGCACTTGGAGTTCAGCACAAATTTTCTGAAGGGACAGTGAGGTCTATTGTACTGTAATCTATCATATCTTCTTGGTTTATCATAGTCAGGAGAATCACATGTTTTATATTTCCAGCTTCAAGTAAAAGGTATTGCAATCAGCTTACATGCTTAAAAGGATTTATCAATGGGAAGCAATTTACAAGAAGTCAAAGAAATACACCAAGAACAAATCTAATAATGATCCTTACAAAATGTATCCATACAGCAAATTTTGGCACTCAAAGATTCTGCACATATATAGACATGCAACATTAAGACGATATGTCATTGAAGTTGTCTGCATCATCTCATCAATCTTGTTCACCATGTGTATCTTACCTCTTGAGGTGGAACCGCAGGTACTTCAGCACAATGGACCCAGGTAGGAAGGTGCAGCTCATGCAGGTGAGCAGCTGCCAGTAGCGGAGGTGTGCTGCAGTATATGGAGCAGGCGTGTAGCTGGTCTGCTTCACAAGCTGGCAGTAGACCTCGTCCCGGAGGGCCCGTAAGTCCAGGCAGGTCTGTAGCACACCCTGGATGATGGGAACTGGCTCCCTTGCCGACTCCAGCTGCTGTAGACAGTTGAAGAGCTTCACAGCCTCCTCACGTACTGAGCCATAGCCTTTCCCGCTGTAGTCTGGCAGAAGAGGAGTAGAGCAATACATTTTCTGGCATTAATACTTTTAAACTTTCAGACCTTTTTCAACCTTTTAACACAATCTCCTTTAGTCTATATAAATAATCAGTGCTGAGTTTTGGTCAAAATATAAAACTCATTTATCACCACAGGAAGTTTTGATTATGTATAAACCAGATCTTTTTGGTGTGTTTCTTTAAATACAAACAAGCTCCTGCCAAGCCTAGCCCTCTTTTCCCAGGAGGTTACAGACAGTGCTTCTATGACTGTGGGTAGAGAAATCAGGTCAGGGAGCATTTACACAAAGACTTGTCAGCCCCATTCATGCTGTGGTTTCAAGACATAATATTTACACCCCTGTAACTATCTGTCCCAACTCTGTAGGTTACAAAAGATGGAATGAGGGAATGAGTAGACCCCCACTTTTCTTCATGTTAGTACCAGAGGTGTTTATATGTAGGTGGCCCATGGACTCAGTGGGAGACAGGAGCGCCGCGTGTCTGCTCTTGTGTGTATGGGGAGCATGCATTGTCACAAACTCCGAGTTGTATTGCACCATGATATGACACATAGAATGCATGTCCTTAGGGAATCAATGTTTATGTCTTGATGTGTAAAAATGACAGAGCTCCGTAGTGGTGCTTTTTGTCACACACTGATTTTGATACAAACTGCTGTTATTGTTTGTTATAAGTTGTATTTGAGATTTAACTTTCATGTACTCTAAAGTCCATCCAAATCATATGTTCTATCTACATCCCAAAGCAATGACATGACATGAAGATGTTAACTACTTACATGTGTGCTCCAGGCTGCCATAGGGGAAGGGCAGCAGTGGAGCGTACAGGGGGCCCTGGGTGTACTTCAGAATGGGATTGTGCTGGTAGATATGCTCCACTACTTCAGGGTTGAATTTGTTCTCCTGCAGTACACAAATATCAAAACAATATCATGAATATATCTTTTTGAAAGGTGCAGAACAAACTTTTATATGCCTTCAATTTCCTGCAGTCAACCTGGAAGCAGGTCAGAGAGAGGGTGACCGGGGTCGGTTTGACCAGGGTCACTATTCAGCTCTGGCAAGTTTCAAAGCAGCAGGAAGGTCAGGAGATGACCCAGCAAACAGCTATAGCATGACTGACACATTATATTTTATCTCCTGGTGTCAATGAGTTTGTTGTGCGTGTGTTTGTGTCTTTCACAGCCTATGTGGATAGATGTCTTCCAGAGGTACAGCTGGCTTCCATGCTGCTGCCCTCCAGCACCTGTTGCTCATTAGTAACGTTGCCACTGCTCTGGCTCACTCTTCTGACTCTGAAACCCCCCAAATCAGCCAGTCTTTCTCTCTGGCTGTGAGACAAACCCGCTCTCACCCCTCCTTAGTGGGCCAAAGTTGACACATTCTTCAGAAGTGTTGGGTGCTCTCTGGTGACAGGCTTGTCTGTGTGAAATGTGGAAGGAGATGGACCCAGAGTGGACTGGTAGAAAAGTAAGCCTTAAAGAGGCAGGAAAGATATATACTTGCTTTTAACTATGATGGCTGCCATGTGCCCCTTTGTGGTGTTTCATCCAGCTTAAACGTGACGACATGATTCATCATGCCAGCAGAAAAATATGAACAGGTTTCAAAGACAAACTAAAAAAATGAAGTCTATGATTCGTCAACATTTAAACAATATGTTACACTGAAACAGATACAAACATGATGGCAAATCTATTCTCAAAAAAAGTTTGAAATATTGATTTGGTAGAGTACCTTTAATTATACGAATTAGCATTGTATTTTATGTTGTTAGAAAGTCTTATTTGTCCCCTTTACAATGAGACAATACTTGTAAGGATTGTCCATTTGTGGAAAGAGCAACACAGCTTAACATGTGAGCAGTGCCCTCCAAAAAGGGCCCAAAGTCCCTGCAACTGGAAGCTGGTGTTCTGATATGTGGTGACATCAGAGACAGAATAAAAAGTTGGCATCCCAGGGTTGATAACACCCCAACAAGACTGGTTCTCCTTGCTTCACTGAGGAACTGTGGGCTTTCTTCTTCGGGAGAAGGGATTTAGGCACATTTTGGGGGGCGCTACCAACACTTTTAGCTGTGTTGCTCTTTCACAAATGAGTGATTCTTACATGTTTAACGATATAAAGGGGACTAATCAGGCTTTCCAACAATATAAAAACAAAACAAATCTGTTTTATTAGGGGAGAGGTAATTGACTAAATTAACTTTTCCAAACTCTTTTTGAGGTGTATAGTTAATGACAGTTAAATTCTTTTTAATAAGCAAGAAAGGTCTTTTGGAAATGAGTTCATTGTATTGATTTTACTGGTGACAATGTACATTGGGGACTTTCAGTAGACTGCATCTGAAGTTCGAGTTTCCTACAACTAAACTACAGATGTGTATTTGATATAATGATAAAAAAACACCCTCTGTTTTGCTGGTGATTTAGCTAAAACATGTACCAGCACGGCCAGTGAAAGTCATCAGTAAACACAATCACTCACTGGATCTTAACACTAGGAGTTCACATGGAGGAAAAAAGAAAGTAATGGAGTAATAATGTACATATATGAGTGAATGCTGATGGCTGTTGCAGCGGCTTCATGCTGCCATCTGTGGTTGTTTGGGTTTCCAGCCATGACTCCATCTAATAATGGCTGTGGAAGTCTTTGTGTAATGTGCTTGTGCTGCCCTAACACAATTGTGTTCTACTTTGTTCATCTGTCTCCATTTTTTTTTCTCCACAATATTCTTATCTTATCGTTTGCTGTACTCTTTATGTTCTTGGCTCTTGTCGGGTTTCCCCGCTGTACAGCACTTTGGCTCAGACTGTTTGTATTTTAAGGTGCTCTATAAATAAAGTTGATTGATTGATTGATATATACAAATTTGATAATGGTATTATGATCGTATTGATAACTAGTGCTTCTTTTTTTATTATTTTGATAATATGTCTGAGTTTTTTTCCATATTTTATAAATAATCTGAATGCCAAAAAAATACATAAGATACATACAGTACAGGCCAAAAGTTTGGACACACCTTCTCATTCAATGTGTTTTCTTTATTTTCATCACTATTTACATTGTAGATTCTCACTGAAGGTATCAAAACTATGAATAAACACACGTGGAATTATGTACTTAATTAAAAGGTGTGAAATAAATGACAACATGTCTTATATTCTAGTTTCTTCAAAGTATCCACCCTTTGCTCTGATTACTGCTTTTCAGACTTTTGTCATTCTCTTTATGAGCTTCAACAGGTAGTCACCTGAAATGGTTTTCACTTTGCAGGTGTGCCTTTTCAGGGTTAATTAATGGAATTTATTGCTTTTTTAATGGGGTTGGACCATCATTTATGGTCAGAAGTCAGGCTGATGCACAGACCTATTAGACAACTGTTAGAATTAATATTATGGCAAGAACCAATCAGCTAAGTTAAGAGAAACAAGAGGCCACCATTACTTCAGTGAGAATCTACAATGTAATAAGTGATGAAAAATAAAGAAAACACATTGAATGAGAAGGTGTGTCCAATCTTTTGGCCTGTACTGTATCAAAAAGAGATTTAAATCAAATCAAAATAAACTAAAAAGGCAGAAAGACAAAAAATAGCAGTTAAGAAATACTGTTTGAGGACACACTTTACTAACCTTTGCATACCCTCAGGTTCAATTAATATAGCCAGGTACATTAAATCACAACATCCAATGTTTATCAAATAAATAGAAAAAGAAAATGTTACCCATGATGACACATTAAATGATATAATATAAAATAAAATACATAAATTAAATAAAAGCAAGACTTCAGATTACATTATTATGGACACTTACACTTGAAGAATACATGTTCAGTAATTTATCTACAGCAGAGATTTTCTCCATAACAGAGATAAATATATGTATATATAAAGCTTTCCAGATTTTAGTTTTATTTTTGGTGCGAGGGAAGTGTTGTGTCAGACAGCAAATAAGCTAATCTAAGGTGTAGTATGAGTTCATTCATTCATAGAGTTTTCTTGGTTTGGCCTTTAGTTCTAAGTCCAAGGCTGAACAGAAATCCCTGCCCTTAGATTCGTCTGCTGCTGGAACATGAATCTTTGCTTTTGAGATAAGCTGGCAGGCCTGTTGAAACAATACCCCCTCTGTTCATTCTCCCTTTGATTTCTACAACAGCACTTCTAATCTCACATTCAAGGGAGAAAATTCCACACCTCTTTGACAAAGTGTGCCTGTGTTCAAAGGTGAGAGGGAGTGAAACAGCAAAGGGAAGGAGTGCTGGAAAGGACGGAACAAGACCGATGATGAATAACAAGATTTTTAAAAGCAGCCCCTTCTTCAGTATCTCCAGCATATAAATTGGCCCCTCCTGCCAAAGCAGACGGAGGCAAGCAGATTAACCACTTTCATTTCGATTAGAGACTCTAGGGGAGAGATTACAGCGACAGGAGGCCTGACACAGGACTGCTTATCTAGTCTGCTGCTCCACGCCAAGCCCTCCTCCACCTTCTCTGCAGAAAGTGCCCTTCTTTACACTACAGGGAAAAGCAATGCAAGGCAACTCACTGGTCTACTCAATACGTTTCAAACACTCTCTGCTCTCTAGCAAACCATGTGCTAAAAATATCTCACTTTCCTCTAACATGAGAGGGTAATACAAAAATCTATTACAATCAAGTTTCCCAAAGTGCTTATGCTCTGGAAAGACTTTTTTTCAAATTACCTCTCTGCTTAAGGTCTGTTATTACATCTTGTCCACGTGTGGTGGCAGGCAATGAAGTCATACAAAACAGAAAGTCAAGGGGAGGAAACTTTGGGAGCTACCGCAAATGTGTGCAAATGATGCCAGTGTGAGTGTTTTGCGGCCCACCTCGATGTCTCGAATGAGGAGCTGTGTCGGAGTTTCCACTGGTGCTTTGGTGTCGATGATTTTCTGGATGGCACATGCCCAGTGCACCGCCTCGTTGAAGTGCTTAGTGAACAACCTGTAGCAGTGCTTCCTTCCATAAACTGTGATGCTCCAATGGCCTGAAGGAACATGAGAAAAGCAGTTCATTTTTGCAGCAGGTATCTCTTTATTATAGACAAATTATGATAACAAGACAATGCAAATGTATAGTCCGCAGGTGCAATGTAGTATTCCACCCATAGATTATTAGACTATGGTTTATAATTCTCTAGTAGGAGACCTCAGGGAAAACCCAGGACACAATCACGGGACTACCTCTCTCAGTTGGCCTGGGAATGCCTCAGGAAGAGATGGACAAAGTAGCCGGGGAGAGGGGAGTCTGGGCTTCCCGGCTCAGGCTGCTGCACCCGCAGAAGACGGTACGGTACTGTTTGATCATAAGGGTTGGACTAAAGCACCTATATCTGTGTGGCCAAAGTGAATATTTGAGCACAGCGCTTTAGAGAAACATACACCAGTCACTTTATTAGATACGCCTTTCTGATCCAGGCTGGAAGCCATTCTGCTTTAAATACTGCCTTTATTCTTGTTGGCATAGATTCAACAAAGTGCTGGAAACATTTCTCTGAGGTTTTGGTCCACACTGACCTGATATCATCAAACAGTTACTAAAGATTTGTTACCTCCACATCCATGATGCAAATCACCTGTTCCACTGCATACCAAAGATGCTCTTTAAGACTGAGATTTATGACTGCAGAGGTAAATAGGGAACAGTGAACTTACTGTCATATGCAAAAAGCCAGTCTGAGGTAGCCATGATAAGATAGTCACACTGTGGTCATAAAAGGGTGGATATGGTTATCAATTACACCGGGGGTGTCTAAATGTTTCTACCATTGATCAATGAAAATCCTTAAAGAAATACACCATCCATCATTTCCATTAAAGGCTAAATAAGTTAAACAATATATTTTTTGTACAATATTTTGGGATGGCCAGTCAGGTTTCAGGTGGCCCTGGCTGGCCCAGGCTACCACTGGGTAGGCCCTAGGTCAAGACCTGAATAACCCTCCAAGCAGCAGAGAGGAGATTCTGATGGGTTATTTCTTATGTCAAACTGAGAAGAAGAACAAACTCTACAAAGCTAAAAAGCATAACAGCAGCTTAGTCCTTTATGAAAACGATGAGCAAATTATTCTTTTGTAAATCTGACCCTGAGAAGGGAAAAGAAGCAGAGAAAATGAAGACTGTTTATGCTGTGATTGGTTGGATTTCATAATCATCAGTCGAGCATAAACTTGATCTTCTACCACAGGTCAAATTTCCTTGATTTTTTGTAACTTGCTGCGGTAACTTGGTAACTTGATTCTGAGCAATCTTCTAAATCTTTCTTCCATATACTCCCATAAGTTATCTGCTGATTTAATCATTATGAGAAAGTATTCGATATAGCACCTCTACGTAGGATTAGACACTATTTTGTCCTGTAAAACAGGGTATTTCATATGAAAATGCACTGCAGCTTCACATCTAATAGTATTTTTAAACAATGAGGAAGAGAGAGGCGAAATGTTCCCAGCACAAGACACCACACATACGTATCAAGTATGACTCCCTCTGCCTGACTTCCTCTCTTGGTTTCACTGATGACCAAAGGTCATCGAGAGAGGAACCGCCGACTATGAAAAAAACAAACAAGATCAGTTTTTTTCCCTACAGATGACAGAGACTCCCTTTTTCCTTTTGGACGCCTGCATAAAAGATGAAAAAAGGCATGCTTCCTTCTTGTGCAGAGGAAGTATTAGACATCATATTCTGGTCAGATCTGCAGTCCTGGGTTAATCAAGCTTTCCTGCTACGTGACTTGGCACCATGTCCTTCTTTGTTTAGGTCCTTTGTGAAGTACAAACCCAAACGGGGGATTATGACTTGTGTATTGATACTGACCACCTTGAGCGTGATTACTTAGCTGAAATGAGTCAGTCATACCAAAAAAGGGACCATGAAAGAGAAGAAAATATTACATTGGAATTTCATCGATGTAAATTGAGGAAATTAAAGTTCCAGGCAAACGTTTGTGACACATTTCACATTGGCTTAGGGGGAACACAAAGTTATTTGGAAACGAAACAGAAAAAGAGGCATACTTCTGCCCAGGTAATCCCCTGCGCTAATCACAAAGAGTAAACTGTCTGGCTTTGGGTGTGAAAGTCTGTGGTACTTTTGAGCGGTATGGTGAAGCCTCCGGGACAGAAATAACCTTATTCCTATGGCATCCATGGTCCTGTGACATCACGCTCAGAGTTGAAAATGCACTGTTGTTTCCATGTCATGATGTGACAGTTTAGCTTTTTTACCAAATAAACTACAAGGTTCCATAAAAGATCCATAAAAAGGCAGATTGTTCAATATTTTATCATGAGAAGTTTGCTTATTCTTAAGATGCTATTAGATCTGAGCTTATGTTAGCATTCATTGTCATTTGGTATTATCAATTACATTTAATAATCATGAAAGATGCATTACTTGTATTAAAGACATCACTAATTGGCTCAACCTGGTCCTTTAGTGTATACTTGATTTTAAGGTGTTTGAGAATGTTTACTATTGCTAATGTTGTCGTCATTAATGTTCAGTAACATCCAGTTTTATGTAGTGAGTGCCTCTTATCAACTTCAAAACTTTCTTTCTGCCTGAGATCTTCTCTAAAAGCTTGATGGCCCCCACCTGGGCTCCTCTATTCTGCTTGGTTGACTTGTCTACTCTGTGGTCAGCTCAGCGCAGTTCAACATCATGTTTTCAATGACTCTGCTTTCTTTCTAATGTTTATGCACTGTAGATGGTGGCTATTCCAGGCCAATAGCATTGAACAACTGACAAAACAATGGTGGGATGGTGGGATGCTGGATCCTATCATTGAGAGAAAGACAGGTGATGCTATGCACAGAAAGGTCCTGACCTACACAGGGAATTGAAGCACTTGCCTGGTGCATCTCTATGCTGTCTGAACATAAATGTTTTTATTACCTCCACCAAGGAGGTTATGTTATTGCCGCATCTGTGTGTTTGTTTGTTAGTTTTGTTTGTTTCTTTGTTAGCAACATAACTCAAAAAGTTATGAACGGATTTCAAGGAAATTTTTCAGGAAATGTCTGAATTGGGACCAGGAACAAATGATTAGATTTTGGGAATGATCTGGATCACCGTCTGGATCCAGGAATCTTTTAAAGGATTCTTTAACTTTGCAAGATAGGACCATTTTCTGCATTTGTGCGTATTACTCCACCAAAAATAGTCAGGGCATGTGGACAAAAAATACAGGACAAGTTTCCAACATGTTCTACAAGATATCAAAGACTGATATGGATCCTGGTAAAATTCCGGATTCTCTGATCCAGAACAAGTAAAATTTAGGTATCCTTGGAATTTTTTTCACAGCAAGGGAACAAATAAAGGCATTGCAACAAACACCGAAATACAGCCAAGATACTGTGTTCAATCTGTTTTGTTGTTTCTTCAAAAACTTTGGAGCTAGATCCAGAAGAAAACCCCCATGTTGAAAAATGTGATTTTCATGAATAACTACTGAACTAAAATAGATATCATTTTGAATCCAATTACTAGTGGTAAGTTTTCATGTTCAAGGAATCTAAGTATTTAGATGAAATAAAGGTAGGACTAATATTTCTGGTGAAAAAAAACAATACGGATAAGGACTGTGGTGCTGGTGGGTCTGCACTCTCAGATTGTTTTTCTAGTTTGCTAAAAGTAATTTGTTTAATATTTGATTACTTAACTTAAATTTCCCATATTATGCAGAAGATACCTTTTAATGGTTTTTATAAATAAGTATGTCCTTGGTTTTTCTTCAACCTCAACATGGGAAAAATCCTCCTCTTCCTCTGTTTCTTGTCCAGAATTTCAAAGAATAAGTGTTCCAACAATCAGTTAGAAAATTCTCTCCTAATGATGTCATTAGGGGATGTGCCCTATTGTTCAGCCAACAGGTGGCCCCAGATAAAGGAGCATGTGTTTGTTGGCACAGTAAACATTACAGCACAGCCTGAAAAGCCAAAGCTACATCAAATTCTTGGGAAGGGAACTCATAAGGATGTCTTTAAAACAGTTTGTTCTCAGCAGGACTGAAACAAATGGGTTTACAGGCAAGGCATAATCTAATATTTAAGTCAAAACTTTGTCGAGGAGACATCAGGGACCAGTGTAAACTTAATGTAAATGAGTATTATATGTACTCTTTTGTCAGTGATGAATATATTAGCTTCAGTCTGATGATAGCTAATAGGCTTTAATACATTTTAAGGACTAAATGTGATTCAATATCCCACAGGGTTTTCCCTATGCTTTATCTATGTTGGCCTTCTTAATCTCTGGGTTTATATGAAAAAAAAAATGATATCCTACAAAATAACTTGACAGCACCATTGGAGACTCCCTCCCTACCCATGATGTCACAGGAATATGGCTGCTTTGGGAATATGGTCCGTTGCCTTAGCTTAGGGACAGTCCAGTGAATGGAAAAAAAAGACACCATGCTTCAGAAATACTAACTGAAAGAGGACGAGTCATCTTTCTGTCGCTTCCCTAACAACACAGACTTTCCGCTTCACTCTGCATGTCCTTTGTTTTCTTTCATCCCAGACAGAGGAGGGACATACCCACCATATTACTCAAATGTGGGGCTTCTTGACCAGCATTTAGCCTCACATGGGATCAAACACAACAGGGGCTTCCCAAGCTTATTCACATATACTCATGGGAAAAGAACCACAAAACCTCACTTCTGCACAAAAAACCCCGACATGTTCCTGAGAATTTTTTTGAAAATGTCTGACCGGTAAACTGTATAGAGAATTAAAAAGCAGTTGCTGGTTCCAAAAGAGATTATAGCTGTGTAAACATGAGTGTGAGTCAGCTTTACATCAGTCCTGTCTGTGTGCCCCTCACCCGTCTCCTTGTATGTCTGCTTGTCTGGCCAGATGACAGAGCAGAGGTTGGTGAGGACCAGCGTTCCCAGTCTGCGGGCTCCTTTCTCTGGTCCACTGTAGTAGTCGAGGGAGTCCTGGCTTAGGACGAACCAGTACCGGCGCTGCTTGATCCAGTTGCCTCGCACCTCCCGTAGCAGCCATCCTGTAATTACAGTGAGAGACATTGCATATAATGAAAACTCAGTGGCTTTAAATATTCTCTTATCACCCTTAGACCTGGAAATATACTTCATTATGAACTTTATATGCAATCTTGATCATCTATGTCAGCATATATCAGATTATGACACCAATATTTTCCAATATCAACACCTAATGTCAGTACAGTATTGGTATTTGCAGACCATAGTTTAAAAGTTTATTAATGACAATGAAATGTTCTGTTTTCTTAATTTCTATTTACAGCAGCTACATCATACTAACAGGCAACTGATATTTCATATATTGGCTGATACATTTTTTGTATATATTAATGTACATGTACATGTGTAACTTTTTCTTAATTAGTCATTAGGTTTGAAACCTTACTGACAGACACACTCCATTGAGTCTAAGTCAAAGTTAATTTATAACAATTTATGGCATTTTTACTCAGCTCCTAAGAGCTAATCTTCTTCCTACTTTCCAATACTTACAGCATTTTTAACATATCACAAAAGTTCCTGTGTATCACTTACTTCATTTTAAGACAATCATAATAATAAAAGGCCCAATTGGTGGGAGGTTGGCAACTCAATGAGCTCCTTCATCAGTGCTGCTGCAGCATGTCCGCACTAAAATAATCCCCACAGCAAGTAATTGTCCATAAAGTTTGTAGCAGTTTAACTGTGACTGCCTTGTTGGGGTAAGTACTCGGGGATAAAAATACAGCCAGCTAATGGCACAGGCATTAAAGCCTGCGTGTAGCCAGGATAATCACCACTTTAGAGGTTGACAGAGTGAGAAAAGGGGGAGAGAGTGTGAGAGGGAAATGCCCTGGAACAGCGTTAAGCAAAGAGGGGTGAGCAGACGAGCCCTCAGCCAGCTCACAGGCACACTCATTGGTCCTGTCCTGCCTTGCTCTACTATGCAGAACTGTTGTGGTCCTGAAGTACTGACGGACTGGAAAGACTGCAACAGCCAATCTACTTTTCCAAAACAACAGTAAACTTTTGCTCCCTCACACAAATATGTGCAAACAGTTTCTGACAAATATCTTATTACAAAAAAGTACTTTGGCACAGACCTGTCCAGATGCCATCTTAAGAAAGAATCAAAGCTTCCTTGAGCCCGGATGGAGGGCCAGTCCTCATCCACAGGACTAAAGCCCCTGGATGAATGTTAAAGAACAGATGCATTCACTTCTACTTCAAAGCTACATCTTACTAATGCCATAGCACCCTGTACCATCATTTGAGCTAAATATTTGTGTCTTGGCTAGCATGTGTTACTCCACGGTACCTCACCAAAACACAGTGTGGTATGTATTCTGGCATTGGCATGTGCTAAAAATCATTGAACAGCAGTTGATTATTAAGTAGAGATTTTAAAAAATGAAGGAGAAAAGACCTCAGAGGGAAGAATGAGAATTTAAAGTTGATTAACCAAGGACTGAATTCTCAGCAATTGTTTGGTTACTGAATGAAACAAACGAGAGGGAATACACAACCGACATGATGCTAGGTAAGTTGAAATAGTTGGTTGGCTTTTGCAGCCATCAGAGGAATAGGTCTATGCTGTTATTCCACACGGTCGTATATTTGAGGTAGATATTTGTGCATGCAGATTACACGTGCAAGCTGCTTTGTCAGTTCATGGTTAGAAGAACCGATGGTGTAAATAATAAATAAATCAGGTTTAGCGGTGCTCACCTTGACACCTGCTCTGCTGAGAGAAGACTTTTTGTTGATCTGATCGATCTGCTGACTAGCTAATCAGAGAGTCCTCCCTCACAGCTACAGTTAATGGGATTCTTTCCCCTACACAAACCTAAAAACCACGATTCTTTTTAGTGTCATAAAGTGACATTGTGATCTTAATTTTGTCATTTAAATAAAATAGCTTAAAGGTGATCTTGGGGTGTCTGCGGGATAACTGAAAGACAACTGTAAACCTAGTGTGTTTTTCATCTTGTTGCTTTCTTCTCTGTGGAACCACACTGACATTTTAACTAATTGACAACATCATTAAGTACTTCACCGTACTTGAAAGTGAGAGAAAAACACAAAAGTTCCTGTAGAGCTAAGTAGCTAAATGGGGCAAAGAAAAGTTTTTTTTGTTGTTGACATATTTATGTATTTTTTCAAAACTAGCATATTGTTGATGTGACACAACAGATGGACTGTTTAGTACATCAATGAGATACTGTATACTAGGCCTGTGTTCAAAATATCGATACAACAAGATATCGTCATGCAGGGATTCTACAGAATCGATACGGCTTCAATGTTTGGACAGTTGTTGTAAATACTCTTTGGGTACTGTTAACAATGGCACAGTTCAAAGTAGAAGCCAAGTTACATCATAAAACACAGTTCCAAATTGAAACTTAGGTGTCTTACATCTTTGGGGACCTGAATTAATGAATTGAATTGAATTGAATTGATTTTTATTTCGGTCATGTCAGCACACTTATACAACATCACACATTGTCAATAGATGATCGCATTGTACATGTCCGAAAGGGAAGACGGAAGAAGCAGAGCTTATCTAGTCCCGTCCCCATTTCCTCAATATTTAGTCTCCTCTTTTTTCACGTATCATCAGATTATTGTAAATTTTTATTCCATAAGTTGTAGAGCCATTTAAAACTCATCCTTGTTCTTTTTCTTCTTGTAATAAAAAACAAAAGTTGCTGGGAATTCTGTTAAAAGTGCAGTCAATGTTCACTATTTATGTGTATCGGGATACATATCGTATCGTGGGGTTGCTGGAAATACCCAGCCTTACTGTATACAGTATTTATCATCTAGGCAACATTTACAGGCAGTGGCCCCATTCACACTGCAGTTTCAAACTGTCAAATGTACAGTCCTATAACATTTTGTCTCCACCCTTAATGTAGCAGAGGCAGCATATGGAGAGGTAGTTGACTTCTTATTTGCTTCATCTGCAATATGTGGAAGAAAGGGGAGCATGGGGACCCAGTGGGAGGCAGAAGAACTCTGAATGAGTGTCTCTGAATTTGTCTGTATGGTGGTACTTGCTGTGTTCTGCTCTCAACGAAATGCCAAAGCACTAGGAAGTAGGAAGTGTAACAAACATAACATCCTCACAGAATCAATGCACATGTATCCAGGAGTAATGATGGAACTTTATTTTAGAATTTTGTGTAAATACACTGTGGGAGGGGCTAGTGATTGCCGAGGGCAGGACTGTTCCAGTGAGTTGGGTGGGTAATTCATTTAAAAGTGGACTGGACTAAAGTTTAACCTGTTGAATTCGTCACAGGCCAATCAGATGATGTAACTGGCAGGTACTGCTGCCAAGAAACAACATAGTGCGATAGGCAGAAAAAAAGTTTATAAATCAATCTATTTCATTTAACAAAATATAGGTTGACAAATTGTAAGGTATTCAAAAACTGTTTAACACTAGAACAGCCAACATTCCAATCCCCCTAGAACAGCCGCGGGGGGTCATTTTTACCCCCAAGCGGAAACAACTTTAGCAAATCTATGGTGTCATTTCTGAAACATGTGAAGTGGTTTATTTCCATCTATTTGAAGTGTATTTGAAGTAATTATGGAAACTTGGCAACAAAAGTGTTTAAAAAGATTTATTTCTGCCTTTTTATTTTAAAAAAGTACTTTATTAAACAGGTAAAATACAATTTAAAACTAAACAAACTGTACAAAAAAAAAATAATAATAATATATATATATATAAATATATCGTATATATTATATAATATATATATATCATATAAATATATTATATATATCATATATATATATATATATATATATATATATACATATATACATATATACATACATATATATATAAATATATATATACATATATACATATATATACATATATATATACATATATATATCATATATATATACAAATTATTTTGTTAAATAATATATTATAAGAACAGTTATGGTTCGGGAGATATACATAGACTATTTTATTAATGTATAAAAAGTTACATTCAAAAATGTTAACAAAGTATCAATTATTATATTATTATTATCATTATTATTATTATTATTCATAGTAATGTTTATACTAATGATGATGATAATAATAATAATGATAATAAAAATATGTTTAGGCCTACACAAATAAATACATTTTCACTTCTTTAACAAACTATAGGAACTATAGGTTTACACAAATATGAAAACAGTAACAATCAAATCAACTGTTTACAATAACACACACTCACATACATGCAGGTCACATTGTCACATTCACACTAACATTCACAACAACTCAACATACACATCACATGCACATAACACACACACATACACACACACACACACACAATCACACACACAGGCACACTCGCGTAAATAGACATACACAAACACATTGACACATACACATGTGTACACATTACTCACAGGCAGAACACATGCTGTACACTGACTGTGCACTGTCCACAAACTGCACATTGGCATGTTTTTGTGGTTTTGGTCTTTATGCATTTATGCTTCTGGTACAGTTTCTCCTCTTCTCCTAGGGGTGGCCTGTGATGACGGAAGTACAGGATTTGGTGCTAGCCTCAAGATGTGCTCAGTGCGCTACAGCTTGCATAGCTCCAGGATGAAATCTTGCCGGGCAATATTTGTGTCTGTGCAGCCCCAGTACAGGACCAATGCATTCAGTGCGGCAATGTCCAGTACATTGTAAACCTTTTGTTCAGATCCATATTACTAATATGACAGCTGGTTGCAATAGCTACTAATAGCTGTCAAAATCAGACTACAAAACAAGGCCTTTTTAGCAACCAAAATGGCGGGAGGGGCGTGGCGCGAAAAGATACGAGCTGCTGAGCAAGGCGTACAAGATGCTGCTCCAATATGAATGCAATATACACTGTTTTAGATGAGGGGGTAAAAATGACTCCTTGGCAGTTCTAGGTAAAAATGCTCAAATTTTTTTTTTTTTTTATCACACACTTAACAAAATTCACCAAATGAAAGTCAACATAGTGCGATAGGCAGAAAAAAAGTTTATAAATCAATCTATTTCATTTAACAAAGTATAGGTTGACAAATTGTAAGGTATTCAAAAACTGTTTAAAACTGTATTTATGGAAAAGAGCCTGGAAACAGAACATTTTACATTTATATGTAACAGCAACCAAAATAGGAGGGGCTCGGCACATGGGTCGGTTATTGGTTTGTTTTGTGCATGTGCTTTCATAGCTGTGGAGCAATATTTGAGAGAGGTTTCAAAAGGGAAATTATGTAAGGTTTTTAAAGCTTCCCATCCTGTGGAAACAAGATGATGCCAAACCAGCATCACAACTTCCTCTTTGGTACCCTGCAAGCCAACGCTCAATTAGCTCCCTACTAACTTCTCCCTCCGGCTTTTATTTCCCTCAAATTTAGTATCATTTGTCTTCTCTATCTTAGGTTCTGCAAGACCTTCATTGTCTCAGTACTACCCAAAATAAAGATATACATAGATCAGCTTCTTAGGCTATGTTTCCTGTATGCTTCTATGTGTATATGTGACAGAACTGATGCCACCATGAGCCCTCCAAATATAGCCTAAAACAACTCTTGAGGTATTTAACACAGGGACAGCGACGGGCAGAATCAAAACCTATTGTAAAAGAGATAAATGATAACCATGTGACAAGCCTGGCTGATCTCGATGACAGACTGGATGTAGAACAGAAGACGAGACAAGGCGACTGGGTGAGGAAACTCTTCCCTGACAGACACAGGACATCCCACTGAGGCTGCTCTTTTTGGGTACAACAACCAACGCAATAAAACCCGGCTAAAATGCAGAGAGAAAGATAGAGAAAGAGCAGTACTGGGACCCCTATATACCCCTCCCATGGTCTCCCATCTGGATCCCATCTCTGTGGCCTGCTAATGTCTCCCCTGGGGGCCACGGCTCGCCCTTAATTTGTTTCATTTGTGACCTCTAACCCCTAGCCCCTGCCCCCTCTTACAGAGATTGAGCAAACAGCCTCTCTCTGTGCATTTCCGCCTCTTTACTGCATGTCTCCTGCCTCTATGGAGTCCTGAGTGTTTTTTTCACCATTTTCAAATATCATAGTGACATGAAGAAAAGGGGGACGATGGTGATGATGCTGAACATGCATAGTTGGCTTGGATGATTTTCATGATGTTAAGATTTTAGACAGATTTATTTTTTAAAAAATAAACCACAAAACTACATACTTACATTTAAAAACCCTCTAACTGTGTCTGAAATGTTAAACATTCAGCTGTGGTCTGGGGCAAAAGGGCATTAAATGATATGATGCAAGTTGATGCACAGCTTAAGTAGCACTGACAATACTTTTCAACACGAAGTGTATATTCATGTTTAATATGGATGCATTGAGCAAAAAAATATTTTAAAACATCAATGTTGGTATGAGAGAAACAAAATGCTATTCTTTGGCTTTAAGGTTTCAGAAGAAACACATTACAAAACTGTCAGGGTCTGAATGAGGACTACAAATGTCTTGCCTGTAAATGTTCTTTTTGAAATAATCACAAGTTTTATCTTTATAGCTATATTGACTATTGTTTTTGCACAAAGTACATTTCTTTGAACGATGCAGATGTAGCAGCCTTCCCAGTTGTACATCATTCAGTAGTATTGGGGTGTCTCATAAAGCATTTCAAAGGGCTTGTAGCTTTATTTAGGTTTCATCAAATCAAATATGCAGGCATATACATAAAGTAACCTTACATAATGGAGAACAGCAATATATAAGTTAAAATAGTAAAAAACTGTTGTCATT
This sequence comes from Scarus forsteni, assembly GCA_036419115.1. Classification (NCBI taxonomy): domain Eukaryota; kingdom Metazoa; phylum Chordata; class Actinopteri; order Labriformes; family Labridae; genus Scarus; species Scarus forsteni. The sequence goes on along the minus strand of JAZDUH010000084.1, from coordinate 29,525,471 downwards.
TAACCCAGTTTTACTAGAAACAAATGTATTAGTATGTTAACTGGCAGTACAGATTATTTCATGAATTGGTTTAGTTTTATATTTATGCCACTTCCATTTCAAAAATACATTGTAACCCCACCAGACTTCACTAAGATTTTATGAGCCAGCTCCTAAATTAGCATCATGGTGCAGATCCCTTGATGAAGAGTCATAAGCGATTTCTTAATGTTTTATTTAATAATTTCAGAAAATGCACTTTGCGGCAGAACAAAAACTTCAAGAATCTTGCCTATATTACTCAATCAGTACTATAACCTTGGCGAATTGAAACGTTTAAGACTTTTTGCAGTGTAAATAGAATTGGAGAAAGCAAAAAGTGAATGTCACGCTCCGACAAAACTACAACATGGCTGGCTGGCCTTACTGTTATAGCTACAGAATAATTTCTTCTAAGTGTGAGCTAATCAAGTTAATGTCAGTAGACTAAAATGATTAGAGTTAACATTTCCGTACATCAATTTCTCAAGTACCCAAGCGTACAAGAGTTTAGAATAGCTTTTCAGGAGTGCTGGATTGGCTGAATGGTGGCAACTTGCTATGTAATGAGACTATCGTCTTGTGCAGGCAGCCCAGGTTCAAATTCAACCTGAGGCATATTAACGTGCATCTCTCTTTCACACTATCCAAGTCTATACACTGTTAGTCATCTGTCATTAAAGGCTGAAAAAGGCAAAAAGGACAAAAAGACTCCAACTTCTTTTCAAAGAAACACCTGAAATAAGGCCCATGATGAACACATGCATACAAGATTTTTATGTCACATTTTGCCACATAAATGTCTTTTGAAACTTTAAGTGTCACTGTGTTAGTTGCTGATGAATTGCTGACAAGTACTACAAAAATGTCTGGAGGCCCTAATGGATTCAAAATCCATCAACACAACCACACCCACAACCATTGGCACCAACTTGATTAGGTCTTTCTGTTAAGAGGAAATTCTCAAATAAGTGCTTACATGTCCTGACACAACATACTTTAAGTGTGTAAAGTTCGTGAAGATTATCATGATGAACTACACATGTACATTCAATATTTTTTATTTTTTTTGTTACTAAGCTTATTAATAGTAATGATCTAAAAACACAGTGAAATATCCCATAGGCTTTTATTTGAGGGGACCAGCACAATGCTAATTTCCTAGCTGGCATACAAAAATACACCATATGCACCACTCTATTGTGCATCCGATGTTTCTTAAGGCAATCAAAAACGATGACCATGATAAACTCTGTAGTCTATGTTAGCAACGTCTGATGAAGCTCTAAAGTTGACAAGTGCAACATTTTCAGATGCATTTTATGTAAGAAAAATTGTGCAAATCTCTTGAGCTGGTATTTATCTTGGAAACTTGGTCAAAAATCTATTAAACATGAAGAGAAGGGGGACCAAAGCACTGAAATGTAAATGAATTTTCAGGTTTATGACTCATTTAACATCATTCTACACAGAATACAGGAGCTTTGCATCATAGAACTGGTGCTCACGTTCATTGTCAAAATGACTGAACAAATATCATCACATCTCCTTTGGTTATACTATTCATCCCCCATCATCAGTCTATATTGACAATGTCATGGCCTATTTCAGATACTGGGACAATATTAACCCTTTATAGCCTGAGGGTGTCCCACTGTAAAAAACATCAATACCAAACCAGGGGAAAGGCCATAATGGAGGAACTTCAGGGAACACATCCTTGTGCAACACACAAAGAGAAATGAGAGGGATTATCTAATGCCCTGAGGTGTTTTACTCTTCTGCTGTTCTAGTTTGCTGTGCACAAGGGTGGGGGTGTGAGTCAAAGCTGAACTCCCACGTGACAGTGTAATCAATAGTCCAAAAGAAGAAGTTGCAGTTCTACATTTTTGAAAGGGAACTCTCATTTTTTTTTTAACACAGTAAGACACGAACATACAGAGGACAGCAGTGAGGGAGGGGGGACCAGCCGAGGGTGCATAGTAACTGCCATCAGAATTAGGCAATCTGACTGCCGCCGTTCCAAACAGGACGTAACTTATCCAAGTGCTGTCAGTTAACTGCTCCCAAAAAGTAGCAAGCCAGGAGGGGGGGAGAAATAACACAGAAATAACTTCTGAGATCATTCCTCAAAAGCATCAGACACCCAAGGTGGCGCCCCTGATGCCTGTAGCTGTCCTAACATTAACACAGACAGGAGAGGGGGAGGGGGTGTTAGAGCAGTTGTGGGCCACATGTGGTAAGAGAGGGAGTCGCTGCTGGGCGACAGCACAGCATGTGGCCGAGACAGTGGTTATTAGGGGATTATTAGTGTAATATAAACTTGATTAATGGGATGAACAGTGCAAACTCAGCCCTACAAAGAACGCATTTATTAATGAACGGTTGGAGCCGAGGCATAATAACAGTTTTGATCCATCAGTGGATATTGTTATTATTAATCCATTAACAATACAGCATTAAAATCGCTAAAACATAAAGTATTCAGAACAAAATTGTCACACACCAGAGGTGAAGTCTTGATATCAAAACTTTGGCCATAACACTCCTTATTCCCATGACCTCAATGAAAAATAATAAATACTGAGGAAGCTTTTTTTTTTCCTGAATCAGCTGGTTTTTGATACATTATGTAAATCCGAGGTTCTCGTCAGGGCAAGACCCAAGGGTGGGACTTTCAGGATGGTGAGTTATCAATGAGGAGAAATGTGGTAAAGGTCTGTGATGTAAAGCTAACAATCCATATCCATATATTTTTTTATTCTGATATACTGCCTAATTTTTATTTCTTTATCCAGGAAGTGAAGCAACATAGAAAGCTACGCTGTCAAACTCAGATTACAAAATTGCCAGTGCTCAGATGATGGTTAAACCAATTATTAATAATTTCAATCATTACAGTATAATTTCTCAGTCAAAAGCTCTGTCTAAACTGTAACACAACTGCCCTACATTAGTAAGAGCTGTAGCTCCACATTGTAGCAGAAACACCATCAAAACCAAATGTAAACAGATGGATTTGAATGGATGTGATGGAACAATCATATAGCACTAGTAGTATGTTTGTTGAAGCAGTGCAGTTTGACAATATTTTGTCAAAAAAAATATTAAATAAGGTTTTACAATGGCTGTGTAAGGTTACAAAATATGGATGTTATGGTGCCATCTATTTAAATTCAGTCGTGGACTGTCTGGGTCGCAAATGATACGTCACTAGGAATGCTCTTTCTGGTTGAAATTTCTACTCCAAGCAGAGACACAATCTTCAGGCAACCTGACTTTACCCCCTCTCGGTTAAAATACATGTAACTGGGATATGATACACTTCCTAGTTCCCACGTCTGATTTCCTAGGTATATGGAACATATCACTCAACAGTGAGGAAATTAAGGACCAGCAGAGCTTACAAGGTTAACATTAGCATTAGCTACATTCCCTGTGAGAAAACTTTACATCATTTACCCCCCTGAAACTACAGTCCATTAACAAACAGAGAAATTTGGACTGTTTTCTGAGTGCTTTATGAACATTAGACTAAACTGTTACACAAAAGTGTAATTTGTTTGGCTGAATTTCAAGTATTACATGTTGGAACAGGACATTCTACCAGAAATTGCTCCTCCTGCTGTATTAGTGGCATGAAAATGAGTATGAATCAGACTGGCTAATACTGACAACATAGTTACTTCTATCATCACGTGTGAATGTGCTGCAAATGGGTGTTGACGGGTTAGTGTGACCTGCAGTGTCAAATGGACAGAAAAGCACGATACAATCTCAGGTCTCATGAGAGTTTAATATATGTATCATGACCAATCACAGCAAGCTGATGACCTTAAACTGAAGGTAATGATATTGTTGAGTGCCATGTCAGACTTACCTTTGACCAGCAGTTCCGACTCTTCCTCCAGACCCATCTTATTCTTCTCTATGATCAGACTCTTCATCTCGTCAGAGCCCTCTGAGACAGTATGTCTGCATGGACAAACAGAAACAGAATGTAAATAACTCTGACTCCCCCTCAGCTCAGGTCTTCCCTGACTACTCCCTCCCATTTGATAGCTAATTGGCCAAGAGACACACAGTTGGCCCCAGCATCATGTGATGCTGTGCCAACTACAGGTCTCCCTGATACTCCGTGGTGGGGGTCACACAGGGGGGAACTGGAAGAGGTACCACTAATATCTGCCCTCCAGCATTCTTCCACTTTCCCTCCCTAGCAGCTTCCAGGCACACAAACTCACACCGAGACATACCAAGCCACTGTGGACAGCTCGTATCTCCTTTATCACTCAGGCTGCCCTGAGCTGAGCGGGCGAATCAAAAATAAACGTGACAGAGCGACGCCGGTCTGACTCCCAGCCAGCCTGCTCACTCCAGTCAGAGGAAGGCAGAAGGTTCAAGAGGTCACAGCTTTAGAATCAGCAAAAAAATCTGGAAATCAGCTGAATTGCCGTTCTTTATCTCCACTTCAATGCATCTTTGCCAGGTTTGCAGCTCTCTCCTCCTAAAGGATGCTTTTAGATCTGATCAGGCAGGACTGGCAACAGATTCTTGCTATGTTATTCCAGGCTGAGGTTCATTTCCAGTCTATTTGATTGTTTAGAGGCTGTATCTCTCCTCATTTATTTACTTAATTACTCGTTTATTTTCTCTATTTACTAGGTTGAACCGGCATGTGAGGTATCAGCAAGAAGCCCCTTCTTGCTTCCTGTCCACCTCCTCCTGGGATCATTGCTCAGGAAATGAATCGAGCCCTTCTGCCCTCTCTCCTGGGGTTATTTGCCCTCTAGTTACCAGTTCCTTCAGCAGCTGATATATGCTGTTATTGATCCGATAACCCCTGAGGGTTCCTTCTTACGGAAGGCAGCGGTAATCAATAACTCTGAATATAGCCTTATCTGCTGTGACTCAGCTTACAAGACTGCAGACGCCACTTCCTTTGTGTTTGTGTGCACTGACCTGATCCTGTCTATACCACTGCGTTTCATGCTGACCTCTGTGACATTACTCAGAGCCAATAGTGCTTAAAGGCATTGAGTTAGACCTGCCAATGGACCAACATAAAGAAACAAACATAAATGTAACACAGATCCGCAGCCTTTAAATGCAATAATCACACAAATGCTTTGCAAACAAAAGTAAAAGTGGTTACCCACAAACTCAATCCTTCTCATCAAATTTTGGCAATACTGGCTGGGGGGGGGGGCTGTGTTTTCTACTTCTGATAAGTGGGTCCAGTACGTGTGTTTTGGACTTGACACAATGTCAAAATATGCTAGTTTGAGATATAAAGAAAGTAAAAATAGTTCCCGCAGATATAATAGGTTCCTCCCCCTGAAGTCTGCAGAAGAATTTGCAAAAGTTATCAGAATTTCAAAACTTCAAGACTATACTTTCCCATAATGGAATAAACCCCAGCAAATGGGATGATTACAGCTTTTAAATTTGTTCAATAAATGTATTATCCTTGTGGTAGTATGACATTAAAAGTACAGATCTGTCTTATATTAGTGATTTACTGTTTGAGGGCTATTGTTACTTTGGTGGGTCAAAAAGGTATACAGTTTGATTCCATTATAAAAGTACATGCAGTTGTAGATTTAACCTTTTGGCATTAAGCTCTAATTTAAGCTTATATCCAGACACAGTGAAACTCTATATTGTTGGCCGCTGTTTCTGTGTGTATGTAAAGTGGACAGAGTCAGAATGGTGTCACATTATACTCAGTCTGGCTCTTTGGGGACCTCTGACAGTCCGTGCATCCCAGGACCCCACTTATAGGTATCAAAATAAACGCAGAAATGTGACGACGTCTCTTATTTGAGCTTGTTAATAACCCCTTGCTACATAACGCAGACATCCAAGCAGACAGGCAGAGATAGTCTGTATGCCGCTCAAATTGGAGAGGGATTAGATTCATAGAAAAAAAACAAGACCCTGACTGAAGAGTAAAGCTTGTGGTGCACAGCAGGGGTGTTAATGTTCACTGCTTTGGATCACTGTGTGATGCTGCCTGCATTTAAAATGTCAAGAGCAAGAAATAAAAAATATATGCCTACACTTATGCTGCTCTCTAGAGGTTATGAGTTATACATGGTCAGACTTCTTGGAAAGTTTTCTTGGAGTTTCAAGCCATTTTTTTCATGTATGTCTGCAGACTTCTAAGAAACTAAGTTATTTCACATCTCTCTGCCAAAAGAAATCTGTTTTTATGCCTGTGGCCATCTGCCCCCATCTTAAACCTGGGATATTTTATAAGTCACACTTCATAACATCACATCTTATCTTAAACTTGAGGAAATGACAGTTGGTTTAAGGAAGGCAGACTGGCAGGTCCAAACCCTGTTTTGACCTTAATACTGACCTTCACTTGCATTGATGGATAGAGTGTGACCATTGTGTCTTAAATACCAAGCCCCCCCCCCCCCCCCCACACACACACACAAAATATTGAACACAACCTATTAAAGCTGTTTCTAAAGCCTGCCTGTGGATCACATAACATTCTCTTCCCATAAGAAAAACCTACGACTTCCAGATTATTCATCCTCTCAAATTTTCATCTTCACTGTAAACTTCAGGATGAACCATGCTCTCTGTTGCACTGTTTCTACTGCATCAGGCCATGCCACATAAGCTCTTGTGATATTTTGCCTTCACTGTGAACAATCTTGGAGTGGTAATGGGTAAACAAGTTAAACCCATATTTATCTGTTTCCAAAGCTAGAACCGGAAGTGTAATATTAAAGAGGAGGGAGCAAGTGGGGCCAGAGGGGGAGCGTTACAGGAAGGCGCATCCATATCATACTCTTTTGTGCTCGCCCAAATTAATGCCACAAATATACCATATAGACAACATTATATATTGCATATCTTGGTGGAACTTACGTGAATGTCTTGAGACACATTATCATAAAAGCTAGCTAAAAAGAGCACACCCACCCAAACAGGAAGTCAGGCATGGAATCCAAATGAGCGGTATAGTATATTCCTTCTAAAAATACACATCAAAATGTACACCAAACTCACAGTAAAACAACCAAGGCTATGTAAGATTCTATTAGTGTAATGTTCTATTTTATGTTGCATTATAATGTTAACATGTTACCCTGCTGAGCTCGGCTACACTTCCTTCTGAATTTATCATAGAATAGGACTAGACTGAAATTTACAAAGTATCTGCTGTTAGTGGATAAAACAGATAAACACTGTCTGCAAAGAGCCATCTTAGATGTCAAGGTCATGAAAACTTCAAGTCAGACTAAACTAGATTTGATTTTTCATTGCTCATCCTAAGAGCTTCAAGAAATGAAGCAGGACAAACACATTTACATGACTCCACACATGACATGAGAAACTATTTTATGACTTCTTCCAGGTTCCAAGTCACACACGCACTTAGTTTGGTAAAACTTTATGACAGGATTCTGTATATTCTATACTAGTTACCAACAATATTATAAGTAACAAATAAAAGATGGCTGACGAAAAAAGCACGCCACATGTTACACTGTTTGGAGCGGATGTTGGGAAGATGTGGGTGCTTCTGGTCTCCACAGCTGTCCAACAGCCCTTAATCCCCACCTTCACAACCCTCCGCACTACCACCCCCACATTCCCAGAAGCCCCAGCAGAGACTGTGACGGTGGGGCCTTTCGTGGGTAACTTCCTGTGGAGAGCAGGAAACAATTTGGCATGGGGATTAGACAGCTCGGAGAATAGAGGGAAAGAACATCTACAGACTGCACCTCAAGAACACAGCAGCAGCTACTGCAGAGAAGTGGTAACACGCATACCCACTATCTTTCCCATCTTTAAAATTGTTATGGAGAATTTTTCTGTTCTTCTAGGTAAACAAAGGCACTTTTGGAAAATAAAAAAGAGAGAGGATTGTTAGCCCAGTTCACATGGGCCAGATTAAACGAGGGAAAAAATGCTTTAAAATAAACTGCAGCATATTTATCTGCTTACTGCTTGTAAATGTGTCTCATCTGTACAAACTCTGTCTTGTGGTGTTCCTCAAGATTCAGTGATGGAACCTCTATAATTCATTGTTGATCTGCCAACTTTGGGGTCTCTTTTAAGACATTTTAAAACATGTGCTTTCATTGCTATGAAGATTACAGGCAGTTAAACATATCGTTTTAAGATCCAAATGTGTTTGAAAACAAATGTTTTTGCTTTCCTCACTTCTTTGTACCATATTGAGTCTGTGTGACAGTTTGTTGAACCTGTGTTTTGCTGCCATTCTTGGTCAGGTCTCCCTTGGAAAAGAGATCTTCTGATCTTAATGGGACTAACTTGGTTAAAAAAGTTTAAATAAAATGTACCAAACTTTATTTTTGGTTTACTGTTTTAGCAGTACTAAACTATGTTGTGTAAAGTGAAAATTGAAAAAAAACTACAATGATTTGCAGATCCTTTTTGAACCATTTTAAATCGAATATACTACAAAGGTGGGATACTGAATATTCAAACTGATGAACTTTGTTTTTCTCAAATATCCACTTGTTTTAAATTTTATGCCTTGTTAACTACTGCCTAAGCAAATAGTCCAACAGTTCAACAGTTTAATGACATTTTTTCTCAATGTAAAACTTGGCGATTTTATCATCTACTGATTGTAACATCATCAAAAGACACAGAATCCAGAGAAAACCGTATGTAAGCAGCAAGAAAGCCTGTGACCTTTTGAGAAGTACTGCATTAAATACTGACACTATTCTGTAAAGGACATTACCACATGGGCCCAGCATCACTTCATGAAACAGACCAGTTGTTAGTAGACAGCTTGTTGCTACGTCTAAAGTGTGGGTTAAACCTTTACCATGTAGAGAAAAAAATGTACAGTTTATTAGTAACACCCAAATATATAGCTTGCTTCTCAGAGCAAAGCTCATCTGAGATGAACTGAGGCAAACTGTAAAAAGTGTGCTGTGGTCTGTAGGGATGGGAATCAAAAAACAATTCCAGTCGAGTATCGTTAACAGTTTCATCAAAGTATCGATATCGTGAGTCTTTCTGCTATTGAATGCCCTTATTAATTCCTTTCACTGACAGGTATCAGAAGTGGTCAAAATTGTGGCTTAATGTTTTACAAAAGACACCTACTGGACAACTAAGTGGAAACACCAGCAACTTGCAGAAGCAGTTATCTATGCTGTGACGTGTGTTTGACATTGTTGCCACTGAAAATCCAACATTTGCCACACGGAAAAGCTGCAGGAATCAATAAGGGAATCGTTAAAGAATTGGATCAATTAGCAGGATACTGAATAGCACCGATATTGATCAAATCTTAACAATTATCATCCCTAGTGGTCTGACGAGTCCATATTCAAATAGATTTTGAAATTAAGGATGTTGTGTCCTTCTGGCTAAAGATGAGAAGAACAATCCAGACTTACAAGTGCAAAGTTCAAAAGTCAGCTTCTGTGATGGTATGGGGCTGTGTAAGTGCCCATGGCATGGGTAATTTGCACATCTGTTAAGGCACCATTAATTCTGAAAGGCATACAGGCTTTGAACCAACATATGCTCCCATCCAAGCAACGGCTATTTCAGGGACATATCTGTTTTTGTCAGTCGGGCAATGTCAAGCTGCATTCTTCTCGCGTAGTGTTGCTTCATAGTAAGAGAGTGCAGGTACTAAACTGGTCTTTCTGCAACACAGACTTGTGTCCTGTGAAATTGTGGTGGATTATAAATCACAAAATATGAGCCTGTCGAGAAACTAAAGTCATATTAAGCAAGAATGTGAAAGAGTTTCACCTACAAAGTGTTTGTGTTATTTTCTGTTTTAATATCTGTGCACTGCCTTGTAAAAATGTTATCGTGAAACACTTTGTGATGTCAACTCCTAACAGATGCTTTATCAGTCAGCTTTACTTACTTTCATGCTCCCAACAGGGGAGGTTAAGTTTCCCTTAGGGAAAAAAAATCCAAATAAATCCAAACTTTCACTTCTGGCTGTATCACAGATTAAGAATAAATTGAGTGACCTTAAGGTTGCTTTTTAATGTGAGCCAGATGTTCTCTAGCTTTACTATGTGAGTGAAGGACCCTATGGAGAAAAGTCAATACAGACACATTGTATAGTATGTGACTGACAATGTGATGAGCAGTTCAATAACAACAATACCATTACTAATATAAACCAGATTATGTTGTATAAGCACCAATTTCTTTACTTCAACAACTTTTTAAGGCTATTTAATAAATCATTCATGTATAAAAATGACTGGCCTCTATCACTTCTAAGTAGAAAGATTGAGCAATGTTAATGATATACTGTAGAATCAAAAGATGGAAAGTTATAATACTTAAGGCATAGAAGTGTAGTGCCTGGTTGGGATGTGGAAGGTCATGGGGACTATAATGTCAGCAAATAAAGTTCCTCATGCTTTAGAAAGTGAGGAAGGTGTGCATTGTTCCGCCCTAACAGGTGCAACAGAACTAAAAGGAGAGTCAAGGAAACGTCAGTCAAACAGTATGCACATGCCCCAGCAGTCAAAGAGGTCTAACCAGCAATGAGTAAAAACACGTGGCAGACTAGACCTCTGTGGTTAGGAGGTTAGGAAGTGAGGTTTCATTATCATGCATATAACATTTTATAGCAACTTAACTACTTAGCTCAACCTCACTAAATATAAATCCAGCTCATTAATGACTTTCCTGTATACTCAAACTATAAGACATTTTGTGTGTTACAACTGCTGCAACAGCTTTGTGTGCAATTTCATCTGCTTAGAACTTATTCTAGTGGATTGGATCAGATTGAAAAAATACTCTGAGTAACAATAACACAAACAGTACAAAATACCCTCATGTTGTTACAAGAACACTGAGAAAATAGTTACAAATCTCTCTTCAATAGCTCTTACATACATCTTAATAAAATCCAAGTTAAAAGGGGTGCAAGGGCTGTTGCTAATGAATACTTATCAACAAACATCCCATAGGGAATGATGTCTTTGCTCAATTGCTGAGTCAAAGTAAAGAGTTTTGGAGCTATATTTGCAATATGTTAAAGCAGCTACAATGAATGCAAAGGGAGGCATTATGGTTGACACAATATCCTTTCCTTCTGCTGAAACTGCAATCTGTGCATATGCAATAAACTACAACGCAAGATGTGCACTGAGTCACATGACCTGTAACACATCAAGGAGCACTTCTGTGATGCTTAATAAAAACCAAAACTGCTATTTTCTTTTTTTCATGACAAATAATAAAATTAAGTTTGATGTCAGCCTTAATATATAGACTGTTAACGATAGCACTGTGTCACTGTGTCATCTATGTTACAGCTGTTGTGTGACAGTCAAGGACAGCTCAACACAGGAAGCCACTTTGATATAACCATAAAGGCTAAACGTTAACAACTTACAGGTTAAAACTACTCAAAAAAGTACAGTGGCTTGAAAATATGCTAAAGTAAGATTCTTTACAGTGTTTTATTTTTCCCCATGCCTAATGCCCTCTGGAAATTTCCCCCCAAGGACAAAGCTTGCAAGTTCCTTTACTGGCACTCATGTTTACTTGGACCATGGGCATCAAGAAAACCCACTTCAAAAACTTGGATTTACCCTTTAAAGTGACACAATAACAAGCAGAAAAGTTCATTTTTTTAAGTTAATCTATGAAAAACACGTTGCTCCATCTTTCCTATGTTTCCACTTTTCCTCCTCCTACTATGTGTGTGTCTTTCAGATCTCTGTCCTCAATTATGTAATTGGATGGAATTTAGCTTAATAAAAAGAAGTAACTTGACATCCTGAAAAGTGTGTCCTATATGAGAAAAACTACAAATGTTGAAGATGCAAATACTGTCAATAAAATGTTACATATGCGTTTACATCACATATATTTTCCTGAAAAAATCCCCATATACATTGCTAAAGAAAGAAAATACCACAATGTAATTTTTTTCCAGTTTACTTTGTCCCTGTTTGGCATCATACAGGCCTGCTTGGAGGGCTCTGTTTACTTACGGTTGCCATGATGATGACATACTTTATGCACAAGCAGCGTAGAGTCAATCAGTTTGCTACCGTGTGTTTGGTGTGAGCTGACCAAGCGATGAGTAATTGATTTCAGTCCATGCTCTAATCATAATGGTGTAACGCTAATTAAAGTTAGAGAAGTGGTGCCCTTGCTCTCGGGCTTTGATGACCGCAATGGACATGGTTGAAACATGTTCTGGCATACAAAGTGAGGCCTTGTCACCACAAGTACATACATGATCACAAAAATGACCCTTGTGTGAATGTTTAAATTATGGATTTGAGCAAAAAGGCAATCAAGCAAACGACCTCAAGGCAGCGGCCTTTTGTTTGATGCTTAGGATCGTGTTCTGTTTACAAGTGACAACCATGCATCATGTTACACAGTTTATTAGACATCAGAAGGGGAATAACACTGTCCAAAATGACCTTCATTAATACATAAAGGGTCATACTGGAGCGCTAAATAATCAGCTTCTCTTTGTAGGAATCCATTTCTTTCCCTTTGGTCTCAGTCCCCTCCCCCACAGTTCAGCATGGGCCTCTGGCTGGAGTTGGGGCTGGTGGGAAAATGGGAATGTGGTGATTAAGACTGGGCCTATATGACCTCCCAGCTAAAAATACGCTGTTTACTCAAGACCACTGCCAAGAAACTCTGGACTTAGGCTCAGGGTGGAGGGAAAAAAAGTCATGTTTTGAGAAAGGAGGGGGTGGGGGCGTGTGTGTGTGTAACAGGAAGTTTGAATTTGAGACTAAGGAGAGAGGGAGTCCATCAGCAAGTCATGATGAAGAGTAAGTGACTTTTTAGGCTGAAATGAAGTTACTGCCATGATTAATTGATGTGCTGTACTTTGGATGGATGAATAGTTGACAGACCTACACACGCTCAGACAGGCAATTATAATGGGGCCAACTTTTTGTGCAAACACGTTTCATGCATATGCACACTACTCTCATAAATTCAACACATGAAATAATCTTAGAAAAACAGACCCCTTTAAGCCATTACAGCCTGGCAATGAACACCAAAAATGTCAAAATTTGTCTGTCAAAAGCTTTAAAAGACGAAGGAAGGATAGAGAGAAAGCAGACGGAAATAAGTGTTGGAACAGCTCTTGAGTGTCCACTTTCCTTCTGGTACAGTTTGTACTTTGCTCTGACCCTGCATTGAGGAGGATCTTGAGAGTGTGGATACAAAACTGATGATGATGTAAGACTGATTTGAGTGTGATCAGAGGAGGAGGGAGCAAGGTGCTTTGGTACTTCGAGCTGACAGAGACAGAGAGGAGGGACCTTAAACAGATAGAAGGTTCATCATCTAAACCCTCAGTTATGAGGCTATGACTTACAGAGAGCAGTGTAAACATATGAGAAACACATTGCAGGGCGTCTGACAAAGGTAAAGACATGAAGACATTCCATATCATTTCAAGCCTCCCATGACAGGTAACTGCAGTAACACAGACACCAAGAGAAGTTACTGCTCTTAAAACAAATGCTGTACAAATATTACACTGAAAATGTGTAAAAAAGTAATTGAGAATTTCAGCCTTATATGGACACATTTTCAACAATACTTTAGCTTGTGGGGCCTCACAAAATGGTAAATTTATGTTTCACTTTGGGCTGTTTATTTCCACAACAACATTGTTTTACAGGCCTGAAAATGAAAAGATCTGATTACCAGTGTGCAAAGTTTAGAAACTGCTCCTGTCACCATCTTGGCAGAGGAAACCCTTTTGAAAGTGGCAACTGCTTGCACATTAAAACAATGGTCTTGGCTAGAATTGTAGTGACTAATCTGTTATTGTTTCAGCAAAAGCTTTCACAAAACAAAGATATTGAGAATCTGAATTTATCTTAAAGACACTGTGAGGAGTTTCTAAGTAATTACAAAAAAGTCTCACTTTTGGATATATGCCTGATTGAAATACACACTTTAAGATGAGTTTTATAGCATCACAATAGATTATCTATAAATGCTATTCCTTAGCCTTCCGGTCGGGTCGGACAGGGCTGGACTGGCCTGGATACTCAACTTTGGGAACAAGACAATTAAAACTAGAGCAAATTTATATTATTCGGACACGTCTTAGAGCACCGGGCTGTAGGAAGCGATATATAGCCGGCTACAAAACTACGACACTAAGTCTTCCAAAAACTGCTTGTTGTCACACGTCAAAAACTACCGCTATGTAACTAGAAAGAGATACATTACCTCGTCGCTTTGCATCCTGTAAGTTGTTGAAAAAAGAAGTTGTAAAGCAATGCAGAGCTCTGAGGAAGGTCCGAGCTGCATTTATCACAACAAACACACGCTTTGGCTTGGGTCTTTTGGTGCATTCCAGTTGTAGTCAGAAGTAGGAATTTCCTTGTTCCGAGTAGGAAACAGCAACTGGAATGTCCCCCGAAGTCGGAATTTCCTACAGGGAACTCGGTGAAACATCACCCTCCCTGAGCTAACAACAGCTAACAATAGCCTGGTAGATCGGTATGTTTTTTTCCACCTACAACTGGAACGCTGATAAGTCGGAGATGATGTCACTCCCAGTTCCGAGGTTACTGGAACGCAGCGTTATGACAGTCGCCGCATGTGCTCATGGGTAGCAGAGTCCTAATGTCGCCGGTAATAGATTCTCCTCATAGCACCTTTAAGTTACAAATATGTTTTTTAGTTTGGTCAAGCAATGGTTTGTGGTAACATGATCTGTTTCAAGAACTTTTAATTCAGTCAAATGAGGCTAAGGCTCACGAGAATACACCTTAAACTATATTGTGCCAGTGTTGAGGAAACAAGGATGTTTTGATTTCTTTCAGATTCAGCAAAAAACATGTTGCAGCAGCAAGTGTTTAACAAAACTGTTAGTTAATTTTTTTAAACTATCCCAACCCATTTGTTCTTGCAACATGGGCAATGTTTTTACTCGTCAAATGCTCTTCTAGTCTCAGCAAATAGGTGTATGCTTGTAAGCATAGCATCTTGCACATGGCCATTATTCTTAAAAAAGATTACAATTTCTTAGTAAAATGTGGAGTCACAACAGCATCACTTTGATCAGCAATCTTTTTTATACATATTCCTCTACATAATCACCCTTATGTTTGACATTTATGTCCTGACTGCTAAGTAGCAAGACGAGTGAGTCTGAACATATTGTGTTATAACAGAAGTTACACTGCCAACTACCATCCTGAGCGTATACCACAACATTTTGGAAGGTTTAAGAACTCCGAGTGCACAGTGGATGCCTAAAATGGCATGGGGGCACTAAAGCAAAGCTTAAAAGATGAAGTAAACCATACTTGAGGGCATTCTCACAATGCAGACAGTTTCCATACTAAGGAACAATTACCTCTTCTCACTAGCCCCCTTACTGTACAATGTTCCAGCTACAGTAAAGACTACAGTACACTATACATACAGTACACTACAGATACAGTACACTATGATTCAATTACATCATAATGTGATGCAATTGCTAATAATGAATATCACTTAAGAGTTAGCACCATGGAGACCAACATACAGGATATCAAAGAAATATTCACAATTTTTGTGCTTATTTCAACTTTTTGGTTAAACTGAGCCCCCAAACACACCATCATTATTTGAAATTGTTACTGTGAGGAGCAGTCGTGCTTTATTCGCTTTGCATGTCTGTACTTGTGCTTTTGGATGAGCAAGTGTAATGTGGTGAATCACACCTATTTAAATTATACAAGGCAAGGGTCAGGAAAGGGTTCCGTGATCAAGCACTGTTAAACATGGGCACACTACACCAGCAAAATGGATGTGAGGGATAAAACACACTTGAGCACAGTGCATTTAGTGAGTATAAGACATCTGATCTAATTTAGCAGAGCAGTTAATTTACTTCATTGCCAATTCATCCCAAAGTTTAAATGTAATATCTTGACTGCTTTCAGTATTAGTGATGTTGTTCTTTTAGTTACTGCTTATGAGCATTTCCTTGTTTTAATGTTGTTTTCTTAAATAATGTGTTTCTCTATTGTTGCTGTGTGCTGTCTTTGGTGCTCCTGCTGCAGAACTAATTTCCTCTCGTGGGGTAGTAAAAATGGCCTGAATCTATATCTGAATTTGAATTAAAAAAAACATGTAGGCCATAGTACAGACCTTTTCTAATGATGAATCAATTTGGCACCACTTGTTGCATCACATTGCTCTGACTTATCAGAGGCAAGCTTGGCTTTCTCTCTTAAGCTGAACTTCAGGGCGTGTACGGTCATCGGCCAGGTAATAACCAAGCACTATGCTCTCTAATCTCTGCACTCAGTGTGATGATTACAGCCAGGCTCTTAACACACTCCCTTCAAACCAGTAGTTAATTATGCCATGTGGCCTGAGGCCACCTCCACTATGCTGAAGAAGTGACACACGCACGCACACACATCTGAGCCACTCCTCTTCTGGGAGTGTTGCTGAGCTACAACTGAGTCACCCAGTCCAGTTCACCCTGCTCTCCCTTCATGTCTTTACTTCCACCTCTCCTCAGAAGATAACGTGCCTCATCTGACAGCAGCAAAACAAACGCAGCTCCCCTAACCAGTTCCTGGAGCAGCTCCTGTCTTGCTGGAAGTTGTTGCAGACCCTCATCTACTTACTGTGGTGTATGATAATCCTAAGAGTTGATCTTTGTGACAGATTGTCTATGAGTCTGCAGATCTACAGTTAAGATTGTTGATGAGGGGAGAGGAGCTTGGGACGACAAGGGCATGGTGCCAGGGACAGAGCCTGAGCAGAGCCTGGCTGCATCACTGTCTGAGATCACAGCCCAGCACTAATAATCAGGATCAGATGGTCCATGAATTACACCTTTTCACTGAAACTCAGTGTAAATCTGACATGAAAACTGTACAAATGAGGTTGGATAGAGTAATCTGACATAAAAACTGTAAATATGACCCTGAGAAGAGAGTTAACCTGACATAAAAACTGGAATATGAAGCTGAAAATATGTAACCTGACATAAAAACTGTAAATACAAGGATGGATAGAGTAGAGTTAACCTGACAAAGGAAAGGTTAATAAAATGATGAACAGTTTTAACCTGACTTAAAACTATAAATATGAAGCAAAAATAAACCCAACATAAAAAACTGTAAATATAAGGCTGGATAGAGTTAAAGGATAAGTTTGGTTTCTACAGCTTTCACATTGTTTATAGAATGAAGTAGAACAATATACTCACCCAGAAGGCTTTCCTGATCCAAACAGTGCTTCAGGAGATATTTAGATCCAAAATCGAGTGGCGGACATCCGTATAATGGTAGCACATAGGGCATGTATAGCGCTGCTTCTAAAACTACATTAATCGTCCAAGAACTCATTAGTTTCACCAATATTTCATCATGGTCCGCTCAGGCAATCCATTACAGTCTGTGTCGCTCCAGACATGTCTTTGTGACTGTACTGACCTCAGAACTGAAGAAGAAGAAGAATGTTTGCCTCCGCGCATGCGCAGTACCGCTCATTGTCTCAGGGGCAGACTGCCAGCTACACAACGAATTTCTTCTTCCTGTTTTGTGCAAAATGGACGAATATCTATCGGGTGAGGATGTTGTGGAGGAGAACTTTGAATATGATGGGTGTCCTTACAGTTTCGAGCCAGAGTTTACAGATGAAGAGCTCATCGAAAGGAGGAAAAACATTCTTCTTCTTTAGTTCAGAGGTCAGCACAGTCACAAAGACATGTCTGGAGCGACACAGACTGTAATGGAGGAGTAGCCCGAGCGGACCATGATGAAATATTGGTGAAACTAATGAGTTCTTGGACGATTAATGCAGTTTTAGAAGCGGCACTAACATGCCCCGTGTGCTACCATTACACGGATGTCCGCCACTTGATTTTGGATCTAAATATCTCCTGAAGCACTGTTTGGATCAGGAATGCCTTCTGGGTGAGTATATTGTTCTACTTCATTCTATAAACAATGTGAAAGCTGTAGGAACCGAACTTATCCTTTAACCTGACATAAAAACTATAAATATGAAGATGGATAGAGTTAATCTGACATTAAACCTGGAAATATGAGGCTAGATTGATTTAATATGACACAAAATCAGGCTGGATAGAGTTAACATGACAGAAAACTGTAAATGTGAGGTTGGATAGAGTTAACCTGAAATAAAAATTGCTATTGCAAGGTTTGAAAGAGTTAATTAGTAAACTAGCTGAACAAACTTACACATTTTAAATGTAAATCTGAAAACAGCACAGAGTTTGCCAGTCATAAAATCACTATCTTGTGGATTGAAGATTAACTAATTTTTATAATGTCCTCCAGAGCAAATCTTTAAATGACAGAACTAGTCAACAGGTTAACCATTTAAAACTGACTTCAGGCTTGTTGGTGTGTACATGTTAGCATGTGAGATCATCTGAGGTTAGGTGCATGTGTCGTAGCAAAGGCACATGAGAAAAGCCCCATGACACCATACACAGTGCAAATGAGTTAAATCAAGTGACTGACCTGTATTTGAAAGCCTGCTCCTTTTATTAGGCATTTAAAATAAAATCAGTTTCTGCCTCACTTCTTACCCGTTTGTTCCGTTGGCTGTGCGAGTTGGTTGAGAAACAGCCACCTCAGCTGGACTCTGTCAACAGAGAGAGAGAATCGTGTAAATAGATAATAATGGAACACAAACAGTAGTCTGTCCTCAGAGCTGGTCCCCAGGTTAGAGTAATCCCTCATCAGTTTGCCTTCAGTGGCCGTGTTACAGTGAAGCATGCAGCCGCCCCTGGCAGCTGAAGTACATAGCTGCTCTGTTCCTGTAATGCTTGGCTTTCACTTACAAGGGTTGTGCTGGTGGAGAGAAATATGGCATGCAAAACAAGCTCATTTAATATAGGAGTTGGGAACAGAGAGATCTTTTGTGCGATCCCTACGTTCACTCTGACCAGAAAAACTTGAGGAAGCCTATATTCAGATCAGTCGTTTCTCTGAGAAGGTTGTTAACCTTAGAGTAACCCTGATGTGTAAGATTGCATATTACAGGAGAAAACACTTTAATCTTTCTGCCCGGTTTAATAAAGTGGTCCTGTAGATAAAGTTTGTTTGATAAAATAAACAGGAAGACAAAGGGATCTATAGGAATGAAAAAAAACAACATAAAATCCTCAGTTTGTTTTTTTGAGAAAACATTTGTCTACCTTTATTGTGATGACTTAATGGAGTAAATACTTCCTAAAAACAAATCTTTGAAAATAAAGTCTCTGTAAAAATGTATGTTTTAGGGATGCACGATAGTGGATTTTTGCTGATATAGTGATATCCAGAAAATATTGGTACTGATATTTTTGTAAAGAGCACAAAACCTCATCACTAAAACTGGCCTGTTCCTTTAATGGTGACAACGCATTAACATTGAAAAACATCAGTTTAAAGACATTTGAAGGCCAAATTGACAGCTTCTAATCCTATAATTCAAAACAAATACCTCTACAATAACAATCTGCAATTTCAACTCATTTCCCTGCCTGCCAGTGTGCTATTTGAAATGATGTAAAATGTAATGGAGAAGCTAGTCAATTACAACATTCTGTCAAATTAGGCAACCATGGAGCAATAAAAGAATTGTGCTGTGACTTGCTCAAACTCAGAAATCGAGTTCAGAGTGGAAATAAACAGAGGTTTTACTTTCAGGCAATATTGCCCAGACCTTCTAGCTAGTTACTTCTGAAAATGATATTGAGCCTTTTAAATGGAATCATCCAGACAAGAAAAACAAACATACAAACAAATATGGTGTTGATAGCAGCTCAAGACCAGGAAATTGTTTCTTCAAAAAACATGAGTCCTATCACTTTCACCACTGTTGTTAGTAAAGCCAACATTACTTATCCCATCCCCTACAGTTTTTTTTATAAGCCAGTTAGAAAAAAGCGATATTAAGAAGAGCAGCGCTGTGCCAAAAGTTGAACTGTTTTCAAATGAAAGCACTGTAAGTATGGTAAAAAAAAAAAAAAAAAAACAGCTGGATGATTTTTTGCACTGGACAATGAGCCATAAAAACACTTAACCACATTAATTTCACATTGAAAACAGGAAAACAGCAGCTGTGGACACAGGCCCTTGCAGACTCAGCTTTACACCAAATGATAAAAAAGTATTCATAATGCTGCCAATATTTCCTCATTCATGTATTAATCTTCTGCATGTATTCTATATTCTGAGTTAAAGTATTGACAGTGCAAAACAGTGATATATTATAATAACTTTCTCTATATGGGCAATTGATATACTTTTAAAAGACAGGGTGGAGGTAAATGTGATGACTAGAGAGTTTAGGACTTTTTATCAACTAAAATGGATTAAAGTGTGTATTAGTTTCTTTGGTTGATACTTAGGAAAGCAAAAATGACTATGAACTAATTTCCTCTCTCCTGATGACTAAGACGAAATCCAAACTATCTAAATTAACACTGATCATGCGATAAACACATGCCCAATCACTCCCTAAATTCTGAAGTACTTATCTAGACTGCAGGCCATCTTTTCCCGTAAAATCACATTCCCTATTTCTTGGACATCAGTTTTGGAAACTGGGGTTTGTGCTTCTTCTGGCTATAAACAGGGCTGCCACTGGCTGCCACGTAAAATCAGATTTCATGGTTGGAACAATGAACTTTCTCATTCCTGGACTCCCCTGTTAAGAAGAAGATGGGGAAGGCTGCTTTTTTCACAGTACTAATGCCCCTGGATCCTCGACCTGACCTGGGAAAACCCTGACAGACACCAGAGCTCGCCTGTGCGCACTTGGACTGCCTCCCTGCGTGGTGTGCAGGGCAGGGGCAGCACTGTGTGTCCCCTTGGCCTGGCTTGCTGTCTGTGAGCCGCAGCCTTGAGCCAGCTCTTGTGGCCGTCCTGGCTCTACGTTGGGGTGTTGGCCTACCTGAAACACTATCCAGGTCAATTCTGGGCCCCTCACAGTTCATGCACACCACACTTTACTACTGGGCAAACTAGTCTAAGTATAGCCTGGGCTGTGCAAAAAAGTCCACAGTTTCTTTTTGGCTGACTTAAAAATAACAAAGAAAACATACAAATTTATAGACTAGTATGGAGCCTGTGTTATATTTATAAGACTGACCGGCTGTGAGGGAATTAGGAAAAGATGAGGGTTTGGATAATGAGATTTGTTATATGTTAAACTTAGGGAGAGGTAAGTCAAATGTAAAGCCAGACAGGCAGGATAACTGTACAGTGTCAAAAAGTAAAGAGTGATTCACTCCTAAATGAAGGTCTAAAACAAGCCAAGAATGCCTGAGAGGAAAATTCAGGCAGACAGTATGGTCTGAGCATGCACAATCAATAATAATCACATCACTGACAACAAAACTCTAATTCTGTGATAAAAAATAAACCAGGGAGTCAATAAACTAATGAGTCGGGTATATCAAGTAGAAATGTTATGAGTAATTCACCAGAATGCATGACACCATACAGAAATATAGCTTTCCAATACAGTTAATGGGCTGTGGGATGAGGAACAAGGATAGCGTGCGATGAAGAGCTGGCAAAAGCTCTCCCTTTGGATGGGCAGGGGATGAATCACTCCAGACTAGAGCTGAGCATGGAGGGAACGATGCAGTGATGTGTTCGTTCCATGGCCGACTTCCGCTCTTGCTTTTCCTCCGTCTACTCTCTCCCCCCTCTCTCCCTCCTTTCTCTCCATCTCTCTTGGGAGGCTGAGTAACCAGGAGGAAATGCTTGGGCTCAGCCAGTGTCGGCCCGAAGACCAGATGTGTGGCCTGGAGGTGGTGAGGCAGAGACGCAACGGAAACCAAATATAAACCAACGTACCGTGACATCTCTGCAGACGGGGGCCAACAGTGACAGCTAATGGGAGCTGCTCTCAGTCTGGTCAGCCTGTGGCCACTTGTTTCAAGCAACAGGATACACCCAGCAGGTTTACATGGAATTTCAAAAAGTACAATTTCTGTGATGTTCTGTTGAAACTGGACTTTAAACCTGCATGTAAACAAAACAGCTTGACTGAAATCGCTGTGTAGTGGATTTTTTGAGGTCTCTTCTAACACACTTAGACAGTGCAGTTGAAGATCAAAACTCCCTTTGATGCATAAACCACAATCTGGACGAGGTGTTTTAAGTACTTTCTGCACTCCCCTGGTCTTTTTTCTTGCAAATAAACACTACTTATCTGACAGTAAAAAGCACCCTAATATAAGGACATTAGCAAAAATGCTAAGCATCAGCATAAATGCCAAGTGTTGGCAGAGAGTCAACAGGGTTAAACTAATCTAATTTATACCAAAAGAAATCAATTTTGCCCATATATCATAACTCATTATCCTCAATACAAATACCAACTCTTTTTAGACAACATCATGTAGTCTGTAGTTATGCTGGAAGTTTCCTGTTCCATGCTCTGACAGTTAATTTGTGTAAGACACAAACGTCAAACAAGAACAAAAAATTTAGTTTTTTTTTTTACTAAAAAAGCATGATGGTACATTCTGCTGATGCTTCAAGCCTATGTTTGGGAAGTACTATATATATCTGTATATGACAGATATGAATTGCTGATATCAGCTGTGAATATCAGTTAAATTTCTGATATCTGTAGACACCAATATTTGACTTTTAGGGAAATACTTAACTCCTTACCGATAATATTATGCATCCGTACTTGAAAAGCAACCAGTTAGATGCTGTTTTACTTCTAAACCAGGGGCCTCATTTATAAACATTACATTGAGTCCATACTAAAGGCGTACCTGTGCCCAAAGGCTGAAAATGGCATGCACCAAAAATAATCTGATTAATAAAACTGTACATGTGCAAACCTGCAAGCACTTTTCCCTTTATAAGTCCCAGTTTACCTGGAAGGTTGTGCATGTGGATTCACCTCACATCCCAGCCTCAACACACCCACCTTTTACCATGAATGGTCAGCACAATTATTTCATAATTGTTTTTGTATTGCCTGCCTGCAGTCAGTACCTACACTGCTGTGCGGCAGAGTGAATGAGTCATGTGTCGATCCAGGCCACTGTGCCAGTAATTGTGACAACACCACGTTTGAGGTACAAAGAATATATGCACTGATTGAATGCACATTTCTTTTGGTTTACAGACAAATTCATTTTTACTTTCTGCAATTATAGTAACATGAGGCCAGTCAATTGCTTCAATTACCTTTGGAAGCTGGACATTGCTGCAAATTGCCTTTTATTGTTAACCCCTTCACCCACAGGGTAAGGAACCCTGATGTATCGGCTGGTCATGTTTCAATGCCTTTCATATCATACTAATATCAAACACATAGCTGCCTGCTAATTCCTGCTGGAAAGAGCAAGTTGCCAGAAACTCCAGAGTGTTCTGCACCTGTATACGCACTGGGATGGCGCAGTTCCGACAGGCGTTTTTTTCTCACACCGGGCCCAGTTCAGCACATAGATCCATGTGGAATCTAAGGCTACGTTTACATGGAAACTCCTGACTTAAAGACGCAAAGATTTTTACTTTGCGTTTTAGAATTCTTCTGTGTTCAGACGACGACCCTCGGGTACGTGTTAATCTGCTGTAGTGTACTTGCCGGTTCAGTAGATGGCGGTGTAGGTCTGCAGAGAGGCAGCGCTGCTACAACGCACAAACGAAGAAGAAAAACTATCACAAACAACAATGGTGAATAGACGCACAGAGATGCAGGAGTTTCTTTTCTGGACAACAAATCTGTCTAGACTGTTTTGACTGGATAACAAACCGAGCACTGTAAGAAGCTCACACGTTACTCGACAGACGGCCGAAGCCGTTGTTGTTCCTGGTATGTGCACGCAGTCTTAATAATGTGAAAGAGTACTGCGAATGCGGTGACGTCAGCATTTCACCGTGAAAAGCTCTGATAAGGGTTTACACGGAGCTGAATGGAGAGCAGGTTCAAATCTTTCCACTCTGGAGCCTGTTTTCAAAAGTTTCCATTTTCAACGAGTTTCCATGTAGACGCAAGGCCAAAACGCAATGAAAACTTATCGGATTTGACCGTTTTCTGCGCCATGTAAACGCGGCCTAAATCAGCTTTTTAGCCAGTCATCATCATGAGCCAGGAAATCTTTGTGGTCCCTGAAGACTCTCTCCATCCTGGTCCTACCATTTGCGTGATCTTCCAGCAGTTCCAGTGCATGCATTCTGCAGCATTATGCATAAGTGTCACCACACTATTAACACATTTATTCAGCAATAACACTGTTTGTTACACACCTCATCACAACTAAAACTGATTAATCAGTGCTATTAACCACTCTTTATTTGAGGGTGGAAGTATGATAAGTAATTTTTGAATGAAAATGGATTTAATAATGTTTCAAAGCAATCCTAATCTTGTGTATTGATTTGATTTAAATGTGAAACAATTGTTTTCAGCACATTTTTATGATTAGCATACACTTTAAAAAAGACTGTAGATAAATATGTCTGTGTAAATTATTCCTCATCTTCACACAATAGTCTGTGCTGTGAGAGAGCAGGACAATGGAGATGTAACACAGCCAACTTCACTGGGAAAGGATTTTTTTTGTAAAATATACAGTTCACTTGTGTTTGTGGTTAGTTTGTGAGCTAGCCTGTCACATCCACCACTTTCCCCTCAATGTTGTTTTTCCTATTGCTTAGTAACTTTGTTCAAAGAGGAGGATATGTCGAATAGAAATCCTTGCTCTCTCTTATCTGACAATAACAGACACAATATTGATCAACACAATTTGCCTTAGACACCACTAAAGACCAATACTAACATTAACATGTTTGATGCTATGTCACCAAGATGGGAGAAAGGTTGCCTTTAAGTACTAATAAAGTAAAGATTCTTCAGACCACCTTGTATATAAGAAACATGTTTAGAAGTGCATGCACCAACTCTTGTCTTGTCTAAAACTTTAAAAATGTGTCTGCAACTTAAAATCGGTTGAAAAATTGTGAGGCTAAAGCAAAACCATGACTTAACTGTGCATGTAAATTGACTGTGGTACTCCAGCCCACACTTAAAACCATGCAGGCCTTGACATATTGAGGTGGGAGTTAATTGCCAAATCTGACATGTCATTACATAAAACTGGACAAAGTTTCAGTGGAACATGGAAAAAGAAGAGAATGACAGATGTCCTTTTCTTAAAATCAGAGCCTTCTGTCCCAACACTGAAGGCATTCAGCTCCATTAGAGTGTTTGGGCAGCTGTTGGAGAGCTGTGTCTTTGAATGAGGTCTGTAAACATGCAAAGGTTCTGACTTAGTCTTGTGCACTTAAGGGCCAAACCTTCACAAACGTCAGCAGTGACTCACAGTTCCAACCACAGTGAGAAGAAGAACAGTGTGTCGCCTATGACTTTGGTGTTATTGATGCTACACGTGGTGGGATCCTCTGGCAAGTGGTCACAGCAGATCATAGCGAGGGTTTTTGGATGTGTCAGGCAGGGAAGACTCCACCAGCCATGTGGGTTTCATCCCTGGCAGGAGCTGAACAGAGGCCTGCTAAATGGAGTATTTCAGTGTTTGAAGCCCTAAGGACACATGCACACCCAGGGAGGTCTGACCTGCTGTCTAAAATGTGGCTTGAAGATCTCTCTGAAAAAACGATGAAACATAGCCCTGGGGGGGATTTCCCTGGGAATCATCTCTACACCATCTTCAGTTCTCTGCCCCACCCCCTCTGTTGACACCATAGAAAGCCAAACAGTGCCGGTTAGTTGTTTGTACACAGAGGGGAGGGGTTGTGAGGGCATGACAAATAGGGTTGGCTAAGAGTATGATGGTTTTGGCTGTTAGCAATTCAGCTGTGATCGGAATTGTTAGCTTTGCGTGAACTATTGACACAGTGTCACAATGCAGAGCATTAATCAGCGAAAAAGGAGGAAACAGACTATGTGGAAGTGGACTGATTATCTAAAAACACCAGGAATCAATAATCAGTAACAAAAGAACACTTCAGTGGCTTTATGTAGTAAAGGGCAAGTTAGGTCAAACAAAGTTTCCTCCATTTGAAAAAAAAACCCACCATCACCAGATACATGAGTCTGTAAGGTGCTTTCATCCATTTTTAACCTAACTGAAAGATGAAAAGCCAAACTAGATGACAGTTCAGGCAAAAGCCCGAACGGTTACATGCAAAGTAAAGATCAGTGGACCACTAAAAACATTGCTCAACAAGTCTAATGCATCTGTATTTTGATTCTTCAGCAAACTTTTAATTTGCAGAACAAGAAAACAATCAAACAGCAACAATGACCATGGGTTAGTGCATCATAGCTTTGTGCAACGTGATAAAAAGAACTACTTGGAGATGGAATACTTCTATTGAAAATGCTGTCTTCCTTGGCTTTTGTGGTGGTCTGCACAAATTGTGTCATTATCAATATTATGGTACTTGGTTGAACTCCACAGAATAAAAGATCACTGTAGAAACCTGTCAGAATCCAGGATTAGGGTTATTTCAGGAATTATATGTTTGTAAAAGTAATCAGTAAAACAAAACACACTCTTCTGCAGTTCACTCTGAGAAGACAATAACTAGTGAGCTTCAACTACTTGTATCATCACATACAGCCCTACTCTTTCCCAGACACAATAAATCAGCAATAAATCCCAGTGACAAAAAAACTAGAGCCCTACAAGTGGAGCTTTGGTTGCATTTAAACGATGGTTATGGGAAAGTGAATGGAAAAGGACACCCCTACATAACACTTTCAAAGGCCATCAGGCATCTCCACTGGGACGTGTTCCTCTGATCTTGTATTGATTATGAATATGGAGCACACTCTGGCTCCTTTGAGGACCACTGGCTGGCCAGATGGTACATTATAAAGGCTGCACTCCAACACCTCTCTGAATGCCGCTGTGCAACAGATGTTGCTGTTATCTGCAGGCTGCTTGTACTGTTAGACTTCTGTTGGGGCAATAACTGTGTAAAACTTATCAGTCCCTAACGTTTCCATGCAAATCGTTGCAGCACTGCACTGGTTGGTGGTGAGCAGACAAAGGGGCTATTAAAAAAGATAAACAGGCTATACAAGCTGTGACTTCAGCCAGTGTTACATTCGTCTTCAGAGTCATGCTGGAGGCAGAATACATCAGTTATAACTCAAGTAACATAAAGAAATATTGAGCTTAGATAAAAGTTAATAGGGTCAGATTGTATGAGACCTTTTTTTTAAAAAGCGGAAGTTTGATGTGAGGGAAGGCGCACGATTCCAGTAAATATCAACAGGGGATTTTTTGAAAAGAGTGCACATGAAAAGAGTTGTACGCTGGGTCATACAGATAAAGCCTACCTCAATACAAGGCAACAATGCCCCCTCACAAGTGGATGGACAATACTGAACTCTCTGTGCCCGATCAGATGACTAACATTACAGAGAAGACAAGGCCACAGTCTTATTTGCAATGGAGCAGACCGAGGCCAAACACATAGATTTAACACACACTGGGCTGGACAGCATGCATCAGTATGTTTGTGTTCAATGTTGCAATGTTGCTCAAGTCACAAAGCTCTTTCAACACGTGCTCCAACAAATTTCCTGAACTTTCAGGGTATCTTAGCCAGAAGATTTCCTGATCACTGCAAGCAGTTCACCCATTAAATCTTTTCTCCACGTGCACAATAAACCCTGAGGTTTTCCTGAATTTACCTTGATGAGCCGCATGTGGGAATGCAAAAAGCAAGAATATTCCTTAAGACATGACCCTGATTTTTCTCTGCCACCTTGCAAAGCTTTCTTCGCAGAAAATGACCAAGCCAATCAGCTTAATTATGGCGCTTTTCCATTAGCCCTACTCTACTCGACTCTACCCAGCTCTACTCTACTCGCCTTGTGCTGCTTTTCCATTAGCCCCAGTCGCCTGCCCAACGGGGTGCAGTGTCGCTGAGTGGCTCTGCGGTGACTTCATTTTAAGCGCGACACAACAATCTGTGGCTTTTTGTCACAAACCGAGTAAAAAAGGAAAGCAGAAGAAGGCTGCAGGTGGTAAGAAGAAATACCCCTTGAGAAGCACGGGAGAGTTTTGAAAGCTATACAACAGAATGAAGCCGAGGACGAGAGCAATCGAGCTGCAAAGAAAAGACGTATGAGGGTAAGCTAAGGATAGCTACCGCTAGCATGCTAGGTCGTCGCGCTCATGACTCATTAATGAGGACATTGTCTGACCAATCAGTAGCCGGCAGCCGGTGACGTCATCTTTTAGTATTGACTCAGCTCGCTTGGAACCAGAGCGCAGTAGATACTAAAACTAGCTTGTTTTAGGAGGTACCGGGCTAGTGGAAACACGCTGCAAATCGAGTAGGGCCGAGTAGAGTAGGGCCAAAGCGTGCTAGTGGAAAAGGGCCACTAGGGGACAAAGAGGCAGTAGCTACAAGTGTGGCTAGTTGTGCTAAATGTGAGAAATTACCGCATACCTCAAGCTGATGTGTCATATATGTGACAAACTATTTGTCCTATAAACCTCCAATGTCAAGGGTTCTGCCATTCCCAAACACTGTCTCTTGACAGTGTGTCAAACTGATCCAGTAAAGGGCCACTGTGGCTGCAGGTTTTCATTCCAACCAAGCAAGAACACACCTGATCCAACAAATCAACTGTGTAAAGACAGTCCAGTTGATTGAATAATTTGCGTCAGGTGTGTCCTTGCTCAGTTGGAATGAAAGCCTGCAGCAGCAGTGGCCCTTCACTGGATCAGTTTGACACCCCCGCTCTAGATGCTGCTGCCAGCACTGACTGAAATGTGCTCTGTGGATATATAAGAATTCAAAATTGAATGGTGGGGCTGTCAGGAAAATTTCAGGATAAAGCCTGCGCACACATAGACAGTTCATGAACTTTTAACATGCTTAAACTGATTTTTTGTTTGATCTGGAAAATCTTGAACCCTCTTTACACAAGCTACCTTAATTTTAAAAGTATATCCAGTGTTATATGCCCATCAAAATTACCTGACTCACTTGTTACCATTACAGGACATTTTCATGCAGCTTGCAAGTCAGACAACAGAAGGGTTAGCAAACAGGAAAGTTTTAGGCTAACGTTTGGGTGAACACTCAAGCTAAATACAATCTTCTACATAACAAACACAGAAAAAACAACATTTCCAGGGCTTCTAA
This sequence comes from Scarus forsteni, assembly GCA_036419115.1. NCBI lineage: Eukaryota > Metazoa > Chordata > Actinopteri > Labriformes > Labridae > Scarus > Scarus forsteni. The sequence goes on along the minus strand of JAZDUH010000084.1, from coordinate 29,496,318 downwards.
GAATGTGTATGATGTTTATGTTTATAACTATCACATGCAATGCTGTTTTTTTCAAGGCATTTGCAAAGAAACCTTTCTAGAAAACTTTGACTTGAGCCTTCTTCACACATGCAGCTATGATACTTCCTAGAAAACACTAGAGCAACATTCCTAGAAAACACCCTGACCTTCTTGTACATGCTTGGTCCTCGCAGCACTTAGCTTTTCTGCATCAGAGTAGGGGAGGGAAAGGACACTAGTGGCTATGTACTGGTGAAAACTGCTTTTAATGTTAACACATGCAGCTCACTCAGGTCATTTCAGGATCATTCCAGGGTTTTTCCACAAGTGTGAATGGGGTTTGGGAAATAAGCCCTGTCTGATTTTGTGCACAAATGCAGTTCACTTAGAAAAAATCAGGAATTTTTTGGTTTTCTGCATATGTGCCCTTTTAAGAAAAGATCCTGTCTTTCTTTTGCATACTTCTTCTTCACAGCAAAAACAAACAAACGAACAAACACTTTACATGGCAGCCAGCGAATTGGTGGGGGAGGGGGGAATACTTGGTGGTCAGCTGGGCAATTTCAGGCTGAACATACAGCTGAAGCAGATTCAGGAGAAATGAAATTAATCTGGGTTTTCTGCATGTGTGAATGGGGTTTAAGTTTAAGATGGAAAACCTAAGTTTTACAAGTTAATTATGTTGCTGAGCATTTTAAGTAAAGCTGAAATGACATATTATAAATGACATAAAACCAACCACATGTATTTTACTGTCACTTTCTATGTGCCAACGTCTACACATGTTGTATTCATATACTAGGGTCTTTTAGATGCTTAACAATTCTAGACTTTTACTAAGTTGTAGTTTAAAATCATGTTTTGATTGTGTTTATTGTTTTATGTTTACACCCCTACTTACTAGCTTTGGGGAGACCCATTTCACAAAGATGATTTCATGGTAAATTATGGTTATGTGGACTTGTTTTTAATGTGAACTTGTAATCAGAAAAATACTTATGTATTGATTGATATAAGCTGGTTTTCTTAGCAGACTTTGAAAATCCTCTCCATGTTTATTATGACAGTAATCATTTATGGTAGGGATACACATCAGGTTTGGTTTGATACAGTATTGGCCTATATTGATTGCAAACACTGGTCATCAGCCAAATGAGTGGGATGAACAGAGATCAATTTCAGATGTGTATTTCCTCAGTCAAAGAGATAATGTTTTTCCAGTTTGTGTGTTTATTGGTCTGTGACCAGGGTAACTCAATCACTAGTATAACTGAGTTAGATGTAATTTCAGGAAGTATTGGTCATAGCACAAAGGAGGAAGTGATTAGATTTTAGTGGTGATAGAAATCCAGATGCAAATCCAGGAATTTTTAAAGCATTGAGTAACATTGCGAGACAGGGCTATATTCCACAATTCTGCTACTAACTCAAAAAGTTTTTAGTAGATTTGGTGATATTTTTAGGAATAACTGGTCTGATGCAAGGAATACGTGACAACATAAAGATCCAGTATATATTTTTTTGATTTGTTATCAATGTAAGATAGGCTAGGTTTTGTCAGCAGAGCTAATTAGGCTGGTTTTCCACATTTTTGAATAACTTGCTCAGCAGTACTGGAAATGCTTTGATGGAGGTCTGTGCTTGAATGGCACTTCTGGTTTGTTCTTTCAATTTGATGCTAACATCTGACACACCTTATTGCTGAATCAGATACATTTTGATTGGGTAGAAGAAACTGTCCTGATGGACAAAGTCTCATCTGTTACATGAGAGAACATTTTGATTGTGTGGGAAAAACATTGCCAACATTAGTAATTACGGAAACATATGCACTGGCATTGATACCAGCCAAATTGTCATCTGTAAACATCTGTATCAGCCCTGACTTTTACAGTTGGTGCATTTTATATGAACTGTGACCATGTCATTCGCACTCATGTGTTTAAATCATGAACATGACAGTCATGCCGTATAAGCAGGACACATTAAAATGTAATTTAAATACACCTGTGTTTTTCATAATGTACGTGTGCACGTGTGTTGTGGATTACAGGTGGAGAGTTCATACCCGTCCATTGGGAGTCAAGTCCTCCTTGTTGCGCAATTCAAAAGACTCTTCCTCCTCTTTCTCCCCATAGTCCCGTCCGAGCAAACTGAAGCCCTGCCTGCAGCACAGAAACCAGCAAACTCCTTGCAAAGGCATTCAAATGAGGTTAAGAGAGTCGTCTTCTGTTTTCCAGGTCGGTCAAATCAACACTCGCGGTGTTGCCACGGCCACAAGTAAGTCCAAGAGCTGCGAGAGCAGATGGGACCCCCTCTCCATAGATATCCAGCGAGGAGGATGATGGGACGCATGGGCTTTCTCTCCCCTTTCTGTCAAACACGTAAAATGTCCCCTAACTGTACATGGCAGCAGTTAAAGCTCACCAAAGCGACGAGGAAACCGGTTCTAAGAAAGTCCTGTCCGCTTCCAGGACTCCAGCTGAAACCTCTCTGTCCGTCGTTGGGTAACTTCAGGCGGTCAAAGAAGAAGAAAAAAAACAAGCTTACTGTCCAGAAGTGTGACGGTGAGCTAAAAAACGTCAGGCTGGATAAGAAATGGCAACACAGTTGTTGTCAGCGTTTGGGAGACACATTAATGAGTAATACAGAGGTGCACCCCTGTCATAAGCCGACTGTCTCACTTCTAACTTCGAACAAAAGCGTGCTGCATCTGGGACAGGGTGGTGTGGGAGGAGTGGCCCCGCCCACAGACCTCATGACTGCAGTTTGATTGGCTGAACGCAGACACTCCCCGGAATGGCCCGCCCACAACGCCAGCCCTCCACACTGACAAAGCTCGGTACATCCTGTAGTGTATGGATGATAGTAATCAAGTAATCTGAAACAGCACGATGTCCAGGGCCTGTTCTTTCAGCTGACTGCCTGCTGCGCTCACAAGTAAGAGTGTTTCTCGGTTGAACCCTGAGATCTGTGAGGGTCATCATTAGTGCCACAGCATGGTGAGTCATGACGTCCAAGTGGAGCCTTTTAGCTGCTGTCTGCTATCATAGACTTGGATGCTTTTGTCTCTATAATAGGCATTCATGTGTGCACCACCAATACACTACAAAGACTACATATTTAATGTTCAAAAGGCTGAGCTTATTTTTTTTTATTTGATACCTGCAACATGTTCCAAAAAAGCTGGGACAGAGTCAACAAAATACTGGGAAAGCTGAAGAAAAGATAAAAACACTCCTTTGCAACATTTCACAGGTTAAGGGGTTAATTGGAAGCAGGAGTGCCATTATTGAATCTTAGAGCATCAAGAAAGTCTCAGCCATTCACAAGCAAGGATGGGACAGGGTTCACTGCTTTTGAACAACTGCATGAGAAAAGAGAACAATGCTTCTCAATGTACAATTACAAGGAATTTGGAGATATCATCAAACATCATACACTCACCAAAATATCAAAAAACTGTTACAGAATCTAGGTAACAGTCTGCATGTAAGCGAACAGGCTTAAAACCAACCATGACCGTTGATTCCTGAGGTGGCACTGCATTAAAAACCAACATCATTTTGTAAAGGAAATGGCCACAAGTGAAGGACAAACCTCTGCCACTTGACACAGTTTGTTGCTACTGGTACAAGTGCAAGTTTAACCTCTTCTGGCTTCTCTGTGCCAAGCTCAACTGAGACGGACTAATACAAAGTGGAATAAAAAGTGTTGTTGTCCAACAAGTCCACATTTTAAATTGTTTGGGGAAATCGTGGATGTCGTGTCCCCTGAGCTAAAGAGGAAAAGAACCATCCAGATTGTATCATTATCAGCACACAGTTGAAGTGGTGGACAAAGCACTCAACTCCATTCTTGAGTGAAAGAAGATACTCCTGGGTAGGGCTGGGTATTTCCAGCAACTTCACGATACGCTACGTATCCCGATACTAAGGCCACGATAGGATACGTATCCCGATACACGTAAATTGTGAACATTGACTATGCTTGAAGCAAAATTCTTGACAAGTTTAGTTTTTTCTTATAAGAAGAAAAAGAGCAAGGCTGAGTTTTAAGTGGTTCTACAACTTGAGAGACATAAATTCAGATCCTCAAAGATGGTAGACCTAAGGTCAAATTTAGAACATATGCTTCATTATGCAGCTCGTCTTCTACCTTGAACTGTGCCACTGTTAACATTAGCCAGAGTGTATTTACAACAACTGTCAAAATATTTAGGCCGTATCGATTCTGTAGAATCCGTATCGATACACGTATCCCAAAGGAGTGCGATACAATATTTTGCCATATCGATATTTTAAGCACAGGCCTACTCCTGGGCAAATATTTGGCTACTCCAATACAAGTGAAGGTTATTTGATAATTTTTTTACTGTAGTTAAAGAAGACATATCATGCTTGTTTCTCCTTTTCACTGTGCCAGACTAGGATGTCTGTAAAGCATTTCTGCCCTCAGTACAAGTCATTTAGTTCCTTCATTGCCCCACAATTGTGTTCTCAAAATCCTCATTTTAGGCCATTATCAAGCTCTCGTTGAAAAGCTCGGATCTCAGGATGATCTACAGTTACCTTGCAACGTCACAGCCCTTTGTGCTCTGATTGGTCAGTTCTGTCAGAGCTGCCGAGAGGGTTGAGCCAGCCTGTCCTTCTTCTTCTACTGTATTATCCGCCAGGCTCAAAGCAGCGACCGCGTATTGAGTCCCCCTACAGGCCAGAGCTGGTAATGAGTGACTGTGAGCTAGGGAGCTATATACTGCTCCTGGACGAATGTGTTCCTCTGTGACAGTTTTGTGGCTAACAGACATCACAGAGGAGGAAGTGTTTTATCAGATTACTCCAATAAAAAGAAATGTACCTCGTGTCATCACGATGATTTAAATCTCGCGGACATCTCGCAATGACCTACTTTCAGAGGCATCAAATCTCGTTCTAGGATATCAGAAAAAATACAATATCTAAATTTTTGAAAATTAAGGGGGTGTAAGGTCTTGTTTACAAATTTATTATATTACATGTAAGTATTAAATCATGCATCAGCATGATATGTCTCCTTTAAAGTACTGATCTACCTACTTTTAAAAATGCTTTAAATGCATTTAATGTCAATGTGTTATCGTATTGTTGCCATAATGAATTTATAGAACCTACTGAAAAAACCTACTGACTGCATTGACCTGCTAAATTAAAAAACGTGTAATATCAGCTACGAATCCTTTAGAAATGCCTATTTATTTACTATGAAGTATAATGAGTAACAAGACCCTTAAATAAAAAATGTAGCAGAGTGTAAAGTACAATATTTGTCTTTCAAATGTAGTAGAGTAAAAACCATGTGTTTCCTAGAAAGATAATAATAAAGTAAAGTACAGATTCTCAAAAAATGTACTTGGGCACAGTACTCAAGTAAAACTTCTTTGTTACTGCTGCCACCCAAGCTATGCCTTTTTGGGATCTTCCTCACTTATTTCAGCTAGTTTTGCTGATGTTACAGCAGAATGATTTCATCTGGCCTGCCTGCAGTCCTGACCTGCCTCCCGCTAAAAATATGTGCATTACAAGTGCAAAATACAGCAGTGGAGACTCCGGACTGTTGAGCAACTGATGTCGTACATCAAGCAAGAATGGAGAAGAATTCCTCCAACAATGTAGCAACTATTGTCCTCAGTTACCAAACTCTCATTGAGTGCTGTTAAAAGGACACTGTGGTGAACATACCCCTGTCCCAGCATTTCTGGCATCAAAGTCAAAATGTTTTTGTAAAAGGTAATAGTTTAAAAATTAAATATCTTGTCTTTGTAGTGTATTTAATATAACATGGGGCATGGGACATCACTTGACCCATTTCCACGACTTGCCCTGTTGCCTGCCTTTAGCTCTGTGTAACTCATGAAGGGGCAGCGGTTTTGTGTAAATGGCTTTATGAAAAAAGTTCTCACTCCTGCCCTCAGCTAAAAGGAAGCCAGTGAACCTGTTTTTAAGCTGTGTAATAATAAAACTTAGGCTAAAAATGAAAGAGCAGAATGACAGACACAAGAGTACAGAATACATGCTATCCTTTTCTGAAGTGGATGTTGCAGGTGGGCAGGTGGGTAACCATTGGCTTGGGGGTCACATGTGCCCCCCTCTCCTTATTTAAAGTCATGTCCATAAAAATGAATAGTTGTCAAACTAAAGAAATAATCTTAAAATCTCCCATGAAAACATGAAATTTCCCTTGATTTGCTTTGAATTCTTCTGGTACTGAAAGCATTTTGGAGCTATAATCAGAGCTACAATTAGCTGTAAGTGTTAATTTCCCAGGTTCATTTAGTGACAATGAATTTTCTGATTTGTGTTTGTCATGGTTTTATTTCAAAGTCTTATTCTGCTGCTCGTCTTGGGCAGGATTTTCTTTAAATGAAATTCTTAGTCTTAATGTGGCTTTCCTGGTTAGATTTCTTGAATGAAAACTTTGGGATGGATAACTTTTTGACTCAATTGAATTGAAATGATAAAGTTAAAAATGAGAATAAACAAAGAGCTTTCAAGAACAATAAAGCCAGTTTTATTAAATGTTTTTTTTATGCAAACGAATTAAAATATGCCAGGATATTTAGAGTTGAAGTACAGATCCTTTGTTTCTGTATTTTTATGGCAGATTTTGTGATGTTTTCTAATAATGAAACAAAGAATACGTTCTTCAGAAGCCAGTAAATATCATGTAGCTTATTAAATATAGCATTTGTATGTATAGTTTAGTTTTTTCAGATATTTTTTAGCTCTGTATTTGCCTAGTTTCTGATGACAAAATCAGCAAACATAGAAATACTCAGATAATTTATATAGTTGTCTGACATATGGAAATATACCATGTTAATCAGTTCTATATTAAAATAGTGAGTTTTTAAGTAAATGATCAAATCGGCCAGCCCATTATGCAGAATAGCTCAGGTTAATGTTTGCTGCTTAGGTTGATCTATTTGACTGTAACATGAACAGCTCACATTTTTATTAGTACTGTATGCATAGTTCTAATTAGACAAATGTTCTCTGGCTTTTATGAAAGTTAAATGTATAGTAAAATAAAAGGCCAATATGCTGTGAATATAGAAAGGACCCAGTACCCATTATGAGGTGTAAGAGTAGCTGTAAACTCTTGAGTATTGCTATAAATATCCCATATCCCATGCTTCTGCAGTGACTTTGATTTGATTACAGCTTTCAGACTCAACATTTTTTTAGTGTTACTATACTTAGCTCACTTTTATCAGTGACAGCAGTCTACATCAGAAGTGAGGGAAATTTAGAGCATGACTGTCTGGCTTTATCTCGGAGAAGTGATTCGATTAATGCCACAATAACTGATAGTGCTCAGTATTTGATGACAGTCTTTTCTGTCAATATCATTATTTCCCCCACTTGACTCTTCCTCTGTCTTTTCTTACACTTATTCTCTCCCTCCCCCACCCTTTTCTCTTCCACTTTGCTGAGCAGTCCACAAAGATACAGCAGTAGGAGGTAGCAGAGCTGGTGCTAAATCCAGACACGTGATATATCCAGCCCCCTCGGCACTCATGCTTATTTCTCCCTTAATATCCCTTCATTTCCCCTTCTCTAACTCTGTGCAAACTTCCCCCCACACATATCTCAGTTAGCTTTAACTCATTCCTCGCCAAGTAGAGCATTTGTCTGCCGGGCCGCCCACTTTGGCTTGATGGAGACGCTCCTTTGACTCTCTGATAGTACTGTATGTGCCGTTTCTGTGCCTCTCAGATACTTTTAACCTCTGTCCTTAGTGATTCCCTTAAGGCTCTGGAGATCAATAAAAGGCATGTGGATGCACCTTTTCAGCCAGCCATTATTGACAGTAATCCTGACCACCTCTCACCCCATTTTACACTCATGCAGACACAGTTACAGGAGATACTACCCTGTATTTGAAACTTCACCGGTTACTGGAAATGAGAAATGGCTCCTTTAAAAATAGTAGAATATGTACTTTATTTCTGCGTCCTCTACCATGAAAGAACACATTGCAAAACAGTCTGCACATACTCATATGCAAAATGATATTTCCTCAACCGCGTTCTTAAAAGTGCGGGAGCCCTGCCCCCCCGTCTCTCCTCCTGTCTGTATCCACTCTGCAGTATCTCTAGGCCAGATCCTCCCTGTCCTCCCCCATATCCCAAAACAATACGCCGGGGGCCCCTACATCCCACAGACCTGAAGAAACATATGTTTTATTTTTAGAGCTCACTCCCTCAGCCAAGCTGCTCGCTAAAGATAAAACAAAAAGAGAAAAACCCACCCTCTGTTTATGGATTTGTTAAGTTGGTAGCAAAAAGAAGAACAGCACTTGGATTGCACTCAAAAAGCAGAAGTAGCCTTAACCCTGAACTCTGCAGTTCTTTTTACAACACAGAGAAAAGACAATCCACATTCTCAGTGTGCCTCTGCCCCCTCCTTTCTTGCCCTCTTCCTCTCTTTCCAGGAGATGACATATGATTCTCCATTAACACAGACACACACACATTTCGGATGCATGCAGGATCACCCGATACAGTGTGTCAGGTTGATGCACCAGATCAGGAGAAGGGCATATGATTTGGTTGGGCTCCCAGTGTGAACACAAGCCAGCATAGACAGCCTCAAGCCAGAAAAGAGGGGAGTGTGGTTTGATGGAAATGAATACAACAGAAGACTTATACGGTTGTGAAGTTTATGCCTGGTGGGATAAGTTAAAGTTATTTGTCTACAATTTTAGTCAGAGTAATGTTTTCCTGTTAAAACAACTTTTTTTTTATGTCTGTGTGCTGGTGATAGCCAAGGCTGGAGAAATTATATTTTTGGTTGTCTGTCAGCAGGTCTGTTGTTGCTTAATGTTGTATAACTATGCACAAATGTTCCATCTGACCCAAGTATGAACTAACTGGATTTTTGAAGCATTAGGTCAAAGGTTGAGGTCATGAAGCCTCATGTTCATCCCTTGTTTTTCTTTTGAGCAATTTCCCAAAGTCTGTGAAGGAGTTCTCAAAACTTTGCACAAATACCCACTCTGGCTTAAAGGTGCAGTGTGTAGAAGTTGGCAGCATTTCACCAAACAGAAACAGTAAATATAGGATATAAAGTCCGTTGAGATAGGTGTACAATCATCACCATGAAACGTTCGTTTTCTTTTTATTATGTTAGAAAAAGCTTGTTACATTTATGTACTGCGGGTCTCCTTTGTAGAAGCTAACATAACTATCGGCCATGTTGGCTATGTGTGGGTTTTGGAGACAAAAAGAGCGAAACGCAATTTTTGAATACAAGTCTGGACGCCGGTCCTGAAATCTACCGGGATGGCATGTGGCATCTTAACTGACCATAATCTATAAAAATTATTAGTTGTTTATATGAATGAAAAAACACTCGCCTGGTAACTGTTGTAAATGATGCCCAGTTCACAATCCTTTTTGGTCTTTACCTGTTCTCGTCGCTTAGTGATGTAACGGATGGGCTCATTCCGAAATCTGTACGCAGATGTCGCTAAAATGCCAATTTCTACACACTGCACCTTTAAGAAGAACTAAACATTTAAAGGTCAAAGATTTAGGTCATAAACCATATCTTTCTCTTGCTTGTGAGTGTATCTAAACAACAGTTTGAACATTTCTTTTATCTTTGCAAAAATGTTCACTAGTACTTCACAGTGGGATCTGAGTTTAGTGGTATTAGGTCAAAGATCAAGGTCATGGAGCGTCTTGCTTATCCCCTTCTTGTGAGTGTGATATCTCAAGAAGAAGAAAGGAGACATACTTTACAATTATTACTGATTTTGACAGTCTTCTGGAATCCACTCGGTACTTCTCCATTTACCAAATCAACTTCCAAACATGTTTCAGTCAGGAATTGTAGCAGCTACTTTCTATTCCACAACCCAAGTCTTTTCTGACTGAGCTCCTGCCAACCCATGACACTCCAGAAATCAATCCTCTGACCCGAGGATAAGCTGAACAGATTTTCAAGGGAAGTAATCAAGGGTCACAAAACCTCATGTCCATTCTCTTGTGAATTTGATTTCGTTAACACAAAATGGAGATTACACCTGTTGGTATTTACCCCATACTTGTCCCCAAATTACAACCGGAACTCATCAGGTCATAGGTCCAGGCAGATGTAGTTTTTGATCTAATGGTACTCTGATAAAGCTTATCTTAACTGTGGTGTGAAAAACTCTGTCCCTCATTTTCTTTTACTTTCCTGGTTAGACGTACCCACTTCCTGCCTCCCACTCCCCACAAAAGTGGTTGTTGAAATTGGCATGTGGGGTTTCCAACAGAGACATCGAGTAGACACAAGTCGCACATGTCAAGTTGATCAGAGACAGAGCAGAGAAGCACAATGTTCCCTTCTCTCTCTCTCTCTCTTTCTGCCTTGAGTTTGTGACTGCAGGATCCTGTTTCACTGCAGCCCGCATCACAGCCAGACTTTTATGTTGGGGAACCAGATTGATTGTCAACAGAAGTGGATGTGAAATTTTGTCTGCTGAGGAGCTCCCTGCATAGTTTACAGTGCGGTGGCTGTATGTTTTGCTTTACTCCATGCTTTCCCTTTGTGGGGAACCCTTTGATAAGTTTTGAGGGATACTGTGGGATTTCTGAAGCTGAGGTTGTATTTGAAACTGAGATGTCACATACAGAAGTTACTGGCTGATGCAGAGATCAGACACTTGATCTTTTTGTATGTTACGATGGTAACCAAGTCGTCTTCGGCAAATACATATGTACGTAAATCACAGATAAAAATGTTACCTGTGATTTAACAGAGAGAAAGGACAGACTACATGATGGTACTCAACCAGTTATTACAGCTAACAGGAGGATTTTTACAGGAACAACAACATTTACACTATTTCGAAGTATTTGCAGTGCAAAACTGTATTTTTGAATCTCTCACAATGTGATGATGAGTTATACGCTATCTTGATGCTAATGCTAACAACAGATAGATTTTCTATCTCTTGTAACTCCTTTTTTAGGCACATTACAATGGCAGGGATGTTTAGCTTGATGCTTGTTAACAGCATTCATGTGTTAGGATACAAGTTTTCTTTCTTCTGTCAATCCTGGTAATTGTTTAATAACACATTGTAAAGGTATGGTATGTAGTTTAGCTAGATTTTAAAAGTAAAGAGAGTTACTTTCAAGGAACTACAACATTTTACGAGAGCATTTTTGCTTGTTTAGCCTGTAGTGGTGCTCATAGATGAGGAAATGATGCTCTCGAGCTTTGAATATAAAATAACCATAGTCACACACCAAGGTGTTGCAGACATTTCTGTTTGTTCTTTTTCTCAATGTAGATTCTCTATCACATTTGGAATATTATGACTTTATTTTTTTTAGCCTGCTGCTAATACTGGAACAAAATTTTAGATACATGACATACATGACATTATTCCATCTCATTCCACTAACTGCATCTTTTATTTGGTTTTCTGCTGGATTCCTTTACATTTCATCAGTCTGTGATGTATTCAGGCAGAGGAAAGGCATACATCCAATCTGCTACTCAGTAGCCCAATTCATACTGCTGTTTCAAAGTGTAGTGACATTTCGCCCCTCTTTGACATTTCGCTAACCTTATGTAGCAGTTGACCAGCCTGAATTAAGGTAATCATGCAGATTCATCTTTCCAAGCTCAACCCAAAGCAGTACAGACCAATCATTGTCCTTTACAGCAGGAAGGGGGGAGAGAGACGAGCGAGACAATGGCAGGAAGTGACTGCACTTATAGAGATTAGCATGGATGCTAACAGTTTCAGAAGCAGTTGTATCAGCTGTTGACCTTTTTTATTATTTAATGAAAAACAATAAAAACACTACAAATGTCTCTGTAGTAGGGATAATTTCACTACACTTCCAACATGTTTTGACCAATGTTTGTTTTGAGAAGTGGCTCACGTTCTGTAACACAACACAGTCGCGTCCGCCTATGACATAGGCCTGTCATAAATGTTGATTGACGGAACAATCATCCAATCACATGCCAGATATGCTTCTGAAAGGTTCTGCCCTCCCCAAACAGTGTCCATGGGCTCTCTCCTAGATGGATTAATGAAATATTTTGAATGATCCGTCTGGTGTGTCAGGTTAACCCTCCGTCTCCACTGTGAATGTCATTTGGATGGAAAGGGGGGAACAAGTTGACCCCTCTTTGAGCCATCTCCATAGGTAGTTACAGAGTTGTGACGTTGGAAAGAGGGAGGCACGCAGACTCGGCAGGAGACAGGAGCTGTGCAAGTGAGTGTCTGCATTTGTGTGTTTGTGGGGCCACATGCTGTTACAAGCATTCAAGCCATATTGCAGCATTAATTGACTCAGATATTGTGGCCTTTGGGTATTTATGTGAATGTCTCTTGTGTAAATAACACAGAGCCTCGTTGCTGGTTTTTGCACAAAGGCACTGTGAATTGGACCAATGACTTCCTGTTTGGAGGATAGGCGTCCATTAGGAGCCCCAAAACTGTACAACTGATTGGGCTGTAATCGTGTTTAAGATGTCTGACCTCAAAAGGCTTTGTGCCTTTTCAGAAGATGTCTGCTGTGCCTTCATGAAATCTGCTCTTAGAGTTTATCTGACAACCCCAAACTTAAGGATTTAGGATGGGAACTGACCCTCAGTGACCCCTTCACCTTTGACTCAGACAGGATTTCCTCCCCACTGTGTTCACCATTGAACTTCACCCTCATCCTGCCATGTCACCTCCCCCCTCCATCACCTGCCTAGTGTGGTTAGGTCCAGAGATTTAGGCCACTGGTTTGTGAACAGAGGACTGCTGTTTGACGGCTGTTGGCTCATGTAATGGGATAGGGCTGCTGTGGAGGCCTTTAACTACTGCACCACTTGACCTGAAGACCCCACTGTGAAATATCCAGCTGTGTATGTGGATTGTTTATGACAGAAATGCTTTATGAGAGGAAAATGAGATGAAATGATGACAGAGGGGAGCTAATTTTATGAATGATTAAGGAGTCAGAGAGGGCTACTTTCAGTTGGTGAACTGTTTGTCACAGATGGTCCTTACATGCTTAAAACAGTGAGGGATGCGTGATACCTTCTGTGTTCCTGTCCCTAGCGTGCTTCAGAAACTGTTTACCAGTATCAGGGACACCACAGGGAAGAAGGGAGGTGTTTTGAACTCTGGCTGTGGCTACATCTGTTCCTGGGGACTATATGGCACACGGCCTTGTGTCAATGGAGGGCCCGGCTGGGGGAAACGTTCCCGCCTTCAACTTCTGACCCTCTTGCCCCAGTTAACCCCTCGCATTCCATTCTTCCCCTCCTTGCCTGGCTTCATTACAGTAACCCTTGATAGTGCGGACTCTTCCACACTAGCTGTAGCTTTTCAACACATAAATTGGCTGAAAAACTTGTGCAATGAAGGAGTGATGTGTTGCAAAGAGGTATGGCATTTTTGATGCACTGAGTAATATAGTATAGTCTTTGGAACCAAAGGCTTTGGATTGACATTTCCTCCTCCTCATATCAGCTGATTTTAGATCAACATGGATATATATAGAGATAACAAGATGCATGCTGGAAGACGTGCTGATGGGATTGAGGATGAAAATAAGGGGCTGATGATACATTCTTTCCTATTCGATCCCCCTCCTGATTTTTTTTAGGGCGCCAGATGAGGTCCAGAATCTCATTCTGACCCGTGCGAGAGTCGTTCTCCATGGTCTCTCCGAACTCCTCCCATTCCTGGGTTGAACAATGATGATGCCTCCAGACTATGTCAAGAAAAATACACATCACATGTGAGTCCGTTTTTAGGATTATTCAGCAATATATTTTAAACAGCTGTTTATACTCTCTCTTCAAAAGCCTGGATTGTATTTAAAAGTGGCTTATTAACACAGACTAAAATGAAGCATTTAAATTTGAAAAAAAAAAGTTTTTTTTTTCTCTCAACCACCTTGGCAACCTCAGCTCCAGAGATAGAAGAGCCCACCACAGAGTCCCCCGGGTCTGCCTGCACGCTGGAAGACGTGCTGATGGGATTGAGGAGGTCTTCGAAGTATTCCTTCCACCAATCCCCCTCCTGAGACGCCAGATGGTGGTCCAGAATCTCTTCGAAGCCGTGCGGAAGTCGTTCTCCATGGTCTCTCCGAACTCCTCCCATGCCTGGGTTTTACTTTGGCGACCACCGAAGCTGCATTCCGCTTGGCCGGCCGGTACCTGTCAGCTGCCTCCGGAGTTCCACTTGCCCAGAAGGCCCGATAGGTCTCCTTCTTCAGCTTGACGACATCCCTTGCATGTGCTTACTACAGACCTTCTTATAATTAAATATCTAGAAGATGCATTAAAACTCATGACTCATGCATTTAAGACTATTTTCTGCACTACTCTATTGTAAACTATGTATTATAAAAAACACACTAATTTTACTCAGAGGAAGTCACTGTATTTTAAAGAGAAGATATCTCTGAAAAGAAGATGCAAATCAATTTCTTGGTGTATTTTTCATAGCATGAGGTAGTCTACATTAATAGTAGTTTACAATTGACCTGTGGTGTCTGTTAGACAGAGCAGTTAACGGTTGTGGTCCTGTAGGGTTTAAAGTTTGCGGGAGGGAGCAGATAACTTATTGACAGTTAAAGAGTCTGGGCTGTGAGCCAAAGTCCCTCTGCTATTTTTAGGATGCTGACTGTGTGAAAGTACACTCAACGCAGAATTGATGACACATTGCCAAAATCTGAACCTGTGCTGGATTAGTGGTGTCCGTGTGCCTGTGGAGCAGAGTGCTTTTGCAGAGGAGCTCATTTCAGCAAATCCCTCACCTCTGGTGTCCACCAGCAGGTTTCGGGTGTTGCGGCCACGACAGGCACAGACCACCTTATGGCCACAGCTCAGATTAGCCACCTCAACAATAGAGGCCTGCAACAAGGCCCACTCTGACTCAATGTCCCCTGCCTCCCCCGCCACATGGTTGAACTTCGCCCGGAGGTGGAAGTTGAAACTCTTTCTGACGGGGGACTCTGCCAGATGTCCCCGGCCGACCCGCACGGTCACCAGGTGGTGATCAGTTGACAGCTCCGCCTCTCTCTTCACCCGAGTGTCCAAAACATGCGGCCGCAAGTCCGATGACATGACTACAAAGTTGATCATCGAACTGTGGCCTAGAGTGTCCTCGTGCCTATCTTGTGGTATTCTAGATAATTCCAAATTTAACTATTTGTGTTGTTAGTATTAAAATTTGAAATAATGAATAAGAAATATGTAGAGGGACTTCCTCCCACACACCAAACCTGCCAAATGGAATTAGTGACAACCCACTTTTTACACAACCAACTTTGGCTGTGGCCAGAATTTGCAGCCTCAACCAGACGTTGCGTTGACTCCTTAGGACTATGGGTCATGTACTTTGTTTACCTGAAATCACAACAAATACATTTTACTCTTTGGCACAGTAATTTAAGAGCTTAATTTTAGCAATAATCCAAAACTCATTAAACAAACAATGAAAAAGAATTTGCTTTTCAGTTGAGAGTGATGCATTACATAATGCCACAGACATGAGTCCATAGTTCTTTTTTGTTTTTTCTTTCTGAACACAAGACCACTTGCATCACGACACCACTTGACCTGCTTCCCTAACGACCTATGACCTCATATGCAGCTGTAAGTTTGCAGATGATAACAACGCACAATGACATGGTAAGGAATGTTTTTGTGTTGCTGGCCTGTTGGTCAAATAGGGCAGGGTGTTTATGGTATTTTCTGATCTGGTATTACTGTAAAAACAACAAGAGAAAATCTTCTTGCCTTTTTTGCCATTAAAAACATTAAAGATGCTCAGGTCTATTCAAGCAGATTCTTGCGCAGATTTGTAGATTATTGAAAGCTTAACAATGTTTTTTTTTAGATTCCATTATCATTTCACACACCATTTCCCTTCTACTCAGCCAGAACAAAAGATGTATTCATAAACAGAGATGTCAAATGGGATGTTATATTGTTTTTCTTTTCATCAAATGATTCATCAAAGCATGAAAATTTGAACTAAATTAGCATTGTAAAAGCAAAACTAGCATTTCACAATCTGGACTTAACAGTTTTTCTTGCTGGTACCTTAACTTTGGATAGTGAAGAATGTTGGCAGTATTGGTTTGTTAGTTTAATTAATCCTTTCTTTATTTATTCTCACTGGAACCAGCCTTTTTTTTTCTCCCAGAGAATTTTTTTTGTCTTTTTATACCAAACGTGCCTGAAAGCATTTAGTCATGCCAGGACTATTATTCATGCTGCATTTAATTCATGTTATTTCATATCTCAGGTTTCATAATTTTACATCTCCTTAACTAAACTTTGAAAAGCAGCATTCCTCGTGTTTGGAAAGCGTCACAATACTACAGTTCTTGTTATCTGTAACAGTCATCAAAAGCCAAGTGAGGAGGAGTTTTGCTGGGATCAGTGAGGCAGAGAGGAAGATGGGGGGGTGATAGAGATGAATTGTAAACCAGAGAAGATAAAAAGACAGGAAACTGCAACTAAAACTTTGGAGAGGAGACCAAACAACATGCAAGGCAAACAAACAGCAGGGATGAGCTTTTCTTATATTGTCTGGTATTTTTCACATCAAAGAGAAAATAGAACAGATCCAGACCCACAGGATTCCTCCTCTTGTTACATCTCGTAGATATTAAAGAAATTATGCTAATCCAATAAGTGTTTCCTTGGATGTAGAATCATGCACAGGAAACAAATCTGATTGTTCTTTACCTTTAATAGAAACCCTGCATAGTGAAATACTCTAATCTGAATTAACCAACATTAACATACAGCAATTGTCTTTGGAGTAACACACCAGATTTCTAAACTTTCAGAGAGAAAAACTGGACTCTGGGTGACAATAATCATGTTGAGGCTATTTTAGATACATTTGAAGGCTGTTTTTAAAAACACCTACTAATAAAACATATATTGCATATTGCATGTAGCATTTTGTAGTGTTTCAGTTTCAGGTTCAGGTTACTTTATTTGTACCCGTGGGTAAAAGTATTTTGCAGCCAGAGCAACAGAGAAATCCATCATAACACACAAATTGCAAAACAGATGTAACACAAAGCAGCATATTAGAGGAACATTTTGAATACACTATGTACTAAATAAACCAAATTTAAAGTCATCAAATCAGAAAAAAAAGTAAAAACAATAAAACAATAACCTGCTTCAGGCTAAGGCTAAGTTGGACCAGGCGGATTTCTGTTTCTGTTAAAGTTAAGATAGCTAAGCAAATTACATAGTTTTGGGCCAGACTGTACAATAGAATTATGCTTATTTTCTCGCAAGTTATCTTTTAACGGGATTTAGCTGATAATGAGTATCCTGACACCAGATGGACCATTACATATATTTTGTTAGTCCCTCTGGTTAAGAGCTCATAGAAAGTGTTTGAGAAGGGCAGAACCTATAAAAGTGTAGTGGGCAGGTAACTGATCTTTCCATCAATCACAGTCAATGTGGACCAATAAGATAATGTTGTAGGTGTGCCTGAAAACTGCAAAGAACAGAACATACGTCACTTTATAGAACAAAGTCTTAGCAAAACATGTCAAAAGTGGAGCAAGAACATATCGCTTAGTGCTTTCAGTGTTGTTGTTTGTCATTTACTTAAAAAATGCCGTACATATATGATACAACTCAGACTGAAACTGTTAGCAACTATGCTAATCTCTGTACAAACAGTCACTTCCTGCTGTTGTTGCACTAGTTGCTAGTTTTTCTTGCTGCTCTAAAAGACACGGATTGGGCAGTGTCGCTTTAAGAGGCAGATGGATCCATCGATTACAGACATCAAATCAGGCGGATCCGTATGCACTTCAAGGTTAGATCATAAGTTCTGTTGCAAAAAAAATCATGAAACTTAATGGCTTGCTAATCATGATGATCTTAAATCAGATATAAGGATTATTGTATTTTTTTTCTTCTGGGTGTTATTAAGGCTAGTTTGGAGCTACATGGTGGTCTAACTAAGAAGCCACACTTCCACAGATATATCTTAACCTGTTACCTTCTCTGCAAGCTTCATGCAGGGACATTCCATATGCATTTTATTTTTGAGTGAAAACATTAAAATCTAGTTTGCATGTGCTTACTACAGACCTTCTTATAATTAAATATCTAGAAGATGCATTAAAACTCATGACTCATGCATTTAAGACTATTTTCTGCACTACTCTATTGTAAACTATGTATTATAAAAAACACACTAATTTTACTCAGAGGAAGTCACTGTATTTTAAAGAGAAGATATCTCTGAAAAGAAGATGCAAATCAATTTCTTGGTGTATTTTTCATAGCATGAGGTAGTCTACATTAATAGTAGTTTACAATTGACCTGTGGTGTCTGTTAGACAGAGCAGTTAACGGTTGTGGTCCTGTAGGGTTTAAAGTTTGCGGGAGGGAGCAGATAACTTATTGACAGTTAAAGAGTCTGGGCTGTGAGCCAAAGTCCCTCTGCTATTTTTAGGATGCTGACTGTGTGAAAGTACACTCAACGCAGAATTGATGACACATTGCCAAAATCTGAACCTGTGCTGGATTAGTGGTGTCCGTGTGCCTGTGGAGCAGAGTGCTTTTGCAGAGGAGCTCATTTCAGCAAATAAATCCAGACTGAAAAGTGGAGGGCTGATAGTTTGGAGCTCATGTTTTGGTGGATAACATAAAGGATGGACATGTCAAAAGGATTAATGGAGTCATTTCTGTTTGTGAAGGAGTCTGGCCCTGTGCGTCTGTGCTTGGTCGCACTCCTGTTTCCTGTGTTTAGATATCAGCCTTGAGAGTGGCTCTTAGCAGTACAAGCTGTATAATTACTGAATATGGAAAAAGTGCCCACTGCTTTACCTCAGGCTGACCAGCTGCCCTTCACGGAGCAACTGAGCAAACTTCTTCTCTGTGCTCCAATTTGTGAGTGTGTACAAGAAAACCCACCCTAAAGCAAAATTACACCCCTCTGTGATCTCTCTTACTTTAAACATGACCATAATCTGGGAAAATGTTTCAGCAACAACAAAATCAACAAAGGCAAGACTGCAATGACATTCAATAGGTAACTTACCCTCTGAGAATTTTACAGTCTTATTGTCTATATTTTTAGTTTTTGTTCGTACTAGTTAAGTTCAAAAGTTAAAAAAAGATCTGAGTTTATGGTAGGAAATCATTAAACATAATATGACACCATCTACAATGAGCATGTGCTATTTATGGAGAATAGGTTGGCCTCAGAGACTATAAAGGAGATACGGACATCAATGCATTTTCCCCTTTGTTCAGTAGTTCAAAGTACTGTAGACAGAGACAGGATAGACAGTGTGGAAAGAGAGGCAGCATGCAAGATGCTTGGCTGGCTGTAAACTCCAACCCAGAGGTTAAGTAAAAGCAGACACCTCAGACACATGCATTGATTTATGTAGCAGTTCCTCTGTTAGAGGAATCAAGATCCAGAACCAGTTAAGAACCAGTTCCAGCTAGTTTTAAGAATGGATATTATTTGCTGTTAAGATTACAATCCCCTCAGTCACTCCTTCCACAAAGTTATGCATCATATGGTGCTATGATTTTAGTTTCACAAGAGAGGCAGTCTGGACAACAGTGTGAATATACACAAAATGGCACAAACAGCACTACATTAAAGTTCATATATTGTAGCTTTTTGGTCACAAATGTGCGCTGGTCTTAGATTTCTTCAGAATATAATTTGGAATTTCTTGCAAAAGTATTCACACATATTTGAAATTTAACATACCCCCCTGAATCTATGATCTATTATCTATAGGTTAATTACAGCGGAGGAAAAAAAGTTTCAGGCAGGTGGTGGTGCCATTCATCGGAAGAGAGGGAGCAGCCAACAAAATGTCCTCTCTCCTAACAGGCATAACTACAAACAACTCTGCTGTGGGTAAAAAAAGTAGTACTTTGCAAAGTTATACAGCAAGGAAGTAAAATAGTCATGTTAAGGATGTATTTGAGAACTTTCCCAGTTAACACGGGCTGAATCGTGCTGGAAATGCTTGAAAAACACCCTTGAAATGCTTGGTAAGTTAGTAGAAATAGACCCCTGTAAGGCAGGGGAGATGGTATAGCAGTATCTTTTCAGCTTGTTTCTTTTGAGGCTGTTAGGAAGCTGCGAGCTCTGCAAAGAGGTGCTCTAGTGAACAGAGGTGCTCTATCACACAGGGGAGTTTAATACACAAAGGGGCATGCAAAACCAAGAAAACATGATTTGACCTCTTCAAGCAATGTCCAATATTTAAAGGAGACATATCATGCTGATGCACGATTTAATACATACATATAATATAATAAATTTGAAAACAAGACCTTACACGCCCTTAATTTCCAAAAAATGAGATATTGTATTTTTTCTGATATCCTAGAACGAGATTTGATGCCTCTGAAAATAGGTCATTGCGAGATGTCCGCGAGATTTAAATCGTCGTGACGACACGGGGTACATTTCTTTTTATTGGAGTAATCTGATAAAACACTTCCTCCTCTGTGATGTCCGTTACCCACAAAATCGTCACCGAGGAACACATTCGTCCAGCAGCAGTATATAGCTCCCTAGCTCACACTCACTCATTACCAGCTCTGGCCTGTAGGGGGACTCAATACGTGGTCGCTGCTTTGAGCCTGCCGGAAAATACAGTAGAAGAAGAAGGACAGGCTGGCTCTACCCCCGATAGAACTGACCAATCAGAGCACAAAGGGCTGTGACGTTGCGAGGTAA
Organism: Scarus forsteni; assembly: GCA_036419115.1. NCBI lineage: Eukaryota > Metazoa > Chordata > Actinopteri > Labriformes > Labridae > Scarus > Scarus forsteni. Next base: position 29,475,558 of record JAZDUH010000084.1, on the reverse strand, counting down.
CTTTAGGTCAGCCTGGAAACCGAGTTTTTCAACGAGAGCTTGATAATGGCCTAAAATGAGGATTTTGAGAACGCTATTGTGGGGCAATGAAGGAACTAAATGACTTGTACTGAGGGCAGAAATGCTTTACAGGCATCCTAGTCTGGCATAGTGAAAAGGAGAAACAAGCATGATATGTCCCCTTTAAAGGTCACCATAATGCACATCAAATGGTTGAGAAAAAAGATGGATCAAGCCCTAATTGTCATCCTTCACCTAGAACACTTGGAATTCCCTTTTGTGACTTATTTTCTGTGTTGCAAATAAAGTATGGATCATTGATCATCAATACTAACCTCAAGATAAACTGGACAATTAGTCGGCATAAAACATGATCTGACCAACTAGGATTAAATATCAATCCTTAGTTGAGGACCCCCTGAATTTCTACATAACTCTGTAGTTGAATATGATACAACAAACTCAATCACTGGAGCACATTGATAGTAAAAAGTAAGGAGAAACTACTCCACACCTCTCTGCACTCATGTTCAGCATGCTATATCCCCAGTATCAAGCATACAAACTGTTACTTTGACTGGGAGAAGTGTAGGAAATGTATGTCACCGTATAAGTTATGAGTATGTGAGTGTCTGCTTATGCGTTGTCTCATGTTTCCTTCAGGACTCGATCCAGGCTGTTGCTAAGTGCCGCGACCTCCGCAAGCAACATTCATGGATGCATAGGGTGAACTTAAGAAGTAGGGCTGTATTTTATTTCTGCAACCTCCCCTCACCCCAAAACAAACCACCTCACTCCTACTTTGTATACAGCCAACACCCTTTAAGCTGTGGCTGAGCTTATTAACAAATGCTATTACAGATAAAGTACTTTCACTTTTAACTAATGATCTCTCTCTCTCTGTTTTTGACCTGAAGAAGCAGATTTTCTGGTGAAAGGAGTAATATTTTTACATTTGAGGTATGAAATCACTGTAAATTGGTGTTTAACACTTGAAATTAGGTCTCCATTCCATTAGTTGCTCTGATTCCTGCCCTCCAGATGCCCCAGCCCCCACCCCTCCAGCAGGCCCTGAGTGGAGAGGGGCCCAGCACAGAGAGGACAAGCCGTTCTGTAGTGTTGCTGCCAAAGGTACTTTACTGGAGCTCGACTCCAAGGAACTGAGCTGGGGAGGGGAAGGACACGGTTTGGACACAGTTTGAATGTCTGGCAAGGTATCTCGGTGTGTGTGTGTGTGTATGTGCATAGTGCAGTGCAGTAGAAGTGGGCCAGGAGAACTACTGACCTAACAAATTACTTTAGACCTTAACCTTTTTTAAACTGCACTAATTTTCAGCATCCCTTTCTGAAAGATGATATGTTGTGCTATTCAGTTTTTTGCTTTTGCACACAAACATAGATATTATATTCATCCAACATGATTTGTCATGTATGTGCCAAACCATAGCGACCATGACAATATTTTTTGTGATAAAGAATTTCATGTTGTGATATCAGTAGTACAACATATGGCTCAGTTTCTGCCATTACAAAGATCAACAGCACAACAAGCCCAAACATGTCTAACCCCTAAATTTAACATAATCCATCTTAACAGCTATCTGTCTCTTTCTAACAAGATTTGCCCTCACCCAGTGGGTCCATTTCTTAGACAATAGAGAAAAAATAGGATTGATTACCAGTTTGCCTGCCTCCTGGTTTGGCATTAAAATGATGTAGTGAAAGGATAAATGATTGTCAGTGTATAAAAGGCGTTTCGTTTTGAAATTTACAGCATGGTCTGTGTGTTCTGTGTCTGACTTCCTGGTTAAATCCATCAGACCAGTGTTAATCGACTCAAGCTAGTGGTGGCTCTCGTTGCCCATATCCTGGTCCATGATGTATCCTGACTGACTACGGAGCAGCATGAAAACCAAATGGCAGATTTAAACAGGAGCAATTTGTTGCAGCATATGCGGCGTGAACAGAATGCTACATTCAAATATAGACTATCTGGGAGTGGGAGTCAGCGAGTGACCCCTGCATGATGATTTAGTACCTAAACATCTTGTCAGAAAGAGACATATAGCTGTGCAGATGGATTATAAATAAATTATAAATAAAGAACATTGGATGATAAAGAACCTTTTCCTTTTAAACAGGAGGCAGAAATAATGTTCAGTAGTTGCATTATTCTTTTACTTACAGGGATAGTTCAGTAGCTTTGAAGTTGGGTTGTGTCATGCACTTGATAATAGTGAAGTGACTAAAACAGCTGGTAAGTTGAATGTATGATTACGCAAAACATTTCAGAACACTTTCCTCCCAGGAAGTCTTACTGTTTTACTGTGCAGCAAATGGCTATGTGTTCCTCTACCTGTGAGCATTAGTTCCACCATTCTGCTATTTTAATCTATCAACTCGGGATGACACAACAACAGAGGAAACGAAAGCCTTGTTCACATATACAACACTGATATTTCTTAGAAAATAACAAGCTTACTTACCCTTATCATCTTGTTCACACTTGGTCCCTCACAGAAGGGGATTTTTTGTAATTTGCATGTGGGTCAATGGAGAAGGGGGGGGGATACTAGGGGGGCAGCAAGTGCTCAGGTTAATTCCATTCATAAATGCAGTTCACTCAGGTAATTTTAGGATAATTTGTTTTTTTTTTCTGCAAATGTAAATTGAGTTTAATACTGAACTAAATGTGGAATTTGACTCAACTGGTGATGACTTTTCTTTGTGTACAGAGGAAGAAATTCTTCACAACAAGATGCAGTGGGCATAATCAATGCGTTGGTGGGTCATTCTGATCGTGTGCCCTGTTAGTGATTGGAGGGTTGCAGGTTTGAGCCCAACTCCAGCTGTCATATGTCGATGCAACCTCAAAGTGCTCCCACTGCTGTGCCAGTCGTGTGTAAATGAGTATGACGTGTGGATGTTTCAGAAGATAACTTACACAGTGTTGTCAGAGAGACTAGAAAAGGGCTATGTAAGCTCATGTCTATTTACCATTGACCATTTAAAGGCATCCAAAAATCCAATATCTAGGTAGATTTCAGGTGAGAAAATTGCACTTAAAATGCTGCTGCTTAACTACCAATACTTTATATGTATCATAATATTTATTTTTATCACAAAATCCCTTGAATTACATTTATATATTTTTGGGGCTTTAATGCTCAGCTCTTTTTGGCGTAACCTGTTTTACTCACTCATCACCCCCCAGCTGCAGATGTCATTTGTTACAGTCGGCAGTTACCATCAAACAAAGCTGAAGGCACAGCAACAAAGGAGAGAAGACAGTGGGCAAACAAACTGGGAGGCAGACTAAATAACTGCGGCCTGTCTGCTGTGTGAGGGAAACTAAACCCAGTAGTGAGTGAGTGCATGTTTGTGTGTGTGTGCGTGTGTGTGTGTGTGTGTGTCCGTATGCGAGCTGGTGTTGGCAGTAAACGTGAGAAACAAAAGTGTTTCAGTATCTCCACTAGGTCGCAGCTGTTGCCTGTATTTAAACTTAATGCAGGTGTCAGTGGTGGTGTCTTTGTGGAGCTGCCTTTGTGCTCATGTGTCCTCAGAGTATAAATCAACTCTAAAATGTGTGTATGTGTGGAAAGATAGGGCAGTGATGTCCATAGTTGTCATGATTTTTACTTCAACACGCAAACATTACTTGACCGCTCAAACACAGTAAGTGGAATCTGACGAGAGCTTGGTTGGCTGGGTCTCTTGTGCAGCGGCACAAAGAATAACAAAAAGGCACAGACATGACCCAAGTGTCATTATGTTGGTTATTCAGTCCTGAGCAGACATAAGTTGATACATTTTTACACCCTTTTGTATGTATTTTGAGAAGTATTTCTCTTGCAAATTGCTTGCAACTTGGCAACAGGCATTGGGTCAATGGTTTTTAGCAGCTGAATAAAGCTGTCCTGGTAGACAACTGCATCAGGAACATGTCATTGTCCATAGGTAAATAGCTGCCTCTGTACTGTAATATCTCCCCACTTTTTACCTTCAAGACTCTGTAAGAGTTAACAAAGCTTGCTTTGGAGCTGCAAAGACTTTACACTCTGGGTCGTAGCTTTAAAGTGATATTCCGGGATTGAACAAGTTGGGTCCTATCACAAGGGTTAGGGCAGAAATTACCTCAACAGCAGTGTTTCTGTGGAGAAGAAACCCAGGGCGCTAGGACCTAACTCCCTCTTCCTGCTTCGGATCTGCTCGTCTGCTGATTCCGCTGTAGTCAGACCGGGCCATATTTTACTTGACCAAAAACACAAATAAACGGACTCCCACCGAAAAAGTCTGATATCGGTCTGCATTCACGCTTTATTTAGAGAATTTTCAGTGCGTTACTTTCACACAAAAACACCGCTAAATAAAGCTCTAGTTCGCATAAGCGTGAAAGCGGCCTCAAGGAAGAGCCTCCGCTGTAGCGGAGGCTCTGCAGCCACAGTTCTGGCTGTGCAGCGGAGGCCGTTTCACGGTGCTATGAGAACTAGAGCCTTATTTAGTCCCGGAATATCACTTTAAGTGTCACACACTGGATTCTGTGGCGCTGCTCTAAATGATAAAAGAGGTTTCTTGTTACTCAAACCTTTAGATGCAACATGTTTCTGCCACTCTACAAAAAAACAATCTAAGTCCGAAGTCTTAAAACTAAACCATACAGAACAGCTACTATTTTTTCTCTCTCCTGGCTAACTCCACTTTGGTGACATTATGCCGGTGGTTTGTATCCTCAATGATCTTCCAGTGAGTGTTGTGAGTAAGTGGGGGAGGGGTCGGTTTTTGAGTTTCCTCAAGTTTTGGAGAAGGAGGCGATAGATGGCAAAGAGAAACACAGAGTCAAGGAAGAAGACAAAATGGCAGCTTGAGTTGAATTATTTGTTTGGGACACAGATTATAATGGTTTGAACAATACTGTGATAGCCCATATCTTGTTCGAAAATATATTGATATGACCTAAAGCTTGATTAAGAACTTGAACTAGTGGATCATTTGGCTATAAGATTTTGCACTTCTCTGCATTAGCTTTGCCAGCTCTGCCTTGCATGACTATTGCCCTCTTGCTTTTAACCCAAGCACTCACCGGTTAAGATAATGTGTAAAACGTCATATACTTTGTGCTTAATAAATCTACAATGGAGCCTGGACACCAAATTCAAACTATGCTCTGCTGCATTAAATGTTTTAAACAAATACAAACTTATGCTATTCAACCAACGTGTGTCAAACATAACTGGTTTATGGGACTTAAAGGTTAAAACTACTGGTGGATAGCTAAATTAAGCTCATTTTAACCGTCGCTTTTTCTAACCTCAGCTACACAGCAGAAGCCACAACAGTTGCACATGCTAACTGCCTTGCTTGATGCTTGATTGTGTCAGAGGTCAAACAGGTTGCAGCAGCTGTGCTGGACACACTAGTTGGGCTAACATTGTGAAGAAGCTCCTCAGAGGTGGGATCCCAGTCTGTTCACCCCCTCCTGGGCATATTTTCAGGAGAGGAATTGGCCCTCACCAGCAGGAGGTCATTCCAGTGTATGGACACCTGAGAGCAGGCTGCTTTAATAGCCCTATTGCTTTAATAGCCCTACAGCAGCTCAGCCACCAGTATGCAGGAACATTAGGTTCCCATAGGTGCTGGCCAAAAAAAAACACCTGCTCCAGAGCCCGAGCACAGCACAATGTTGCTGAATTCTCCAGTTTCCGACACACATTATGGAACCAGCAACTGTCAGCACTTGTGTTTTGTGTTTGACGTATCACATCGACATAAATAGAGAGAGCTCATCACCTCAAACCTCCCTTCATCCATCTTCATGACAAGTAGCACTCAAGCATGACAACACAGCAGCAACACTAAACAATTTTACCTGAGTCATGACTTTAATCTCTTTGGTAAGTAGTAGTGTGTCTGTAGGCTTGTCCCTGTAGGCTTCATGTCGTGTGTTTATTTGAAGGGATGACTGTGTGCATGAGTTTGTTTGCTAGCACCCTGAGAGCAGACGTGCACCTTGGCACCCCCATGGAAAATACACATGATGCTAATGAGGGTGAACGTCGTCCAATCTGATACCAAAAAATCCCTGTGAGAAACAAAACCAGCCTGAGTCTCCAGCTGGTATTGTGCTTATGCATTTATTTGTTTTAGAGAGAAATTAGAGCAGGGATGGGCAACTCTGGTCACCAACAGTGACACGTAACTCTCATGTCTCATGAAAAAAACATGATGTGCAGACATTTTATGAAAAACATGAACAGTGCATTATTTTTCTGTTCATACATTCGAAATGATGTTGGTGGTTATCAGCAAGTTAAGATTTTTTTTTTTCTGGTCAGTGTCTTCTTAAAGAAAAGAGTCAGATTTATTCAATTGATTCCCAAAAGTGGAAACACCAATATTATTAATATAAATTACTATTTTCCTAACATCAGAGCATCAGTTTTCTTTTTCAGCTTCAGTCTTGTTCAGAAAAAAAGTCATATATTTTCATAGGTTTAATCCTTTACACACCAGTTTGCATGCTTTATGTAACTGATGTTTTAAAATATAACACACAATTTTAATTGCTTGTGTTGTGAACTCACTCTGGACCATTATGTGCAATGCATTTATTTCAATGCTGTCAGCTTAAAGACAAATACACACATAGCCTGTCGCACCCCTGAGACTGATCATATCAAATAATGTGCCATGCAGTCATTTTCTGGATATTTTGTTTTCTAAATTCACTGATTTCACAGTCCTGCTCATAAATAATAATAAAAAAATACAGGACTTTAATTCATTATGTTTGTTTTCGACGTTATGCTCTTATGCTCTGACATCTACACATAGAAAAAGGAAAAAGGTGTTTAATCCCTTTGCCTTTGCCTTTTTACCTTGTTAACTGAAAGATAAATTACCCGTACAAAGCTCATGTTGCTTAGTGATCATTGCTTTTGCTTGAGATACTTTAATGAGCAGGTGGGTCCATCTGCTGGCTGATAATACAAACTACAAAATTCAAGACTGGCCTACAAATTGAAACAATATTGTAAGACATAACATGATTTCATATTGACGGGGCCATGTGATCTAAAATGAACAGTTCTTAAAAGCAGCTTTGTCATGTCATATAGATAATTTATGAAAACTAACTGAAATAACAAAAGCATGTTTCCCCAAAACACACCAATGAGACCTGAGTAGAGCCGGGTAATTACTGAGTTTTACTCTCAGTTAAAATTTTCGACTCCACAAATATGACAATAGATTAAACAGCGTCAAAATAGGCCTGTGACATGCCTGTGTCATGTTTTTTCCCCCTTTTTCCAGTAATCTTAATATCCATTAAGCTAATTGCCACTATAATTTTTGTTTGAACCAGGCAGGCCCAGACCTGAAGGACAATTTTATTTTTACTGCTTGGGGACTGTATGTCATTGGTAATGTTACTTAATAAGCCATGAGGCTAAATCTCATTACTGTGTCATTTTAGTGTAGTAATAACTTTAGTGTTATGCTTGACATAGTAACTTACTTACAAAAAAATCTTTTACATCAGTTGGTCCTTGCTCCTTTCATTGTTATTACAGGGTTTGTGAAAGTAATGGATGCTGAAGCACTTAAGTCACCTATGGCTTTATTCTGAATCTATTTTACCAACCTTTGTATATTCATTCATTCATTTTACATACCCAGCTGTCATTGGGCGAGAGGCGGGGTAGACCCTGGACCGGTCGCCAGTCGATCACAGGGTCACATAGAGAGACCAGACCATTCACGCTCACACTCAAACTTAAGGGCATGAGCATGTTTTTGGTCTGTGGGAGGAAGCCGAAGTGCCCGGAGAGAACCCACACATGCACGGGAAGAACATGCAAACTTCACACATAAAGGCCCCTGTCCAATCCGAGAATCGAACTGGGACCGTTCTTGCTGAGAGGCACTACCTACTTTGCCACCATGATGCCCGAGCTTTGTACATCAAAATGAAAATGCAAATAATACTGTTTAATTTAAAGAGCTATACAGAATTGAAGCCAATTTCAGAGGGATTTTGTTAGCTAGATACATTTCACTCAAATTAAAAGTAGGGCTGAACGATTTGAGAAAATAATCTAATTGCGATATTTTTTCCCCAATATTGCAATTTCAATTTACTCTGCGGTTATTTTAATGTTCCTCATCTTATGTATTCTTAAACAAACATAAGCAGTAGATCGCTTTCTAGTATAACCAATATAACATTAAATCAATCTAAGGATAAAAGATTTGAGAAAAAGTGGAAAGGTGAAGCACAGAAGCAAAATAAGTATGAAACTGCAAAAACTGGGTAAAAAAAATGGTATGAAAGTGGAAAATAATAGGTATAGGTATGAAATTGCAAAAAAATGGCAAAAAAAATCAAAAGTGACAAAGGAAAATTGATTATAGCAGCAAAATTGGGATTAAATTTCAAAAACCATGTAAAAATTCCAAACATGGTCTGACAGTGGCCAAAAAAAAAAAGATGAATGAGCAAGATAGGCATAAAGTTGTAAAAACTGGGTTAAAAAAAGGTTAAAATAGGCATGAAATTGCAAGAAACTACATCACAATGCCAAAATGTTCAACAGATTTTGGGTTAAAAATATTGCACTGTCTGTGATTTGAAAATTGCAACAAACCATAGTGATTTAATCTAATTTGCAATTGATTGTTCAGCCCTAATTAAAATGTCTATCCTGATTTTGTAGTTTATGTCTGCATGGTGAAGTTTTTAAAGAAACAGTTACAGCTCATTTTGAGTATTTACTTCAAGCAGAGAACCAAAAAAAAAGACAAATACCCAAATAGTTGTTTCAAAGGCAATTGTCTTTTATGCAAGATTTGTTTTTGTTATCGTTCCATTATAAAATTGATTTAAAGAGATGGACTGCATGTGGCCCACTGAGCAAACTGTTACAGTTTACGTAATTAATATTTAAGTTTCTCTCATCTTTGTTTTTGGGGATGATCATGTATGCTGTCCTGATAGACTCATCTTTGAAACAATCTTTGAGAGGCAGGAACAGAAACAAGAGCTTGATCTGACATCTAGTGGTGAGTCCCAGTTTCACTCTGAAACTGCTTCTGCAAATGTAGACAATGAAATCATGGAAATGTACAGGAGCTATGAGTCATACTATGACTGCTTTGATACATTCCTGAGCCATAGCCACCCCACATCCTGTAGAGGTGATTTGTTACTGTAGTGGGTCAGCAGCTGGATGCTACTTTTAGCCTCTCCTTGTTTTCATGTACGTGATGGTGATGACAAAATAAGACACTGCTGCTCCTTTGAATGCCTCATGTTATTTAGTCAAAGAAAATACACACAAATCAAAGGTAAATGTCATCTTGTGTCAAACTTTGAAGCTTTTTTGATGGATAATTTGCTTACCATTAGGGCCACATTGTTTTTTTCCTAATTGGGCCATTAGTTTGTGACAAAGATCCTTTCAACTTACAGATTTCTATACATATATTAAACAAAAGGAACAAATACCTTAGAGGTTATTATGTGAAGTTTTATTTGATCAAACATAATGCATCAGTAATACTTGAATGAATAAGCTAAACAGAAATTTAGAATATAATAGTACATTAAACAGTGCAACAGTTCTGTGTTAAGAATAATACATTTACAGTTCCTTAAAAAAATGTTCACAGAATGAGTTCAAGCCAGTTGTGGCTCTGTTTTCTCAATGAAAATATTGCTATTTATTGACGTTTTAAAGGTCGATTTCTTACCTTTGTTATGCATGCTTCTTTTTCTTTCTTTTGATAAATTAAATTGATCGACAGGCTGCATTTAGGAAATAGGAGGGCTGCATGTTCCTAGACCACCATTGCCCACTCCTGCTTTAGATATTTTCCTGTACTGTTTGATCTGTAGCAATGTATTTTATTTGTTTTTTTATTTGGATGAGGTTACTTCATTGATTCCAGAGTTCCTAATTTTCTTTTAAAATCAAAGCATGTTTTTATCCTAACAGAAAATAATGTCCTCACGCATTTGAAAGAGTGGCCTTCTTAAAGAGTCTTCTATTGTGATTGTAAACCCAAACTTATGCATCTACAGCATCTGAAGCGTAACTCCGTAAAATAAAATACTGTATAAATAGACAAACATTTTATTCATAAGTCAAGGAACTAAATTTTAATTGCTGTATCTTGTCCGTATGGATTCAAGAGGATGTTTTGTTATACAACGTTTTTAAAAAAATGTAACAGGCAACTTTGATCAGGGATGACGAACTATCAATTGTCTTCTCAGAAGAATGTTGCCCACTGAACTGACTAGTTACCCCTGAGTAGACCTGTAAACCAATCAGAGAGGACTGGGCCCAGGTGAGGAAGGGAGCCTTAAAGTGGGAGGAGCGCTGACAGGAAATGAGGTACTCTCAGCTCATGACAAACTTCCTGATAAAAGCAAAACAAAACCTAGTGTGATTGGTAACCTTAACTTACACAGAGACAGCATCTAGATTGTAATTCTTGAAAAGTGAAACTACTGTATCAATGACTGCAATTTTTTGACTCAGAAATCAAGAAGTTGTAGGATTTTTTAACTTTATGAACTTAAAAAAGATGTTTGGAATCCACATAAAAATGCAAACAAGAAATTAAAATTGTGTTAAATTATCTGGCAATCAAATACGGCCATTGCAGTTTCACAGTTGCCTTTACCAAAAAGTTTTTGTCTTATTTTATTGCATTCAGTTTTTGGTGTAGAGATATGTTAATGTATATAACCAGCAGTATAGGAGGGATTTGCTCTATTGTTGTCATATTTGCAGTAAAGAGGAAGCCAAAATCCCTCTGACCTTGAGATTTAAGGTTGAGCGTTGGGAGGCTGGAATTATGTTTACTGAAAAATCTGCCTCTGATGGCCCGTATTAATCAGTTTATCATTTGAGCCTTGTGTTGCTGTTTTGTCCAGATGAGTAGGTTAACCTTGGCTGAGCTGTATTAGGACTCCTCCGAATGCATTGCCATGGTTACTATGAGGTGAAATGTAAAAGGTCATCAGAGGGAACAGATGGTAACGCAGTTCAACCAAGGCACAAACAAGTACTGCATCAGCTTGGTACAGATGTGTTTGTATAGATTAGTCCAGCTGTTAACATGTTTTATTATGATGTTAAAATTCAACAAAGGAGAAAGAATATTCCCAAATGTCAATATATTTGGTAAAAAACTGTGTGAGGATCTTTGAAGATAAGTCAAAAACTCTAGATATTGCAACATTTAATTTGTTCAAAAAGATTTTTTTTTTTTTGATTATGTTTGTTATGTATATGAGCCCCTGCTCTTAACTATATAGGTAGCAGTGATCGGTTTTCTACTGATGCCGTATCATGCACAAAGTTCAACATGCCAGAAATGAAAAGAGAGGAAATTGAGGCAACTCTTTAGGTAACATCTGAACCCAACAATCAGTTGAAAATACCCAAATGAAAGTAAATGTCAGCTCGTGGATAATCGGGGTGTCAAACCTAAAAGTCAGAATTAAACAATGGAAAGCTATCTTACAAGGAAAGGTTAAATATTTCTTCAAACACAGTGTTTTTACCATCACGAGGTTGTTTTTATTGACAAAATGAAACTGTACCAAGGATGATGATTCATTTAGGAATAAAATACCACATATGTAACACAAAAATGAAATCCAACTTGAAGGTCAGGAAATAAAAAAGCCTTAAACAAAACACAAGCAGCTGAAGATATAAGAATTGTGCAAATATAAGAATCAGCATGCTGAATGATGAGCAGATGGCATGGATATACAGAGCATGTTAATATTTTATCTCCATTCTCACACTGAATGGGTTTAAGCTATGTCTTAACAACCATCAAAGTTTAATACCTGAATAAATGATCCATCCATCCATTATCTGTACCTCTTATCCCTTTTGGAGTCATAGGGGCCTGGAGACTATCCCAACTGACATTGGGCAAAACAGAAATGCACTGACAACCTTCTCGCTGTGAGGCACACACGCTACTTGCTGCGCCACTATGTACCTTCTCAGTGTGTGAACAAATCAATGTAGGAAAAATTAGGCCTTTACAAAGTTCTAACAAGTGCTGAAGTGTAAAACTATGAGTTTTTCTAGTTTCTGCAGAGCAGTTTGTTTCTATGTTTATCAGAAAAGAGGTTGTAAGTTGAGATCCCTGTATGATGCTGTATCGATAAAGAACGAAGAGTTGTCACTGTTGTCCTATCCTAAAACCTGCATCTACAGCATATGAAGGTTTCCTACAAATTTACCAAACGGTGATATACAAAATAAGAACAGCATTAATAATTATAAAATAAATATAAAGAGAAGAGTGCAGATAAGATCCTTTCAGTCATATGCATAGTTGAACAGAGCTGTTTTAAGCCTAGATTTGAACATTGTCAGAGTAGAGGCCTGTCTCACATCTTCAGAAAGGCTGTTCCAGATTTTAGCTGCATAAAACTGGAACCCTGATTCCTCATATGTAGTCCTGACTCTGGGCACCAGCAGAAGGGCGGCCCCTGGGGTCCTCAGAGTCCGAGATGGTTCATATTGCACTAACATGTCAGAGATGTACTTTGGTGCTAAGCCATGGAGAGACTTGTACACAAGCAGAGCTGTTTAAAGTCTATTCTCTGAGCCACAGGAAGCCGGTGGAGGGACCTGAGCACAGGACTAAATGTCTTGTCTCAAAATCCAAGCACATGTTGGATTTTGGCATCCCTATAAACTCCTCTGTTTCAGCCCTGCTCAGAACAGACTGTCTCTGTCTGTAGCTGTCTTTATTCCTTACACACTTGATTGGCAGTCTTGTTATTTTTTGTAGTCTTTTTTTTATCTATTATTTCATTTTATTTTACAGTTACTTATTTAATTATTTTAATCTCTGCTATTCTTGCTCCCCTCACCAGTTTCTCATCATTTCTGTCCTCCTTTACCATCTTGTTAAGTTTTAATCTACTCTTTTTATCTGTCCACTATCTACCCTTATCTTTACTCTGCCTGCGGTGATGTCAATTATCATATATCTATCAATCTATCATCATTTATTGTTTTATTGCCCCCTTATAGTTATAAATAAAATGAAAAATCTTCTTTACTAATGTCAATCATATGTACATGTTGACATCTTAATATGTATTAATGTAGCATTTTCCTGTAGATCTTCAGGTGTCTCAAGTTTACTATTTCCATTTTACATAAATGTCCATGTCCTCTCATTTCATTCTTTTGGTCTCTGTTTGACCTGATTGTTGATTTATTCTTCCCAGAGTTCTGCTTTTTTTCTCCCTTTGCACTTTGTAGACATATGTTTTTAAAGGTGACACATTGTATTATAATATAGTAAATCTGGCAACCTGTGAAGTAAAAAATTGGTCCTTGTACAAATTGTCGACACCTCATCTACATGATTTAAGTCTCTGCTCCATGTTCTGTTAGGTTGAGATGTTGATTGTCCTTTTCCCTCACACAATCATAAGTGAGTGTCAGGTTTCTGCAGCCAGCCTCAAGTGGACACACTACAGGTTTTGGTACTTCTGCCTCCACGTCCAGCCCTGAGCTAAAGCAGTTTTAGAGGAAATCGATGACATCTTTGTGGTGACAGGGAAATTATCCCCCCTCTGTATCAGAAAGGATTTCCAGCATTTTATCTAAAATCACACACTTTCCAAACATTGAAAGTGCAACAAGCCTCCTTACATATCTGATATATAATTCTTTGATTGAATTCAACTCCATATTTTCTGTTTGTATATGATAACAATAACAGCACAGAGTCATTTTTGTAACTGCCTTATATGTGTGTATCTGTGTATCTGTTGCCTGTTCCCCCTGCTGATTTTTTGTCCTACTTTACCCTCCCTCATCATTTGCCATTGTCCTTTCCTTGCAGATATAATTCTATACTCTCATAGTATGTCGGGATGGGGAGTGGGGATGGGTGGGGGGGACCGGTGGCTGGCAGGGAGCTTACAAACTGACAATCTGATTTGATTGAAAACACGGTAAATCCCACGCTGGCTCAGGCATTCAATCTCACATCATCACTGACACACTGCCGTCCCATAAACCCACTTTTTAATCCTAGAGCTTTTTTTTTTATTCTGGTCAATGTGCCACCCATTGCCACAAATCCCCCACTGTCTCAGTCTCATCCCGCCCCCATCATCCCTCCTGTTGTGTGTATGTGTGTAAGTGTAGTCAGGCACATCTGGCTTCATCATCCTGTAACCTGTTCACTTCTGAGCTGATTTTTGAATGTTCTCACATGAACTGAGTACCTGGACAAGGTCAGAGGGACTCACGCAGCTGCTCTCGAGCTCTGACTCTCTTCCTCTGGAGTTGTGCCGCAGCCTCTGATACGGGATATTAAGGACTTACATCCCTTTTTGGGTCCAGCTCTGCGTTTCCTTGAGAGAAAGACTTCTTAACCACTTCCTCACTGGTGCAAAGGACTCTTGGCCAGAAGGCTGCCTTGAGAAGTGTGTAAAGGACTGATATGAAAGACCAGGATCACTCAGAAATGATGGAGTAGTACTGTTTTGGGCGGTTTGGTGGGACTTTTTTGAGCTTTTCGAACAATTTCCAGCGGGCTGAAAAAGTTTGTCCCTCCTTCCTTCCCTCCTCGTCTCCTCTGCATCCTCTCTCTTCGGGGACCACTCCAGCGTGGACCCACTTGCTCTCTCCTAAGTGAAGCTCCCATACAAGAAAGATACCATGCAGCCATACCAATTACATGAAGATCATGTGAATTAAACAATCCTAAGGATATAAAAAGAAAAGAGAAGAGGTGCGCGCTCTCGGCGAAGCGCAGCATCAGCACCAGCATCCAATGCGCGTCCCCGCCCCGGTTAGAGGCTGCCCGACATCCCGGGAAGAGGAGTTGGAGCTGCGCGAGTTAAAGTTGGGCTAAAAGGCGGGCGAGAGAATGCTGCGGAGCAATCTACGATCTGATTAGAATAACCTATGTGGAGAAACGTGCCCCTAAGTGAAGGATGACTTGCACAATACTGACCATATGCGTCTTATTTTGGGGTTTTCAACATTGCACATCACGTAAGTCTTGTGAAAGAGCTATTGTTAATGTATTATCGACTGATTAGTATTTTTTTAAATAAATGAAAGTGTTCTGTATGCGTATTGATCATATGCTAAAGAAAAAAGTTGCAGGATTGCTGTAGGATAGAAATAGACAAAGCTGGAGGACAAATGTACCACGAGGTGTTTGGATTACTGAAGGGCAACACAGGCTGCGGTGAAACCAGAGAGCATTAAAACACAAATGACTGAGTGTTACTGCTTGTTTGGCCCATGTGGGTATCGTTTTGTGGAATCTAAGAAAAAGTCTCAAGCAGACCGCATCGGCCCTGCAGGAGATGCGCACCGCGTTCTCCATCGCACCAAACTGTCTGCATTGCAGTGCCTCTCTCTCTCAGGCTGCACGCAAGTTTCTGCAGCGTGCGGCTTCAACTCCACTTCTTAGAGCACGATGCTGCCCAGGAGTGTGATACTGTTTCAAAAAATATGAATCCCTAGATCGTTTTAATCTTGTGTGCATGGCTGAGGCTGAAAATCCACTGAGCGCATTCTGTCTTTTGGAGAGAGCAGCGCTGAGCGTCCTGACCGGGACCAGCCCACTGCAGTACTTTTTTTGGGAAGCCTGTGTTCCCGTCACCTGTCCGCGCGACTCTGGCTGAATCCTGCAGCACGCGCGCGGATCCACCTGGCAGGGAGATCATTATGCAGTGCTAAATCAATGAAACTGTGGGTTAAGTTGAGCGGAGGAGGGGGCTGTGTTTGGGGTTGAATTGGGGAAGGGGAAAGGTGGCATCAAGCCATCTATCGCAGAGCTGGTGTGCATACTAACGTGCTCTCTGCGTGGTGATGACCTCAGAGGGTCTTTGACAAGTAATTAACCCATAAAGTGCATGCATGACTCATTAGTTTTAGTGTCAGTGTGACATCAGGGAGAGGGATGCTCTGGGATGGGGTAACTTGATGCCTTTGAACATTTAATGAGGAATCAGAGACAACCATCACATCTAGTATTAAGTGTCTTTTAAATTAAAGGGATGTATTCAGTGAACATGTCTGCACTTAATCAGTGTTATGCAATTAGTAACTTGAACTAGTTATTGATATTAGTTACTTTTAACTGATTGCTTCTTAAAAAGTAAGCAAATAAGCTACTTTATTCACTTTATACTTTATTTCAGAGTGCAAACCTCTGCAAAAGAGGTTATTTTTTGTTAGTATGTGTCAATTTGTTTGTCTTTCAGTCTGAGAGAGAGCAGAGAGTTTTGTATGGGCTATTAACAAACGTCCAGGAAATGTTGGTCATGGTAATGATTTGGAGATCCAAGAATTCGTTTCTGTATTTTCGAAGTTGGGTTCTATGAGGTACTTGGCATAAGCTGAAGTGGCTGAAAAGGCTCCGAGCAGAGCTATAGCATTAAGAAGAATGACCAGAGACCACCAGGATCACTGCTGTTGGTGGGCACAGTCATTTTATGTAATTGTGTGAGTTTTATGTAAAAGTGAGCCATTAAACTGTGTTTCAGAGCAACATTGACACCATTTTACGATGCAGCAAATGGCCTTGTGTTCTTCTGCCTGTGTGCATTGATATCGCTCAGAAGCAATTTCTTCTTCTGTATACTCAAGTCCTTAAAGAAAACCTTGTACGTCGCTGAAAAGGAGCATCATAAAATCAGTCATATTTAGTTAAGTTTTAATTTACCCGTTGTTGTGTCTTCCTATGCTACAGGTTGAAACAGCAGATTGGCAGAACCAGTGCACACAGGTGGTAGAAGACAGATAGACTTCTCAGAGGAAAAATATAGTGCTCTGAAATATTTGCCTTATTTGTACATTCAACCCACTCACATAATAAAACTCACACAGTTATGTGGAATAACTGTACCTGCCAACAGCAGTGTATGTTGCCAGTGGTTCAAGCTTGTTCTCCTCAAAGGTGCACTGATGCTGGGAGACACTTCTCTGACTACTATCTAGTATCTGATACATCCATACTTCAAAAATACTGAAATATCCCCCTGACCCTAACGGGGATATAGCAGTATAGGTAATGGATGGATAGATTATGGTTCAACGCAGAGCAGCGTAAAAGAGTATTCAAGTTTATTTGAAATGGTGTTACATTAGATGTTTCTGTGGCTTGTTTTCATTCCAGTTTCGTTTTAAATTGCATGGAGCTGGTGGCACCATTTGCTGCAATGTATAGCCCTGGCTTCCATGCTGACTATTTCTGAACAGGTGCAGAGCTGATCATCACCATCATTGTGGCCTATGTTCAGGCTTGAACCAAGTACCTAATTTGTTAACATTGGGCGGTGGTCTGCCAACAATGCCAGAGATGCTTCTTGTAGCACTTATTGTTAGTGGTTGGATCCACATTTGGTCATGGATCACCACCAAAGTCTAAAAGCTTCTGTGTTCCATAACAAACATTCCCAGAAAATACAATTAGTCCTTTTGAGTTCTTAGCAAAAACACTGGAGAGTGGCATTATCTTGCGATGCTAACAAATCCTTTAAAATTGTCTGGAACCCACATCCATATTTGAATCCCAACAAAAAAACAAAACAATAAAAACAATTCAGTTCTTCCTGGCTAACATTCCATTAAACTTTGCTAGTTATACTGCAGACAGATGGATGAGCAGACATACAGACAGACAAACAGGTGCTGGCATAAACATAACTCCCTTGGCATAGGTAATAATTTACTGCACAGAAACTAATTACTTTAACTCTCCAAAAAACATCTACATTTGTATGAAGATTAGTGCTAAAACAGACAGCAGAATCAATTTTATCTTACACAAACTCAAAATAAACATTGAAGGTATGGAAGTACTGCTCACTCTTTTCCTCTTGTCTTCCATGCTGCATTTAAATGTTTACACACAAAGAGGCCTTGTAATTGTAGCAATAACTGCAACATTATTTCTGATTTAGAAACTGTAAACCTTTACACAACTAGAAACTGATAGTGGTATTAGCTGCTCATAGCAATGTTAATATATACACCCCAACAATGTTAAGCTTTTTTTTACACATGTAATCCTGACATTTCCTCAAAAATACCTGGGTAGTCTATTCAGAAAATTCATTAATTTGCTTGCCTACACTTATCTCCCAAAGCCAGAAAAATCCTGCAGTTTGCATGTGTCACTGGAAGAATATGGAAGAGTTAAAGGATGGAGGGTCCAGCAAGGAAATTTCAGGGTTGAATCTGAACACCCAGGCTCACTGAGGCAGTTTGGAAACATTATTTTGGTTGATTAGTTTTCTACTTAAACAATGTCAATCTAAGTTGTATTTGATATTGTTTAAAGGCCTGTAGTAACCTTTACATAGCTAAACATGCAGGTAGCACCTTGAAAAGTGTAGTCTTTCTTCCAGGGAAGCATGGGATTTTGGCACAATTTTCTGGGCTCTATGTTAAGCTGTATACCCACAAATAGGTGATCCATCCAAGTTGTACCTGTTGTAAAGGTGACTTATCATGCCTTCCATGGATATAGAATACAAAACCAATTGGTAAGATTAAATGGGAGAAATAATCAACCACAACATTTCTCTGCTTTGTTTTGGAGGAGTATATGTTAGCACAGAAGAATTGGAGTTTATAGCCCTTTTAACAAATGCAACCCTAAAATTTCCCATCCAAAACATGCAGGGTAACATTCAGTGATAATTCTTGGACTCTGTGGTTGCATTTGAACCTCCATCAGGCAATAGAAGGTGAGGGGTAGTGGGATACAGTACTAGAGGCTAGCATGAAACTTCAGAGTGAAGTAAAGGTGTAAATCCGTCCTGTATAAACACACACGCCTTTCCCAGAAACAGAATCATAATATAACAGGGGTTTGTTTGAGAAGAGGTTATGCCACACTTGTTCCTCACAGCAGGAAGCTGTCCCGCAGCTTGCCTGTCAGGCTTCAGTGGAGGGCTGGGGGAAGGGAACAATAGAGAGCAAAGTATGAGTAAATTAGGGTAAAGCCTGGATCTACATTCTCACTGTTTGCATTTACACATGCACATTTAGCCATTTATTGTGTGTCTGAAAGGAGTTTATGTTACACTTGTATCTCAGAGAGGGAAGTTTTCAAACATGCCTTTTAGGTACTGGAGGGATTACTGACAACTACTGACAAACTACTAAGGAGTTAGCAGGAAAATTCAGTGTAAAGTAGGTGTGAAAATTCCTGCTATGCAGTCACTTGTACACATCCAGCAGTGATGTTTTTTGTTTGTTTTAGTGTAAATAGTGTCACACTTGCCCCTTATGGCAGGAGCTTTTCCTGTAATTTGCCTGACTGGTAATGTAGGGGAGGCAGGAGAAACTATTGGGGGCTGGCAGGAAAAGTTCAGTGTAAAGTTAGAAGTCAAGTTTTGCTGTTTGTGGCCAAACATGCAGTTCTTCTTGGTCAGTTGTGGCATGTTTAGGATTTTTGAGCATGTGTGAATAGGGCTCAAGACGGGCCTATCTTATTACTTATTGTTAAGGCCTTTGCCACAATCCCAACCTTATAAGTATCTTTAAATTTCTCAAATTTACTAAGAAGATGGCAATACAATTTAGATTAATATATGATTGAATGCTTTTTGTGTTTGCACATGTAAAGCCCCAGTCACACATTCCCATTTCTCATGGCAATTGTGCAGGATACTCATAATCTTGATGAAGCATGCTTTGATTGTGGTGCATGCGCTACTTGATCTGGATAAGCGTTATTTAGTCGTGGGTGAATGCCGAGGAACGGGGAAGGATCCTGATTATTTTGAACTGTTCAAAACTGTCTTGGTGAATCGCTGCCCTCAGTATAGTGGGGTGGAAGCCTAATGCAGTCCTAAGGTGAACAATATTAGTGTGGCATGTAGGGAGCTCGATCTAGAAAGCTTTTTGAAGACAATTGAGAAGGACGTATCAAATTGTACCCTGACTGTGGCCCGTTCAAGGTGACGCAAGCAATAGGGCTCAATCAGGACTAGCATGACGCAAATTGGGTTTGAACGGGGCAGACGTCATGTTAACAGGATGGAAATTCATGGAATCCTCATTGTACCGTTGTATCGGCCTAATTGCCACAGGATGAACGGCCCTGAAGCACTTTAGGAGTGCTGTAGAAGTGATACCGACAGTGTATGTACAGGGTGTGTCCGGGGAAGAGACAGTCATTTCTCCCTGTATCATGCTGATCACACCAGCCATGCCAATTGGTACAGTCTTGCACAATTGCTTTGAGAAATGGGAACGTGTGACTGCAGTATACTCACATTAGTAAATTCAGGAAATTTGGGGGTATTCTATTTTCCATGTGGAAATTGAGGTTCAAGATGGCATTGATGTACTATGCAAGAAGAAGACCCGTTCACATTCGCAACTCGTAAAATATCAAGAAAATTCCAGAAAACTTCCGCCTTACTGGCAGGAACATATATTTTACTGGTTAAGCAGAAAGTGGGGGCTGGCTGAGAAACTTCAGGGTAAATGTTGAATACTAAACTCTTACATTTGCATTCACATTCATGGCTTACCCAGCAGGACGTTTACATTGTACTTGTGCACATTAAGTTATCCTGTTCTGACAAATGTGTTTTGATAAATTGTTTATGTATGAGAGATCTAAAATATAAAACTTCAAAGACGCCATTAGAATGAAAGTTAGCAAAGTTCATGGATCTCTGAAAGCTAATCCATTAGCAAATACATGTGGCTTTGGCTATCATACATCCTGCTGCTGCTTTGTTGCACTCTGCCTGCTCTTTAGTTGATGTGCACAGTGGAGCTGTGCCAGAATAAAATGGAGCTTCAGATCTCAGAGCACAGAGAGCCAGTCAAGGTGGAGCAGGGGATGTGTTTCTCTTTGTGTTTGTGTGTTTGAGGTAAGAAGTTGTGCAGTATGGTGTATGCAGAAATCTGAAGTTTTATGCTTTGTGCGTTCTGTCATGGTTACTGGCCCGAGAGACAGGAGGCTGGCTGGACTGTGCAAGGGGAATTGATATTTAAAGGAGGAGGAGTGTGCTGCTGTGTTTAAATGAGCTGCTTTAAAGAGAATACGATGTTTGAGATCTGGATTTAGAGGTAACATAATGTCCTTATTAGATTAACATTTGTGTTTACGAGCTCAGAATGTGCCTCTGATTTGAAGTAATGTTGGCTATATTTCACTGTGAACTTTGTTTCAATTGTTATTTGTTTGTAAATTGAATGTTTGTCTCTTGTCCTTCAGGACTACATATTATGCCACATCATTCTTATTCATGTTTTGCCCCAGGATTAAAGTCACCCTGCTCTTTTCCCACATTTTATGAATATTGTACAAGGAAACTCACCTACCCACTTTTCAGAGTCCAAAAGATAGATTCA
This sequence comes from Scarus forsteni, assembly GCA_036419115.1. Lineage (NCBI taxonomy): Eukaryota > Metazoa > Chordata > Actinopteri > Labriformes > Labridae > Scarus > Scarus forsteni. The sequence goes on along the minus strand of JAZDUH010000084.1, from coordinate 29,454,154 downwards.
CATGTAGGGTGTTTTTTTCATTACACTCTGGGTAGTGATGTTGTATGATTACATTGTCCTTCCAGCCACAGTGCAAATAAGATCAATTTTCAATTGTTTGAATTGATTATTTTTGGGGTGTTGTCTCATATATGAATATTAATTGCTGTTATCTGAATGAATGTGGCACTTGAAGATGTGTTCATTCAGGGATGGGAAACAGGAACAGTTGAAATTGAGACTTGTGTTCAGCTGATCAAAGTCATTGCTAACATTTACTGTATGCATAACAACTTATAGAATGGTGCAGGATTGGGTACAAAACCTACAGACTTGCACAAACTGGTTCCTCAAGTATGGGATTCTGTATACTGACTTTAGATAAGTGACTGACACAGGGGTCTTGATGAGCACAAGTACCAGATTTTAAAGAAAAAAATGAAATATTCAATTGCATCTGATGTTGCCTACTTTGGAATTTTAAAGTGCTGTTTTGTGTTTTAAAGACAGTTCTACCAAACTGCTTTAAGGACTACAAAAATAGCAGAGGACCCAGTGCAAGCATTTATTGTACTATCTTTGGAACAGTAATAAGGACCAACTTGACCAGATCACTCCATTATGTTAAAATACCCAAACAGGGAGGTTACACAGTGACATTAGCGTTAGAAATATTGTTGGTGCTTCTAAGTTGAACTGCTTTGTTGTTGTTCCTTTGTAGCTTGTAAATTGCTTATATAAATGTGTGGTGTCACTTTTGATCTGGCTGCCTTAAACCCAGCCTCAACTCAGCTTTGGTCTGTGAGTAGGTTGATCTAAAGTTAAGCTGAAAAGGTGTTTACATTATGACTGTGCCACAGACAGGCTTTAAAAGTGTTGTCTTGATAATCTCATGGCATCTGTCCCCTGTCCTCAATAAATTGCAGGTATTTTTCGAGTAGCTTAAATAAAGAAATCACAGTAAACACAAGCAGTTTGACACACGTAGCAACAGGAGTAGTTGTAGTTGAGTTCCTTTTTTTCTCTCAAGTGTTTTCTGTGATAAGAATTCAGACATTGACAGTTGTTAAAACACATCAGTTGAACCCTGGTACTGAGAAAAAAATCCAACACAGTTTTAAGCAATACAATATATACATAAAAAATGTCATTCAATATCAATAATGGAAATTTTCACTTACGTTGTTGAGCTGTGTAGAGGTGCATTGTTACATGTAAAAGCTTTGCATTCAAGCCTTTGTTGATAGGATTTTGCAACTATGCTCACAGACTTAAAAATGATGAACAAAAGACAGCTGTATAATTGTAGTAATAAAACCTTTAAAGTTACTTTGCTTCGCAATTTTCAATTTGTAATTTCTATATTCTTGCAAAACAGACCAACATAAGGTATCATATCCAAGGTGTCCTTGTGGAAAAGTCTCGTAGAAACTTTCAGAGAAAGAAAAATATGACTCACAAATGCTCATGATGCTTAAGGGGTCTTGCAAGGACATTTTTGTATGACACTTTTTCTTAACTGCAATGTTTGTTAACAGGAATTTATGAACAGATTTTTGGTGACGTTATTAAGGTATTTTGGTCTTGGCACAAGGAAAAAGTGATTTGATTTAAGTGGTGATCTGAATCTTGACATGGATAGAGGAAATTGTATAAAGGATTAGTACCAGATAGAGCAGTTTTCCTCATTTTTTATTATATCTCACAATGTTGGAAATGTCTTGGTGTAGGTTTGTGCTTTTGGAGCACTTCTAGTTTAAATTATATATCTTTTAGATGTTTAGGCAATTTAAGCAAACAATAGTATGTAGTTCCAACAGAATTTTCATTTACCGAACCCATACCATCAAAACCATATACAACCTATACCCATCAGTGCTGGGGTTAACTATTAAAAAAGAATAAGAAAAAGTTGATCAATCAAACATAATAAAAACAAAAAATAAAATAAAATCATACACCATGCTATGAAATGCAACACAAACAATGCATGACTCTATTTACCATAATTGACTGATATATCAGCATAACTATCATGTGTAATAATTTGAATTTGAATTTATTTGATCTCCTGTAGGAGAAACTTGTCTTGGAGGACAGGCCCCCACATGCTGCTATATACATTGGACAATACAGTGTAAGCAAGATACAGTGCAGACAAACACAACACCCGCCAAAAAACCATAAAAACTTACAGGCATATGCACAACCCACACTGCCTATCCCCAGACATTACATGGTTTCCGTAGTGGGAGCCCTCATGTCCTCTGGCTTGTCTGTCTGTGTCCCTCTAGTTGTTTGTTAATTAAGCTTATAGCATGTGGGATAAATTAGTTTTTGTAGCGGTTTAGTGTGCAGAAAGGGGTCCTATACCTCCTTCCTGAGTTTAGGAGCTCAAATTGGAATGCAGCACATGGGAAGGATCATCTATGATGTTGGTGGCCTGTCAAATAACAGACTGGTCATATATGTGCTGGGGGCAGGGGGTGGGGGCTGCTCTATAACCTTTCCTGCTGCCTTAGCCAAGTTGGATATTTGAGCTTTAATGTACTATATCATATAATATCATTTTAAGATGACACAAATAAACATTTGATGCTACACTAAAACCTTGTATCTCTATTTTTCATGATATTTTAAAATATAAATCTTTATTTCTGATCGCCATTCATGTTTGTAAGTCTTTTGCATAAATCTTAAACTGAATGAACCTTTTAAACCATAAACAGTTATTGCAACTCTGCATTGTTTTATTCAATAGTGCAGCTTACTTTATCAAATGTAAAGAAATGTTTGTTGTTTTTTCTAACATATAGACATATGAGCACATTCACTGTACTGTCCCATTAAAAAAAGTAGGCTTGCACCAATATGTGAGTTTTCTCTTGAGTCTAAAATGCATCTGTTGTGCGTCACAGTTTGTGTCTTCATCCTAGGAGTGGTCAGACACCACCTGCTGTGATGCCTGCTTCAGCATGAATGATTTATCAGAACCCCTTTAACGCAACATTCTATATTTATTCCCTCTGTGTCCTGCTTCATCGCTGCATTTTGTTAAAAACATGCTGGTTTTCATTTACATTCATCTGACATCTGCACACAAGCATGGTCGCTGTCTGAATCCTGCCATGTTTCATATGCGGGTGTCGGCCAGAGGAGGAGGAGTAGGAGGAGGAGGAGGCTCCCTGCATACTGTATGTAAGCAGCAGTAATGATGTGTCACCCCAGACAGAGCAGCCTACACTTACAGCAGTCTGATGATTCAGCAAGAGTGCTGCTGCTGCTGCTTGAGCATCACTCTCCTCCCCTCAGCCTCTTAATGATAAATGGAGAGAGAGTATACTCTGTGTGGTGCAGAGGGGAGGACGGGGAGGAAAGGGGAGGGGGGGTGCAGGAGGACAGGGCGAGGGCTGAAAACCTGACGACTGGCTGCTCAGCTTAGCATTCAGGTACACTTACTGCAACATGACAACGCCCACATGGGGAGAGAGCGAGGCAGGGAAGCAGAGAGGGTGGTAAAATAAAGCAGGATAATTAGTGAGTGTGTGATGTAATGGAATGCAGTGGGAGCCAGAGAGGATTTGAGTTTTGGAGATAAAGAGAGAGAGCGTGACTATGATTTTTTAGAGTGCGTGACGGTCGTTCAGTGAGGAGGAGCTGAGGAGTGGAGTGGCCTGGGTTAACCTGCTGCAGTCTGCGACTGAGCTGCTCCCCTCATTCAAAGTCCTCTACTTCCAATCAAGAACTTCAAACAAATCAATACACATTAGGCCATTTTCTGCAAATGAACTTGCACAGGGCTTCTAAATATTTCGTTCGAGGCACTCACTCTCTCTTGAATTGGCCTCTCTGTTTAGGCAGAGTCAGACGCACCAGAGATCTATTATCTGGAGTCTGCAGAGTGCACAGCAGGGATTCTGTGTGAAAGAAATGGAGAGAAAGCCTCTCATGGCAGCGTGCAAAAGCAGCAAGTCAAGGTCACATTTCCCTTGCTCAGCATGTTTTTTTCCACTTCACTGTGCACTGTGTCCTTGCACCAAAGGTAACAGAGCACATGCTCATGGAACATAGAAATGAGGCGTCCATGCTGTGTTATGGCTGACATGTTTCATGTGTCATAAAGGTGGTTTTTAAAATCTGGTACCAAATTAATACCAACACGGACATCCAGTACTTACAGTATCACAACACAGAATGTAATGTCTCTGCTTGTTGTTTAGCAAAGGAAAATTGCAAATGGAAGACAGAATTAGCACATGGGTCAGGGCAGGAATACACATTGTTAATGCTTTTTTCTCTTAAAAGTATCTATGTTTATAGCATCTGTTTGATGCCATCCACTCATGCTTTCCAGGCAGCCCTTAATATGTCTGTTTACTTTACATAATGGAGCTGCGGTCATCGACAACATTTGTGCAAGAGCTAGTTCCTTGCTTGACAGATGTTACATTGGCCAGATTATTTTTTAAAAAAGAAAGGAAGAAAGAAAAAATAATATATATAAATATATGAATTTTGGTTCAACTAAAATATAAATTTTCTATGTATTTGTTATATTTCTTAGCCTTTTGAGGTGAGATCAGTCCCTTTCACCCACACTGCTTCAATGGGACATGGAGCGATAAAAATATTTTGCCTTCTTTCTGGGGCTGTCATGTTTTCGATCACTGGATTATGAATATACTCATTCCTCTGGTTACATACTGGACAGATTGGAAGCTGAGGAGGGTCTTGCATGGCCCCGGGTTGCCTGTTGATGATCACTGCTTTGAAGGGACTGATGGTGAATTGACAGGGTTGGTTTGTCTTTAACTGAAACAGCCATTTTTCAGTAAATTGCAAACATCAATGACTCTGATATGTTTGCATCATGTGAGATGCATGGCCTTTGAGACCACAGACTAAATCTATTTCTATTTATAGATATGTTTGCCCTCTAATCTAGACACCTTATTCTTGGGACAAAACACATTTTTGAAAAAATAACTTCCCTTTACCTCTGTGCTCATATTATTTCTAAGTATTAATTTGAATCTTTTGGCAGCCTTTAAAGCCATTAATTAATTTTGCATTACTTAACCATTTTTTCTTTTTAACATATCTAATGCACTAACCCAGACAACAATGTAAAAAATGGCAGAATGTGTTTGTGCTGCAAAAGCTACTGAGCTTGTTATGGTTTGAGTGCTAAATCTTCTGTGCCTCTTCTACTACAGAAAGGAACAAGTGGACTTGGACATTTGTGTTTTCATTGCACATGTTTTTTTTATGCATGCATGCCCATGTCTTCTTCTCTGTATTTTTGGGAGTTGTATTAGTGCAACTTACAGGTCTGGCATATGTAATGCAGCTTTTAGTGCTTATTTGGACGAACATATTTCTTGAAACAATACTATACTGACAAATTAAATGGATTCTTTTTATTTCTGTGTGGACAGGGCATGAAAGACCAGTAGGAGCTGGTTTAAGCAAGGACAAAAACCTCTGCTGGTGATTAATCTGCTACAAATTTAGACCAAAGGATGGCACAGATGTTTCAATTGCACAAAAGATGACTGTGATAAAAGATGGGAAATGGGTATGACATACTTTGAAGATTGTCTGCACACGTCATCATTCCGGCAGGGTGATCTGATCCCTTAAAGAGTTAAAATTTGGGTACATGGAGTACCCTTCCTATTTTTGCTTCGTCTGCAGCCTGAATACTGATTAAGTCCATGTCTCATGCTTCCTGTCACTGTCTTCATCCTTTCTACAGAGCTCCATGACCTCTGTGATTGTATACACAGGGATTACAATGCAGGACCCAATGTTTACCAGTAAACAGCTCCAAATGTTAAAAGAGGATTACACCATCAAGGGGGAGGAAAGGGAGATCAGATTGAGGCTGCCTTATTTACTTTAGCCTTATGTTTCTTTGTCCTGAGCACAATCAATCCTCAGCATTCTTATTTATGTTTGTGTCACCCTTAATATTCAAACGAAATCCACCATATCTATATTTCTAGGCCGATCAATATTCACTTTCCTTGGAGAATTAAAGAGCAGACTTTGGCACTAAAAATGAGACAGTGTTTCTCTTGCAGCTGGAGGTGAGGGCATCGAGCATTTATTCTCAGCAGTGACAGGCCAGATTATGTTGAATTATAGTCACTTTTATTAGCCTTGGGCTGGAAAGCGAGCCTGAGCAGATGGGTGATGGTCCTATCAGTCTCACAGCCACATGCAGTATAGACAAGACTTTGACCTCAGCACTTATTCAAGAGAATGAGCAAATATATACAGACCTGCAGGGACTGACGGGAAGATGCTACAGTATTATTATGGCGTAAGCAGATCCAGAAAAGCAATACCCCTGTTCATCTCAGAGGAAGGTGTGCATCCAGCAGCTGTTGCTTTCATATTCCCTGAACAGTTTGTCTCCTTCCTGCAATCACAAGACTGCTTAAGATTACAATCAAAGAGTGGCATGGAGCAACCTTAGAATCACAAACCCAAATCACAGAATTCAATGGTTTGCAAATCATTTAAACCTACATTTAGCTGAATACACTACAAATACAAGATAGTGTTCAAACTGATAATCGTCATAGTTTCTTTTGCAAATGTTCTTTTTAATTAAGTTAGGGATGTAACGGTTACTGGTAAAATGGTAAACCGCGATAAAATTTCCCACGATAATTGTTACCGTGTCCAATTAAAATTACCGTTATATCGTGCTTGATCACCACACTGTAACGCATGGTGATGCTACTCTTTGCCTGGAAAAGCTGGAACTATGTATCTGCCCTCGATTAAGGATCCTCACGCGAGGTGCACATGCGCAGTTTGCATTGTTTGGCCTCTGAGTCTGACACATTTATTGACAAAAAAGACAAAATAACTGTTATGAATATAACAATAAAGGGGTTAAATGATTTCAATTCTGTGTAAAAGTGTTTTTAGAACATTTTGAGCTCACTGCAACAATACCACGATAATAATGATAACCGTGATAATTTTGGTAACAATAACCATGATACAAAATTTCCATATCATTACATCCCTAAATTAAGTTAATTCCTGCAACATTTGCCACAACTGTTGGATGTTTTTGGTGGAATTCCTCCCCATTCTTGCTTGATGTTCAACATCAGTTGCTAAACATTCTGGGTTCTCAATTTTTGTGTTTTGCACTTCACAATGCACGCATTTTCAGCGAGAGACAGGTCTGGACTGCAAGCAGGCCGGTCTACTAGTCTTTTACTACAAAACCCCTCTGCTGTAACACTGGCATTGTCTTGCTGAAATAATCTGCAAGTTACCCATGCAATGGACGTTGACAACCCCAGTACTATCACAGCTGCTGTTTTTGAACTTTTGTTCTGGTAACAATCTGGATGGTCATTTTGCTTTTTGGCCCAGAGGAAATGAAGCCAATGACTTCCAAAATCCATTTAAAATGTAAGCCTGTCAGACCACAGCACAATTTTCTAGTTTTTGTCAGTCCATCTCAGATGAGCTCAGGCCCTGAGAAGCTGGTGGTGTTTCTAGGTGTTGTGGATGTATGCCTTTTTCTTTGCATGATAAAGTATAACTTGCACTTGTAGATGTAGCATAGAACTTTGTTCACTAACAATAGATTTCTGAGGTGTTCCTGAGCACATATGGTGGTACCCTTAATAGAATCTTGTTTGTTTTTGATAAAGTACCTGAGTACATGAGAGATCAAAGGTCACAGGCATTCAATGTTGGTTTTCAGACTTGTTGCTCGGTGCAGAGATTTCTCCAGGTTCTCTGAATCTTTTGATGATGTTATGAACTCTACATGATGAAATTCCTAAATCTATTGCAAATTTATGTTAAGAAATGTGCCTGGTAATTACATTATAATTACATTTTACATTATATCCCTGCGTCATTGGAATTTGAGTTAATAAAGTATGTTGCCTACCTGAGGTACTACGTGTAAATCCTAAATATATGAACGTCTTTTTGTTTTGTTAGAGTCAGGAACATTATTTTGTGATGTTGATATTCATTTACAGTGTGATTTTTGGAGGTGTACAAAGGTGATAATGCTCTCTACATACCAACACAGGTCCACACATACAGCCCCGTTCTTCCATACTAGCTTTGTTTGCTCATGTCTTGGCTCTGTTACACCACTGTTACACCTCTAGTAATCTTTGTTACACCACTGTTACACCTCTAATATGACTGTGTTACATCTCTGTTGTACCTCCGTTCTGCCTTTGATATGCCCTTTGAAACACCTCTGTTACACAGCTGATTTGACTCTGTTACTCCTCCTTTATGCCTCTGATACGCCTTCGTTACATCTCTGTTGCACCTCTGTTACTCCTCAGTTAGGCTTTGAAGACAGAACAGAGGGGAAATGCCCTGTCTATGTCTTAACACTACTGTGACGTTCTTGTGTTAAGAATGTTAAGAGGGTTAAATATGATGCCTTGAAGCAGCTCTAGGAGTAAGCCCTTTAAAACATGCAATTAAACTCTGTTCCCTGTCATATTTGGAATTAACAACTCATCAGGGATGAAGGTATTTTTGCCAGTTTAAAAGTGGGTGCTAATTCTGTCTCAAATATCAAATATTAAGATAAAAAGTCTTGTCTGTTATGTAAAATAGCATTGATTGGTAGGTACATATACTGCGAAGATGAATGTGACCCAAACAACCTTTTATACAACGATCTTACAGTCTAGTCACAGAATACTGAGCTAATTTATTTCCAGATTTATCATTCCCTGCTGCATGAGTCTGCGTTTGAAATGTCCCATAATAACTCAGTGTCTCTGTGTCCTCTCTGTTGTCTCTGCAGAAGAATGCGTTGATCCACTGATCTCTGGGCTCTATGCCTCCTCTTTCTTGGCCTCCTCCAGATACAACTTCCTCTACTCTGCCAATTTTGCCAAACTGTATGGTAAGTTTGTCACTGTGGAGATGAGTTCAGTCAAAGTCTTATACCACTGATCCTCCCCATTTTTATATAGGCATATATTGGGAGCTTATTTTATCAGAGAACCAGTAAAGTGACTCTAATAATGGTGAAACATCTGTGCAGAGAGATTAATATAGTCGGCTTTGTCATTTACAAGTGAAAATGGTCATCATGGCTGAGAGAAATTTTTCCCTGTTGCAACAATAACTACACTCATAGTATGCAGTTCCTTAAAGTTTCTGTAAAACTTGAATTAAATGCAACACTTAGAACCGATTTCCAATAATTCACATTAGCGAATAATGCAGTATTGGAGAGTCCTAAGCAGACAGAAGTAAAAAAAAAAAAATCAAATTCAATTTTCCTGTCAATAGACATAGATTGTGAATTTATTCTCAAGATGATGATGTTAAAAAAAAAATCAATATCTTGTCTAAATAACAAAAATGCATTCATAATGATGGAGTACAACAAGAAGATATATTTATGAATGAATTGAACTCTTGCGTTCTTTTTAAAACACTTGTACACAAAGTAGTAAAGAAATGCTATACTAGCACGTCTCAACCAATAGTTCTTTGTTATAAATGGTTGATCATTCATAATTTTTATGACATTGTGATATTTTTATTGAAATTAAATATGTGACACATTTTGATGAGGTAAAGATTCTGATTTACTTTCTGTTTACTTACTTTGATATAAAAAGGTGTTGGAACAATGTTTTAAAGGACACAGATTAGCTTAATAAGTCAATGAGCATGTAGAGTGAACTACTGTTGTCCATGTAGCTCATATTATAGATGAATTAATTGGGACACACAGAAGATACTACCTGAGCATCCAAGTGGACACCTTACTATCAGATGCAACCACAGCACTAAACAGGTAGTTGTTGAAGTCTAAACTGTTGTCACACAATCAAGAGGAGTAAATAACCCCTTTGTCCTCCCTAAATTGAACATGCTAGCTGTTAGCATTAGCTCACTGCTAGCCAGGTTGAGCTCAAAGGAAATAATGAGGCTGGGCGGAAACTATTGGGTAGGCATGCAATGGGATTTTCAAAATAAAGCATGTAGAAAATGGTTTAAATCAATACTTTGTCTTTCAGTCAATTTGATTGGATAACTTAGAGAGCCACTTAAGATAAAGAGTGCAATTTTTTAATGAATAATTTAGTAAATAATGTCCCAGGTGCTATTTAACTACCTAAAACTTGTATCTCGCACATTCTTCTGCAGTATTCATAAAATATTGGTATACATTATTGTAAAGATGAATATTAAAAAGCTAGTCCTGCAGCTCCACAAAGTGGTACCACTTGCTGACAGCCGTTTTGCTCTGAAGCTCTCAGTGCTAGTAAGATGATTACATTTGTCAATAGAAACCATGGTAGCACATAAATCTACATACTGCACATACTAAGAGTTAGCAACAAAACAGTGGTTAGATGCTAGCAGAGACATATTTAAGCAGCATATGTTGTTATTGTTTCACCTTGCTTATCGGCTAAGCTCTTAGCTTCTAATATTGTAACATTATTGTGTGACTTCAAAATCAAGGTTACATTTTTATCCACGTCAAACTTTATTCATGATTTACCCAACTAAGTGCATGCTTTTCTCCTCTCCAGGCAGCAGTGGCTGGTCCCCATCCCCCAGAGACAGACAGCCATGGCTGCAGGTGGACCTTGGCAGGAAGTATCGCCTGCAGGCCATCGCCACCCAGGGGACATTCAACTCGTACGACTGGGTCACCAAGTACACCCTGCTGTATGGTGACCGCCCGGACTCCTGGACGCCGTACATCATGAAAGGAGGAAACTCTGTAAGTGTCTCTGAGCCGCCGGGGTGGTCGGATAAAGGCCATAGAGGAGATGAGACCAGGATTAACTAGTCGACGTAATCTTTACGGCTGATTGTCCAGTCCGTGTGTGTGTGCTCCATTACATTCACTGTTAAAATAACAAAGCCAGTGCAGCATATTGTCCGTCTCTACACTGGCAGGGCTAATCTCAGCATCGGTTTATCTTTTGCCTCTTAATAAGGTGCTAACACCATTGCTGTGACTCAATATCGCTTTCTCCTCTTGCCTGCTCTCATCTGTTTGCAGACCCTGCCTGGAAACTGGAATTATTATCAGATAAAGAGAAATGTCTTCCATTACACGTTTACTGCTAAACACATACGCCTGCTGCCTCTGGCCTGGAACACAGAGAATGGAGGGAAGATTGGAGTGAGACTCGAGCTCTTTGGCTGCTCTTATGGTAAAAATCAAAGTCACTGAGAGATCTTCTGACCTTTAAATCACATTTAGGGACATTTTACAATGCCAGTCCTTTATCATATTTGATGAGCATTGGTCAATAAAATGTCCCCAGTCAATAAATAACTAGATTTGGAGCATCACTATCTAACCAAAGGAGAATTCCAGGAAATATGACATGTAGCACTTACTCAGATAATCCCTAATCCCTAGATAGATGCTACATAAGATCTGTAACCAGATATGCTTGGCAGATAAAGTATCTTGGTTCTAAATCTACTGTAAGGATTTTTAGACTTGTGTGATGATTTTCTGCACAGATTCCTATGTGCTTCAGTACAATGGGGATGACTCAGTGGTTTACATGTATCCTGGGAAGAGGTCTCGCTCTCTGCAAGACCATATTTCCATCAACTTCAAGACTTTGGAGCAGGATGGTCTGCTTTTACACAGCGAGGGGATTCAAGGGGATGTCTTCACCTTGGAGCTAAAGAGGGGACGGCTTTACCTGCACATCAGCCTTGGTATGGTTTGTTTGTTTATTTATCTCCATTAGTTTTTGCATTTTCCTATTCACTTACAATGTGGCAATATGAAAGCATGAATGCGTCATAGTAATACAATAGAGTGGAGCAGAAAAGACATGATTTTAAAGGCATTCGTGAAGTTTAAATTGCACCAGATAGAAAAAGCCTCTTCCAGTGATTTAAATATTTTATCATTTATTTACTCAATTACTTTTTTATTTTTACCAGCGCTGCAGAACACAATCAAAGTTAGTTAAAAAACTGACTGTTAAAAGGAAAGCCACAAGCATCAAAACATGACAAAAAATGTAAGACTCGAGAAAAAGGCAAATTTAGTCAAATGAAAGCATACAAATAAACTCTTCAATAATTATGAGGGCATATCAACATTACATAAAAAAACAAAAAGATCTGAAGTTTCCGTAAGATGAAACTATGTTAAAAATGAAAAGCTTATACTTCTGTTCTGCAACATGGGAGTGACATGAATATTTGAATGTCTGCTTGAATGCAATACTCTGAAAAAAAAAAAAAAAAAAAAAAAAAAAAAAAAAAGAGACAACATAGAAATGCATTTAAAAACACAACTTATTAGAAAAACTGCAATAATTATTAACAAAAACAGCAAAACACAAGTAATTGTCATTTTCTTTTTTAAAAACCTAAAAAGTATATTGTTTAGTTTTTATTATTTTCTTGTGCTTTTTGATTTGTTGTCTATTTTTCTTTCAGCCACTGTATTGTGGACTCTACGATCATCATAGTTTTTTAGATAATTACTGAAGTTACATGATTGGGTCATTATGATAATCTTTACAAATGATAAATACTCCCATAACTTTTGAAACCAAATATAGCTGGCAACAGTAAAACCTGGTGTCAGGCTGAAACTGAACCACGCCACATCCCCACCACTAAGCTTCCGACTTTACGTCAGTGCTTAGGTCTTTATTAAAAGACCTTTTTCTTTGTCTTTCCAGATGAAGGCAATGACTGCATGTCAAGTGCAAGTGTTTTTAAATGGCACAATTGATTTTGTCAAGGCAGAAAGGATGTCTAAGACAATTGACATCATGGGCACCCTTGCACATCAAACATTGTGAAGACATGTGACAAGTTGATGAAACTGTATGAAAAGATTGGCAACATAATTGCAGAAAATAGCAGAAGAGGTCTCCATTAATTAAAAGACATTTCTCAAATTTTGCATGAAAATTCGATCATGAAGTCAGGAGTGTTGGCACAGCTTTAGAACTCACTTTTCTTACCATTTTCCTATTCTTTGGCAAAACCTGTGCACTTCAATGGCTACCAGTGAACTAAAGACGTCACTTAATAGAAACTTACAGCAGCTGTGCGTGAGCACCCAGGCTACTCAACACTGTGTGGCTGAAAACCATGTGGTTTTATTCCCAAATGGGCAGTCTCTTTATTTAGCAGACATATCTTGTACATTGTATACATGTATGTGCATATGTATCTGTATATGTGTATAAAGTAATATGTAAGAAAAGGTTACTGTTATTTCAGCTATTACAATGTATAGGTGTGGTGTTGTGCAAGGTTCACTGTGGGCTCCATGAAATGATGTGATCATTTTATGCAGCCCATTGTAAGGGTGGCAACCTGAAGTATATGTACTCTTGAAAAAAAAAATATCAGTATGATACAAACCACCATCCTATGTTTGACCATTTCATTTACAAGTCTTGCCAACAAAGACACCATCATGTGTAAGAAAATTCTAATCAGTTAAGTCCCTAAAAAGATGTAATCTTTAAAGTTTATTTTAAAACTTGTCCTAATTTGGTTGGGGCAGGCTCAAACAGACATACAGACATGCATGAATTTGAATTTTCCGCTACCCACATATTTTGTGTTTGGAACTGGTTTGAGCTTTTGCATGTCTCTCTTCCAGGAAGCAGTGTAGTACACAAAGTCAGTGGGCGAACCACACTGACAGCCGGCAGCCTCCTCGACAATCTACACTGGCATTATGTCACCATAAAGCGTTACGGTAGGCAGGTGAACTTCACAGTGGACAGCCAAACAGTGACAGCCATATGTAATGGACAGTTTACACACCTGGATCTGGATACACAGGTACTATGAAAACACTGAAACATGCACGCATTTATTCAGATATTTCATATCCAACCAGTTGGTTAGTGAGCTATTTGGAGCGCATCAGTTTTCCTGCATTGCCTGTATTATGTTTTTTGAGCGTGTGCCTTTCTGTTTTCTTGTAGTTATATGTAGGAGGTGTCATAGAGCCAAATTTACCTCATCTGCCCACCACACCAAATTTTCGTGGCTGCCTGGAGAATGTCTTTATAAATGGAGTCAACGTCATTGACAAGGCTAAGAGAGAGGATGAAGACATTCGCATCCCACGAAAGGTAAAACAATACGGCATTTACTGCTAGTTATGCAATAAATCCAGTATTTTAAAAGTACTTTATCTGATTAATGTGGGTTTGTTTTCTCCTTAGAAAAAGATGCATTTTGCCTGCAGAGATATTCTGCTCAAACCAATGACTTTTGCGGGGCCAAACAACTACCTGCAGGTGCCGGGCTTCTTCAGAAGGCCTCGTATGTTTGTCAAATTTAAATTCAGATCATGGGACTACACAGGGCTGCTAATGTTCACGCGGTTCGCTGACGACCTCGGTGCCCTTGAGCTGGGATTAAGTGAGGGACAGATCAATGTCACTATATTCCAACCAGGAAAGAAGAAACTTCAATTTGCTGCAGGTAGGTTTATGCTATTTTTAGACATTGTCTGATAAGAGGATAAAGCTGATTCCTAGATTTTAAAGGGAACAGTCTTAAAAATGTGATGCCATTGACAGCTCAGTAGCCATATTCTTGAAAGTCACCTTGCTATACCTTTGCTAAAACTTATTTCCTTCCCAAAGTAGAGACTCTTGGAAGGTGTCAAGATACCAAAGGCAGTGAGCTCATGAAATCCCCTTTATGAAAAAACACATTTTTTCAGTTATGACAAAGGATATATTTTACCATTGTGGAAAAAATACTCGGTGAATACCACCATGGTCATTGGGGGTTATTAATGATGAAATACGAGTGGTATATAAAATATCCCTAATTGTATGCATATTTTGTATGGTTGACCCCAATGTCTTGTATTTTTATTTCGGGGTATCAGGTTGAAGAGTTTGTGCTAGAGTACCTCTAGTTTAAGCTTCCCTAAAGCCAGGCATCCACTGTACAACTTTTTGGCGTTCATGGCGTTCAGCTGCTGCTCATACTGTACGAGTGAATCGCAGGGGTTAACAGTTCACAGCTCACGATTCTTCTTCTCACACTATACGACCCAATGCTCGGATGCAATCTGACTGCTCACACTGTTCGTCCATGTATGACACGCATGGATGTATAATAAGAACTTATAATATAATTAAGTCTTATAATACATCCATGACGGCACGTCGGACTCTTGTATCCGGAAATGCAACATTAAAAGTAGTAGTAAAAGAAGTAGGAAGTGGTCGGATGCTCACAGATGCGAATGAATAACAAACAAAAACACATTGCCCGAATAGGCTCCGCTGTGCCTGCCACAACTCAACAAGTCGACCCTCCATTGCTTGGGTCCAGGTCTGCTGTGATGCCATGCTGCTCCGTCTTGTGCATTTGTTTTCTCGTCTGTATCCTTGTTTGCGCATGTTTAGTGTGACATTGCCTCACAAGGGGCGACCAGGATTTCAAACAGGTTTGATTTTCATCCGATCAGTCAGGAGGTAGTCGTGAGTTGTTAATCCCTTCTTGTTACGTCGTGTATACTACACGATGTGAGACGCACGATTGAGCCAAAACTTGGCCCGATCCCAAAAATAGTCGCACGGGTGAAAAATCGTTTGAAAAAGGGCCAAAAATCGCACAGTGGATGCCCGGCTTAAGGCACCTGCCATACTTGTCTGAAGTTTAAGGAACATGTGCCTTAGGGCAAATGTGGGCATATTAGTAATTGCAGCATAGACCATATGAAGTACTGGAGACATCAGAGTGATGACAGCTGTTTTTTTCTTCGGGCTCTGTTCTCTGTCTTTTTGCCCTACAAACATAGCTGGAGGGTCTGACAGCATTAATCCATGTTTTGCTCCACTCTGGATCTTCTCTGTAAGATGGGGTTCAGTAAGAGTATAAATCAAGGTTGTCTCCACATTGGTTAGTGCATTCAGATTAAAAACAACTGTATTTCACTGAAAATATTAAATATAAGCCATAGTTAGCATCAACACCGTCAGCTTCTTTCAATTAAAAGGGATAGATTAGCAGCTTTTGCCTCCATGAATGTGTGATTTCATGACTGAAAGCTATACACTTTTCCAACACATACATTTCTTGCACCAGGCTGTTACCACTGTAAGAGACAAAATGTTATGTGAGTTTAACATATGACTTGTGGCGCTCCTGTTGTCAGTCATAAAGTGAATGATTGAGAAATTGCAGATTTTTGCACATCCATACAGACTGATTTTTTTAATTCTTGAGGTTGCAGCTGAGGTAACATCTGTGTCCAGAACTTTCTAAGCGAACTTCCGTAATGTTTCCTTAAAGAGTAAGGCTAAACATATAAATTGAACACCCTGCTCTTTTCACCTTATAAAAAAGTAGATCAAATTACTGTGTGGGGATTTTATTCGACACAAAAATCCCCAAAACCTACCTGCTTTTTATTTGTAAAATAAAGCTCAAAAGATTTTTTTCCCCATCTTGTACATGGAATTTTGGCAAACCAGCCTTGCTTAGTCATGGCTGCTGAGCTGGAATCTGAAATCCTCATTCAGTGACAGGGTCGAGCTGTTTTTATTTCCAAAGTAGGTGTTCATTGCTCATATGAATTCTGAGCCGAGTCTTAATGCAGAGGCAATGCATCAATGCAATGACTGTCTTATCTCTAGGTTACAGACTCAATGATGGTTACTGGCATACAGTAGATTTGGCAGCAAGAGACAACCTGCTGACACTCACCATTGATGAAGAGGAGGGCTCTCCACTAAAGATCACCAACCCTTTCACAATTCGGACAGGAGATCGTTACTTTTTTGGAGGTGGGCGAATATCTCCATAACTCCATCATGTCTCCATCATTGTTGTATACTTACATTTGCATTTTGCTTTGCATAATTTAGGCTGTCCAAAGACCAATAACACAATAAGGAAGTGTGAAACCAAACTGAACCGCTTCCACGGCTGTATGCAGCACATCTTTATAGATAATGAACAGCTGGATATTGATATCATCCTTCAACGCCAGTGGGGACGCTATGCTGAGCTCTTATTGGGCACTTGTGGAATCACTGACAGGTGAGTAAAATGAACTGACTAAATATATTGTTCCAGACATCAACAAACATTTTAGAGAGGTGTCAGTTATAAAAATCAAGGTCTTCTCCAGTCTGGATGCCAAGATAACTTAGTCAACAGAACACTGTGAAAACAATGTTTTTGTTATTACTTCCTTTGTGTCAGATTTGCACTTAACCTGATGTTTTTTATTTGATCATTAGAATAAAACAGTGTTATCTGAACATGTAACCTTCTCTGTCTAATAAAGTAACCTTTTTCAGTGTCTGAAGTTATGAGGAAATTTTGTCATAACTCCGCTCCAATCAGTAGATAAAAATAGCGACTCATTTTTAATAATATTTTGGTGTGCAGATGATGAAATCTCTAAATTCTTATAAATTCCACTTTTGAAAGTCTATTGTGATATTTTCTCATGCTGCCTTTTATAGGATACTACTCTAACCTGTTACAATTTTCATTTTGAATCGGGATGTCCCAATAAGCTTCTGAGGCCCCTGATCCCAATCTGATTTTTTTTAGATACATATTTCTGCTAATAGTGAATCTCAATCCAGTATTTATATACTGTATTACCTAAATAATACAATTAGACAGTATTTTTGGTTTGTTAACCTAATTAGGTATTCAGTTCCATTGAACTATGCACATCAAAGCTTTGTTCATTGTTGTAAAATTGTAAAAGAATGGTATTTGTGAATAAATAAGTGTTTTATTTATATCATTTTGGATATCTTCTAGTCCTGAGGAGGCCTGCTCTGAGGGCTTCAAATGGCCCTCAATCTTCCTTGCTCTTGATTATTCTGTAATGCCGTATTAGGACAGCAAGCCTGTATGTACAGCCAGCTGGAGTGAGTGTGTAGTTCAGCCCACACTTAGAACCCCATATCAACCCTTTCCTTTTTCATATTTCTAATAATGTAGAAGAATGACATGTACATAAATGTATTCTAAATGTCTGAGTTGAAACTTGGAGCAGTAACATCACCTTATGAACCTCACTCTGGTAAAACATTGTCTGCATTGTAGTGTTGAGAGGACATACCTTGGATCCAAAAGATGTCAATAACCTACATTCTCCACCACAAAGGTGATCTGGTTGTCCCCAAAAAAAAAAAGTGACAAATTCAAACACCTTCTTGTAAATCTTTTTGGCTTTAGTACTTTCTCTAGGATATTTTCTCTTCTTTTACTTTTAAAACTGTTGTTTCAGCACTAAAGCCTCGCCTTTTTCATCTGTAGCTTCAGTAAGTGTTCTATATGTCATTTCACGTTTGTTTTAAAAGTTGTATCAAACTGATAGTATTGAAAGAGCTCTCGTACCACCTCCATGTAAAACAGTAGATTTGCAGTTACTGAGTGGCCATTGGACTGTTTCCACTATCTACATAAAAATGTTTCCATACAGTCACAGGGCTGCAACTGCTGCATCACTAGCCAATTTGCAGCCTGCTCAAGTGTGCTCAACTGATGGAAACTGACAAAAACAATTAAGAGGACATAATCATGAAGTCCGATCCCTGATCAATTAAAAAAGTGCAGATATTGGGCCTGATCTGATACTAACCGATACTGGTATGGGACATCCCTGTCTGGAACGTTCCAAATTGGGAAGTTGTGTTTAATTAAAAGCAAAAAAACATACAAAGTGGATAACTATATTTTCATCTGACCTCACAATATCTTGTCTTGTCCAATATTCAATCGAATAACAGTTGAAGATATTTAGAACATTTTTGTATTCTGCATTTGTTAATATTTCACACAAACTGTTTTGGAATGTAAGTTGGTAGATCCCTATCCTTTAATCACATGTTTGACCTACAGATGTACTCCAAATCCATGTGAACATGAAGGCAGATGCATCCAGTCCTGGGATGATTTCATCTGTCTGTGCGAGAACACTGGTTACAAAGGAGAAGTGTGCCACATGTGTAAGTGCAGTAACAAGTGCCTCTTTTCAGGTAATTACACTCACTCTGTGCTGTATTTTGTCTCAATCATCACACATTGATTTTTTGATCAGCGGTTTATCAACAATCATGCGAGGCCTACAGACTCACCGGCAAGTATTGGTCCGGAAACTACACCATCGATCCTGACCTCAGCGGGCCGCTGAAACCATTTGAGGTCTACTGCAAAATGAAGTGTGAGTAATTGTCACTAATGAAGCACAGCTTCATCACCAGTGTGTTCACTCTTTGCATGGTCCTCTGTGGTTTGATAATGAAAAGGCACAGGTGGGTTGTAATGCTCATTTAATGTGAAATGTGTGCCAAACTTTTTGGGAAATGATGTGCTTTATAAAATAAGAGATTAACTTTTAACTCAACATCATTTCACCTGTGATATTTGTCATTATTGCCACCTCCATTGTAAATGTTATCATTAGCTGACTATTGCCCTCTGCCATACCTCTCCACAGCATATAAAGCCTGGACAGTGATTCTGAATGACCGTGTGGATGGTACCAAAGTGACAAAGAGTTCAATAGACCAGCCTTACATAGGTGATGTCAACTACTGGAACGCCTCTTGGGATGAGGTCACTGCTTTAGCAAACAGCTCCATGTACTGTGAACAGTGGATCGACTACTCCTGCTATAAATCACGACTCCTCAACACACCCAGTGAGTGGTATTAATCATAAAAAGTTGAACTACTGCCTGGCAGCTTTATGTCACTGCAAGATATAAAAAGGCTGGACAGTGAAAGTACAGTGGTTGTTACAGCAGAAGGGTGGATGGGTAGAAAACGTATTACGTAACATTGTAGGCGCATGGTTTTAATAACCTTTAAATCACAGAACCATGTTCCTGTGTAGGTTCTGAATCAATCCAGGTCATGGTTATCCAAAGCTTGAGCCAAGTTGCAACAGGATCAGTCTGACTTCTTTAATGTACCTGTTTTTTTTTCTCAAAGGGTATTTTTCAGATCCAACAGCTAACTTGGATAGTGCTAGAAAAAATAAGCCTCTTTACCATTTCTATTTCAGTAGTCTGAACTGTCATGAGTGCAGGCAGAGCAAGGGCAGCTAACCTTAAGGTGGTTTTCCATGATTTTTGTTTGTTGTGTCAGTTATATTCATTATGGGCCAATCAGATGATGTAGAAGGTGGGTGCTACTGCCATGGTGCAAAGTGCTAAATGGGAGCCATCTAGAAAAAAAACTCTCAGCAAGACATGTTAGAAGTGGAGTAAAAAATATCATTTCTTACAAGAAGAGCTTTCAGTGTTAGTATTCATTTTTGATTTTATAAAAAATGGGGCCAGATCCGACAAAAAGCGAACAAACAAACAAACAAACACTGAAGCTGTTAGCATCGTTGCTAATCCCTGTACAACCAGACACTTCTTGCTGTCGTCACATTTGTGCCTCCCCCCTCCTCCTGCTTAAAAGAATGTTGATTGGACCGTGCTGCTGTAAGCCCAGCACAATCATTGTAGGTTGGAGCTTGGCAAGATGGATCCACCTGATTACTGACATTGAGTCAGTAAGTCAGAGTCTGAGTTATCAGAAATTTTTGCATGTATACATACAAACTGTGATACTAGGTATGATAGTAATAGTGACCTTGGACATATCAGTTCTGATTATCTTTATATAAACAATGTTACACACATGATTGCCACAGCTGTGAGCACCAACTTGATACAGTCAAACCAAGAGGAAAATGTTTTTTGACATGTTGAACACAGTTTTCGTGATTTCTTTTCACCACGGAGCTCCTTATACTGTATGCAAGAATCCAAAACTCTATGAAAAAAATTTAGCTTTTATTTGAGGAAAACAGTGCAAAGCCAATGTCTAGGTTGTTCACTTAAAGAACAGAATTCCTGCATTACTTCATATAGACCATGAAGTTTTCCACATTAGCCATATAGAAGCTGATATGTCTGACAAATCAGCATTCATCAGTCATTCAAAATGGCTACCTAAATATTTGATGTCATTTTAAAAGGTAAAGCATAACAAAAAACGTTTTGTTGTAAGATGAAATTTTACCCCAATGTCCTACCTATTATATAGACACCAAATACTTATTTTCCAGTCTGTAAATATATGAAGAATTTGTGCCAAGTTAGGCTTCAACACACAGTGTGAACAGAACATATTTCTATATTTTCTTCCAGAGTTTGGCCCCATATATTTACTAAACTCCTCATTCAAAGACGTCACAGCGTGGTCTGTCTTTTGTTACAGATATTGATCTTTTAGTTAGAAACAGACCAGACCTCTTATTCCTTAAAATGCTTTCTGTATCATGTCCAAAGAGTATGCTTGTAACTTTGTTATTAAAAACAAATTTAATATTGTGAGCACTCATGATGTTTTGATCAATTTGGCCCGTAACACAATTTTTCTCTTTCTATCTAATTTCATTGCTCTTCTAACGAAAACCTCTCCTTTATTTCATATAAAAGCCAGATAGAAGGAGGAATTTTTGCAATTTGAAGGTCCTGAGTCCTGATGCTTGACTGTGGCTCTTTACAACTATTTTTAAAAAATTTAGCTTAAATCCTATCAAACAAGGATTTACACAGCACAGGGACATAGACGTCATCCATCAAAGATGTAAATTAAAAAGTGACATTCTCTTATTGCTCCATCAAACTAGATGGAAGGCCTTTTGGTTACTGGATTGGTCGTAACAACGAGAGTCACTACTACTGGGGTGGAACATTCAGAGAGGTCCAGAAGTGTGGCTGTGCCATCAACCAAACCTGCGTTGATCCAAAGTATCAGTGCAACTGTGATGCTGACTACAGGCAATGGTAAAATGTCACAAATTGAGTAGATTGAAAGATTATTTGTTCTAAACAAAGTAGATTAAGTCCCTTTTCTTCTTTGTGGCTTCCAGGTACTCAGACAAGGGTTACTTGGACTTCAGAGACCACCTGCCTGTGAGGAGGGTTGTAGTCGGGGACACCAACAGGACTGGCTCGGAGGCGCAATTCACTGTTGGGCCTCTCCGCTGCCATGGAGACAGTAAGTTAGCTGCAACACACTGGTTATATTCAAAACTATCCACTCTACTAACAGCATTTTGTGGTTCCCCCAAAATGTATCATTTAGTATACAGTTTTACATTAATGCCTGGATGTTTCACTGATTCTGAGAAATTCATCAATATCCATTTGATCAGTATACCTTTCATGCTGCTAGGTCTGGAGTTCCATGTATGAAATTTGTGTTAAACGGTAGCTATATGCTCTGCCGTGTTTACTCTGATAGCTTTAACCTTGATGTAGAACAGCATAATGATGACTGTTTCTCTTTTTAACCTTGAGACAGATGTGTAACATGCATCCCATTTCACCAAAAGTAAAGCACAGAACATGCATGAAATGTACAGAACTGTAGAGTTGTTGTTAAAATTATGCAACATAAAACATGTCTGTTGCTTGCTAGCTTGTGAGCATGGTTTACCAAAAGATGACCCAATAGCTGCTTAGCTCAGGGAAGTTGGATCACGTGACTAGGCTTATGTTTAGACTATGAGGTAAAAATACTTTCTGGATTATAATGTTGATGTATTTAGTTGCTATCAAGCAACCTTAGGCAGCAGAAAGACTTAGCCGAGGGTAAAGTGTGTCTAACTAAATTCAAGCAGCAGTTGCATTGAGAGGGGCCTCTATGATTGATGATATAATAGGCCAATAGATCCAACAAATGGTCAGTTGTGCAGGGGTTTGTGGATGGCTTTTTGAAACAAATGCATTTGAATATTTGTTGACAGGAAACATCTGGAACACCATAGCTTTTACAAAGCCCACATACATCACCTTTCCCACCTTCAGACCTGGGTCCAGTGCTGACATCTCTTTCCATTTCAAAACCTATCGTGACCACGGCGTCTTCTTGGAGAACTCTGATGATCAGCTACGAAACTTCATACGAATAGAGTTGAATAGTGAGTTCTCTCATCCTCTGGAACAGATCTTTTCTCTTTTTGTCATTACAATATATAACTTATGTCCTCTTTTTCATTTTTTAGCAACTCACAACCTTGTATTTGTATTTATGGTCGGCGATGGCATCCTCAATGCAACACTGCGTTCCCCTGTGCCTCTCAATGACAATGAGTGGCACTTTGTTCAGGCTGAAATAAACGTGAAACTGGCCCGGATTAAGGTTGACAGCCAGCCATGGGCTGTAAGGCGCTTCCCAGGTCAGACCTTTGTCACCATGGAGTTTACACACCCAATCCTCGTAGGTATGTGGGGAATCTGGGTACTATCGAAATAGTGTAACGTATAGTTTGTTTACTTCTTTGTTTGAACTGTCATAAATTACTACTGACTCTATTTGTCATAGGTGCTGCCAACCGCACACTGAGACCTTTTCTGGGGTGTCTGCGAGGTCTTCGAATGAATGGTGTTCCTCTTGATCTTGAGGGAAAAGTGAACGAAGAACAAGGAGTAAGGAGAAACTGTACTGGACAGTGTCTTAATGCGACTATTCCATGCAGAAACAGTGGGCAGTGTATTGAGGGCTATGCCGCCTATACCTGTGACTGTAACAACACAGCTTTTGATGGTTTCTACTGCCATAAAGGTGAACTCACACTGTTGCACCTTGTAAACCAGTGAACTATAAGAACAGTTATAGACAGCTAGTAATATGTTTTTTTTTCTTAAAGATATTGGAGCCTACTTTGAAATTGGATCGTGGATGAGATACAACATACGAAAGAAGCCTATAACAGATGAAGCAGCATGGGCTAACTGGATAGACCCCCACTACGATAACTTCAGCTTGGGATACAACGACACATCAGATGACATCGAGTTCAGTTTCAGCACTGTTCACACGCCCGCTGTATTACTGTACATTAGCTCTTTCGTACAAGACTATATTGCCATCATCCTCAAGACTGATGGTAGGTTGATGAGGCTTGGAGAGAATTTGTTTGAGAATGTTAACCCTGGATATTTTAGAATAGAATAGAATAAACCTTTATTTGTCCCTCGTGAGGAAATTTACAATTTTAACAGATTACGTTACAAATTTTTACCAAATTTGCCTCTGCTTTTGACGAGGCCATTGTCAAAAGCAGTATTGACGTATATGTTTCCTATCTTTCCACAGGCAGTGTTGATCTGAGATATAAGCTTGGTCTCATAACACACAAGTACCAGCTGACTCATCGTAACCTGGCAGATGGATACCCGCACTATGTCAACATAACCAGACACAACAGAACCATCAAAACACAGGTTCATGCCCTCTCTGCTGTCAATGCCTAAACCTTGTTTTAGGGGTTATGTTATGCATTTTATGCTGTTTAGATGCAGTAAAATAACATTTTAGATCTGCAGAAATCAAAGTCTTTACCTTGTACAACCTTGTACTACCTTGTGCATCATTCGGCTTCTATTGAAAAATACTGAAGTTTATGATACTTTATAAGTTTGGTTCATCAGGATTATCTTTAGAAATTAACATGGCTTTCATTATTTAGGAGTGCAAATATGATCATCAAAACTAAGGGATACTTAAGTCTACATTGCAGTGGACTGACCTTTAATTCTACAATTTTACTGTTTCTGGTGAGAATTTTCTTTTTAGTGAGACCCAATTAAGTTGGTGGTCATGGCTGTGTCACTTGCAAGTCTCACTTGTTTTTGGGACAGTTAAGGGTTTGTGTCCACAGGGAGGTGATTGGACAGTTGTTCTGGAGATCCCATTCAGTTCAGGTCAGACAGATATTGTGATAATCCTTTCTGCCAGTGTAAATGCGAGGAAGTTAGCCACTACGTAAAACAAACTCCCAGCAGAACATGAAAATATTCCTTTTATTGAGAGGTTTGTGGTGGTGTTTCTTTCTTTCTTTCTTTTTTTTTTTTTGTTTAGAAAAAAGGTGGTACAAATCTGGTAAATCTGCTCCTGAAGCTGTGAGCATCTGTGCTGATCTCTGTATGAGCAGTCGCTTCCTGCTGTTAATAACTTTCACTGCTTCCTGCCTTAAGGGCATTGATGAGCCATGCTGCTTTGGGCCACTCACATTTGTCTTATGCTGCGTTCACACCGCAAGCGACCCAGCTACCAAAATCACGTCGCCCACTGACGTATCGTCGCGGGTCAGTAAATACCTCATTTTTTTCACCTTTGCCGTTGGCCGTCGCTCGGTGACGTCACGACCACTTGAGTTTCACTGCAATCATATCATGTATCATATAATAGGATGTATAAGCGGACATTATTCCAGCTGTATCCTTTTCATTCACTTATCAACCACAAAACACTGCAGCTGATGCCCTGCAGCAGCATTATCTGTGAGTTTAGGTGGAACTGATGTCCTCACTGACTAATGTCGCCCACATGGACATGGATTGTTACTCTGTAGTCCAGTTGAAAAACTGTCTGTCACACATGCACACATCACTGATTGGCTGCTGCCGCACAGCCACACACAACATCGTCTGAAAAGATCAACTTTTTTTTACTTTAGCATCGTGTGACAAGCTTTGTGGTAGTGTGATAAGCGGCTGTCACATCGTGGGAGGGTTAGCCCTGCCCCATCGCGGCTGTACACTGACTTTGCATGGAGAGTGATCACCGAGGTAGTACAGGTAGCGTCCAGTGTGAATGCACCTTTAGATTGGGATTTTGCAGGATGGAGCTCTCTGGTTACTCTCATCTAATCAGGCTGATCTATCAATGCTGCTGGGTGATGATGACATTGCTTCTTGTGTGATGTATTTTCATTATTCACAGAAATGTCACTAAGAAAACATGAGCACAAAGTCAATAAATAGTTTCCTACCACTGGTAAAAGCTGAAAAACAGAAATTTGTTACCTTGTTGTACAAGGCATCTTAGTTTCCCTTTTGCCCTTGTTGTTTAGATAGGGACAGCAGAAGTCCTGCCCCTTCTTGACACCACTTGGTCATTGAGAGAGGAGTGACATAACTGAGGGCTGCATGGTCTCAGAAGAGTCTTTTCAACTCACAGTGCTGGAAGTGTTTTGACAATTGTGTGCTGGTGACAACCCTGGTAGTGCTAGAATGGTAATTCATAGTTACGGTTTATAAGGCTGCGCATCCTCAGTGGTTTCATGATTCTTTTCAGTTATGATTTTTAGTCAGTGATTTACTTCCATATAACATCACAACTATGCACAACTATTTTTTCTCAGTTAATACAAGCAGTCAGAAGAATATGCACTCCTTTTTATTATGTAGATATTGCTTTTGAATTCATTTTTTAACAAAAAAGTGTCTTCACTGTTAACTAAAATAAATGAAATTGTTAGGTATAGCCTACCTATGCTTGAAGTTATACTGCAGTATGGCTCAAATGTCCAAAAGGGACCACTCCTTAAATGCATAACAAACAGAAGCTTAGTCTTACAAACATTTACAACAGTGTCTTCTATAGCATCAAATCTGTAATTAGTTTATGTAACTTGAGCAATTTTTTAAATTGAAAATGCCTAATTAATGATTGGATTAACTTGTTCATATGTTTTAGTTATTAGCAGCATTGTGTGTATTAGTGGCTGTATGCTCTCTGTATCAAATCATCTACTTTCAAAGCAGAATGCATAATAAAACCAAACAACAACAAAGTAAAGGAAATTTGATGTAGATAGTTGATTTTTATTTAAGTTATGTATAAATCTTTTATAGTTTTTTCATGCTGCTTTGATGGAATTATGATCATGTTTATAATTAAATTTCCACCAGTCTTTAGTCCGTCAGCATAACCACATACTGCACCCTCACACAGGTGGATTACATGGAGCCCATTGTTGAAAAGATCACACTTGTGGAGGATGCCAGGTTTGATTCTCCAAAGTCCATGTTCCTTGGCAGAGTGATGGGTAAATATTGTATTTTTCTCTTGTTCGTAGAAAATGTGTTACACGCGATATTCCCATTATGCCGTTAAAGCATAGACATTGATGCTGGTTTGTTTTGTGGTTTCAGAGGTTGGAGACATTGACTATGAGATCCAGAGGCATAACGCTCCTGGTTTCATTGGCTGCATATCAGGAGTGAGGTACAATGTCTACGCCCCTCTGAAGGCTTTTTTCAGACCAAATGAAACGGATCCGCCAGTGACAACGCAAGGTTATGTCTCAGAGTCAATTTGTGGCGCCTTCCCTCCTATTCTGGGTTATGTACCATGGGAGGTAGACCCCTGGTTTACTGGCATAGGTCAGTTTATTCATATTATGGTGCATAAATACACAAAATATGTTTTAGTTATTTTATTCACTCATTTGTGTGCCCCTCTCTTTTTTAGAATATTTTTATATCCACGATGACTTAGGACTGTTTTGGATAACAGGTGAGAACACACTTTTTTCTTCTTTTGTTGCTTCTCTGATAATATTATATTCTGTTCAAACCCAAAAGATGCTCATTCTCCCTCGGGAAATAAATCCATTAATGTGACATTAAGCTTTTATTCAGTTTATTTTGAAACCCTTCTCCTCTCTGCTCCACTCTCAATTTCCCTCCTGTCCTAGATAACGCAAATAAGTCCTTTGAAATTCTCTTTACTTTTTTCCTAAAATCCTTTAATCCTAAATTAGAGCAGGGTTGTCAGATCCCAACGTGGGATTTTGAGTGTTATTCAAGCGTTGAGTGAGGGTTCAAATTTATCGAGAGACAAAACTGACCCACACACCTCCCTAAAATCAAACAGAATAGCAATCCAGACATTCTCAATGCATTATTGTAGCACCAAGGATTAGATTTAAATCCTTTCTGCTTAAAGTTGTTTATCATTTTAATCTACCTGCGTTCATGAGTGGATTAGGTGAAGCTAAAATATATGTAAATCAGATTTGTTGTTTTTCAATGCCTGCTGTAGATAGAAGTGTACATGATTTTTATGTATCAAAACATACAATGAAAATGCTTAAAAATACTGTATTTTGCATAATCATTCTTTCACAATAGAATTATACATTAAGAGGGGAAGCTGTGGATTAAGTAGAAGGTTGGGGGTTCAATCCCCAGCTCCTGTAGAATTTTACAAAGTCCTTGAGCCTGGATAAAAACTTAAAAAGACCAGACCAGTTGCTGCATATCTTGCATATGTTGTTTGCTTAATGCCAGTCTTGCACACCAGAATGTTTTGTCTTTATGCAAACCCTGTGTTCAGAACTTGGCCTGATCACGGCTGGTCACACCTGATCTTAAACTAATTGTTTTAAGTTTTGCCAACTTAAGTTAAGAAATGAGACAAACTGCAATATTTTCGTCATTAACTGTCATTTCACTCAGACAGCAATCCAGCTATAGGCTGAATAATTTATGCACGGGGCACACCATGGACTGGTTACTATCCAGTCACAGGGCTGCCAAATAGAGAAGCAAACAACCAGTGCTGACTGTATTTACTTTACTAAGGTCCGTAGTACTGCTGAGTTTCAAAAAGGGAGGAAGAAAAGCTGTCAAATTATGGTCAGCCTCTTAACTCCTTTATATAAATGAACTGCAAAGCATTCAGGGAGGTAGCCAACGGAGTTCAGATTGCAAGTGATTACTAAAGACATAATGCAATGTGCTATCACACCTGGTCAATTTTTGCATCTGACCAAACTATATAATTGTTAATTTGTGTCAATGCATTGTGTAAATAGGATTTAAGTTGTGACCTGACACACCAGAGGGACTGTTTCACATAGCAATGGGATAAGTTTCATTAGTCCATCTGGGAAAAGCCCTACAGAAAGTGACTGAGAAGGACAGAACCTTTAATAAAATCTGGAAGGAGACTGTGTGGTTATTTTGTTTGTCAGATCTATTTCAGGCCACTCATAGGCTCAGTCATTTTTGCTTTCAGTAAAATTGAACCACACTAATTGACACTGCCTCAAATACTGACATTTAAGCCAACCTTTGCGAATGCATAGGAAAACGCTGAGCCACATTGAGCTAAGTCAGGCCACACAGAACTAAGTTAATGTTAGAGGACAACACTGATAGTTGTTGGTTAAAAAATGTATGCATGCTTAAAAGTTTTAGATGTTTACTCAACACACTTGTAAACACCAGAAGAGTTGACCTCTGCTTACCCCCACAGCCCTCAGGTAGAGATACGATCATCTCTGTTGGTGAATGCTGAGGCCTACCAACGCATAGTTTAAAACACAGAAGCTTAGTTGGGTCCAACTGCTTCATACATACTATTGCATGACTTGGATTCCTGTTGTATGACTTGAAGCGCCCTTTTGGGCAGAGCAGTATTTCATCCTCTTAGCATGATGTTAGAATACTGAGACCAGCGCCAGCTGTGGTAAAATGGTATATACCTCTGCTTTATTTGGCGTTTTTTGGGGTTACAGCACAATGTTCAACAACGCCCAGCTATGTTAGGCAAAAACTCCCTTCAGTTGAGCGTGTTACTGGTGTGTATCATTTACAGTGATGAATATTTAAAATCTGTCTACAATTTGTTACATGCCATTGGAACATGCCACTGGCACAACTTTTATCTCTGCTTTAGATACAGTGTTCTGGCAAAATGACCCTAGAACATAATTTTGTCAGAACATTGTAACTTTAACAAAAGTTTTGATGATTTCTCAATGTTGGTCAGTGTTAGCTACTAGTTTGATGGTAACTACCTGTGTATCATGTACGTCCATCTGTGAGTGTAGCTTTAGTCCTTAAAAGGATGCAGGTAAGTCAGGACACCAGAAACAATAATCTCAGCTTGAAAGTTTCTAAGATGCTTATATACAGACATGGTATCTGGTGAATGCAGCTGTTTTCAAGGTTACTTGGTGAGGCTTGCAGTGTAAAAGCTGTTCAAGAAAATGAGAGAGCATTTTGCAGGCTGTAGCCCATTTTATTGGCCCATTTACTAAAAAGGTAACTAAATGATGAGACACAATCCGTAATAAGATAAATGTTAACATACGTTCCATTTTTTAGTCTTTCATTTACAATGGAATTTTGCTTAGTTAACTTTTAATTAAAAGTCTTGTAGATATTTCATTTCATTCATTTTAATGCAGTAAAGTGTTTATAATGGAGTGGTCATTTAAAACCAGCACATTGAGAAGAAACTACACAGTACGAGCCTCACACTTATATCAAAATAGAACCAATTGTGTATAGAGTTTATCCACAGTTAATTTCACATTTCATTGTTAACATATTTCAATAAGTGTTGAAACCAGATGAACAGAGCCAGTATTTCAGAGGAGAAAATAAATGGGAGCAGGTCCCACTGAGCAGGGGAGGCTGTATTTTCAGGATTAAACTGCTGCACAGAGACTGCCTGCTCCATCCTGTCTGAAACCCTCACCATACCAGACACATTCATTTAGCCAGCATGAGCTTAGTCCGCTCTCCACAGCTCATACATGCTTTTAAGCTACAATACTCAACCCATATTTTCCATGCAACACAAGACTCTGTTTTGACTAGCTTTAGCTTCAGACAAAAAAAAGACAGAAATATTATCAGTAGAATAATGTATTGAAAGCCATATGAACTTATCACACCCCCGCCTTTGGCCGTATCAACCAACAAATCACAGCTTACCCAATGTCTTAGGATCTCTTTGATGATCCACATGATCCAAAATCTGTAGATAGCATTTGAGCGTGTGGAAACTAGTATAGGTGGCATTAAAACACACATTAACTGCTTCTGCAGCAGATTTGTTTTCCTCCTCCACCAAAAATAACCATATTAAGGGTTCACATTTTTGTAATAAGTCCTGTGGGCTCAAAATACTGACCCAATGGTTAAGTCTGTGATGAAACCAGGAGTATATAGTAATCCAATTAAATAAGGCCGCACTCCTACATCATGATGTGCTTATCATCAGTTAAGCAAAGTGATGGCTGTTAGTGAGAGGTAAAGATAATTAGGCTTTGGAGAGAAACTTGAGTAAACAGCTAAATGAAGTTGAAAATTTTTGGTCTTTGCGCAATATAAAATGATATAAAAAAAGTGTTGTCTCTTCTTTCCCTAAATAACAGAAACTAATCAATCACAGCATCAACAAGCACTCTGATCATTGAAGAGCATCAACAGGGCCAATGATACCATGAATGAACTATCCAACACCTATTTGCCCTACACATTTCTGTAAGCTGTAATTATTAACCCTATTCTCAAATAATAGCTGTTTCATGGAAGTGTTTAGATTATACCTCTTACATTTTATTATTTGTCCACATGGCTCTTGCACAGGGTTAATGAAATGCATCATTAAGATTAGGAGGTTTTTTGTGTTAATAAAGGGCATCAGTGTGCTATATTACAGATAAGTACACTGTACAAGCAACCTGAGAAGGGTCCCATCTGGTTATCTGCTCCAGGCTTGAATTAGGTACAGTATATCTTATAAACAGCATCAGCAGGGCAGGTCCACTCTCTAAATCCACTTAGGTATATAAGCCTCAGGGATCCAGACTTGCTCAAACATAGTAAATAAGTTACACTCCGGAAACACTGTCTGAAAGTCCGAACACACATCCACAGGCAATTTAATGTCTCAAGGTCTGCATGACAGGTCTTTGACAGGTAACCAAAGCAAAAGCTGGGAGAACTAAAGTCAGAAAAGCTGTGAGTCAAAGCTTTGTGCTGCGAGGTTACAGCTTGAACTGCTTAACAGACAGTCATTTGGTTGAAAGTGCTTCCAGGAAGGTTCTCCGTTAATACTTAAAAGTCGTAAGAACCCAGGAGTCATTTTGAATTCTGACTTGACCTTTTAAAATGACGAGTCAGATCTCCGTTTAAACATTTGATGCATTGCAGCAAAGTGAAAATTCAGCAGCACAGATCGTAATAAAAAGCAAAAGACAAGATAAGGTTGGCATAGTTTGATGAAGTAAAAGCAAGGGTGCAGAGAAGATACTATTTTGGACCCCACCACCATAGCCAAAAACAGTATAATAAAAATAATCTACTTTTTAACAACATGTAACCAAGACTTTTACACGACATCAATTTTGTTAAAAGACAAAAGGCTAAGAGTGCCCACATCCCAAACTATATACTGCTTTGGCCTCACAGTTTTATTGAATACAGCTACCCATTAAAGACACCAACCATTTTTTCCAAGCTGTATACGTGTTGAAAATCATGTATAGAGTTGGTCTTCATTACATACGATACAAAGGGGATTCTTTTCTGCCCCCTATGTATTGACTTCACTTCTGAGTCACAGATGTTGCAGCTTGGCCTGTCTTTTGTCTTAGATAATTATCTTAAATCAGAAACACAGCAGATGTTTTATGCCCAAATGTTGTCTGTATCTATATCATGTCCAGAGAGCTTTCTTGTAATTTGGTTATAAAACCAAATCTGATATTCTGAGCTCCCAGGAATGTTGAATTGGTTTAGCATCTTCATAAAACAATTATCTCTCTTTCTTTCCCCTTTCTGTCCTCTTTTTATTGCAAATTTCCCCTATTTTCTCTTTTTTATGCCTTTGTTTTATTTTATGATGCAACCTTCCTTTCTTAATCTCTCTTAAAAAAAAGAAACTTTTCAGAAAAAAGAGGACTTGGAAAAAACACAGCCCAATAATACTTTCATATCACCACAGCATACGGATGGGCGAAATATTTCTATGAGGTGTATTAATTTTTGAAGTTTCTGTTCAGATGAATATATTATGCAGCCAGTCACCAGTTAGCAGTTAGGCGGCTTCAATTTGAGCCCAGCGACATGACGTCCATGTTTTTTTTACAGTCTATGAATGTGAACCATTACAAAAAAAGTTTAAGACACATTGATTGACAGATAAACAGTATAACTGATATATGGTAGATTCTGGCTGGCTGTATGTTATTCCTTTATCAAAACATCACAAGATATACAGTTGACAAGGATCCCAACAATCCAGTTAAAAAATAGTTTAAACTTGTGATTACTTCCATAAAGATCCATGGATTTTTGTTTCATAATAACAATTTTGCAAGGCACGTCATGCTGCTCAGTTCTCCCCACCTCTGTTGCTTGCTCCTTGTTTGAGAGAGCATTTTTCAAACCAAAAACTGTACTTTAAAAAGTGAATTTACTTCATCTTAAGAGGTGTATTTTAGATGTATGAGTTAACCAATGTCTTGTTTCATGGATAAATGTACTTAGTGAGGAAGAAAAACTGTTTGTAAACCGACTCACCTTGCCTCATTGCACTTCTCTGTGAGTTCTGTTGGTTGGTTTGGAACCTGAAAAATTGGTTTGCTGCTGGAATCAAACAATGTTGATTCCAGCTCGCAGACCGTGACATTATCGGTGGGCATGTATTCTGTGTTGATAAAATGAGCAGGAAGTCGAGGACGTAGAGTAACACACACAGAATTTTTACATATCAGATGCCCTCTGCATGCATCTTCTGTCTCCTAATCATCAACAGTTGTTGTGCGCTGATTGCTTGACGAAAACAAAACTTCAAGTAAAGAAACAAAGACTTTTAGAATATCTATGTGAATATCAATGCAACTGGTTGTTTACATCGGCCTGAGTAACACGGAGTAACACTCTCCCACTTCCGTTCCACTTAAACTGGCATGAATGCAAGCTGGCACGCTAAAAAGCACCCGAGTTTTAGGGTTCTGGAACTGGTTCCAGAACCAGAACAGTGTCTGTGTAAAAGCCCTCTCAGGACACCCTTGAGTAGCAGTACTATTGATGTACTGATAATTAAACATAGCCTTTCTAATTCAATTTTGGTGTAAAAGACCCTTTAATCAATAGAGCAAGTAAACTACTGAAGTTCATGGAGCTAAGAAGGATGTCAAGCAGCGGCAGAGAAAGTATAGTGGGGCTTCATCCTTCCGTCGATCCCAAATGATGCCAGTTTGTTGACGTTTTTTTTTTTTTTTTAACTTTATTTTTATTGCAAAACTGGCAACACACATACAACATTCATTTTGACATTTGAGGGTTTTTTTTCCTTTTACATTTTCTTTTACAGTTTCCAGCTGTATCCAGATGCTTTAGTGACATGTTGAGTATACATAGAAAGGTAATTACATTAATCAATTACTCCATTTAATTAGGCAAAAATAAATTAATTAACTTAAATTAAATTCAATTATAGAAATATATAAATATATATATATATATAAAATTAAGAAATAAATAAATAAGTAAAAACTGTAATAATAATAGGGAATCGGGAATCTGGAGATGAATGATAGGAGGAAAGGAGAAGAAAAAACAGGAAGATCCAAGAAGGTGGTTGTGTAGTGTGTTCTGGTATAGACTCTCTGCCATATTCCACAATATGAAGGTGTGGGTGATCTTATTGCAAAATTATGGCCATAACTGGGCTCCATCTTTTGATGAAGATGTCTGTTTGGAGTCTCAAAGAGTACGTGATCTTTTCCATTCGATATATTTCCCATACTTTTTCAGCCCACATATGGTATGTTGGGGGGTCTGGTTTCAACCATTTGATCGTGATGCATTTAGTGGCTGCTGTTAACAATATATGAAGTAAATATATTCTAGACCTTCCCACTATGCCATCAGGTATCAGGTATCACCCCCAGTAGTGCAACCTTAATTATATCCAAGCCAAACACCACCTTTAAGATTTTAAAAATCTCCCCCCAAAACATTCGTAATTTTGGACATGACTAAAAAAAAATGCACGTAATTCCCAATATCTGTCCCACACTCCCTCTAGCAGTTATTTGTGTGTGTTGGTGTGAATTTGGCGACTATGACTGGTGTCTAGAAAAAAAACGCTTATGACCTTCCACTTAAACTCCTTCCAAACATTGGCATTGGTCACTAGGTGGGCTTCAGTCCATATTTCTGTCCGTACATCTAGTGCCGTTTGTTGAAGTTTTTGCCTCTTTTATTGTGGATATATAACTATCATCATCTAATGTTCTTTGGAGTCTCCAAATCCACCTGTACCTCTCTTTAAACTGCTGTAAAACAGTCTATCTAACTTGAACCTGTACTAGATAAGTCTTCATACTCCAGCTGTTTTCCGGCTTGTAACTCAAAGCTGTATTTATCTACAGGCCCATTGTTAAGAGAATTATCCAGCCTAAAAATACAAATTCTCATTTTGGTTGGTTTTTGGTCTTTAATTACTCAATACCTGAAGTACCTACATTGGGTATTACAATTGGCATTACCTTTTATGAAAGATCTTACATGTGCTTGACCTTCAGATGGTTCAATAAAAGCACTGAAAGAGCTACATGATTATATTCTAGTCAAATTCTGCAATCATTTTACAGTAATACTAACATAAGTTTGGGCATAATATAATGTCTAAAGCTAGGAAGCAGAAGATGGTGATAGAGGAAAAGTACTGACCCTTTCTTTCTATTATTAGTAACTGTTAATAAAAAAATGTCATTTTAGGTTGGAAAGTTAAATATTGTTGCTTAATAAATTAAAATGACAATTATTGTGTGTTTGAGAGCTCATACTGCAGCACTGCACTGTCCACAACACAGATGCTGCAGCCCAGCTGAAATAGGCTGTTTGGACTAAAATGCCTTCAAAACTACTTGATCGTAACAGTAATGACATTTTTAGATACTGAATTCTAGATAATTCCCCTTTTTAAATTCAGTCATACCAACAGACTGATTAACGTCTTCATCAAACATTTAATATTCAGTGTTAAAATGCCTACTCCTCATTAGTATTCTTGAAGTGCCTCTTCCCTCATTGTGTTATAGATTAACTCTGACTGTGCTATTTTTATCCCACAGTCATTGTCATTTTGGCGCTGCTGCTGCTCTTTGGAGGCCTCTACACCATCTACGTCTACGCCTATCAGCAGAAGGGCAGCTACCGCACCAACGAGCCCAAAAACCTGGAGTCACCTAGTAGCGCCCGGCCGCTGACTGAGACTCTGCGGAGAGAAAAGAAGTTCCTTCCAGAAATTGAAGAGGAATTCAGGAGTGACTAGTGTAAAAAGGACCTTTGGGGAAGTGGGCTGGGTTTGACAGGGGGGTTGGGGAGAGGGAAATAGCACTAACAACAACCACAGATACCTGTGTTATGTTTTTAATTTTTCTTTTTTGTTCAAATACATTTTGGTTTGTGTTCCTTTCTCTGGCTGAGTGGGATCTGACACCTGGTGCTTTACATAGTATGTATTTTGGTAAAGGTAAAAGTTCACATCAAGCCCAATGTTGCGTGAGAAGCCAACATGTCTCACACTGTATTGCAGGGTGAAATACTGAAGTGCCTCTTCTAAGCAAGCTTGATCTGAAGTAACAGTGATGGTGTTCAGATAGGGTTTAGATTTGACACTAGGGGATTCAAAAAGAGGTTTAGTTACAGGACCATCAGTTTGAATAATTCAAGCTTTTATTGATAAGTTTTGTTTCCTGAGCCATTTTCAGAACAACCGATGCTCAAAATATCTAACTAAACTGATTCAATGACATTACATGTACATATACACATATATATGTATATATGTATATGTGTATATATATATATATGTATATATATATATATATATATATATATATATATGTATATGTATATATATATATATATATATATATATATATGATCTTTTGGTGACTATCTCTCATGGAGCCATTTTTGACAACAGTGCTTGTGATCTACAAGAACAAATTAAAACTAAAACACTGCAAGAAAAATCCAGGCTGTGGAAATACAACTGATTTCAAAGCAAAATGGTGTAACATTTAAACCTTAGATTAGAGCTTCAAAGTTGATCTAGCAGTACCTAATCTTTTAACTGGGAGAACGGCATTGGTCTGTTTTTTCACACAGTGTCATATTGTCTGCTGTAAGCACTATGGAAGTTAGGTTACATTGTTCTGTCTGTTTGACCTTGCAATTTGTATACACAAAGAAGCCTTCTGCTAAAAGGTAGTCAGTTAGCCTTAGTGCTGTTCAGTAGACTTGCTGAGGCGAAGGGACAACAGAACAGGACTAGCTCTAGATTTTGTTGGAAGTTATTTTGTTTTTTGATCAACAGTGAAGCTACTACTTTAAGGTTGAAGAGTTCCATCACAACAAATTAAAAAAAATTGAGAAAGCATAAAGACAAGCATGGAGCTTTGAGATGTTAGGCTTTGTTTTGACACATAATCAGATTGTTAAAGGTATATATATGCTTATATTTGTTGCAGCATATAGCAGTGCATTACCTACAGAATGGCACGTGTAAGTGGTTTCAGAGTTGCCTAAAGTGTAAGTAGATAGCAGCTTTGCTCTGAAAAAATTATTAAATTACAGGCTTTGGAAGTCAGATTAAGATTACTATCTTTTGGTGTGAGATCTAACTGTCTGTTGACGTACTGAAAAGTCAAGAAAAACATGAGAGTGATGAGGCCAACAATGGTGACCGTAATACCAAACTTCTCATCCTCTCTTAACTTATTTCTGGTTGCTAGATCATACTCAAGATGTCAGAAACTGGGTGCTACGGAGTGGGTAACACTTAAGTTAGGTCATTCACCATTAGCTAGCTCCTACTTAGCATGCTTGTGAGCAGGATTACAGCTGATATTAGTCACTATTGAGTGCCTACTCATATCTCATACAACATGTTCAGAGGCTCTTCAGCACAGGACCCACAATATAACAGTAACGAGACTGGAGACCCCAGAGGTGGTGACTGCATTATCATGGTATCATTATTATGACTGTGTATACTCCCTTATAGGCTTCAGAACAACATTTGGGAGAAGAGCAGCACAAGATCTGTTACGATTTCATATAGAAAGACCAGAAGCAGGTGACAACTAGTTATCTTAATTTAAG
This sequence comes from Scarus forsteni, assembly GCA_036419115.1. Taxonomy (NCBI): domain Eukaryota; kingdom Metazoa; phylum Chordata; class Actinopteri; order Labriformes; family Labridae; genus Scarus; species Scarus forsteni. The sequence goes on along the minus strand of JAZDUH010000084.1, from coordinate 29,416,398 downwards.
CCACAGTTTCATCTGATTGCAATGGCTTGAATTAAGATTGTTTTTCCTATGAATTGTTTGAGAAATGTCATCAAATTAAATCATTCATACGTTTTTTCTTAATACAACAGGAGGCATCTTGAGCATCAATTGAGTTTCCCTTAATACTCTTCTAACTACTAGCTATTCCAAGTTACCTAGGATGTTATTGCACATAGTTTAGTGCTATCTTTTTTATTTTCAAAATATAAATATAATGCACAGTTTTGTACACTTTTTCATGAGCATAGACCATACCTGCTTAAAAATTATTAAGAGAGATTCACTGTTCAGTTGTACCACCCTACAAAGCCATATAAGCAAGTAAAGTTAGGATCTGAATTTATGAGCATCCTTTTTATGAATTTGCTCTTAACCCTGATTGATCCCTTCACCTAAAAAAGTCACACATAGTACATTGCCTCTGTAAAGTGAACTCATTGGAAAAAAACCATAAACTATCATATATCTATAGAAAATGTAACTTTGACATCAACAGATATTTTAGTAAATGTCATTGTTATTTTTAATAATTAATGACATTTCAGAACTTTAACTGTTAACGTGCCAGTTGTGTATGTTAAGTAACCAATGCGTTCATGGAAAACAAAAACATTAATTACTTCATAGATACAAAATGCTGAGAGGGATTTATAAAAACTTTAAGATACAGCCAAGAACATATTGATAATTATTGGTCAAATAAATGATACATTTTTATTTATTTATTTATTTATTTATTGAGCTCTTAATTTTATTTTTTTTCATGTGTCAACTTTAAGACAAAAGTCTCAGTTCATTCTCCAAAAGTACAATAATATTATAATCACATAAACACATATTCTAAAACATTCTAGAACATTATCCCTCGATAGACCTGCTTTTTTTACATTATGCCTCTAATATTTGTATTAAAACATTTTTAAAAACTTAATTTTCCACTTACGACACTCTGAAAGGCAATGATAATGCTTACTGAATATGCTTGTTTTTTTTTTTTCAATGATTGTGGCGCATCAGTTTAAAGAAAAAAAACCCAGCACAGACTCTGTACTGGCCACCAGAAAATATTTTTTTTTTCCCAGTGGGATAGTAAAATAGAAAAATGTTGCTATCTGCTGATCAATAGTGTAAACTGTGAATTTGAAGCCTGGCCTGCAGGTTAAAAGCATGTTGTAAGATAGTACATGTTTTTCTGCTGCAGAGGTCATATGATGAAAAACTATGTGATTGTTTTGATCCCACATAACACTAAAGGTCTATTCTAATAGAAGATATTCACGTTTTATTTTTTAGGTAACCTTAAATACAAAAAAAGTGAGACTACCCAAAGAAATTTTGAAGGGAATTAAGAGACAGCTCTTCGATAACTCCATATTGAATATGATCATATGGGATAAAGTATGAGTAAGCTCTTGATAATGACCAATGGGCACTCAGTATAGTGCTGATAAAGATGCTTTCAAGAAGCTAATTAATGGTGAATATTTGCTCATTTGACTTGAGTATTAACAAAATCAGTCTTCTCCTTCAACCCTTTTACATGATAACAAACATTCAGGAAATAATGTTACCTATGGCCATGTGGAGGAACCAAAAACACAAACACACATGCACACACAACAACAACAACAACATATGTACAGAGGACCACAAGAGTGTAAATGCTTATTTTTAAACTCGGACCCATACTGCTAGGATATTTTATCATCACGCTGTAGGACAGTGGCTGACCACCTCATCGTTGCTTCCAGTGGAAAGTCACTAAGTCTACCTTTCTAGACCCGTGAAATTTCCTCCTTTGTTGAGATGAAATTTCATTTGATGTGTTGCAACCAAAGCTTAGGGCTTCCATCACTCACTGCAGCTCTACTTGATACTAAAAACACTATTGTGTATGTGAAAAAAAGACTTGCACCATATTAGCTATGCATTTGTAGAGCATGAGCGCACTTTGCAGTAACATGCAATAACAATATAAGCTTCTTCCAGCCACCAATGGTGTTATCGTCTCAGTTTGCTGATGCACAATAGCAAATAGGGTGTAATATGTGTACATGTGAATATATGTATAATGTGTTAAGCGACCTTTATATTGCAATGGTTTATATGAGGCTAGATTTACATGGAGTACTTTGAATGTAAATCCTCTGACTCTGTAATGTATGGGCAGACACTGCACATGTTTTATTGTAGGCTGCTTTGCACTCAACGTAAAATTTCTCATGGTAGCTTTTTGGATGCTCAGGATAAAGAAAGTACTATTTTTGTTCTCTGCAGCACTCATATACCGCACCTACTCTCGTTGATGTTTTTATGTGACAGATGGGCAAAGCTGTGCAAAAATGTATTATCAAAGAATGTAAAGTTGATGTTAAAACTGCAGTTAAAAGATTAATTTGTTATGAAAATGTACAGATTCGGCTATAGACAGGATTTTCAGGCTATATTTTTAAGACCACTGTAATAAGATGAGTTATAAGTGAGTAAGTAGACTGATACTGTTGGTGTGTTTGACGCAAAGAATGAAGATTTTATGTTTTTGTTGAATGGACAATCACCACGCAAAGTTTATATTAGGCACAAGAAAACACACTTGAGTCAAATATGCTTTGTGGCCTATTACAAAAGTGTCGACTTATGTGTTATATACTGTATTCACGCCATTGTATTCATCGGTAAACAGACATTAACATTCAGCCTAGCAGTATTACTTCATTACCACTCACTAGTTAATCATGCGTGGTCCCTGGAACGTGTGTATGTATGAGACTGGATGTGTAGGTGTTTGTGTATTCATAGTTTGCCCACTTAAATACAGCCTGCTCATGTTGGATAGTGACTCTCATGTAAAAAAGTGCACTCATGCCAACTGTCAACTCACTTAATGTGCACCAACAGAGTAAAACAGCAAGAGATTAAGGTCAGAGTGTAGTCTAGAGAGGCCTTTGAAACAGCGGTGGGCAACTGGGGCCAAATGTCGTCACCTTTTTCACTCGGTGCAACTCACAAGACAACTTTATAAAAACTGAGTTGCTATCATGAAGAAAAAATGACAAGATCTTCCATGAAGCGGATTTATTGAATTAATCCCATAATAATCCTTTAATAGTATTAATACAGGTCAAAGGCAGGGTTGGTACTTTTGGAAAACTGAGCGCAGAGCTACCATGAAACCAAGCCATCATTAGTAAATCTGTGGTTATAGTTTTTCAGATGTTTTCTGATAAACTTGTTTGAATCTCAGGTATGTGCCATGAGACGTGTATGTAGACACAGGGAAGGATTTAGTTAGCCGTGCTCTACGTGGTCTTAAGACCGTGATTTCTGTCAGTGAATATATGTGGTGTTTAATGCAGCTGAGATGGAAGGATATTTTTGACTATTATACCGTATGAAAATATAGACAACACTGACAACCATGCCTTGACTAACTGCTTGATACTGTAAAAAAATTATATTATTGATGTAAAATCAAAATTTCTCACATTTGTTTTATGGTGGTACCCAAATATACTGATTTCCAATGGATGTCCTTGCAGAAAGAAACTAAGAACCACTGCAATAAGTGTATCAATAAAATGAGAGTAAACAGAGACTCAGTCATTTTGTGCTAACTGCACAAGTAGGTAGGCCCAGGGCCTTTAGACCCAGTCGTGCAACTGAGTTACTTGGCACTCAAGACATTGAGGGTCTCTCAGAAGAAAAATGAAGTCCCCAGGTTGGACCCTTTTCAGAACTCCACCTGCTGCTGTTCAGTGCACACACACTGACAACAGTCAGAGCCCTCCTCCTTAAAACCTGAAGGCGCAAGGAGGCGACCCTCTAGTTCTCCACAGTGAACTCCAGCACTGAGGCGCTCAGCTGGGGGCTTTTAAGTATCCCCACTTCTGCCCGACAAATCTCATCCTTGGCAACTTCGAACTAATGGAGCACCAAGCTCCTCCCAAGGCGGTTGATGCTGTGTGTAGAGGAGAGCCCAACTTTCTCTACACACTACACACCCCTGGTCCAACTCCCCCTCCAACACGATAAAGTGGCAGTTCTTGAAGGGGTTCTTCCAAGACTTAAATAGGATTCTTAAGCCTTGAATAGCAATTTCACAAGTTCTAACTAATCAAAGTAGCCAATCACAGAGCAGAAATTTGGATTGTCTTACCCCAATCAAAATTCCAGGGGGCCCAGACCCCCGCCCAAACAAGTTGCGCTCCTCTTGTGATGTGCATCCCCTTTAAACAATTGTTAGCTTTTAAATGTATGAAGTCCATAACTGTGTTGTCTGGCACTGTTATGACCTGTAAAACCATGTCAATAGCAGATTCAACCCTGTAGAAAGATTTGAAGGACAGGGTCTCAGATATCACCCAGGAAACAGTAAGACAATTGACTGGGACTGCTTTTGCTGAGAGAGTAACGTCTAGTTTAAAAGCTGGATAAATTCGTATTGAACCAATAAAAGATTTAGAACTAGACTGAGTTTGGATCTAACATGTGAGTATATACTAATACCACATACAAACCAGTTATTTTGTGAAATTAAAACTATCATTTAAACTTTGGGTTTACTACAATGCTTTATAATTTGGCCCTCTGACAGTGAAATAAACTTGATGTGGCCCTCTTGGTAACCAAAGTTGCCCATCCCTGTTCTAAAAGTTATAATCACGTTGAATCTGAGCAGATCTCAGTATCTCTGCATCAGAGGGATTTAAGACAAAATGGCCACCGGGGGGAGCTAGTAAGAAGGACGTTAACTCAGACAGGTATCTACTGCTCTAATAAAATGTCACAGGTTATTTTCTGTTAAAAGTTTCCTGCTGTTGAAGCATGTTAGAACTCAAGAACTGAAAAAGAGAGCAAGAAAAGCATTTAAATAGGCTGACATTTTCATACGTTGTTGTAGATACCCTGACATCAGTGACATCATGGAAGAAATCAAATGAAGCACCAGAGCGAAGAGTGAGCAGGTTATATTAGGTTAGACTTCTCTGTACCAACAATCTAGATCCTTCTGCAACAGGTACCAGAAATGATCATTACAGTTGTTTGTGATCACACTTAAATTCAGGATTTTCCGTTCTATTCTCGAGTATGCTCAATTTTGTTTTTGTAAAAGTTCCACTGTAAATGACCATAACTGTGTAAATGAAGGCGAAGTCAAAATGTCACCTCAATAAAAGAAGCTTGGAGGAGGTTGTCTCATGTTATTTGAAGGGTAGGGTGGGGTGGGGGGTGGCATATATGCGGATTAATTAAGGCAAAATAAAATGGGGGTTTGATTCCAAGCTCCTCCAGTCTTATGTCAACGAGTCTTTGGGCTGTACATTTAACCTCAATTTGCTTTTACTGCTGCATCAGTGGTGTGTAAATGTGTGCAAATCTGATAACTTATACTAATGGACACTTAACATAGCAGTGTGCACAATCAGTGTGTGGTACGATTGGGTAAATGTGACCGGCCATCCATTAGGGTGTAAATACGAAAGCGCACAGAAGTCTGGAGGGAGCCCCAAAATGGTTGGCAAATGCATGATCCACCTTAAATTCAAGCAATGATTGCCTTTTTCTTCACACACACATGGTTTTCTTGAAATGGGTTTTTTTTTGGAAGCTTGTCCTCCAAATCTATTATGAAGCCTGGACAATACACAAGTAAAGAAAACTAGTGAAAAATAAAACATTGTGGTTTCTTTTTCCTCCTGTACCTACCATTTTTCAGCATATATAGATATATCTATGTATATATCTATATATACACACATACATTAAATAGATCCTATACAATTAGATATATCATACTTTATACTTCATGCTTTAAGATAAACCTTAGTAACAGCATAGATGTTTTCCCATTCAGGAGGATGGCACAGGCTTATTCCTTCTTCTTTGGAAATGTTTAAACAAAATAAGTCAGTAATGTTACAAATCACCACAACTAATGTGCTTAAATAAAATAAAACAATTAATCTGGGGCACCTTGGTGGCTCAAAAACAAACTTTAGGATTTATAGAATTCTCTATAAAGATATCAAAATATAATTGCCACAATAAGTTTTGTTACCTGTCTCCAAAGCATGCAATTGTTAATAAACATTAACCATCACCACAGGCAGGCAAGCACCATAAAAGTCTGACTATGATAAAAAAAAAAAAATCAGATTAATACACATCTAGTCAGTTGATAGTATCTCAAGTTAGTCTAGCTTCCTCATGATGGGAATTCCAGCTGTTTTTAGTGGTCAAGCTTTTTTATCAAAAATCTTTTTATTGTTTTAAACACTAGATTGTCGGTGTTATTGTTTATATGTTTGTATGCTTTTGTTTGATTTAGCTTAGTGATCAGAACAGTAACCTTGAGGGAGAATTATGCCAAAAGAGGTCATTAAGAAAACTGGCATTGTATTACCTTGATTTATGTTTTCAAACATCTGAAATAATAAAATGCATTCCATGTTGTCATGCTTTTGAATTTTTAAAAGCTGTGTTTTTTTGTTTACCAAGAAACTGCTAACAAGGACAACAAAATCAATTTTTCAAATTAACAACAATTCATACACTATTGCCATGGCCATGATGACCAACTTGTTCAGATCACTGAGTTTAGAGGAAACAAACAAGATAGCATCAAGGCTTTATAAATGGACTTGAGCTTATACAACGCTTTTCCAGTCAAAGCTGCTTTACACCGCAGGTCACACTTACTCGTTCATACACACTCTCATATTAAGTCACTGATAGCTCAGAATTTCTTTGTTAGTTTTCCATCAGTATCTCAAACACATCCACACCCTTTTATGCCAATCTACACGCCACTGATGCAGCATTGGGAGCAACTTGGGGTTAAGTGTCTTGCCCAAGGACACATCACCATGTGTTGACCGGAGCTGGGCTTGAACCTGCAACCTCCAGATCACTGACCAAGCGCACTATCCAACTGCGCCACCAACGCCCCATTGTAGTTGCTTTTAAGTCAAAACAAATTGTGAAAAGTAGGTTCTTTGTTAAGATTATAAAAAAAAAGCCCCACATCATTTAAGTTTGATGAGCACATGATCAAAACACAGTGGGAAATCCCGTAGACTCTAAACTGGCAGAACTAGCACCATATTTACTTATGCGTTGGACTACAAAAATACGTCATCCTACAGGGCTTCATACAAGCTTAAGTTCATTCCCCTAGAGTAACAGTCAAGACACTTCTGTTTAATGTATAAAGTTAAACTTTTTATTTTTATAGGCATACACTGTACATAGCAGTAAACTCCATTTTGTTCAACTCTGTTGAGAAAGATCTCATTTCAAAGTGGGCTTTAATGTTTTATAAATGAAAGACAAAATAACTAATCTGAACAATTACAACAAATCAAGTAAAGATGAAAAATCGATTTATACATTCACATGTGGGGGACTTAAATATTTGGTCAAATACTGATCTTTTTTGCATTTTTCATGGTCATTAAATCGCAAACTCTCTTGTTTGTTTTGTAACACATCCACACTGTTTCAGCCTCTTTCTGTGTGGAATCATTTGGCACTTGTATTCTTTTTAAAGGAAGACATTTACTGTGTCATATATTTAAATGTTTTTCTCAAGTAAACATGACGATAAATATCTGATGTGCATGTGTGTTGCTTTTGAGTACCAATGAGTCAATCATGTAAGTAATTAAGAGAGGGATGAGATCTCTTCACCATCATCTACAGATTACATTCAGTCAGTCGGTTTCTCATCTGGTAGCCTATTTTTGCAGAGCAGTGAATTAAAAATGCACAAAAACTCAGTTTGCCACTTGCACAGAGCAGCACCTGACTGAAGCTAACGCTGCAGCTAACATGTTTAATGGTTTGTTTTATCCAAGAGACAGCACATGCATTTCACTGATCATCTTTAGGTACGATGTAAGAGCTTGCATTACATATAAAGGTGAAACAGAAGCCGGTCTATAAGTACAGGAACGAAACTGAGTGAAGCAGAGAATGATGGGTAATCATGGCCTCTTTTCTTTGACAAAATAAAAAAGTGATCCTCTTGCAGTATGGATTAAAGTATCCACATTTATATAGATTAGTTTTATAAGCTTGAATTATGAAGTCTAGCAAGTGGCTGGGATAGAGATCAGACTGACACTGCCTCTGCAGAGCAAGAACACCTGCAGACAGCAGGGACTTTCTATTTTTGGAAGTGCAGCAGAGAGGATGGAGACTCTGACTGCTCAGGATTTGTCAGCTGGATGTGACGCTGCACAGAGGGACGGAGGCATGAGTGGGTGGCTGAGGACTTCAGTACAGGTTCTGGATGAAGGCTGCAGGTAGCTAGGTCATCTCTACCTCCCTCTCGATCCCCACGTATTTGAGGGCGTCGGCTTGGCTGTATCTGTGGACAGTGGAGTTCATGATAAATAATTAAGCATGATTGCGACAACATGCAGGAACATACAATATCACACTAAATCCAAACTCAACCTGATAAATAAACCAACAACAAACTAGAAAAACGTGAGCAAAGAACCAATCAAAAGTCAACAAACACCATAAACTCATATATCCCAAGAACCAAAAAACTGAATATGTAACAAGATGCAAGCAGCTGGCAAAATGAGTATGTCTAATCATTCAAATAAAGAAACAACTTGAGGTTAGTAGGAAAATAAAGAAATCATGGTGATGATGACACCAAATTTTAAGTGAATCTCAATGAGTTTTTACACAGCATCTGCAACAGCCAAAAATTCTAACCAATGTTCAGTCCTCTAATTTATCATTTGAATTTAAGGCTAGTAGAGAGCACAGATGTTAGTTATACAAACACTATTGTCTCTGTGTGCAAACTATACTTTACTCAGGAGCATTAATAAATGGAATACTTTTATACAAATATATTTGAATCCATACCATATTATTTCTGAAAAAAAAAAAAAAAACACTGCCCAGTAATAATAAAAATAAATCTTCATTTACTTAAATAAAAGTGTAATTACTGTGCATTTTGAAATTATTAAAAACAAATCAATATGAAATGTCCCAGGTATTTTAATCTTGACTTGGTCAACCTGGAGGCCCCTACACACATCAATGTGAAATAGCTAATGTTGACCAATGTTGAGAAACCAATCCAGGTTTCAGAGACCGTATAATCTCAAGGTCAGTTTTGCTGTGATCTTTGCAGTGGGAATACACATGACTCTGGTGGAGTTTGATATTCCCTGATTTTAATCTTTTAGTAACTTAGATGTAATGCAAGGAACTTAGGGGAACTTTGGCTTACTTTGGCCATTGTTCAATCCTATTTCGACATTACTAGATGAATGCCAAATAGAGCAGACTTATTCGTCATTTCAATAAGTGCAGCTGCAGCTGGTCTAAGTTCTGTCATTATGCCTTCTTTCATCACTAAGGCATTTCCCGTGGGTTTTCTTGTTCTCCCCCAGTTTCCAAGCAGTGATCCTCGGTTATGAGTAGAGCAACAACATGATTTCCTTCAAGAAAAGCTTTAAGTGATGTTCTTTTCACTTCTGTTGAATAAGAAATGGAGTCCATTTGCAAACACTGCTGTATCCATGGAGACCACTTCAGAAGCTGCCATTGTTTTCAAATATGCAGTCACTTCCCGCTGTCATCACATCTTCAGTTTTTGCCTCTCTTCCCTAATTTGGCCGTCCAGCTTTTGGCCGTGAAGTCATAGGAGATTGGAGCTTGGCAATATGGATCTGCGTGATTTCAGACAATGAAACAGGCAGGTCCATCTGCACTGTAAGGTTATCAGTCTTGAGGGGGAAACAGCTGGAGCCGACAGAGATGGACACAGCTGTAACTGAGGGTAGTGAAGGTAAGCTAAGGTCAACTCTTGCTGTCATTTGCACGTGTGTTGGATCAAAAGTCGGAAATTTTTAAGCATGAGCGATATTTTTCAACATACTCGAGGAATTCCAAGATTACTGACCTGATGTTAACTTAGTTCTGCATGACCTGACTTACCTTGGCGCTGCTTGATTTTGCCCCCTACATCAGCAAAAGTTGGCCATAAAATACCAATGTGTGAATGCAGCTGAAGTAATGTCAGTCTACAGCAGTGGCTGGCAAGCTACTTGTAAACATCAGGGAAACTCAGGGAAAAATCAGCTTCACTAAAAGTAGCTTGCTACATTGAATAAATTAACAATATAAATTACAATAATAATAATAACAATAAAAATAATAAAATAAAAATAATAATGTCATTTGACACTTACTAAGTCAGAGAATAGCATAAAGTTGGAACTGATGTGGAGGAGGGTTGCCAAGCAGATTGCAGCAGGAGCAGTGAAGAGTAGGCAGACTAGAGCCAATAGCAGCTTATAGCCAATCAACTGGCTGCAAGCAGTGGCAGGCTAGCTTTGGGTCAATAGTTTGACAATAGAATGCTGAAATATTAGCAAACTAGACTGTGGCCTGCCAGAATTAATGCTGTGTTTAATTTGTGTATATTTTCAACTGGCATGCATTAAGAGAGTCATGTTTTGTAAGAAAACAGTATAATAATCAATTCTGAGTGAATTTTTTTTTTTTGCCTGAATTCTGATTCAGGCAAAAAGAAAAAAAACAGAGTAATGTAATTAGCTGATAAGTTGCTGGCTGCTGTTTGCTGACTGCACTGTTGTTAGTTTACTTTTAATTTGATAATGTCATTTTATTTGGGAAATTCCTGCACGTGTGTGTAATCCCTCTGTGGGCACTTACACTACCACATGTTGCAGCAGTAGAAACCACAAGGACACACAGAGTCACTGTCCAGTAAAGACTCTCATGCATGGGTCTGCTCCCATTATTAACTTAACCTTTAAAAATGCTTTTTTGGACTATGAAAGTTATTTTTAATGGTTCACATACTTTGTGTGAAAAGTGTTCATAAACACTCTGTACCTGTAGTCAAAGAAGAGCTCCTCTCCCTGCAGGATCGCCCGTTTGGCAAAGATTCCAATGCGGTGGTCTCCATTTACCATCACCACTGCAGTGACATCAAATACAATATCAACTGTGAAAAGTCAGACTTAATCCCACAACAAACCTTTCAAATTCTAATTCCTCTCCATGAACGAAACAGGGTGGCTCACCTTTAGCATAGCAGTTGGGATTAACTGAGTGATTGGCAAAGCGGATTTTGTTGCCCTTTCGTGTGGCATCCACAACAAAGTCTACTGAGAGACAGAGCACATTTAGGGTTACTTAATACACGGCTAATTCATAAAGGTTTGAGTAAGAGGAGTTGTGAAGAAAACTTGCCATTGTTTAGGTTGAAAAGGAAGCTGGACATGTATTTATCGTAGATCCTTCCACGTCGGTCAGCCTCATCCTGGGAAATCAGCTGCTTGTGCAAAGGCAGAGACATAAAAACACACTGAGCAAAAGACTAAAATCATGTACTGATATTTCTTGGCTAAATGGTGATAAACAATTATCAATACTTAAAACCAATTAAGTTGGGATGTCACCCAAAAAAAGAAAATAGAACACAGTGATTTCAAATCATTTTCAGCCTATATGAAATTGAATATACAACAAAGACAAATCTAGAAAATATTCACTAATTTTGTTTCAGTGCCTGTAGCATGTTCCAAAAAAGCTTCACTCTGTCAGTCTGAACATTAAATACCTTGTCTTGGTAGTGTATTCAATTGTAATGACAAAAAACTTCAAGTACAAGACACCATACATTGGCCTTCTATTTTGTTTTCGATAATGAAAAATGAGAAGAGTTTAAATTGTACAAATACATTAGCAGCATTTGTAAAAGTAGGTTGAACTGGCTGTTGATCCGTAACCTTGCAGTGCAGAGGGATCAGCCTGATTTAATGCCTAAATAAGTCAGATCCGTCTTGCCAAGCTCTAATCAACAACGATTGTGAGTGGCCCAAAGCAGCACAGCCATATGTCTTTATTAAATGAATACAAATGACAATAATACAAACTTCTCTATAGAAACAATTTTTCCACTCCACTTGCTACATGTTTTGGTACTCTGCTTTTTTTTAAACATGGCAGTAGTGCTCACCTAGTAATTTATCAGATTGGGCCAAGATAAATGTGATTGACTGAACAATGGTCCAACTCCCTGCTCTTTCTGAGATGGAAATGAAACATTTGAATGGTCCATCCAGTGGGTCAGGTTAGTTGAACTGAGGAATCTGGACAATTTATGCAATTCATTCAGTGTCCAGGAGTGTGTCTGCAATTTTGGATGCCATAATTGAAACAATAAAATACATGATACTGGGCATTTTGGAACTTCAGCATCTATTCCATTAAGATTTTGTTTCAATGATATAAATGGTCCTCAAATTAAGTGAATTATAAGGAGTAAAACCATCAATCACAGTACTATATAAGAACAGATATCTCATTTTCAAAAAACATCTTACTGTTTATGGTTCTTTTTATGAATAATATTTTACTGAGCATTGGGCCTGGAATTGTCTATGTTTAAATGGCCATGGATTAAGTTATTCTTATGCACTTTAGACCACAATAATGGCGATATTGTCTTATCATATTTTTAATTAAAAAAAAAGATCTAAGTACCTAAAAAATGTCCCATCCCTTGGTGAGTACAAACTTCTAGTAAAGAAGCTGAGTTTCTTTCACCTTGCAGTAAATTATTTAAGGCAACATCACAGACGTACCTCCCCGCAGTATTCAGAGATAAACTCGTTCTTTTGAACCGGCTCTTTGATGAAGGTGCCCCATCCTGCAACGTCTGATGGAGCCAACAAAAGGTGCTGAAACACATCAGATTAAGAACAGGTCAGGACTCCAGCAGTATAATAAGAGTTCCAGAACTAGCTCAGTAGAATATACTACATCAATATTTTTTTTGTTTTCTGTCTCTCCTAATCAAGCATATTTGATTGCTGCTTAACTTGCAATATTAGCACTCAGGAGTATTTTGAGTGATCTTGGAGTGTGTTCTTAGCTAAGAATAAATTACAGATGAAAAAACTTTGGTTAATGTCAATTTCATGTTGAAAAAAAATTATTTGGTGTCAGTTTTTATTGTCTTGTCTTTCTCGCTGCATGACGTTTGCATTCTTTTTTATTTGTTCTAAACTTTTTAACCCCAGCCCCTTCCTTAAACCTTCTGCTTTGAAATGACATGTCCGTAAGGAAGAATTTTAAGTCTCTCACTTTTTTAAGTAACAGTATTTTCATTTGCACTTGCAGGGCCATTTAAAAAAACGAGATTTTTTTTATTTGCATCAATAACTCAACAGCATGCTTAAGGTGTTTTTTTTTTGCCACAGTGGACTTTTTAGAGCTTAATGAAACCAAAAAAATGCCTTCAGTGCAGATTATAAACAAGCCCCTACATCTAACATTAAAATTATGAACTTTTAGGGTCCTCGTCTACCTTTTTCAGGCCTCTCTGTATGCTGCAGTTCTTGCAGGACACCCCTTTGCTGTCCCAATGGTCTGCTGCACCGCAGGTCATGCAAAGATCTGGGTCACACTCCCTCACAGCAAGGTAGCAGGGACACTGTTTGGTGTTGCACTGGGTCTTACACCTGCAGCCAGGGAAGCGGTTCTGACCTGGAAAACATTTCAGCACAGAGGTGCTCTGAGTGAGCATCTCAAAGAGACACTTTGTGAAGTATTGCACTGGTGTTGTATGAAGAACATGCAAACACATTAAACAGAGATGTAGAGCAGTATACAATACAAAACAAGAGGCCAGGAGCTCTTGTACTGTATTGTATTATGTTTTATTTGAAGACACAGGTTATCTGGCTATTCTGTTTTGATCTTCGAGTCTTAGGAGCTTTGAATTGGATCCAGACAAATTTAACTGTTGGTCATATTACGACAAAGCAGCTTGCCGGTGGAAAAAATAAAGAGGAGTAAATGTGTCTAGTATAGTGTATGATCATCCCAAAGTGAAAAGAAAAGAAACTGTGGACTGACTTAGAAAAAGGAGTAAGAGGTAGGCAGAAGATGCAGTAAGAGGCAGCAGGCAGGTATTAAATAAAAGCCACCTGTATGAGGCCAAAGCACAGACATAAACCACAGGGCAGTAGGCACCCCCTCCTATACCTCCTACCCATTTTTTTAAATCCTTTTTTTTTATTTAATAGTTTTTAATTGGATGCACTAACTAATGAGGAGACACGTCTAAATTATACTTTATAAGAACCTTAAAGAGGACATATCATGCTAATGCATGATTTAATACTTACATATAATATAATAGATTTGAAAACAAGACCTTACACCCACTTAATTTTCAAAAAATGAGATATTGTATTTTTTCTGATATCCTAGAACGAGATTTGATGCCTCTGAAAATAGGTCATTGGGAGATGTCCGCGAGATTTCAAACGTCATGATGACACGAGGTACCTTTCTTTTTATTGGAGTAATCTGATAAAACACTTCCTCCTCTGTGATGTCCGTTAGCCCCAAACCCTCACCGAGGAACACATCCAGCAACAGGGGTATAAAACTCCCTAGCCCACACTCGCTATTACCAGCTCTGGCCTGTAGGGGGACTCAATACGCGGTCGCTGCATTGAGCCTGCCGGAAAATACAGTAGAAGAAGAAGGACAGGCTGGCTCAGCCCGCGATAGAACTGACCAATCAGAGCACAAAGGGCTGTGACATTGCGAGGTAACTTTAGGTCATCCTTGAGACAAAGCGTTTCAACAAGCGCTTGATAATGGCCTAAAATGAGGATATTGAGAACGCTATTGTGGGGCAATGAAGGAACTAAATGACTTGTACTGAGGGCAGAAATGCTTTACAGGCATCCTAGTCTGGCATAGTGAAAAGGAGAAACAAGCATGATATGTCTCCTTTAAGAGGAGAAAATAGTGGATTAGTGCTGTCTGGTCCTCCCCTGAGTCAGAGACATCAGTGCCACTTCTCCTATTCCTGAAATTGTGTCAACCTAATCAGAATGTCATTTGTTTTGTCAAAATACTGACCCAGGAAACTGACTGTCAACCAAAGTTCAATGTAATTCTGATACTACTAATAAACAGCATTAATAAGTGAGTGTTTATTACTCATTGATCTTTTGGGGATTACATTTCACGTGCTTCACTTCCAAAACACCAGAATTATTCATTAAGACAAAAATGTATAAAATCATCCATACAGAGGTAGACCTTAATCCTGGAAGCATTGTAACGAGAACGAGTTATTAAAGGAAATATTTAATCAACTGAAATTGAGTATTATAATTTGCATTAACACCTTGAATTGTCTTTATTTTAGGGGGATGGAAGCATGTGGCATTATAAAGAGGTACATTTAAAAAGCAAGTGTCACAGCTCCACTCAGTGGTCAATGTTAGCTTACACTCCAGGCCTCTGTGCTAATCATGTGACTGAAAACTATCAACTGGCTCTTTCTACAGCTATGTATATCCTACCTTTAATGTTAGTTCTTTTTTTGTCAGCACAATTCTCAATCACTGTGGCAAATGTATTCACTACAATCATGTTAACAGTACAGCCCTACTTCAAAAAATGCTTCCCTACCCCTTAAAAAGATGAGAAGCATACTGCGATGCAGGTGATACATCATAGCACTCTGCAGAGTACATTCACAATAAATAATTCGAGCTCTGAATGCAGTTGCAGCACAGAAGCCCGAAGGCTGAGTAATGCTTCAAGGCTCATCAGTCAGGGACCTCTGCTGGCAGATATGCTGAAATACAATTTTGCAGCGTGTAACACAACACCCTGCGGGCAGATGAACGGAAGGATCAGGCAAGATTTACTGAAATATCTTCTCAGCTTGGGGGGAACTGTCCATAACAAGAGCTCTAGGCAGTTTTCTCTCCTCTGCCATGCACTCTGTAGCCTGTGGGTTTTTTTTAATGCATTGGTATCATCAAGCCTTGTTCAGCCAGAGCTGTCTGACTCATACTGATGTTGCAGATGATGGTGAGTATCAGGAACAGAGCCTGTCATGTCCCTTTGATTCCTCTCCAACTCTTTACTGAGCACACATGTGCGACTGGAGGCTGCTTCCTGTTTGGCCCTTGCTCAGTCCTACTACGGGAAAAGGCGAAGTAACAGTCGGGTGATGAAGAAGTGAAATAGGAGGAGGGTGACTGAGCCACAAGGGAAGAGCAAATGAGGCAAAACCATCATTTTAACCTGAGAACATTGTTAACCCTGTATTCTCATTTCTTCTTAATTTTACACTCTCTGGAGGGAGAAAAGCAAAGTCCCTTCATTCACCGTGTGATTGTTTGGGACAACAGTTCTGGGTCATTGCCGCTGCAGCAATGCCTCATTAGGATCACAGCTTTGTATTAAAGAGACACCCACCTATCTCTGCTAGAGGACAGTTTCTCCTCTGACCGCTGCATAAATACTGCAGAATCAATTTACATTCTGCTGCTCCGCTCCATTGTGGCCTGAAGAGAAAAGGCTTTGAAGTTGCAGAGCGCTTTAAATGGAAAATGTGGTTCCGACAAACACATTTTTATTAAAGCCCCTTAAGCGATCAAAGTTTTTTTTTTCTGTTTGTGTTGGAGCAGATGAACAACTGGTCACAAGGAAGTATGAAGTAAGCAGTCAAAGTATTTATTTAAAGGATAAAGACACTTTCATAAAATTAAATCAGACTGAACAGGTGTTCATTATCATTTTCACGTGTAGGTTGATAAACTGAGACAAAAACTGCTGTGTAGGAGACTTAAAAGTTGGTGAGGAACAGCCAAACTCTGCTGACAAAAGATTGTGAAGACAATTTTTATGTAACAGGTCATACATCATGGCAAGGCAGGCAACAAGAAACAAGGTAGTTATACTACATCGACAAGGTCTCTCCCAGGTTAAGAACTAAAAGCACAATGGCGTTTCGAGGTGTGGAACCAAGGCCAATAAATTCATCATGCATAAGCACTGGATTGCAAAAATAGCAGCAGGTGCTCTGGACTGATAAAAATGTGACATTTTTGGCTGTTGCTAAAGGCATTTTTCCCCAAAGTGCTGGAGAGCAGTGCAATACTGAGAATCTACAGGCAACAGTGAAGCATGGTGGAGGCTTCATGCAAGTTTGGGTTGCATACGGAAATGGAGTTAGAACTTTGGTATGGATTAATGGTAATCTTGTAGTACAACTGGATCTGCTGGATTCATTGCCCAATCAGTGTTTGTTAAAGCATTAAGACTTATACTTTAGCATAGATACTAGCAGGTTCAGAGGCAGTTTTATCAGATCTGGATAACATTTTGCATTAAATGAGAAATAAATCACATTGAAAGTATTTCTTGATAGAAAAAAATATTTAGCTTCATTTCTGATATGTTATGTTGAGAGTTTGCTCAAGTTTAATACTTTACAATGCAATAGCAACACCCACCTATTACAACATCTTACTGGTCTGTAATGAACGTGTTTGACGTAACAATCATCCAATTACCTGCTGGATATGCTACTGAAAGGTGATGACCTCTACAAACACTTTTAAGGGATGTTGCTGAGATTGACTTGATATATTCTGTACAGTATATACTGACTGTTTTATCTGGTGTGTCAGGTTGGATTACTGGTAATATGCTTATTATACTTATCCATCACACTATATCACCAGGGAGGTGGCCTGATTGACCCTGAATTTATTCTGTAGCAGGACAACAACCCCGAGCTACAGCCAGTGACGTTATGGCCCCTCAGAGCCTTGATCTCAACATCATGTGTCATGGACCACATGACAAGGCAGAAACACTTGAGCCGGTCTACATCCATACAAGATCTGTGGTTAATTCTTCTAGATGTTTGGAAAACATACATTTAAGTTCCCTCATTAACTGTTTGCAATTGTACCTTAAAGCTGTTTTGAAGGCAAAGTGTAACACGCCAATTTTGTTTTGATTTAGATTTCTCTTTTTTTTCTTTTCTTTTCATTTGTTAATTAATTAAAAAATGTATTAATTAGAGATGGGAACTCATTAGATTTTGCTGGTATCAATTCTGCCATTCAATCTGATTCTTATTAAGTCCTATGGATTTGTTGTGCGGGTAAAATATAGCCTACATGCATACAGTATGTGATACTGTCACTACAGTTTTATCAAGCATTCTGTTAGCATAATGCTGCAGCTCCAAATGTTTGACTTTTATATAACATCCCCTGATTATGTATTCAGCCCACTGAAATAATGCCTAAGAGATGGCACTTTTCAGCTGAATTAAAGCATGGCCCTGCTTATATTCTTCTTTTCATGTCACCAGTGTGTGCTCTCTACCACTCATGGTCTCAATTACATTTACTGACGCCAAAGCACCAAAACAAGTCAATATTGTCATACAGGTGACTATGAAAGGTGACACTCACACTCTTGTTCACACTGGCAGAACTTCTCACAGAAATTCTGGGTCATCACACATGGGCAGGAGCTGTCGCATGGGTGGTCGGGGTGATCACATGGCTGGTAGTTGTACACCTGATTGGACGAGTTATCTGGAGCAAAAGGGGACAAAGACCTTTGAGTGGCACATCAAGCTGTGACGTGTTTCAGAGGGCTCAGTCTAGTCATATTAATACAGTTACTATGTTAAAATGAACATACCTTTCTTTAGTTGAATCTTTGCCCATAACCTGCCACAAAAAACACAATGAAGATGTTATTATCTTTCCTGGGAACTCCTATATGTTACACCACACCTTTTCAGTAAAGCACTGTCGAGGATTACTAAAGTGGTCATATTTTCTGACCTTAGTGTTTCACAAACACTGATGTCAAAAAAATATCTAGTTTTTACATAGACTGAGTGTCTGAACCAGTCAGATAGAGCTTCTGCCCCTTTAAGGCCTCCTTCTCCACTTGGGCCCGCACTGCTCTGATGAGCTTACAGGTCACCTTTGTGATGATTGGTCAGATCAGTGTTGCTTGATGCCATAATGTCAGCAACTTGCATCTATGATCAGCAATGGGTTTGCTAAGTCAAGTCAGTGGGCTTAAACTGACAATAAAACAATAGAAGGACATCACACTGGTAGGTCTAATTGAGGGAGGAGGAGGAACAGACATTTAAGGCAGCTGCGGGTGCCATAAGGAGAAGGAGAGGGAGAGGTGTGGATGCCACAGACCTTCGCCCTTTTCATAGAATAGATCTATCATGCAAAGGAGACACCCTAAACAAACAAAGGGCATACTAAGTAAAAAAAAACAAACAATATGGGCTCTACAAGAGTAAAAACGTTCATCCCAAAGAGAAAAACAAATGCAATATTCATAGTTATCCAACAATGCAGGATACCATCATATCTGCTTGTCTATTATGCGTTCAGATAAATTTCAGCTTACTCCATTTTCTAATACTTTTTTGTAGCTTTCTGCTTTGCATGAAAAATTGTATAAGGCCAAATGGTATTTTGTTTACCTGTTGAATTGTTTTATGCACAAGAGTCACATCACAAAATGTGCAAACTAAGTCATGCCACCTCAATGTTGCTTGAAATAAAACAAAACCACCAGTTCTCTTCTTTTCTTGAATATTAGCCATAGAAGTCTGTCTGATACAAGTTGGACCTGTCTTATAGCTGACAACATAAATACATAACTGTGTATAAAACCTAGGCTTGTCGACTACTAATCACAGATAACCACTGGAACAAAACAAGGAATGATATAGTTTTCTGGTGACTGCCTGACCAGAGACACCAGATAGATCGTTCAATGTTTCAATAGTCCATCTGGGCAACAGCATTCAGAAAGTGTCTGGTACTGGGCAGTAATTTTCTGAAGTATATCTGGAAGGTGATTGGTGATCAATCAGCCAATCAAATTCATTATGGGCCAATCAGATAATGTAGTAGGAAGATGCAATACCTCAGTGTACAATACAAAATATATGCCACTTTGTAGATCAAACTTTTGTTAAAACAGGTTGGAAGTGGAGCAAAAATATCATTCAAATCAAGAAATGATTTCTGTGTTTTTTTTTTTCTTCATTTGATAACGAAAGATGGTCCAGATCTGACAAAACTGCTCCTGAAGCTGTTTAGATATATCCCAATCTCTTTACGAGCAGTCACTTCCTGCCATATCTCACTTTGTAGCTCCCACTTCTTCTGCTCTAAAGGACTCTGATTGGACTGTGTCGCTTTGGGCTGCCCACAATCATTGTAGCAGGATTTGGGGAAGATGGATCTGTCAGACAACAGACATAGAGTCAGACAGGTCCAGCTGCTGCAAGAATAAAGACTATCAGCTGCAGTCCCCTTTCCTTAAGTCTTTTATATAATGTCACTTTGCTTATAAGACAGTATCCTCTGTGGAAATCTAAACAAAGAGGAAGTTATAAGGACACTTTCAGACTAAAAAGAGCTCAAACTGAAACAAACATGAACACTGGAAATCACCAGAAAACATACACTCCTTACATTGTAACACTGGCAGTGAACAGTTTTTTAATGGTTGATGATGGGGATCAGTTATAGATTAAAAAAATAAATAAAAAAGAACTATGTTCTATCTGCTGCACCACATCAGCTTGTAGCTTGAGTGTGATTGTGTAATGCTTTCAGAAATCTACAGTGGGATCAGCTTGAAAGGGTGTGGATCTGAGGCATAATGACAAACTAATCTAAAAATCACTGTTTCATGTTATTTTATTGGTTTATATAAAAAACACCAGGCTAATCTGGTGCAAGTTCTTTGGAAAAGTACAATAAACATCCTGAGAGGATAAAAAGTCATCTTGACCCAATATTGTTCAGCCTTTCTCAGTGAAAGTGGGACAAAAAGAGGGAGAGAACTGTAATATCCTGCCTGTGCTTCCTTTTCTTCTTCTGGGGTGAGATGCCTCCATCGACCAAAGGAACACGATGAATAAGGACCTCCTTTGCCGCAAACTCGTACACCTGCACCAAAAAAATACACATTCAAAAACTACACATCCAGCTAATAAATCAAAAATACTATGAAGAAATGTTGTTCCCGTAATCTTAATCACGTTGGGTAATGAGCTGCCACTCGAGCTGAAAAGCACATCGCAGTGATTACGCCACAGAACATCCTGCCTCCTCTGTTTTCAAAGCTCCACTCAAGAGGCAAAACATACACACACATGTGCACACCATACACACTCAGACATTTCTGGCTGCCAAAATCCAGATCTGGCCTCCTCCCCTGGACACACACATACATAATGCTGCAGCTGGTTTCAGCATTTCCACTCAGGCAGCGGGCGGGGCCCTCTGGATGCCAGTGGGGCCAGGACGGACACTCCAGTACATTTGTGGACTGCTCTGGCTACAGGACAAGAGGCTCGACGAGGGCTGAATATGAGCAAGTCCTACTGCTTCAAAACATCTGAACTCCCAGGTCTCAGTAGTTCCTTCAGGGAGAGCACACATTTATTGTTTTTAAGGTGATTTCTTTATATATTATCTGGACTATATCACATGTCATTTGGAAGTAATATATATCTATATCTATCTATCTATCTATCTATCTATCTATCTATCTATCTATCTATCTATCTATCTATCTATCTATATATATATATACATATATATATATATATATATGTGTGTATATATCTATATCTATGTCCATATCTATCTATCTATCTATATATATATATATATATATATACACACACACACACACACACACATGTATATATATATATATATATATATATATATATATATATATATATATATATATGTATATATATATATATATATATATAAATTCATTTTGCAAACTATACTTTATCTGCTGAAACAGGGCTATGGGTTCCTTCTTTATAAATCATAACAAACTCATTAAAACTTCATTTTAATGCACTAATAATGATGTTTTTTCATAGTAATAAGCACCAATGTTTATCTATGATGCATAAAAACAATGTTTCAGCATTATACTGCTATTGTATATAATAAGTTAAAAATATACTTGTGAGTTATATCCAGTTATATTGTTTATAAAATGCTGGAAGTTTCAAATATCCATAACACTTTATAACAATAAATCTGACACTGTGATTTATTTCACAGTTCATTAGCATTGCTAAGTGTTGTTTTTAAGTATAAATAAACTCAGATTTTATTTGGGTAAACTCAGTTTTTTTTTTGTGACTGATTTAATATATTTCTTACAAATTATTTTGTTTTTTTTAATATTTTCCTTTGTCTAACTTTTATAACCTTTTTCAACAGTGTCAATTCGACCTTTGATATTTTAAATGAAAATTGGACTCCTTTAAAAATTGAGCCTTGTGGGTTTGAAACTGATCCTAAAGACATTGTATTAATGCAAAAAATACAATTTTTTTGCATCTAGTGAATCCTATTTTGTCATTTTGCCTGACGTTCAAGACCATGTCAAGTGCCTTTAAGATAGTTTGTAATAATACATTTGACTATAAAATAGATGTATTACTCTACCTAGAGCATAAAATGCTCTAGGTAGAGTATATTATAGCTTAATATCACATTAAGATGATTCAAAGTGGTGCTAATGCAGAGCAATAATTAAATTTAAATGCATTTCACGAATTAAAGTTTCAACAACCTTTTATATATATGTGTATATATATATATATATATATATATATATATATATATATATATATATACACATATATAGATAGATAGATAGATAGATAGATAGATAGATGTAGATAGATATATAGATATATAGATATATATGCTGATATATTCACTGTTCTGGCACAAAGTCCCGTTTGACTCTGTAATGGAACAGGAGGGCTATTCAAAACAGTGATTTAGAAGTTGTAACATCTTCAAGCTGTTGTGTACACTTGTTGACATGATTTATATGAGTCTAACTGACTGCATTATGAAAAAGTATGAGAGACATCACATCTGGTAAACATCTCAGTTTATGGTGCCACATGCCACATTCTCTCTGTATTCAGCCCAATTATCCACACCATAAAACCACACACACAGGATGCATGTGCTGTTGCACTCGCACTGACGCAAATCCTTTAAGTGATGCAGATTTCCATTCACCTCATTTCAGAGCATTAGTGATTTCCTGAAGTGTTAGTCAGAGCTATGTACTCAACATGTTCAGATATGCAAATATGTCAAGAGGAGAACAAATGAGACAAAAGCTTGTACCTGGCTTTCATTTACTATTTTTTTTTCTTTGTTTGCACTCAATACTTAATTTCCTGTAAATTTAGAGATGTGTTTATCAGTCCAACAAACTAATAATGCATCATGGGCATGATGTTGGATGAACCATCAGTGAACTTAAAGCTGACATCTGTTTGACATACCGTAAAATACCAAATAGTATCCGGGGCGTTTATTTGCTTCAATTACTGAGCAGACCAGGCGTTTATTTGGGACCAGGCGACTATTTGGGACAGGCATTCAATTCCTTTTGCACAAAAATTTTACTGAGCAAAAAGTGAAAAAATGTGGTAAATATAATCATATTATTTATTTACACCAGTATGAATAACACCACCTGTACATTTTCAAGGCAAGATAACAGCACTGTTGTTACACTCTTCTTCTTTCAACTCAGCACTCTGTCAACACTCTTAATACTGATCAGGAATGACTGCTATTTAAGTAAAGGTTGTACTTTTTTTTTTCGCTGCACCAGGGACATGGAGATAAGCAGCAACGTACCGCTAACTAACGTGATTGGCCTCCCTGACGTTAGTTTAGGACAAAAAACAAACAGCGGCAGTGGCAACGTCTTCTTTGTTGAATTTTCAAAGCCCTAGTATGTAAGATTCTGTCTTTCTGCTCTCTAGTGCCCTCTGTAGACGTTGAGTGTAACTGCACTGTCATGAAACAGAGCGTCTCACACCAACATACATTTGTTGACATGCAGAGGGAGGAGAATGTGAATAAATTACACCAGGCGTTTATTTGGAACGGGCGTCTATTTGTCAAAATGTACTGCTACACCCGGCGTCTATTTGGGACCGGGCATTTATTTGGTATTATACAGTAAATACCAGTGAATTAAAAATGACAAAAAGGGAGAGTGTGGGTGATTCCTTTGTCAGCATCTTGCAGCATCTGTCACTGATTGGGCTGGAGAGCACATGGTAAGATTAGATATACTGTAATGAGCGAAAACATTCACCTCCTTGCAGTTCTTTGTACCGATGAGGCGAGCGATGGAGCAAAAGTTATTGAAGTACGTGCCGTGCAGCACTCTGAACAGTGACTCCTCTGCCCCGCTCCACTTGACCACACAGCACGCCTCCTCTTCCCCGTCATCATCCCCCAGACGCTGCTTGGTGGGAGTCGGGCACCGTGAATTGCCCTCTGTTTCAAAAACACACACAAACACACACATGCTCCAGTATCAGTGTCTATTACTCTTGGCAGATGGTTAAATATCTTTGATTGCACTAACATGCAGCTGTACACACAAATGCTTCCTCCTTTTCCTCAGGTTTCTCACATTTCTTCATCTGCACTCAATGAGGTGTGCAAATTTAAGCCTTCACTGATATACACAGCTATTTTTGGGTGCCATTTTAGGATATTTGCATTTACACACTCTAACCACACACAGGGGACCACGGGCTTTGATTTAGCTTTTTGGATATTCAGGACTGATGCTCAAACACCCACAGCTCGAGGCTGAGAGCTGGATGTTGCTTGGTAACAGGCTGAATGCAGCAGTGCTGCGGCCACGTGCTTTAACATTGAGCATCTTTAATAATCTGCTTAACAATCTGATTTTTCAACATTATCTTGACACGTGTTAGGTACTCTGCTGAGTCAGCAGCTGAGCTTGAGTGGTTTCCAAAACTAACAGAGATTTCCAGCAAGGCATCAATGGCTATGATCAACCTGAGAGCTTTTGTGTGGGAGGAAAGGACGACACACAGCCTGAGGAGATGGCTCTTATTTCCCTCCTGCTGCTCTCCACATGAAGATATCAACAGAAATGAAAAAAAGGAAAGAGAAACCAAAGGAAAAAAAAGGGGGGGCACTGTGTTTTTACTGGGGACGAAACATGCAAACCTAATGGCCGGTTTATTTTACTTGGCAACTGAGAGCTGATCTAGAGAGGAGATGGAAGTGGTGAGACGAAGGAGGGAGCAGGATATGACTTAAAAGCTCTCATCTTCAGCCAAATTTCACTTTCATCCGTGCAGACAGCCAACCAAAAGAGGAGGGATTCAGGGGAGGTTATGGTAAATGATGCATCCACTCAGTCATACAGTGACTCAGACAATAATTCTGTCTATACTTCAAACCTCAAACTGAATCACAGCAGTATTTAAACACCACAAAAACACTTTGCAAGGTGTTGCAATGAGTAAAAACTGAAGAAAAAAAATAGTTTCATCTGAATCTTTGTTCAACCTCACGAGGCTTCACTGAAAGCCTGGGAAAGATTTATTTATGACATTAATTATTGTAGATTTTACAATATGGACAAGATAAGCCTGCACAGCATTGTTAGGGTCTGCTCCAAGGTAATTGGGGTAGTGTTGACAGACAAGATACTGTATAACTAGACAGTGGTCGGAGACCAAAAACCTCCTGAAAGGAAGCTCACCTATTGCTGTTTCACCATTCAGCAATAATTCCATCATAAGTTTCAAAATTTGATTCCCTGAACCTGAAAACTTACCCCGGGCAGCATAAGTGATGTTGACATTGTTTGAAAGTTTTTGAGCGAAAACCATCACTCACTCATGGCAGTGATCCGGATCACCACCAAAATCTAGTCAACTGTCCAGTAGTTTTTACATAGTCTTGCAAACAAACAAACAAATGCAGACAAAAACATAAAACCTCTTGGTGGAGGTATGAAGACAAAAATGAATTGGTGGTAATAAAAACTATGGACATAATATTTTGCAAAATTTGGTCAGCCTTATAAGACAAGACTAACATATTACGAGTGGGCTGTCAGACTTTGAAAATAAATTCTATAGTGGTGAGGTCGAGCCCTATTGTTTGCCTGCTGCAAAGCAATTTGCTGTGAAGCACAGGTGTCATTTTATGCACACTGTTCACACTGTTTAAATAGCAATCAGCATGTTCTCCCATATGTACCCAGGGGTGTATTTGTCTAAAAAATTTGGAATGATCTGTTGCATTCCTACCTGAAGGACACATAAATTTACTGCAGTTTTAACCTCCTTAAACCTCCTATAACGTCTATAGTCCGTGGCAGTGTTTCTACTTCTTAAGGATGCACTAAAGAAATTGACACACATCAAAGATCAAAGCAGACACTTTACTGAGTTTGTTTAACTCACACTAGATGCACAGCAACACATCTCTGCTGTAAAATATTAATAAACTTGGTACTGGTTTGACAGAGTTGTTAACAACCAGGCACAACCTATACATGCTTCTGCCGGCCTTTGAAGCAAGCCTGTGGCCAGTTTGCAGTGTCTTCCCCCATTTCACAAGCCTATCCACTGTCTCTTTCTCTCCTATACATAAAGTCACAATAAATCCCCCAAAATAATCTTAACAAAATGTATGTCAACAAACAGTTGCTGAAAATTTCAATTTGAAGTTTCTAACTGAAACAGAGAACTGAGACACAGCAGGGCTCTTATCAGGGCTGTTCCCATGTGCTCCAGTGTTTATTAAACCCCCTGAAAAAATAAAACACTCATGACTTAATGTTTTCACACAACATAAAGCTACATTCTTATATTTGTTTACACAATAATGAATACAATGGATTAAGCTCACAGATAAAAGTCAAGGCTGTCCTGTGTGTTTTTCATAAGCATTATGGAACAGAGGCACTAGAAAATCAATTACTTAAAGCTCACATATGTTTCATGTCTAGTTAACAGGTCTATCAAAAATATATCATCCTGATGATATTCATTTAGGATTTTAATGCTTAATAAGGTCTTGCCTTTATGCTCATGTGGGAGTGTCCGACTCTTGTTTCCAATTGAGCACTGAAAAAAAAACACTTCCATCTGAACTTTAACATATTATGTTGGTGTTTTTTGTGAGTTCTTTCAGTATAGTAGCACAATAAAGAAGAGACATTAAACAGTCGAGAAGAAAGTCAGGCCAAACAACTAAACCCCTTCCATGTACAAAGCAAAACGTCAGCATTGAGAAACACTCTGATTTACAGGCTTGAGAACTGATGCTCTAATCCGTTTAAACTATGTTACACCAAAAAAGCACCCATGAATAATCAAGGCACATAATCCATCCTGTTTATACCAAGAATTTGCACTGCCAAAAAACTAAAATATAGATCAGCATGCCCCAAATCGCTGTGGGGTCCTTTACTGACGACAGGCAGACAGTATAGGGCCCCTTGTTTTCCCAAAAGTAAAGCTCTGCTAAAAACACTTCACTCCAAAAACAGAAATCTATTGCTAGTGATGTAAACAGAATTTTTTTTGTTTAGTATAAACTTAAAATACTTAGGGAGTACACAGGTTTTAGTCTAACCTGGTCTCGGCAACAAAGTAGGGCAGGTCTTGATAAAGAGCCAGTAGTCGAATAAGTCATTGGTTGATGGAATCTCACCTGAAGAGGAGGTAGTTTCATGGTCGCTGTCACCGTCTTTGCTCTCTTCAGCAGATCCAGATGGTCCAGGACCACCAGAAGTGGTGGGACGCTGCTGCTTCTTGCGTCTGCGAGACCTCTGTGATCGTAACATGTTCTGATCCACAAACTCCTTAGCCCCTTTCTTTAGAGGAGAATTTACAATCAAAAACAACAACAGGAATCAAACAAGTTCAAGCATTTTAAACATCTCTGGCGTGATATTGTAAGCTCGATACCTGTAACAGAAAACAGTCCACACCGCATGGATCAGTCTCCATCCGGATCTCCTTACTCTTCCTTTTGTAAACGTTGGGTGTAGCATGGAAAGCTGAAAGGAAATTAAAAGGCTATTACGCTTTTAAAGTGCCCTGAGGTCTACTAGAAAACAAAATAACCTATTAAGGAGAATTAATGACAGTGTAAACATAAATAAAGCCATTACGGTGGAGGAAACAGTCATATTTGAAGCATCGTCTGCAGAACAGCGTGTGAAATGAGTGCAAGGACTGCTCCCGCTGCACAGATTTTGCAAAAGGTCCATCCAGGTTAGGGGTGCAGTGGGGGGGCAGCTTCACTGGGCTTGGTGGCTCCAAGAGGTCCTTGTACCTGTTGAGGTGACATATTTACTTTCAGTGGTTATTTATCACATGTTTACCTCAGTATTAGTATGCTCACTTGAAAGTGGTGGAGCTGAAACTGTTTATTTCTAAGCAAAGCTCTTTCAAAGCTGACCAAACTGCTCCTTTGAGTTGACGCGCCTGAGAGGGAGCCACCATTATCACTCTGCATCACCATGGTGAACACTAAGCAACCGGCTGTTCAGTATTGTGCCCATAGATCCGCACTCTCCTCTCACTTTTCTTACTTTTCTTTCAGCTCCTCAGTGGTGCCCTTGTAGGGAAACATGGAGGCAATGGCTGTAAATATCTTGTCGCTGGGCACCTTCTTGCTGCTGGACATGTCTCTTACTGTTGGGAGACACAAAAAGACCCAAGCTGATTATACAAATGACATCAGGTTTTGATAGAGATTAACAAATAGGGCTTATGTAATATGTTCTTTCAAATGTTTTGTAATAGCTCTCATTTTGCAGAGCTCAAGGCCAGTGAAAAGATAAAATCATGATGTAAAACAAATGATGTTGTCTATATTTATCAAACCTCTTTACATCCTTTTTATGGACTATTAGCTGACTAACTTAATCCAGGTGTTCTGCTTTTTCTGTTAAGCACTTCCCCATGAGATATTTCCATGCCATGTAAATAAATTGAGAAAATAACAGAAAGTCTGATCAGTGTAAGACATTTGCTTATTAGATGGTGTTTTGGAAGCACCCATATTGAAAATGCCAAACCATGTTGTCTTCGAAACCGTGAACAACTTACTTCGGTCAAGGGAATTTGCATTTGGCAGTACTGTGTAGTTATGACCACATGTCGGCCTTTATTTTGCAGTAAGCTGGATTCATCTTATCTGCTTTTTGGTCTTGGAAAGGGAAGTAAGCAAAAGTTCAGCTAGTGACCAATCACAGTAAGGATGCTTTCATGTACAAAGTTACAGCAGGTTTTCATTGTTGTTCGTTAGCTTTCTTTCTGCACTTTGTCAAATGTTTAGTAATGAAGCCACTCGCAACAGGCTGTTGCCATGTTGTAGCTGGGTGGTAACTCAGCAGTAGCTTTGGTATTTGTTCCTACCATCTCAACTATCTCACCTTTTGTTTCACAACTAGGTACTAAGGAATAATCTCAGTTCAGTAAAAGCAGTTTTGGTGGGTTTTGAGCTATACAGTTGTATTTAGGCTGCATCAGATGACATTGGCATATTTACTGGAGCGATGTGTAACCCTGTTCTGCACAGGGTTGCAGACTTTAATCTGTTGATAATAACTGGAGCTTGCAGTGCTTGCAATGCTAACATTAGCCACACTCTGCTTGACACTGTTAACATTACAAAAGCTTGCATACTTTTGTGATATTTGGACAAATTAAGCCTTCAATACACTGCCTTTGAGTTTGTTTCCTTTGTCTGACCCCTGTTTGGCTTGGATGGCTTTCATGCCACTGGAGAACCAACTCTTCATCACTTGGTAGCACACTAAGACCCCAGTTTTCAAGCAGACCAAATCTTAGTTCTTTGTTCCACTCCACTCTTACTTGAGCTTTCTTACCACCACAAATCAAACAAACTTTCCAAAAAAGGGAAACCCTGTTTGTTTGGACCCGACCAAACATGCTGAATTGTGAAAATAACCTCAGCTGTAACTTCTATTTATGGTCTGGAAAAGCTTAGAAATGTGATTTCTCCATCTTTAAAATGATCTTTGCAGTATAACATCTTGATATTCCTAAGTAACAACACAAAAATTTAATTTTCCAGTAACTGATATGCACTGTAATTGTTGCAGATTTAATGCTTATACTAAAAGCACTAATGAGGCTAATGGTGTTGCTGTAAATACAAGCTGTTACTATCTGACATTTTGACCTCTGACTCGGTGCTTTGCACTGAGGAAATAGTATGTGAGGTAGAGTGGTCTCTAAAATCAGGGCGGCATCTGAGTGTTTCTACCACAGTGATCTTTTTGCTTTCTTCATACTGTATACTAGAGTTTCAGAAAAGGTGGAGTTCATAGGCTGTAAAAGAATTGGACTAAGCCATGTGACATAAGCTGTTTGATTAAGGAGCCTTCGGAACATTGTTGATGCTTTGTGATAGATGCTGCCATAAGGGCAATATCATCTCAACCCAACCTCCCCCCTGTGCAATGAGAGCACATGGGTGTTAAATGCATTTAGGCTGAAGCTGTCTTTTGAACCAGACTTTAAAGATGTTTATTTTAGACTGTAAAAATGTCTTTTCCCTTCAAAAATCCTTTGAGGGTAAGGTTTCTGCAGCCAGTAAATGGGGTACTACTTTTTTTGCACTTCTCCATTGTTGGTCCTGGAGAATGCCACCTGGTCTGTATGCAGCTAATAGAAGTGTATTGGGGCTTTAACCTTACTGAGGCCTCATCCACACATGAGTGGGTATTTTGTAGCTTTTTCTGTGAGTTTTAGCAAAGGGTTTTTATTCATGCTCTTTTTGAAAAATCACCCATCAGTGATCTTCTAATTTTCTAATCTAATGCACTATTTGTCAAATTCACCGTATTTCTCTTCTCTATCCTCTCTGTCACCACTTACAGCATGTTGAAAAAAAAGTACGGTTTCAATACACAGCCTTGGCTCTGAATGTCACCAGGTAAATACTGTGGTTCGGGCCGAGTTACCAAAACAGGGTACACCCCCCACATCCAGGGGGCGATAATACTCATGCGCAGATCAGACAGAAGGGGGAGGGGGAGTAGTAGGTTGCGTAGCGTGCGCAGTTAGCGTAAGAGAGAGATACAATATATGCAGTAGCAAGGGCTGAAAAATAGCCCAAAAGAAAAAGGTCAGAGAAGTGAAAAATGAAAAGGAAGGGCTATGACCATGAAAGAGCGAAGACCCGGGTCAACATTGGTGTTGCTTTCCGACGGTGGAGGGAACTCCGCCAATTGAAAGACCTGAAAACGGACGCGTATGTTGCCGTCTTTCTGCTGGATAGGTAAGCAACATTAGCTTTGTGGTGCTTCACATAACAGTAACAGCCATCAGGCATTCATCTTATTGTCTAATCTGTCAGAATGTACTGTTGTCGTGATGTTATCAATATTGTCAGTCGAGTTGTCTGACGAGCTGGGGTTCCCTTAGCTACGTTGGTCAGCTACGCAGTTTCTACGGCTGTTTCCATGACGATGCACGTCCATCAGCTTTCTGGGGTGGAGCCGGTGGTGAGGTATGAAGGGAGAGGTGGGTCTAAATTTGTTAATAAACAACCTCTCCACTCGTTTTCTCCCACATCGCTGACTACACCTTTAAGTGTTAAGCTTTGCAGAAACTTTCAAACATAGACAGAAAGACTGTTTTGGGCTTGGAGCCTTCGACTGTGTGCCAGTCATTCACTTGTGTGATGTCACTGTAGAACATAGACACTCTAGTTTAAATCAGAGCTGTACCATGGCAGTCATTGCTAAACTTACCCATCTACATTGCTACCCCCACTTCATTGCTTACATACTCACACAAACACAGCTGATCTTCCACTACAGTGGCCAACAGGGACTCCTAAACAGACTACTGTGGTCACTGCTGCTTCATAAAACACTCTGAAGTCACAAACTTCACAGACAATGTTGGCTGCTTTAGAAAAGACTTCATGTTGAGCTTTAAAAAGTGACCAAGTTAACTGGGGACTTTTAGCCATCTGTTTCTGTGATTGCTGAGAATGAAAAAAATTAAAAAGTGACACAGTTGTAAAGACCATCTCTGTTTCAACACAGTACCAGTACAGTATTAAATGGACACTAAACAAATCATCTCTGGAAGTAATGCCAGTTAACACCAAATAACATGACTACGAGTTAAACTGCAGCAGTGGTTGGACTTTAGGTTAATGAGATGATGGTAAATCAAAGAGTTATGCACAGATATA
The DNA here is from genome assembly GCA_036419115.1 of Scarus forsteni. Classification (NCBI taxonomy): domain Eukaryota; kingdom Metazoa; phylum Chordata; class Actinopteri; order Labriformes; family Labridae; genus Scarus; species Scarus forsteni. The sequence continues at coordinate 29,384,371 of JAZDUH010000084.1, read as the reverse complement.
GTGAGATAATATGAGATAAGGATGCACAACATTGGACTTTAACCAATATCTGATATCTTGAAATTTCCAGGCTCATTATTACTAATACTAATATAAAGACCAATATATTTTGTGTAGTGCCTCCACTTTCCTAAAACCGACCAGTTCCCGTCATGTTGACAGTCTTTTTATGTTTGAAAAGTTTGAGAAGAAAGAAAATAACAATATTAATAAATGACAGTTTTGACCAGGAAAATGGAAATCAAGTGATGATGGGGCAAAGCACTATGGTACGTTTGTACAATCTGTGTCAATATTACAGCCAATATATGGCATATTTGTGGCCAGTTTGTACAGCTAAAATATTAGGAAAAATTGCTAATTCATTTGTTCTGATAAGAACAGTGTTAGGCACCTCTAATAAAATACCCACCCTCATGTAGACAAGTCCTAAGTGTATACAGCATAGCTTCCCAAAGAACCTGGTGTAAGAGGTCACTTAGTTGTGTAATTAGAGTCAGTTGGTATCAATGTCATGGACAAACAGGTTCTCACACACACAGTAGCTATGTAGAGACAGTTTCAAAGTAAACACAGCCCGTGTCAGAGCTGCAGTGGCAGGGTGACCTTGTACAGTGTAATGAGAACAGTGCGAGCCTTGTTCCTGCCGCAGCCCTCTTGTTCTCTCACATAACAATGACTAAGGGCGCAAAAGTGCCGCTGACTTGCTCACCCTCAGTCGTGCTCCTCCTCTTCCTCCTGATGAATGCCACACTACCAGATTTGGTCTCCTCTGAACCGTCTGCTGAGCTCCTCCTCATCATTCTCTCATCCTCCTTCTTTACCGTCACCTCTGTCCCTGCTGCCACAGCTCCATCCTCTTCCTCCTCCTCGTGGTCAGAGTACTGGCTTAAGGCTTCCACCAGCTCTTTAAAAACTTCATCGCTGATAAACCCACCCTCTGGGACACAATTATCAAGGGTTAATCATTGAAATACTTACTTTAACAAAATAATCAAAAACAGTCCCATATGACTGTTGGAGTACTTGACAATAGAAAGTATTTATTTATGTATTACAGCATTCAGCACACACCTCTGTCACCGTGGACACCATCATAGTTGTCAATGAGTTCTTCTAAGAAGGCCTCGTCCTGTTCCAGCGCCTCATCACCCATGTATGGTATGTTATGTAGAAATGTTTCATCCTCCACCTGGGACAGGAAGAAACCAACATCTACCTCCATTACCTGAACAACCCTTTGAGACTGGTAGCACATTTATCAAAATAACAAACAACTTTTGACTTATAAAACACTGAAATAGTTCTCTCTACAATGTACATTCATACATATGAATATAAACAAGTTGTTTATATGGTTTCTCTTTGCACATTTTGCACAAGTGTAACAACTGGGGATTGTTAAATGTATATTTTTGAACTTAAATTTACAGTCATTAAAGAATGACTTATATGATCAAGCCCTTTATGTTTAGAAAAAGAAAATGATTAATGCAATTTTTTAAACTTAGGGTTAGTTAAAGATAAACTCATTCAATAAAATGAACAGAAACTATTTTGAGTCCAAATAACTCAGCTTTAGTTTCATTTTTAGTTAAGAGTTACAAAATTCAACATACTTCTATTTATGTTTCAATCGTACTTAAATTCTTAGTTCAACGTAATTCAAATATATAAGAGTCCAGTAAAAAAGTAGGTGTAAAGGAAAAACAATTCAATTAAATAAATGTAGGTTCGTCCCAAGAAGCTCAAAAATGAAAGTGTGACATTACGACAGACAATATATGAGTTTAAGAAAATAAATTATGATATACTCTGGTTGTTTAAAAAGAAAGACAATTCAAGCAGTAAAAACAAAACCATGAATGAGCCATTTGAAGAAAAATAGGATAAAGAGTCTTTCCCTCTTTGGGCGGTGGAAAAAGGTGACCTGGTTGCTGGGGTGAGAACCGTGTGGAATGAATCTTGAAGCTGGGACAGGTGCAATAAACAAATTGGAAAAACTGAGAAATGCTCAAAAAACATTTGTTTGAACCATTCAACAGGTGAACAGGTTAACTGGAAACAGGTAAGATGTCATGATTATGTAAAAAAAGAGCATTCCTGAAAGGCTAAGTTGTTCACATGAAAGGATGGGATGTTTCCCAATGTGCAATTGCAAGGCTTTCAGGGATTTCATCATCTACAGACCAAGATATCAAACAAAAATCCTGAGAATCCATGGAAATCTCTGTACGTAAGGGGTAAAGCCTAAAACTAACACTGAATGCCCATGACCTTCCCTCAGCAGTACAAATTAAAAACCATCATGACTTTGTCAAGGACATGACCACATGAGCTCAGAAACACTTTGGAAACTACTGTCACCCCCAAATGCCACTGTTGCTGAAGGGTACTGTTCAATGGCCGCGTCTGGCCCATGTATCTGAAACACAAGAACATTGCAGTTTGTAGTGGAATTTGCCCGATAGACTACAATGGGAGCGAAGTGCTCCGCAGTACGTTTCAAGGACGCTGCGCGGCACTTTCGCGTCCAGTGGAATTTGCGGGTCAGTTGTTAACTGACAGAACGCACCCAGTTTTGGTGCATACCACCCACAATCAGGGCACCCTACCCTGCCTCTACTTCCCCTGTTCTCTGTCTCCCTTCAGACTCTGCTTTGCTTCTTTTTCATTTTTTTCTCAGATGCCACAAGGCCATGAATACAGAGCCTGGGGGCATCATGTTTTGGAGTTTACAGTAAAAGAGAAGATACCATACAGGATGTTTGTGTGTTGGTGTTGTGGCCAGTGTGGTCTAGGCACTTAAGATAACTGTTCAGCTTTCATGAGGGTTTTACTGGACAAACACTCTTTAGGTGAGGTTCCTAAATAGTTATATTCTTCACTTTTTCTCATTGGCCTGTTCTATTGACTTTTGTTGACCACTTATGAGGATACAATTGATAACCTTTTATGTGGGGCAAACAGATCTTGAGTACATCTCACAGAGACACTTACTCACGTCTGATCAATAACATTTTCACAGAATGCAGAAACAAATTTGGAAGATATTTTGATACTTTGAACAACAGTTTAATGAAATCACCCAAAGCAATTTCTTCCACATTTCCTACCATGAAGTTGTGCTGCAGAGGTGACCAGGAGTACATAAAAGGGATTCCTGCCACTGTGGAAAGAGGCCTCATGGCAATGGCTTGAGCTTTGAATCCTGGGCAGCCAAACTCCACTGTACACATCTGAAACAGAACCAGAGGAGAGCTGACAAGACAATCAAGAAATCCTTAGACATGCTGAAGGATTTTATAAATAATCAATTACACATTCAGCTAAACCCCAAACACAATAAAAAGCACTCTGACAGCAAGGAAGAGAAATATGCTGTAACAGCCTCAGGCTGTTTGTTTTATGAGCTCCCAAAGGTCCTGAGAGCACTTTCTGCTGCTACATGACCCTGTCCTAACACACTGTTTTGTCCTGAGATAACGTCCGACAGCCTGGTGGAATTGTAGCACAACACTGGGGCTGGTGAAGAATTTCTAAAACATGTCCACACAATAATAAAAGACTGAATTACAAGCACATCCTGAGCAACCTGGGAGGGAGTGTGGAGAAAGAAGCTGACACTGCATCAGGGGGTATGTGAAGGGATATTTTGCTCTCCTTATTATCCTTTGAATGGTCTCTGCATCCAGGAGTGTGAAATAAAAACAACTCTTACCATAAAGTTTTGTTGTTAACATTCCATGTTTAAATTTCAGTTTTTTTTTCAGAAAATACCTCAAATGGGAACATTTTTGGTTGAAAAGTGACTAGCTGGACTTAAACAGCTTAATTTGTTTTTTTTTTTCTTTATCCTGGATGACATGTGGCCAATGTTAAGTAACAAAACAAACATTTACCCATATTAACGGGCAATAATATAGAACAATACAATACTGAATGCAAAGGAAGCTTTACATATCCTTGGGTTAAAATGTTTAACAAATCCTTTCAATGGGATACCAAAGAGATGGCAGGATTAAAAAGAATGAGAAATTCAGTTTAAAACTGTAAATAACTTTTATTTTTCTTTTTGATTAAATTATTTTGTGTCTTGTACCATTCAAAAGAGTTTGCAAATGTTCATTTGGTTGATTGTTTATCCACTTTAATAATAACAATTGGTACTATATTGTATATCTCATTGGAAAGCCTGGTGAGTAACGTTTACCATGTAGTGCTACCTGTAAGGATCATGCATTTGTTATGAGCAACACAGCTAAACATGTAAGCAGAGCCCAAGAGAAAGTGCCGTCTTCCCATGAAACAAACCTATGACTCCTCAGTGAAGCAACGGGGTATTGACTTGGATGCCCACTTTGTTGTCCGTCTTTGACATCACCAGTCTGACAACTTAGTCACAAGTTTGGAAATGGTACCTGGGCTGAAAACAAATGCTGCCACTCTTGCTACCAGAACACCCGCTCCCACAATTTTATTGGGTGCTACCCACATTGTATTGCTCATCTCACAAATGCTTACAAGTTGTACCTCATGGTAAAGGTGACTAATCATGTTTTTCAATACACTGTTTACTTATTTTTTATGTTTTTTTTTTTTAGTGCATCAAAAAAAAGTAAAGCAGCCAATAAGATCTTTGTAAAAATGTCTCAAAATTGGCAAATGAGCAGTTCGAGGTGAAAAAAGTTTAAATTTATACTCTAAACAAGTAACTTATTTAGTGAATACAGATCTTACACTGGCCAATAAACCTCAAATATACAAGGCATAACTTTGGGGGTTAACTTAAACACATGAAAAATGCACACAAACCTTCTTGCTGGCCAGCGCTCCACTAGAAGTCGACAGAGGGATGGACTGAATTCTGAGCTTGGACCACTCTGTATTCAGGAGGTTTGTGTGCTGCTCAATTTTTTGCCTGTTGGTCATGAACAGGGTCTGGACACAAAAAGACAAAAAGACACAGAGCATGTCACACACTACACGATCAATGGCACAGGACAAAATGTGAGTATCTACAGTGCGTACTCTGTAAAACTGGTTTTCAACTTACTAGAAAAGACATCATAATAACGAGATCAGGATCTCGTAATTACGAGAAAAGAAAGCAAAAAGAAACGTCAACGCTTGGTTATGCATATGCCCACTGCCTACCATTTTAGCATGAGCATCATTAGCTACAAGTTAGCATAAGACATGTAAACATTACCAGAGTTTGTGTTTACTCACCTTACAGAACATGTAAGTACCCAATGAGCCTGTCAGTTTGTAAAATGAACAGGTTGTCAACAGTGTCAAACTAAAAGCTGTTTGTCATAGCTGAACTTCAGTTTTGCAAATAGAATATAGGCCTATAAATATTTGTACCCCTTGATTATTACAGACACCCAAAGTATTGACCACACTGCAGTTCCACAATTAAGGTTATTTCATGGTAATAGATATAGAAATGCCTTGGCCCAGGTGAAAGTTTGTACAACCAGAAAAAGCTTAACAATGGTGAAGACAGGGGCTTATGTGATTGGAAGGTCAGTGGGCTGATTACACTGCCGAAGGCAAAGGGTCAATTGAATAAAGACACAGGGCAAACAAACATCATTATAAAAGCCTCATTAAAAAATCCTTGAGAGAACATGTGTGTATAAATTCTATATTGTTTCCTGAGACAAAATGAATTGCCAAACAGGGATCTAAACATATAACCAAATTCTTCTTAATGGGAAATTAAGCTTTGTTATTATGAGATGACTCGGTCTCCATAGGCAAAAGAGAGTAAATCGAAAAAAAAGACAGTATGTTTGCGTAGGGTTTTCGTACAGCATTAACTAATTTGCCACAGTCATTTCCACCTCGATTTCTGCAAAAGCTTACTAACCCACTTTTAGGTCCCCACACACTAGTTCAGAGCCACTGTCCTTCACTTTTTTTGCACTTTAAAGATTCAATTTTTAATACACATGCTGCCAATAATTGACCCACCTTGACCTCTTCTGCTTTTTTAAGGCGCTTTAATTGGCGAAGGCGCATGTACTCAGACTTGACTCTCCGTCTCCACTCCAGCAGGCTGCGGGAGGGGATGCAGGGAGGAGGCTGGGGTCTCGGGGCTGGTGGGGCAGCACCGCCGTCAGGGGCCGGAGCTGCAGCAGCTGTTTCCTCCATGACTCTTTAAAAAGACAGAGATGCTATAAGGAGAAGAAGTTCACAGCATCTGACTTCCAGACTGATTTAAGAGGAGGATGCCGTTTTACTGAAGATCACAACATTTTTTAAGCGTGAAGAACAATATGGTTCGAAAAAATCATTACAGCTCTCATTTCTAGTATCCCATGGGAGTCTTTATACATATACAGTGCTGGTAAAGCTCTGTAAAAGCTACATGCCAATAAGCATTACTAAAACATACATAGGTGAATAATTAAGTTATCATCACTAAATATGTTTCAATGTTTTTTGGGCATTTTGTGCCTTTATTGATAGGAGAAAGAAAAAGGATAGGCTTGTGTAAAGTGGTGAGAGAGTAGGGGAAGACACTGCAAACTGGTCACAGGCTGGATTTGAACCTGGACCCGCAGAGGTATGTACATGGGATGGTTGCTAACCACTCCACCAAACCAGCACCCATCACTAAATAATTTTTAATCTATGAAAGATAATTTGTTAACATAGTTATGTTTTAATAATACTTTAGTAAAGGGCTATGGTTCGGGTGAATCATCTGGGAGAATGATGCAGAAACTTGAATCCAAATGATTTTCTTCTTTGCAACTGTTTTATAGCTCATCAAGTTTTTGCCTGAAAATCTGAAGATTTAAGGCAAAAACGGTTTGAAAACTTGCTAGAAAGAAGCATAATATGTGGCCTTAAACCTTTTAAACCATAAATGCTGGCATGATTATATCAGCGTGAAATCTTATATAGATTTAGTTACAGTAAGATAGCTATTTTTACTAAGCTTGCTTTTAGAGATGCAGCTTTAGTAAAAAGCTTCATAAATCTGAAATGTTATGACAATATATTCATCTATCCATCATCTATGGTGCTTCTTTCTTTAGGAGTCACAGAGCGCTGCAGCTTATCCCAGCTGGCATTGGGTATGAGGTGGGGTACACCCTAAACCAATCGCCAGCCAATCACAGGACCACATAGAGAAACAGACAATCATTTACACTCACTCTCACCTACTGGCAATTAAGAGTCGCCAGTTAATCTAATGAGCATGTTTTAGTCTGCAGGAGGAATCTGAGCACCTGTAGGAAACCCGTGCAGACATGGGAAGAGCGTGAAAACACTACACAGAAAGATCCTTATCAAGATGGGGAGCCTTGCTTTGTAACATGCGCACTACCTGCTGCGCTACTGTCACCCTTACTATCATAAAATGGTTATTGCCCAACACTATTTATAAATGATATGCTTTCTCTATGAAAAGTTAAGTGCTAATTGATATATTGCTAAATGTAGGCTACAATAAGGCTATGTTTATTAATGGTACTATTATTATCGTCATGCCTTATAGCTGATGAGTAACTTATGACTAGTGACCCTTACTAATCAATGCTTTAGTAATGTGTAATATCAGTACTTCTGTAAAAATGTTGCCATGTTTTTCAGTATCATAGTTTTGATTCACTTTCATTACTGGTAGCTCTGGTGTAACATGCTTGCAGTCCTTCTCCATAATTTGTAGTGGCATTAGAAACATTCACTAAACCATCAACTTGCTGTCGTAGTGTCTGTACAATCACTAAACTTCCCCATTCACCCTCATTGCAGCCCATCAGAGAGAGTGCCCCCTGGAGTTAGCAAAACAAAATTGTAACTTGATGTTAAAAAATGCCTTCCACTGTGGGGCTTTAAACTACCCACACTGAAACTGCGAGGCCATTTTCCAATTCATGCATCGCAACTGACCCACTAAAGCACACACTCCCTCATCATGTGCACACAAATCAGTTAAGTCTGAGACATTTTAGCAGCATAGTGCATCCACTTTCCACTGGAGTGGGCGTGCCTCTTCAGAAGACACATTAGAAGGGAAACAGAAAAGTGCGTAGTGCTGTATTTCTGCCTCCTAAAAGCACACCAGTGAACACTTACTTGTCCGTCTGAGCTAAAAGAGAGCGCGGATCAAAGAATGTGCCAAATCCAGGCTCTGTAGGCTGCTGTTGTGCATTTTTCTGCACCCACAGTCGTGCACACGTTTCAGCTCCTGCTATGAAAGTGCGCTGCGTCCTGTGGCTGCAGCCTGCTGAGGCAGAGCAGCACAGTGACCATTTAAAGGAGGAACACTTCGCCACAATGACAGCACGTTATTCTAGCGTGTGCACGACTGCCTCACATTCAGTGTCGCAGTTATTAAATACCTTCAAATCCACGGCTGGCGTCCTGTGTGTTGCGACAAGAGCCCGCAACGCGATCAAGCCCTATGTTGATTTTAATACCACGGAGATCCGGAGCAATCCAAGGCTGTTTTTTTTTTTTTTACTATGGTTCTGACGCAGATATCGTCTTTGCAGGGCGAAGGGATCTCAGAGAAATCCCTGCGTTATCCATGAGCATGGTGCTGCAGGAGGTTGTTGTTGTTGTAGCTTACAAATAGCTTCGCACTTGGCTTGCTGGTTGAGCCTACCCGAGCAGCAGGAGGGTGACGTCTTTATTATGATCGCAGCCTTTCCGAGCAGAGAGGGATTTATGACTATTCTGCGTCCTGGGAATAAAAAGTAGCGTGAAGCAGCCACGGCTCAGCCATTTACACGCACACACAGGAACTGATGCAACTGTACACAGAGCGCAGGATTATTGTTTTACTGTGCGGGAGAAAACTACTAACAGCTAACACGTATTTAGAATAGATTAACCAAGTAATTTCACAAACAATATGTTGACCTTTGATTTTTAAAACGCAAAAATAGGAGGATCACAGAAACACATCCGGAAGTACAGTCATATGAAGTAATCAGAGGCGTACGTAGCGTACGTAAGAGCAAAGATTCAAAATTAAAGGATTTTGGAGAGATTAAAGATGAAAAACTCCTACATTAAAGTTGAGTCGGATGAAAAATAGTTCACCTGATGTCCTCTCTTCCTCCTGCAGGGGGAGCTCGCATTATTTCAGAGGGAAGGGGCTCGAGCTACTGTTGCGTTCAAGGACTTCACGTAAAATCGTAACTTATAAAAACAGCATCGGAATCCTAAAAGTGGACTTCTTTTGTGTTCGAGTGAACGGGTTATTGTGTCATGTCGTTTTTAAGAAAAAAAAGACCAGACGTCAAACTGAATATAGTCAGTATACTGAACTTATATTATATTTGTTCAGCTTGAAATGTTATGACTTCTGCAAATGAAATCCAACTTTGGAACAAATGAAAAATTGCCTATTTTAATGTTTTCATGAATGCTGTACACAACCCACGTACTCCCTAGGCCTTAGCCTTATTTATTGCCGAACCATTTAAAACTCCAGTTATAGTTCAAGTAACAAATCACTGACATAGCTACACCTTCCAAGACACATACTCTCTCAATGACACACTCAAAAACATGCGCACAAGTCTGTTCATTTTCTGTTATACAAAGTCAATAAGTCTGTGTTTCCCTACAAAGGAAAAATGGTCATTCCAGTCTCAGACTGTTGCTTCAGTTACATTTGACTTTTATTTTTAACATACATGAAACTACAATTATTGTATGCAGGTATATCGCAAGTCATCAGGATCATGTTTAAGGTTCAAACCCTATTTTTTGAAAACAATGATTAGGGGAGAGCGGGGTAAACTGAGCCAGTGGATAAGTTGACCTACCCCCTGTTTCTGGGAAACAGTAAACAGCTTTTGTCATGTGACCCTAAATTTATAAAGCCCTTATCATTTCCCCTGTCTCTGTTGAAGAGGAGCACCTGGCACAAACAGTTGGTACTTTTTAAAACAAAAAACTCTTCTTCATGTGTCAGAGTAAATTTTCAGCATGTTTTTGAGCTTTTTGTCACATCCAATTATCCAGGTCTAAAGTGGTGTATTATACATATTTGTTATTTACCAATGTATAAAACTATGTGAGTAATTTGGCTAAAATTAGCCTGAAGAGCAAAGCTAACAATGTTTTTCCTAAATGTTGGCTATGGGGCAAAGTGAGCCACATGCAGTGGGGTAAATTGAGCCATTGGTTCGTTTTACACCACCAAAAGTTGAAAAGTTATATTAATGTGCTGAATCATAAAATACGATTTAATGTTGTTAACCAACTAACTTGTCCGATAAAATGTTAAACAGTAGAAAATCATGCAAAGAGTGAACAAGAGGAAAACCAACTGGGGCTCAACACCACCTGCTGAGATTAAGAAAATCATGAAGGAAGTTTTGAGTGAAAAGTCGATCAGATCCGTTACAAAGAAGTGAAATAGTGACAGGTCAACAAAGGTCAATGAAGAAAAGGGATGTTTGTTGCTTGTTTTAGCAAGTTTGACCTTGTATAACTTTAAAGCATTCGAGTTAATGTAACTTTTCGAGAAGGAATAATAGTTTTCTTTCTGCAAAGAACTGATTTTGTTTTTGTTTGTTGTTCAAAGCTTGACTGGCTCTCATTTTACTTTATATGAGTATGTAATTTTCCCCAAAAGTTGCAAAATGTGTCAATTTATGGCAATTTTTTTTTAATAACTGATTTTTTCTAGGCTGTTTAAGTTAGGTTTAAGAAAATAAATGTGACTGTTTGTGAAGAGGACAATCTCTTGTGAACTGACTCTTTTGACAGCAATACATTATCTTTTAATAATTCTCAGATTTAAAGTTATGAAGTCACATGGTCAACTTACCCACAGACCTGGCTTAACTTACCCCTGACTTGGGGGAAGTTGAGCCACAGAAGCACTTTCTTTTGAAAGGCCACAGTTTCCAGGCTCTTCATCATTGACATGTCCTTACAATTTCAGTTCATAGCGAACATTCTTACATAAGAGTTGATGTTTTCATTTTACCTCTGTTGCATTTTTCCTTGCCCTCAGTGACAACAAAAGTAAAAAAAAATGGCTCATCTTACCCCACTCTCCCCTACTATTGAACAATTCAGACAGAGGTTAAAGCATCCTCCTCCTGACCTTATCCTTTGCAGGGCCTGTAAAAAGCTGTTCTGAATCTTGTCTTGATCCACTGAAGGATATAGATAGAGAGGAAGGGGAGATTGGGGGTTGCAAGAGGCACACGTCATTATTAATCCCCAGAGAAGGGCCCTATGACCAATACTGTGTAATATGCAAAAGCACATCACTAAAGTCCATGTCTTACATTTTTGATTTTGTAACATTATCCTCATGTCTGGTATTGTTTATACTTCTGTAGGGTCAGAGCAATGGCTCATATAGGAGATGACACGTATGGCTGAACCGTAAAGTATACTGTACAACAGTTTGCAATATTTTGCAAAAACACATGCATAATCTAAACTTTGTCAGGCCACATAAGTATTTCTAAAAAATAAACATCTGTTGTATCTCCAGCAATAGTAATACTAACTAAAAAGCCAACAAACCAATATGAACAGAGGTATAATGACTACAAAAACAGTGGTCAAAGGTAAATTCCACACATTCACAGAGTCTGTGATGACAGACATGTTACTCCTTCATGCAAAGTAAATATTAGGTTGGCTGCTTTATATCTGAAGTTCAGTGAAGATGAGTCATTTTAGACCCATATAACAGGGGGAGTATATAGTATGTTAAGACATCTGGAGGGTTACAGAATCCTTTCTTACAGGCTTCAAAATGATTATGTTTCTGTTTTATGGTGGTTTCTTTTCCTCCTAAGACCAAAGCTACATACAGTATCTGATGTTTCAAGTAGAAGGACCTGTTAAGGATTTTGTCTTATGAGAACAACAGTGAAGACAATAGCTTTGTTTTACTGTGTAAAACAATAAAGCCACTCACGAGCAACAAAGTGTATAATTTATTTCTTGACAGTAATTACAAACACCATTTCCAAGGAAGTTGACATGCTGTGTAAAACATAAATTAAAACAGAATACAATAAGAAGTAAATATGTTTTAACTTATAATCAACTGAATACAAAGACAAGATATTTAACAGTCAAACTGATAAACATATTTATTTCCAATTAACCCATTTCCTGTGGAATGTTCCAAACAGGTTTTTTTAAAGCATTCCTCAACATTTCTAATCTTCTGTTACCCCTGTCCTACCCTTTTAGAGAACGTGTTGCAGGCAAATTGAAAAAGAGTGAATATTTAAAAAAAAAAAAAAGAAAGAAAAAAAAAAAGCTTATTCAAAAAATATCCTCTTTTGTAGTGTATTCAATTGGAATTAGATCAAAATGGCTTTTGAAATCATTGTATTCTGATTATTTCAGGTATCAAGTCAGTCAGCCCTCAAAATGTGTAATATCAATTTTGCACATTTTCATCCTGAAACCATTTCAAAGTCTGTATGAGTGCTTCATTTTAGTGAAGTTTATCTTTTTTAGTTTGTTGTAGTAATAACATTAGCGTCATTATTTTCTGCTATATAGAGCACCAAAATATAAATCAGGAAGTTTTGTTTGATAACATTTATAGAAATTTCTTTTCATTTGTACCTGGTCAAGTTTTGTGACTAAACTGGCCACAAAGCATTTTGGTGACGATGGTGGTCACATTGAAATGACACTGATCGGTAAGTTTTTGTGATCATGGTGATACACATCGTGTCCATGAGGCCAAAATGTTTCAGTTTAGCAGTGTAAATTATTGGGATTTCAGAAAACCAAAATGTTACGTCCTTGTAATTAACATGTTTTCTTTAATATCACTTGTAATCTACACAAAGCAGGGGCTCCCAAACTCTGCTATGCCTGCTACAATGCTTTTAAATGTATCCTTTATTTCAACTGCAATTAATAAAATGAGATTAAATCATTTAATCAGTGTATTAATTGTAAACAGTCTTTTTCTTTAGTACTAGTCTACAGGCAGATTTTAGGATACAACTGGTATCATCTGTGTAGAGATTTTTGTCAATCATTTGTTTAATTATTTCTTTTATTTTGTCTAATAATGCTGTTAGTTTATCGTTTTACTTTGCCTTCAGAGTTTATCTGACCCCCTGTCAAGACATTTTAAAATTTTGTTCAGGGTCTCAAAAGGCTCACTGTTTTTGTGGTGATGAAATGGATATTTAAGCTCTTACCTAAACCAATGTTTTGTCATGCTTCAGCACAGGAAATAGAAAGGGCCAGAGATATAATCTATTCAGAGTTTTTGTTTGTCTGTCTGTCTGCCTGTCTGTCAGTCAGTCCAAGGTAAGGAAGTATTTCAAGAGCCTTTTGTGAAGATTTTTCTCAGTTGAAGTTGAAGGTTCTTATATCTATTTAATGTCTATTTTTACTCCAAACGTATTAGGGGTACAGGATCAGGGCCACAGCAATCATATCCTGTTAACAATCTCAATAATTGTTAAAAACAACACAGACAGCTAAAATGCAAAACAAACTGTGATTCATGAACAAACAAACAAGATTCCTCCCAGTCACAAAAAAAAAAACCAAAACAAAAAAAACAGCTTTTTTTCCAGACCTCCCACTCTTTTTCCATTATTTGGCTCTGGTGACCTCTGCAGAGCAGTGCACTGTTCTAGTTTGTCACTTTGATATGAAGGAAACCTTCATGACTCTTTTACCTTTTAGCTCACAAGATGGCAGTGTTCAGTTATTTTCATGCACTAACCCAATGTACTGATATGTGGGCTTCAAAACTCATAAGACATCATGTTTTACCATCATGACTGCCTCTTTAACATGCACTAGCAATATTTCTTCAGATGTCTGTCATTCAAAACTTTTGTTCTGAAATCTACAAGTACATTTTCTTTCCTAAAGTTTAGTCCAAGGGACAACAGATTATTGTTCTGTAAGATGTAGTTGAGAAGTGTCTCTGTGGTTGGAGGTAGAGCTATAAAAACAGAATGTGAATGCTTCTCCACTTGTTAACACATGGCTGGCATTTTGAGAAATGTGATACAATTGTTTGTGTTACTTTCCCTTTTTCTTTTGAGATTCAAATCTGGGAATAATAAAGGCGTGAGTTCAAATAATGTAATCATTATTAGATATACATAACTGCACAAGATGCACACTTAAGTATTCTTGTCTACACTTCATACAAATTTATGTTTTATGTGTTTTTTTTCCAGATAAAAGTATCTTTAAAAGAAGCATCCAGTATTGGGGAACTCAGACACTTATGGCTGATGTGGCCCACCTGAGGCAATGACTCTGGAGGGGGTGGGATGGAAGACACAGACACGGATTAAAATTGTGAAAATGCTAACAGTGAAAAATGAAATGATGTTACATTTCTCCATGTATGATGTCTTTAATTAAAAAAGTGAATGCCAGAAAACTCTGACTCAGATGTTAAGAAATTTAGAGATTCATATTTAAAGATATGTTCCCAAACTAAAACATCACAAAAAAAATATATTTTTTCAGTGATGGTATTTCTTGCAATTTTTTCAGTGTGTAAAAATCCACCCACAAAGGGCTCTTTGACCGGGTTCTGCTTCCTTGTAAAGCTGTCCCTGATGTCACATCCGGCCACTGCACCAAAAAACATGCTGCGTCTTTTATGGTGGCCACAGAGACATCTCGTAACAACTGTAACAAACTGTTTCTGAAAATACTGTAGTTAACATAACTGCAATAGATTCACATGTGGCAACAATTTTTGGTGCCCTTCCTTTACAATAAGAAAAAAACTACATGGTCACGAAATGACTTGAAACTGACAAAAGTAATAATAAATAAAAATGTACTGAAAATCAACTAATGAAAAACAGACATTTCTTTTGAATTGTGGTTCAACAGAATTATTTTAAAAAACAAATAATGAAACTGTCCTGGACAAAAATTATGGAACACTTAACTCAATGTTTTGTTGCAAAACCTTTTGAGACAATAACTGCAATCAGGCGATTTCTGTAACTCTCAGTGAGACTTTTGCACCTGTCAACAGGTATGTTGGCCCACTCCTCTTGAGCAAACTGCTCCAGCTGCCTCAGGTTTGAAGGGTGTTTTCACATGACTGCATGTTTCAGCTCCTTTTACAAATGTTTAATAGGATTTAGATCAGGGATCATAAAAAGCCACTTCAGAAAAGTCTGGTGTTTTGTTCTGAGTCATTCTTGGATGTTTTTAGCTGTGTGTTTTGAGTCATTATCCTGTTGGAGGACCCATGACCTGCAGCTGAGATCAAGCTTTCTGACACTAGGGAGAACATTTCACTCCAGAATACCTTTATAGTACTGAGATTTCATTGTACCCTGCACAGATTCAAGACACCATTTGCCAGATGCGGCAAAGCAGCCCCAGAACATAACTGAGCCTCCTCCACGTTTCACAGCAAGTGCAGTGTCCTTTTCTTTGTATGCTTCATTTTTGGGTCTGTTGGCATAGAGCATGAGTGGCTTACCAAAAAGCTCCAGTTTTGTCATCAGACAAAAAGTGGTCTATTTTGTGCAGTTTTCTACTGTTTTGTGTCTAAATGCAGAGATAGGCTGTCAGTGTCTCTTTTCTCTGCTGCATGGAGCATTGTTCTCATTCTTGACCAGAAGCTGATTCAGTCTTTGCCAGGGCTTGCCATTCCATCCCAAAATCTCTCGCTAACACTTGCAGTTTCCCTTGTTGAGCTATTTTTGGAAATGCCTTTTATTCAGGCATTTGCAATACACGGCAGGAAAGCATGTCGCATAAGCAATTGAGTCATCCTTAGGAACTTCTCAAAAAAAGTTTTAAATCATTATCTGAGTCGATTTCTTCTATTACTCTTGGAAAGCCTGGTTAGACATCTAAAAACAGTTTCCAACTTGGAAAAATTGTGCACTTGTGGAATGAGCAACACTGCTTAATATGTGAGAAGGGCCCCGAAAATGTGCCAAATTCTCCCGGAACTAGGAGCTGCCAATTTGTGAACAAAGGGGTGAGGGTATTTTGCATCAGCCCTGGCACCTGTTCCACAAGAGGCTACTCCTTAGCCCTTTTCCTTTGTCTGACTTCTTTGTCTACCCTACCCCTTGGCCCTCTGTTTTGAGGGCCTAAGGGGAAGAGGTGAAAACATGCTCCTGAGAAACAAGAAATCACTCGATGTCCAGTATCTCATCACCCAGAGCCGCTCACTGGCTGTGACATAGGCAGATGCGACAATAGCTGTAGCCACAGCTGCAAAAGCTAGCTTGGTATTGCGAGAAATTTTAAAATAATACCAACAATTCAAAAAATGATTAATATTTACTTGATTAGTTAATAATCATTACAATTATACACTATCTTTGGTCTCCACTCTGACTTCTTGTCAGCGGGGGCCATGTATTATGGGAAATTCTCATACACCCTTCCTTTCAAGTGAGGTCCCCTTCTGTTTTCATTTCAAGGACTGTCTAGCCCTTTGTCCTCACCCCATGGAGAATTGGGACACCCCTTCACTGGACATGAATGCACAAAACCAAGGAGTAAGGGGTAAGACAAGGGCTAAAGGCAAGTTCTGTGAGACTGGGGACATCAAAGACGGACTGTGAAGTGAGCATCCCAGGAAGACAACACCCCAAAAAGAGCATTTCTTTGCACTTGCTTCACTGATGAACCACACGTCCTTTACAGGAGAAAAGAGGATTTTGTTACTTTTTTTTTGGGCACTACCTGCATTTTTAGCAGTGTTGCAGATTCCACAAATGAAAAATCCTTGCACATTGTAGCTTGTTGTAAGGGTGAAAAATTGGGCTGGTATCATTAAGTGGAGCTTAAAGCAAAATTTCAGGAGCAGGACTACACCTCAACCATGCCTCCTCCTGTGTTTCAATGAATTCTAACTGACCATTTCCCCCCTTTGTTTCGCATACTCGATGCACCCCAACCCTTTCTTTAAACTGATAAAGGGGGTTGGTCATGCCCGGGAGTTACAGCGGATTCCTCAAGAAGTTTCCCCAAACTGTTATCCACTGCACGTACCTACTATGTTGCTTGTTATCCACTGTACACAATAAATAATTGTCAAATTCATCCTGTTGATGGTGTGGTCCCTACTCGTCAACAGGGATTATCATCAATCAGAACAACCTTTCCAGTCTTTTCTTGAGGATTTTTTTTTTCTGCAAGAGGCCCTCAAGAAAAAAGTTAGGACATCCATACTTTATTTAATCTCTGACAAGCAAAAAAGATAGTCATTGTCTTCAGTTATGATGAGGCAACTGGGTTGGCCAATCAGATTTCAAAGAGGCCGTTGAAACCTCTGGCCACCCATCTGGATACTCCCTGGATCGTTACCTTTAACTCATTGAGCCAGCATTTTGACTTTTACTGGAGCAATATTTGGCCAGGAGTAGAGGGTTTGGCACACCCCAGTCTCCTCTGTAATCACTGTTTTGTGGATTATTCCTACTCCCTGACTGTGCTCTGTATGTGGTACATTCCTACTTACTAATGATGCATCTATTGAACAGAGTCTGCATCAGATGATATCACATGTTTGGCATGTCTGCAAAGTAACGCGTGCCATGTTGATATCGAGCTGTCAAACGAAAGTAAACATGCAGGAAGTTCAACTTAGGTAGGATGGGGTGGGGGGTGTTAGCGGAGGTTTTTTCTTTAAATTCTGCGTAATGCAATCTGTTTGTTGTTCTTGGCGCCTGACACTGTGGGACTACAGCCAGTGACTACGGTTTACCTTCTATGACCTGCAACAAAGGCTCTCAGATCCAGAGAAGCAGCTGAGGAGGGGATTTCAAAAGTAATTTAAACTGACTGTGACTGATAGAAGAAGCATTTATTCATAGATTTTGCACCCCTCACAGAACTTTTGTAATCCATAATTTAAAGCTCCTCCTCGCAGGCAAATGTGTTTCACTTTTCAGCTTTAAGCACCATAAAGTTTGATACAGATGTGTTTAAGCTCTTATTTGTGGGATGTTTTAAACACAGTTAGTTACACAATAAAGAGTGGCCTCGGTCATCTAAAATGTGGAAATAATTGTGTCCCCAAGCTACCTGGCCCTCCCCCAAGTCGAGCAGCTGAGACTGAGCCCGCCCGGGTCCTCCAGTGACGTGGGGGTAGTGAATCATTTTCTTGCAGAAGATCCTTGCTGCCTCAGAAGCTCAGTGTGACGTCAGAGCATGTGGACAGAGGGTGCTTACCGTCACCAGCACTGATGTTGTAATAACACTGATACAAAAACAACCAAATGAGTAATGCACTGTAAAACAAAGTTCACAATGTACAGAAACAAAACCAGGAACACATTATCTGGAAAATGTAGTTTCATATGTCAGCAAACTGAAGAGGGTCTGTTCCAGTTCTTAACATCAAAGTGTGCCTCTGTTTGGGGAAAGCAGTTGCAAAAGTGGATCAAGTCATAAAAGGCCCTTTGCCACTCAACCACACTGGAACAAGAAGCTGTAAGTGATGTTCCTTTAGTGCTGGTAACTTTATGTAACTTCACACAATCATGCAACACCCCATGGGTGGGACAGAGATGCACCTTTCTGCTGTACATATGGAGAATTTTACAACCTCTGTTGCCACTATGTGCCAACATTGTGTAATAACAAGGTTAATTTAAATTTTTCTTGGAAGGTATTTATTTCTACTGACAGATCATATTTTTGCACAAACCCCATCTCAGACAGAAAACCCAGAGAGAAGTAAATTGTAGATTAATGCTGTTAAATGCTTCACTATGTTTGTAAGTTATAAATTAGAGCTGTCAGCCGTTTGACTATCAGAGGAGCCTTAGGAATTTAGTAGTTGCGTCATAATGGACGCTGCCACTGTACATGTCTTCTTAACCAAACTTTTTCTCAACCTTCTGAAAGACAGGGCCGTGTTGAGATGGGATTTGAGGCGTCTGACCAGTAACAACTCTGTGTAGCCATTTCGATCATCATCCTATATCTAAAAGCAGAAATCTTCAACACAATCATAACAATTGCTGCCAGCTACAAGAGGACACTTGAGGAACTCCATCTTCTAGTACTTGTGTATTGGCCTTTTTCAGCAATGGACGTTGCCATTGTCCTTTGTTTGTAAACAGGATATTATGTAGAAACTTTGGTTTCAACTTTTGTATTGGTTTAAATAAAGAATCCGTCAATTTAAGGACTTTCCATCACTTTCTTACATTTTGGGGATCAAAGGTCATGGTGAGAGGTTAAGGTCATTGAGTCTCAAAGTCATCCACTGCTATTGAAAACCATGCACCTCTAAGACTTTGTGGGGACTTTTTAAAACAAAGGTCAAGGTCCTGGAGCCCTATGGTCATCATTTACTTTTTTTTGGGGTAAAATTTCAGTGATGCGATGCAGATTTCTTTTTAGTTGTGGGCATATGTCCAATATAACTCAATGATAATTTGTTAAGATTTCGTATGACTTTTGTCAAAAGTCTAAAGTTCATCTTTTGCTTGTAAACATGATGTCACTACATCACTAATAGAATTTTAATTTTGTCAGATAAGACCTAGTGAATGCATAAATCAAACAGGCAGTGGGTCTGGATTTTGGCATCCCTTGTTTAATGGCCATTGCCTATTTGAATAGACAACATGTGTTTGTTTCTAAAGGATTGTATTCCTAGAGCTGTAGTACTTTTAACTTTTGCATGTCCCACACATTTTGAATTTGCATCACTGTTATGTGTTGTCTTTTTCTTTAGAATGGCATCTGCACAAACAAATACCGGTTTAGGAAACTACAGTTTGTCTTAAACCTTTAAAATCCATGAGAAAATGACTCATAATAGAGAAAAAAATACATTTTATTGCTCAGATTATTATGCAACTATCTTATTCATGTGCCCTTGCAGTTAAGTAATAAGATATATTAAGCACAACTTAGATGTTGAAGTGAAAAACAAAACAAAACCAAAGCATATCAGGTTTGAATACTAAGTTTGCAGCATTAACCCTCAATACCAAAGATGAAGTAGAAAACATAGGGCTTACCCATGTTGTTGCTTAAATACAGAGGTTAGGCTGAGACAAAGTGATAAATAAAAAGAGAGAGACAGAGAGAGAGATGGTGGTGCACTTCTGGACCACAGTGCCTCTAACCTTATCACAGGCTCTCTGTCCAGTTGTGTGAATCCGCCCATCCTAGGAAATGAGGGCTTCCTGTTGTTTTATAGAGCCTTCCTGCAAAAAGGTTGAGATATGTAATCCCTACCCAGCAGAGGAGACGGACAGAGCATTGTCAGGCAAAATGTCAGCAGTTACTTTCTCTCTCCTGTTTTCTGGCTGTTTTGTGACTCTCCTCCTCTGGGGTAAGTGGAAGATTTACACACTGTCCATTTCTTCACTCTTATGATATAACTTCTTTACTTGCCCTCCCTCTCACCTCTTCAGGGGAATGCCTGGGGGCTTTTAGTGATTGAGTGGCTTTTAGAAAGGAGCTTAGCGAGTCCTATGATGGAGTTTTATACATAAACTGTTGGGTTAAAGGGCCAGAGAGTGATTTTTAGCAGGACTGAATAGTCTGTTTTTAAAGAAGAATTTTGTCTGGTTAAGAATATTGTAGCTAGATTGCTATACTATTGTTTAAATCTTACAATTATTCTATTCTTATTTCTGATTTAAAAAAAAAAGACATGTTTTGTTGGTTTAAGTGTCCTTGAATCGACTATGTTAAGATTGCTTAAAGGAAGGCAAACAAAGGGAGGATGCATTGACCTACTCACTGCCCACAACTCAAGCCTGGCAACTTCCTCCCCTACTTTCACAAGTTCTGGGTCTGTATTTTCCAATGTAAAGGAGATCCACTGGAACTTAATGAGAAAGTTAAGTTAATAGATAGATTTGGCTAAAATTATGTCCATTAAAATTTTCTATAAAGACTGACATACATTATTAACACATATTTAACTTTACAGCCTGTTTTTATTGCTATTATTCTCCACTTTTGGCAACATAACTTGTTTCTTTGATGTAAATTTAATGTCAATATTACCTGAATTTGAATAGGTATGTCACAAATTAACTTATTTAAACACAGTATATACAACTGTATTACAAACTGCATTACAGATTTAATAAAACAAATAAGAAGCCTCCTTAAAATGCCCTCTGAGGCCTTAGTTATCAAAATTTTGCTCCTCATTGATACAAATGTCAATTATGATAAACAACAAAACACTGCTCCAAGGATTTTTTTTGCCAGATTTCTGAAAATGTCATGGTATTTCAATTTGAGTCCAGTGAAAATATTTATGTTTCATATCTTAGGACTTTGCTAATTGTATCTTCTTTCAAAAAAATGTTCTTTTCAAAAAACAAACAGCAAGTTCATTTACATGTAATTAAATTATCTAATAATAAACTAATTTCCTGAGTGATCTTACAATTCAAGAAGTCATAAGCAAGTCTATTGAGTGTATAAATGCAGGCCGATTAAGGTTGCTCAAGTTTGGTTCAACTACACATGAATAACATACATCAACACGGGCAAAAGAAGGAGAAGTAGAAACAGCAAACAAGAGAAGCAGCAATAAGAGTGTTGTAGAGCAGAGATTATGTGTTTTTGGATATGAGCTCATGTTTCAACAGCTCATGTTTTGACGTAAACACGTTGAATTATTATCTTTTGTTTACTCTGAATTACTGGATCAATGTGTGCATGTCAACTCAGTGAATGATAAACTCATAATTCAAAGACTGTGGTGGCAGAGATCACAAAGTGTAAATGTGTAAGCAAGAAATACAGTTTGGGTTTTATTGAAATATAGCAATGCCTGAAGCTAAAGATAAATTCCATTAGGATCAAATATATGATTTTCTCAAGGCAGAAAATTGACGACAGTAAAGCTACTTTGTCATCTAAAAAATGTAGACATAGATATTAATCTGTTCATCTGCTCCACAATGTGTCTTTTAAGTCACATCATTCAAATCCTGTTTTCCTTCACAGAAGTAAGTTCTGCTTGATAATCAGAAACAATACAAGGCAAAAAAGAACAAACACAAGACTGCCCAGCTATCCAAGCTACAATGACACCAGTTTTAGACTCTGCTGGCACTCAGTGTCCATGTTGCACAAATGCTATTTGCAGACATATTTGCAAAAATGTGGGAAACTGCACCATTTCACTATCATAACAAAGCCTAAAAAATTCCCTTGATCCCCACATATCTGAACCACCGCTAAAATCACACCATTTCTTTCTTGTGCCATGACCAACATTCCCAAGAAATTTCATCCAAATCTGTTGACAGCTTTTTACAAACAGACAGAGAGGCTGAAAACAGAAAAATAATGGACAAATGCCAGCAAAAGCAAAACTTCCTTTGCTGAGGTATAAATCTGAGCCACAATAAATACTAAAATATTTAAACAATAACACAGGCAATATCAGTCTTAAGCCTCCTTTATCTTCCTCGAACAAAACAATAACAGAGAAGTAAATCATGTGTGTTATTCTGCAATTACTTTGAAATGATCACATAATACAAGCAAATGTGTACAGCTTCTAAACCTAAGCTCAGTTCTTTATTTGTTACCTCTCTCATGGCAGGATGTACAACTGTGGTTTGTCTGGTGGATGAAAAGTTAGAGATACAACCCACCACAGCAACAGGTATTTGTGAGTATAGACATGTGGATATATCATCATTCTTGAAATAAATCTGAAGACTAACATGACCTTTTTCCTTTGCAGGGTATTACTCAACAGATGTGATGGCAGTGAGTAAGTTGAAAAAACAATTCAAATAACCATCTCATTTAAATGAGTGTTCAAATTTGACTAATTAAGCAAAAAGTATTCTCGTATACAGGGATGAAGAGTGTCCATAACTACTGTACTCAAGTAAAAGTACACAGTATTGTCAAAAATGTATGTAACACGATGAATCTATCCCAGAATATGTTAGAAGTAGGTAAGCTGATATGTGTTTGAGTTGTCTAGGTAAGTTTTCTGAGTTGTGCAAAAAGTAACATAATTGAAATGTGGACCAACTATTTTTGTATATGATAGTAAAGTATATAGTTTAGTACAAACAGTATATGATAGTGTAGTATGGTGTAGTATTACATATTATATCATAGTATAGTATAGCAAACTGGATACTAGTGTACTGTTTTGAAAGTTGATATGGTTTTGTGTAGTACAGTACAGTGTATTTGTGCAGTGTAGTACAATACAGTGTTGTACAGTGTAGTATAATATAGAGTTATGATGTGTACTACACATTACTGTAGTAAAGTGTAGCGTAGTGTTGTGTAGTATATTACAATTATGTGTTATTGTACAATAAAGTGTAGCATTGTGTAGTATAGTATCGAGTACAGTATTGCACAGTGCAGTTAAGTGTAATGAGATGTTGTGCAGTACAGTGTTGTGTTTTATTATTTCATGTTGTGTAGTATAGTGTAGCATAGTGTATAGTTATGTTGTGTAGCATAGTGAAGTTTAATGTAGTGTTATGTTGTGTAGTCTTATACAGTTAAGTGCAGTATTGTATAATATCATGTGGCGTAGTGTAGAATAGTATTGTGTAGTGTTGCACAGTGTAGTTAAGTTTAGTGTGATGATGTAGTACAGTGTGGTGTTTATTTTGTGTTGTATAGTGTAGTGCAGTGAAGTAAAGTATAGCGTTATGCTGTATTATGTAGTGTAATATCATGTGAAGTTGTGTTGTATAGTGAAGTGTTAAGCTGTGTGGTGAAGTGTAGTGTTACGTTGTATGGTATTGTCTTGTATAGCACAATTAAGTGTAGGGTGGGGAATGTAGTGTAGTGTTCTGTAGTATACTAGTGTAGCATTGTACAGTAAAGGCAAGTGCAGTGCAATCAACTCTGATATTAAAGTGCATTTTCTGTATTTTTTTGCCTACTACTCAGGTGCTTTCTAAAGCATAGAACGTTGAAGTGATCTAAAAAATACTTTGTCTCCATTTGCATTGGCCAAAGCATCCGCTATTCTGTCAGGAGCACATCATGTGTTTATAAACTTAGTATTTACTGTAAAATCTTTAACCCAACAATTATAACAATAATCATCTGTTTATCCTGTATGAGGAATAATGAAACAGCTTATATAAAAGAAACTCTAAGGTACTGAACAGCAAAGAACAGACTCAAATCCATACAGAAATAAACAAATTCAATCAGACACACTAAACACCACCAAGGAGCTTTTTTGAGTTAACAGCACCAGGTTTCAGTCAGACGGCTCTGACTTGTATTTCTTTCACCACAGCAGCAGAACAAAGCAATATTTGGTGTTTAGGTTCCAGCCTCATAACTCTGTGAAGATTTATTTTACATAAAGAATTAGAGTACGTACTGTGATAGTACCTTAAACCTCATATCAGGTAAGAAAAAGTAAAGACAGTAAAAGTAAGAATGAGAGCTGTCAGAGGTAAAACAGTGAAATTTAGTCAGAAATTTAGCAGTTTGAATAGATTGCTAATCAACAATGTTTGTTAGGCTTTGTGTAACAATGACATGTAAAATCAGTGCCGTTCAAATTGTCTGCCTGAATTATCTTACTGGATTGAACATGTTAACTAATGATCAGATAACAACATTACAATTGTTTCAAACATAAGAAAACATGAAGTTATTTCATATTCGATAATGATTTAGCATGAGTCAGATATCAGCAATCGGACAAAGATGGAGCACTTGATAGAGCACTTCTATGATCAAGACAGAAAGCCTGTGCTATTCAGAAAGCTCCTTCTCACCCACTTTATGATGCCTTTACAGCTGCCTAAAACATCTTGTTTATCAACCCATCTGAACAGATCTTCAGTGTGATGTAATACCATTGTGTTGTCATCATGTTCAGCCCACTGATTCACAGTAGCAAGCCCACAGACATTAGAACGAATTCAGTACTGTTGAGAATATGGCCTAGAGCCACTACAGTACTTTTCAAATGTTGGTTTAGCTACCCTCAAATGTATGCCAAGTGTTAGACTTGTGCAGATCATTTCTGAGACATGAATATCAATATAATCTCTTGATAATTAAGCCTCTAAACAAATTAAATTGAGCGATGAGACCATGAATTTCCCTTTCACTTTTACATCTAGGTAGTCATGTACTGAAATTGCATTACCACCATATGAGCAGTGTGTTAAACAGCTATGGAAATGCTGTTAACACTTAATATATCTTTAGTTTATCTGAGTAATTAAATGTTCATGCTGACTGGGGAGTTGTTTTGGGTCAGACCTTAAGACTTCCAAACAGAACACAGATTTCAGCCAAGATCTGTGTGTTATCATGGGAATCCAAGACAAACTCCAGAGGAGGTCTCTACCACTAGGAGGTCAACAGCAGTAGACACAAGCCCCATAATGGTTTAGGGTTAGAGGTTAACTTAAACCTTATTATGAGCAGCCCCCCACCCGGCTCAACTTCCTGAATTTGTTCGTCATTCACCCCATGCAACGTCTGTGATCAACACATGAACCCCACGTTGTGAAACAACTGGAGCTTTGGAGAAGCGCCCCTTTCACTGTTCCTCATCCTGTGCCTTCTCTTTTTTTTTCTCTCTCCCCTGACTGTCCTCCCCCCCTTCTCCTTCTCCTACTGCCAACTCCCCCCAACTTAGAGCTCCTCCTCCTCTGAAAAGACACATTTCCTGATGTCATTACTAAATCAAAATGCTGCAGATGTTGTGAGAGGCCCAACATGTGGATTTAGTGACATAAATTAATGAGTTGGTCGTGAGAAAACATAAAGCACACACTTCAGATTTCTTTCATCTAATGAGAGCACCCCTCTCTCAGTGTTCTTTAAAGTGGTGACAAAGTCCTCACGTATGAGCCCCCTACGTCATAAAAACAAGTTTTCCATACTTGTGGTGAAACAAACAGTGCATTCTTTTTACATGTGTGGGTGAAGATGTCTGGCCTTTAAAACATTCATCAGGTCTGACTAAATACTTCTTCCAAGTTTGCTCACATTAGCCTAGATATGAAATTATGGCTGTGTGCACAGCGCACCCTGCAGAGTCATGATTACATTCACCCCAAAAACGCTCAGCCCTAAATGTTTACTTATGTTTCCTATTTGGCAGAGGCAGCCCAAAAGGCAAATAAATCACATGCTGTGAGCCGGCCAGGCCCTCGACTGTGAGAAACTGAGACTAAAAAGCAGAACAAGAGTTAAAGAGTAAAGGGTTTCAGATGTGAGTCCAGCCCAGCTTGGGTGTGCTCCCTTTTATTTAGGAGAATGGAGAGGACAATTTCTGTAGCCTCCACCCCTTTAAAAAGAGAAGAAAATCCAAAAGAAACGTGCGTTGAGGAGGGGAAGAGCTGCTGCCAAAGCACAGGGCCGTCAGACTGATCTCAGGAGAACATCTGCTAACCGCGGGTAACACTGTTTGGACATCTGGTAACCGAAGGTTACACTGCGTCTCTTCCATCCTGTCGGGTTTCCTGTTATGCCTGTCTGTACACAGTTTAAGAAGTGCAGGTTTATTATACATGGTGATCTGTTGGGAGAAACGCACCTTTATACGTTTTTTCTGACATGAAGAGAGCACTTGGTTTCATTGGGGTATTCCTCTCCTTTCTCTGCGGTGAGTGTGTGGTCTCCGTTTTACAGCTGCAAATGCCTGTCTCTGTGCTACACATGTGAGAGAACTTATGAGCAACAATAGACAAGAACAGACTTTACACCATGTTTTAATGGGATGCATATGTTTGATGACTTTCTTTATCGAACTGAATTAGATTTAGCTTTCATTAAAGATGTGAGTAAGCTTTCATTCGACTAACTTATTCTAATTTACTATTTTTCTCTATTTTAGATGCCACCTCGGGAGAGTCGGCTCTTCCATTTGGTAGGTGACATAACTTTATAATCATACAGTATTGACTTATATTTGTAAATGTATGAGCAATCTAATGTTTGAAGATGTCCCAAACAATTTTTTTGACAACCCATTCTCTCTCTCTCTTTCTCAGTCCCTTTCTCAGACTCTATGGTCCATGTAGCCTGTGGGAATAATTCTCAGCACTGTGAGGAGTTGTGCACCATCTGTCATTTGTATGGAGGACAAATAATGGATTGCCTTCCTCTTCTCTTTGAGCACATGTGCCTCTCCAATTTTAGGGCTGCAATGGCATCGCTAAATGACACCGACTGGTGCATTTGGAGTAATGTGAGAGGGTAGGTAAATGGTGAACATATTGTCTGTAAAAATTCAAATGATTATTGTCTGGTGTTTGAATGATCCCTCTCACACACTGTCTCCTCTGCAGCATGTATAGTAACCTGAGCCTGTGCACTGAAGAGATATCTGACTGTCTCCTGATCCCATGGCCCAACCCTCTGGTGGAGCAAACTTTTGTGAATATTCACTCTAAGTTTTTTGTAGATTGTCCCTCAGAAGAGCTAAATGACCCACCACCAAGTATCATTTTTGCTCTGGTGATAACCCCCATCTGTCTGATCCCAGTCATGGTCAGCCTTGTCGTGCTCAAGACCAAAAACGGGGATGGAAGCTCCTGAAAAGCTTTTATCTCCATACCTTTGGAAAACAGCTTTATTTTCAAACCCCACTGCTGGACTTTTAATGGACTTTCTATACTCTACAGAGGACTGAATCTTTCAAACAAGTCCGCCTGTGTTTCCATAAAGATTAGCCACAAGGGCCACAACGACAAGATGGGACTCCTGATCTTAAAAGAGATGCACCTCAACAAAACCTATGCTTTTATTGATGCCATACTGTGAAAAATGTCTGTTTAAGTTTCCTGAAGAGACATTTCAACATGTTTTTGTTGGTCATTGTTCATTTGCACACAAAATTGTGAAACATAGCTTTATTTTAATGGGGGACTCAGAATTCAGGGTCCTGATTGCAAAAGCTCTTCACATGCAAAAGTAGAGATAGACTATTTTTTGTGTTGAAATATTATGTTGGACGGCAGTTGTGTTTATAAAAGACGAGGTAAATTGTATTACTGAACTTCTAAAGTCTCCCACATACCTGTACTCAGCTCAAAAAAGGTTGGTAATTTTATTTTGGTTGATTATTCATGCAGTTTTAATAATCGCAATTGGCATTGTACATTATGTTGTTGGAAAGCCTGCACCTTTACGACGAGATACAATGTGTATGGACTGTGCATTTATGGATTGAGAAACACAGCTAAATGTGTGGGTAAGGCCACCCAAAAAATGTACCAAAACTCCTGAAACAGAAAGCGGATGTTCCAGTACAGAGAGTGGAAGCATTATTTAGTGTCCAACTCTGGTACTATTTCCAAAATTAGGACCAAGTCATGTGAGACTGATGAAGTCAAGATATTTCATGAATTCACAACCCTAACAAGTTGTAAATCATTCTTAAGATACATAATCAACCTCGCCGGCGATGTAAACTAAAATACCAATGGGTAATATTAAAGGGGAAAATTTGTCAACCAAAATAATTTTTCCAAATGTTTTTTTAGCTTTCAACTGTCCTTTTTGGGGTCACCTGACCCTTTGTCAAGCCAAGCTCACCTAGCTAACTATTATGAATTGAAACAAAATGCCCATCAAACTGACCCTAATTTGTTTTGGTGATAAGTTGACTGACTCACCAATGGGAGAGCACCCTCACATTAATGCCTTGAGCTAAGAAATTACAATGTCAATACTTAGTTTGTGATGTTTTGATGGGGGCTATAAAATTACTAGCATGGTATTGTTCAAAATGTTTGCAGAATGCAATGTTTTCACAGATTGTCTCTAACATCACCCTGCTGGATTAACAAATGCTGAAAACTTAATGCTTATGCTTGTCTTGCAAAGCTGGTCAAAAAGTATGAGACTGCATTTTCTCTTCTTGTAATATAACTTCCATACTGATGTGTTGCAGAGGAAGCAGCACAGCTGTTAGCTGACAAAGCTATCACCAAATATTGATAATGTTTTATAGGATTTTAACAAAAATATAAAGATGCAAAGGTTTTCTTGAATATCCTTCTATATCTTTGTCTGTATTCTTTCACAGGGGCTATGGTCAGATTGGTTTATGTTCCAAATGAGAAGTGACATCTAACCTTGGGTCACTAAAGGCCAGGGCTTGACAAAGGGTCAGTTTGGAACAACTTAATATACACTGCAACCAACTTTTATTTATTTTAGTTAAATTTATGTATTTGTAATCTCTGCCTAAAAGAAAGGATAATGGTAAAGACAAAGACGTGTGAATTTTGATAACTGAAAATAACTGAATACGTCTTTTTTAAGACGACATATTTTACTCCTTTTCAGCGATTTTACGTTGCCCTCAGTTGTCCCTAAACCATATCTTTGCTTAACAATCCTTTTGATTATTAAATTTTGGCATGCCCATAAATCCCTGATCAGAACAGACTGCTTTAGTGTAAATCCTCATTGGCTATCTAATCATGCTCTCTTCAAGAGGTGAATTTATCTGTTGCATTGACCACACTGTGCTCTAATGTTTACTGTGGTAGCTCAGCCTTACCAAGACATGTTTCTTCCACTAGGGGGCTAAAAAAAAATCCCAACCAAGGGAGATTCCCCATCTAGGAGATATGGCGTATTCCCAATAACATCATCAAGGGAAGTGTTTGGATAGACCGCTTGATCAAATTTTCTGAGAGGTGAACCAAGCACAAAGTGTTTTGTGGTTTATGTGACTTCTCAAATACTACTAGTGTTTGTTGCTAGTGATGTCAGCGAGCAAAATCTGTCCTCCTGCAGCACAAAAACAAAAAAATGTTTATGTAAAGAGTTACACCAGCTTCTTTTTTGTCTTTTTATATTCATAGTTATTTTGCTGGAAGTTAAGCCTAGCTGTGTCTTGCCCTTGTTAATAGCTAATGAATAATTAAGTGCTTAACAACACTTGTCATATTTGCTTACAATTCAGGCACTATGTTGTGGCTACTATCTAGACATTTTTCACATTTAACCTTCAGTTTGGTCCTGGGTCACAGTGGGTCTTGATTCACTTATTCAGATATCATTAAGCTCCCCCTTGAACAACATCGAAGTAAATCAAGGTTCACATATTGACAAGACTTGGCACTGTCAAAATTTCTCCGACTGGAACTGGCCAAGCAAAAATAAAAGAGGGGGCTCTCTGATATGTGGGTATGTCATCCAGTCAGAGAGCCATGAAAAAATGTACTGTTAGAAAAAGTACCCCATGTATGAACACATGTTCAGCCACAGTATTTTCAGTATGAATTATTTTAATGTATACGCCTGTGTCTCCTCTATGGAAAACCTGTAAATGTGAAAGAGAGGCTACAAATATGAGTTAAGTCTGATGCATGGATCTGGTTACGTGAGTCATGGCACGTGTGCTGTTTAGGGTCAGTGGTCACAGATGGGACACAATGTAGGTACACCCAGAAAAAAAGATCTCTTCCTGCTATTGTCTATTTTTGAGCTGCAACAAATTCTTCAGCACTTTTCCCCATCTCAATCCCAACAAAACTCACGTGATCATACAATAAGTTATGATACAAAAGTTTATCTCAAATCCCCAACCTGACAAAAAGACTTTAAATAGTCTGTGCAATGTAAACACTGTGCAACGACAAGCGAATAAAAACATTATCTCTCGCTTGACTAAAATGGTTGTGTATTGTATGGTTTTGTATGACGATTAAGCTCTCACAAAGGCTTACAGAAATGGGAAAAATGTATTTATATACTGTGTAATACTGATGCTACTTTGACTTTGAAGACTTATTGTACCATCTGAGGGTGTGTTCGGTCTCACAAAATGTACTGTATGGATTTTAATAAACTTTTCAAAAACATAAACAGTAAAATCTGTTTCAAGATTGTTGACTGATGCTCTTTTCTCACTCATAAATATCGGAGGGAACTTGTACAATCCATAATCATGCTTTGCTAATTCATCAATAAAGCATGTTACAACTCAATTTGTAAATGACACTCAATTAAGTATCAAATTACTGTATGTCTCACAAATGCATTAATAATAAAGAAAAGTCAGTACATTAAAAAGGGCTGATAAGTGTCAATGTGCATCTTTGTCATGTACTGACTTTTATTTATTATTATCTCTGTTTGCTCTTTGTAAATGTATGTATGGTCTGAGTGAACTGCAAAAACTGAATTGTCCTTTGGGATAAATAAAGTTGTCTAAACTAAACTAGACTTTAAAAATTGTAATGCCACAGCTGTTGTGTGCATCTATTAATTTTTTAAACTTGTAATTACAAAAACTAAATGTCAGTAATTGCTTAAAGAGATGTCCAAACTTTTTTTTCAAGAGCTGCATACTGAACAACACATGACTTACTGAGCCACTTTGTTGCACCTTGTTTTTTCGAAAATGTAAGTTAAAAAAGAAATTAGGATTTAGGAGGGCTATATAACTTTTCAAGAGCCCCTGGTCAGCCCAGGTCACTACAAGTCAAGGTTGGAATGGTGATGTTCAGCATAGACAATAGATGCTGTTTATCTTTACATTCAGACACAAAACAAGAGCAAGCAGCAGGTATTTGCCAAATTTGTAGGACTTTGGGTGAACATTCCAGGGTATTTTGTATACAGGAGTTAGGGAAAATACTACAGAAATTGAGTTTAATTAGTATCTTTTCCTGATTTTATCTAATTGGCTTTATTACCTCGGCCAAGGAGGTTATGTTTTCGAGAGAGTTTGTTTGTCTGTCTATCTGTCTGTCCGTCTGTGAACAAAATAACTCAAAAATTAATGGATGGATTTTGATGAAATTTTCAGGAAATGTTCAGCATGGGAAAAGGAAGAACTGATTCGATTTTGGTGTTGATCCGGATCAACATCTGGCCGCCATGGCAAAAAATGGGATTTCTGTGAATAACTACTGAACTAAAATAGATGTCATTATGAATCCAATTGCTAATGGTATGTTTTCATGGTCAAGGAATCTAAATATTTCGATGAAATAAAGGTAGGACTAATATATATGGTCAAAATCACAATATGGCTGAGGACTGTGGTGCTGGCGGACGTCTGCGCTCTAGTGCTTTTCTAGTTCTTTCAATTGTTTGGGGGCCAATCCAAAATGGAACAGCTTGGACCCCTGGCCAATAGCTTCACAAAGGGCCATTTTACACATTTTCCTTACATAATGACTGTGTTTTGTCTTTCCATTTTGGCGAAAATGTTATCAAGCCAACAACATTGTTTTTCTTAACCAATA
This sequence comes from Scarus forsteni, assembly GCA_036419115.1. Lineage (NCBI taxonomy): Eukaryota > Metazoa > Chordata > Actinopteri > Labriformes > Labridae > Scarus > Scarus forsteni. The sequence continues at coordinate 29,352,200 of JAZDUH010000084.1, read as the reverse complement.
TGCAGATAGTAATGATCAATTTGATGTGCTTTGCTGAGAAATCTGTAATTTATGCCACATTTCAACATGAGTGTTCCAGTTATTAGAATATACTTCACAAAAGATGTTTGGAAATGCTATCTTGGTAGATTATTTCTACTCTTTAATAACAGTTGGTATTGTGTTTTATATATTTGAAAGCCTGATTAGTCACCTTTACATAGAAAAACAACTTGTTAAGATCATGCATTTATGGAATTAGCAACACAGCTACACATGTGAGTTGCATCCAAAAAACTCCAAATCACTACAACAGGAAGCCCCAGAGTGTTCAAGTTTGCAGAGTGGTGCAGTTATGAAGTGACAGCCCTTATGCCATTTGGAACAAGTTCCATGGGACTGGTGAAGCCAAAGACAGGCTGCATAGTGGGTGCTCCAGGAAGACAACACCCCAAGAAGACTGGCTTCTCTCCCTTGCTTCACTGAGAAAACGCAGGCTTTCTATAAGGGGAAAGAGGGTATTTTAGCTCTTTTTTGAGGGGTGCTACCCACACGTTTATTTGTGTGTTATGTGTTATTTGCCCATTCCACAATTGCACAGTTCAAGTTGTACTTTGTTGTAAATGTGATCAATAAGGTTTTCCAATGACCTAAATGCAAAAGCAACTGTTATTATTAAAGGACAGAAATACTAGTAATTTTTTGAAAGCGCTACGAAACACTCTATCCTCTATAGAAAGTAAACATGGCACTACTTTGTGCATCAGGCAGAGTTTCTGTGTATTTTCTCAGGATGAGCAGCACATTATGTCAAGTTACAGTTGCTATGCTGCACGAGTGCTGATGTAGTGAAGGAAGCAGTGACAGCAAATCATTTTTCACACCCTCATCTGGCAACGGCAGCACTGCAGGGTGGGCCTGTGTGCGTGCATGTGTGTGTGGTAGGGATGGGTGTGGGAAAGTGTGTTCAGTGACCTTTCTTCCTCTCTAGATATGGGGTCATCCTCGTCCCCACCTCCCTCTGATCTCATCCTGTTCTGGGTTACTCCTTATTGTTGAAGCAAGCCAGCAAAGAAAACTGATTGGCTAAAAAAAACTGTTGATGAATGATGTAGTATTAAACGAGTCCCTTTGCAACTTGTGTTAAAAACAATAAAAATACAGTGTGCTATTCATGGACATTCAATTATCTATGGCACACAGCAGAGGAATAGGACACTGGTTGTGCAGAGCCATCTGTGCACCACGCACCCCCTGACTCATTGCGGCCCTCATCAATCTCAAATTTCATGGCAAACTTAAAGAAAACATGACAAAAACTTCTGTGATTCCCCAGGATATCACATATTCACAACTGGTTCAGTTTGGTCCAGTTCGGCAAAATAAACCCTGATCTTGTTTGTGTTTTCTACCACCATGTGTACCTTTACTTGAGGACATAGATTAGACCAAGAGAGGGTTGTAATAGTTACAAAACTGCATGACATCACAGTAACATGACACAATGGAGTTAGTTTGAAAAAGGGTGTGGTTGTAACCAAGTGAAGCTAAGTAACTGAGCAACAGTGCAAATCTTCCAGCATCAATTGGACTTTTTTTGTTTGTTGTAGACATCCTTTACACCAACATCAGCTGTTGGTGTTAAGGCCAGTCATTAGGTTTCAGACCAAAAGCACGATTTTCAGGTTAACATGTGACTACAAATTGCTCCTAGACGTGAGTGTGTGTGAATAGTTGACTGTCTCTCTATGTTTCCCCTGTGAATGGCTGGCAGTCCAGGGTGTACCCATAGACTATAAGAAACTTGGATGAATCCATGTCATTGAAGCTTTTGAACATAGTTGTTGCCCTTTAATGCAGGGGTGGGCAACTTTGATTACCAAGAGGGCCGCATCAATCCTTTTTCAGTGCCTGAGGGCCAACTTTTACATATTGTTGGGCATCATGTTGAAAAAAAAAAAAGTAAATAACCAAAAATAGCAAATATAAGGCTTCAATAAAAGGATTATACTAAAATTAATACATTTTAACTAATTTGTAACACAATCAAAAGTTTACGATCTAATTACTAAAGTCAATTAAAGCTTCTTTTTAATGCAATAAAAAGCAATAAATCAGCAAACATATTACCTTTATCATTGTTGTTAAATAGTTTTTGCTAATACATAATACTTTAATGCCTCATAAAAGACATTTAGATATATTCTAAGCCAAAGTAAGTTCTTTAATGACTTGTAAAAAGCAAAGCATGCACCAGCAATCAAGAGTTATAAGAAAAATTTTATCACCTATCATTATATGTGCATTGTGGAGTACTGATAACTCAATATGAATGATATTTAGCAGTTGAATTTCCAATTTTATAATTTATTTTTGTTAATGATTGCTGGGCCACATCAATGGAGGTGAAGGGCCGCATGTGGCCCCCTGGCTGCCAGTTGCCCACCCCTGCTTTAATCGATGCTACCTGCACATTTTATCTCAATTGAACTTGCTCCATCTGCTCACTGACCAACTTCTGAACAAAAGCAAATGCCATATTTCCAAAACTGTATTCTTCAATAGATTCCCCATAAAAGAAAAAAATAAAAATAGTGTGATCCAAAAAATTCTGCCCCCCTCATGACAGCACAAAGATGTAGTACAGTTATAGACTAAAGCTGTTTTTTGAAACAGCTGGAAAGACGTGTCGTAAGGCTGTAAAAATTGTCTTTGTCCCACATACAATCATTAATGTGTAATTTTTCTGTAGTCAGCCTCCAGTGGACACTCTGAGTACTACAGCATTGGGGACTTCAGCATGGGTCTCTATTTACAGACCCAAAGGTCGCTGCTTTGGTTTACCCTGCCTCTTGTTTTATGTCATCTTGGACAGACTCCACCACCATGAGCAGGACAGATAGAGGATGAATGAATGACCTTAACAACACATGATGTATTTTGAGAAAAAACTGTTATGCATAAACAAAAGCAAGATTTGATTAAAAGACATTGCCATAAAAATGAAACTAGAAAAGCACTCTGAGGGCGCAAACCTCCACAGTCCTCATACATATTGTGATTGTCACCATAAATATTAGTCCTAGCTTTATTTCATCTAGATATTTAGATTTCTTGACCATGAAACACACATATATGCACAAATACAGAAAATGGCCCTATCTCGCCATGTGAAAGAATACTTTAAAAAAATCCTGGATCCAGACGGTGCTCCAGATCACTCCCAAAATCGAATCATTTGTTCCTTGTCTCAATCCGGACATTTACTGAAAATTTAATCAAAATCCATCAATAACTTTTTGAGTCATGTTGCTAACAGAGAAACGAACAAAAAGCAAACAAACAGACGCCAGCAATAACATAACCTCCTTGGTGAAAGTAAAAAAAACCTTTAACGGGTCATATTTGAACTTGCACATCTTAGGGTCTAGCATTGTCTGGTTTTCCAACACTAATTAGAAATCATAAATTCTGATATGTTCTATATATTTGTGCCTTTTGCAAGATTATATTTGTTTACTTTGATGTCTCCTACAGTTTGGAATGATTTGGCCCTCTGGCAGACAGAATAATTAAATGTGGTTCCTTTTGTAGCTGATGTCTATCCGTGGTCTGTTCTCTGAGCTGTTTTCATTTAGGAAACTCTGCCCTCTTGTGGCTTCATTTGATATACAGAGACTGTTTGTGTCTGTGATTGAAAACAGTCTCGCACGCACAGAAACTGCATTTTAGTCAAAGGAAGTTTACTAAATTGACAAACAAAGCAGGGATGGTTTGCACCATTCAGAGGCCACAGGCAAACATTAACATCAGGCTCTTCTCCATTTAGCTCAAAGCATATAAACAAAACACAGGCATGAAAACAGGTCAGGGGTGAAAGAGGTGAGAAGTATACGACCCCTCTAAGGGATCCGGGGGGAAATATGGAAATGGAAAAGCGTTGAATATTTCATATTTAACAGCATCAATCTGATACATTTTGAGAGAAATATCAGATTAAAAAAGATTCAAACAACAACAAAAGAGAGAGACTAAAACCATATGTGATACAAGCAGTGAGACAAGAAAACAATAAAACGAAAGAAAAGCAATGATAGATCTACAAACACAGACAGTTGAAGTAATTATGCATTAAGAGACCTGAAGGGTAATTAAAGTGAAACATGAGAAAAACAAGAGGCAGGAAGTTAAGCCATGCAACTTAAATAAGTGAAATTGGGAATTAAAACTGAGTTAAAGCATCAATATGGATAAAATAATACATTTAAAAACAACAATGAAGAAGGTGTCTAAGGCTTAAGGGATCAGAGCACTAAAAATAGAGAAGAGGCAGAAAAACAGTCATAAAATAAAGATGACGTCACATGAAAGCAGATCTAAATAGAGATTTTAAAATGATTAAATTGCATGTTACATTTTCTTATTCTTTAAACAACACAGTCATCAGCAAAAATGAGAGTCTAATATTTAATTGTCTAAGGAGTATGCAGTTCCGAACAGGTGAGTTTTGAGTCTTGATTTAAAAAGAGGCAGGGAGGTCAGATTTCTGAGGTCCGGTGGGAGAGAGTTCCAGAGCTGGGGAGCAGAGCGACTGAAGGCCCTGCTCCCCATTGTGCTGAGGCGAGCAGAGGGCACAGTGAGGTGGGTGGAGGAGGAGGATCTGAGGGAGCAGGCTGGAGTGGCGATGTGGAGGAGGTCAGACAGATATGGAGGAGCAAGGTTGTGGATGGCCTTAAAGGTGTACAGGAGCAGTTTGAATTCTATCCTATGCTTGACCGGGAGCCAGTGGAGCTGCTGCAGGATGGGGGTGATGTGATGGTGGGAGGGGGTTCTGGTGATGATGCGGGTAGCTGAGTTCTGGACCAGTTGGAGTTTATGGAGGGACTTGTGGAAGTCCGAATAGGAGTGAATTACAGAAGTCTAGGCGAGAGGTTACAAGGCTATGGACAAGAATGGAGGTGCTGTGAGGAGTGAGGGAGGGGCAGAGGCGGTTGATATTTCGGAGGTGGAAGTAAGCGGACCGGGTGATGTTATTTATGTGAGAATGGAAAGAGAGTGTACTGTCGAGGATGACACCCAGACTCTTAACCTAAGGGGAGGGGAAGACCAAGGAGCTGTCAATGGAGAGGGAGAAGGTGTCAACTTTTGAGAGTGTGGATTTGGTGCCAATTAAAAGTAGTTCAGATTTGTCACTGTTTAAGGAAATTTGAGGTGAACCAGTATTTTATTTCAGATAGGCAGGAGGTGAGAGAGGGGGGTGGGAGTGTGGAATTGGGATTACAAGAAAGGTAGAGCTGGGTGTCATCCGCGTAGCAGTGGAAGTTAATATTGAATTTGCAGAGAATATGACCGAGGGGGAGGAGATAAGTGATGAAGAGGAGGGGCCCCAGGATGGAGCACTGGGGCACACCCGTAGTGACTGGGGAGGGATTGGAATGGAAGGACTGTAGCTGTATGAACTGAGTGCGGCCTTTGAGATAGGACTGGAACCAGCTGAGGGGGGTGTGAGTGATACCAATGGAGGAGAGACGACTGAGGAGGATGGGGTGTGAGATGGTGTCAAAGGCCGCATTCAGATAACTTCCTCATTTGGACATTGAACAATGACAACAAGCAAAACTAATCAAGTCTCAAACCCTGGATGTTCAGACTCAGAGTCATAGTCCTCTCTCTACCTCCTTGAGCTATGAAGACAGAAACTTGTCAGTCCTTTTGATAGGTCTTGACTTCTGTCTTTAGTAGACTCAGACTTTAAAATCAACTGAATTTAGCCAAAAACCCGTGACCTTCAAGCTTACAGTCTGCATTCCAATTCTGTGAGCCATGGTCTCAGAACTTTTTGGTACTTCTGAGGGGTCTTCACCTTCTCACTTGGACACTGAACAGTAAAAACAAGTGACACTAATAAAGTCTTAAAGCCTTAAGCTATGGACACAGACACCTTTTGGGTCGCCTTGACTTCTGTATTTGGACTTTAGTTTAAAATCAACTGAATTTGGTCACCAGTTACAAACCCAATTTCTATGTTAAGATGACAGTTTATGTTTAGGTTCTGAGAGAACAGCAAATATACTTGATACAGCACAACAGAGTAAAATAAAACATATGGAAGTTTATCCGCTCAGGATACTGAGGACATTTTTTCCACATTTTTCCTGACTTATAAACTGTCCGCTGAAAACAGCTCTGGGATCCACTTTTGGTACACAGGTTGAGAACCACTGCACTGGTACACTGCATTGGAAGCTTGATTCTTTACAGAAAGCTCTTATATCATGGAGAATGAGTGATACAGGATACTGCAGGATGAATTAATCATTTAGAAATAGTAGATGAAACAAGAGCTGGAATGATCAGGAATGTTTAGTTTTGATTAACCAAAATACTGACTTGTCATTTTTGAAATCATTGTATTTACTTGAACTGTGCATATGAGCCAATGAGGCGCTGTTAGAAGTACAATAATAAACACGCAAAGTAAATTAGGATTCGTGTCTCTTGCAATGCGCGACTTTACGCTCACCAGAACAGTGAAGAGCCCTTCGCCCTAATATTTCCATGCTCTTGTGCTTATCCAGTGAATGTTTTTATCAAGTTCTAGACTCCCTTCAGGTGTGCGCACACGTTGATAGTTAACTGATAATCTCTGGTAGTCTATCTTGTTTTTTTTAATGGAAATAAGACTACATTTTCTGCTTCAGAGTGTTCTTCTGCCTGTAAAGGTCCCAAAAAGTCAAGTTCTAGCATATTTTTTGCAGGGTCTAAAATGGCTAAAAAAGTCATATGTTAGCATGTTGCTTTTTTCAAGATCTGACCTAAGGGAGAAACATCCTGTCCATGTCCCATCCATAGTCCCCCCAATCCAAAAAAAAGAAGAAAAAAATCTCAATGGATTTACACAATTCACGTAGGTCATCTATTCTGATTTTAAAACGGCAAATTTACGTAAGGGATTTTCATGCCTGAAAAAATCTCTTCTATTGAAATTGGTTTCATTTTAAAGAGAAGAATGAGTGGTGCTAACAAAAAAAGTTTTCTGTATGGTACCAGCTTGCAAATTGAATTAATGTTTCTACTTTCTCTTGTGTTTCCTAAAGTCATCAAGTAATAAAGTATTAAAAACTGCTAGTAAAAGCTAGGTTTCTGTTGCTTTCTTTGGTTTTACTCGAGTGCTGAAGCTTCTGCTGACTGTGGTTGGGCTAAATGAATAGGCCATCAGTGTATTTGTGCATCTAAAAATACTGTATCTAGAAATCTGAAGCTCTTTTAAAGTGGAAGTAACAGCCTTCAAAAGCAAATTTGTGTGTTTGGGGTTAACTGAGCATCTCTTTGCAACACTTTCCAGGAAAAAGGAGTGAGTCCAGCATGAGGTTACAGGGTTATTCTCAAGCCCCTCAGCCTTGCCACAACATGATTACATAACAGGCTGAAATGTTTAACTTGTGAATAAATCCTCTGATCTGAATACAGTCCCACAGGCCTCAGCTTCGTTGATCTGTGTTGACACTTCTGTGTTGACTTGATGCTGTGGGGCCAATTTTAGCCTGTTAAGGGACCAAGGAAGGGCCATGTCTGCAGTGCTCCAGACTTTGAGATTAAACTTGTGTCGTTATGACTGACAACTGATAAATGAGGGTTGAAACCAAATAAAAGTTTCCTACTCACCAGTTGTTGAATTTTGTCTACTTAATCTTAAAGAGATTAGTTAACATTTTTTGATATGGCTTTTGGTCCATATTTTTGCCAATAATGTCAGAAATGCCTTATTACCTCCGCCAAGGAGGTTATGTTTTCGGGAGAGTTTGTTTGTCTGTCTGTCTGTCAGTCTGTCCGTCTGCCCGTCTGTGAACAAAATAACTCAAAAAGTAATGGATGGATTTTGGTGAAATTTTCAGGAAATGTTCAGCATGGGAAAAGGAAGAACTGATTCGATTTTGGTGTTGATCCGGATCAGCGTCTGGCCGCCATGGCGAAAAATGTGCTTTCTGTGAATAACTACCGAACTAAAATAGATATCATTATGAATCCAGTTGCTAATGGTATGTTTTCATGGTCAAGGAATCTAAATATTTAGATGAAATAAAGGTAGGACTAATATTTATGGTCAAAATCACAATATGGCTGAGGACTGCGGCACTGGCGGAGGTCTGCGCTTTCCGAGTGTTTTTCTAGTTATTATTGTTCTTGGCTGCTTATTATGGTTAAGTGTCTAAAGGTGCTCACACACCGGACGCTACTTGTACTACCTCTGCACTAACCCTGTACTAATCCTTCTGCAATGCATTTGCTGCGTACAAGATGATTACTCCACACGTCGCGCGATGTCAAAGTTAAAAAAAGGTTGATCTTTTCAGGCGATGTCGTGTGTGGCTGTGCGACAACAGCCAATCAGCGTGTGCATGTGTGATGGTACAGACAGTTTTTCATCCGGACTACAGCGGAACAGTTTGTGTGTGTGGGAAACATTAGTGAGTGAGGACATTTGTACTGCGATGGACAGATAAAGGACTGAATTTGTGTTGGTTTTTGGAAAAACGGTGCCTCAAGAATGTCTAAGTACAAACTTGCCGCACTGTGAATTCCAGTTGCCTTGTCCTAGTTTTTATTGGATCTCAACTGACTTTATTTTCGTTTTCCATTTTGACACGTTTGTATATAAAAAAGAAAGCATATTTGCTTGATATGTGACTTAGTGAATTATAGTAACAAAGTGGTAGCTCCCAGCAGCAGATATTGCTTCCCTGTATATTAGTCTTTGACATAACAGTACGTTATATCATGAAAAAAGCTTATGTCTTATCATGGCAGCCACCACATTACACTAAAAAGTACAGCAACAGAATGTTAGAATTTCTGTGATTTTAAAAATGGTTTAAATGAGGTGATGTAATTGCTACATTTACATAAGAAACAGCTATACTTTAACTATTTTTTTTTAATATTTCACAGCCAAACATCTCAAAGTCGTACCTTTAAATCTGCCTAAATGCTATAATGTTTTATGTGTTGACAGAAAAGAGAGTTTTTCATATTTAACTCCCAGCACTGGAATTAAAACACCCTTAGCTGTGAAAATATTTCATATATGCTGATAAGACCAGTCAGGGAGAGGGCGGCTGAAAGTATTCAAAGTAGAGAAATATTATTCTTTTTTTAAGTTATATATCACTAAAAGTGTTAATCACTCAATTGAGTCCCTGTTCCCCCTCTGAGTCTCCTCTTGTTTATAGCGTGGTAAAGTCTCTTTCTTTAATTGTTTCAAATAAAGATTTCCCTCCACACTCCCCCTCACTGAAAGTTGTGATCACACTCTGGAGCTGCAGCTGTGTCTCCGGTTGCAGGGTGCTGAGATTTTGGCTCAGCTCTCTGTCGAGGCCTCTGGGTCTTCTCACCGTGGGAGCTGATGACTGTCATGTCAGAGAGATCTGGCAGAGCAGTAAGGACAGCCGGTGAGGGCATCTGTACATCAACCTCTGTTTCCTCTGGCAGATTCTTTTCTGGCTGTGGCTGTAGGGACATGGAAGTAGAAATATCAGAGACGTGTCTTTATTGAAATTAGGAAGCAACCTAAAATCTTAGTGATTGCCATCAGATGTATCGATTGCATTTTGATATTAAACCCATATCACTTTCTTTTCATTTGAGTTTGACAATTTTCCAGACTTATTGAAAATTTGAAGATTGTAGTCACTGATGTGAGTCATTCAATATGACATGTGTAATAGCTTTATTGTGCAGCTGGCACTGCTGTGTCAAAGCTGACTCTTCAGTGTGATGGCAGCAAGCTGTCAGCACAGCTACTAAAGTCAAGAGGGTTTGACATCAACACTGCTGCTGGATCATCTAGAATAAAGGTAAAAACATGCATGACAAGAAAATCTCTTTCTGCTGCCAACTTTTCGTTTAAGAGACAAAGAAAGTCAGATTTACTCCTCAGTCTACAGGAAATTGCAATAACAAGAAATATGACAAAAATGTTTCTTAAGTACCATTCTTACATTTGTAAGAAAAGACAGTTGTGCAAAAATGCTGATTGCTGAACATTGATACAAAAAAAAGTCTGCCAACAGGCACAGTCACGTAAACTATCAAATTGAAGCATTACCTTCAAATACCTTCAGATAACACGTTGGACCAACAGTTTTATGTATCAGTAAAATAAACAAATGATGTGTCATGAAGGAGGGTCAAGGTAGTTTTGTGTGGTAGTGATTCAGAGATATCTTACTGGAAAGAGAGGAACATGAGACCCCCTAATCGGGATGTTTTAACTTTCTAACAGATGTTTTCAGATCATCAGGTCAAAGAGGTCTTTGTTTTTGAGATATCGGGCTCTAATTTCGTGGCGCAGCGCAGGGGGCGCAAGCCTGGCGCACCCCACGCAGTGTTAATTTCGTGCGGCGCACCGCCGTGCGCTGCCAATTTGACAATTTGGTAGACCGTCTGCGCAGAGGTGGGTGTGACGGCGCACTAGGGGGGAGGTGAAGGCGCACCTGGGGGAGGTGCCGACAGATTCGAGTGGCGCAGTGACAATTTCGTGCCAAAAAACAGTGCAGAAAGTGCGCTGAAAGCACGCCATCTCCAACCTGGTCTAACCTCGGCGCAGGGCGGAGCGCACCCTCCGCAGCTGTAATTTGGTGACAAGCGCACATGTGCGCACGCCTCAGAGGCAGGTTTCCAGAGTGTCAGGCACATTTCAATGCAATAAACAATCACAGCAATCACTATTTGATGTAACCGTCTGAACCAGCATATACATTTGTATCTATATTAACTGTCCCGTCACATCTGATGTGGGATTAAAGCCGTTTGTCATAATGGAAACTTAACCTGACGGCAGCTGGAAGTTTGATGCACATTTTACAAGTCAACAATAAACAGCCTTAACATCTGATACTGAGTATATATCTGGCTTCTCTCATTTCATTAAATTCAAAGAGAAGAGGGAGAAAAAAGACGAAGGAAAAGGAGAATAAAATAAATAAAATAAATGTCTGTCACTCAGGATTTACCCGTGATTTCCCATATTCCTCTATTTTAGTCTTTATTTTTAACGTGATCTAAAAAGATAGAGTAGGCTACATCATTGCAAGGAGGATGAGGAGGAGACACCAGGAGAGTATACAGTATCACTAAAGGCTCTGCTATTTGGCGATGACAAACCAGGAATGCAGGTGGATCACAAGTATTATGAATGGATAAGCCAGCTGTGGTGTAACTGTCTCTTATTTTTTTTACTCCTATTAATGACAAAGGAACAGATTACATCTGTCCCGGGAGCTGGCCCACACGGTGACGCGCCCCGCTGTCCATTCATGCTGAATGACAGCAGCTCTGACCGTCTCTAGCAGCGGGGATCATTCAAACCAATCAGACGCTGCGCCTCGGCCGCAGCGCATTTAAAGGCGAGGAGAGGCGCTCATTTGATTGGTGAAGACAGCGATCGGCTGTGATAATCCCCCTCACGTCTATTCTCCTCCCTCTCTGGATATGCGTGGAGAGGCAGAGACGTGGGCGTGGACGCGCAACCTCTGCGCCCCTGTGCGCCATGAGTGCGCCTCTCTTGGCACTGCAGGAAACTTGCAAAGTGCGCTGGTCACACCCAGTCCGCGCGGCGAAGGCCGGCGCCGGCAGGTGCGCCTGCGCTTGCGCCTGGTCTACGAAATTAGAGCCCATCAAGTTTACAGACAGCATATGATGACACTTGAGGGTGTTTGGCCTTGATCCTCCCAACTCAGTTTATTCTAATCTCAGATTTGATGTTTGCACAAAGTTAATAGAAAATCCTTCTTACATCCATTAATCATCTATACAGCTTTTCCCTTTTGGGTGACTTGGGATCTTTTGTTTATCCCAGCTGACGCTCGGCAGGCAGCAGGGCACATCCTGGACTAATCTCCAACCAATTGAAAGGCAAAATTAACAGACAACCATTCATGCTCACACTCATATCTGAGGACAATTTGGAGTTACTGATTAATTAATGAGCATGTTTTTGATCTGTGGGAAGTGCCTGCAGAGAATCATGCACAGAAAGAACACGTAAACTCCACTCAGAAAGACTCTTACCAATGCAGGAAATGAGCCAGCAACCTCTTTGCTGTGAGCCACATGTAGCCTACTACTTGCTGCACCACCGTGCAATTCATTGTGTTCCCAAATTCAGCACTCTTTTGGCAAAACCTTAAGCCATTTTCAAGGATTAAGCACAGTTTGCAAATTCCATCCACAGTTTGCTAAAACACACCATCACAATCTAAAACACATATCTCATTCTGTCTACTTGTGAAGATGGAAGGTGGCCACAAGGGGCAGAAGATCAACTCATGTGCAACACAGCAGTCACACTTCAATCAATCAATCAATCAATCTTTATTTGTATAGCGCCAATTCATAACAGGTGTTATCTCGAGACACTTTACAATAGAGCATACAGCTCTTCATTTTATGGATACACATATATGCATAGATACATATATACATGTAAAGATACACATATACATATATATGTATATATATATATGCATATATATATGTATATATATATATATATATATATATATATATATATATATATATATATATATATATATACAAATATATACATCCAACACCCAACATGAATCCATCAGCCAATCATGAATCCCTCCATCATGGCGGCAAGAAAAAACCTTCTGTTAAGCAGCAGGAAATCTTGAATGTGGATCCCAGTCTCATAATGAACAGCAAATCCACACGATGCTGTGTTGGGTGTGTGGGCAAAGGAAGGGAGGTAAGAGGAGACAAGTGGACTACAGTAAGAACTAAAGTTAGTGACAGATCCATGAACCATAGACCTGTCGTCTGATTTATTAGAGGTTAGCCTCTTGAGATGCTACATCTCGTTTTCAGGAGGGTCCTCATGTCTGAATGGTTGTGGTGATCATTTTATAGAAGTGTAATCGATGATATTCTTACTGAAAATAAGAATTTATGGTAGTGACGAACTCATGTCACAGGCAGGACAAAACTGAAAAATCTTTGGTCTTATCAAGTCCACCTCATGAAACCAGCATGAGAAACTTCAGAGATCTCAAGTGCGATGACAGTTTTTGTCAAAAGATATATACTGACAATATGTAATGCAATATGTAAACTACAACTCACTTACAGTAATGGTATTTTTTCACTGAAAAACAAAGAAAAGATTCTTCCGCACAGTGTTTTGCAAAGGTTAAATGTTGTGCAACACTTCAGATAATTCAACTAGAAAAGCACTTGGAGAGCGCAGACCTCCGCCAGCGCCACAGTCCTTAGCCATATTGTGATTTTGACCATAAATATTAGTCCTACCTTTATTTCATCAAAATATTTAGATTCCTTGACCATGAAAACATACCATTAGCAACTGGATTCATAATGATATCTATTTTAGCTCAGTAGTTATTTACAGAAATCACATTTTTCACTATGACGGCCAGACGCTGATCCGGATCAACCCCAAAATCAACTCAGTTCTTCGTTTTCCCATGCTGGACATTTCCTGAAAATTTCATCAAAATCCATCCATCACTTTTTGAGTTATTTTGTTCACAGAAAGACAGACAGACAAACAAACTCTTCCGAAAACATAACCTCCTTGGAGGTAATAAGACAAAACAATACGGTCTCTAATAACGTTTACTAAAAAACAATGAAAGAAGGACAAATTAGGCATTTTATGATACTTCAAATATAATGAGAAATTTAAACAATGTTCACAAAGATATATGAGAATCAAACAGGGTAATCCTTCCAAAACATTCTACATTACCAGACTTCAACTTTTAGTGTCCCTTCAAAGATGTCAACATCAATTGAGGTCAGTAAAGCTGATGACAAAGACGCTTTTCATAGCTGTCATTTTCAGAACATTGCAGTTTGTCATTGTTTACCGACATCACAAGAAATCGACGTTGCTTCAATAAGACGCCAAGTTGAAAGTGCAGTCAAATTCTACTTTTACAGCAGCTCTCTTTTCCCCTCCTCTTACTCCCTCATTTCCTTGACCATGTGAAGTTTCCATCAGGGTTAAAGTAAATTGGATAGGAAAGGACTTACTGTAAGGAGGAGTTTTTCTTTGCCTTTTGAAGGCAGCCTTTATGAGTGTCGTCACACACCCACACAATGCTCATCGACTGCTGCTGCACAGCCAGACGCAATTTCAAATGTTTCCGCTTTGACGGTTGCCCAGGTTGCTCAAGCATTCATTGTGACAATACTTTTTTTCTGCATGTCACATCTACCAATTCACACCCATTCACTCACTGATGGTTGGAGATTGTATAGTCAGTTGTTCATCAGTACTATCTAACATATCCATGCCTTTTCATACCCACCTCCACGCCACTGACGCACTGACGAAGCAGTGGTAGTAACTTGGGGTTAAGTGTGCTGTCAAAGGACGCATCGACATTTGACATTTGGAGCTTGGCCCCAACCTGTAACCTTCTGATTTCGAGCATGCACACTATCAGACCACAGTACAGTAACAGTACATTTTGTACTTGTGCTCTTACTGTATTATTGAGCTCATACTGATCATTGTTTTCTATTTTGAGTTGTAGAAGCAATTCCTCCTCAACAGTGTTTAACATTCTGACCACAGATTGAGTGATATGAGAACACTGTTTGACCTTGAACACAGTTAAAAGTGTTTTGGCGAATATTTAATTTTCCTCAAGAGTCAGAAGTTAAATGAGTACAGTTTGAAAGCTATGGTAGCCCTGAAGTGCAAACCACAACAGCAAATAACTAAACACAACAGCAAATTACTGACACACATCTTCGGGATCTGTGCAAAATAACTGAAAAGATGAGTGTTACCATAAAATTTTATAGAAGAAAAGAAAAGGCTGTAGGGGCCTCTAGGGGGGCCCTGGAAAAAAATGTTGAATATTAAATATTTTAAAGCACCAATTCTATGCATGTTGAGAGAAAAATCAAGCAGAAATACAGGACAGGATCAATGCAGCCATAATAACTTATCTATCAATACATGGTTACATTATGCTATATAAGAATATAGACTGTCAACTTAATCATTAATTTTTCACTGGAGGCTTGTTAAGATAGCTTAACATAATAATGCTTCTTTTTATCTTCTTCTGTGTTAGCTAACATTAAGCATCAATGACACGATGCCTCTTTCAGGCAGGGGCAGTTTCTTCAAAGTGTAGTCCACAGCGTTGGTGAAAAATGCCAAGCATCTGATGTTTTGTGGTGTCTCCTTTATCCAGGAGCCTGTTGAGCTTAGCCCTGGTGGTGAAGCCAATGTTCAGCTTTCTTCTTGTCAAAGACGCAACAAATCAGGTTAGCAGAAATGCTGTGCCATGCTGATCATGTAATATTAGCATGGCACACTGGGCATGAAGTCCAGTGGTTTGGGGCTAACCAGGAGGTCAGGATTAATGGAAGATACAAATCAATGTAACTTCCTTTACCACTTAGTTTCCAGTTACCACAAAAACTAGTTCAACCTCAACAGGTTTTTCTCCTCATGGGATTCCCCTGAGTCTGGTCTCATAATTTGTTACATCAGAAGTATTAACAATAATTGTAGTGAATGATGATAAGGATCAAAAACTGACCTAGCAAATGGTTTGTCTTTTCTTTAAAAGCAATTGTATGGTTTTTGGCCCTGCAGTGCCGTGGGCTCCACAAACTTTACACTCAGCTTGCTAATGAAGCTTGGCATCTACAATACAGACATTTGCAGATGCAAAACATTGGGTGACACTTGTACAAGCTCACAGCAAAAGCACATCAGAAGCATATCCCACCCTCCCAATGTACTTCATCATGCAATAATAATATTAATGCCTGCTCTCTCTGGAGCAGGAGGTTGAATGAGGTGAATGTTGGTATGGTAGCCTGGAAGAACAGCAGGCACACAAAAGTCTCCTTAACCTTGCCTGATTGTCATCTTTTATTAAAAACAAAACAAGGTTTGCAATATCACAAGTATACACAGTTTTGGAAGCAATTTTGTGGTAGTTGTTTAATGAAAATGAAACGAGGGACCATAGGCTATTAGCAGGTTTGAGTAGCTGGCCAGAGGGTCATACAGCCTCAGAATCCAGGTCACACAGTGCTAAATGCTTAACCAATCAACAGAGACATGTTGGAGGATCTCCATATACTCTGCCTTGTGTAGCTCACAAATTTCTCTTAAATACATTAGTTAAAAATTAGATGTACTCAAACCATTGTATTTCCATATCATACTTAACCATGTCAAAGTTTCATGCCTGCCAAGTACCCCTTCCAGTTTGTGCTGCCCTTGAACTAGTAGCAGACATCGACAACCAGGACTCCTACAACATATGGGTCAGACTGTAACCACTGAGTAATCACTACAAAAATATTAAGTCACTTTCGTACAGTTAGGCCCTTACTCACGTCCGAAAACCATGCCACATTCCATTTAGTGGTGTTGTGGACTATATGACATGGGCAACCATGAAAATACTGGGTTGTTCTTTCAGGGTTCTGGAGGCGATGGAGTTATGTGCACCCATGTTCACAGCAGCATTGTCCACAGACAGGCCAACACAGTTTTGCCATGGAATAACATTTTCTTCTAAGGTGGAACTGATCTTGCTTAAGATAATGTCTGCTGTCCCACACCTTGTTCTGCTTGCAGTGCACATCCCCAGGTAGCAGTGGATGACCTGAACTTTTCTAAAGATCTGGACAGTCAAGGGGTTTATCTTCTCTACTCCTGCAATGACAACTTATAAGTTTGTAAAGCCTCCCATGCTTTTATATAGATGGTTCAAAACAAAATCTTGCCAGACTATTGTGGAAGAGAAAGACATCATGATATATAATTTACCTGTTGCTTGTTCCATCTGTAGTAAGGGTATATTTCCCTTCTCCCATTTGCACCACCAACTCCTTAATGAAATGTGGTGTCATTGCTTCATTGACTATACAGCAAGTCTTGGTTCTGGCACACCTGTACTCCAGGCTGTCTTGAAATCCTTGAAACACTCCCTCAGAAGAGGCCCAAGATGGTCAGCAAAGTGGCACATGTGTGACATCAACGTTGCTGCCATTTTGACCTCAGCCCTCCTTGTCAGTAAGAAAAATATATACTCATACTTCTGAAAGACCACACTTAAGTTTAAATGATTCCATACACCACAGTAAGGCATGTGAGCACAATGAGGAAACAAGACATACACAGGACCAAGAAAACAGAAACACAAAACCTAAACAAGACAATCATTTACCCTACTATCAACCATGGCAGTACAGCAGTGGCGATTGGTCTAAGACTGCAAGGGAAGCGCAGCTTCCCCTAAAATATTCCCCAAAAAAGTGGTGATATGTACTGCTGTGTGTACATTTCATTGACTAAATATGAGCTAGAATACCTTCATCTTTTGTTCTGAATCAGCAACTTATCATAGGTAACTGGCACAACTTCCTTCTCATTCAACCCCGCAGCGTCTCAGCGCTACAGTCGGAGTCGGACGCTGAGCGTCTTCAGATTTCAGCAGGAAAGCCTAGAGTGGGTTGTTCCACTGTGGAAACTGGACGGTCATTGGATAAACGCTGGGCTTTGTCCTGCCCATCGGACGCTCAGCGTCTCTGGGTGTCTATTAGGCAGTGGGCTGGCCTGGACGCTGAGCTTCTGCATGATGATTGGATGATCTGTCTGAGGCCGAATCCCTTTTTGATTGACAGTGAAATGAGCCAATCAGCGATCTTGAAGTATCACCCTTTACTGCAGCATCTTTTAAGTTTTACATTCAGTTGTTCTGGACTGATCCGGAGGCTTTATCGATCACCAGTGACTTTATCTTTCCTAAAAACGACTAGCATTGTGTTTGAAGACTCTCTCCTGTCACTTTTTCTTTTCACCAACGAGCAGATGCGGATCTTCTCTCCCTTTCACTCACACTCACAGCCTGTCAAACAGTAGTTTAACGTAGCTGCTCCAGCTGCTAGCAAGCTACACATCATGGCAGATAGTATGAATGTTGTCGACCAGATTTTGGTGAGGCCATTTGATAGTCTTCCTTACAAAGAGAAAATAAGAGTAAAACAGCAGGGCAGATCAACTCCTAAGATTGATTTAGTGCAAAAGGTGGGGAAAAGTAACAGGTCTTTTCAGCATTCCTGGTATGACAAGGTGAGCTGGCTCACTGGAAGTGCTGTCACAAATAAAATGTGTTGTCTGGTCAAAAGTGAGTTTTGGTGAATAAAATCCCTGGAAAAGACACCAAACAGGGTCACAGATCATTTACATAAATAAACAAAACTATGATGTAGGCCGGAAAAAAAATGAGCTTCCCCTCCTTGACTGACCAGCAGCCGCCACTGCAGTACAGTCTATTATACACAACTATTTAAACTTGAACTTTGACAGGATCATTACACATAGCATACCTTCGCCTCTTGATCTGACATCCCTCCAACTGAAGGAGTGGAAACAGAAAACCTGTCTTATGTAGTTGTGGATTGTAGGGCCTGTTGCATGGCATCTGTAGTTCCCCGGTGAAAATGCGTTTTCCACACGATATACAGAGCACCAGTATTGTGTCCTGAGGCTGCCTCTGGTGATAAACGGTCATGTTGTGCTTGACTTGTTCTTAAAGACTCATCTCTACTGTATGTTGCAGCTCCACACATGGCTTTATTCTTCTCAGGCCGCTGTTGTTCTTTGGGTCATCCTCTCTGCTGCTGTTCGGCTTTCTGCTGTTCTGTCCTTCCTGACTCTTCTTCTGTCAAGGCTTTGTTGCTGGACGGCTGATTATTTGAGAAATAAAACAATACTCCTCTTTCCTCCAGCCACTGTCCCTGCATCTTTAAACTGTCGCTAAATGCAGGTAAGTTTTCTTTTTTACTCCTTCCGCAATCCTCCAGATTTTTCTTTATAACAAAGAATACTTTGAATAAAACATTTGTCTCTTGCATTAGTCATGTTAGAGGGCTGACTCAACCCTGCCAGTAAATATTACTGTCAAGTATTGTCCCCTGCTATTAAACAGAAGGCGGAAAATCACAGGACATGTCTGTTCTGTCCTGTTATGTGTCCTAGAGGGAATCAGGATTCCACATAACACCTGCAGGAGAGGCAGGTCCATGGAGATGTTCACCTGCATGCATGGAAAAACAAGCACACAGCTCCATCCATGCTTGTGAGCACACAATGGCACATCTGCAATTTCCAGCATTCAACATCAAAATCAGGTACAGTGTTAACCCGAGACTCGTCACCCAAGATGGGGGTGTACACTCGAACTATCCTGTTCCACTACTTGGAAGGATAATGTTAAGCTAGCTGCTGCTGCTGCAATAGACTTGTAACTGGGGGGTAAAAGCCCTTATTTAAAGGAGACATATCATGCTGATGCATGATTTAATACTTACATATAATATAATAAATTTGAAAACAAGACCTTACACCCCCTTAATTTTCAAAAAATTAGATATTGTATTTTTTCTGATATCCTAGAACGAGATTTGATGCCTCTGAAAATAGGTCATTGCGAGATGTCCGCGAGATTTCAAATGTCATGACGACACGAGGTACCTTTCTTTTTATTAGAGTAATCTGATAAAACACTTCCTCCTCTGTGATGTCCGACAGCCCCAAACCGTCACCGAGGAACACAATCAGCAGCAGGGGTATAAAGCTCCCTCGCTCACACTCCCTCATTACCAGCTCTGGCCTGTGGGGGGACTCAATACATGGTCGCTGCTTTGAGCCTGCCAGAAAATACAGTAGAAGAAGAAGGACAGGCTGGCTCAGCCCCCAATAGAACTGACCAATCAGAGCACAAAGGACTGTGACGTTGCGAGGTAACGTCATCCTTGAGACCAAGCGTTCCAACAAGAGCTTCATAATGGCCTAAAATGAGGATATTGAGAACGCTATTGTGGGGCAATGAAGGAGCTAAATGACTTGTACTGAGGGCAGAAATGCTTTACAGGCATCCTTGTCTGGCATAGTGAAAAGGAGAAACAAGCATGATATGTCCTCTTTAATGTCCAAAGACTTCACAAAAAAAAAACACTGTAAATACAATTTTCTGTTGCAATTGTGCCACTGCAGGTTTTTGCTTTAGGCAGCAGGGGGCATAGTTCTGCTGTCTGAGCTCACTGAGAGCCAAGGGTATGCTGGGAAATACGGAAAGAAATCATGCCTCTCTGGGGATGGTAGCTGCTGCCGATGGTGAGATATTCTATTAAAAAAATATCATCTTTAGATGAGGGATTCTCTAATGGATAGCAGTGTGTTTATTTATAAGTTTTTAGTAATCCACATCTTTTATGATATGATGTGTAGGATCACAGATGCTGATGATTTTCTCAGGAGTGTGGATGTTCCATGTGGGCCACCAGAGCATGCTAACCTTGAGCTAGGTAGGAGACTAGCAACAATTTTTTACAGCGTGTGGACAATATTTTTTATTTTCTGATGTTTTTATCAGTCAGGATGCTTTTGTTCCATGTAAACTGTTGTACTTCCACAGTTTGATGATGGCCTTATTTTTAGTTAACCTTTTTTGGCAGCTTTTTATTTAAAACACAGCCTAATACTGAGCATGTACTGCAGAAATATGGACTCTTTTGGTAGTTTTGAAAGCAGATAAAGTTTTCTTGATTGAAATTTCAGAGATAAGTTTAACAGTGGGACTTGTGTAACTTTTTTTGTTTATTGTTTATTTTTGGAATAACCCTCCATATTTTTGGAAATTACATTCTAATAACTCACACAGTCATATTTGAAGTTTGTGTGATTTTTCCTGGCTTCATACTATTTAAACATTTAAACCTCAAAATAATGTTCATAAAATGCTCGGAATGCCTTTGCCAATACACAACAATGAATCAGCAGATGTTTGGTCCAAAATACTGACACACCTGAAAAGGGAAATTCAGCCGTTGACCCTCAGACACCTCTCTTGCCGCTCAGTCCAGTCCCTTATTTGCCACGGGCAAATCAACTCTGTCATTTGAATGGATAATGGTGCAGCCAACACATGTGGGCATAGAAGCCGCTGATTGACCGAAAAGAGTCTTCTGATTGACTGGCCTCTTGTGAAAGTGGCCCAGCCAGCTCCACCTCTGCTTTGCAGGCATAACTTATCGATCAAGAGTGCTTTCCTGAGGCTCAACAGATAGAGCACAGATATCATGACCGCTTTAAGTCACAAGAAAAAACAGGCTCTTGAAGTGCAGTTCAGCGTGAGAAACAGGAGATGTGGCATGAGAGCAGTTGAAGCCAATCAGATGCGTAGGTCTCAAGGACAGTGCTTGAGAGTTGGCAGCCCTGGATTAAAACAATAAGTGATAAAAGCAGTGAGACAAGAAAACAATGAAAATAAAGAAAAGCAATGATATACTTACATACATAGACAGTTGATGAAACAGTTAAGCAATAAGAGAATCTGAAGGGCGATTAAAGTGAAACAAGACAAACAAGAAGCAGGAAGTTAAGCCATTCAGCTTAAAGCCCCACTATGTAAGATTCCGCCTTTCAGCTCTCTAGGGGCCTCTATGGTTGTTGAGTGTAACTGCACAGTCATAAAACAGAGCGCCTCACACCAACGTGCATTTGTTGACATACACAGGGAGGACAAGCAAGTGGACAGGACATCCTGGGAGACAAATAAACCATGTGGACTGATAAGGTACAGTCTGATTATGTTTCTTTTCGAAAAAACCTCCATGTACTTACAAGTCCAACAATGACAAGGCAAAACCAGCATCAGATGGACATCCCTCCTCGTCTTTCAGCTCACGTCAGCGAGTGACCACTGGGCCACTCTTTATCCCTGTCCAGGCATATAGCTTGTTACTCTATCGCTTTCTTTTTTTTGTCTTCTCAGATAAATGGAAATTAAAACTGAGTTTAAGCATCAAAATATAAAAAATAATATATAAAACACAACAATGAAGAAGGTGCCTCAGGCTTAAATGATCAGAGCAATAAAAATAGAGAAGATGCAGAAAAATAGACATAACATAAATATGACCTCACTTGAAAGCACGTCTAAAAAGAGAATTTAAATGATTAAAACCATAGCATGTTACGTTTTCTTGTTCTTTAAACAAACACATTCACTGCCAATGAGAGCCTAACATTTAGTTGTCTTTATGTTATTTAAATAGTAAACACATGGTAGCTGTTAAAAAACAAAAACACCAAAAGAACCAAAAATGAACGACCAAAAACATTGATCAACTCATAATTTTCTTTGATGTGAATAACTCTTTGTAGCTCTGGTTGAAAATCTGATTTTTAAATCTTGGAATACCTAATGTTATATCATTTTAGAACTAGAAAGCACTCGGTGACCAGAAACCTCCACCAAGGTAGCTCACATATTGCTGTTACATCTATCAGCAGTAGCTCTGTGATGAAGTTACAAATTTAGGACCATAATGTGATTCATGACCCTGAAAACCCCCACCTAGCTTTCAGAAACATGTTGATATCATTGTAGGAATGACAATCAGTCTGAGAATAAATCTTCTGTAGTAATTTTTTAAATGAAGCTAAATTATAAGCTACATGATGGTAAAAACATATCGTAAAACATCAGGGGTGTCAAACTCAATCACAGAAGGGGCCAAAATTTAAAAAAATATCGAAAATGCGAACCAGATAGGATCAACGTTTACTGAAAACTCCAAAACCAACATTTTTTTTTCTTTTTTTTTAAACCAGAGTTTTGAATTTTAACAGCATTTAGATTTTTGGTAATGCTTAAAAGTCACTATGAGTTAGTGTTAGTGCACTGCACCTGCGTGGCAGCTGTTGCAAGGCATTGTTTAATTTATAGTAATGATAGACATGTGGAATTATTTCTGTCAACTATATCCTGGGGCAGATTTGACCTGCTGGCCTTGATTTTGATGTGTCTACCTTAGTCAACCTGAGACATTCATCGGACTGACACTTGATGGATAATAGTTCCTACAGGACCTCTACGTCAGCTCTGATGATAATTTAGCAGGTCTACAAAAATTAGCTAAAAATATGGTATATCCAGTGACTCTAAGACTGTTAGGTGTAGTTAGGAAACGTTTACTGGCTAGTGTTTTGTCCTAATCAGGAAAAGGTGAGAAACAGAGAGATCTCTGTGACTCTAAAGCTGT
This sequence comes from Scarus forsteni, assembly GCA_036419115.1. NCBI lineage: Eukaryota > Metazoa > Chordata > Actinopteri > Labriformes > Labridae > Scarus > Scarus forsteni. The sequence continues at coordinate 29,329,082 of JAZDUH010000084.1, read as the reverse complement.
ACGCATGTCATCATAACCACTGAACTAACACTGCTTTATACAGAAAAAAATCCATTTTGTTAATGTCATGAAAGTAGTTTATGCTTAAGGGCCCAAGAGCTCTACATGTTGCATCTGTAAAGGCTTTGAAAACAAACTGAGCCACTATAAGAACCTTAACCTGGTGTTAAGACTATTTTTGTACAACTTCTAAGGGAAATACAGATCATTGTAGCTACTTAATGCCTCACTTTTCTAATCAGCTTTAAGCTAACTTTAAGTGTCTGTATTGTAATTTGAATGCATCAGAGGGTTTAAATGTCTCTTTATGGCTAAAAAAGGTGAAAACTATGCTAGAAAGCTTAAAGATAAAACTAAAAAGGAAGATCATTTTCTGCAAATTGACATTCACAACAAGTTTGTTTTAATCCACTGCCATTTGATATGTGTTATTGGTCTTCACGGCCCCATGGCAAAGATGCAGCCTTGCTTTGGCATGGGGAGAGAGGATTAGAAAGATTAGAAAAGGAGAAGAGCACACATTTATGTTTTGTCAGAGTCCTCTACCGGTTTTTATATTTTTGGGAGATTCAATAACAAATCAGTCCTTGAAAAGTATTGATACTTCAAAACTGCAGTATTGATACTCCCCCCTATGATCTTTACTTCCCTTGGTTGATCATGAGTCATGTCTTTTAACTCAAATATCTGCTCTGACCTATGACCCCAGTCATATGACAATAAGTAGCAGCTTTACAGCAAGAGGTATAGGATCATTTGATCTTACCCCCTGACATTCATCTGTCTAGCCCTGGGATGAAATATTTGATTTCAGATCTGTTTTGCAAGCCCTGACAGTGGTTATTGTCTATCAAACAAAAATGTGATGATTATCCATTATACTAAAATGGTTTTGTAAATATCAAAGAATGTTTTGTTAACATTTACTAATGAGTACTTATTTGGTGCACATCTCTGGATGAATATAAGCCATTAAGCTGTGTCTTGTTTTACAGAAGAAAATCTGAATCTGAAGTAACTTTACTGGCCAGGTACTGTATGTAAGACATTCAAAATGTCATCCACAATTCAGAAAATCAAATACATAAGTGTCACTGTATAATCTTTAACTCCTAAATCTGACTCACTAAGTAGCACAATTGTAGAGTCAGTTATCCAGGATAATTATAGAGGAGCAGTGGTGCACAGTTTATATTAAAACAGGTGCACAAGTGCATGTAGGATTGGAGGATGATATTTACATGTTTAAAGGAGTGAGTCTTGAGTGTGTACTACTACTAGAGAGCACAGATGAATGTGCCATAAGATTTTAATTATGGACATAAATCAGGACAAACTGTATTGAAATAGATAATCTTCTGTACACTTTAATGAACATTTTATTGATGAGTCATTTCTCAAATTAATTCAGACACCGAGGGAAAACCTTTTCTCGTAACATGAAGACATTTGACATGATTTTGGATTAACAAGGGCAGCTGTCTTTTCATATCTGAACTTCATTTTCTGGTTGATGAGGGTTAAAACTAATTTTCAACTAAGGTACATTACTGTACATACTGTAATACTTTAAAAGTATTACAAGTAGTATAGCAATCTGTCATTTAAAAACACAATACCACATCATTTATTTCAGTGTTAGAGTAATCATCAGCATCATGATAGCAGTTTATTTTGTAAATATAACACTGAGCACTTTTCATCATTATCTGTAGCTATCTCAAGTTTGCGTGCTGCCACCTGGTGTCATGCCGCACGGTTACAAACTCTTAAAACAGCAAACTAACTGTGACAGCATGTTTCACCCCTGATAAAAATAACACACCTTTTCACCATTATATCTCATGGGGAATACAATAATGAAATGATTCAAGGACATTTTAGAAAACAAACTTAAAGGCATCCAGATTATGTGACTTCATTGTGTAACACCTGGAGATTAATCTGAGGGAGGCCTGGCTGTGTTTGAGGAGTGTAATTGAGATGTGATGGCAGGTCGGCTGGTGCCATTTAAAGCGGGACAGACTCAGGACAGAGCCTGCTTAATAATGAGTGCTCTTATAGAAATACTTAGATTCTTCAGTATTATAAATGTTTACTTAAAAAACAACCCTCACTCTATCATCCATGGTAATCTATTGAAAAAAAGTATCCTTAATTTCTCTTTTGACCAAGATTTGCCTTTCATGATAGTGTACATGTACTAAATTTGTGACTAAACCAATATGACCACTAGGTGGCAGTAGTGGAGAGCACATGTGTTTGTTAAAGGCACTGAAAAAGCACCTTTTAGGAATCTAACCTAAAAATATGGAAGAATATATTTTGAATTTTTGGTAATACTGTAATCATGTTCAAGCAGCATAAAAGGCCAGTTAAAGAGCCTCTGTTAACACCCAAACCACAAAATATTAAATAGAAATCATCTGATCCTCCTGTTTGGACACTCCCAGTCTGAGTCAATATTCAGCCCAGCTCTCATGTGTTGAGGGCAAACAGAGAGACTGAAGCTCAAACAAACATCAAAGTTGGTAAGTTTAATACAGTTTTGTGATCCCACCCTATTTTTCAAAAACACTCAGGGGCTTTTTGAGAATCCAAAGCTTTATTAAAAGTTTAAAAATGTAAATGTTTGATATTTTTAAAGCAAACTTGAGAAAGTCAGAGAGATGTCATGCACATGTCAGCAGGTATGATTCCTGTCAATATCTATTGTCAGTATGTCAGCTGCATATAATTGCATGGCATATTCTGTCAGCCAGTTGTTCCTAAAAGGAGGATAGGGACCCCCCTTTTGAGGCACAAGACAATGGTCTGGAAATTTTTACTTAAAGAGCAGTATGACATGATTTCACAACTTGTTATCATATTATGCATAAAGTAAATTCAGTCAAAAACATGTTCATTACATGTTTCACTTGGAAACCTCAAAGCAGTTTCTAACTTAAGTAATAGCTGTACCTATTCCTGCAATACTTGTGTTTAATGATTATAAAGGGGTGTATAAGTAGTTTTTGGCAGATGTGATACTTGTACCTTAGCTGAAGTTAAGTCAATGTACACCTGTACTGCAACACTTTTGTTTATTGACCATAAATCTAATTTCTTAAACTTTTTATGTAGGTACAATTTCGTTTTTCAGATGGAAGTTGTGCATTAACCCAAAAAAATGTTGTACTTGAAACATTTTTAAACTTTTACAAAGATTCAGCATAAAGATATGTATTATTGTGTATAAGAACAAGCAGGAAATCATGGACTGTATTATCTTTGTTTGAATGTATTATATGAGCCTTTGAGTTTATCTTTGGACAGTAAGGGGTTAGGACAAAATGTGATTTTTACTTCATTTTACACTCTTTTTCAACCAAGCGTACAAAAGTTATACATCTGTACACATGTATCCTGAGAGCACTTTTTCCTTTCCTTGCTTGCGAATTCTACTTCACTTAGATTTTTGAAAAATAAAAAAATAAAAAAAAATAAATCATCTTAACTTAAAGGTAAAAGTGCCATAAAAAGACTACCATGGGTTTGTCTAAAATAAATAATTTCAGGCTCCATATTCCCAGTTTTCACTCATCAATATAACATCAGATGTTGTGATCAACATTGAGAAATCATCAACTTATTCGTGAAATATGATAATTGGCTCCTGATCAATCACATAGTGTTAGTACCAGATTACAAGAGAAAGGCCTGGTTTTCTTTGCTGTAAGTAAAAGTGTGTGTCAGCCTTAGGTAGTTTGTAACTGTCATTATTCTGATTATAAGAAAAAATCTATTACACTGCATCCCTTTTAAGGAGGATCACAGGGAGAGGAGATGCATTCTTAACTCACCTCTTGGATCCTTACAGTAAATTTAGATTTATTAATACCCCTTTTGTCACTTAAAAGTCAAATAAAGATGTTAGAATATGACAAATCTTTCAAGTATATTCAGACAATGGCAGAATCTGGTTGAGGTTTCATTTTTCCAACACTGGGAGTAACTGCAGCCCCTCTGATGTTTCAGATGTGATCGGCTCATGAAAAGACATGCCAACGTGTCAACTTCTGAGAGGCACCTGCCCTCTCATCCTCCTCCATTTCCTCCAATCACCCTGCAGGATTCTGACAGATGCTTTTACCATGACAAAGTGCAGGATTCACTCCTGCTTTGTGCTGAAAAGCATCACTTACAATCCATTGAAGCTGAGCTTAAGTTTATCTGTGCAGGAGGATACTTTCGCTCACACACCTTTTGTTTCCATTCTAAAACATCTAATCCCACTCTGTTTTCAAAAGGTTGTTTTCAACAGGATAAATACAAATCAAAATAATATAATAGATAAAAAAAAATCCTTTTCTGCAGTCACAGGAGCGTCTGTTAGCTCAGATTTACTGTACATGCAGAAGCACTCACACAGTAAACAGTATACTATAAAGCATGAGTTACAGGCAGTTTGTTTGAAAGGTAAGTAGAAAAGAAATGTGAGCAAACATATCCCTGATTTAAAGCTCTGCTAAACAAAAGAATCCTCATCTGTTTATAATGACTGTGAGTGATTTCTTCAACACAATTGTGCAGGGATTGAGTCATAATAAGCCGACTTTATTCCTCTGTAATATGTATGGCTTTCATGCAAATGCATCAGTGACAGTGAGCAGAAACCTTTGATCTGAGAGTCTTTGTGACAGGAGCAGTTAACGCAGCACAAGTGTTTGGAATCTGACGGGAAAACAGAATCAGAATTTGTGTGTTGAGATTCTAAATAGAATCTGTGAAGCCTGATAACTTCAGCTGGGACGTGAATAAAGAGGTGATATACAGCTGCCAGCATCAGAGCGAGTCCCATATTTCTCTGAGGTTAATGACTGCTGAAAATCAGAACTGGCTGTGCCATTAGTGCAAAACAAGCTGTTTGTGACAAAATAACACATGATGATAGTCATTTCCATTTAGTTAAAGAATACTAAAAGTTTTCATGAGGAAAAACTAGGATTTTGTCTTTGATTCCACAGAAGTTTATCTCCTCTCTCTTTCAGCCTGTTGAATCTCATGAGGAATTTCTTCTTCTATATATTCTGGTTTATAAAGGTAACTCCTCTGCACCCATAGAAAAAGGAACATCATTGTCACTTGAGTCAAAAATCACTCATATTTGATTCAGTATTAGTTCCTCCTGCTACAGTAGCTGACAAAGGCAAACAGCCTACAGCAGGTTGATGCAGATCAAAAAGAGGAAACAGCTTCAAGAACAGAAATGATTCAAGTACAGAAACACAAACCAAGGTCAGAACAAAATGCCAACACTGAGACACGCTGGATATGAAGTAGCACACAACAAGAATTAAAAACAAATGCATTATCAGCAACTAGAAAGCGCTCCGAGAGCGCAGACCTCCACCAGCGCCACAGTCCTCAGCCATATTGTCATTTTGACCATAAATATCAGTCCTACCTTTATTTCATGTAAATATTAAGATTCCTTGACCATGAAAACATACCATTAGCAACTGGATTCATAACGATATCTACTTTAGTTTAGTAGTTATTCACAGAAACCACATTTTTTGCCATGGCGGCCAGACGCTGATCCGGATCAACACCAAAATCCAATCATTTCTTCCTTTTCCCATGCTGAGCATTTCCTGTAAATTTCATCCGAATCCGTCCATGACTTTTTGAGTTATTTTGTTCACAGACGGACGGACGGACGGACAGACAGACGGACAAACTCTCCCGAAAACATAACCTCCTTGGCGGAGGTAAACATGCTGCAAGTAAGAAATGAAGCATAACCAAAACAACCCAAGCCTAGAAAACACCTGCAATAGCAGAAATGCAGCATAACCAAGTACAACAATGCTCCAGGCACATTTTCTTCATGTATTTTTGTGAAGAAAAGATGACAAAACCAAGAATGACATCATCAAATATTTTTCAAAAAGGGCTACGAACATAGTGATCATTTCCATATTGTTTTTTCCTGTTTGGTTAAATTATGAGTTATAGCAAGGGCGTAGAATTGGGTAGGGACGCTAGGGACACCTCCCTATCAATATTATGCCACCACCGCATGGTCCTTAACGTAAAACACAAGCATACTTTATAACGTTATAACTAAAAAATGCTTATATTTAATGCCAAAAAGAGTTTTTTTTATGTCCATGTATTATTTGTGTATTGAAAGGCAGCAACCGTTTAAGACCAACAATAAAAGTTTGTGGGGAAAAACACAATAAAACCTTTAATTAATAGCATGACTTTATGCATTCATATTGTTGGGGAATACTTATCGGTAGTCCTTTTTGGTTTTGGTTCTGTATTTATCAGACTGTTCATGTGTCATGCATCAATATACAGTATTTCTGTCAAGGAACAGACAGTAGAGATTTAGAGTAGTTTTTTTCTGAATATGATAGTTTGCTTGTTTGTTTAATTAGCTCTACATGACATTAAAAAACAGTCATGAATGCAAGACACATCAACTTTCATGTCCCCACCAATGTCAAAATCAAACCTATGCCCTTGAGTTATAGTAATTGTTAAGTTGGCAGTATTCTTTAAACTGAAAATCTATTACATTAGAACATAACGTTTCTTCCCTCAAGTGCCACCACATCTGCAGTTTGACTGTTTTCTCTTTTTTAGTCTGATAATGGAGATGAGCTGTTGCCTCCATCTTCACTGACAAAGAGTGGAGATCAGTATCTAAATGGTCTTTAAGCTTTAATGGCCTTTTCCTTCTCTTCGTTATACTAAAACAAGGTGGCCCAATAACATTGTTTTTCAGTTTGTGGCCCTCAAGCTTTACATCCCTGCTCATTATCTCACACCCCTTCCTTAGATCTTATTGCCTCACCCAAAGGGGCTTGGACTCCAGGTTGGCACTGACAGTACATGATTTATTCTGAAAATGCTATGCATGCAGGATGTACATTTTGACGATGCATGCATTTCTAAACAGCTAAAATATGAAACATCTTCAACTGTAAGTACAGTGAAAGCATTCACATGATCTCTGGTGTACAGTAATTACAGTATTTGCATACTAATAAATGTCTGTGCTGTAGAAGATGACATGGGTGTGTTCCTGCTGCTTGTGTACAGCCAGTGTGAAAAAAATCAGCCCCCTTTAATTCTTTTCACATTCTAAATATTTCCTCAAAGTCTCATTTAAGCACTTTCTCACCTTTTCAAACCCAATCAAAAGACACACAAACAGTCTCTGGAAGAGAAAGGTTTATTTTTTTCTTCAGCCTACAGTGTCAAGGTAAATACAGACAAGCACACAATGTATTTTTTTAATCTATGTGCCCGCATCCTCCTGTGAGCCATCCTTTGATTTTCATTTCTAAAGATGCCGTTTTCATGCCTGATGCTGTTGAAGCAGACTGAGGCACCTGCTATAAAAGAAAAGGGGGTAGTGCTGCCTGGATTTACGCAAGAAAACTAAACTCTGATGTTAAGCTGATTTTACTGAAGGGTAATACCCAGGTATACAGACACATGTCAGTGACAATATGTCTGTACAATCATGTGTGTTGGCTGTTTTAAGGGTGGCTCTCATAGGGGAAGCTGGAGATGGTGTGATGCCATGTGACTGATGAAGAAATGCTGGTTAGGTAGAAGGGAGGGAGTTGTTTAGTAATTCTGTTGGCCTGCTGGAATAAAAACTTTATCCCACACCTCAACCTTCATGACTGCTTTACCCAGGGGCCCCATGGTGGCTCTAATATCTAGGGAGTTACCCACATAATTAATCCCTGACCCGGTGGCTTCCTCCCTGACAAAGCCGTGTTCTTTCTGCTTCTTCTCATAGTACATTTCTTTAAACAGTGCCCCGTCGCAATTTCTGCCCTTTGTATAGACCCCCACAGCAAACCAATTCTTGTACAGGTTGTAGTCGTAGGGAACTGAGAACATGATGGCCAGAGTCTCGATGAAGTCGTTCCGGTTCCTCTCAAAGAGATCATAGGTCAACACGCCAACAGATCCAGTTGCTCCACTGTTCTTACTTAAGGCGCACACCTCTGTCATCTGAGGGCGCACGGTGGGCTGAGGTGGATTATACACTTCCCCACCGTCAAGGTATACCCTAAGGAATGAAGCAATAGACATGCATTATGTCAAAAACAGTGTTGAACAGAAACATGTCAACTTTAAAATATCCAGCTCTTTGGGATTGCCAGTGCCACAAGCCCTGACACTTTATTGTTTACTTATATATGTATATATATATATATCTGAAACTGTATCTGACTGATCTTTTTGGGCACAAATGAGTTTGGGAGATCACAACTTTGTCATTTTAAAAATGGTTTCAGGTCCAATATATCCTAACCAAAAGTTTGTAATTCAGCCTTGAATGCAGTGTCTTATTTCAGAAGTGTGTTGTTTGCAGATCCATTGCAGGAATTTCATTAATAATGCTTTTTTTGTTCACATTTTCTACAAAAAAATTCAACAGTGATGTTATTAAACCTCTGTTTTGACCCTTACGAAAGTGACAACTTTCTATCAGTCTTGTGGATCAATTGGATAGGCCCATTTGCTTATTCTCTCATTTTGTGGGTAATTTAATGTGGCCTTTTGAAACATAAGACAGGGAAAATGCAATCAAGAATGTCACTTATTCTTATATAAGGCAAATACAGTCTCGAGAAATGACTGTGAATATCTAAGTATTTTTTTGAGTTTGTTAGCACACTGTTATATTTTTCCATTATCACCAAGGCTTTAGAAAACAATTATCAGATGTTAAAAAAAGGTCTGTTCGTACAGGATTTGTATCATGTTCCATGAATTTTAAATTCTTTTGTAATTTTTGTTTGAACTATTTGGTCTTACAACCTTTACATGAATATGGGATCAGCACAGCATAAATATTCTAATAGCCTGGGTTGACAGAAGTTTTGCATGCATTATTACAAAAAGAAGTCCAAACAGACCCCCAAAAAACAAATAAGCAAACAAACACACACAAAAAAAAACAGAAAATGGCTTGGAGATGTTAAAGTTAACTGTAACATCAGGATTACACTTACATACAGCAACTGGTGAAAAAGCTCAACATAGAATGAAGAATGAGCTGTGCCTTTATCAAAAAGATGCATGGAACATGGTTAGGAGCTTTTAAAACATATATAACTTCTTTATAGCTAAAGCCAAATTCAACATTCCTTTCTAAGTTAAAAATAAAACTCAACCATGGTCCCTGGGTCAGTTTCGGAGACGTACATTTTTGATTTGAGGGCTATTTTTCACTGGTAATATATGTGACCATATCGTTGGCAGCTATGGGCATTATCTTTTTAAACAGTATTGTTGTCTAAAATCCATCTGTTATCAAAGGCCTAAAATGGTTTGTGTACTTAAAACAATCACATTTGGTCCTTTCAGGCCAAAAACAACCACATTTTAAACCCATAATAATCTCAACTTTGATCATTTTGCCCATGCTGCATAAAACATAATGGGCCCTATTTTAACCAAATGAGGCATGCAAACAAAAGCCAATGGCACACAGGGGTTTGTGGCGTGTCAGTCCATACTTCATTATTTTAAAGATATATGTTTCCTACTCAGAGCCAGGTGCTGGGTGCAAAGGGGATGGAATATATGCTTTGATTATGGAGTTGTGCAGTTTTGAGTCCAACAGTGTGGAAATTAGTTAGCATTTAGCACTTGAGGGTTCCCAACCCCACAAAATTAAAGGATTACCAGAAGAGTACCAGTTGCAGATAAATGCCTGAAATAAGGTTTGTGATAAACACATGCACATGAGATGTCAGTGTTTAATTAGGAAATAATAAAATGCATCTGATGTTGCCTGCTTTAAATCTTAAAAGGCTGGAAAACAAAAATGGAACCCAGTGGAAAGCATTTCTGATCATTTTTTAATAATCAATTATTCATACACTACTGCCACTGAAATGATGACCAACTTGATCAGGTCACTCAATGGTAACATCAAGACATTATATACATTGGAAATTTGGAAGTTGCTTCTAAGTCAAACCGCCATGCTGTAGGTCTAGTAGCTTTTCAATCTGGTCTTTTTTTTTTTAAATATATGTTTTTGGCCATTTTGTGCCTTTATTGATAGGAGAGAGACAGTGGATAGGCTTGTGAAAGGGGTGAGAGAGTAGACGGAGACACTCTGCAAACTGGTCACAGGCGAGATTCGAACCTGGACCGGCAGAAGCATGTACATGGGGTGCCTGGTTGCTAACCACTCCGCCAAACCAGCACCCTGACAATCTGGTCTTTTAGGTTTAAGCTAAAATCATTGTGAAAAGTTGGTTTGTCTGTTAAAATGTTCACAAAGAGCAGAAGATGTAAGTTTTATGACTTTTTGTTCAATACAGAGCTTATTATCAGCAATATCCAAAACACTGCAAAAATCCCATAGACTTTTAGCAGGCTTGCTACGGCAGAGGAAATGAAACATGAAATGACAGCATCTTCTTGATTATTATGGTCTAATAATATTAATCTAAAATTTTGAAAAATGGCCTTTCTTGATCACTATATTCCTGTAACTATGGGATTATTCATAACGTTATGACTTTACTCTGGTAACTTTTTATTTAACGTACTTTTTTCATTTTAACGTGTCCCTAGTACTTGATTGTAGCTTGTAGCCAGGGGAACCAGCACAATGCAAACTTCGTCATTGGCCCACAAAAATGTATCACCCCCCTGCCACTCTATATATGGGTGTGTTTTGGTTCTGACATGGATAAAATAAGTCAGACTAATTGGAAATTAAATGTGCTTTTTACACAGCAGGTTTAGTTGTTTGGTCTGAATTTGCCTGGATTATTAGAATAATTCCCTTTAATTGTTGCATTATAGTCAAAGACCGCACAGAACACTGGAAAATATATATTTTAATGCTCAGGTTCAATTCCTTTTTTTCATTAAAGCAATTAAAGTATAGGAAACAAAAAGATGAGTCAGAGTCATCTGGACAAGCATGACATTAGGCCTCATTGATTAGGCATCAGAAAGATTTTATGCTTATGTTAAACCTCATTGTACATCAAATAACTGTTGGTTTACAGCAATTTATTTTTTATTTCTCCTGCAGGAATCATTGACTCTTTTCTGTTATGTGTGCATAACTCACTGGACAGCCTGTTTTATTATCCGTGAGTGGAATTATCAAGGAGATTCATTGTACAATACACAAATGTAGCAATAACAGGTTAATTCAGGGTAAAGTCTGGGCGAAAAACCCTACAGCTTGGGTTCACACATACAGCTAATCCATCTAAATTTGGATTAATTTAAATTTTTTAAAATACTTTATTTTTAATTTTTTATATTTGCCAGAGGATAACACTAATTCAAACAGTTTTGACCAAAAGACTCCCTCAAGGGAAACAGTATAAAAACACCCCATGTCTTGAAATGGTTCCTGATAACTAACTTTATTAATTCCATGAAATGTGTGGGCTCAGTTTAAATGAATGCAGAGAAATATTTCAGGCTTCTACCATCTATCATGCTGAGTTCATTTTGATGTTTACTGTATGCACTGATACCATTTCAAGCCATATTTTGATACTTCTGAAAATATATTTAATGTACCAAGACAACTTTAGGGACAAAATGGAAATGTTAAGCTCTGTTCTGCTTACTTGGGGTTGAGGAGGCAGTAGTTGTTGGTGATGTTTGAGATTTCAATTGTTACACTTCTACTACTGTCCACGTTGGCTGCTACGGCTTCAGCTGTTTCCGCCATGTTTGACTCTTTGTAAGATCTGCATTGAAACAAAAATGATTGATGTTAAGCAGCTGAAACAAACAACAACAAAACAGCTTTGGCTAACATTGACTCTCACTCTGGAAAAACAGAAGTGACTGAGAGACAGAGAGAGAGAGAGACATTGTGAGAAGTCTTCTAACCAATGTGTTCATAAACATGTCAGGATGTACAGACTAACATGCGCAAAATGTGATTGATGTATTTAGGCTTTCTCTGAGCAAACAGTTTAAATATCAGTTTCAACTTTGTTTCCACCATCTTATTTTAAATGTGACACCCAAACTGGTCATATGACAGTTGGATTGATAAGTTCATATTGCCTATTTTGAACTTTAAAAGCACTGTCATATGTTTTACACAATGGCTGCTAAATAGCTGCATACAAGGACTACAAAAATGACTGAATACCCTAATGCAAGCAGTTTTGAAAGCTTTTAAATAGTCATTCACACCATGAGGACCAACCTTAACCAGATTCACTCAATTATAATGTCTCAAACAAGACGTTAAAATGGGATAAATTATTGTTGCTGCTTCCATGTCAAACTGCATGTTGTAGTTCCATTTTAGCTAAATAATAGCTTTTTACTCTCATTTATTATGTTTCAGCTTTGTGAAAAATGGATCATCACAAAGACCATAATGTTACATGTTTCTTTTTTTTTTTTTTTTTTGCAACAGATCTAGTTATCTGCATAGATCCAAAAACACAGTGAAAAATCTTATAGGCTTTAGTCGGAGAGAAGCAGCGTAATGCTACTACTGTAATGGCTTACAAAAATATGCCATCCCGGCACCACTATATAATAGTATTTTATGATACGGTCAGCACAACAATGACTGTGGAAACATACCTTTAAGAGGTCATTGGGTGGCGTTAATGTTTGTAAAACACATTTGGAAGATGGCTAACTTCTCAAGTTATGTCAGCAAGCAGATCATAAGTACATTAAATGTCAAAACTGGGTAATAAACTAAAGGTTAGTTTTAGCTTATACAATATACATGAGCCAATATATTTTTTTAAAATCAAATATGGTTTGCAAAGGAAAATCAGCTGTTTTTTTTCCCAAAAGAATAACTGGAATGCACTAAAAGTTTGAAACCTGTTGAGAATCAGGAAGAAAAGTGAACCAGTTAACAGAATAACAGCCATTCTGCTTCGACCCTGCTGCAGCTAACGTTCCTTAGGCTGAGAGAGGCATTTTCAGGTTTTAACCAGAAGGGTGCTGCATATCCCAACTTTTAGCCACATTCTCAGATTCTCCTAAGGAGTTAAATTCAAATGCTTTATGTGTTAGTGGAATGTTATAAGACACCTTTATGGACTTATTGGTGAATACATTTAAAGGAGAGTATTTTATACTTATATTTACCAAAATTGTAATCATGCTTCTTGACTAACACCAGCATTAAAATCTTAAAACCTCCTGACCTTTGTTCTGCTGACTATAACCCCATATTTTGACCTTCAGACATACACGTCGAGTGGAACAGGGTATGAATGATGCATTTCAGAGGCTAATGAGATCTCTGAGCATGTGGCGAACAATCAGAGAATAGCTGCAGACTGTCTTTGGCTCATTAGAGTGTGCACCTCTTTAATTACAGCACTAAGTAGCATGCAGTAATGAAGTTAGAGTGAAAACACTGCAGAAGTGATTACCCCTTTATCAACAGATATGATATACAAATCAAACAAATTCCCCATCAGGCTTCACAATGACTCTACAAATTACTTATATCTTAAGAGTTATGAACTAATGAGCCATTCCCTGAACTGCAGCTTCTTCAGTTATTTCATAAAGAACTTTTTAACCAAATTCTCAAATTGACTTACCTGCTGAGAACCTCTGCTGGTGCTCCTGAGTCCCAGTGTGGCAATAGTTACCTGGAAGGGAGGTGCCCCGTGTTGTTTTTTGTTTTTTTACACTAGGATGCGTGCCTCTGCTGAAGAAGACCTCCCACATGACTTGCAACACAACCCCATGACTCTGTCACCACCCTTTGTGCACACACATGTATCAACAAAAAGATGAGAGCAAATGTTCCACTGTTTTCCCCTGAGATGAAACTGCCACACCCAAGCCCGTGGTGGAGTGGAAAATTTTGCAGAAAGTTCCCAACTTATCCCTATGTGTAAATAAGAAGAGATCATTCACTCAGCACACTCCTACAGGATTGTGTGTTCACAACCCAGATGAGTGAGGCAGATGAGGAATTTCACGATTAGGGTGTTGTGCAATAAAAGCAAACTAAAGCAAGTTGAGACAGACATCTACAGAGCGACTCTTTCCTCATTCTGTTAATGCAAAAGCCCCTGAGCCTTAAACTTGAACTGTGTTGCAAGAATGTTCATCATCTAAAGGTGATGTGCAATTAGAGACAAAACATCATGGACATACTAACAAATAAAAATAATACAGTTCTGTGGTGGAGCAAGGGTTAGGGTCCAGTATTCTCGGGGTGTTGTCTTCCGAGGATGCCCCACCGGTGGTCTGTCTTTGACAGCACCAGTATCATTGAACTTGGTCCTAATTTGGAAGTAATACCAGCGCTGACACCAAATGATGCTGCCAGTTTATGTATGAGTTGGATGTCAGTGCAAGGTTTGAAATAACTACTGTGTTTTTGAAGAGGTCTTAATTTTAAGCAAGGGATGACTATAAGGCCAAATTACCTTTAACAACCAAAATCTAATCATGTCACCTTGACATGCAAAGTTTAAAGAAAATCCCTAAAAGTGCTCTTAAGTGATGGTACTTAAGGGTTTAACATCAGGTTTGCTGACCTTGATCTTTGGTTAAAGTAATCGTATGCTCCACACTTTTTGCGAGTGCTGATGCTTTTGTTATTTGGATCTTGATCTTCGACCCATGAACAACCACATTTGTGAGGCAAAGTGAATATTCTTGCTATTTTTTTTTTTACATTCAGTGCCTTGGGCCATTGCTGTTGTTGGCGCAGAGGCATAATAATGTAGGCCCTAAGATACGATTTTTATTGAAACTACTGTATTTGTCCAAGCAATCTTCTGATTATTTAGCATTTCATCCACATTTTTTAATGAGAATTTTACGGGAAAGCATCTTCCTGGAGATTTAACCCTTCTGCTCCACTCCTCCTCATGCCAATCAAGTTTCTGACTGTTGCACAATTTTAACCTCAAGGATCCAGGAGCCATTTAATCATTTATTGACACAAGGAGTGGCTCCTTATTTAGCTAAATATTGTGCATTCCAAAAAAACCACACAATTCAGAGGAAGATGGAGAGTCTCGCAGCCAGCGAAGAACAACATTGTCATCACGATGATTAAAAAAACATCTATGCAGATATTCCATCTGTTGCTACTCATTAGATTTGGATGGATCAGGCTAAGAGATTAAAAAATGATTACTGTTCATCAGTAATAATGAAAGCACACTGAATCAGAGGAAAGAAAAATCCACACAAAGCAACAAGCATTTGGTGTAAAGGCTTTATTACCATAATAAGGAGAAGGAGGGCTTAGAATACACATAAGGCAAAGAAAGAAGCTAATGGAGAATCAATGAGCTGGCTGTCAGATATTGATAACTCTCAGCAACACGAAATACAGATGACAGCAGAATCAGTCATCCTCTCCTCTGCATGTGTTACTGCAGAGTACCAGGGTATCTGAAGTTTATCACAACATGAAACCCTGTCTGGCCTCAGCTGATGCCAGGGACCCATTTCTTATATCATTATGGCAAACTTTCCACTCTGAATATGTAACTGTATTTTGTGTATCTTGTACTGATAATCTGGTTCCTCATTTAACCAAAGTTTGGTGTTAAAAACCTTTAAATTATTCCAGTCCTCACAAAAATAAGCAGGGCCAGTACAAGTTTAGATGATTCCTTCTCAAACTTTATGTGCCTTTACACGCAGTAACATTGATGATGTGATATTTGAATGTACACAGGTCCCAAATGCACAGCTGAAAGTGTTTATAGCACAGTGCTAATTTTCAACATTGGGAATTACATTGTACAAAGTGAAATTTCAAAAAGAATCAGACATACCTAAGACACACTGTTCATTAGAAAACAAACAAAACAAAATACATCAGAATTAAAATATCCGGAAAAAATAGAAGTTCTATAAAAAGATGAATGAGAAGGTTCCTTCGGGTAAACATATAGCAAATGTTTTATATGTGGGAACAATATTGTTTCTCCTTCAGCCATGATTTAATACTTTTGATGAAACCTTTAAAGTTAGTTTGTATTTTCAGCTCAGTAGGTAGACTATTCCAGAGTTTAGCTCCTGTGACAGAGAAGGCTGATTATCAAAAGGATGTTTTGTGCATTAGAATGCATTTATCAATAACAGAAGTCCGAGTGTTAGCTTGACTGGAGTTCTGATTCCTGCTTGCAAATTCACAGAGCAAAGATGGAACAAGTACTAGAAAAGCACTCGGAGAGCGCAGACCTCCGCCAGCGCCACAGTCCTCACCCATATTGTGATTTTCACCATAAATATTAGTCCTACCTTTATTTCATCGAAATATTTAGATTCACTGACCATGAAAACATACCATTAGCAACTAGATTCATAATGATATCTATTTTAGTTCAGTTGTTATTTACAAAAATCACATTTTTCGTCATGGTGGCCAGACACTGATCTGGATCAACACCAAAATGGAATCAGTTCTTCCTTTTCCCATGCTGAACATTTCCTGAAAATTTCATCAAAATCCATCCATTGCTTTTTGAGTATTTTGTTCACAGACAGACGAACGGATGGACTGACAGACAGCCAGACAAACAAACTCTCCCGAAAACATAACCTCCTTGGCAGAGGTAACTAGACTATGTGAGCATTTATAAAACATTTTAAGATTAACCCTGTAAGGCCCAAGACTGTAGATTATAGCCGGAAAATTCAAATTTTTTGGAGATTATATTTTTATTTCACTTTCTACGAAAAATCCTACAAAAATCTAAATTTTTCGTATCTCATTTGATACATTTGGTGTTTTTGTCAACTGATAATCCATTTGAGGACAGTTTTTATAATTTATCTGATTGTATTCAAACGTGTTTTTTTTGTAATTTGTTGATCATATTGAGTAGACAGAGGTATTATAAAAGTATGTATCAAATATGATACAATTGGCGTTATAGGGTTAAAGTAGGTAATGGAACTTTCAAAGATAAGCATATGTACTGGGTTTCTGTAATATGAGGCAGTGATCCCATCGGACGGGTTTTTTGTCCATGATTTTTGTTATCTGGTTGTATATGGATATATGAATTTGTGAGGTGTGCACATGCAGGTAGGGGTGTTCATGCGCTTATGTGTATACACTTAAAAACAAATCTGACGCAAAGATCTTATGATTCCTTGGGTCATTTTTTCATTGCTGTGCCTTACATGTATTTGAAAAAAGGGGCGTCAGTACTTGTGGCAGTTTGTCCTTTGGCAAGACACTTAACCCCAAGCTGCTCCCACTGCTGTGTCAGTGATGTGTAAATAGCTATAAAAGGGTGTGAATGTGTTGTTGATACTGATGGACAATTTTACATTGAAACTCCAACCACCAGTGTGTGAATGTGAGAGCAATCGCATATGGAAGGGTAGCAGTAGTCAAAGACTAGAAAAGCACTAGCAAAAGTCCATTTACCATTTAACCAAAAAAGGAAAAATGCACTAGCAAGTAAAGGGTAAATATTCAGTTGAATATAACGTATTGTCTTTGGATGAAGACTCACCTAATTAAATTCAGGTACCCAGATTGAAAATGTTAATCAGCTAAACAAACAGTGCTGGGGTTTGGACCAACAATGACACAAGAATAAGATCTAAAAAGAGTCAAGACAAGTGCAAAAATTAAATGAACAAATAATCAACATAGCCCTGGGAAGACAGCTGTGTGTACATCACATCTAAGCTTGTTTCATGTGATGAGGTGCATACACACCTGTCATATCAAGGGGAAAATAAATACAGAGGAATAGATAATACACTCAACAAATGCTATACAAATATGGCCCTTTTGACCATTTAGTGGTCAAAATAGATGTTGTACAAGGGAATATCTCTTCTGGTTTGTTTATCATAACCGCAAAGATTGGTCTTGAAAGAACATCTGAATTTCATGAGGTTAGTGAGTTATTATTACTGTCTCTATTTATCTTTATTAACAGTTTTACAACACATTTTTTTGTTTTGTCAATTTGCAACCTCTTTAAATATCGTTTTAGGGTGTATGATGTATTGTTATGCTTCTCAGTCATTCTTGCTGATATAACTTGTCTTGACATCCAACAAGAATCAGTGGTAAAATGTATTGTCACAGATAATTTTATTGATATTTATTTTGGACCAATTATACCCCCTATTAAGTTTTTGGACCACAGGTAAATCCTGCCCTGGCATTTTCATCTGGAGTGATGACCTTAACCCTTATGGAAAAAACTGTGTAACTCTTTGGAATAAATGCAACAGTAGTTTCATCAACTGACTTTATTTATTGTTAGGTGCAAATGCATTCCCTAAGAGGTACAGAAGTCATCAAAATACAAGTCTATGTTTAGACTAGCGGCCCATCTTATCAAGTATCTCCACTTTAACAATGGCATTGCCGATGCTGGACATGGTCGCTCTTACATCCACATATGTAGCTTTATACAGCAGCCCATTGCCGGACTCCGAGCGGTCAAAGTTGCTGAGATCTTTCCCTTCATACATGTGATCAAACAGCTTTTCGTCACAAGCGCGAGATTGATCCATCACGCCCACTGCCAGACGGTTCTTGAACAAGTTGCGGTCAAAGGGTACAGAGAACATGATGGCAAGACGATCAGAGCAAACCCGGCTCTGCATGTGGAACAGGTCGTAGGTCAGCATGCCTACAGCACCTGTTGCAGTGTTGTCATCCTTTACGAAGGAGCACACCTCTGTCTTGGCTGCCCGAATGGAGGGCTGAGGAGGGTGATGGGAGAAGCCACTGGACATGAAAACCCTATGGAAAAGCAGGAGACAAATAAAAAACATCACAACCAAACAGATGAGAACTTTTCTGTCGCACACCTTGGGCTTTTTATGAAAGATGACTTTTGTAAGTTTAGTGGAGACTGTCAGGGTACTTTTTGTGAGTGCTTGGCTTTCCAGGGTGCCTCAAATACTTTATGCTGATGGATGGAGTGTGACTGTACAAGTACTGCTGCGGACTTCTAAGCAACAGTGTACCTGCATACCATGTGCAATGAGGCAGAGGATGTCATTGTATGATGGATAGGTGGTGGATGTTCCCCACAAGTGATGTCACAAGCGAAAACCAGCCGTCCAAGATATGGTCTGTCCTGCTGCCATGAGATAAATGTGGGAGCACAGTGGAATATCCAATAGAGATGGACCATTTTTATTTATTCTGTTGTTTTAGTCAGACATTTTTTATGTCCTTATACAGTACAGATGTGGTTGTTATAATTGGAAAAGGCGTGAAGCAAATTAATTGAGAAAACTTGTGCTTTTTTTTCTATTCATTTGAATTTTTCACATAATTGATTAAAATGATGGTCATCCTAAATGCATATCAACTTACATTAATGAAATACTATTCTTAAATATTGTGTCTTTTATTCTTTTTAGACACTTGTACTCAAAAGAAGACTAGAATGAAACAAAGATGTCATCTTGTTATTCCCTCTTTTCCATATCGTTAAAATAAATAAAAATAACAGTTATTAAGCTCCTGTTTTATTCTGTTTATCTGTACTTCTGACTGGTGTTTATGGCCCTAATCCGCCGTATAGACCGTAATGTTCAACTTGTATTTATGGTAATGCCGCCATAGTGTTATTTACATTCTTCATGTGGTATTTGTGAATTACAATGCAGGGTACACTAACAACGGCTAACAATAGCCTGGCACATTTTTTTCTGACTTTGTAACTGGAACGCTGATAACTCGGAGATGACGTCACTCCCACTTTCCTCTTCCCAGTTCCGAGGTTAACGGAACACAGCATAAGGGTTTTCCGTGCAATTTTGTCAAAAAGAGTAGAGGGCCACAAAAGCCTCAATAATACACAGTGTGTATTGTGTAATAAAAGCAAACCTGAGGCTTTCTGTTATTATCTGTATTTGTTAAAGGGTTGTCATGTTTATTCTTTCAAACTTACCAAAGTGTAAAATTAAATTAAACCTCCACATGCATCCTGGAAATAGTTTGTTCCCCAATAGAGTGGCACAGAAATGAAAGTGAATAAGCATGTAGCACCTCCTGGTTTCAAAACCCTAAAGTATACAAAATTAGAATCCTCTTTTTGGATAAATACTTGCATTAAGGTTTGTGATGAACACACACGATAATGAAATTAATTTGATTTTGTCCACTTCTATATCATAAAATGTCTTTGACAAGGACGACAAAATGAGTTTGGGACCAACTGCAAGCATTACAAGTTGTTTTTCATAGGCAACAATTCAAACACAATCACCACAATCATGAGGACTAACTTGAACAGGCCTTTGGATTAAGATGTAATTCTCAAACAAGAGGTCACAACAAGGTAGTTTGCATTGGAAATACTGTGATTGCTCCAAAGTCAAACCGCCATGTTGCAGTTCCATTGTAGCTTAATAATACATCATTCATCTCGTTTATTGCTTTCAAGATTTAAAAATTGTGAAAATAAGGTTTGTTTGCTCGGATAATCACTAAGAACAGAATGTGCAAGTTTCCTAATTTTTTACTTGGTACAGACTCTCTTATCTACAATGGTCCAAAGCACAGTGGAAAATTCTCTTGGCTGTTAGGAGTGCCCTAGCACATTGCTAACTTTTGCTTTGGCCAACCAAAATACGTCAAAATACCAGTAATTACATTAATTTTGCACAAACGTGTATGTATTCTTGATGAAATATTGCCAAAACTCACTTATTAAGCCTGACATCATTCATTAAGATGTTTCAGCCATCACAAATTAAGAGTTATAATGATACTCATGATATTTAACGGAGTAAGAGATGGATCAGTGCCCTGCTTGATTAGAAGGTTCACAAATGTGGTGCATCCATTAAGATTCATCTAAAGAAATTATGATCACAGCACTTGGAATTTAGAGGATTGGCAAATTTCTTTAATCTTTTTCTTCATCTCCTTCAAATGCTCAATTTCCTCTGAAATTGTCATGAGCACCCTTATAAAATCAGAAATCATGCATAAACCACTTAGTTATCACATTCATTAATACATTAAGTCAGACCTGGGATACTATTAATACCATAACATTGCAGGTATTAAATTCTAAATATGCTTCTGCACATGTCAATATATGCAAGAAATCAAAACAATTTGGACCCTTAGCCATCTTATAGAGACCACACATTCTTGGGAAAATTCTTGCTTTATGTCACAAGGTAGCTTATTTGGAGGCTTAAACAGCAATAAATCTCCCAAGCAATGCATTAAGACATTTTAAAATGAGTTCATCTCCTTGTAACATTAAACAGGTCATGACACTATACTAGGTAGTATTCCTTCATCTTTTTGCAGGTAATTAAAATACTTAATAAATTAATTAATGTGCATTCTTATTAATCTATCATTTTTTAAGTTACTTTTCACATTTTCCGCATTACTTTTTTGAGAAGAGGTGGGCAAAGTTACAGAGAGGACTACAGAAATGTTATTTTCCCTACCTGAAGACCACTTTGTTGTAATTAAGTATACTCATAAAGACAGTTATAATCACTCTGCTTGTGTTGGTCAGACCTTTTAGAGTGGGTGGCTAAACTGGGCCACAGTGGTGGCCAGAAGTGTGGAGTGAGCTAACAGGTGTACACCGAAATAAAGAAATTCTTAATTATCTGTTATTAAATACATCTTTAACAGCTGTGCACCAGAATTGGACGCAATATGCATCTCAGTGGCACAGTAGGTTAGTGCTCATACCTCACAGCAAGAAGAGTGTTGGTTTGACTCCTGTGTTGAACAGTCTTTCTGTGTGGAGTTTGAATCCCCCCCCCTGTGTATTTTCTGTGGACACTCCTGTTCCTCCCACAGACCAAAACCAGACCTGTTAGGTAAATCTGTGACACTAAACTGTCCATAGAGTGAGTGTCAACATGAATGGTTGTCTGTCTCTCTATGTGGCCCTATGATTGACTGGCGACAGGTTTAGGGTGTACCGGGTTTCTTGTCTACAGGCAGCAGAGATCAGCTCCAGCCCCCATTGACCTCAGAAGGAATAAGCGGTATAGATTATGGTAGATGGAAGTACTCTGAGGAAATAATAACTTCAAGCAATGAAAACTCTGACTGTGATAAAATGAACTATAAAGAAAACCAAAAAGGGGACATTGAAACACTGCAAGAATATTTTATTAAAGCATAACCTGACATGTAAAAAGCCAATCACATTTCAGGATTAAGGACCCAGGCCACCACTTGGCTGCATCCCTGATCCAGTAATGTTTTGCTGCTTTAATAAAACAATTTGATTCACTAATCTCCTGCAAAAACATACAGTGTTAATAAAAGATAGTAATAGAAATATTTCTGTTTCAGTATTTTTTGGCATTGTGTTGCTATGGGAACCATAACAGCAATCCCATGTGGCATTTAGTCCCCTTAAAATAAATACAAAAGCAGTTTTGAATACTGTTTCTAAAGGGAATTTGCAGAATTATATATATATTTTTTAGATAAAAAGACCCTTACTGTATAAACCTTTAAGAAAATAACCTTAGATAAAGTCATACGTTGACATAATAAAAACATACTAAAAACATCATATCAGATTGACTTATATTTTTGAAGGGACAAACTGTTCCTTATGTTTAACCTTTTTTTTTAACATTTCCTACTTACTAACTAGTCACACTAAGTGATGGGGCAGCAGCTCTTTACCTCTAAACTGTCAGGCAGCCACCCCTGATGTGGACCCTGGACACAACTAATTTATTTTATTTGGCAAAAGTGTCTCAAAGTGCATACCCTGCTTTTTGATCTTCATTACATCCATTTTAAACATTGAACATGTATTAACAGAAACATTTAGTGACAGACTTACTTAGGGTTGATAAAGCAGTAGCCACTTGTTAAGTTGATTATTTCAACAGTACAGTTTCTGTTGGTGGACAGAGTGGCTGACACAGCCTCTGCTGTTTCTGGCATCTTGACTGCAGAGAGAGCACAGATGACGGATCAGTGTAGTCATTTGGCAGATATATTGCATAGAAGGTAAACCTTAATTCAAGAAAAATGAACATGAAATAAATATGAAAACTCAGAGGATGAGAAAGCTAAGATGTAATCATGTTGAAAGTTACAGTGATTATATTCACCTTTTGCAGTAAAACAGTCAGGTTGTGCTCGCTGGCAGTTCCAGGTTGTTTTCTCAGCTCATGCAGGGTGGTGAAGAGCGTCTCTTCTGTGCAACTCCACCTCTGCAGTCCTTGTTTCAACATGAGCAGGGGCGTGACTGCAGACAACTGAGAGTCAACATCTCTCATGGAAAATCCTGCCACAAAAAACACAACTCAAAACATACAGTCACAAAATAGAGTTTGTTTACTGATTAAGCAGCTTATTAAGTTGGTTTTGTTTTTGATGAGTTGATGATTGCTTTTTGAATGATGAGTGAAGTAAAAAAAACTCCTAACCCCATTAAATATCAAAGTTTTCAGATATTGCTGTAAACTGTAAAGCAGTTGTGTAGTACTGCTACAGGTTGCATCTACTCAGGGTAAGTTCAGACAGACCTGTTTAAATACAAATCCTTCGTTTCAATAAAGTTGGAGCTCAGGTCAGGTTTGGGAGCACATGCTGTATTGTTACTTTACCATTTATCATTGGCATTACCAACTGCTGTAGGGAATAGAGTTACCAAACGGAGTTCACACTCTACTATCAATTAACCTGTTACTCCAGGTAGGACTGTTCAGTAATAGGCTTCCACTGTTTGGTTATTTGAGCTGTATGAACATCACCATTCTGCTCAAGACTATTCACTGAATGTTCAAACGTGAAAACCCATTTCTATGTCAGTACTTTGCGAAGTAGTAACATTACACTTTGGTGAAGATAAACCTTGTATCTCATGGTGAAACTAGACTTACAATCCATCCTTCAATTTAGAGTTTAGGGTGAAATTTACGCCATTGTTATACAATATGGATTGGGAATACAAAGATTTCATTGATACTAAAGCCATCTATTCTGCTTTTAGATCCAAGAGGCAGAAGCAGGCCAGAAATGGGACAACAGAAAATGTAATTACTACAAATCACATTAATCCAGAAAGATGTGACAGATGTGACGGGGGCGCTTGATGACACGTAACTGTCCTGTGCGAGATAAGAGACAAGGTGAGCAAATCACTTTTTGCTTATTTTGCAGTTAGCACAAACAAAACATCTAACTGGTGAGAATTTTGCTTGAGTCTTAAGAATCTGCACCACAAGAGAAAGCACAAGAGAAAGCATGTCCACAATTCTTGTTTATATAGCATTAAAGCTGTTGCTTCCTGTGTGTCACGTGTCTTGGTGATGAAGCTTCCCTGCTGTCGTCCCACAGGTAGCTAGCCACAATTGGTTACACAATGCAGTAATAACTGTAAATTGAGTGACTTAGGACAGCAATTTTAAGTAGTGCTCCAGTGTTTCCTCATGGGGGCTCTCCACACTGGGAGCTGCTCCTGGTCCACTTGTGGGGCCGCTGCCGGGGGATGGCTCCGCCTGCATGGCCGGAGGTCCCTGCACTGTGGTGTGGGCCCTCGTGTCTGTGCGGGGTGGGGAAGTCCCTGGCTGTGCTTCTTGTGGGTCAGGAGCCCTCCTCGGTGTTGATGGCCCCCAAAGGTAGCTTATTCCTTACCTCAGTCCTCGATGCACAGCCATGTCTCTCTCTCTCTCTCTCTTTACAGCTAGAGAGAGAGAGAGAGACATGGGCGCAGGTGTGTGTGTGTGTGTTGATGTCTGCAAGTGTGTGTCTGGATATGTCTCTGTATTTGGGTGGGTGGGTGGGTGGGGGGGTGTTACTGTTTTTATGTTGTTTTTAGCCACTGTGAGGCACTTTGTGTTGCTTCTTAGCATGAAAAGTGCCTTATAAATAAAGTTTGATTTGATTTGATTTGATTAGTGGTAGGACTAACATGAGTTTCATAATGAGCAATGATGGCAACACATCAGCACTGTTCATTTGCACAAATGCAGCTTGAAAAGTTCTACAGTGTCATCTAAACTTCAGACCAACTGTCTTCTGTCTGCCATGATTACTTCTTCTGGGATTTTGTCTTTTACATGTCAAAAGAAAAAAAAAGTCTATCAACAAATGCTAAAGCAAAATAGACAGTAAATGTGAAAATTGATAAAACGAATATTAAAATAAGTTACTCTTTCAACTGGTCCTAAAGCAGCTATAGAGACCAAAAATGTTCTTTAATGCAATGTTTTTTTTTTTTTGATACCACACTTTATGCAACACAGCACTCTTGATTTTACCAAATCATCTGCTCCAGGATTCCAGGAGTGAACCTAACTCCCCCCTCCTCTGGGACTCCCTGTAGCTCAGTTCAGTTCTGTAAATGTATTTCATAAAACCCGTTGGAACATTTCATGTGCTGACTTGCTCCGAATGAAACCACAACCTCCAAGGCCATTGCTCAACTGATAGCTTGTTGTTGTTCCAGGTGATAGTAACAGATTCCTGTGGGACCTCTCACAACTTCTGTCATAAATTTCACCACAGTTACACTATTATATTGCAAATATTTTACTGCAGACACTGCTGTCCATGGAATGGAAGAGGAGACCCTATTTATAGAGTAAGGGAAACATTATGTAACCCAGCATGCAACACTGCAGCGTTATATTTATCCATAAGATAATAGGCTCTGAGGCTTCTCCTAATTAAGTATGTTTTGCAAACTTGGAGTGATTTGGGACGTGCCCGTTCATTACTGCACGGACTCAATTCAAGTAATGTTGTGGCAGCTGTTTTTCTCCATACATCAGGAGCTTGGAACTTGATTTAAATCCTTCAACTTGGATGCTTGAAGTCACCAGATGGCACCAAACATGCATTTGCAAAAGTAAATTTGCACTACACAGACTTTGTCAGTTAATGTTTGCTTTCTGATGGTTAGCCAGTGTCCATGGCAGAAAATCTCTGACAAACATTACACATTCATCATGCCTGTCCTCTGCTGGCTCATTTTAATGGACATGGCTGCATTCAGACACATTCACACCCAGATTTAAGGGAATTCCTTGTGATAAGACCGATGTAAGCTGAAGAGAATAAACTACAACAGCGATAAGGAAACATACTTATTGTGTCTGAGGTTTTTGTGTTTATTTCCACTGTTGGAGCTCCAGCAGACTTACCACACAGCTGAGGTCTTGAAAAGTTTTTGTGAGCTGAATTTGTGCAGGTTTTTTTTTGTCGGAATTGATAAAAAAAAATCCCTTCTTCTTTACACAGATCTGTTTAATTTAATTTTATGTGTTATCTTTGCACTCTCTGAGAACAGTTTGTAAGGTGGAATTAAAAAGTGACAAAAGACAGGATGTCAGGAATTTTGGTTCAGATGCTACTGACACATTCTGAGTGTCAAGACAACTCAAATTAACGAGTGGGGTGGGGGGTTGAAGTTGGAACCATGTACACGAGCAACAAATCACAGACTGTCGCTTTAAAGCATTGTAGGTTTTGAATGACAACATACTCTATATTGTAAATTCTGAATAGTTTTATGTGGGACCTTTTGGAAAATTTTAGAGAGTAGATTTTCTCTGAACTTGTTTTTAACTTTTTGAGTTATCCCAAACTAATGAATGGCAGCAATCCTGACCACCCTGGTAGTTGCTGCTGCCACAAATTAGGCTCTAATATGACATCGTGCATCCTAAAATCATCCATTGCTATTAGGAAAACTCCTCCATTTAGTTTAGCTTAGAGTCTGTTCCCCCTGATTTTTTACTGTTTTTAAATGATAGACAGTTTGAAGCATTTTCATATTAACATTTAAAATCAACACCTAAACACGCATGTAACTTTTATGCTTTGGCAACCAGCCTCAGGTGAAAGACAGGAAATGATGCACAGCGTTAGTTCTGGCTGGACACAGTCAAGATCACATACATGCCAGTATCCTGCTGTTAAATGGCTGATCCAAATCTTTGTGCTGTATGGTAGGGCCTCTGCTATCATCATGTGGAAAGGCAGGGAGAGCCCCCATCAGAGCGATACCATCAAACTAAAAATAGCCAAATAAATGTAAATAAAGCTCATTAGGACTACTAGGACAGAGTAACAACTTTCTATGAATCCACTGCCATCCTCTCCTCTTCTTCGCCTGCATTCTAGGTAGATTTCACAATCAGTGGACAGATTCGCATTTCGTTCTTTTTGTCCCTAAATACCACCCGTAGACAACATGGTCGATCAATATGTCGACCTACACGAAACAGCGGTCCGCAGTAATGTAATTTTTTTAATAACGATTTTTATAACTAAATAAAAATAAAACAAACGTTTTATGGGGATGATTGTACTCCTATTTTGACGAACTTTCCATACAAGTAGAAACATATATCTCCTATATTCACCGTTTCTGTTTGGGGTGGATGTATAAAATGCCACATTCTACACACTGCACCTTTAACTGAAAAAAAAATATATATAAAAAAATCCAGGCTGAGCAGACCAGATGTGCAGGGAGGTGATGTGTAAGTTTACAGTCTAGTGACACCTAGTGGACAGGTGTGGAATTGCACGCCAGGCACCACAGTTTCATATCGGTAAACAACAAAATGAATCATCCTACTGAATCAGATGCTGAGCTGCAGAATAGGGAGAATGGAGCAGCTGTTGCCATGACAATGCTATTAAATCATTCACAAACAATTCTGATCATATGAAATAATGTGAGTTGAAATATGAGACTGTCACAGGCTTTCTATTCTCGTTCATGATATTTATCCACAGATAAGGCACTATCGTCAGATATTTTCATGATAGATTTTTGCAGAGAGAAGCAGCCCAAACCAAAACAGCAGAAGAACATCCAGCAGTCATTTTTATCAGAGCACATACACAATATATGTGAACGCATATGGATGTTTGAGCACTGGCACATACCCCAAATCCCAAAAAGTTGGGACACTGTAAGGTGTAAATAAAGACAGAGTACAATGATATGAAAACCACTGTAATAAAGTAGACACTTAGTGACTGTTGTTACATAAAAAGGTGATGACATGCAGTGGTGAATGTGCTCCCATTTAAAAGTTTCAGAACATGTTACAAGCATGAAATTCACTATATGTGTTGTTATTTGTTTTATTCTTTCGCAAGGTTCATTATTTCCAGCCAGTGAAAGCAGAGTGGTGGATAGAGAGAAAGGACAAAGGGATGATCTTATTTGAAAGGGATGAACATGGGACCAAATGGCCTTAGCCTATGACCCCTTAATTCCCCAAATGTAACAAATATACAGTGTCATGGGTAAAGCTTGATAAAAAAAACACTTAAAGAATTCTCCAAGTTTAAAGTTCAAAGGTCCAGTTTTTCACAAGTTTGTGTTCACATGATGATCATGAAAAGAGAAAAGGGATGATTGTAGGACTCATGACCTTAACCTTTGAAGCATAACCAAAAAAAATATAAGTTCTTGATTTCTTGGAGAAATAGGCATTTTTGAAAAGTTAAATGCCAATTCTATTGAAATATCATGCTCACAGACTACTGGAAGAAGACTAGTCTTGATCTTTGTTTTGATCTTGATCTTGATCTTGGTTTGTGACGGCTCCCCAGGGGGAGGTGTTGACAAATTCAGGTTGGCGCAGCGACAATTTCATGCTATAAAACTGCGTGGAAGGTGCGCTGAAAGCTTGCCAGCTCCAACCTGACTCTATTCTCGGCACAGGCGAAGTGTATCCGGTGCAGCGGTAATTTGGCTGACAGGCACACAGTGCGCACATATCACCTAAACTTCAGACGCAGGTATCCAAAGTGTCAGGCACATTTCAATGCAATATAAATCACATCACTGTTTAATGTAACCATCTAAACCGTCACTTTTGTATCTATGTTAATTGTCCCGTCACATCTGATGTCATATCAAAGACGTTTGTCATAATGGAAACAGAACCTGACAGCAGCTCTAACTGTGACACAATAAAATAATAAAATTCAAAAGAAAAAAGTGAAAGAGAGGCTCATAGAATACATGTAAGTCACTCAATGTCTTAAGGATTTACCTGCAATTGCTTATATTTCTCTGTTTTAATCTTTATTCTTAACGTGATCTAAAAATATGGAGTACATTATAGCAAGGAGGATGAGAAGGAGATATCAGGAGAGGATGTATCACCAAAGATTCTGCTGTTTGGCAATGACAGACCAGGAATGCAGTGGATCACAAGCATGATGAATGAATCAGACTGCTACTGTGTTTAAATGTAACTGTCAGTTAATTTTATACTCGCATTAATGGCCCAGGAACACATTGCATCTGTCCCGTGAGATGGTCCACACGGTGATGAGCATCATGGCCTCTGAAGTGTGCCAGATTGCCTCTGCGCTCTCCCAGTTGCTGTAAAAGTGACATCAGCTCTGACCGCCTCCACCACTGGGCTTTCCAGCACACCATGGCCACGGTGGCGGGGATCAGTCAGACCAGTCAGTCACTGCACCTTCCCTGTAGCACATTTAAAGCAGTGAGAGGCATTCATTTGATTGTTGAAGATTACACAGAGGGAGGGACGGAGACTTGAGGGAGGAACACCTGGCCGAACCCTGCACGAAAATGGCAAACTGCCCTGGACACACCCCATTAACGGTACAGGCTTGACGCTGGGCAGGTGTGCTGTGCTGCACCTGTGCCTGGTCTATGAAATTAGAGCCCTGAGCATCAAATTGCATTTCCATTGCTTTTGGTATCAAGTGGAGGTTTATGCAAAGTCTAAAGGGAATACTCTAAATCATATTTTAGATACAACAAAGGAAAGGAAAAGCATTGAGCTTTGTGACTTGACTGTTGACCAGGGGCGGCTGGCCCATAGTGGGCGATAGTGCATCGCCCTCCTTAATCCACGTGAGAAAAGAGTTTATAGTGCCTTGATTGTTCCTGTCTAAGTCTTCATATTATTGTTTAATCAGCAGCCCGACTATCGCTGCGATGTCACTGTCCAACCAGCGCCCCCTTGGGGCGATTTCAGTCAGAGTCGAAATCGCCCCAGGCGCTCTCATAGACTTACATGGAGAGGCTCTTTTTTTCAAATTTTGGACCTCACAATGCATTTCTATGGGCTCAGGGAGGGCTTGCCCCAACGTGATAACGTCATACGCACTGACGCCTGCTCGGACCAGACGCACAGACGCATTCGAGAGAGATGATTCAAAGTTAACGTGAGTGATTTATCTGTGGATTATCAGTATTTTCGGAGTAAATAGTGTACAAGTATTGCAAATAATAGCATTAGTTTAACTCTGGGGTGTTTCCTTGTTGTTCTTTTGGCTAATTTTTGCCGTGTTTTGCCGTTTATTTGCCGTTTTTGCCGTGTATTCGCCATATTTTTTACCTTGTTTTGCCGTATATTCACCATTACGTGCACATGTTAACATACACACTAAAACCAAGGACGGGTATAAAAGCAAATTCCAGTTGAGGATCTATAAAAACTCCCTAAAAGAACAATAGACGAGAGCATATTGAGAAATGACAGAGGGAGGAGGGGGAGAAGCAGTGAACTGTGCAGAAAAATCCCTCCATGGATGGGAGGACAGCAAACTTGGACTCTGTCTTCATATGGACAGGAACTGCTTCAGGAACTTATTTTCAATAAAAAACACCTGGACATGGTCTAATATAACAAACTGTAACATGGACACTAAATACAGTAGGCCAACAGAATGTTTGAGTGCATGCTAATATTTTTTTATCATCTCAAAAACATTTGTACATGTTCATTTACAATTTTTATAAAGAGAAACCTGTTGAAAATTCATATCAGTTTTCTTTTCTTGTAATTACACACTTAGCATTTATTAGATAACTGCCAAATACTTGCCAGACTTGTTTACATTTATTTGTTATGAACATAGGGTGAATAAAATTTGTCGAAAGAACATTTCTATGGACATTTAAGACATTTTTTGACAAAGAAAGACCAGGCTGTTATAATTACAGTATTCAAAGAGTTATTTGGGACCACCTAATAAGTAAGTGTGTACTGTGGAACCAAATGTATAGCATTTTAGACATTAACTTGATTTAGCTTTACAAAAATACTGTACAGTTATGCGCATGTTATGTCTGGTGTTGCCATCAACAGGGAAAATAAATCAAACAATGTAACTATAACACTGTAAAGTAAGCTATCTGCCTTAAATTATTATTAGCTATTGAAGGGGTGATCGTTGCCAGTGCCACGTCTGTTGCCCCCCCTGAAAAAAATTTCAGGAGCCGCCACTGCTGTTGACCCATTGCTTGCAAAATCTTATTCGTTCTTGAGCTGAAGTAACATTTGTGCAGAGTTTGATGAGAATCCTAACAAGCTTCTTTGAGATATTGAGGACACAATTAAGATTAAAAGTCTGTTAAGACCCATTCACACATCAGTGTGTATTAGCTGATGCTGACCAATGTTAGAAATCATCAGCATTTTGGTGACAGTTGCAGGGTCAATTTTGCAGGTCAGGGTATTTAAAGAAGCAGAGACAAACGATGTGCTGGTAGAGTTTGATGTTTCATGAAGGCAAGTGACAAATTTTAAACGTTCCCCAAAACATAGATGAAATGCATGGGTAGCATATCTACTTTTGGGGGCTTTGCCAGGCAGGAAAACATGTTGGTACATGACCTTGGGTCATTCTCCACTTCAACAAACACTTAAGTATTTTTCCAAATAGTCAGATAAAAAAAAAACATGAAAAATGATCACTTCTTGGTCAGGATTCATCACTAACTTTTGGGGCCTTTTCAAGGCAGGAAAACATGGTGGTACGTGATTTCGGGTCACAGTTAAGGATTTTTTCAAATCTTTGGATTTTCAAGTAAATTTCATGCAAATTGATAACTTTTGGGTCAATGTTTTTTTCTAAAACATGGCTTTTGTGGCCTTTTCCAGACAAGAATCCATGTTGGTACATGCCTTTGGTCATTTTTCACTTGAAAAAGGTCTCGTCAGGTCTCACTGGTGTTTACAAGTAGGCTATGTTGGATCAAATGTCTGCCTGACTTTGTTCAAAGTTTCCGTCTACGTAAAATTGGGTATGCGATAAGACCTTGACTCTTTACCTTTGACCTTCAATATCTAAACAGGTAGTGTTGAAATTAGCTAGAAATTTAAAGGAAATGTCTTGAAGCTTATTGAGATATCAGGTTTACAAGTCATAAAACCTGTCATGCTTAATTAACATGTAGTTGAATAAATGTTGGGGGTAATGAAAGCATATCACTGTATTCTGCTTTTATTCAAATTTTACACAGCATCACAGCTTTTTTGTGATCACCTTTGATCATTTAGATAATATTTATATTATATATGACTATTTTACAAATAAATGTTTTAGATACCAATGAGATAAACATAAAAAGTGTATTCCAAGGACCTCCTAATTTCTAATAGCAAAGTGTCCTCTGTACAGTAATACATTAAAGTAAAATAAATTAAAACATTTTAATTATGTTTGTGAGGTTTTTTTGATAGTTGCATGTATGTAGACTCCAAAATGGCATTTGTCTCTGGCTCCCTCCCAGCTCCATTAACAGACACTTTGTACAGCCTTGTCATACAGCCCTGGATGTCTGATTTTGTTCTGACCTTTTCCTAGAATCCCTCTTTCCCTGCAAAATGTGATATCGACAAAATGAAGCTCTGCTGCGTGGAATTGGCCACTTAGGACGTGTGAAAACAACCGTGATGGTAAATTGCTCCTCTGGCACCAGCTTAAGCAGATGTTTGTGATTAATTCTAGATTGAAATGATTGTGGACTTCTAATCATGCATCTGTGGAAAAAATGGCAGCATTTGTCCTCACGTTTTCACTCTGAGTGCCTGGATGTAAAAGATTTATTTTCTATTTCAAAAATGAGAAAATGACAACTATTCTGTGGACTTAGAGATATTAATTTTTTTAGACATTTTAAAACACAAAGAACAGTTTTACATACTTCTTTTCATCAAGAACTTTGATAAACATATAGAAATTTTAACATGTCAGTCCTGCATAAAACAATGTACCTACTTAAGTTTTTTTCTCGCATTTGCATACAGAAGTATTTTGGGAGACAGCATCAGTAAAAGGGTATTTTTCCCTTTTTTAATCTTGAGAGGAAAAAGAATCTGATTTTTAAATCCATGTGAAATTCAAAGAAAATACAGGAGCTGATGAAAACAAATGGAAAGGGCACTGAGGCCTGTTTGTTTTAACAATGCTGTTTTACATTGTATTTGTTTGAAAGGTCAAACTGTACTCATACACTCAGTCATCATGAGAGTGTGTCATTTTGTGATGGTGTTTAGAATAATAATAATAATAGACACTTTCTTAGGCTAAAGGTATGAAATTATCAAACAATCACCTTTCTGTGATCTGTTATATTGCACAGATAATTCTGAGGCTTCAGTAGTTGCATCCGTCCACACCCTCCATCTCTGCCCTCTCATTAAACTCTGACCAACTAAATGAGTTTTTTTCATTTATGAGTAAATGTAATCCTTACACCATGTCTGTGTTTAAATCACTCAGGATGATATTAATGTGTTTTGGTGTGAACTAGTCTACTCTAACAAAATCGGTTCTTATTGAAGTACAGATGCACCATTTACATTATTCCCCCTCCAGTCAACGCCTGCCAAATTCCAATCAAAAACCAGACAACTTCCGGCCACTGGGAGTCCCCCCACCTCCGCTGTAGACTCGGCTATTCATGCATTTGCATGGTGGCCCTGGGAAATGGAGCTTCCCTCACTATAACACATCCAGTTGGCTTCAACCTTTGCCATTATTAGTGTAGTGTTACCATCAGTCAGTCACTACATTGCATTATGACCTTGTCTCACCATGTTTCAGTAATGGACCAGTCAAAAATCAATCAACAAATTTGGAATATTTGCTCTCACCCCTGCATTACAGGAAGTATTTTTTTTTATTTACCTTGACTTATACCGAGAATCAAGCTTCTGTGTCTGTCTTGAGATCAACAACAAAAATAAACTAATTGTCATTCATACATTATCAGGTCCTAATAGCCTTCTCTTAAATTTTTTCTGGGCTTTCAAAATAGAAAGTTGTTCAGAGAGAAATCAAGTGAATGACTTATAGCTTTAGACAACAAGTTTTACATACATGTAAGATCTCCAGCACTGGGGGCAAATGCCAAGCTAACGGTGTAGCAAAGCGAGTTATGCTTGTTCCTCACAACATGGAGGTTTAACATCCTTGCTCCAACTTGCATGTCCAACTCCTTGAGTGGATCAGTAATGTTCTATGTGGCATATGCATGTTTTCCCATGCATTCATGGATCTTTTTTAGCAGATACCGCAGTTTCCTTCCTCAGAACAAAAAAATACTCATCAGGTTAACTGGTGGCATTAAATTGCCTTAGGTATGATTGTTGAATGATTTTTTGTCTCTGTATGTTGCCCTGTGACCTGCTTATGATCAGTCCAGATGTTGCATCGGCCCTCTAAACAGTGACAAAAACTCTAAATAAATTCTCATATTTTTGTTTAATTTTAATTAAAGAATCTTGTCCTATGGTACCTGTGTGACAATGTATTGCATCTTAATATATTGCATCAGGTTGTATTGTATAAAGCCATGTTGTCACTTTTTTTTGCACCATGTCATATTGTTTCATATCATATTCTATTACACTGTATTATATTGTGAGGCTTCTTATAGTACAGCATCATTTTTGTATTGCATTGTACTGTATGGTATTGTATCACATCATATTCCTTTCTGAAGTGTACAATAGAATTTGGTATGTTTTATTAATTTTATTTAATGGCCTTTTACAGAAAAATTAGTAATTTTTATTTAATTATTTCCTGTTTGTATGTGCATCAACCTTACATCTTTTTTGTACATGCAAAGCTTTTGTCATGAAATGAGGCACAGAAGAAGCAGAAAGAAATGCAACACACCAACAATGGAGGTCAAATAGGCTAAAAGGTTTAAGTGTTTACCAGGTAGAGTTTATTACAGAAAAGGGCCATCAGATCAGGCAATGGTTTCAAAATGTGAGGAAAAAAAAGGCCAAGTCTAAAAAACAAGCAAGGTAATACATGCAAGGCAAGACGACAATAAACGCTGGGACAAATACTGTGAGGTGCAACAAACTGGCACACAACAGTGGGAGACATGAGGTTAAATACAAGCTCTCCAAGTGCTTTTCTAGTGATATCTATTTTAGTTCAGTAGTTATTCACAAAAATCATATGGCGGCCAGAGGCTGATCCAGATCAACACCAAAATTGAATCAGTTCTCCCTTTTCCCATGCTGAACATTTCCTGAAAATTTCATCAAAATCCATCCATCACTTTTTGAGTTATTTTGTTCACAGACAGACGGACGGACGGACAGACAGACGGACAGACAAACAAACAAACTCTCCCGAAAACATAACCTCCTTGGCGGAGGTAATGAGGGGTGATGGGAAACAATAACAAGACAGGTGGGGCAGGGCAGACAGGAACAGATCTTTAGCAAGGGTTAGTTTTTCAAACTACATGAATGTGCAAAGCAAAAGAAAACTTGACCGACATGACAGCTTTTGCTTCTTTTGCTAAAACTTAAATGAAATTATTGAGTTAAAAAACAGAATACTCAATTTGTGTATAGATAGAAGATGGCCACTATGACTGTCTGTTGAAATCCAGCATGCATTTACAAATTCTTTAATTTTCTACTTAATAAAAGCCTTTCCTGAAGATTCCTGTCAAAAGTTTAAATACAGAAGTCCAAGTTATCAGAAAACCAGAGATTCAATCACAGGATATAAATACCTCTTTTTTATTCATCATATCTCAGCTGGAAAACTCGTATTTTTCTATTGGCCTTGAGAATGGGGCACTCTGATGAATTCCTCCTGTCATCAAAGTGGTCTTGAAAGGTAAAGGTGTTGAAACGTGGGTTAATGGTTGGGGGGTGGGCAGAGGGGGGATTATGCAAACTTCACAGTGATTAATTTTGGCCTGAGACATATCTGTGCTGATGGTAACCGAGAGAGGAGCATTATTGATTGATTGCTGCAGGGGGCGCGAGGTTCTGCACATTTACTTTTTGATGAATAGGCTGTCACGGCCACGAACAACCAAATGTGGCTCCGTAAATGAATGTTTAAGCGATTATGGTATAAGTGTAAATATTACACATCCATTAAGGAGGATTACATTTGGTGCCACTTGGAAGAGAAGATGGGAGAGGGAGGAGGGGAGTGTAGAAAGGGACAGGCCAGCTGAACATCCCGTAGCGGAGTAGGTGCGCAGAGAAATGTGCTTTTTAATCTGCATGTATAATGTTTAAGTATCCTAAATGGGAAAGTCCTTGACATTAATCTGCGTGAGTGTCTGTGCATGCAGCCGTGCGAGTATGTGTGTTTATGTTCGCTGGGGTGTGTTTTTAAAGAGGGCGAGGACTGAAGACAGGGGGTTTAAGTTGACAGAGCATGCCAGCGCATCCACCCGCTCAAATTACCGCACGATAAAATGCATCCAGGGTGTTGCACTAGAGGTGAGAGTGGGAATAAACGGCTGCTTTAGAGATGATTTGTGCTCAGTGCGGATTAATTCTCCCACCTAGGAAAAATCAATAGCCCTGTGTGCAATAGGAATACATTTGTGTCACCTCTCAGTGACAAAGAAACAGGTTTAGACAATGCACTTCAAAATGGGTTAAAAACAAAACCTGGTAAGAGCTGACATGATTCAAGAGCTCATTCTGGAGAGCTGCCAGTAATTAAGGACTCTTTCCCTTCTGTTCCTCTCTCCATCTCACATCTCAATGTAAATTAAGTACTTTTCTCCAGGATTTCACTTGTGTAATCTTTACATTTGAAGGTTCAGCATTTGATCCATCAAAATATGCAAATATATTCACCATATTCATCATTTATACTTTTAGCAAGCCCTCGACGTCTCAGTTTTGTGAAGCAAACTCTTCGATTTGACCCTTGGAATGGGAGATAAGTCTTAACTCTTGATTTTTCATTATTTGCTGTCATAATTTTTGCATATAGATTCCAACATGCGTGCATGTAAACACAAGTTTTACAGTCCCAAAAGAATAACTGTTGTGAGTAATGAACAATGATCATTTTAAACAGCAGCAGAAATATCACAGGGAATTAACTTCAACACAGCAAAAAACTGGAGTGTTGAAATCTCAGTAAGATGTTCAGTTAGAGTAGATTTCAACTACAAGGTGTGACTTGACTCACGAGTTAAATGATTAGCAGTGTTGGAGTTAATTGACGGAGTTGATCCATCACTGTTATTGCAAGGACTTATTTAGTTAAAGCGCCACCTGCCAGCTTGTAGCTCCCATCTCCCGAGTATGCCAGTCATGCAGCTCTGTGCTGATTCGCTGGAAATACTCACAAGTTTTTTTTTCAGCTGCTTCAACTCCATGTCAGTCTCTGCAAAGTGGGTCATCCCAACACAGGAAAACAACAGCTCAAAGGTTCCATGTCATGTCAAAATAGAGCAGAAATTGTTGAAATAATAGACAACAAATTAACATCAGGCAGGAAATATAACCTGTTGTTTACATGTTTCTCTTCCAATTACCTTAAATTCACATATAACCTTACTCCAACTACATAATTAAGACAATATTCTTAGGTCATTACAGACTCCTGGTTTATGGAAGACTCCATTAGCTGCACTGTGCTATTTCAGCTTATCTTCAGACTTTCATACACATTTTTTATACTTCCCATATTTATATCAGTTTTCATTCTTACCCTGAGGCCAATCAATAAAAAGTAAAAAGTAAAATGAAGTATATGCCACAACCTACTCTTGCATTAAGCAACTGAGATAACATTGTTATAAACTGATGTTATACAAATGAAGATTGATTGAAAAATAGCCTCACAAAGTAAACACAAGCTAGGCTGTGAATAAATTACATACGTAACAGTTAATTGTCTGATGTCTCAGTGTTCTTTTAGATTTGGTTGAGGATTCAAAAAAAGCACTCTTACATCGACTTAAAAGCTGAGCTATTTTGAAAGTGTTGATTTAATCTCTGTCCAGGAAAATTCAACACCAGCCTTTTTCCTGTGCATCATATCTAAAGTCTGCATTATAAACAGCTCCGCACTCCTTATTGTGAGCATTTTTGTCTCCACTCTGCTAATTAAGAAATGTGAATGCATAATGCTATTTCGTCCTCCAACATCCCACTTTGTTCCTCTGAAAAACAACTTGACCATTACCCTTTGCAGCTGCTTTTCTCTCAAAGACATTCCGGGACAATATCTGAGTCATGCAAACACGCCGTATTGCCGAGTTTGCCGTTCATTTCCATATCCCTCGACAGAACGTCCTCATCCTCGCATTGACTACACGATAAACACCGGGGGCCTCTGTTTGCCTCGGATCTTCTGAAGAGGAGACCGACAGTAGATCAATACTCCCCCCCCCCACCCTTCATCCCATCTGTGGGCATTGGCTTTTCTTCTGTTGAACACCACCCCAACCCGCTGTCCTCCCCCCCAAAACGTCGCTCCATCATCACATCCTCCAAACAGGCTTTCACTCAAACACCCCACCCCTGCTTTCCCCTGCGCCCTCCTGCTTTATAAGAAATATAATCCCATTGATCCGAAACCCGATGGGAAGCGCTGATCTGTAAACAGACGAGGGCTCAATAAGAGCTGTCCGGTCCTCTGGAGAGGAGACGGAGGGATGGAAGGTGATGGGCTGATGTGAGAGGGGAAAATGGTGGGTGGTGGTGGTGGTTGCGGTCTTCGTATCCTTGTGCCTTGGCGTCATTTATCAGTTTTATTGCATTCTTGTCTTATTGCGGTCTGCGATGGCCCCTTCACCTGGCCCTCCTGCTCCCACTCCAAGCCCGCCTCCATCCCCCCTGCAGCCTCACTTTGATAAAACTCCATTTTACCACAGCAATTAAAAGTGAACTGGTGAAAGGTGTGACATTTTGCCTTTGACTGACGATGAATTCAGAGTGACAGGCCGTACAGATGCATCAAGCCAGAGATATGGATTTATTTTTTTCCCCTAATGTTCCGATATTCTCCCTCCTCCACCCTGCCCGCCGCCTTATTTTTGCATCTCCCTGAGGTGATGGGGCCTCACTGTAAGGGAGTGTGCAACACCCAAACTTACCCCTATATCATTACGTGACAGTTTAAAAGGGCACAGAGCGATGGATGGCTCTTTCTCCTGTGTGTCCCTGGTTATTTTCCCTCTCTTAACCCTTTCCCTTGTGTGTCTTTGATGAAGTGAGTGTTTCTATCTGTACTTACACTCTGTGTGTGTCAAGGTCATTTGTTACACAGAGACAGAGAGAGGCGCACATGGAGGCTTTATTTCGCTGGGTGATTTGTAGGAGGTGTAAATTGCCGACTGTTGGGGGTGGTTCCATTCTTAGTTCAGAGTCAGAGTTTCTTCTTCAGTCTTTTAGAACTACAATATAAGATTGACCTCCTCCATCTAAATGAGCCCAGGATATCCTGGCCAATCTTTCCCTGCAGGTGGAGTAGGCCTGTTGTGTTCATGGCTTTTTACGGCTGGACTGTTAATTATAACTTTAGCTATTTTAAGAAAGGGGTTTAAAGTCGGATGATCAGTTTAGTGAACCAGTTTTCAAGGCATCTTTTACCAAAATATGCATGGTGTAAGAATGATACAGAGCAAAGCTACTATGAAATAACCCTATGTCAACACCAATACAGAATCATGTATGAAAATATAGTATTATGTAGATAAAACACTTTAAAATGTAAGATATTAGATAAATATTCGTATGTGTAAAAAAGTGCCTTGTTTTGGCATTCATTTGAAATAAAAGTTTCATTATTGAAAGCATTGAGTAATAAAAAAGAAAATAAAAATAATAATAACAATGAGATATAATATAAAACTATAATGCAAAACAAAAATAATCATAATGATAACATTTACGAAGATAATATGAATCATTTTGAACACAATTAATTTTGTGATGATGTTGGTACAATTACACTATTATTATTTTTTTTTTTAAAGGTTTTTTAAAGGTTGTTTATCTGCTGCTTTGTACAGTTTCAAAGCTTGCACCAATAAAAGCCTTATAGTGTCCTAAGCTTATGCACATGGGCTTGTAGAGAAACTTAAGCATTACTACTTTGAGATCTGAATCGTGGTCACTGTGGACAGGCCAGCTGACAGCCTTGACTGGGCCCGGGACAAGATAATCTGAGGTTCTTTATGGTCACTGACACACGGAAGAGCGCACGCCCAAAGACGTCGAGCGATTCGGGAGGCATTTAAATCAAATGTTCATGAGCACATTGGCTGCACTACAAACTGACGGACAGCAATAGTAACAGCCATACTTTTAATGAAAATGATCAGGCCTGTAGTCCACAGAGCAGATTGTTGCTGCTTCAGACAGTGGAAGATGCATCCTCTTGCTCAAAATGGGTCTCGCGATGAACCATGGAGCCCTATGCACAGCGTGTGTTTTGCGAATGCCAAAATGCAGATCGCTAATATTAGGGCCCCCTCTCACTTTACCGTGACGCTCTCTCTCTTCTCTCTCACTGGTAGCCTGACTCTGAGCCTGACCCTCTTCTCTGGGCAGTAGGCCCCTCCCGCATCACTGCCCTGCTGTGGGGCCCCTCTGCCCTGGGCCCAGGACGACATACCCATTTGTTCCCCCCTATCCGTGGGACCGTGGGTTAAAGGTATTATATGCATGGCAAAAGTAAAAATAAATAAAGAAGAAGAAAGAAGCATCCAGACAAAAGTGTGATATCTTGTGGAGTTCCACAACAAATACACTGCATATTAAATGAAAATAAATCAGTTGTAAGAAACTTTCCAGAGGAACTTTGACCTAAATCAAGATTCCTAAATGCCACACATCCACATCTACTTAGACTATCACCTGTTTGTTCAGCTGTTCATTCAAAACCAAATACAATGATTGTCACACCAGTAAACACTTGTTTGCTCATTGTCAAAAAGGAACAATAGAGGGTAACAAAATAGGACCCATTGCTTCATCCACAGAACCAAATGTAACTTTATCTTTCGGTGTCACGTTGGGAGAGCTTTTGGGACAGTTTTTAATTAATGTGCTTTTAACACAAGAGGCTGTCACTTGCATGATCAGATCATCTGCTGACACAATAACGTGCCTACTAAACAGTCATCTGCCATATTCTGTTCAAAAAAGAAACTCTAGCCACCAATAGGAAAACATGTTGTAAAAAATGTAATTATTTTATTGATTCACCCACAGTATGGCGATGCAATCCAGTGGAACAATCCTGAGCATGTTTTCATCAAGGTCAAAGTCATATTCCCACTACTGACCCACAAAGCAAACTGTACTGTTAAAGGTGACATCAATACTGCCACCTCAGCCTCTTTCTGCTTGTCCTTCTTTGATTCAGTCTTCTTGAAATGTCACAAACACTGCAAACACGCTGCAAACAGAGATCAGCCAGACTCATTCTCCTCTAAAACGGGGTCAGCAGCAGTCCAAGGAGTGTGCAGTGCTCACATGGAGGGATGTTATTTTCAGTTTGACTCATGACCTGACACACTATGAGGGACAAAAATCTTCTAAAATTCACAATCAAGCAGAGATAGAACTGTCTACTCTGACATACAACACTTAAATAATGAAGGTTTTGCACTGAAGAAAAGATTACGTCTATTGAGTTAAAGGACAACAGGATGTGGCAAGCCATCCATCAGGCACCAGTCCAGCCAATTGATCTGCCAGTATTCTCCCAGTTAACAACAAGCAGGTGACTCTTAGAGCCAAACACTATGTCCAGTCTCTGAGAATAACAGATATTAATCTTCATATTGGCAGAAAGTACTGAGAATTTATTTTAACAGAAGCAAAGGTTTGAAAAATAGTAGACCAGTCCAAGAAATGCTGGCAAAGGCAAACCTGATTCATCAAACAAATGTGCTGTTACTATTATTACAAAATTAGAACAACTACAAATGGTCATGTCATGAAAAGATTATCAAGCATGTTTTTTTGTTTTTTAATTTAGTGATAACTAGAATTTAGATGGTTGTTAGTTTTCCAGGGAATATTATTTAACATGACAGAAGTTGACCACTAGTTACAAAGCAATTTTTTTTATTAAAACTTGAATTGGATATGTTTTTCTTGTGCCTCCTGAGCCAGCTGGAACCCGACTTCACGACGGCTTTGTTGTCCCAAAACATTGTCTCACAGTTTCCAGTGTGACATCTTGGTAACTTTTGCAATTAATTGTAGATAAAAGGCAAGTTTTTTTTTATATATCACATGGCTTACTTGTTGTGTGTGACATGATAAGTTACCTCACACAATGCAAATAATGCTTGTCTTACTTGTGGTCGAACATATTGCATTAACTGATATGCTTGCTTTGTAACAAGACATCTTTTAGTAACTTTACTTTATTAAAAAACAGGCATTAATCTGGATTTAATTGATTTACAAATGAAAATTTCTGTTAAATGATGCTGACCCTATTTATGTGCTTAAATGTATGTTTTGGCACTTGGAGTCAAGTGGGTTTGCAGCAGCAGGTGGTTAATGTCAGTAATCATGTTTAGAGTAAAATATGTGTGATATTTGCAGGAACTACGGTGTATTTTAATTTACTGGTCACTTTGGGGTTGATATTACGAACTGTAATGAGAGTGGAATGGGGCTAAATGAAAGGCAAAATATTTGCAACCATGGCAGTTGAAGTCATGCAGGTCCACAGCAGCAGGAAGTCCATACCAGCATCCCAAGCAGCCGATAACAGAAAAACCAGAGATGAGAACAAAAAAATGAAAAAAGAAGGACAAGCGAGAGAGAGGGAGGAAGGACCTCAGTATGTCAAATCCTCCGGCAGCCTCAGCCTATCCCAGTTTCACTATAAGCTGGTCCAAGCCTAAGCCAGCCCTAAATAAAACCTTTATCAAAAAGGAAGTTTAACTTTAAACTTAGAGGGTTCCTGCCTCCTGCTCCATAATTGGTTAATGATTCCAAAGAAGAGGGGCCTGATAACTGGAAGCTCCTCCTCCCATTCTACCGTAAGAGACCGATGGTTCAATGAGCAGGACTGATTGAATTGACATTTTTGCAACGTTTTTAAGGGGAAAAAAAAGGAGAAAAAATCACGAGATGTTGGTGATGGCCCAACTTAGAAAATTATTA
Source organism: Scarus forsteni (assembly GCA_036419115.1). Lineage (NCBI taxonomy): Eukaryota > Metazoa > Chordata > Actinopteri > Labriformes > Labridae > Scarus > Scarus forsteni. The sequence continues at coordinate 29,285,927 of JAZDUH010000084.1, read as the reverse complement.
AATTTTGGTGGTGATTAAGATACCTTGGTCAACAATTGCTTTTTTGCTAGTTATGGCAAGCATGAAGGCATACGAACAATGTTGTAGCAGAGGTAGGCACAAGTCACTTGTTACAAGTCCAAGAAGTCTCAATTCCCTGGGGTCAAATCCAAGACAAGTCTTAAGTGTCCAGGAGGCAGCTGCAATGTTAGTCAAGTCTCTTATGGTTAAATCAATAATACTAAAATGGCTGAAAAATATAAAAAGCATTGTTACCCATAGTAACAGGTATATATAGTTATTAGTATGACATGCATACTATAATTCCCTATACCAGTCTATATACTGTATAATCATACTGGGTCATAGAAATGTAAAATTGTTATTAAAAAGTTCCTTTCAAATAGAGCAACAATAAATAAATTAGGCAGCTACAACTACATAGCTGCATAACTATATAGGACAGTAAATAATATACTTGTTACCTAAACTTACCTTTGGATGAGGCATTACTAGGAATTCCAAACTTCTGTTTAACAATGTTAGCATTAAATATTTAGGTTCTCAGGGGCAGATGAAACGTTTTTTTCCCCATGTTGAGTGTTATAAAGATTAAGTAAGCTCAGTAATATCTGCAGTAATGATATCAACGTACAAGTAGGTTCAGACTCAGTATTCTTTTTAAACAGGGGATTTTTTTCCATCATTCTAAAAACAATCATAGTTTAATCACCTTCATATAACTGTGACTGCTTGAAAGGCCCCACAGTCAGCTAACAAGGAGACAGATGGCTGGGAAAGACAAAACCAAGCTGTGCAATATTCATACATATTAATTGGTGAAAATGTGGTTTTAAATGGATATGTGTTATATTTTTAACCATATAAACATGCAGTGATAAAAAAGCTTTTCGAAGGTTGTTAACTAACTGCATCCCAGAAGTAGATTCAGACATTCAAGATGATTTTTTATTTTATTTTTTTACAAGTGAGAGATATGTTACAGCATAATTTTCACACCGTGAACCATGGAAATAGGTTCTTGCATCTGTTTTCACAACAAAAAGCTCATTCTCAATAACTTTAATAATAATCATTTTCTTCAGAGCCGCAGGTAAACTTAAAACTTCTACAAAGCTGAGCACATGTCATTTTGTCTTAGTCTTTTCTCTGTCACTGATCTTAATTTTCATGCATCCATACTTGTATCAGTTGAGGCTGGAGGCATGTTGAGTTTGGGTTGTTCCTACTTCTGTTCTTGACTCCTTTCAGATCAAGACCTTGTAGATGAGCTATCTGCATTGTTGAGGCATTTTAGTAAAGTGGCTGTTAATGAAGATCAGCAAAAACTTTCTTAATTTGATACTTATGTTTATGTATACATACTATCAACGTTATCTTAGAACTTATCTTTGCACAGCTTTTTTTTTAGAGGATGTTTAGAAACTGCACATAAAGTGGGTGGGCTTAGGCAATAATTTATTACATTATAAACAGCAGAGTCCAAACCTCTACCAAGGTAGCTCCCAAATTGCTGTTACACCTATGAGCAATGATTCCATGATGAAATAGCCCCCATAACATGTTTCCTTGGCCATGGAGACCTAGCCCTAGCACTTGAAATCACGTTGTAAAAATATTAGTTTGACAATCATTGAGGAAGTATAAGTGTGGATGTTTTCCCAATCACCATCAAAATCTTATCTCTTGTCCCAATTTGGATAACAGTTCCTTAAAAATGCTATGGCTAATGTTACTTGCTATCCAGAGAAGTCTTTAGTAACTTCTTTTCTTGAGAAACTTCAGGCTTCCTACTTTCTATGGATCAGAGTCAGAATCCAACATATACGGCTATATCTCAAAATGTGACATTTTTAAATGAGAAATGCTTAGAGTTTCTTTAAGTTTGCACTGACAAAATGAGGAGGTGGAACTCCACAGCCCCCTTGAAAGTCCTCGGAGGTGTGACCAATCACAGCCGAGTGTGCTGAAGACGTATGTGGGAGGCAAACAGTATATCGAGGATACATGGAAAGTACATAGACTGTCTTCGCAGAGGACATTCAAGGAAGTGGTGCAGCAAGAAGCACAATGTCCAGAGATATACAAAGCTTTCTGTGCGGACATACGTGTGCCACTGCTCTATAAGAGCCCAAATGATCATCCCTTACTCCAGAAGCACATGTGTCAATATGTGGTAAGTGACAAAGATTCTCTTATTCCGCCTTTTGATAAAGACCCTGCCGAAAACAACACAGTCACACGGGGTTAACTCTTGACAAAGTGCCGCTGCACTCGGCCGTATAGCTTAGATGAAAAGTCGACGGCTGAGCCCGCAATTAAGCGGAGGACGAGTGACTAAACTGCATGTTCATAACACACAGCCTGGTCTTTGATTTTAAGTTTGCCATCAGCGGTGTAGAACCAGAAATACTTCCACACAGCTCTCCTCAGATGATTCAGTGCTGTTAATGTCCGCTCAGAGTGGAAACTTTGTTTACTGAGGTCAAGAAAGCAGCGGATGTGTCTGAGGGTCAAGCTGTGCTCGGAGCGCCCTCTGTTGGATGAAATGGTCCACTGCTCCAGGCGCCCTGATGTGCCGCTACACTCAATATTTTACATTTGAATATTTATTTACGATATGGTTACGGATGTTTAACCCCATATTCGATAGGTTATTCGAATATCGAATATAAAGTGACAGCCCTAGTGCATGTACATGTGTATTTCAGCCTGTGTGTGCATATAGCATGTCTCAAAAACAGAGGGTAAAAAATCAGTTCCCTTGAGAGATTAATAAAAAGGTCTGAAAAAACTAAATAATAAACTGATCCTACTCGTCAAGTAAACTGTAGGTTGTGTTTTTGCACCATTAATAGGAAGTGCAAACCTGAAGCTGTAACTAAAACAGGGGACACATGCGGCAGCCAGTGTGTGCCTGCATTAGCATAGTCAGCGATGCATATAATACCAAGGCCACATGGACCTGTCCTATCACTTATCTGTCGACAATCAGATGATAGGTGAATGCAATTCCATGTCCAACTGTTTGTGGCGGTAGTGCGCCAAATATGCAGGTCCACCGTCATAAACCTGACTGAAGAATACAATAATTCAAACAAATATAAAATGTAAGATAAAAAGTGTTTGTTTTGAATGCAAAATGTTGGAAAATAGTTTTGAAAACTATTTTATTTTCTTTGAAGTTGCTCATATCCTCAAATGTGAAATTGAAAATGTGTTTACTGTCTAGACTCCTTTAATGTCTGAAAATGTGACTGGGTGTTGTTATCATTAATGTGACTGTGTGTTTGTTGGAGAAATACTTGGCCCAAGAAAATATCACTTCTCTCTCACTGTTCAAATCAAATAAAGTGGAGGTGTGACTTCTGAAAACTCTTCAGAAACAACTTAAGGAGTGAAAGTAATGGGTCAGTTTTGTACAGAGGTGGAAAAAGTACTGAAAAATTGTAATTGAGTAAAATTATCTTTACTTTGCTTAAATCCTACTCAAAGTAAAAGTAAAAGTACCCATCTATAAATTTACTCAAGTAAAAGTACAAAAGTACATCATTTAAAATGGAATTTGAGTAAAAGTTACTTAGTTACTTTCAGTTATTTAATGCAAAAAAAAGGATGAGCCATAAATCAAATCCAGCACAAGTTGTTTTAATCAACTTTGAGGCATATTAAAGTACACATCCACACTTGTAAAAGCTCGGCTGAGCTCAGTAACATGATCCTCTTACTTCCTCACAATACAAGGACAACAAGGACAGTCACAACCTGTACTGTGAAGTGCAAACTATTTTCAGTCATATTGTCCAACTGACAACACTCCAATTAGAATAAAGAAAATTAAACCAGAATCAAAGTATTCAAAACACAAAATGCACACAAAATAAAGTACCCACAGGATCCCACAATTCAAAATAAAATGCCTGCAGGATCCTGCTATAATTGACTTTCACTTCTGGGACACAGGGGTTTTCCGCCCGTATTTAATTTTTTTCACTATCAATATTGTACTCAGTAACAATAGGAGGTTCAAATGTAGTGAAGTAAAATACTTTGGTCAAAATGTAATTGAGTAAAAGTAAAAATTACATATTTCAAAAACTACTTAGAAAATTACAAATTACTCATAAAAAGTACTCAATTACAGTAATGTGAGTAAATGTAATTCGTTACTTTCCACCCCTGGTTTTGTAGTCTATTGAGAGGTGTAGAAATGAATATAATGCAGGGGTAAGGAATCATTTAGGACCTCCTGGTTCTAAACCCTCAAAGTAAATGAACTTACTTTTCACTATTACTGTGGAGAGTGTGATGCACTCAGCTGTTATTGATAAACGGAGTGATCATGGCCATGAAGTCGTTTTAGGTTAAATGACCTCCTCCACGATGTAGGGTACAAAAGAAAGTGTTTTCATGTGTCTGCATGAGTATGATGGCACACTAGATCTTCCCCTTTTCCAGTTCATCATAATGACAGGCAGCCTCCACATCTTTCCATCACTCATCAAAAAAGACAGTCAAATGATTAAAAAATAGTAGTCAGTGTGACCCATGTTTACCAGTAATGCTGTGTCTGTTTTGCACATGCATTTCAAACCTGCTAAATATAGACACACAAAAAAAAACAGAGCACAATCAATTGCGGGTTTGATAAATCACATTGTAGGTGTCAAATGAGTAAATTTGCATCTCCCCCTCCCAGTATTTTGCACTTTCTGATCATTGCATGTATTCTGCATATTCATGAAGGTAAATGAGCTAAATTGACTGCACATGCTTTTTTGCTCTTTGACAGATGCAATCCTTAAGTAGATCAGCTTTGCACTATCAAGTTTGCACATGTTTTTTTATATGCACATTTTAAGTAGATCAGGCCCTTGGTCAACCTATTTAATTTTCCATTCTTTTATCCTTTCTTTCATTACGTTATTGCCCTCATACCAAGTTACCCACAAAGTATTACTTGAACTCAAAACTCAGTGAATGGGTTGAATAAACTACTCACAGCATCACTTTCACCTAATACCAGATCATCTTTTGAATTGTTTTCTGGTCTTTAACCTCACAGCTTGTGCTAGCCCTGGATAACAAAGGTGTTGAGCTGAGAACATACTGAAGATCCCTCAGAGGTATCCTCGACACAAATGCCTAAGGCGATAGAATAAATATGCGCTCCCTTTTTCCTCTCTTCCTGTTTGATTCCTTTGATTGTTTTGTGTTCCACTACACCTCCCTGCAGGCTCCTGAGCTTTAACTTGACGACTTTGATGCTGTGGGCTTTACTTAATTGTTTTGTTCACTCCACAAAAATCATTAAGTGTGTGTGTCTGTGTGTGTGCATCTGTGTGAGAGCAGCTATGCACAACAGGCAGACTCTTCAGCCACCAGAACCTAGGGAATAATCTCAGATTGATCTGCAGACATTCAGTGGAACTCCAGGGTTGTTTTGGCACCTGTGCAGATGGCAGACCTTAAAATATCAGTTTGCACACAGAGGTGAGAGCTCAGGAAAGTGAGGCAACGGGCTCCACATTAATAAAAAACTCACCGAGACAAGGTGTCATATAGAAGAGCAAGAGCAATGCGCTGCCCAGGCACTGTAGGCATGATCCCCTGATGTTGTTGAAGGTATATGGAGCAGGTGTCAGAAAATATAACCAAACATACATCGCAAATATTTACCTCAAGTTCAAGGATGCCTCTCAGAAACTTTCATGCCTCTTGTTGAAAACAGAGAATAGTGTTGATGTTTTGCTGCAGAGACAATAGAGTCATCTATTGTCTTGTTAAAATGACCTCAATTTATGCTTGATCTAAAGGGACATTTTGGTATATCTGAAGTGGGGTTGTATTGTACTTTTATTTGCAGCATTGTTGAGCCCTTCGAATCAAACAGGTACATGTTTAGTGAAGGAGATTTACATCACCAGTCCAAAATTCAACTATATTTTTTCATCTTACACTCACTACTAAAAGAGGCAGAATACCTCTGCCCTAAAAAAAGGTAGAAAAACTCCAACACATTTCCATTGCCTTTCATTCTGGAGATGGGACCAAGAGATGTATGTAATTTTACTACATTTTCATTAAATACAAACAAAAAATACACTTTCTGGATGATTTGAACTGAACTAAACTACTGATTATAATGACTAATGGTAATTTAATTTAGGTTATATAATAAATACTTTGCAGTTTTTGACTGTCACTTACAATCAAACCTGATAACAGTGAGTAATTGACACATAACTCTAAAAGAGGCGTAAGAATTATGCTATTGCAGTATTTCTCTGAGTTAAATTGAAAACTATATGTTGTTCTAATCCTAGCTGTTCAGTGGAGGACATGACAGTGGTGCCTGTGTTTGACCTCCAACATCAACCTTAGACATCTTGACTCTGAGTTCCATCTTTTTCTATTTAGGTGTTGGAGAAAATCTGGCCGTCCCTACAAATGCCACCGTTGTGATGGGCAGCTAATTAATCACAATAGTGATGTGCCGCTTCTAAACTTCATCCAGTCCTTTGTCCGCCATATGTTGTTGTATAAGACGCAGGAAAAGGTCTTGGACTGGCAGCTACGTTGTCTTGGCTTGTCTGTTGGACTAACAGTGTTCTGTTTGGTGAAATACCACGACCATTTATTGAATGAAATGCCTTCACTGTGTTTATTTTAGTGGCCAGAAGAAAATGTTTTCTTCATTTTAGTAAACAACAATTTCTTGCTTTGAGCTACAGTCTGTTTCAAGTACTTCATTCCAATTGGTCAATTCCACAAAGTAATGGTCTGTTTTCTCTAAGTGACTATATTGTTGGGATGAACACATTATTACTGAGAGAAGCAGCTGGTTACAAGAGAATTGACTCCAATCACAGAATCTGAGGGACTTCCTACAATTATATCAGTCCAAAATATAAAACCAGTGAAGTTGGCACGTTGGATAAATCGTAAATAAAAACAGAATACAATGATTTGCAAATCCTTTTCAACTTATATTCAATTGAATACACTTCAAACAAAAGATATTTAATGTTCGAACTGAGAAACTTTATTTTCTTTTGCAAATAATCATCAACTTAGAATTTAATGGCAGCAACACATTGCAAAAAAGTTGGCACAGGGGCATTTTTACCACTGTGCTACATTGCCTTCCTTTTAACAACACTCAGTAAACGTTTGGGAACTGAGGAGACCAATTTTTGAAGCTTTTCAGGTGGAATTCTTTCCCATTCTTGCTTGATGTACAGCTTAAGTTGTTCAACTGTCCGGGGTCTCTGTTGTTTTATTTTACGCTTCATAATGCACCACACATTTTCAATGGGGGACAGGTCTGGACTACAGGCAGGCCAGTCTAGTACCCGCACTCTTTTACTACGAAGCCATGCTGTTGTTACACGTGCAGAATGTGGCTTGGCATTGTCTTGCTGAAATAAGCAGGGGCGTCCATGAAAAAGACGTTGCCTGGATGGCAACATATGTTGCTCCAAAACCTGTATGTACCTTTCAGCATTAATGGTGCCTTCACAGATGTGTAAGTTACCCATGCCTTGGGCACTAATACACCCCCATACCATCACAGATGCTGGCTTTTGAACTTTGCGCCTATAACAGTCCAGATGGTTCTTTTCCTCTTTGGACCGGAGGACACGACGACCACAGTTTCCAAAAACAATTTGAAATGTGGACTCGTCAGACCACAGAACACTTTTCCACTTTGCATCAGTCCATCTTAGATGAGCTCGGGCCCAGTGAAGCCAGCGGTGTTTCTGGATGTTGTTGATAAATGGCTTTGGCTTTGCATAGTAGAGTTTTAACTTGCACTCACAGATGTAGATGAACTGTAGTTACTGACAGTGGTTTTCTGAAGTGTTCCTGAGCCCATGTGGTGATATCCTTGACACAGTGATGCCGGTTTTTGATGCAGTACCGCCTGAGGGATCGAAGGTCACGGCATTCAATGTTGGTTTTGGGCCTTGCCACTTACGTGCAGTAATTTCTCCAGATTCTCTGAACCTTTTGATGATATTACGGACCGTAGATGATGATATCCCTAAATTCCTTACAATAGCTCGTTGAGAAATGTTGTTCTTAAACTGTTGGACAATTTGCTCACGCATTTGTTCACAAAGTGGTGACCCTCGCCCCATCCTTGTTTGTGAATGACTGAGCATTTCAGGGAAGCTGCTTTTATACCCAATCATGGCACCCACCTGTTCCCAATTAGCCTGTTCACCTGTGGAATGTTCCAAATAAGTGTTTGATGAGCATTCCTCAACTTTCTCAGTCTTTTTTGCAACTTGTGCCAGCTTTTTTGAAACATGTTGCAGACATCAAATTCCAAATGAGCTAATATTTGCAAAAAATAATAACGTTTCTCAGTTCGAATATTAAGTATCTTGTCTTTGCTGTGTATTCAATTGAATATAGGTTGAAAGGGATTTGCAAATCATTCTGGTTTTATTTACGATTTACACAACGTGCCAACTTCACTGGTTTTGGGTTTGTACTTATCTGTTTATTGAAGGAAAACAATGAAAAAAGAGAGTGTAAGAACATGGAAAAGTGGATATGTTGAGTATTTTATATGGTACTATATAAAATATGAGTTTTTCCTATATTTTAATTACTTGTAAAGTGAGGTAGAGGGAAGTTTAGAACAGTAAAGTAGTTACTTATCAAAGAAAAAATAAAGTTTTGTTTGTTTTTCAGTCAGTTTCTGCCTTAGGTGGGTTGCTGTTAAATTCATCTGCAACCACTAACACAAGCATAAAAGGTTAACATAGTAAAGGAGAAGCTGTACATTTCACAACTTCAGTTAGTGTCTTTATTTAGACTTTGTATTATTGAAAGATACAAAGAACATTATCGCCTGTTTTCGGCCTTGTAAGTCAGTGTTTATGAAAAGAAATAGCAAAAAGTGACTGAAAAGAAAAGTAGTTAGATATTTTTGATATTAAGTAATACACAAATAAATCAATTATTTGGGAGTTATTAGTACCATGACTTTTTAATATAATTTTTTAAGTAACTTGTGCATCACTGTTATATATCTAATACAAATCTAGCACAGTGCAGCATATTTTGCACTCAGCATCTTGAGTGGAAAACAACCTCTACATTTAATTTTCAGTTGTCACAGACAAATTGTTTTTTTTTGCCACTTGCGCTCTTAACAGAAAAAATTGGAACAACACTCTGTTCATCAATGCCACTTCCTTTTCTTCACTGACAAATCAAAATTAAGAAGAAGTGATGCATTTTCAGCCCACAATAGGAATAGCAAAAGAGAAAGCAATGTGACTCCTTGTTTCAAGATCTGGAAGAATTTCCAGGTCCAAAGCAGCACTGTTATGCTGTCAACACATTCATGTTTCCTACAAATCAACAAGTTGTCCCTCCATTTGTGATTTTCCTCTGAATCAATGCAGCACCTTTACTCAAGTTGTAATGGCTACAGTATGTTTTCTTCTTGCCTGCGCAAGCTTGCTGTCTGATTGGCTTTGTTCTTTTTCATGTAGAGAAACACTGGATGGGTTTGGCTGTTATTTATGTGCTCCATAGTTGTCAGGATTTATGATCATACATTTTCAACAGGTTTTAATATTTACAATTTCAAGTCAGAGCAGAACTGATCCTCCCCTAAGAGGATAATATAACTCACACCATAGGATGATTGGGTGAGATAATCTTTCGGACCGAAAGATAATCTGGTCTTTTCTGTTTTAGATCGGAAGCTGGGATCCAAGCTAAAACCTGCTTAAAGTCTCGCAGTCTGTACCCTGCTCTATGCAAGTTGGATACAATTCAACACTCCCTGAATTCTGTATTAAACTTGGTAAACTCCAAGTTTACAACCTTGTCATAAAATGCAGTCGACTTAGGTGTCGCACCATTTCTGTGCTTACATTGGTGTTCCAAGTTAAATGGGATGCACCTTATATTAAAGTATCAAACCTTAAAGAGATAGTTCAGGTTTTTCGATGTTGGGTTGTGGGAGGTACATGGCATTAGCCTGACGACTGTCACATTTTCACGGATATTTCTGTCTCTGTTCAGAAATCTTGGGACGGACGCGAATACTTTACATAACTGTATGATGCCAAACTCGCTGTGTAATTAAAAGAACTGTGGAAGAATACAAGCCACAAAACAGCACAGAGTCATCACACACTAACAGTTTGTTTACGTCCCCTAAAGTTTCCACTACCAAAGCGCATTGATTAAACACTCTTTTGAGACGCTTCCTAGGTGTCTTTCTGTCATCAGTGTAAGAACCAAACTACGGTCTTACTTAAATTTTGCCAAATACACAAATGATACTTCATCCCAAATAAAGGTTAGCCAACTGTATGAATGTAAAAGGATTATCCTGCTGACCAAGCACAGTGATTTTGACAAAGAATGTTTAAAGCTAAGTTTACCCCAGAACAATTAAAATATGATGTACTATCACAAAGTACACTTATCATTGAAACTGAGGCTTCAGTTCAAGCCAATTACCTACTTTGAAGATTAACTAATATTGTGATTCTCTGTTTTGCCCCTGGAGTTTGTAAAACAGTGATTCAAGTCCTTATAGTTATAAATTCACATTAAAGCAGTGAGGCCTGCATGATGAGAGCTGCTCACCGCAGAAGAACGTATTAAAGCTGATTGTATCACCTGATCCTGAACATCCTCAAGCATCCTTATGGGATTTTTCTTTGTCACACTCTTATTTCCAGTTTGATGACATGAGCTTATAACAATCAGCTTAATTTTCTGAGCTTAGTTGTAATCATGAGCTAAAAGCTGCTGTAAGTTATCAGGTAATTTAGATTAGGTATGTAGTGTTTCTGCAAAATGAATACGAAGCCATCTTAATTAGCAGGAAAAGAAAATATCACCACAACAAACTCCTAATTAGGTTTGAATTTAATTCAGTGATGAAAATCCCACAACAAAGATCTTCCAATTCCTTGAAAATACCCAACACAAATTATGCAGACTTGGCCCCCGAAGTTCTATTTCCCCAAAAAAACAAACAAGAAAAAGCCAAAAATAAAATGTTTTCAACTGTCCAACGTCACAGATCTGTTTTAAAGGAGAAGGTAAAATCCAGACGTGGCCCCACTGCTAAGTAATACGTCCAAAAACACTCAAGCAGAACTCAAAACTGAAAAAATCCATCAAAAGTGAAAGGAAGGCAATGTATTGCAAAAAGTTTTTTAAAATATTTTGAAAAGGGCAGACTCACCAGTCCTGGGAAACTTCTTCTGAGTCCAAGAATTCCTCTGAGTTTCAGCTGCAATAATGCCCAATGGTACTTTTCTCCAGCATCCAAGCTTTCACCTGGAGAAGATTATTTTTCCAGCCCTAGAACAATCCATTTATTCTGTACTTGAAGTTCAGAGGCCTTGCAAAGCTGCACAGTTTCTTTCTGGCTCCACCAGCCAAGTCTCCCCACAAACCTTTTCCTCTCCTTTGTTCTGCCTCCCTGTCCCCACACCTGACCCAACCTGGCTGCAGCAAGTCACCTGACTAGGAAACTGCAGTAAAGATTGGGGTGAGCAAGGGGATCAAACCTTGTAAGGATTTTTATACATAAAGCCCCAAATCAAAATAATATTGCCACCTCAAACTATTGTGGCTATGTCACAAGCTCAAAATCCAGTTCAAGTATTCAAAGTAAACAGTATTCCCTGCAAAAATTGTAATTTATCCTATGGTGGTGGTTGTTTCCTCTTGTGAAGTAAACCAGCAGTGCTGCTGGGGAAAGGCTTGTAGTGTCTCAAAATAGTGCCCAAATCAAAGTGCATTGTTAGTGGGACTGAGTGAATGTAAATAAAGAAAGAAAGACATCCTTTATTAGTCCCTCATGGGGATAGTTCATTTTTTACACAATGTTGAAACATGCTACAAAAACACAAGCTGCAGTACACATTCACATGCAAACATGTCATGCATCAATGGAGAGCTGTCAGAGTGATGGCTTGCTAGGTCCTGAAGAAGCGCTACCAAGCAGTTTTTGAGGTTCAGTCTTGTTCAAGGGTACTTCAGCAGTGCCCAGGAATCTAGCTAGCACCTCTCCAGCTACCAAGCATGGTTGGGACTTGAACCAGCCACCTTCCAGTCACCAGCCCAAGTCTTTATGGACTGAGCAACTGTTGCCCCCCAAAATTAAACTGTTTGTAGCATGCGATGACTCTGCTGTTTTTGTGGCTTGTTTTCTCTTATGATTCTTTTAGTTATGCTGAAAGTGCGGCACAATATACAGCAAAAGTGATCACCACAACCATTCAGACATGAGGACCCTCTTGAAAATGAGATGTAGCATCTAAAGAGGCTACCCTCTAATAAATCAGACGACAGGTTGATGGTACATGAACCGGTCCCTAATTTTAGTTCTTATTCTAGTCCACTTGTCTCCTCTTACCTTCCTTCTTTTGCCCTCACACCCGACACAGCATCGAGTGGATTTGCTGTTCATCATGAGACTGGGATCCACATTCAAGATTTCCTGCTGCTTAACAGACGGATTTTTCTTGCCGCCATGATGGAGGGATCCATGATTGGCTATTTGGATTCATGTTGGGTGTTGGATGTATATATTTGTATATATATGTATATGTGTATTTTATATGTATATATGTATCTATGCATATATGTGTATCCACAAAATGAAGAGCTTTATGCTCTATTGTAAAGTGTCTTGAGATAACACTTGTTATGAATTGGTGCTATACAAATAAAGATTGATTGATTGATTGATTGATTGAAAAGTATAGCATTAGCATCTGCCCCAAGATATCTCAACAGAGAGAGAACAGAGCTGTGACACTGTGACCCACGTTCAGGCTCATGCCATCTCACACAACGCCACTTCAAAAAACCTGAATCATGCCTTTAAAAAGGTAGCAGATTGATGAGTTAGCATACTTTTGCTGCTATGTTTTGTCACACATATTTGACTTCAGTGAAGCAAGTTCTCTATATCCTAAGACAGACCTGATATCTTTAGTTTTTAGAATGTACTGTGGGCCCATTAAAAATAGGACTGTTGGCCACAGTTGGCCTTGGGGCCACGGTTTCGACACCTTTGCTCTAAACTATTTTTTTATAAATGCACTCTTGAAATTGTCAGAATGTCAAAAAGAATGAAAGAAAGTCAAATAAAATAATGCTGGAAATGCTCTGCTCTGGGGGGAATAATACCAATAATACTTCTGTAGGAAAAAAGCAAATATAAGTAAAGTCTAAAAAACAGTTTCATACTTATGGGTGGTTTTTTAATAAAGGAAATCTAGAGTTATTATTGTGTAAATTTTGTTTTTAAGAGAAGTTAGACCATGATATATGATGCAAAGTGGGTTACAAATGCTAGATCACTAGAAAAGGATTCATTTTTTTCTATTATCGAGGCTGGAGAGGCTGCCTTTGTTACTTTGGGAGATAAATAACACTGCATTTGGATTGTTTGAATGAAATATGTTTTTTTTTAAGCATTTGTGTGTGATTTAAATGAAAAAGAAACGAGACAAACACTGAGATGGTTCTTGCACCTGAAAAAAGAAGGCGGACGATTCTTAAAAGACAAAGTGAGGAGGTGGGAGTCAGGCAGAGGCAGGGATGAAAAAGATGGGCAGATGAAATTACACCTGCAGGTGTGTTAGCTTAGCAGCCAGAGTCGAGCAATGTGATGTCCCATAACATACCCCAAGGGTCCATGAGGAATAAAGAGTGAGTAAACCTCACATATCAAAGTTTCTGTTTCCCTCACACTCCCGTTATTGCTCCTGTGCCTCTCCTTGACAGCCCTGTGATTCATTTCCTCCGGCCTGAAAGACGGGAAATGAATAGAAAGCTTGGATATTGTCAAGCGCTAAATGGAAAAGCAGGTGCTCAGGAGACACAATGCAGGTGCAGGTAGGAATAGTGAGTTTCGCTTTAAAATGCCACTCAGTCCCCGCAGCACCCGTCTCACAGGGCTGAGGAGGGAGGGGGAGGGGCGGTTGATTGGGTGTATAACACTCACACATCAGCATGGTTTATGTTTGAAGGGGGAGATTCATCTCTTTGCTGTCAGGCTGACGCTCCGTTTTACACCTGCACCTCAGAAACAGAGACGCTTCTTGCTTATATGCATTGAACGAAGAAAAAATACTACTGACCTAAGAGTTTAACCTTTTGGATAAAAACAAACTGGCAACTGGTCAAGTCTGTGCTCTGCCAGGAAGACAAATCTGTGGAGAATTTTCAGGATTGCTTGTGGGTTGAAGTGTTCCCACAACTCTTCTGATGTTTCTCTAGTGTCTGTTTAGAGGGGATGAATGCAACACGCATGCCGACACACTCATATGGCTGTTTCCCATGGCATGGGGGGATGAATATCACATGAATGAGGGACAAATATGAAATCTGAAATATGGGTTGCAGAGCTGTAACAGTGATTTAAGGGGATGTAGGTTTCTGTTTTGCTTATATCGACACTTTAAGAGTGATGAAGAATGACATTTTCATCCAGAAAAGAAGTCAGCCTCATACATGTTCCAAGGATAAAAGGCATTCCCTAATTTCCACCATGCTCCTGACTTGACTTAGAAATTGACCACACTTGAAGCCTTGCTACACCTGGTTTTAAATTGAAAGTCTGTAGTGCTGTGTTTCTGTTATTTTGAGGACATATTTGAGAGATTGGCACACATCTATTAGATCAAAACACACTCTACTGAGCTTAGTTAACTCACATGCATAGCAGCACACTTCTTCCATTACAGGTCAGAGCATTTGTTGAAAAACTTTCTTTACATTTTACAATGGGACAGAAAACTGAAAGACGATGGACCTTTTCTGCAGCACTCCTCAGTATGCTGTTTCTTTGAGCTCCAGCATGTAAGACTCCCAGCAACAAGAAAACACACACACAAAGGGTTAAAGATTTCATCAAAATGCAATGTTACATGCCTTATTAATCCCAGATTATAAATACGTTTTCCAGTATGTTTTACATATATAACAGAAAACAAAGCCAATGATTTCTGCAGGAAAAGGAGAATGTATCCGTCAGCACATAAGTCCTTACAGTAACGTAATATGACACAATGTTAAAAAGGGCAATTTTAGCAGCCTTACTAAATTAAAGCAATTTCCCCCCGACAATTCTAACACCCTTTAACAGAAAAGGTTTTGCTTTAATGTCAAAATAAATTTCAGATGAGGGCATGACAGATGTGGCTACAACACACTGTGGCTTTGTTTAATGGGATACTTTAGACTTCCTTAGCTCCACCACATCTGTTCATAGGCCAAAATACTTATAGCTGGATAGATAATATGGTGACCACTGCAGGTTGGGAAAAGTAGCCCTCTTTAGTCGCCAAATGACAAAATCACAGACAACATATTGCTGAAAGGAGTTAACTTTTTTGCTTATAGAATGGTTTTGGATGAATTTGGTGATTATAGTTGATTTAGTTTGTTTCAGTCTGAACAGTTTGCAGCTCTGATTCATGACTCTTTCTCTTTTGGAACATGACTCATGGCTTTTAGAGTGAATAGCTTTAACAATCCATCAATCTTTAAGTAGAGACATTGAGGATCCCAAAAGAAGACTGAAATTCTCTTTACTTTGTGGCCATTAGAAGCTAAATGTCCACAATAAAAAAAAATGAAAAAAGATGCAGCTTTTAATTTGTCTCATTGCTGTCATGACTCAATGTCAGAATCTAAAGGCTTCTTTTACTTGAGGAAACTGAGTTGTGGCAGGGACTTTTAGTATTCTGATTGGCTTTATGAATCAAGTGTCTGGTCTGAAGATAAAAACAAAACTATCAAACTCAAGGAAAAGCAGCACTTTGATATAAACTTATGGCTCTTAACCAGAAAATATCCCATGTAAGGATATTTGTTGATTAGGGTCAGCATAAGGACACAGAGTGAAGGTTGACTGTAATTCACTCCGACAGACATGGAGCAACCAGGGGCCATTCAGAATCTGAACCCGGGTCAGCTCTACGAGACATGGAGTCAGACGTGGTGGATGATGCTGTTTGTGTTGGCTGGTTCAGCACGGTCTGCAACCCTCTCTCCGCATGAGAGCTCCACAGGCTCTGGCTTTTTGTTTGTGATGGTAGTGGTCTTGCTGTGTTGTTATATGCTATCTTTGAGTGTCTGAGGAAGTTACCAACTGGGATTTGAACTGTTTGGGAGCAGGGGGTTGAAATGCTTGTTTGACATTAAAGAAAAATAAGGAACCAAAGAGAAGTCTAAAACTCATTCAGTCACCATTTTAGATTCCCACTGGAATCCCTCTTAAGTGCTCGTAAAGACCCAATTTGTCCATTGGTCCATCTGTCATTGGCTATCTTCACTACAAGAAAATGATACATGCCCAATAATATAATATTAAAAACAGAAAAGACTTGAAAAAATGACTTGAAACAAACACACGCATACACTTTTGAAGCCCAACCAGGACATACACAAGACCATTTCGATTCAATGCTGTGCAAAATAAACACAAATTTTTAAATGTTCTAATAGAAAAAGTCAAAAGGAAAAAGTTTGTACATACTGGGCTGGATCTACTCAAGGTTTGCGTGTATAAAAACACATACAAACTTGATAGTACGTGTAAAGCTGATCTGCTTGCAGGTGAACCGAGGGTTTCATCTGCCAGTTGAGCAAAATAGCAAGCAAAATCTGTTTAGCGTGTTTACCTTCATGAGTGTGGAAAATACATGCAGATTATCAGAATGTGTCAAATATGAAGAGGAGATGCAAATGTTATCATATAGCACTCGCACTGTTTTATCAAGCTCGAAACTGATTGCGATCTGTGTTTTTGCAGCTATATTTAGCTCAAAAAGGCAGGTGCAAACTGGCACAGCGTTTTGCACATAGGGCTGACAACAGAGAGAGAGAATCTTCCATGTGCGTGTCAATTTTTTTGGACTGTTTTAAACAGCGCTAACCAAAGAAAGACGTAACATTGAGACATCATGAAGGAATACAGAAGTGATATTGTACAATTCATTATTGTAACAAAATTTGTTAAATCAAGTAATTTAGAGTTGGCAAAGTCATGATGTTGAGCAGAAAGTGGTTCTACATTCCATTCATGTTCAGATGCAGGAGTTGATTGCAGTAGATTTCTCTCAACTTGCATGCTGCACTGTTCAATAGTCAGATTGATTAAATTTATGATCACTCAAAATTAAAGTTAAAAATCTAAATATAGAGATGAAGATTTTGGTGTCTTCCTTCAGTGAGTGGCTCTTTATGCCATATTCTGAGGGTAAATCCATCAGATGCTGCACTATTTCACACAGATATGTTTTGGATAAAGTATGAATTCATTTTTTTGAAACTTAGGGCAAATGTTGAAATTATCCCTCCAGCTCAGCGCATAATTTGCATTTTCATTGTTTAAAAATTTGAAATATTTCCTGTATGTCTCATTCAGATGATAAAGACACATGTTACCGTTTTAAGTCCCTAACCATCTGTCAGACTGCTGTAGGATCTAGTGTTCACAGAAACTGCAAAGGCAGTCTGACAGACCATTTGGGATTTTTGGATACTGATAACTTCGTTAAAATAACAATACCAAGCATGTCATGCATGAGTTTCCTGAATATATTTTCATTCATTTATTCATTCATTTTCTATACCCTTTTATCCCTTTGGGGGCCATGGGGGTTGTGGGGGGGGGGTCGCCAGTCGATAACAGGGCCACATAGAGAGACAGACAACCATTCACGCTCACACTCATACTTAAGGGCAATTTAAAGTAATCAATTAACCTAATGGACATGTTTTTGGTCTGTCAGACGAAGCCGGGGTGCCCGGAGAGAACCCACGCATGCAAGGGAAGAACATGCAAACTTAACACAGAAAGGCCCCTGTCTGACCCGAGAATCGAGCCGGGAACCTTCTTGCTGTCAGGCACGTGAACTACCTGCTGCGCCACTGTGCCGCCATGAATATATGTTCAATATCTCTATTTGTTTTCTGCAGCTTATAAGGTCTTCTTATGAAGGCACTGGCTGAAACACTTCATTTCAGCCAGAGCCTGAAAAGAATGGAGAATGAATGAGTTAAGAATGAATGAAGCTTTTGTAAACACAATTTTGAGGCAACAAAGGAGCTTTATGACCTGGTACTGGTACTCCATAGGCATCCCAGATTAGCATAATGAATAGGAAAACTGCATGATATGACCCCTTCAAGTAGGGTTGTTTGCACCACTCTTACATCTGTTATCACTTTTACAGGCAGTCATTGTAGATCACCTGCAACCAATAGCATTTGCAATTAGTTTGCACAAACAATTTTAGTGCTAGTTATTTGGTACCTTAGTAGATCTGACCCATTATCTTGGGCAAGAACCTTTATAGATTGAAAGTTGTTTTAGGTATGTGCACCAAATTTTGACAACCTACAAGTCAAGAGATCCTCACATTTTCCCCAAGACCCTCAGGCATCTTGGACCTCAGTACATAACAAAACAGCCCTTGATCAATCCTATATTACACTCCATTCTACAGTCATAGAAATCATTGCAAGACCCTGTGCTTAGATACAATAGCTGTATAAAATTTTCCAGGATTTAATAGCTGCATTGTCACGAGGAAGATAGAGAGCAGCATTATCAACTGGCAAAGAGAAAAAAATACATGTGTAGAATGAATGAAGTACAACAGCTTTATCACAAGCCAATGCCAAAAGCAGCGTTATTTAATCAAGATCCAA
The DNA here is from genome assembly GCA_036419115.1 of Scarus forsteni. NCBI lineage: Eukaryota > Metazoa > Chordata > Actinopteri > Labriformes > Labridae > Scarus > Scarus forsteni. The sequence continues at coordinate 29,267,198 of JAZDUH010000084.1, read as the reverse complement.
GGCAGCATTATGTTTACCCAAGTCAATAGCATTGTTATCTGTTAATAATGATCAAGTTCATTATACTTTGGCCAGCAATCAAGGTATAATGCTTGATCAAAAGCAATATTTTATGCCAACCAGGATCAAAAGCAGTAACATCAGCTAACACAATCGAAAGCAGCATCACAGGCTAACACCATTCATCAAAACACGATCAAGAGAAAATGTACTTAGGTGAAATAGAGCAGTAGCCATACAAGTTGAATGTCTTTTGTAGTGTGATTGGTTAACCAAGGACAATGGTAGTGAAGTGGACCAATATCAATAGATATCATACTGTATCTCGAATACTTTTTTTCAAGCTGACTTCAGTCCATAGCAGGATCAGGACATCCAGTGGCCAAAACATGTTGAACGGAAGCAGCTAAAATCCCCCCCCCCCCCCCCCCCCCCCCCCAAAAAAAAAACAAAACAAAACAAAACAAAAAAAAAACAAGCCTGAAGTACACACTGACCCAGTTAAAAATCCAGTATACCACAAGTATAGTTATATATAATGTAGTTTCAGGGTACCAAGGCACTTTGGATAAATATACCGAAGAAGTAGGGTATATACGGTTACAATTATTCATGCCATCCTGGTCACTAGGCAAAAAAGACACAACAAGAAAAGCACTCTGAGAGCGCAGACCTCCACCAAGCAGCTCACTTTCATCCGTAAATTGGGATTTCTACCCAACATTACAGTCCTAAATTTATTTCATACTAAAATTGTGGAAGGAAAAATATAAATCTGCAAAAAGTGTGTTAATTTTTGAAATAAATATCATGCAATTGACTGATCTTGTCAGTAGTGGGTCTCACTTGTTGACTGAACCAATGTGCAGCTGCTTGTACAGATGTTGGTGTTGTGCGTGCCGGGATGCTTCCAGTGGGTGATGTCTCCAGCCTGTCTGTCGGCGCAAAGCCACAGTGCTGCAGTGTGCAGCATGTTTGCTCTTAGTGGACTTTGGAGGTTGATTTTCACACTTACACTCATGGACTTCTGCTCTGATGGACTATTTCCATATTATCAGCAACCTTCTTTCGAGTGAGCAAACAGCATGTTTGGAGGGACTGCGAGTGTGCAGAGCTACGTTTCTAAAGTCACAGTAATATTATTAGTTGCTGTGAGTTGTGGAGGACTGGAGTGTTTATTACAATTTCAGAAACCAAGGCTCCAGTAACAGCACTGGGCTTTTTCCATTGACAAAATGTTTCTTGTCTCCTTTTTGTTTGTGAGCAGAACTCTGCATGCCCCAGTTTTAAATGCTGATTGGCTGATCACTGCTGACTCTGTGTAATCAGAGTGTGTAACCAATCGGATGGTGCCGTTGGTGGGACAAATGATGGCCCAGCGTTAAGTAGTGGGGCTTCACCATAAATGTAAATGTTTTTTGTGATGTCAATATGGATCAGATCAGCAGCAAAATGTAATGGGTTCCAAACCACACCCCTGATAAAAAAAAATCACATAAATCCATTCAGAAGTTTTTGGTAATCTTGCTAACAGACAAACAAACAAACAAACTCCGGCGAAAACATAACCTCCTTTGCAGAGGTAGAAATGCAATTAGATTTACCAGGACATGGGTGGTGGTGACTAAACAATCAGCGCAAGCTCGACCTTCAATTTTCCTGAGCCTTTTGTACAGTACATTCTCCAAAGCAATTACTTTTCAGGGGCCTGTATCCCAGTTCGTGCTGTTTTACACATACTGTGACAAAGGTGGTTCTACACTTTTGTCTTTGTGCCATCATGTTTGTAAAACACATAATAAAAAATGTAGTTTATAAAGGAATTCCATAAACTTTGACATATATATTGTCAGAAAAAACATACAAAACTATTCAAGTGACACTGGTTTTAGGAGCACAGGGTTAATTAAGATTACCTATTTTAAAAGTGAATGCTTGCTTTTCAGCAAACCTTTTTGCCTTACTTTTAAAATATGAGCATTTCAGTTTGCTTTCATCCCTCAGCTTGTTGAATTCCTCTATCTATTGGCCCAAGGTTACAAAAACAAAGCCAGTTTTTCCCAACAGCCACCATTCAAATCAAACTTTGAGTAAGGCACAAAGCATGTGACTAAAGCATTTGGCTCCTGTAGTGCCAACTAAAGTGCTCTGCGTGTTTTAAAGACAGAACATAACTGTTTAATAAAAGCACGAGAGTTCAAGAGAACTGAACAAAAACTGATGGAGTAAGACAACAGGGCAAGTGTCAAACACAAGGACAGCTGTCCAATGAAAGAAAACATCCAGTGTGAGCAGGCACGTTCCCAAAATCCAATAACTGAAAGAGGAAAGATGTATTTAAAATAACTTCATGTCCAAAAGAAGGTGTGTACAATTAACTACACTGCTTGCAAATTAGCCCTTAAACCTGGTAGAGAAGACATGACAGGATGTATTATATGTGTAAATGATCTTAATGGTATCACATGAACAGTACAATCGATATTTGACTTGCTGTGGTGTCGACATACATGTCACTTACATATTACCTCTGGTATTGAAAAATGGTTTCATTTACATGCACACTAATAAATTAACTTATATCTGATCTCTGGACTAAACATATTACTAAGTTGTTGTCATAAAAGTTTAATGCAATAATTTGTATCATATAAAAGCCTATGCAGGAAAACATATAAACATGTCAAGTTCTTCAAAACAATAATCTGTTCATGTCAGAGCATATACTGTCATTCTGGTTTTTATCAGTTCTATTATTTCCGTACATGAATGGAGTCCAGAAGCAGAAGAACAAGAAACTGCTGACATGGTCATCAGCAGCAAGTTCTTTGAAGAAAAGCTGAAATGACCGCCATGCTCTTTGGAAGAAAAAATGTCGGTCCCTTACCTCCTAGATAAAAAAGACCAGTGAAATAATTGTCTATTAGGTTCACAACATGTTTATTTCATGTTTGATGCTGCAAGAAATCATGTTGACTGGCTTAAAACAAGGAGGAGACAGCTCATAAGTCAAGAGCAACATATTCTCTCCTGCAGTGGTGTAAAAAGTCCTTGAAACCCATACTTGAGTAAAAGTAAAGATATCTTATATAAAATATACTCAACTAAAAGTGAAAGTCACTCATTAAAAAATCACTCAAGTAAAAGTCTTAAAGTAGCTACTATTAAATGTACTTAAGTATTAAAAGTAAAAGTACAAACAAAGAGAACAGGTACAAATAGTTGTTCCTCTCCCAAGCTTTATTAAGTTTAACTCTTCCTCCCTCCCTCAGCTCCCTTCACCTCTTACTCCATCTCTCCGTTCCTCCCTCACTTAAAGTCCAAAAAAATTGCAGTTCATCTTTAGCAGAAGTTGATTTTCAAAATTACTTGAGTTCAGTCGTGCTCTTCGCGGGCTGAATACAAGTCCTGCAATGCTAAACAGTCGTTCACAGGCTGCAGAAGCAGGCAGAGGTGTGTTCAGCTTCGTGCAAGAGCACGAACAGTCTGTACGATCCTCTTCAAAATAAAATGTGAAAATAAGAGTAATTTATATTCACATTTTATTATGTAGCGAGTAACTAAGTTGACAATTTAAATGTAACGAAATAAAAGTATCATTTTTTTAATTTTTAATGTAGTGAAGTAAAAGTAAAAGTTGCAAAAAACATATAAACTCAAGTAAAGTATAGATACTCCCAAAACATACTTAAGTACTGTAACTAAGTACTATTACTTCGTCCTTTACACCACTGCTCTCCTGCCTCATCATGCTAACGGGTTTAGAGGATGCACCAAAATATAATATAATATATATATGTATATATATATATATATATATATATATATATATATATATATATATATATATATATATATATATATATATATATATATATATATATATATATATATATATATATATATATATATATATATATATATATATATATATATATATATATATATATATATATATATATATATATATATATACAAATTTTTTTTAGATTTTGAACAAGAGAGCAAACAAATGAATCTAATAAAATCATTACCACTGCCAGGTTATTTGCAAATAATGTATTAATGTATGCACGCAAACATCTACAATGATATAGACATTTAAAGGGAAGAACTTATGAAGTTCTGTAGCCAACACCATATGGTGGGAGCACCCTTTGCTGGATCAGGTGATTCACTGCTCCTGGCACCCTAATCTATTGTTGATCTGATTATTTATTTCTGGGTGCTTTTTATTTATTTATTTTTTTTTATTTTATTTTGAAGTTTTTCCACATTGAACACAGAATTAAAGACAATTGCAATGACAGTGAGAGTAATGTCAATAAATTTCAAGAGGAAAATAAACCAGCGTTATAATCATTATAATGAAATAAATAAAATAAAAATACAATAATAATAATAATAATAATAATAATAATAATAATAATAATAATAATAATAATAATAATGAAACAAATTGATAAATAAAGTAAAATAAGAAATTGTGTTGTAGGGGCACCAGTCGTATAGAGAGCATTAGCATTACACAATGTATCAGATGTCATACAGGGTAAAGAGGGTTTACCAGGTAGGCAAGTTATAGGCTTATGTCACTTTATGTCCTTCAGTCTCTTCGAAGCAGGCAAGAAATGGATCCCAAATAGCATAGAATTTCATGACTGACTGGATCCGCAAGTACCTGAGTCTTTCCATTTGTATAACAGAAATCATGTCATTCATCCATCTCTGAAAGGGAGGGGGAGGGTTGGTGAGTTCCATTCCCTCAGAATCAGTTTCTTGGCAACAACCATTCCCAACATTAAGGATTGTTGTACAGCTTGAGGAAGACACAGAGAGCAACCAAAGATGGCACGTGAACCTTCCAGTTTAATGGCTGTTCTGTAAGCCCTGGAGTACCAGTTAAATATCTCTATCCAGAAACTAGTGAGTGAAGAGCAGAACCAAAAAGTGTGAGACAATGTGCCCTCGGCCGCTCTGCATCTGTCACACATTGGTGGAACTGAGGGATAGATCTTATGTAAACCTGATTTGGAGTAGTAAAGGTGGTGGACAACTTTAAACTGAATTAGTTGTTGTCTACTGTTTTATGCTTTTTATTGTTTGAGTACAGATTTTTACCCCCATGCTTCAACAGATATTCAAGCATTGGATATTTTGACAGCAACTCTACTTTAACACAAAAGTTAAATTCTATCCAGCTGTGTAATATTTACCAGGATTTTGTGAGTTGTCATAACCCAAGTAGGCCACATGAGGGGGCCAAAAGCAGTGAGCATCTTTGTCAATGTACCAACTATTTATTTGTTGTCTCTGACATACTTTATCTTATTTTTCAACTAAATAAACACATGGTTTAACCGACTACTTGAACTGTGGTACAAATAAATTGTATGAGTTTGATTCCCAGACCCAAAAATAACATTAATATTACACAAAAGAAGGCTCATACCACCCCTTTAGGCCCAAGAAATCTATAGCAGGGATAAAATCTATCTAAGCAGCCTTACATGGGGCTATAGTGTGAAATTATAACTTTTAGTAGACGTCATGATGACGTCCAACTGCAGTTGGATTTTTACTGAAGCTCCATGTGTTTATTGCACAGCATGACACTGCAAGACACAAGACGACTCAAATAAAGCTCATGAGCATTTTCATAACAACAGACACTTGAAATATTCTAAATATTCTTACTGGAAAGATAAACACATTAATGCATTTGCTGATTTTGGCTGTTTTCACAGCTGCTGTGTGGCTAACTGTGTTACCAAGCTTAATTAAATGAAATGTATATTAAGTACAGTGAAGTGGGTTGTGCATTGTTTTATAGCACTTTCACACCATTGTTCTTCACTGTGGGAGAGAGCCTGCAGGATTGTTTGTGACACTGAGGAATACATGTAAGCCTTGTATGTGCCAGAGCTTGCTGCTGCTGCAGAGCTGGGCCAACACATGATTCTAAAGTCTTCATGCCAAGGCACTGAATTAAACATTGCATGCATGCCACCCACAATCTGCAGCCCTTCAAACACACCAACACTGTGTAATTAGTCACACGGTGCTGTCTGCTCTTTTGGAGACGTGACACACTGGATACTCAAGCCTAAAGTGGGGATTACTGCAAATGGACAAAGTGTCCCACAAAGAGGAAGGACAATTATGACAGCTTAAATCCAGAGGCATGTCCCTACGGGCACTGTCACTTCCCCGAGATGTTTTCACTCCAGTTTTACTGCTGCTGCTGCTGCTGCTGCTGCTTTCTGACAATCTAGCCACCTGTCAATTACCGTGAAAACACTTGCACAGAGATGACAGAGTATCCAGTGGAGACACTATGGAAAACTTATTCTGTCAAAAGCAGGATGCATGGCAGTGTGGACTCATGACAACCTTCTGAAGAGGAGAGATCAAGAAGCGTGTTTCTGGTGCATGAGAGTCGGAGGAGTCAAGTAGCCCCCTGTAGATGAGCCATATGGCCCAGGAAGAGTATCATGGGTGTATATGTGCGGCAGCAAGCACCATGCCAGTCCCTCTGCTGATTTCTCATTATCGGGGAATAAATGGAACAAGACAACAAAACAGTGGCCCTGTTGTGTCAAATCCATTCTGACTTGGGTGTGAGACAGATGGTACAAAGTAAATGGCAAGATTTGAAGAGTTGGGAAAAAGGGCAGAAGCACTAAGCACAACAAACAATGAACTGTGAAGAAGAGAGCATCCTCTTCCGCCTCTTTTCCACATTTTCTCAACCGCAGCATCATTTTCTTCCTTTGTCAATTACATAACCAAGTGTCACTTTTTCATATCAGCGTAAGAATAACAGTGCCTGCTATAGTTCCTGCTTTATTGCCTGTACATACAGAGCTGGTGATTGTGGCAGTGGTGTGGGAGGCTGTAGGGAAGTCACAGGGAACAGCAGATGTCAGGTCCCCTCCTAGGTGGATGACAGCGGGCGAGGCAGACAAGCACAGGATGCAAAAAGGCGAGGCAGAAAGGCTACCTGTAAATATAGCACAGCAGCTCAGAAGCTTGGGTTTCCATTAAACAGCCATGTATTTCCCAGCTCCTGGCTTTATTGCACCGCTGCTTCGGGAGCAGGAGCCCAGGAGACTCTTCAACATTATTAGCAGCTCACAGTACATAATCCCACAGCAGGATTCTCGCCCAGCTTCAGACCAGACTGAGATATATAGAGAGAGATGAGGACCGAAAGAAGCGAGGGTGGATGAGTGAAGAGTAGGGAGGGGTGGAGGCGGCCGCCAGTCTCTCAGAGTCTAAAAGAGACAGAAAAAGAGGCAGGCAAACATTGTGAAGGGGATATGTTACTCGTCACTGTGTCATGCAAGCTCAACGACAGACACCAGATGGTAGCCTGTCTCCAGAGGTGCTGGGTTTCTCACTAAGTCATGAGGCCAGACGGCGAGCCAGTGGACTCCTCCTCTGTTATTCCTTCAGAAGGGCCTAAACCCCCCTACTCTTGGCCTCCCCAATGTCTTGGCCTGGTTCTGCTGCTGATGTTGCTGGATGGTCTTAGGTGCCTACAGTGTCATTTAAAGTGGCTAAGAAGATGAAGGAGTGAACTTTTCAAAAAAGAAAATATTAGTGCCTGTCAGGTTGAAAAATACAGCAAAACTTTTATTATTATCCATCTTTATGTCAAAAAGAAGCAATACCAATTCAATTTGTGAGGGTCATGGCCTTATAGACCTGATTCTGGTCATCATTCATCTTGTAACATCTGAAAAAGTATTGAGGGTCAAGGCAACAAAAACTAAGTGATAAAAGTGGAGGTGATGTAAACTTGCAACAAGGAAGCAAAAAAATGCAATTTAAGTTAAAATGTGATTAACAGTAAAGCGAATTGATGAATTTGAAGGTGAATTGATGTGGTGTGATAAGAAAAAGAAGCAAAGTTAAAAATGTAATTGTCCGATGCGACAAAACATGAAATTTTTAACTCATAATTAAAGACTGGCAACACATGGGTGGAAGTGAAAAAAGTGATGATAGAACTGCATGTGATTAAAATGTGTTTCATTAAAAGATCCAAGCATTAAAAATGCAAGAAGGTAAAAATCTGGATTAATGTAAATGTGAGTAAAATGAATTTTTCTTTTATCAAAAACTGAGTGAATTGAAAATTAAAGAGTTTAAAAAGAGATTAAAGTATCATTAAAATAATCTTTATACTTTGGTGTTTATTTTTCACAGTATCTAGTATTTGTTACTTCCGTGCCATTTTTTTTTTTTCTCTCAAAAGTAGTGTTATGAGCAAGTTAGGCTGTTGTTCCCTTGCCTTCCTCAACAGCCCTTAGAAAGTGTTTGGCATAGGCAGAAACTTTCAAAAGTATATCTGGCAGGTGACTGAACGATTGTTCCATCAATCACAGATGATGTAGTAAGCCAATGCTACTGCCACTGTGTAACAATATTAATCATATGCCACTCAAAACAAACTATCACAAAACTGGAGAATTGCTTCCAGTTTTTTTTTTTTTTAATTTAATACAGGTCTGGTAAAAACTATGAATGAAGTTAGTAGAAACTATGCTATGAGCAGTCACCTCCTGCTCTAAAGGACTCTAACTGGGCTGTTAACAATCATCATTGACTGGAGCTTGGCAAGATCGATCTGCTGGAGTACAGACACTGACCGAGGTGGATCCTGCCTTCCACGACTTTTACATGGAGGTCCTTGTTTATTTAAAATGTAAAGCCACATTCTACATATGCAACAGTGTAACTTCATTGTAATAGAGCTCAGGTACTTAACTGGCCTGTCTGCAGTTGTGTGGACCTCTGGCTGGTGAGCAACTAAAGTTATATCAAATATAAAATAAAAAAGGGAAACAGTTCTACCTACCTACCTTTAACAATTAGTGTCCTGAGTTTCCAAATGTTTGAGTGTTGTTTATATAATATAGTATATATATTATTATATATACTATATAATAATAGTGTTGCATCTCAACTTCATTGGCATTAAGGTTTGTAACAAAAGCAAACAACAGAGGTGAGAAGAGCTGACAGCATGTCTCTCTATGTCAAATCGTTTGTTTGAATTTAGAAGCTGTTGTAGATCTTACATACTTAGCACATGCAATTTAATTAATTGTTTATGTAAGAGCTGATGGATGAATGAATGATTTACCAAGTAGGTCTCTGCATCCAGGACATTCTTTGTTCCTCAGAAGCAAAAAGTCAGTGAAAACTCAGTGGCACAATGCCTTAAAGGTGTGGTCAGCAATGTGGGATGTAGAAAACGAGTGGAGAGGTTGTTTATAAACAATTTTAGACCCGCCTCTCCCTTCATAACTCAGCCCTGGCTCCACCCCCGAAAGCTGATGGACGTGCATCGTCATGGAAACGGCCGTAGAAACTGAGTAGCTGACCAACGTAGCTAAGGTAACCCCGACTCGTCAGACAACTTGACTGACAATATTGATAACATCATGACAACAGTACGTTCTGACAGATTAGACAATGAGATGAATGCCTGATGGCTGTTACTGTTATGTGAAGCACCACAAAGCTAATGTTGCTTACCTATCCAGCAGACAGACGGTGACATCCGTGTCCGTTTTCAGGTCTTTCAATTGGCGGAGTTCCCTCCACCGTCGGAAAGCAACACCAATGTTGACCCGGGTCTTCGCTCTTTCATGGTCATAGCCCTTCTTTTTCACTTTTCACTCCTCTGACCTTTTTCTTTTGGGCTGTTTTTCAGCCATTGCTACTGCACATATTGTATCTCTCTCTTACGCTAACTGTGCACGCTACGCAACCTACGACTCCCCCTCCCCCCTCTGTCTGATCTGCGCATGAGTATGATCGCCCCCTGGATGTGGGGGGGTTGTACCCTGTTTTGGTAACTCGGCCCGAGCCCCAGTATTTACCTGCTGAAATTCAGAGCCAAGGCTGTGTATTGAAACCGGACTTTTTTTTCAACATGCTGTCAGTGGTGACATCTTGTGGACGGAGAGGAGAAATATGGTGAATTTGACAAACACTGCATTAGATTAGAAGATTAGAAGATTGCTGACTACACTTTTAAATGAGGTATCATTTCTTATTCCCTACATGAAAAAACAAACTTAAACAAGAGAAATGCAAAACCAAAACAGTCTTCTTTAGAGTTATCGATTAACATCTGTTAGGAGATGTTTGATTCAGTGTTTGAGGAGTGTTTGTCTAATTTAACTTGTTCTAATACAATTACAATCAATGTAATTTGGGAGTTCAGTGTTTCTTAGAAAGTTGTTTGTGTCATCTGCAGATGTGAAACAACATTGAGCCGTATAAATACAGATGGAACATCACTGATGCATTTCTTTTTGTGAGTTAACAGTACACACATGAAGATGAATAAAACTGGAGTTCAAGCTGCTCAGTCACATGAGAACGTGTTGTGTGCGACTAATCATGCAGTGTGTCCCTGACATCCTGTGTCAGAGGGTGAAGATGCCATCGAAATGTCCTTTGGCAAAATGGCTCATTAACATTGTTAACTTGTGTGGTTGCCATGATGTGTTGCAGCAGTCTGTTATAAGATAATCAGTGGATTAGACAGCAAAGAAGAGAATGTCTGACAGCAAACATGGCATCACATATGACACATTCACGTGTCAAGCTGAGTATTTTAAATAACTTTATGTGTGTTCTGATTATAGGTCATGAAGGTAAAAAAAAAAAAGTCCGAGTGTCAAATCAGCCCACCTGCCTGACTGACTGTTTTTTTTCCTGCTCTCATTGTTAAAAGCAGAAACTGCCCACACTAAGCTGAAGTGTTTTCATGATCTGTGTCTCAGGCCACAGCCAGGCTTGGTTTTTTTTTGCAAGTTTTGTAAACAGACAGGCATGACAGGCACTTTTATTGGCTCTCTGATAGGTCTGTGAACACACCAATCAAAGGCCATCTCTGACAACTGAAGTCACATTTGCAGACACACCAAGCACACATTAAACATTGTTACAGCAACAAAGTTAAGTCCACATTTTCAATTTGATGCTCTAAAAAAGCTTGGCACTGACAAAAGTCTGAACATCAAGGCCAAAAAGGGGTCAATTGGATCTGTGCCAGTAAGTTTTTTTGGTTAAAATTTTCCAGGGACACATTATTTCCTATTTGTTATCAAGATGTTAGTTGAGAGAAAAAAAAAATAAAGAAGAGAACATGAAAACCAATACAAGTTAACTGCGTTTATAAATTGTCTTGCATAAGTTTTAATTTATTTGATATTAAGTGACATTAAGTCAAGAAATTCATATTCATTAAATAACTAAATTGCACTCTTTAGGGCACCACCAAGGTTTTCCTCTGAATTATTCTTATGTGATCTCTAATAGATTGATTGATAATTTTTAGACATTATGTTAGTTGATGCTAAAACTTTAACTTTGATCAAATAAATCAGTCTCATCTAAAGTTGGTGAATTCTCTCTGAGTGCATTCCTGAATAAAGCATCCAAAAATGATCTCTTCATTTATATGAATTTAAATGAAAGACAGGGCAATATAACATGGATAAATGGTCAGAATATGAATAATTAATAAAGAAAATAATCGTGACTGTTAATGACAATGTAGTAAAATAAATGGACAGAACTAATTTATTTCCTTAACTTCAGTTTGATGGGAATAAGCTACAACCTGATTTTCAATTCTGTTGGGTGAAAAGAAAATAGATATATGATACAATCAGAGAAAAAGTTAGATTCATTAGTTTTCTTAAATTTAAAGATGATGTGTCTAGTGGAGCATGATTCATCTGACCTCTTGTCTCTACAGTGCCAACTGGAAATGCCTTACTGCCTGCTGGTTGCCTTGTGGTCACTCGCTCTACAGGGTCCAGACTCGTGCAGGCAAAGTTGGCAGAGGATTTCTTTCTGCAGCTAAGACTGACATGAAACAGCTTCTGGCCCAAAGGTAGCAAAGCTCGTATCTCTTTGATGTACTGGCAGGTAGTGTTGTGCTCAAGACCACACTATGCAGACCAAGACTTGCCTGAGACCAGAGTGCAGCGAGACAATGACAAAACCAAGACTTTTGGGAGTCGAGACCAAGCCCAAGACAAGCCAAGACCGAGACATGACCAAGCTCATCAAAATCAATTTTAAAAACCATGACAAGGTTGAATGGTTAATGAGGGTGTCCCTCAGTCGCAACACCGGGAAGGTTGCTGTCATCACAGGAGAAAACATGAATTGAAGATTTTTGTTGTTTAATCAAGTGTTCCTCCTTATTTACATTAATGAAGTTGAAGAACAGCAGATCAGTGCTGGTCTTGATCAGTCTTGATGGAAAATCCAGAGTCCAGAGACTGAGACAAGACTGAGTAAAAATGCTCTTCAGTCTAGGACAAGACCAAGACCTTACAAAATGTGGTCTCAAGATCGGTCTCGGGACCAAGGCCGGTCTCGAGTAACACAACACTACTGGCAGTACACAATGTCATCTTTATGGCGTGATGAAGAGGCTGGCTCCGAGAAGTTCTGGTATAAGCTGACTTGACAAAAAATTACCTGTGATAACTGGTTTCAGTCCATTGAAAAGAAAAATGAGTGTAAAAAGAAAAAATGAAGATCTTTCTCTAAAGAAAATGTTGTTTAAAGAGAATGCATTTTTGGTGGCTTAAACATTAAAATTACAAAAAAATATTGTTGCTAAGTGCAATGAAGAAACTGAAGGTGCATGTGTACGAGAACTGAAAGAAAGGGAGGTGGCTTTAGAGGTAGACTGTCAAGACAGGAGGGAAGCCATGGAGTCAAGACAAGCTTCTGACCTGTGGAGGACTTTTAATCATCTCCTAAGGGGGCAGAACAGAGAAGGATGCTGAATGAGAATGAACTTAAAGGAGGGTGGGCCAAGGTGTCTCTGTCCTTCTCAAGGATACCACAAGGTTTGTTTAATTTCTTGATACTTTTAAAAGCTTAATCCATCAAATTGTTATTTGGCTGTAAATATAAACTAACATGTTATAGACATTGGTTCTCTGATCAAAACAACTCAAACATTCTATAAAGATTATTAGAGTCTTGAAATGAAACTTGGATCACGCACAGCTGAGGGAAACTGCATGAAATGCGAACATTTTCAAATGATACCTGATGAAAAAAAACAAAAAAACAAAAACATCATTTGATTAAAAAAAAACTCCTAATCTAAAACCTTTGGTCTGATGAAGTTTGAAATTAAGTCTGGTCGCTTCTGATCCAGTCTAACATGAGAAGTCAGTCTGTAATCCATGATCCAGATAAAAAAGTGGTACAAATTTTTTGATTCTATAGACTAATTCTACATAGTAAACTAAGATAGAAGGCATGCACACATTAATGAGAACATTTACAGACAGTTAAACATCGACTTAGACATCAGCGCACATCTGACATCACTGTTCATGCTTCTTGAGGTGAAGGCCTAGAGTTCAAAGGTCATGAGATATGGTCATCCTGGAGATGGGCAAAGTTACTTTTGATGCAGTTTTAATATCCCTGAGTGAGCAATACATCCTTTATTTATTGAAGGAGCCTCTTCTGGTTTTTAGGGTCTCCAAGAAGACAGCAAAGTTCACCTTTGGTATGCATGAAGGATTCATTCCAAGGCACACACACCCACGCACACAATCTCCTGACGTTTCAATTTCATGTGGATCTGGCTTTATTTCACAACAGTACTATTACTTAAAATATATATAAAGTCACAGTTTAATCCTCTGAATATTTTCATAATAACCAACTCCTAGAAAGACAATGTTGCAAAGGCTGTTCACTTCGATACTCTTTGTTTTTAACACAAAGGTATCTTGCATATCGCACTTTATGGTCCTTGTCAGTTGGAGCATATTATCCCTCCATGTACTTTTGCGTCTTTTACTATACACGCTTACAGCTGCTGGCTGCTCTGCTACAACACTTGGCATGATCACTATCATTACTTGCCACTTAGCTTCTGCCCAGCAGCCTCTCAGCAGCAACATTTCCCATCCTCCCCACTTACTCACCTTCTCCTCCCCTGCCCACCCTCCCCTCACTCTCATTGCTCTTTTTCCCGCCCCTCTCGGTCACCTTTCTCCTCCGCTGTGCCGCCGTTCGCTCCGCCGGCTGCTGTGACATTTGCCATTTAGATGAGGGAAGAGTGACGAACCCTTATCCAATCTCTGACCTTTCCCCCCTCGCCTCTCTCTGTGGTAATTGACACATTCACTTCCAACTACACTGGCAATAAATCTCGCACTAATAATGCATTTCATTAAGGCAAGAATGAAATGTATGTTTTTTACTGTTTGTCTGAGTGCTTTTACTGCACCTAATGATATTTACCTGTCTGCACACATTGCTAACTTCTCGACTTCACGCAGGTAACTTCCTGCAGCAGTAAAGGTTAATGAATGCTCATTGAATGCCACATGCCGCATGCATTATGTATTCAGCTTATTCAGTGGATGGCCTGCTCATGATCTACTGTACTTTTTATGTCCACAGTTGAGCTATAAGAAAAAAACCCTCTTGAGATGCTTTAAGTCTATCTCATTATGAATATATATGAATGACAAGTGCCTGAACTTAAAATACTCAGCTAATGGGTGTCTTAGACCAGCTACTGGGTGCTAAAGCCTCTCACAGTTTCACTAAAGCACCCCTAAAATTAAAGTAACAAGGTTATAACCTTCCATCAATATGTTTAATAAAACACCAAACTTTTAAAACATCCTGTTTTTAAGTGATTTCTTTACATGACAAACAGAAAGCAAATGATCAAATCTACAACAAATTCATGTCAGTGTAAAATCATTAAAATGATTACCCTCTTTTAGAAAAGGGTAAAAAAAAGCAGAAAGGAAGGCTATTATGGGGGATTTGTAAGCATTTAGGTCTACGCATATGTCATGTACATAAATGCCATGGTGGGGGTGGGACCCAGAAAACAGTTATTGCACACGGGGTACCATAAGGAATTGTGGCCTATGAAAATGTAAGCATGGGCCCCAACACCACAGCCCAGAGCTGCCCTGCAGAATTCTTAAACCCCATCTTCATCAAAAAAAGCAAATGGACCACTTTCAAACAGGAAGGGGTCAGGTGCGTTGCTGGGATGTTCCTCTCTTGACACATGCAAATTGCACTTCCACTGCCAGTCGTACCCTCACCTGGGGGTGAGGATGTAAGCTTGAAACATAGTGTCGTGCCAGCTGCATCCAACTCGCTCTGCACTTCTGTCTTCTTCAACAACGGCAAGGAATGTGTGCACCTCCAAAGTACTCCATGGTGCATGGTCTGTGCAAACATTCCTTGTAGCAAAAATAATAGAAAAGTCAGATCTATGGGTAATTTTAACATGGGGGCATATGTTATTTTCAATTTATCTGCTCTAACAGAGGAAGTGACTATTTTTGCAACCGATCAACAGACTGCAGCGTTTTTAGCACTTCTGTTTGGAACTGATTTGGTACGCTCCACACCCTGAGGCGTTGGGAAGGTGATACAAAAAATGGGATTAGATTGATTATTTCGGCACCTTTCCCTATATTTGACAGCCAAGTCCTTGTAATCTTCTATCGTACTGAGCCTCACTGGACCGGAGTGCTTGGTGGAAATGAGGCCACAGAGTACAGATTCAAATGATGGGCATAATTTCATGTGATCAAAAAAACACATGAATACATTAAACTAGTTGCACATTTATAGGATGAGCAACTTTGCACCCTGTCCACAGTTTTCTTTAGCATTTTTTTATTAATATCAATTTCTGATCAAATGGAGGGCTTGGAGGCAGCCTGCCTCTTTGCCCAGATGCCCTCCAGAAACAAACTACACACAATCACATGCAAAAGATTCTCATGCAACAGAAAGCTACAATTATAAAATCAGTAAACATACTCTTGAGTACCACACATAATTGTGCTCAGACATTGATACAAGCTGCCGAGTGTGTAAACGCACACATTAGAGAATACAGCCAAGGGTTACAACAAAGACAGTCAGTAAAAATATGTTTACTAGCTACTGTTGCTTGATACCTTATAAACAATGCATTTATTGAACTAGCAATGTCTGATCCTGTCATTTATCTGCATATATCAGTGATTTATGGTGGCATAGTTCTGTATGAGTCATGTAGAAATGATCAGCGCTTCTTTTAATTTCAGATATTTTCTGATGTTGTGAGAATGCTTTACTGGAATATAACTTAAATCTGAACCTAAAATTATTGAATGGTTTTCTCCAAACAATGCTATTTGTTAGTGGTCAGCAAAAACAAAGGAGACAAAAGCCTATTCTCTAATTGTTTTGGTTCATGTCAGCCATTAAATTCACTATACATAATTCGTCCTTCCAGCTTTGTGTCCTGTTTGTGTACCATGCAAAGACCAAACAGAAAGGATGAAACAATTTTAAAAACTTTGCACTATGCACTTTTAGACAATACAATTCACACAATCAAGCATGGACCTTTAAGAATGAATAATTTTGTAAAACATGTTTTAATATTTTAGGATGCCAGTCAGTCATGGCCTCATAGAGCTGTTGTAAAATTTCCCCCTTCAGTCCCCCTAATTACACTCAATTTGAAGATGCTGTGCTGAATGCAAAAGCCCTTGTTGGTATTTTAAGCATAAAAATGTCTCCACCTGTACTTTTGTAGAATTAAATGTAATGTCAAACTGCTTAAACAGAATGTTCACAGTAAAGACACCCAAGGCTCTAATGTGGGATCAAATCCTAAATTTTGTTGTTGTGTGATATGTGATAAGCAGTGTTGGGACTGATGACGTTACAAATAACGTGTAATGTGGCTTGTTACTTTGCGCCGATATCAAGCAGCTGATATCTGACCTGCCTCGCTCAGCCAAACACAGAGCAGGAGCTGCAACGCTAACAGACAGACGAGAAAACTTGATGCCAGAGTTGCCAGGTTCGCTTATTATAAGCGTCTTTCGGCTTTGTTTTATTCTAACTTGCATGTGTATATTGGGAGTTGTAGGCACGGATGTATTATAAGAACTGGATGGCGTGGCTCCGCCTTCCACCATGTAACGGTTTTGAAGCCATATTATCCCCCGTCAGGGCACCGCCATTGTGCAGCCAGTAGAGAATCTGGACCATATCTGGACGCGGCTGTTGTAAACGGTCGCAAAACTCCGCAGCATACAGCGTACACAATCATTGTGAAACTGCCGTAAACCGTGGTTATTTTTAAACTCTAATAACTGATGAAAAATAAACATTTCAGAAAAAAGAGGACTTGGAAAAAACTCAGCCCAATAATACTTACAGCATATGGATGGGAGAAATATTTCTACGAGGTGTATTCATTTTTTGAAGTTTCACTACGGCCTGTTCAGATGAATGGGGGAGACGGAGAACTGACCTATACTGCAGCCAGTCACCAGGGGGAGCAGTTTTTGTGGCGACTTCAATTCAAGCAGGAGACATGATGTCCATGTTTTTTACAGTCTATGGTTGTAGGTTGCAGTTTTTTTGGGCTTGTTCCAATGATGCAGTTGCTCATTTGGACTTGTGGTGCTCCCAAATCCAGGAGGAATCTGGTACATGATCTACCATCAAAATAAACCCAATTCAGAAGTTATTACAATTGTTTTATCACACCCTAACACAAATTTAAATTTTACTGTAAAAATGATTTTTCAACCTAAAATAAATCCTTAGATTTCTTTTAATTTGTTAAGCCAAAATTAAGTTTCTTTCTAATGTAGCTAGGACCATGATAAAGCTGTAGAAGACTAAGATAAAACTTAGATAAAACCCTGACATTTCTTTTTGGTTACAAAAATCAAGGTTAGACAGACTGTTAAGCAATTATGAAGTTACAAATAACAGTAGCCCCTCCCTTCACTTCTGTATAAAGAAAAGGATGTTCCAACTCCAAACAAAGGGATGTTGAATAAAGTAAATTAAGAGAAAAAAAAAGAAGAAATATGACTTTAAAATTGAAAAGTTACATGGATAAGAATTAAAACATGCTTCATGTAGGTTTCTCTCTTTAAAAATGCTTATTTCAATCACATAATCTGGCAACGTGGTTAGTTGAAGCAACTACGAGTCCTGAGTGGTCTATGGAGTTAAAACTGCTATTTTCGGGGTGGAAATACAAGAAGTAAAAGGCAAGAATACAAATGTGAAGTGTACATGATATCCTATAGCAATGTGTTTGTCTGTTGTAAGTAAATCTAAAATCTAGTGACCAAAAACACTGAGAACTCCGCTGATGATGTCAGCGCTGCAGCAGGCAGGTAACAACAAGGAAGGACACAGAGACAGAGCCACACAGTTAAAGCAGCAGCAGCGTTTTCAAAAAAGTAACGCATCAGTTACTTTCCCTTGAAACTAATTACATTTATGGAGGAGTAATTGTGTTAGTAATTCAGTTACTTTTTTGGAAGAGTATAGTAACCATAACTAATTACTTTTTAATGTAATTTGCCCAACACTGGTGATATGTGATATAGTAGGAGAGCTGAACACAAGTAACATTTTTTCTTGGCTGAGCACCCCAAAGCTCTACAACTGAAATGCCCACAGCTCATCTGTATTTTTATTACTTTACAGGCAAGGCCGCTGCTACTATCAGTCGTTATCCAACAGGTGGCGTCTAATTGAAGTTGAGAAAGAAGTCTGGTAAGTTCAGAAGTGTTTTTGGAGGCGTACAGGACATGTCAAAGCCAGACTCATCCAACAATCACCTTGTCAAAGCTGTGATCTCCCTTTCCTTCCCTCCAGCAGCAGCAGCAGGGTGCTGGTGACACATATGGCCAATTATAGGTGGAAGTGGAGAAGATGATGTGAGCTGAAAGCTTGTTCACACGTGGCGGGTGTCCAGACAGCCGGGGGGGCTGCCTGCATGGTGGAGGGCCATGGGATAGAGAAACTCATCAATATCTGAGCTCCCTTCCCTTTTCCTCTCCCCTCCATTCATCCGCCGGTCTGTGGCAAATCAAAGCCTACTTTTTAGCCAATCGATACTGCCCCTTAACTTCCCTTTATTAGTCTGCAGCCAGGATAGGGGTTAGAGAGGGAGATGCAATATTCAGTTCATAAATCATGCAGTAAAAAAATGTCAGGGGGGTAATTGTGGTTTTCTCACACCCTTTAAAGGGAGGCAGATTTTATTAGCGGGTTAACGTTGCCCGCCGACCCTCATTCCTTCTCATTATGGGCTTATGGAGGCATCATCAAACCTTAAACGTTAAGCACTCCTCAGCACACACTGGCCTCATTTCTCAAACACACACCTCCACTTAACATGCAGGTACACACGCAAGGAAGTGAGTAATACTAAACGTGATGCACTCAATAAAGAGCACCGTTTGCTTCGGCTCAAAGATAGAATTGGCTTGGTCAGTCACATTATTGTGGCATTTTCTACTTTATTTGGCTTGTGTTTGCTTGTAATCTGTTTATTTCCTGCACAAATACCCAAAAGTACTACTTGGAGGTTATACTTACGTGAGGTTTAAGTGCAATAAAATAAAAACAGAGATGGATCAGGACCTGTAGTGTAGTGTGTATTCATTTTAATTATTCTTAGACCTGTTCTATTTGAGCAAAGACATGATAAGTAATAAGATTGTTACATTTAAACAAACTTCAGAGGGAACATATTGTTGGACCATAGTAGTATGTGATGATCATAGGGAACAGAGACCTTTGAATTTTGCACCCCGCCAAAATAATTTCATTCATTAGTAAGAGAGGAAACTTGTATGCACAGTTAAAAAAAAAATCTGAAGTTTAAAGGGCAAGGATGATTTTGAGGTACAACATTTAACCTTGGACCTAAAAACAGAATCAATTCATCCTTTGGTTAAAGTGGACATCTGAGCAGAGTTGGAATAAAAGTACCTAAGCTTTCATGAGATGGACAGTGTCACTATCAAAACATGATCATGAGGGCCTTCAGTCTGACTGGACATTTGTGTCAATACATTCCCTACTTCGAAGTTGTAAAATTAACTCTACAAGCAAGAAATGAACGTCAGGCCTACTACCTTTGAGCTTTCACTCTAAGAAATGCTGTCAGTTCATCATAGTCAAAATTGATTCATGTATATTCTCATTTTTGATAAATTATCAGATTTTTAAATAAACATATTGTTTTCTTTTATATTTTTGTTCAAATGACATGCTTTGGCAAAATAGTTATTTCACAGAGTCGGACAGGGTATTTTCGTCTACACTTTAACAGTAAGTTGAAGTAAATCCCTCATAGTGTTCTTGAGATATTTACTGATCATGAGGCTCCATGACATCCATTATCTTTTGAAGTAGCCTTTAAATGTTGTGCCCATGAGACCATGTAGCAACGATGGAGATACAGAAGGACAAACAAATAGACAGACAGCTCAAAAACATGATGATTTTGGTCACAGTTATTTTCTGGCACACTGTTAACTTAAAGTAAAAGACATAATTACCTTGTTCAGTCTCTTTAGTTAGGTGTTTGTACCTTATTTGGTCATTGTAATGCTTTTTTTAATTGTAGGAATGTAAAAATACATGCATGAAAAAGTGGTGGCATCATACTTCTACAGAGTACTGTTTTCTCCACCTTTTTCTTTGTCATTATATTTTTCCTCAATGAATATCTACTGGACAGCAATTTTCCACCATATTCCCAAGCTACAGCATTTTTGTCACTCCCTTAGTGATTAAATGGATCGATTTCAGTTCTCTGTGGGTGATTAATCCCACAGGGTTAGAGAGATTACAAAGAGGGAGCCACAGGGAAGCCTTCTTAATGGATTCACACAGGGAGACTTCCATTCATAGGGGCTAATGAGATTGGATTACAGAAGCTGGGCTTCAGAGAGAAGAGGAAAACTCTCCAGAGGAATCTCAGGTCTAATAGAATAAAATTCAGGTTACAAAGGGTTCATGATGAAAAAAATACAAGATTCAAGTTGAATGACGAAAAACCTCTCAATGCAATGCTTGTAAGAATGGTGGCCAGGGGGGGCGTTGGCAGGTCTGATCATTTAATTGGACCCCCCCAGGAGCCAGCCAAGAAGGTGTTTAGCAATTTTCCCTCTTTGAAGTTGGACTTATGTAACAAAATGTCAAATATCTTTCTGTAAAATGCTGCTTGTGGTGCAGATATAGACACTGGTATAGTCTTTTTTATAAAGAATGTGAAACGTTACACTTTAAACACATTCTTATTTTTCAGTCTGGTTTTGGTGATTGAAACTGAGAATCAGTATTTTCAGATTTAGCCAAAAATATTTTTGCATTTTTAGCATCTCTTCAAGTAACGCAGATTGTTCCTTTATAATCAAGCTAGCTTAATTTCACAACATCTATAATGGTATTTTCAGTCATACACTAATACAAACCCAAATTCCAGTGAAGCTTGGATGTTGTGTAAAATGTTAATTAAAACAGAATATAATGCTTTTCAACTACTTTATCTTATTGGAGAGAATGATTAGTATCTTTTGAAAGTAGTTGGTTACTTTTGAGGATCATACATTAGGCAGCCCAGCTAAATGTGTGGGTGGCGACCAAAATAGACTAGATGTGCTGAAATCCCCTGCAACTGAAAGCTGCTGTTCTGCTACACAGAGAGGCAGCATTATTTATTGTCAGCCTGGGTACTTTTTCCAAACTTAAGACTGAATTCTGGAAGACAAGTGAAGTCATAGACAGAACTCAGTGGGCTTTTCAGTAGGATTATGCTTCTAGAGCAGTGCTTCCTCACTTTTTTTGGCTTGTGTACCCCCTGAGTCTTTTTGTCAAACCACGAGTACCCCTCCCTCTAACATGGTGATGAGTCTTTGAAAGTAGAACATAATCAATCTGGTATATATGCATTCACTTCTACATCTGTGTACCCATCCCAGCCTCAGTGCTTCAGTGAGGTCCTGGCAAATAACTCAATAAGCCCGCCCATTTACAGTGATCCCAGAGCGCCAAACACTTAAGAAGTGTCTGTAAAACAATAAGCTGTGTCTCCCCTGCGGTAGCTAGTAGTGTACACTTACCATTATATTGACAGTCAGTACTCCTAAGTTGGAAATAATTATTAAATGTTTCCTCGTACCCCATTCAGGGTGCTCGCATACCCGTACCCCTGGTTGAGAATCAGTGCCCTAGAGAACTGGTGGCTCACCCTTGCTATACTGAGGACCGTGATCTTTCTTTCAGGAAGATTCTGGCACATTTCTGAAGCGCTATCCACACATTTAACTACGTTGCTCATTACACATATGCATGGTTCTTACAAGGTGTACTTTGTTGTAAAATTGGCTTTCCAATGATATAAAATACAGTACCACTTGGTAGTATTAAGGGGGAGAAATTACCAACCAAAATCATATTTTTAAACATTTTTCAAGGTGTATACTAAAAGCCACCCTAATCAGAATTAGTTGGGCCACCCCTGTCAAAAAGACTGGACGCTTCCCTGTCTCCACAGGTTCTCTCAGAGTGACCCCTTGCACAATTTTCCTGAATGTGACTGAAAAAACTCAACACATGCTTGACTAGCAGGGGGTTCAAACCTCAGCACTTATCTTGTGTGAGTTTCTTGCAGTTTGGTTCCACAAATGATTGATCACAGTCATTAATGGTCAGTGAGACGGGTGAAAAGTGCAAGGCATGGTAGAGCGAGCCAATGCAGCTGCTACAGTACCCTGGGTGTCCAGCACTACCCAGCTGTTTGGCCCAGAGGGAGCTGGTGGAAGTGAGGGTGAGGAGAAGGATGGACAGTGGGCGGGGCCTTGAAGTCAGAAGCTCATATCTGTGCTCCACAGCTGGACATTAAGGCAAGAGGGTCATGAGGCTTGACTTCTTTGCTCCGGGGGACTGGAACTCTCCGATCTGTGTCACGGCCCACAGCTTCAAACCCTTTCCAAAGGTCCATTGCATCTCAGTGGGAGACTGCAACATGCATGCTTGGAGAGGTGGGTACATGTGAAAGGAGCTAGAGAGACTGCAGGAGGAGCGTGTCATGGAGTTTAAAACACATGTATGACCCACGGGGGGGAGATCAGAGGCCCCAATCACTAGCAGAGGTCACACGTGTCACTGGGAGGGAATAGGAGGCAGAGCCAGCCTATGGTGGTTACTCCAGGTCAGCGCACAACGATAGCGCTATTACATGTGGAGTGTGGACAAAATGTCCAAAGAGACTAAGAGATTACAGAGCAGAAGGCACATTCTTTAATCTTCCTCTGCTCTCCCTCTGTATAAGTGTTACTACAGAAAGTCAGTGTGTCTCCTCAATGTTCTTTTTTTCTGTTACTTTTCACAATGACTGTCTAATCTTTCTTGAACAGACTTATTGTAGAATAACAGCTGTTTGCTACAACTAGAGAGGTATCAATCCACACTGAATGACAAATAAACAGAAGCTGTTTATCAGATGGAAAAGAGGGACAAGTGTTTCAAAGAAAAAGCTATAAATAAATTAAATCCCAAAGTCTGTGTATTTTGTAAATATTTAATGCTGTTGGGGAAGGAAGAAATACACAAACACAAAAAAGTATCACACAAACAGGCCAGCACCCAACACAAACAGGGCTGCTGCCAGGAATCATGGGCGCCATAAAAAAGTCCCACCACAACAGCCCGAGGTGACCCTGCACATATTTGTGACCACTTCTCAATTATATAAAAAACAATCATTAAATAAAATGAAGCATTTACGATACAACTTTCCGAAACAGCCTGCTTTAATGTCACATAATAAGCGGAACACCCTTTTTTGACAGTCTCTATACAAAGAAAGATGCTTGCTCACAAAGGTTTCATCAACCAGCCTGTTCTTGGCAGGGGTGAAACGAAGGGGTTTTTAATTGTGGCATAGCTGTCGAAAAAGTGTTAAAAATGTGAACTTTAGGGAATTTGTAAGCTTGCCTCTCAAAATTAATGGAAAATGCTGTAAATACCCAAAAATGATAAAAATGTTAATGAAGAGAAAGCTGTTAAATGAGTAAATATACCCTCTGCAGAAGACACTGATTGAACCAGATTTGATTATCTGAGATTGACAGGACACATTTAGCAGGGAAATTATTAATATTTTATTTACATCATCAAAAAGTTAAATTGAAATTGAGTTACCTTCGCTGCAATTTCACTTTGATTCTTGTTTGAATGAACTATATGTATATATATACTATATATATAACTATGTATATATATAACTATATGTATATATTATATGTATATAATAAGATGTAATCCAAAAATGAAAATGTGGTTTTGAAGGGAAAACTATTCAATCAAATAAACTTAGGTTCGACCCAAGGAAGCTGAAAATGAGTGTGTGAAATCAGGACAGTTAAGAGTTAAAAAAAATAAAATTGTAATTCATTTTTATTTTTCAGCAAAACATATACCATTCAAACAAATAAAAGGGGGGAAAAAAAAGGCCTCGATCAGTTTGCTGGTATGAGTGATGTGAGGAGACCTCTCACTGAGGAAGGGGTAGGGAACCCAAAAGTCCATATTGTTAGCTTGCCATCTCTTGTCCTCATTCTTCTGTTAATGGGAAAAAAACTAACCCTGGAAAGGTCAAAATAAATGGAGTATTTCTCTACAGAAAGATGAAAACACACAGTCTGAAATAAATTGTGTGCCACATATGCCCCATACGTGGTAAATAAACAAAAATAGAACAGCTCACGGTCAAGATGATTACATTTTCTCAGGTAGTGTGGGATTCGATCAGACTCCTGCTTCCTGCTGATCTTGAGGCTTTACTTGAAGAGAAGTGAAAAAGGAAGTGTCCTTGTGTACTGGATGTTTATAAATGGTGGAGGGGTCAAGAGATGAAACCCAAAGAAAACTAACAAAAAAAAAAAAAAAGTGAAGGACACAACTGCAGATATAACATAAAGGCTCTAGTTAAACTAAAAGAGGGATCAAAAAAACAAAAACAAGTCTTTTACCAAAGAATGTCCAAACACAAGAACAAGTCAAAAAAGTAACAAAATAACGAAAGAATCCAACTAACAAAAGGCTACTACCTACAAACTCTGGAGATAACACAGGAGATCACGGTAGACATGGGGCTCTAATTTTGTAGACTAGGCACAGCCGCAGGCGCAGCGCACCTGCCCTGTGCCGTGCCTGCGCCTCGCCAACGGCATGTGTCCAGGGCATTTTGCAATGTTCGTGCATGGTGCAGTCAGGCGCAGTGAGGCGTACCCACGCCTCAGTCCCTCCCACTGGCGCAAGTCACAGAGAAGAAGGAGAAAAGGAGTAAGTTGGTTCAACACAGCCGAGTGTAATGTTCACCTGGTGGCGAAGACGGTCAGAGCAGCTGTCACTTTATAGCAACGGGGAGAGCGCAGGGTCCACATTATGGTGCACATCGGATGCCACGATGCGCACCACCATGTGGACCACCTCACGAGACAGATGTAATCTGTTCTTTTGTCATGCATAGAAGTACAAAATTAAGGGACACTTACATTTAAACACAGCAGCAGGCTAATCCATTTATCATGCTAGTGATCCACCTGCATTCCTGGTTGATCATCGCCAAATAGCAGAACCTTTGGTGAAATATCCTCTCCCAGTATCTCCTCCTCATCCTTCTTGCAATAATGTACTCCATCTTTTTAGATTGCGTAAAGAATAAACATTAAAACAGAAAAATATGGGCAATCACAAGTAAATCCTTAAGACACTGAGTTACTTTTATTCTGCGAGTGTCCCTCTCTTTTCTTTTGAATTTCATGAGTGGAAAGAAGTTGGATATATATTTTGTATTTGATGATTAGACTGTGGTTGGCTTGAGAGATGTGAATTGGTTAGTTTTGCAAAATAACAAATTCACAGCTGCCGTCAGGTTGAGTTTCCATTATGACAAACGTCTTTGATCCGACATCAGATTTAGGGACACATTAATTGCATTGAAACTTACCTGACACTCTGGATACCTGCCTCTGAGGTTTTGCTGACATGCCCGCTTGTCAGCCAAATTACCATTACACTGGGTGCACTATGCCTGCGTCGAGAATAGACCAGGTTGGAGCAGGCGACCTTTCAGCGCACCTTCTGTGCATGAAATTGTCACTCTGTCGGCACCTCCCCCTGCTGGGCCACCACACCCATCTTGGAGCAGCCGGTCTGCTAAATTGTCAATTTTGGTAGGTTACCAAGAACAAACCAAATCACCTATCAACAGTCTTACAGCGTCACACTGATGTTTCTGATTTGTGGAGCCTCTTGCCCTCTGAATTTTGGCAGAGAGCTGCAACTATCGTAGAGGAAAAAGTGACAATGTACTTTTTGGTGATAGAAGCTGGCATCATAAGTCTCCAGGCTCCAGCTGTCAGCTTGCAGTAATGTTTTCTTGTGTGCAGTTGTCCTCTACAAGGCAGTCACTTTACATATTTTTTCCAACAACATGTAAATATTAGTCCTTTAAACTGAAATTATGACCCAAACTGCTAAATAATGATCATATTATAGCATTTATATGTGTTAGATATGTGTAGAAATTTACAGAAAATTGTCCTTTATGGGGATAGCAAGTTTGAAATGGAAAAAATAATTTGTATATTTTTGTATTTGCAGGAACTTGTCAGCTGTGGCCCTCACAATAATCCTGTTTTCTCCTTCATATAGTACCCATGCACACTAAAGAACTGTCCATTCACAACAAGTCAAAACTATTTCCTCTTTCTCTGCCTGAGGTATCAAGAAAGATCACAGGACACATTTATTTTAGAGACTCTGCCCCATCTTTCATATCAGTCATAAAGCCATAGTCAGATTAGCAGTGACAGGTCATGAGGAGGGTTTGAAGAAGAAAAAAGACCCGGAGGAAACATGTCTCTCTGCACAGAGCAAAGGGCGACGCTGACAAGAAACCACAGAGTGACAAATAAAAAAACACAAGCAGCCTGGTCGCCCTCAGGAAGGAGTCCAAAACTGTCCCTAACCCACCCTTTCTGCTGCTGGAGCCATGTCAGGATCCCCTCGACATCACTGCAGGACATCACCGCATGGAGCACAGACTCTTACACACATACTTACACAAATGTCTTTGTTTTATTTAAAGTGATTTTAGACATGTCACACACAATTACAGGTAGTTGTACTATTTTTCAAAAATTTTCTCAAAAATGAACAACAAATTGGTATTTTGGAACAATGATTAAAGTTTAAAAATAAGCTCTTCACTATGGTGGATGGGAGGTTACGTCATCCATTTTATCATTAACCGCGACATATTGAGGAGTCAGCCACAAATCAGCAGATAACACCGCCATTCTCAAGACCTTACCATCAAGACTGTTACAGCAGCTCACTAAGGAAAAATTAAAGAAACTGAATTCAGACAGTGCTGTAGGTCTGACCACTAGTCATCACTTGTTGACTAATATTTGTAAATGATATGGATTTTTAGTGTTTAATTTTTTACTTCTACTGTTAGAATTGAAACCATGTTTGCAGCTTACCTCTAACACAACAGGTAATGTACAGCTTGAGGTCATTTTGCACCCTCTTGGGGTATCCTACAAAAATATATGTCACATACAGGTGAGTATATGAACAAAAACACTCATCACGCAAACAGAAGTGAAAGCTTTCAATAGGATTCTGGTTCTACATGTGCATATTTCCTAGTCCATTTAAATGTTACAATCTCACTGAGAGAGTATTTGAATTCATTCTGAAGAAATTTAAAGCTGGGGTTGGCGATTTTGGAAAACTAGCATGAATTTGAAAGTAGCATCTCCTCAGGGCTCCGCCTACCCCCCAGCTCACATGCACTCGCGCGGCTGATATATCCAGAAGACTGATTCAACTCCAAACCCTCAGCACAACGTGTTTGTTTTACACTACACCAAGTGGTAAGAAAACACCAAACAAACATGTAAAGTTAGTTAGTACTCACAGCCGATGTTGATCGGGGTATAGGTAGTTCCTCTGACATTCTCCACATAGCTGTCAAATCTCCCATTTTGGCCATGAAACTACCGTATTTTCTCTTCTTTTCCGCTGTCCTCCTGTATCAGTATTCTCCCATAAATCTTCCGTGTGACAATATAATAATAATAACATTCCTCTGCCTCTCCAAACTGAACTCTATCTCTAGCCTGAATGGAGTGGTAATGCTCCAAAATGATGGATGCCAACCACCGTAAAACCGAAGAAGAAGAAAAAGCCTCACGAGAACGTTCACCTGCAGTATCCTGGGTGGCAGCTGTCGCGAGATTAGAGCCAGCAGCAGAACAAACTTAGAAAAACAAAGAGTTTATTTTAGATTTCTTGTAAATCTGTCTTAAAATGTGAGGGATACTGGAGCTTGGTTGGGGTTGTGGGACGGTTCACAGCGGGCTTCCCTTAATTTCAAAGACAAAACTTGAAAGGTAAGCAATCTCCCGCGGAGTCTGATCCCTTGCTCAGCTGCACGCACCGAGTCTGTGCACGCCGGGAAAATGCACGGGCAGCAGGTGGGCAGAATGTCGACGGGATTTGATTGGTTTAAAACAGGTGTCCCGGCATGGTTATTGGTTGGGGTTTTCCCTGTTTTACTCCTGCTGTAGATAGCGGATATTTTTCGCTCTGTTTTAAGAACACATTATGAGTTGATTACCATCAGGTCATAAAGACCATTTTAACCAGTATTACAAAAAGTGCGTCTAAATCAGATCGCCAACCCCAGCTTTAAAACGTTATCAAGTTAATCAGCACGAAATGGGCATCAGAGACTATAAAGATAAGTATAAATGGGAGACTGTAGATAGCAGTTAAGTGAACTTGTTTTAAGCCACAAAGGCATTAAATCTAGTATGTACCTCTTCTGCCAGAGTGCGTCATAGTCAATGAAAAATTTACGTAATAGAAGAAGCACTTATTATTCACTGCCAGACCTCAAACACTTCCTGTCAGGTCCTCTTGAAGACAAAAGGACTGAAGATTACAGGAAAACATTTTCTGCATGTGTATTAATAAACTTATAAAAGACACCCTTGGGCTCTACGGACTAGATTAGAACAAAAATTTACTTTTATGACTCACAGGAGTCAAAAATCTGGGTGAGCTGAGCCAGTGTTCGCACCCAGGGTGATTCTTTTTTTTTTTTTTTTTTGGAACTGATTCCAAGGTTAGTTTGGTGTCACACAATCCTGACGTCAGTGTGTTGCAGTGATGGGGGCTAATTATGGAGCAACACAGGGGGATTTCTGCCTCCAGTGAAAGCTGCTCACGTGGTGGGGTAAGTCAGGCTGCTGACTCTTTCAAAAACTGTCTGTCTGCATGAAGCGCTCGTGTATACAGTACAATGCTCCACACACACACACACACAAACCTAGCCTATATTTTTTGCAGTGCGGAATGTCTCCAGGTAGAGAGGCAAGAGTTTTCCCTCAGTTGCAGAAGCCATTAGTCAGAATGGAGGTGATTTATGGGTTGTCTCGTTGCAGAATTTAAATTAAGTGCCATGCTGTACAGCGCAAGGAGGGAGGGTACTGACGCTCTTTGGGTCGCTCCCCTTTGCACTCCACCTCACTATCTAAATCTCTCTGTCTTTCTTTCTCTGCCTCAATCTCAGGGGAGACATTTGAAACAATTTTTCAATCCAGGTGTGCTTTCTGGTGACCATTTTATCCAGGGCTCAGAAAACTTCAGCAGAGAATGAGTTGGGATCTTTTCTAATGAGGGCAAAATTTAGCACAGTTATTTTGGACTGATCCAAACTATAGAGAAACTCAAGGTCAAGGTCAAGGTCAGGAGTAGAGATAGGTTGATACAGGAACAGAAATAGATACAGGCAACCCAGTGGTCAAATCCAGACCTGGATTTTCTTCTATGATAGTAATAATAATAATAATAATAATAATAATAATAATAATAATAATAATAATAATAATAATAACTTCATTTTAATAGCTCTTTAGTAGACAAAGATTTATAAAGTGCATTGACAAACAGGCAGGAACATACAGACAGTAAAGTACAAGAGCTTAAGCACAAAACAAAATCTACATTTAAAAAAGAAAATCTTCTGAAAAAAATACAATAAAACAAACAAGCAAAATCATTCAATTTCAGGGTTTGTGGCTGCAGGGGGTCATGGGACATTAATGACGAGATGCTTTTAAAGGCAAATCTAAATGAAAAATGCACAAATTATAAAGAAGTTGTGTAAAATGTAAATAAAAACAGAACATGATTTGCAAATCTATTAAGACTAATTCAACTTAATTCACTACAAACACAAGATATTTACTGTTTACAGTAACTTCACTGGGTTTTGCAGTGGTCACTCATTTTGAATTTGAAGTCTTCAGTATGTCCTCAATACATTTTTCTGACACATTTTTATTCATTCAGAAAAACTGAAAAAAAACAAAAACAAAAAATAACTCACTAATCAGTGTAATCATTTTCTTTCCAGACGAAAACAAAACAAACTTTATATTTTTACATAGAAACGTCTTGTAATTGCGAAAACTCTCTTGTTTATTTTGAAAAAGAACATTTAGTTTATTTAATAAATGCAACATGTCTGTCATTGTATTTGTTTAGTCATTATCACTTGATCATCACAGTGACCTCTAGCTCATGTTCAGTTTTGATGTTGAATGCTTATAATGAACTTTTCTGAATGCAAGTCAGACTATAATGTTCAGGACCTTCAGGAGACATTTTACCTTGAACTGTAAAGTTACTGACCACTTATATAAATGCTTTTTCTTATGGAACAGCATATGAGGCTGCTGTTTAATCTTTAAGAAACACATATATAAATCTTTTTTATGTAAATGACCCTTTATTAACATATACACTATCTTTCCCCCACTTATTTTCCAATGATTAATAATGAATGTAGAGATACAACATTACTAATCATGGCTTCCTCATTATTTCAGGATGTGTTCTGCCTGCTCGCAGATCCATATTAATGATTTTCATATTAATGATGTTTTGTACTGTACTCTCTGCTCCCTCGTGGGTGCATGATATATCACCGGGCAGGTTTGTGGTGTGACACAGGAGCTTAAGGGACAGCAACTTGATCGGAGTTCATCAGAAATTCCCTCCACGCCTAGAACAATTCTTGGAGAGGACTTAGTATGCATAAATATATCCTTATTGCATAATACTTAATGCTGTGTGAATGCTCGTGTCGTGACACAGAGGCAGCAGGGTAGGGTGGGTATGGCCGGCTCAGGCTTGAGGTTGGAGGTCGGGGGGCCCACGGGTGACTGGCAGCTGGAGGGAAGAGGCTGGATGTTGGGGCACAGGGGATGGGGGTGAGGATAACTTCATGTGACACTACACTGTGAGGATGCCAGAGAGTTTCATGTGACGGATCAGTGCTGCAGTATCACGCCCATTTTATTTTATTATATAGATTTGGTGCATATTTGCTTCACTGTACTTTCTGTCTTTGCTCATATGAAGATGCTTTACCAGCAGCTTTATTGCTTCTTCTCAGAAATATACACACTCTACAAACACACACCTCCAGATTTCCTCCTCTTGGCTCGATGAGTTTGCAGTGAAATATGCAGCAATTTCATTATGCATCTGTTTCCTCTATATAAAGCTTTGACCTTTAATATACTTGTGCTATTTCCCTGCTCTTCAGCTTAAAGAGGGACGCAATTATCACCGTATAAGCTATTGACTTTATTCTTAACAGTCGTGCTGGGCAATACATTCATCATTATGCATATTTTACAGCATTTTAGGTTCACCGGGATTTAATTAAGGACATAATCAGAGGATGAGGGCAATGCAGGGGCACAAAACCAAAGAGGAACAGAAAAACTTTCAACATTAACCTGCCAGTACTTGCAGGAAGAATGAAATCCAATGCTCTCGATTTTACACAAAAATAACAAGAACACAGAGATTTTCTAAAATCATAATTAGAGGAGAGACTGATGGTCAGTAGCCTTTATCGGCAGATTTGATTTGATTGGAGTGCTGCACTTCTTAATTTAGTGCCAAATTGGGGATATCTGTACCAATATATAAATAAGTGTGCACACAGTATGTCCGCAAAGTCAACACTATCAGACTTAGTATTGCAACTTCTTAAGGGTCTATATGGGCCCATGCAGTACGCTGTTGTTGCACAGTTGGTATGTGAACTTTCATCAACTTTAAGAAATAAATGGAGTTTAAATTAAAAAAAAAATTCGCATTTAAAGCTATGGTAACATCTAAGAGAAGGAAATGTAAATGTTTCGAGGAAAAGGCTGAAGTAAGGAAGAAATATGAGCAATATGGGTCCCAATGGAGACTTAACAATGGAGAATCGTACGGTGTAAAAAGCTGCAGAATGATTTGAGATTGTTGAGCAATGGGCCGACCGCTGGCTACCGAACGGCCGGCCGCAGCACGGGCCACCGGCTGGCAAACGACCGCAGCTCCGGCCGCAGCACTGGGTGCCGGCTACCGAACGGCCCGCCTCAGCATGGGCCACCGGCTGGCGAACGACCGCAGCTCTGGGCGCAGCACTGGGCGCTGGCTGGCGAACGGCCGTTCCGCCCCTGGTTGAACAGGTAATAGCTTTGTTTACTACAGTGGGAGATGTCTGCTGAATAACTCTGGTTAGTCTGTGCCTATACTGGCTAATGACTGAACGTTGTTGGTCGGAGCGGGTAGGCTCTGTCAATAGATTTTAGCATAAGTTAGCCACTCATCGTTAGCATTGTAAACTGAGCCGGTGAGGACACGGCGAGAGAGGTAAATCCTCACCCACAATCGGCTCTGCTCTGGCCATGCCAGACCCGCTTCGCCCCAGGTCCAATTGAAATGGCTACCGCTGTGTGTAACAAGGGGGATGGCTGTCGTGTTTGTTACTTTCAGTTGAGCTGAGCTGTTTTTGGTTGTTGTTGATATTATATGCCAGCCGGCTCGTTGGTCTATCAGAGGGGGCGTGTTGTTAGGAGGTGACATGAGCTGGGGGGCGGGACCTTGGGACACGGAGGGGAGAGGTGAGTGAAGGGGGGGCAGGCTGCGTTTTTCAAATCTGTCTCAACAGCCAAACTGGTTTTCAGATCGTAGACCCTAGCTTTAACAGATCTCTCCAAGTATTTCTTCTATATTTACAATGGAAAGTTCCCGTAAAAATAAACCCACATCTGCACTGCAGTTTTTATGACACATCTGTAAGTACTTCAGTAAAAAGTGATAAGAGGAATTATTTACTCTACCAGTAATAATTACAGCTTCAAAGTTCAGTCAACAATGTTCAGATTTTAAGATCCTCCTGTGACACCTATAGATTTAATTTACTGAAACTTGATTTTTACACTTGTTTTTGAGGCCAGCTGTTTTTCAGTTTGAGAGGAAATTTTCAGTAATTTAATTTCATCCAGAGTAAAATAAACTCTCTGCCTGCTGAATTTATTCCAATTTGCTGTTTACACTCACACAAACATATACACATAGACCATGAAAGACTTGCAGCTTGGCCAGACTTCTCTGGAAAAAAAGTTGTGTGTATATGGGTCCCCCTGGTTTCTGTCAGTTCTGATATGATCACCATGCTGGGCATCATTTGATTTCAAAGGGAAGTTAGCAAGTCTCCGAGCGTCAGCTTTGCTACAGATTTCACACCAGGCACATGAATGTCCTGCAGCCTCAATGCGTCTCCCTGTCTCTCACAGCTTTGTCTCTCCATATATATCACCCGAAGAATGAGCTTCTTTTGAAAACTTAGGAAGAACCTCAATAAATCTCCCCAAAACTGGAACCTGATTAAAAACATGACTGACATGAGAATCCAGCAGAATGAAAGCATTCTGTACCAACAAGAGGAGGGAAGACAAACTGGCACACAGCAAGAATGGCTTGTTTTACCATTCTGGACTGACATAGTACTAGATGAAGGTTAATCTGGCCCTCAATTTGTCATTTTCTGTCTGTTTTGCCTTAGAAACACACACGGCTGATGAATAAACAGAAAATCCTCCTGTTCTCAAGATTTCTGGCATTGTAGAAAAAGCTGGCAGTATGAAAGCTCTGACTCGAGGACATAATTGCTGAAAGCACACATGTACCGCTGCCATCTTGCAAGTGAAATGCATCCAGTGTGAAATAGCTCGGCTGAGCCAAGCCACTCTCACCTCAGCGACTTGTGCCTGCAGGAACTTATTCTTTGGGTCATTATACAGATTTTATGACCATAGGACAGGGTTGGATAGAAGATGGCCTTCCGTCTTAGCTCCCTCTTTACCACATCAGTTAGGTAGAAAGGGCTGATCTACTAAAATCCAAAATAACAAGTGCTAAATTGCGTGTGCAAACTAAAGAAACTGCATGTGCAATTAGTGCACGTGTTGTGGGTGATCTACTATGACTGCATGTACAATTGACTGGCAGAAGCGTGGTGAGGACAACCCCCTTTAAATGAGGATTTTGCAGGTGCTACCGGCTGTCACCATGGAGTGTGTGAGAGCAGAGCGGCTGTAAATGAAAATTGAAGTTTGGAGCCATGGAGCTGGAGGCAATAAACACACTTGGAGTAGCTTTGCTGTCTTTTATTGTGACGAACAAGATCATCACTTTTTCCTCATACCATATTTTTATCCATCAATTCAATCAGTTCCAATTAAACATAATCTAAATGACAAACAATTGACAGAAGCAATCTTCAGTCCACCTGGTTAGTAGATCAGCACATTCAAGTTTGCACATGTTTTGATCTAAGCAAACCTTTAGTAGATCAGGCTTATGGTCTGCAACACTGCAGATACCCTCTGATCCACTTTTCCATGAACAAGACTCAGAGATACTTGAAGTAGTTCGGCGTCAAGACTTTTAACAACGGCTAACATTGTTTCAAAAGTCATTAACACATTTATAACACTGTGAAAGACATTGCTCAGTCCATTGTGCACTTAAATGTCAAAAAGGGCTAAGCCTTTCTAGAACTAGTGTTAGAGGTACTGATCATGCTCTGTAGAAAACTTAATTTGTCTTGTACTTGAAGCTTTTGAAGGTCGTTGTTTACATGTTTACTGCACAGACTTGAAAGTGGTGCGATTCTTTCCAGAACATCAAGAGAGAGACATTTTTCCTTTAATGAGCACAGGAGCTTTAACATATAACTCTACTTTTATTTTTTCCTTTTATCTCACCTCTGGGAAACTTGTCAAACCCACAGAAGCTTGATGGTCTTCCCCCAGGAAACACAGAACTCCTCCATGGTTCCTCAGCTGCAGACCTGTCATGCTGGGAGCAGGACCGGGCTGAGGAGAGCCTTCGATGGACTCCAGCTAAGGTTTCGACAGGCTCGTGTCTTCATGCCTGGATAAAGGGAACCACCCTGGGACTCAGTCAAGGGTGAAGCAGACAAAAATCTTTACTATTGCACAGCAAATGCAGCTGAAACACACGAATGTTTGTGTCAATCATTTCATGGAAAACTCCCCAGTGAAACTTGTTTTTTGTTATTGTGCCATTTTCTGACTTGCATTTTCATCCTTATCTAATTAGTGTGGAGCTCAAAATGCAAAGTGTCCCACTCTAGGAATGTTATCACAAGTTCAAAGATGTTTTTTATGTGTCCTATTTGTACCTGTATTAATTAAAAATTAAAGTGGTATCCATTGTGGCAATCCACAAATAAATGTTAACACAGGCCTTGTGTTGGTCTTAAATTTACTTTGACCTGGAATTAAAAACTGAATCAGTACTATCTTGTTTTAACGTTAGTCTATCCTAATGTAAAGTCTTTTAATCTTTTACATTAGTATGTTGGATACTTGTGTGAAACAATGCCAAAGCATCAAATAATGAGGTTGGTGCATTTGGAATTGAGCTCTGCAAGCTTTTTTGGATGGCTCTGGACGCTGTGTTTTACAGTCTTTTTTTAACAGTTCAGTCCCATTGACACCATTGTGTGCTGCCCTACATGGTTGTGCCCTGGCACATGTATTTGGTCTGCTCCTACCCTGCTCTGCTTCAGAAGTTGCATTGCTGTGCGCAGCTCTGCTGTCTATGAGTTCACAGCGTTGGCATGTTGAGCAATGGCTCCCAGAAAATGTTTGGTTCTGGTGTGGGGGAAAGTTAGTTTTGTCAAACTTTCCTAAAGAGGCAAGCATCAGGCAGAAGCAGACAGAGTTGCTTTTTCCAAAAAGAAAAATACCTTCATGTTAAACTGTCTATGGCACTTCACATAGGACTGGTTTGACAACATGGGCCTATATGAAGAAACTGGATCAGCCGGTAACTGCTGCTGAAGGACGATGCCTTTCTGATGTTGGTCATGTTGAAGAGTCAGAAGAGCAAGATTTATGCAACAATTTATCAGTGTATTTCAAAACATGAAATTTTTAAAATAGAAATTTTTATCGTTTCTTCAAGTTTGCTGTTTACTTTCAACTTCCACACCAGCAAAATAAGTAGGTGGGGCTCGGCTGCCCCTCAGAAGTCCTCAGAGGTGTGACCAGTCACAGTGGAGTGGGCTCGGCGGGAGGCATACCTGTAGAAAGGCCAGGGGGTTTCGCTGGATGCAGGAAATACAAGGAAGCAATGCAACGAGAGGCACAGCGTCTACAGAGATCTACAAAGCTTTCTGTGCGAGCAATCATGTGTTGCTGCTCTATAAAAGTCCAAAAATCCAATACAAAGGCTCGAAAATAAGAATACTAGGTCCCCTGTGAAGATGAGGTGCCGCTTAAACTGTAAAATAATAAATTATACACATGTTAAATATTTTAAATAAATATCTGGTTAACCTTTGAACAGTATATAGTTTTTCAGTTTCACAGTGATGAGAGAAGACTTTTTTGAAAGTCGACTTTCTGATTTGTTGTTTGAGCTACTTTGTGCCTCTCTTTTATGTTTTCCCACAAGTGTGTGTGTCAGAGTTGTAATGATGGGATGACTTGATCCTTTATTCTGTCTCCCAAGGTAATATCAGTATCATTTGTGTCAATGTTTTTGCATTGATGCGGCATGAAAATGGCTCATCCTCATAACAAATAAAAAGAAGAATGCTACACTGAGCAGCTCTTCTCCAATGAACTTGGAAACATCTGCATAGTTGATCTTTACTTCTGTGTTCAAGCTCCACTGGTCAAGATAAAAAAATATATATATATTTAAGAACCTCAGGGCTGTTAGAACCTCAAGTCCTCATGTGGAGGATGTTTGAGGTGCCAGTGGCTCAGTCTCATAATGTGCTCTACCGTTTATCTGAAGGTTGATGGTTCAATTCCAGATCCAGCTGTCACATGTAAATTTATCCTTGGGCATGACACTTAGTATGGATGTGTTAGCTTTATTGACAACTTGTGTAGAAACTCTGAACCATCAGTGAGTGAACGTGAGAGTACATGGGCATGGATGGGTAGATGTGACCTGTGGTTAAAAAGTGCATTGAAAAATCAGAAAGACTAGGAAGGCGTTATATAAGTTCAAGTTCAGTTGTTATGCCCATGATTATTTTCTTAAAATCTCCAATGTGGTGGTAGTATATGCACTCTAAAAAAGCTATTTCATGTTATCTGTACCTAGAACTGACCCTGTTTATCACTCCTGAGTATCAAGGGCTGTATACTGCTGTTTTTTTTGCTGATTGTTGGTGCAGTAAGTGTTTACCAAGCTATGTTAATGTGACCCTGGATATATAGATCCACAAGTGCAGAAGAGTAAATGCTCAAGACAGCACGAAGCAGTATGGTGCAAGTACAGGGTATCTTTTATTAGGAAGCATGAACCATCTACCACAGGGGAGGGTGGGTTAGAATGACATGTTGAAGATGGCGTTCAAACAACAGCAAGTAGAGTTGATGGCAGAAAATCCAACAAAAATAAAGCTGCACAAAACATGAATGAGCGCACGACAGAATGAGGGCTTTTACTTGCTGTTCCAACTCAACTATGAATCAGTATTTGGCTGGACATTGGACGTTTTCATGGCTATGGTAGGAATGACATGGCAGACACATGAAGGCCTTTGCAAAAACAAAACACAGATGGTTATTATCTCATGAATAAAGGACTTTTCTGGTTTTAAAAATGTAAAAATGTCTAAGTTAGTGCAAATAAATCAAAACATTCAACACATATTTATTTTTTTTATTTAAATTAGTTTTGGCATTTTAGATCAAGCATTTTTTTTTTGGAAAAACTGGGAGCTACCTCAAGAATAGAGATGTCTGACCTTATTGTCAAGCAGGATTCAAATCAGATGCAGGTAAAGGAGAAAGGCTGAGTGGAGAGTGATGCGAGGTGTTTAGTGAGGAGATGAGTTTTCAGTTCACGCTGGGATTGACGCTGCAGTCCTGGTCGAGGTGCAAAGGTCAGCCCATCATTTGGGAGCCTGGAGGGAGAAGAGTCAAGGCAGAGTGAAGCCATGACCGGCTCGCTGCAGGTAAAGCAGACGGATGGGAAAGCTCACATGAATCACACACACACACACACACATTTTACACCACATTCATGATGATACAAGATATTTTTGCAAACTTTGCAGAAAACCTGAAAATGTTCCTGTTCTGCAGATGAAGCTACAAAGAGTTAAACCACAGAGTCCCCAAAGTCTATGTGGCTGAGGTGAGAAATGAATACAAGAAAACCAAAATCAAAAGTGGGTCCTGTTCATGAATGACAGAATCCAAATAGTTGTCAGTTTTGGATTCGATCTCAGATCCTGCACTCATATGATAATGAGTCTGTTTCCAGAAAGTTATTATTGAGCAATGACACTTGCCAAGCCATTTTGCTCTGCATGAAGGTATATTTGTGCTAGTATGTTTGAAAAGCACACATACTTAATGTAAAACTAGCGTTTTGTTCCCCAAAAGCTGTTTGTTGCTGACCTGACACACCTTTCAAAATATAACACTAATCCATCAGTGAGAGATCCCACAGAAAGTGCTTGGAAGGAGGCGGAACCTTTCAGAAGCATGTCTGGCAGGTAATTTGACGATCAATCAACGTATATTATTGGCCGACTGGATAAAGCAGCATTCTAGTCAAGGTTACAGAAAAGGAGTCACTCCAAAAAAAAAAAAAAAAAAAACATAACCTACCCAGATCAAAACGTGTCAGAAAACATCCTTACTAGAGGTTTGGAGTGTTGTGATTTGTTTTTCATTGGATCAAGATCAGATAAAACTGCTACTGAAGCAGTTAGCATCTTTGCTTATTACTACACGTGGAGTCAGTTGCCACCTCTAACCTCTGATCGACTCTCCAGCTTTGGGACAAGCCCGGAGATGTAGATTAGAGACTGGCAAGCTGGATCTGGGCAATCCCGCTGCTGTTCAAGGTTAGGTTTTTGCAACCCACTATAACAACGAGAAAGCAACCAGCCAGACAGTTGAGCTGTATATTACGGTTCCTTTTTGGCTGATTTTGTGGGAGGCAGCGGATTTATGAAGCGGCACTTGTAAGTATTTGCCCTAGGGCATCAAACTATGTTTAGTCCAAATATTGTTCATTACATTCATCATGGGAAAAGTAGATTCTAAGACAAATTATGTATGAAATAGAGGTGCTTTAAAAGCACAAACATTTGTCAAAGTATTTCTGACAATGTTAGGTGAGTTATTATTGAAAATGTAGAAAATTGCCCTATTATACAGTATTAATAAATCATTTATAAAATACCTCCCAGATTTGGATAAGCACCAAAAATGTTTTCTGTCTTCACATTTTTTTTTTGCCATAATTCAACATTCTCTGAAAATGTCCTCAAAATCAGAGAACTTTCTGATTTTTCTTGCTCACAAACAAAGAAACAAAGCAACAAACTGACAAATACAGACGAAGACATAACTTTGTTGGCAGGGGTAATAACATTAATTATATTTTTGACATATTTTATCTATTTGTGTCTTAAAAATTCATACTGTTTTAAATTAATTCTTGTTATGAATGATTTTCTGAAATCTAGTATCTTGTATTTCTTAAAGATTAAAACCAAAGGATAGTGAAATGAGTGTGGCACATATTCATGACTATCTGAATATGTAAATGGTGCATGATTCCAATTGCCTTAACAGTGTGTATTAGTCTTTGAGTTAAACCTTACATTACAGCTCCATATTTTTTGTGTTTCATCAGCTGAAGATCTACCCTTCTGGTGGTAAAAATCAGAATTATTGCTGGTTTCTCTCTGCTCAGAGAGAAACTATTGGTTTTAGAGTGGGCATTCTAGTTTTTATTAAGTTTTGATTTTTGCAAAAAGGCTTAGTTTTAGTTTAGTTTCAGTGTAGTTTTAGTTTTTTAATACCTTATTTGCCAGATGCAGGATTCAAAAAGGTCAGAGTAAATATTTATAATACTGTTTATTTTCAAGTCCAACATAGTGCTCACTGCTCAGTCAATGCTGATACTGTACTGTTGGCTGCTGCCTTAAACACAAGAAAATAATATAAAATTAATATAAAAAATGTAAACATCAATATGAACTCTCGGCTTCCTTGTTTTCATAGGGCTTTTCATGGGCTTTTAAGTTTGTGGGATTTTTCCCCTTGAGAAGCGCTCCACATATCTCACCAGTTTTAATTTCTGCCAGGCATTTGTTTGTCTCACTGTCGTACTCAAGAAGATCCCAAATGGGACAATGCCGCCTCCTCCCAACTTTAGCCATTTCTTCCAAGTTGTTCCAACAACACGTTTTGTTGCGGCACAGAGCACAGCCAGTCAGTGCATTAAACAAGCACGTCCTAGTACGACGCTATGATGGTGCCGTACGGTTGTGCAACTGCCGAAAAATGTCGTAAAATTGGTTGGGAAAATGTGTCGGATTAATTTAAATCCTAAAGGCTAATAAATATTGTCGAAAACGATAACGAAGGACATTTTGTCAATAGTTTTGGTTAGTTTCAGTTAGTTTTGTGAACACAAGATGCAGCTTTAGTTTACTTATCGTTTTTGTTTTCTTTTCTAGTTTTTATTAGTTTGAGTTAACTGCAATGTATTTTAAATTTTAGTTTTTGTTTTTAGTTTCGTTTTAGTTAACTATTATAACCTTGACTGTGACATCATGTACATATCTACACACTGTTGTAGAACTCGAAGTTGAAAAGTTTTTTAGGAGTGAAATCATTTAACACAGCAATCACAACCATTAGTGTTCCAATATACATTGAATTTGTTACATTCTGTGAAAAAAGGCATGTGTATATGTATGAATGTGTTCAAGAGTGCATAGAATACTGATACACTTTTGAGCCTTGTCAGTGTGTGAATGCAGTGTGAATATGGACTAAGCTGCTTGAAGCAGCCTGATGATTAGAAAAGTGTGTCTGTTCTTTTTTCCCCACATCTTAACTGGACTTTTCTTGACCAATCAGCATGTCCGTGTTAACAGCCAGTAAATATTTCATAATCTTTGTACAGCATGCAATTTTAATCAGATTATTTCACTAAAAATGCATGGTATAATACATATTACTTTTGCACATGTGAACAAATGTGCACAATCATTAGTCAGTATGATATCCTTTTAGTATCAGTCTCATGCAAGCATGTAGGATCCATGTGATGAGTCACCAATAAGTGGATGAGCTCTGTGTGGTCAAGTCACACTTATTACGTACAAGCTGTCACTCGTACAGGACAAACGTCATGCTTGATAAGCACTGCTGCTGTTGTGAGGAGAAACACATGGCCTCAGGGTACTATGTGTGTGTGTATGTGTGTTTCCTCTGGAGTCATGTCCTTCACTGTTTCTGCATTCACCTGGATATTCTGTGCATTTTTTAGAGAGCGTCAGCAAGAAATCACTGAGGCAGGGAAGGCTTAAAGCAAATACATATTAATTTTCTCAGCATATATACACAAAATAAAACTCCTCCCTGGACTTGGAGACTGCCCTCCTCTGACTTCTTGTTCTGTGCTGGACAAAAAACACAAACACAAACACACAATTTTATTCCACAGAGGTGAGCACCCCCCTCAAACTCAGCAAACTCAGCCCCCTTTTCCCTTCCCATTTCCCGTTAAATGCGCGAATGTACCATCGCACTCCGCATTCACCATCTTCAATTTTGACTTCCTCTGCCTTACTTCCTTTGTTTTGTAGCCTCCTCTCACCCACCCTCCCATCTCTCCTCCTCCCTCTCTACCTCCAAAGCCACCTCAGTGGGTGCCAAGCAGTCACAGCAGTGGCTTGATCCTGGCGTTTATGAAAGGAGCTCTTTGATAGGCCTCAACCACGAGCAACACAAGGGAAGCAATCAGAGACACAAACCGCGACGAGAGATGAGGCTTCTCCTGTAATTTCTTGTGTGTTTGTGATGTTGTTTTGTTTCTTTGACCTGTTAAACTTTCCTCTCAGAAAAAAAATCTATAAAGTCTTTTCTTTTACGCACTCATGTTCTGCGGTTTTCCCTTGTGCTCCTTTCGGCCTCGTGGAAACACATTTGTTCTGCCTCTCTGTCTCTTTGTAACCTGGGAGAACAACAAAGTGATTAAAGCTTTTGAGGTGTGCCGCAGATGCATGGACACGCTGCCACTGAGGTTGCAGGTTTCTGTGTTTTTTTCCTTGCCCTCAAAGCTGCTTATTAATTGTGTTTTCAAAAAATGTGTCTCATATCAGAATGTGATCAGGTGTGCTGAGCAGAAATGGTTCAAGTTCCTCCATCTTCGACAAAATAAATATGAATGAGTGTAAATGTAAAAAGGGATTAAGAGGCTCAAGTGGATGAATTGTGTTGAGAATCAGTAAAATGTGATTGGCCCAGAAATCATTTAAGGTATAATTTTCTGAATATGATGCAGTAGATGTCACACTTTAGTATCAGGCTTTCAGACCAAAACAGCTACAAAAGTAC
Organism: Scarus forsteni; assembly: GCA_036419115.1. NCBI lineage: Eukaryota > Metazoa > Chordata > Actinopteri > Labriformes > Labridae > Scarus > Scarus forsteni. The sequence continues at coordinate 29,224,461 of JAZDUH010000084.1, read as the reverse complement.
CAACTTTCCTCAGCCCCGCTTTAGCCTCAGTTCAGAAATAAGCTGTTTGTAGGATATGCAGCTCAAAGGGATGGTTGATAGCTTATAGTTGATAAATTAGTTAATAAATTAGACCCATAGTTAAGATGCAATAGGCCCAGACTGCCGGGGGGGATCTGGCACAGTGGGCTCTATCTCTCTCTCACTCTCTCTCCACATCTGTGTTTGCCCCTTTTGTTTGCTCCTGTACTCGTCTCTGGCTCTTGTCTTGTAGGTGGCCTGGGATCCTTGGTGGAGACTACCTGCTGCTGTGGAGTCACGAAGCCTCAAAAACTACAATTATAGACATGACACATAGTTGGCCAGTTCATTAGGAATATTCCATTCCCATTATCATTATAGCTGTTAATGTAGATATTAGCATGATCTCCATATCCATGATCGATACATCTACAGTATCTTTTTTTTTTTTTTATCACCACATAGGCATGAGGTCCCTCTGAAAATGAGATGTCACATCTCAAGAGGCCTTTAATACATTTATACTTAATGGAGACAAATATGGTTGGGATGCACTGGGCATCCATTAGTTCGTCACTACCATAAATTCTTATTTTCAGTAAGAATATCATTGGTTATATGTCTATAAAATGATCACCACAACTATTCAGACATGAGGACCCTCCTGAAAACGAGATGTAGCATCTCAAGAGGCTAACCTCTAATAAATCAGATGACAGGTCTGCCGTTCATGGACCTGTCCCTAACTTTAGTTCTTATTTTAGTCCTCTTGTCTCCTCTTACCTCCCTTCCTCTGCCCACATACCCAACACAGCATCGTGTGGATTTGCTGTTCATCATGAGACTGGGATCCACATTCAAGATTTCCTGCTGCTTAACAGAAGGTTTTTTTCTTGCCGCCATGATGGAGGGATTCATGATTGGCTATATGGATTCATGTTGGGTGTTGGATGCAAATATTTGTATATATATGTATATGTGTATATTTATATGTATATATGTATCTATGCATATATGTGTATCCACAAAATGAAGAGCTTTTGCTCTATTGTAAAGTGTCTTGAGATCACACTTGTTATGAATTGGCGCTATAGAAATAAAGATTGATTTATTGATTGATTGATAGTTCAGGTTTAGGAAAAGTAGTTGCTCAAAGCCCATGGCATGAGTTAATATACTTGCCATTAAAGCAACTGGATAACTCTTCCCTGAGAGAGTATAGCCAGGTTCTTACACTGCCTGATAAAAATGGTAAAAGCATAAAAATTTTACCTGTTTTTAAGGTAAATCTAAACAAAAAGCTGCATTGGCCTTTCAAGACACTACAGTAAGATTCCTTACAGCATTTCACCTTTCTTGACAAAGCTGCTGTTTGGAACTATCTGTAATACAACACTTGGGCTACTTATCCTACTCCAAACCACACTCTGATAAACTGATATGAATCAAACTCATCTAAATAAATAGAGGATGGGGTAACTCCTACAAGCAAAACAAATGGTGACAGAATCATTTTCCTTCACTTGATGTGGGCCTTGGACATCAGGACTTACCCCCCTACAGCAACAGGATATTGTGTTTGCAGTGCCCAATGTACCCACAGGACCAGGATCAAGCACTGATACTTTGTCCCACTCAGTCATGGGCCTCTGTGTTTTCTGGCAAGAGCCCACAGTTTTTCCTTCCCTTATTTGAATCTGTGAATCTATCTGCTAAAGCTTTTCCTCTCAGGTTCATAAAAATATCCTCTCGCACCCACAACTAATAACGTGGTGTTGTCTCTTGCTCAGTTTATGTTCAATTTTAGTCAAGATAGTGTTTGTTGTTTCTTCTGGAGACTTATGACCTGAATAGCTGAGCAACTATTGGCTTGCAGAAGGATTGCAGACTCTTACTGTAGCATCGAGTTGAGCCAACTTTGGACAAAACAGTCTTATTTCACTCGCTCCCTTTACTTTTCTCTACTGCTATAGGTAAATTATCTTCCTGTGTCAGGTATACTTATTCAAATTTTGCTATACTGCTATGTCTACCATATATAGGAACAACTCTAACTGCCAAACAATGGTGTTAACAAAAAACATCATTCCACCAATAGTAGTATGTAAATTTGGATGTATAGGCTACTTGGTTTAGTCTCTGAGATATGAAGCAGCAGAAGCTGAAACATCAACAGGCACACAGACAAAAAAAGGAGAGGAGAGATAGGAGCAATGGAAGGAGGATAATTGGGTGTTTGATTTGAGGGCAAAGTGGGGTATCAAGAGCAGATTCTCTTCTGAAAAACCTAGAAAAAGATAAACAGTGGGATAAAGATTATTTCCTGATTAACAAATATGTCTTAAAAGGATGTTTAAATATTTAGTATGTGGCAATAGTATGTTGCTGCAAGGCTCAATAAACACAATGAATATCATTTTTAAATAAAAAACATTTATGATCTGTTCATTCAAGTTAAAATTCCAATTTGTAAAAATAATTACAAACAACAGGGTTTGTAATATTTTTTTCATTGTTGTTAGTATTGGGAAAGTTTCTGAAAAACTGTACTAAATACATATTTATCATAATTCTAGAGCAAAAAAGCAACTAACAACTATTGATGATTATAACCCTGTACTTGTTCGTCACAAGTAGCTATTAACTGGCCAACACAGTTAATTTCAACTAATTTTGCCTTAGATGTAATTATCCGTGACACAGTTTGATTGAATAATAAACTTAAAATAGCCTTTTTTTCTGTTGTTGCTGTGGGTTTTTATACTGTCTCTGTCATAAGCTACCCAGATCCCTACAATCACAACTTAAATTCGCTTACATTACAATCATCATTCAAAAAGTATTTGTGAAAGGACATTCATTGTAATGATTAACAATTCCTATATATTGTACCTGATATGACTGTTTTATGATGTGTGATTTTACTTTTCATTTGACCTGACAAATTACTGGCTACATCTTTTTTACTGTAAGAGGGGAGGTGTTTTATAAGCCTTTTGGGGCTTCTAACCTCCCTTCCACAGTAACTATTTCAGTATTTTGCATTGTTCTTATATTTGATTTTTATAATGTGCAATAGAAAAAGCTTAATAATTCCAAGAGTACTCTCCTTTCTGCAAAGTTGAAAGTCTGGGTCTTTTGGAATAGGACAATCAACTCCTGGTTTGTTGCTACATTAGCTTAAGTACGAACAAAAAGAACTTGCTAGATCCAAAAGTAACAAAAAAAGTCAATAGAAACACAACAAGTAAAATATGTAATATCAGAACAGAAAATGCTTGTCCAAAAGAATCATCTGAGAGTTTTTACAGCAAAAAGATGTACAATGGAGCGATCATCCAGCTGCTGCCGAAAGTTGGCCTAAAATTGCGAAACATAACAAACATAACATAGTGATTTTGAAAGAATTAAAGCAAAATATTTTAAATTGTGGTCATCACTAAAACTAACAGCCCTATTTTTAACTCATATACTACATTTAATACAACTCATTCTCCAAAAGTCTTTCCATATATGTTGCTAAAAACAGCTAAACAGACCAGTTGAGATGGTTCAAAGCACGACTGACATGACAGGTATACCTCCCTCTCCATGCTGCCCCTCTCTCTCTCTGCTTCTTGCCTCCCCATCCTTCATGTCTCTCTTTCATCACTATCATACTCTGTTTGTCCTCTCCAGTGTGCATTGATCTCTTTGGTTCAGAGATTTAGAGATTTGGGGCACAGTCATCTGACTGGCAGTTACAGCCGGCAGGTGTGAAGAACAAACAATGGCCCCCTAAACAAACCCAAAAACCAATTTAGGGCTTGTGTGCTTCCTTATATAGGCAAACTCCATGTCTGATATGAAGAGTAAAGCTAAACAGGCAAATAGATGTTTGAGCCACACCTGGTTTGTTGGAGGTTTGGGTGCGTCACACACACTCCCCTTGTTGATATATTAAAAAACCCAACTGGTGATGCCATAAGTTTGTTCTGAAGTTTAATGATGATGAAGAGGGAGAAAATAGCTGGGGATGCGTCAAGTGTCGTGGTGATAAATAGTCCGCCATCCTGCTCATTAATCCATCTCAATCCGTCACACTAGCCTGGTCCAGCTCACGCATTAACTGTCCAATCAAAGCCAAGGGGAGAAAACTCTACGACATGGACAGCCAAGATACTTGAGTTTGTTATCCAACCAGTGACTCACAGTTCATTCATCGATTAGAACGAGTTTAACCACAGAGCTTCAACCTCTCACTTGATGGACTCACAGAAAGACGCTTTTGATCCTTGAAGGCGTCAAAGCATATGTATCCATGGATGCTGCAAGTTCATGACGGAAGCAATGAGTACAAACCCCAATTCAAATGAAGTTATGACGTGAAAACATAAATAAAAATAGAAAACAATGATTTTGCAAATCCTTTTTGACACATATCAAATTGCATGCACGACAGAGACGTGATTTAATGTCTAGACTGATAAATTTTGTTTTTTTTAAAGATATTAACTCTTTTTTTAATTTGATGCCTGCAACATGTTCCAAAAAGCTTAAGCAGAGGCAACATAATAATTAAGCTTCATCTTCAGTTAACAACATCCAGAGAATGTTCTGCTAGGCTGAAATGCAACAATGAATGCCTGTGATCTTTAGTCCTTTCGGTGGTTGTGCATTAAAAAAGAACATAATTTTGTATAAGATATTACGTGCTCAGTAACACAATCAGTTAACACAGTCTGCTGCTACATCTACAAGTGCAAGTTAAAACTTTACCATGCAAAGTGAAAGCCACATAGCAACAGCATCCATAAACACTGCCAGCTTCTCTGAGCCTGGGCTCATCTGAGATGGACTGATGCAGAGTGGAAAAGTTTGTTATGGTCTAACAAGTTCATATTTCAAATTGATTTTGGAAACATGGACATCATGCCCTCCAGGCTAAGAGGCAAAGGACCATCCAGATTGTGATAAGTTCAAAAGCCAGCAGCACTGATGTGACAGGGTGTGTAAGTGCACATGGCATGGGTAGCTTGCACATGTGTGAAGGCGCCATTAATGCTAAAAGGTACATACAGGCTTTGGGGCGGCATGTGTTGTCAGCAAGACAATGCAAAGCTACAGTCTGGATCTGTTCCAAGAGCATAGCTTTGTAGTAAAAGAGTGTGGGTACTAGACTGACTAGACCTTTAAATGTGTCATCCAGCATTTTGTGATGATTCAACATGTTACTATTTAGCTAGCTTATAGGTTTTATTTCTTTTAAATGGTCTCTTGCTGTCAACAGAGGGCCTAAGTCCACACATTTGGAAGCACTTCACTTACCCAGAAGTGAGTTTTCTGACAAAAAGGATTAAGGTGGGTCTCTTTTGTTTTTTTTTTTTATAATCTTTTTTCTTAAATATATTTGATTTTAGACAGGATTCTTTTGAGATTGATGCACTCTCACTTTTTTCATATTAGTCAGATTTGAGCAAAGAAACCAAACTGTCCTTCACACTACAACAACAAGGTGGCTCTGCAAAGGTGCGTACACACCGGACGCTACTTGTTCTACCTCGGCGATCACTCTCCATGCAAAGTCAATGTACAGCCGCGATGGGGCGGGGCTAACCCTCCCGCGATGCGACAGCCGCTTTTCACACTGCCACAAAGCTTGTAGCGCGATGTCAAAGTAAAAAAAAGTTGTTCTTTCAGACGATGTCGTGTGTGGCTGTGCGGCAACAGCCAATCAGCGGTGTGTGCATGTGTGACGGTGCCTGTGACAGACAGTTTTTCATCTGAACTACGGAGGAACAATTTATGTCCGTGTGGGAAACATTAGTCAGTGAGGACATTAGTTCCACCTAGACAGACCGCGGGAAACTCACAGATAATGCTGCTGCAGGGCATCGGCTGCAGTGTTTTGTGGTTGACAAGTGAGTGAAAAGGATACATCGGAAATAATGTCCGCTTATACATTCTATCATGTAATATATGATATGATCGCGGTGAAACTCGAGCGGACATGACATCACCGAGCGACGGTCGATGGCAACGGTGACCAAAATGAGGTATTTATGGACATGCGGCGCTACGTCAGTGGGCAACGCGATTTTGGTAGCTGGGCTGCTTGCGGTGTGAACGCAGCATAAGACAGGAGAGAAGACCTATAACGTGGCTGCAGCAGAATGATTGACCCAGCAAGTTCTTGCACCATGTGGTTGGTTCAGTCCCGCAAAAAGTATCAAGTGCTTTTTCTCTTGTTCTTATATTTCTTGTGTTTCCTGTTTTATTTTGGAGTGTTCACTCACCCTTGTCTCTGTTCCAGGTCTGTTTCTTGCCCATCCTCCATCTTGTGCATACCTCCTCTCAATTACTCACCATTATCTCATGTATTTATACCTCTGTTTCTTTTTGTCTTGATGCCAGAGCTGGTTTTTACTTATTTAGTCCTTGCCTTTTTTGCCTCACGTTTCTTGGTTACCTCTGTCTTGTCTGACTGCCTTTCTATACTGACCTTTTTGTGAATAAACAGACTCTGAGTGAACTGTCACTGATTGTCAAGCATTTGGGTCCTCCAGCTCAGCTAATGACAGAAAGTGAAAACCCATAATCAGGAAGACATAATCAGGAGCAGGAAGACATGAGGAATGAGAAAAACAATTATTTAATGGATGAACACACAACAGTCTACCTGCTTAAGATAATGGTAAGCTTCACTTTTTCATAAATTATTCTTTTTTTGTTGTTGTTTCAAATGTCAGGATTGTCTTGGGGGACCACCTTGTTTCCTCTAATAACGTGATGTGTTATTGGGGAATTAATTTTACAGAATTATCGTTTTAATTAGCACACCCTGTTTCTCAAAGCATCATACATTCAAGAAAGGGTTCAGCACAAACATGGATCAAAACAGGAGGAAACAACTCTGGCAAGAGACAAACTGTGCTTCATGTCCTGATCTGACACCAGTGCTGACAGCCAGAGAGCCCAGAGAAAGTACACAACACAACTGTGTTTTCCTCTCTAACATCAGTGCTACATCAATGACATCAACATCAGGACTCGTCATCATCAACAACCTAGATATATCATTATCATTAAGTGTGTAAGTGTTTATGAAAAAACTGGGTCTTGAATTATGTCTTCAGAGAAGAGAAGGCCTCTGTGAGTTTGGTTAGCAACTCCTCTGTCTGGACACTACAGAGAAGAATATAGCTCCTGATCTGGGGCCCTATTGTGAGGGAAGTGCAGGCACCTACATCAGCAGAGCATTGCAGAGAGGGAATGTAGACCAGGATGAGGTTAATGTTCATTTGAAAGAATAAGCTCCATAAAAACAAGCCAATTTTATTTGGTGCCTGAGCTCCCTGTCTGTCAGCCAAAATGCAGATGATGTTTGTATTAACCTGCACTGTTTATAATGAATGAACTGTCAGTTCTCTAACTACGGAATGACTATGTTTAAAAACAATTCATTCATCATTTATGATGGAGTAAGTTCCATTTTTGTAGTTTTCTATCTGTTCAAAAAAAATAGGCAATCACAATAACAGCAACAGGTAATTTGTACAGAGGGGATTCATATGATATCAGGACAACACATGCGAGTGTAACGTCACTCACAGACTGACAACAGTAATCAGATGACATAAAAAAATGAATGCTAAAACAGTGCAGGTAGAGAAAGCCCTGGTACACCAATCTAACTTTGCAAAAACACTTGACAAACATACAAACTTAGAGTCCCTACCAGACTTATTCATCAGGTTTATCAATGCTGCATTAAAAAAAAAGATATGGTTCCTAAAGTTTAATTTATTCATTCATTTTCTATACCTGGCTGTCTCGTACCAGGTTGCGGGGGGCTGGAGCCTATCCCAGCTTTCATCGGGCGAGCCCATTTAACCTAATGAGCATGTTTTTGGTCTGTGGGAGGAAGCAAGAGTGCCCGGAGAGAACCCACACATGCACAGGAAGAACATGCAAACTACACACAGATAGGCCCCTGTACGACCCGGGAATCGAACCAGGAACTGTCTTGCTGTGAGGCACATGCTCTGCCAGCTGCGCCACCGTGCCGCCCGAAGCTGAATGTAATCATAACGAAATATAAATCAGACTACAATCTAACTGTTCCATAAATGAACAGAATTAAAAAAAATACTCCCACTAAAAATGACTTAAGACACAGCACTTCTTAGCTTGAATAGTGTTTCACTGTATCTTATCACTGATGTTAATTACTAAAGGTTTTTCTCATGCACTCAGTGAGTGGACTTATCAGTGTACTGCATGCATTCTGACATTAGTGAATACCATCTATAATTTGATGATGATTTGATTTGTAAACGTCCACAATTTAACAGGTGATGGCTGACTGATTTTGCTTCCTGTGGTTCAGTTTGTCAGATCACTAGCAGCTGGATTTAGAATATGGGTTATTCGTCATGTGCATTAACAACCGCTCAACGCCTTGACACTAAGAAGGACAATGTGTGTATTGGGATACACCGTACAGGATCTGCTCTAAATGCTATGTTCTATGCTGATGTCTCCAGCCTCAAGATGTATTCACACTGAACACGACTTGGGCAACCTCATCAGCCACTCTCCATGCAGAGTCAATGTACGGCCACAATCAGCCACGACCCCATGAGACAAGATCTCACGTGTTGTGACAGACAAAATCTGGGCAACTTGGTCGCATCTTTGGATAAAGATGAAAATTGTGGTATTTTCAGGTGATGTTGTGTGGCGAGAGCCAATCAGTGTTGTGTGGGTGTGTGATGACACCCGTGACTGACTGTTTTTATTCTGGTTCACAGAGTGACAATCTATGTCTGCCATGATCCTGCCCTTGTCGCCTAGTTACTCTGTTTGTCTTCATGTTTTATGCTTGTCTGTGAGCTTCCTGTTTTATTTTGAAACTCACCTTGTCTCTCTTGTCTTCTCAGGCTTTACTTCCTGCTCTGGTGTGTCACACCTGCTCCCTGATTGTTCCTCCTCAAATGTGTCTTGTTGCCACCTATTACCTACTGTATTAACCCTCATGTCTTCCCCTGTCTTGTTCCCAGATTGTTAGCACTGTTCAAGTCACTCTCTAGGTGTTCTTTATAGTTAGTTTGATCTTGACATCTATTTGTTCATAGACCTTTTTTTCTGCCATAGCCCTTTTTGTTACCTCTGCTTATCTCTGCTGAACCTTGCTAGTCTGACTGCCACTTCTGTTACCAACCTCTTTGTCTTTGTGAACCGAACCCAGACTGTCTAATGAACTTTAATTTTTATACTTCGGACCTGCCTTATCTGCTTTTTTGGGTTGCCTAAGCCATTGTTAGTGACAATGTCACTCTGTGTGGGGAACATTAGTTGGTGAGTACATTAGTTCCACCTAGATGGACTGATAAACTCACAGATGATGATGCTGCAGGGCCAGCTGCAGTGTTTTGTGGTTGTTAGCTGAGTGAAAAGGATACAGTTGGAATAGTGTCAGCTAATACATCCCATTATATGACATGACATGATATGATCTGATAGTGGGGTGTAACTTGAGCGGGGGTGACTTCACTGAGCGATGTTGACAACATCTGTTTGTACAGGTGACAGGACTTTGGTTTTACGACTGGATCTTGTTCGTCAAGTAGCCTTCGGTTTGAACGCAGCTTCAGACTATCAGCATAATTGAATAAGCCCTCGAGTGTCCCGTTCAACAGACATGGAGAGCCCCAAAGTCTTCATCCTCTTGCTTTTTCGTGTTTTACTTGTTTGAAAACATAAAAAAGGGGTTGAATTGAAGCTGTTACATGTAAACCACTGCCACTGTCCTCATCAGTGTCATACACTATGAAAGCATGCTGCAGAAGTTTGAGCCTGCTGTGCAAAAGTGAAAAATGAAGCAAACGGTTGTTTCTCTGCAGACAACATCAGAGATGAGCAGTCACAAATTTCAACTAGTCTCATTGTAAATCTCTAGCATGAACTAGGTTCAAATATTTTCCTCAAACATCACTGGTATTAGTTTGTTTGTATATTTACATCTAATCTGCACCAGCAAAGCTGAGGTGGGAGACATACTGTCTTTGTATTGTTTGTGTATCTGTCGGTCTGTCCCTCTGACTCAAGTCCTTCAGCCTACATCCAAGAATGACCCAATAGGATTTGCAGATCAATAGTCAAAGGTCAAGGTTATGGCCTCTTGAGGTCATTATTTGCATATGAACATGATATTTCAAGAGTGCGTTAAGAGATTTTCATCAAAGTTTGCACAAATGTTTGTCCTGACGAGGTTAAAGTGCTCATGGATATCAAAGGCTTTAAAGTGTTTCCTTCAAACTGTTCACTGCTGTCCTGTAACAGGGATGAACTGATACATTTCTATAGTTATGAATTGTGAGAAAGGCCATGTAGCCACTTGGCCACCCTTTGCTTGTAAAATAAAGCTAAAAGTAATTTTCATCAAACAACAGCCCACTTTGTCTAAATAATCAAGCAAAGTGAGTCAGAGGTCAAAGGGAAAAATCATATCATCAGCCTTAGCTTGTAAGAGCAATCTTTAAGCAAAGAACAACAAAATATCTTTTTTTATACTTTATCAAGCTTTGTACAAATGTCCACCATAACAAAGGGATGAAGTGATTAGATTTTAAAAGTCAACGGTCAGAAAATCAAGGTTACGTCACCTCTTCATCATCCTTTTCTTAGCTGTGGTCCTGTGAATGAAATATCCCTTAAATGTTTAATTTATGCATACTTGCTTAATATGACTCATGAATGAAGTGATGACATTTTGGGGGGTAGTGTGTCAAAAGTAAAGGTCCAGCCGCTTATTAGTCATCCTCTGCTTTTATTAAATTTCTACTTGAATGCAATAATACGGCATTCAGATTTAGAGGTTTTAAAACAAAGGTTAAAATCAAGAATTCAAATGGCAATTGTTTGTTTGTGGAACACGATGTTCTCTGAAAAAGGAATTTTCCTCTCACTTCGACCTTATGTCCACTCTAGCTTTCGGATGACCTGTCCAGATTTTTAAGGTCATGAGTCAAATGTGAAGGTCATGGGCTTTCATTTTTGTCCTTTGCTTGAGATTGACAGACACTGCCACCCAATATCACCAAATGCTAAAAGTGATTTCCTCAAACAAATAACCAACTTCTAGGTTTTAACTGGAGATTAAAATCATTAATAGGCTTTTACTTTTATGCTCCCAAGCAAACCTCTAACTGATTTTGATTGTTTCTGATGTTCAGGAATGCTCCAAAGAAATACAACTCATCAACATATTTGAATCACACTTAATACGTTTTGTTTAGTGTCCAGTGTGTACTCCGTGTGTTTCATGGCGCAATTTAAAGATTACGCAATCCTGTCAAAATACAGATCAAAAAATGTAATTGGTTGTTTAAATAGCAAAATACAATGCTTTCAAGGGGAGACAAGCTGATTTTCTTAATTTTTAATTTATGCTGCAAACAAAAAATACCTACATAAAACGAAAAGGCACAAAATCCATGTTTTATATGTCCTTTGCCTGGCATCGCACTGTGATTTCATGGTTTCAAAATTGTTAAGCACATCCCAATCCTCCCAACACTTTTAGACAATGAGTCACACAACATCATAATAGGACCCCCTGCGTCCTCAAAATAGGATATTTTGAGATTACTTTCCAAACTAAAGCTACATTCACATACAACTGCATTGTCTGTACAGTTTTTTCAAAAAAACAGTTTGAACAAGTGAAATTTCTATTTCTTAATGTTTAACACTTGGAATCACAAAAGTTTTGTTGGTTCATAGAAGCATATTTTTTTTTTCTAAATCCCTAAACCAAATCCTTGTAACAACTACATGGTCACAACAAAGTTCTAAGTATGTTACATCTGTTTTGTTTTGAATGCACAAGCTGCACCAGATACTGACTCTGTTCACAATAGACTGAATAAAACTGATAATTTAGTCTCCTGTGACCTTGAACCGCACATCACTGGATTGTGTGGTGTACAGCTTGCAGCTGAATTGGCTACAGTTTTGAGATTCAATGCCAAGGATATCATAGCACAAAAAATTGCTTGGCTCTCCTGTTCAAGCCTTCCCCTTTTTGAGGCAGATGCTGACATGAAAAGTTTTTTACCAATTGGCCGTTTGTATTGACATGAACTTGCTGCATTCTCTACATCCAACCTGCTTTATTTGTCCAAAAAGGAAAAAAGAAACAAAAAAACAAGGGCGACAAAAAGAACACAAACTCTCCACTTCTCCATCCACAGACGTTGTCATCGGCTTTCTCTCTTCACCATTCATCACTCCATGGGATGAAAATGTCAAATAAATGACATCACTGCTGCATATAGATTTTTTTTCCCATCCAGGCCTTTAATTTGATAAAAGCTGTGAAATCGATATCTAAAAAAAGACGACAATAAGAAAGGTTGCTGGTGAATTCAGCAGGAGAAACAGGGTTATTGGCAGAGAAGAGAACAGAAAGCAAACATCTCCATGTCACTGGCCCCTTACTGCTGAATGATTTGCTGCTTTGGCCTTCAAATGCACAAAAGCTGTTCTTCCACTGAGTGTCTCTCAATCAAAACAATAACCAAACACAACATGCACTACAGAACTGCATTTGTTGTCACATCCCTGCTACATTCTTGACTAGACAGCAAGAGAATTCTGCCCAGCATGTTAAAGGACATCTGTAAAGTATAAATGTCTGTGGTGGAATTTTAAAGGGATAATCCACGATTTTTTAAGTGGGGCGGTATGAGGTGCATGGCTTTAGCCTGAGCAGTGGCCACAGTGACAGACATCAGCTCTGCCTCAGTTAAAAAGGTGAATAGACGCTATGTTAAAAACTTTAATAATGACTTACTTGTAAAACTGCTTTGTTTCTGAACTATAGTGCACAATCTGCATAGGAAAATGAACACAGAGTTAACATTAGCCTAACATTACTTAAGTGTCTATATGGGTCCATACCATAGAGTCTTGATACTCAAACTTTTGATCAACATTTTATGTGATTGATGGTGTTGCTGTTTTCGTGATGTGGGCTTGTGGCATATGTTGGTACTTGGGAATGAGCAGGATGGTTGACTCTAAAAGTGTCACTTACAGGGTCAGACATCGGAGTGAAAAGTTCAGAGTTAAAAGTCCTTCAGTGACACCAGTGGATTTGATTGACTATAACATCAGCGTTACAATTTTTTAACCAACTCTTTTTCAACTGAAGGTAAACTCTCCATCCAGAGTATAAATAACTCAGCAAATTTTAAAGGGACTGTGAGGAGTTTCTAATATATGCCTGATTGAAATACACACTTTAAGATGAGTTTTATAGCATTAAAATAGGTTATCTTTGAATGCTATTCCTTAGCCTTCTGGTCGGGTCAGACAGAGCTGGACTGGCCTGGATACTCAACTTCGGGAACAAGACAATTAAAACTGGAGCAAATTTATATTATTCAGACACGTCTTAGAGCACCGGGCTGTAAGTAGCCATATTTAGCCGGCTACAAAACTACAATACTAAGTTTTCCAAAAATTGCTTGTTGTCACACATCAAAAACTACCGCTATGTAACTAGAAAGAGATACATTACCTCGTCGCTTTGCATCCTGTAAGTTGTTGAAAAAAGAAGTTGTAAAGCAATACAGAGTTCTGAGGAAGGTCTGAGCTACATTTATTGGCATGACAACAAACACACGCTCTGGATTGCACAGGTCTTTTGGTGCTTTCCAGTTGTAGTCAGAAGTAGTAATTTTGAGTTGCGAGTAGGAAACTGCAACTGGAACGCCCCCAGAAGTCGGAATTTCCTGCTGGGAACTCGGTGAAACCTCGCCACCCCCGAGTTGACAATCAAAGATGGATGCCCCCAGTGTGAACAGTTATTTAGCTCCTGTAATAATCAATTTATTTGCACTTCTGACTGGGGTGTGTCGCTCTAGATCAGCTGTATACATCGTATATATGGACTTACATTTACAAAAATGCTGCCATAGTGATAATCACATTCTTCATGTGATATTTGTGAACAACAACGCGGGGCGTGCTAACAACAGCTAATAATAGCCTGGTAGATTGGCATTTTTTTTTCTGACTTCAACTGAAATGCCGATAAGTCGGAGATGATGTCACTCCCAGTTCTGAGGTTACTGGAACGCAGCATTACGACAGTCGCCGCGCGTGCTCATGGGTAGCAGAGTCTTTACATTGCCGGTAATAGATTCTCCTCACAGTCCCTTTAACACTAGCAACATTTTTTTTTTTTTGCAGTGCATTTAGGAACACAACACGTCCATATCCTTTTCTGATGTGAAATAAATCCAGTCTCTTATTGCTCTCTTAGTAAATTTTACATAAAATTGATATAAATAGGCTTCCACGACCTTGATCTTTGAACTACAATCAACAAATTCTAACAAGACAATCATATCATCATAATGATGGTCTACTTAAAAGTTAGATAAAAGTATTAAGAATTTGAATCTTAAAAAATCATGGGACAAGTATGCAATGGGCATGTGACCTCATGATACTCCGGGGGTATCCTGTTTGGACACATATTTGACTCCAAAGTCTGGATCCTTTCTTTTCTCTTGTTTCACTTTTTGACAGGAGTAGAGCGGCAGTTGTATCAAGTAAATCAGTATCACTGTCCTCATTCAAGTCATACACTACCAGAATATGTGAAACAAAACAAGCCTGATGCTCAGAATTGAAAAGTGAAGGGTCGTTTCTATGGTGACATCTTCACTTAAAGTTGAAGTGGTGTGAATCCAGACTCTCGGGAATGTTGCACAGTGATCCACTGCTAACTGTCAAAAGTTTCATTCCAACTCATTATAAATCTTTGGCCTCGGCAATAAATCTTACGTATTTTTATGAAATTACTGTGGTATTTATTTGTTTATTTTTTGTATCTGCAAAAGCCAAGGTCGGACATATATTATTTCTGTTGTCTGATTGTCTGTCCATCTTGCATTGGGATCACACTGTCCTTGGAAGTCTGCAAAGGATTCCTTAGCATTAATCACATATAGACTTTTATTGAAGGATAACTAGATTTTAAAGATCAAAGGTTTAAAGTCAAGGTCATGGAGCGATCATCTTTTAATTGTGAATGTGATATTTCAAAAATGCTTAAAATGTTTCCCATTAAAACTTGCATAAATATTTGTCCTGACCTGAGGATCAGGTGGTTGGATTCTGGAGGCTAAAGGTCAAAATTATCAAGCTTATTTTTATCCATTGTTCATAAACGTAACCATACGAAAAGGATATCACAAGAATGCTTACCTTTTTTTCATTCAAACTTTAAACAAATATCCACCATGAAACAGGGACAAACTGATCAAGTTTTAAAGATATTATATTGATCAAATTTTAAATATATAAAGTCAAAGTCATGGAGTCTTGTAGTCATTCTTGCATAGTGAACAGGATATTTCGAGAGTGCTTTAAGAGGTTTCTATCAAGAGTAATTGTCCTGACTCAAGGATCAAGTGATTAGATATTAAAAATTAGAGGTCAAAGTCATAAAGCTTTTGTTTCCCTATTGCAAGCCATCAATAAACAGAAGGGGCCCTAATTTCCTGGTGCAGCGCAGGGAGGCGCAGTGTGACCGAGCATGGCGCGCCCCGTGCAGTGAGAATATTGTCCGGTACACTGCCGTGCGCAGCCAATTTGATTGACTGGCTGCGTGAGATAGGTGTGGCGGTGCACCAGGGGAGGAGTTGACAGATTCAAGTTGGCGCAGTGATTATTTAGTGCCAAAAAACTGCACTCCAACCTGGTCTTTCCACTGCACAGGCAAAGCACACCCAGTGCAGTGGTTATATGACTGACAGGCGCACAGTGCACACATGTCAACAAAACCTCAGGGGCAGGTATCCAGAGTGTCAGGCACATTTCAATGCAATAATCAATCACAGCAAACCACTATTTAATGTAACCGTCTGAACAAACATATACTTTTGTATCGATATTAATTGTTCAATTACATCTGATGTCAGATCAAAGACGTTTGTCATAATGGAAACTTAACCTGATGGCAGCTGGAAGTGTGACGCTTCCAGCCTCATAATCTCTCATCACATGAAATTCAAAAGAAAAAGAGAGAGACAAAACACAGAGATGGTCGCTGAATAAATTTAAGGCACTCGGTGTTCTAAGGATTTACCTGTGATTGCCCATATTTCTGTTATAATGTATATTCTTTACGTGATCTAAAAAGATGAAGTACATTATTGCAAGGAGGATGAAAGAGATACTGGGAGAGGATATATCACTAAAGGTTCTGCTATTTGGTGATGACAAGGAATGCAGGTGAATTATAAGCACGATAAAAGGATTAGCCTGCTGCTGTGTTTAAATGTAACTGTCAGTTAATTTTGTGCAATTCATGACACAGGAACAGATTACATCTGTCCCGCAAGTTGGGACATGCATCGTGGCCTCCGATGCACAGCTGAAGGCAACTGTGCTCTCCCAGTTATTGTAAAGGTGACCACCACTGGGTCTTTCTAGCACACCGCGGCGACAGTGGAGGGGATCAGTCAAACCGATAAGTTGCTGCACCTCACCCGCAGTGCATTTAAAGGCATTGAGAGGCGTTAATTTGGTCATTAATTGGTGAAGTTTACACTCGGCTGTGTTAAACCCCTTAACACCTTCTCTCCTCCCCTGCCCCAGGGGGAGGAACAGAGAATTGAGATGCACCTGGCTGCACCGGACTGTGCCCTGCACGAAAAAAATGTAAACTACCCTGGACACACCCTGTTGGCACGGTGCAAACACGGCCCAGGGCAGGTGCACTGCGCCTGTGCCTGGTCTATGAAATTAGAGCCAAAGACCTCATGACCCTGGCCTGTGACCTGAAATTTAAGCCAGTTCACAGTCAATGGGAAACTAAGATCTGTGCAAAATCTGAAAAAAATCCCTCCAGTGGTCTTGAAATACTGTTCAAAGAGAAATTGATGAATATGAGACTTTATGACTGTGACCTCTGACTGAAACTGTTTTTACACATTTTTGAGTTGTGGTAAATAGTTCAAAGTTTGAAATATGTCTATGTAACACATCTATGAAAGGCTTTTTTTTGAGGATGCAAGCATCATTTTTTATTTAAGAGTGTTTATAATATTTGAATAGACAGACCCAGATGGACAAACACCTTGAAACTGCATTGCCTGCGGTCTACCTGTCTCCTGTGTGGAGCCATAAAAATAAGAATTCTTCACGCTTAGAAACTGTTGGAGATATTTCAGGCAATGTATGCACTCAACTATGATACATTCTACTCAGAAAGTATTTTTAAAATATTTTAAGTGCAAAATTGTACATATTATTTCTTTAAAAGTTGACCTCCCTGAGAAATCTTGTAGGAAAGTTTACAAGCAGTTCTCCATCATGTATACTGTTTAATCCACATAATATTGCACAAGCTGTTGGCTGAGACGAACATCCTTGGCATTAACTTTTGTAATTAGCACCTTTTTATATATGAGATGCTGCAAGCATTTCCTGGCAGATAAAAATTTAAGTGTTTTTTGTATCTGTGCACATATGTGCATATATCTCTAGAACCCACCTCCAGGAAGAGAGAGAGGGAGAGAGAGAGAGAGAGAGAGAGAAGGGTTGTCTTTGCACAGCTCCATCTTTATTTTTAGAGACTGGATGCTGATAAGAGAGAGGAGAGAAAGCAAGGGAGTGAGAGATGGCATCAAAAGTAAAAGTGGGGAGAGGGGGGTGAAAAAAAGGGGGGATCAAGATGGTCCAGGGGAGGTTGAACCAGGGTCCAGGAGAGTGTAGAGAAGAAATGTGATGTGATGAGAGTCCATCCTCTGAGAGTTAGAGAAAGAGAGAGAGGGAGGAGAGGGGATGCGACCACACCAACCTCTCACTTGATGGGGGAGCAAGGGGGAGAAGGGGAGGGTGGGCTTTGCTGCTCCCGCCGTATAAAAAGCCAAGCCTGAGAATCCAGCACCACAAACTCACCACACATACACACACACTCACTTGCACACACACAGATCCAGTGGCTGCTCTGTATCTCTCACACTCACCCACTCATCTTCTCTCTCCCTCCCTCCCTCTCTCTGTCTCGCTCCCTCTGTCTCTCACTCCCCTCCTCTGGGCTCCTCAGCATCCTTGTTGCTTCTTCTCACAAGTCAGATTGTGTTTGTAAGTACGAGCTGGATGTCTTTCTGTGTTTGCCTGCCTTTCATTAGCTCCTCATGCATGTGTGAGTGACCACTCTCCTACCCCCCAGCGCGTCCGAGCCGAGCACACAGAAGGATCAAGTGTATGTGGGTCTTCGCCTCGCCCTCACACACTTGCCGGTCCGCTTGCAACTCTTCTCGGGATCTGTGGGTCCCTTTCCTCGGTGACAGGCTCCCCACACCCAGCAGTCACCATTTCCGCCCCCGGGAGACCCACGCTGGCAGCGCAGCCCCTTCCCCGACTCAGCATCGGGAGGAAGACCCTGGTGGCGGCTGCCGTAGGGGTTATGCTGGTCCTGGTGCTGGTGGTCCTCATCCCGGTGCTTGTCAGCTCTGTGGGAACAGACGCCAGCCACTATGAGATGCTGGGCACCTGTCGGATGGTGTGCGACCCCTACCTGAATAAGGGCACCCCTGCCACTAGTACCACCTCCACCGGGCTTCAGGCAGAGGCGGAGGCGCTGAGTGACCACAGCAATGTGCTTCCACCTTCAACTTTACTGCAGGGCCCACAGGGGAAGCCTGGGCGGCCAGGAAAGCCTGGGCCACCGGGGCCGCCCGGAGAGCCTGGACCACCAGGACCAGCTGGGCCTCCTGGTGATAGAGGGGATCAAGGAAGGACAGGGATTTTGGGTCTGGGGGGGAATGGAGCTATCAGCACAGCCACCTACAGCACAGTTCCCCGGGTGGCCTTCTACGCAGGGCTTAAGAACCCCCACGAAGGCTACGAGATCCTCAAGTTTGACGACGTGGTCACCAACCTGGGCAACAACTATGATGGCATCTCTGGAAAGTTCATCTGCAGCATCCCGGGCACATATTTCTTCATCTACCACGTGCTGATGAGAGGAGGGGACGGTACCAGCATGTGGGCTGACCTCTGCAAAAACGGCCAGGTTAGTGTTGTGAAAAACTTTCTCACACTTTACTTTCCCCAGAGTAAACACACCTGACTGCTATTTCCTGTAGCCTCCACTCTGTCTTTAACTCCCACAGCTTATTTTTCTATTTCTTTTAAAGCCAAATAGAGAAAAGTGACAAGTTTATGGCACATGCTCGCGCGTCCTCGGTGCGCCTCCACAGCCCAGAGCGCACAGCTGTGGCACCCAGCGCGCCTGCAGATAGAGACGTGTTGACTGATGGCATCCCGCGTCCCCTCTGTGCGTGATGCGTCCTGACTTTGCCGAGTCCCGACATCCAGAGGACGGACACTCTTGGGCAAGAGACCGCGCGCCGATCTTTCTGCCTCTATCACGCGCGAACGACAATTACGCGCGAATAAATTTCATGTCCGGTGAATTTGGCATGATTTAGATGGGTCTATTTCGGAAGATTTCAATCATCAGCAGAGTTTTGCAGTTTGAAAGCCAGAGAGAATTATAAAAAGATCCGTGTGAGAGGAACTGGCGGAGCGATCATGCTGTACATTGTTTCAATCCACCGCGTTATTCAATGATTGAAAAAGTATACACTTTTAATTATGTTTAAAAAATCGCCCACATAACTTCATCCTCCGTGCGCTATGGTGTCAACGCTGTGGCTGGACATAAACGTGGAGAAAAAACATTTCCCACGATTTAAAGCCCAAAGAATAATCCATCCTGCCCGCCGCCTCTGCTGCTGCTGCACCCGTCTGTCTCTTCACTCATGTTAAACACATTAGGACGTCTCCATGATCTATTCTCAGCTTCTTTAATGCATCGTTTTAATGGGGTTTTAATTTTATTTTGCGCTCCGGAGGGTCTTCTCAGGTCGGTAATGTGTGCCGGTGGAGTTCCGATCAGCCGCCAGATCTCCTTTCCTCAGAGCAACTCCCAAATATGTTTCCCATGAAAAAGGGTGGATGAAATAAAAGCCTGTAGGTATTGCAGATCAGAGCTTTGTTTGCGTAGACTGTAGCTATTTCAAGTTGTTGCTACATTTATACAAGCATAAACATATAATTTATTAATTTGAATGTTTGAATGGGCAAAACAGCACAGATTTTGAAGGTTTAACTGAGCAGGTTTTGTTCTGATCGAGCAAAACTTACATGTCATGTTAATAAAATACTACAGTGACACTAAGATAGATAGATAGATAGATAGATAGATAGATAGATAGATAGATAGAAATAAAGAAAGAATACTTTATTGATTTCTTTGGGGAAATTCAGGAGTGTGTTTCTGGTATGAATATGTGATAATATGATAATGAACTAAGAAAGCAAAGGCTCTGACAGTGCCATAAGACATGAGCTCCTAAACTTTATCACTGCAAGGACCCCAGAGGCCCCCTTCTTGCAAAAAGTCTTGAATCCTGTCATTCATTTATTTTATCTGAAATGTATGAAGCCACAAAATTTCAATGAGATAAAAAGTTTCATGAACAAGAGTGCCCAGGCCAAGACGGCCAGCAGCACATTTAACAAGATGTAGAAATAAAACAATTACAAAGTACGATCAGTACAAATGAACCAGTACACCCAGTGTTGCAGAGTACAAAGCCAACAAAGCATGTGATGATGGAACATTTAATAAACATGAAAAAGCAAATGTATTAAATATTTATTATTCTTAAAATAAATAATAGTAATCCAGCCATTCTTTTTACTCTATTTTTCAATTTGGCTACTTTTTAATTCACATTATCAGTAATTTAGAGGAAATGCAACAGTGAGCAAGACTTGTAGTTTCTTTTTCATATTACTTAATTTAGTGTCTTTTTTTCCTTTAGTGTGTTTTGTTTTGTCTTCACATTATTGGTATGAGAGAAGAACAGAGATATCAATGAAAATACAATTATACCAACTTAAAATACACATTTAAAACTGTTATTGTAACATATTGCATTATTAGTTTATTCAATTCTGTTCCACATTCCTGCAACTCTGAGTGACAACACCCCAAACACACCTGAAGGGGTAAATCCCTAATTTGAAATCACATGCACAGAATATTCGCCATGGGGTGTGGAGCATAGGCTTCAAGCAAAAGCACGGATATCTTGCCTATTTCACTTAAGTACAAAACGGCCCTCTTAGAATCGCCAAAGCATTATTAAAACCTTTTTCTATTTAAAATATGATAATTCAACCACACATTTGTAGTACTAAAAACTAGTATTTAAATAGCCCTCTGTTTGAAACTTTATTTTTACCCATAACCTAGTGAATTGATTGAGAGTTAGGAAGGTCATATACATTCATTTTATTATCTGTTTATAGTTAAGTACTTTGTGATACATTATTTGATTTGAAACATTATGATTGCCTGATTGATCAAGATAAACATAGAATGCCAAAATATGAATATTAACAATTAACAACCTTCCCTGAAAAAAAAAGATTCAGCGAAAACTAATTATTGAAGCATTTTGAATGCACCACCTCCACACTGAATGCTATTAAGCTGCCAATTCAAACTATGATGACCACCAGGGAAGTTCTTCTCTCTGATCCATTAGGTACCAAGTATTAAACCAACAGCACTGTGTCTTTTTAAAATGTTTCAGGATTGAAGATTTTGATTCTGAACATTGTTTTATAGATTACATTTTGGCATGGCGATGACACTTGTCTATGAAAAGTTATTTTTTTTAATTCATTATTTTTACTTCCCCCACAAACTACTCAAGAAAGAGCTCTGGTTTAATTAATATTCAACAGGTACAAGTTCAAGTAAATCTGCCTCAGTAACTTGGCTAAATATAATTAGTTACTTTACTCCCTGATGCTTGCTTAATGTAAAACAACTCTCTACTTTCACTGAGCTGCTTCATTTCTACATTTAAAGAGTCACCACTCACAGTCAGTTAGACATGGAGATGCAGTTTTGCTGTGATAAACGCTGCTCATGACAGGATTTTTCCTAACTTTATACCACTAGTGATATCTCACTTAGCACTAAGTCACAGGAAATGGATTATTTATAGCCTGTTTCTGGAGCTACTGATTCACCATCACAGTCAGAGACAGCCCTGCACTGACACGAGATTAATAATAAATTCATGATAAAAAAAAAAACACCAAATCTGATCCTTTGGAAAGCCAAGAATCCTCTCTGCCAGCTTCACAGCAGTGAGAGAGACTTCATTCACTTCACTGATATCAGTGTAAAGCCCATGTTGTGATAACGGTGTGTGTACTTCTCTTTTTCAAGGGGTCAAAAAATGGCCTGCCCTAAACTCCTGAAATAAAACAACTACAATATGAAAGCTAAAATCTATTTTCAGTAGAGAGCATCTTGTCTGTCGTCACAACAGTCCTCACAGTGAAAAAACTGTATAAGCTAACCACAGACCACTCTTTTCATTAAAACATGTAGTGTTGTTTGTAGTATGGTTTAATGTGATTGTCCAGCTCAACATACAGAAAGAAATCAGTTTTGTGCTTGTGTGTATGTGTTCATGTACGTGTGTGTGTCTGTGTAGGAGTGTGTGTGTGTGCGCACACATTTGTGTGTAAGTGTGTCAGTTTTGATGTGTGTTTCCATTATGTACTGACTGTAGCTGTAATTTTAGACATGGGCAAAATTACCCTAAAGCAGGGGTGGGCAACTTTGGTTATCGTGAGGGCGTCATTGTTATTCTGTTTCAGAGGGCCAGTCATTAAAATAAAAGGCCATTTTTCAATATGACAATTGAAAGACCTGAAATGAATATCTGTCTTTAATCAGTTTTATATTTGTATTTTTAAGATCAACATCAAACAGTAAGTTACATCCAATGAGCTAAACATTAAATTAAGGCATATAAAAGCTACTTCTTTATTCAGTGAATATGTGCATAGTGATATATTGTTTTTCCTTGATTAGTTAATATGTACATGCTAAAGTTTGCCAGAATAATTACATTTCTTTTATAAAAGTAACCTGACCAGGGAAGCAGTTACAAAAATCCTAGTCACTCACAGATATTTTAGTTCATTCGTCCCAAAGTTTTCCCAAGATATGTTAACAATCATTCATAAAAGAGCGGACAGAGACCATTATAGAAAACCCTGGATCTAATTCCTTAAAAAAAAACAACTAGAAGTGCTCTGAGAACACAAACCTCAGCCAAGGCACCTTTGACATTGCCAGGGGGAAAATGTGGAACACTGTTCTATCCCACACCATTTAGAAGTTTCTTGGATCTACATCCAGATCATCACCAACATCCATTTGTTTTTTCCAAGTGCCATGATCAACATTCCCTCAACGTGTCATAAAGATCAGCTGAGATCTTAGTGTGTTTAATGTAAAAATGAGAAAAACTACCCTATTTTGCAATTTTATCAATCCCTTTAAAAAATTCCCAGATCCACATCTAGATTTGGATTACCTCTAAAATCCAATAACTTTATCTCTGTGCCATGACCATCATCCCCTTAAAGTTCCATCAAGATCCATCCATATAGCATTTTAAGTTGTGCTGTTAACAAGCTAACAAACAAAAAAATAACAACTAACCAACAAATGCTTGCAAACGCTTCCCCTCCTTGGTGGTGGCAATTATTTAATCCTATCGTTGAAATATTTTCAATTAAAACAGAACGGCAGACTGCTTTAAAGAGGGCTGCATATGGCTCCCCGGCTGCCAGTTTCCCACCCCTGTGCTGAGGGGGCTTAAATACACTTGTTTGTGTGTGCATTAATAGCTGGGGTCCCTTTAGGAAAAAAAAGCATCATATTGGAGCTGATTCAATATGGTTTTGCTGCTGCTGAATATTAGTTTGGATCATTTTTGAGGAGGACGATTAAATATGATTTTTTTGTTTGTATTGAGCATAAATTTCGACATGGTTGATAAATTTGAGAGGATGAAGCAGACAGCTGTTAGGACGGTACAGTGAAAGTGCTGAGGCGTTAATTCTGTAACCTGGACGTGGAAAGCTGGTTGGAATCAGCTCTTTCTGTGCCATGAGCACGCCGTCTCACCGAGGCAGCTAGAGGTGAAATCTTTGACCCTCACCAAGAACACACCCAGCAAGACAGAGAGAATTACAGCAATCAAGCTCTATATATAATGCCTCTCTCAACAGTTATGTTTATGGGTGGGTGGAAAAGCATTGATATATAATTGGGGAAGAGGAACATATGTTGCTATAAAATGCCTTCTGTTGCCGCTTCGTTGTGCTCCCAAGAGGAGGGTGTGGAGGTACTTAAGTTAGACGCACACAGTGTTCCTCTCCAGAGACCAGCGTAATGTTTATAAAGTGGTAACTGCTTCTGTCCTATGCAGCGCTTTTACATAAACACACAGTTGTCTCGCTGCGGTGTTTATTAGCTTTGTGTTCTTGGCTGATGAAGGAGGCCCCTGAGCCCTGAGCCCCAGTTTGTGTAAATGACTGTGAATGGTTATAAATGTTGGGCAAACTTATGCTACATCATTGATGAAGTGCTGAGAGTCCAAGTGGGGTTCCAAGAGGAAACATTGGTGCTTTACTCAGCTCATTAAGGCTGCAAAAAGCTACACAGTGAGCAGGGACAGGAGAGGTTAGGGGATTGAACACAATACTAGTATTTTATCATCTTTTGGCCTCTGGAAATCGGCATGTGTCCAGGCCCCGCAGTGCCGCAGCGTGCCAGCTTTTTTTTGCTCCTCCCACTCCAGGGGTTCTTACAAGCTGTGTACACCAAACATCCACGGGTTACTCCTTCCCTGTTTTAACTTTCGATATGACAGCCTGGAAAGCAAAAAATACCCCAACTCTGTCCCCAGGACTTTGACACTTTCAAGCTAGACCAAAAAAAAATGTGAGCTTCCGGGTAAACAAATAAATAAGAAATCTATTTTCAGCTCAGCACACTTTATCCGCAATCCAAGTTCCTCTCCTCTCACTCTTTTCGCCTTCCAGAATATTCAGATCAATGCTGAGCTCTTCCCTGCGCACCAATGCTTTAACCTGTGTTGGACGCACCCTCAGAGACACAGCGGAGACAATGAAGACAAATTCATCAGGCGGAGTAAAAAGAGGGGGCATAAAAGACGTAGTTATTGTGCTATTGTGCCATCTTGTCTGTTTAATTGTAATTAAAAAGCTTGAACCAGATCCAGGATGTGTTTGCGCCTCTTCTCTTCGCTCCCTTCTTAATATTGTTATTAATCCGCAAAAGCGTTTCAGAGTTAATTAAAAGCAATGACTTCAGCGTCAGTCTCTCAAGAGGACCATAGTGAATAATCACTCTGTCTCCTCCTTTAATAAGCTTCAGCGTCCTTCGTGCACATGCCTTTTTCCCCAGCAATTACTGCTGCAGCCTCCCGCTCATACACACACACACACACACATACATACACACACGCTGGCACACGCACATGCTTTGCCACCCTCACACCCAGCCCCACCCTCCCAGCCCACCCCAACTGTGCTCTGCCCTCCATCTCTCCTCTATGCCAGGTCTACAGGAGCTCACTTTTCCAAGAGGAGGGAAGTTTTCTGCTGCGAGGGTAAAGTTATTTTTTGAAATCACTGAAAAAAAATTACGCTGCGGTATCACAGAATCATTTTGCCCACACCAGGGCCATCAGTGTTTGTATTTCTTTTTCGCCTTACCTTGACATAAATATTGTGAGACTAGAACCCTTATCTTAAGTGTCATAAAAATATTATCTTTGCACATTTTTACCATATCATAAAACTGCTTCATAAATCCAAAACAGTTGGCGAAGGACAAATTGGGTATTGTGCCTGTATTCAGATTTCACATATTTTTGAATATTAAATGTTGGTGTTATTCACAACTGAATTGTGTGATTAAACATCAACAATACATATACTTCAGATTTTTCTTCTGCTTTTATTTACTCCAAACAAATGCTTATAAAAGATGTGTTTGGGATTCTTTGCCAAGTTCCTCTAAATTACTACTTACACCGTCAATGCATGGTGTCTACTGAAGTGAAAGGATGCATAAGTCCCTCAAGATATAACATTAAAAAAACAACATGATTTTTAACTTGCTTGAAAGTAAAATCAAACATTTTAAAAAGTATCCCTTTGTGATTTAATAACTCATGCATGAAAGGCTTAACATTCCCCGAAAGTGTAATCAGAATCAGTACATCACACTTTAAGATATCCTGTTCACATCCTAATAAACAATTATCTAGACATATGGACTTGGATCACCAGCAAATTGGATTACAAGTGCTAATATAGGATTTTCTTGACTACTCAGAGCAGCTTTGCACTGCAGGTCACATTTACCCATTCACACCCATGTACTCTCACATTCATGTACTGATGGTTGGAATGACTGTCAGTTGTCCATCAGTATCAGCTAAAACATTCACACCCTTTTATACACACTAACATGCCACTGACGAAGCAGAGCGACAGCTTAGGGTTCAGGCCTTGTTCAAGGACACATCACCATGTGACAGCCGGAGTTCGGCTCGAACCTACAACCTTCCAATTACTGACCAAGTGCACTATCAGACTGCTCCATCAATGCATGGTTACACAGCATCCCTCTGTTTTGCAACCCTGGGAACTTAAATCACGGCAGCTGATGCTATTTGGAGGCTTCTGCTTCTTTAGGCAGTATGTGTTGCTGTTGGTGTGTAGAGTTCAATTAACCTTTAACCAAAGAAATATCAATAAATAATTTGTAGTCCAAACATAATAACAGAAATAGACCATTTTTTTCACTCCTGAAACGTAACATTTTTTTTCTGCCCACACCTGCTCCAGTTTCACTGCGGTCTCATCATATCATATATATCATATATTTGTATGTTTTACCTGACATTATTCCAACTATATCCTTATTACTCATCTACCAACCGTAAAGCACTGCAGCTGATACAGATGAGGAGGGAAAGGACCGAGGATACTGCCACTTCTAAGGCAGGACTGCTGTACTCTCTAACTAATGTTCACAGATGGACATGAATCGTCACTCTTTGATCCTGGACAACAACAGTTGTTGTGGGCAATGTTGATTGGCTTTAGCAGCACAGCTACACTAAGTGTCACCTGAAAGCTCAAATTTTTCAACTTTGGCGACCCAAAGTTGTGATATCCTCTTCAGATGTGTTCCTGCTCCCACCTTCAAATCCTTATCATCATCACATATGACCTTTAAAACTCTCAACACTATATTCTGTATGACATAGTTGACTGCTCTTATTTGGCACAGAGGTGAGATGTGTCTTTTTATCTATAAATTGCTAATTGGAAATGCATCCCCTTAAACTGAACTGGAATAACAGACATTTCCAAACTCATTATTCAGATGGCCTGATGCTTAAAGTGTCACAGATTTACAGAATTTGGAATTTGGCTGTTACACTCCAAAGTGGTGGATTAATTTATGAAACACAACACACTCATGTTTCTCTTTGACAGCTTTAGACAATGATCAGATACCACGAACAACAGATAGATTAACCAATCAATCACTCAATCGGTCTTTATTGTATAGCACCAAATCATAAACGGTAGTTCGAGAGACTTCGCAAACAGTGGGTCAAATCCATGCTGTTCTGTTTTTGTTGTTGTTTGATTTTTGAGAGCACAGCACTTTGATTCATTTGGCAAAAGTTTCAGAGGTAGGAAAAAAATGAAGAAACCGACAGCAGAACCAAACTCTTGTTAAACAGCTATCTACCTTTGCCATGAGGTAGAAATGTATAGAAAGATAACTCAAAAGAAAGAGACCAGGGTGATATGTTACCAAAATGTATTGCCAATATAGTGATTGTAAATACTAGCTCGAAGTTTAATATGTGCTGTTGATATACTCAACTTTTATACCAATGATCAGCCAATACTTTCTGGTCAGTGTCCTTGTGTCCACATACCACTGTTTTGGATCTTGAAACAGATACTTGCTGTCTCTTTAATTGTTGGCCTAAAGTAACATGACCTAGAGATTTAACCTAATCCCTCTTTGGTTCCCCATGGCAGGGAGTGTACCCACATAACACCGGCACTAATGGATTTCTGCCACTTCTGGCTCTCGTTGTCATTTTGACCACTTATGCAAGACGTACATTTTTATTAAATGATGTACAAAACACTGTAAGAATCAATCAATCAAACACACTGTGGGAGATAAATAACATCTGTCTATGGCAGCAGGTTTCGGTGGTAATACTTGTCATTCTTTTTTGTTTTGTGATATTGCTTAATACTTAATAAAAAAAGAAATGTACTCACACAAAGGAGAAGTCAGGGTCTTAGAGCTACATTGATCTAATCCTCAAGAATGACAGCCCTGAAAAAGTTAAAGGCCAAAATGATCCCCCCTCTTTTGCCTGTCAAATGGATGCAGACACAGGGTTTAATGATCAAAGTTGAACTGAAGAAATCAGATCCCCTTTTTGTTGCTAATATTTAAGCTTGAGTCTTTTTCTGTCCACACTTTAACATGAGGCGTCAGTCTCTACATTAAACATCAGAGCACAGCCATCTGGATTCAGGTCTGCTCTGTTTGATTTAGTTATTGACAAACTGTAAGCTCAAGAGAAACGTGTGAATAAGACAGAGATGTTACATTTGATAGCTTAGGCTAATGTCGTGATTGATTTCAAGGTAATGTGGCACATGTTTGTGTTTTTCCATCCAAAAATGAAACCTTGTGTTGTCTGAATGATTGCCTTCACTCACCTTGTTTTATGGATTAAGAATTTACCACTTTACTCATACAAATGTGGCAGCTTAAGTGCACTTTAAATCTAAAAACTGTTTTCACATCAAGAAATGACTCTACCCTCAAAGACAGTA